>JAKCOX010000023.1:6777757-8204671 GCA_022605575.1 Laterallus jamaicensis coturniculus | reverse complement strand
AAACTCGTTTTTAGAGATGGATTGCTTATTTAAAATACAAAGTAGTAGTATGAGGTTAATTATATATGTAATTTTAATAAATGTAATTTTAAATCTTCATAATGTAAATAATTTTTAATTGTCTTCCTAAAAATGTCTTCCGAATGAGAAATCTCAGACTTTCCTCCATGTAGTCTTCGAGGCCTGGTATCAAAGTGTGAATATGTGTATATGTGACCATACATATTATTCTGTTTTGGTTTACCTTACAATGATTCTTGTGTGATTTTTAGATACATAGAACCCTGCTTAAAGTCTACATTTTACCATGACACCATAGCTATTATAATATTTTAATTACTAAGATACTACTTTTTTCTTTTTTTTTTTCCTAAAATGCTATTTTATAGATTTACTTGATTTAGAAATTAAACTGAGGTTCAAATTCTTATAAATTAAGATCCTAGAACCGGATGAATTGCTGCTGTCAGCTACATGCAAATTATATCTAGAAGCAGAGCTTTTGCCTTCACTTCCCAGAAAGCACAAAGTTAATGAGCCAAACATATGAAGTCCTCTTTTACAACCAAAACAGAAGTGAAAAGAAAATTTTGGACTGGAAGTTGTTTGGAAATCTTGAGAATGCTTGTAAGTATGACCCCCAGATGAACAAAAGCCAGAGGCTATTAACAAGTGAGGACTGGTTATCAGATGGAAGATGTTATGATGATAGCAGGTTAAGGGTGAAAGGTGGTGGGGTATCAGTTTCATTTGCTGTTTATTTGTTCATGTGGTAAAAGTTTCCTGAGGCAACTCGAGCTACTTGGAAGGAGACACAGGAGAAACAGAGAAGTTGCCCACATTTGTTTAAGTTGGTTAGAAATTTGGATGTTTCTTTGTGTACCTGCTCTGTGACAATGTCCTCTCAGATGTCCAGGAATCCTACCTTGATAGCTTTGCAGAATGGGGCTGGCATGTCCTTCTCACTTGTTTTGGTATGTTTGAGAGGCAGAGTCACATTCTCTGTTTTCAGATTTGATCCTTTTCTCTGTTTTCAGATGTGATCCTTTCTCACCTGAGTTATGGGCACCTCTTTGTGAAGTGGGAAACGGTTTATTGCTGGTGGTGTTTTCCATGCTGTCCATGGTCCAGGGATAAATAACTCTGTTGTTGAGACTGTCAGTTTGTTGCCTGTCACAAAAAATAGATTCCACTTGCTTGTTTGTTAATTCTGTGTAAGTCTAGCTTCTGGAGTCCCCTCCTAAAACATACGCAGTCTTCCTTCAGGACATGTTGTCCTTATAAATGATACAGCTAGAGCCTTAATGGCTTTTACATCTTTCTTCTGTAACTTCTACACGTCATGTCTTATTTCCCTTGCTGAGTTTGGCAGTTCTAGTTATTGAATTAAAATTTTATATAACTATACAACCACACCCTCCAAAAAAAAAAAAAAGCCAAAAAACCCCAAACCCTCATCTTTGTTGATGTCTCTCAAGATGAAGGCCAATTTAAATCAGCCTGGAGCCTTTCTGATTCAACATTAATCATGAATTCAAGCAAGCCATGTGTATTAGCAGTTATTGCTGTTTGAGAGCTTATATTTTGTTGGTGGTAAAACTCAGTGTTTTAGTAATTTTTTTTATCCTGAAACTAAGCCCCGAGCACTAAAACTAATTGTGGGCCCATTGCAATTCGTTGTTCTTTCCTAAAAAGACCAGAATTTAGTGTACAAATACATATTTTCTAATCTGTAGCCATTGTATATCAGATTTATATTGCTGAAGATGCCTGTGCATCATTACAGTCTGGGGAAGGCAGACACGATTTCATCAGAACAAGGGGATGACATCTAGCTCTCCTCCCAGAATGGTCCAAGGGCACTCTATCAAATAGGAAAATAACCATCCTGAGTGCCAGACCTTGACTAAAGAAACAAACAAAAAAGAGAGAATGAGCAAGAGTGAGAATTGTATGTAAGCATCCATTTATAATGATTTTGATGGAACTCTTCCAGGATATACCAAGGACAGAAAGACTCTGTGTTCATGTGGAACAAAGTTTTTGGTATGTTCACAAAGGCATGCTGAAGTGCTTGGCATTTTGGGTAGGATGCGCTCTGCCTAACTTCAGGCATAGACAGCATGGGAATGCATATCCTAAACCAGGATGCAATCTGACATTCAGTTAAGCTAAATCCCTGTTAGGAGGTCTACTCCACATGTGTAAAGCAGCTGAGGTCACTGCTTAGTGGCGACCTTGGTAAAATAGACCTTTTTATCTCATCAGGCAGTCTTTATGGAACTTGGCCCATGCTCTGGCGTAGCATCCACTTCCAAGAGCAAAACCACAAGGGGCTGTCTCAGCTCCACAGATGTCTCGCTAACACCTGAGTTCCAGTGCACTCCTCTGCTCGTTATTTCTCTCTCATTTCCCTTTCTAATGAAAAAAAAGGCAAAACCAAGGGGAAAGAGCCCAGACCTTCTAACTGTTCTAGTCCCTGAAGTGACTTCGTGATGCCTTTTGTTATGGTTACAAGAGACACTTGTAAGATGACCTTGTCATCAAGACAACCTTCCCTGTCAGCAAAATACTTTACTTCAAAGGAGGTAGCTTGTTGTTTGGGCCCATTATGTTCAAATAGTGCAGGATTTCAGCCATGACCCTACTATGAGACAATTTATACAGAGGTGTGTGGGAAGATGCAGCAGAGAAGACCGTGCTTTCAGCAAAAGTAGTAAAAACCAGGCATCCAAAACACACTTGATGGATAGGAGAAAGTCCAAACAAAGACCTTGCAATTCTCACAGGGTTTATAAATCAGAGACAGACTCCCCGATGGTCTGTACCTTTGCAGGAAGAGCCTTTGTTTTCCTACTGTGGACATGATTTTAGTTTTTTGAGGGAGGGACTGATTGTATATCTGCCATGTGGTGTTTCTATGTGGTCTTCAAGCCGAAGAGAGTGAGCTCTGCACATATCCTAACTGAGCCAGGCACTGCACAGCCACATTAGCTCAGCATCAAGACTAAGTTATTTACCATTTCTTTTTGAAAGGCTATAATTGCTTGCATGGAACTATCTTCTTGCTCTACAAATATTTCATGACACAATATGAATATTGTGATTCAAATGCTGAGTTCAAATGGTTGTGGAAGGAGAGGATCTTGGGAAGGTAAGAAAGGGAACAGCAAATTTTATTTTAAAATAAAAACTCTGTGGAATAAAAGGGTTAAAATAAGAATGTAAGATCTTATTGTTCTGCTAGTGCCACTAAGCGATACATTATTCTGCTGTAGCCGTGGCAAGGGTGTTGGAACTTGATGATCTTTAAGGTCCCTTCCGGGCCAATTCATTCTATGATTCTGTGATTCTATGTTCTAGAAAGGGACTTTTAGAAAGACATAGTATTTATTACCCCTACCTTTAGCTGGACTTTCTAAACTATTTAAGATATTATGACATTCTCCTGCACATACTGAACTGATAATATAATTTTAAACATCTGATAGAGCCTTCTTTTGAGTCCCAGACTAAGTGTATCTCTTCTTAATTGATGTGAGGCACAAATCATAACCATGCTTTTGATATGCATTAAGGATGCCACTAGTGATAGGAATAAGATGTCAGTCAAGCAGCTAAAAATCTGGAGCTATCTTGAAACAATTACCATTTATTAAAACAGCCAAGTCAGATAGTCAAATCTTGCTTAAAATAATGGTTATCTAGTGTTTGCTACCAGAAATTCAGACAGTAATCACCAGTTAAAGTTACAAGACTGGTTTGGATAAAAGCAGCTGCATCCATAAATATGGAGCAGCTACAAATTAAAGATATCTGACAAAGATACTCACATTGAAACTTAATTGAAGAATAAATCAGCATGTTTTTTGGCAGGTACACTGAGACCTTTTGCTGGTGTAAATAAGCATACCTCTGCTGACTTTGGGGTTACTGACCAGAAGCCTGGACTGGTATTTTTTAAGAAGCCTTCCCTGACCAGCCAGTGTTGTTAGAACATGCAGTTGTGTGTCACACAGTCTCACAGGTGTGACATTTTCACTTGTCTGTTGGAAATGAACTTTGTTCACTACCTAATCTCAGTTCTGCTTGTATGTTCATTGTTGACTGGGCAGTGAGGGATTGTCTGCAATGGCTGAGATTAACTTTAATTTACCCTAAGCCTTGTCCTGTATGGGACAATAAATACCGCTGCTCAAAAGGGAGTAAGTAGTTGTGGAGGTCCTGCATTAGGTTCCCATCAGAGTTTGCTGTGAAAGAGTTTTAAAAAGTGCTTCAAAAAGCAGAATGCACTTCATGGCCTCCCTGGGAGTGTAACTCCCTGCCTCTGGAGTTGCTTACTGCTTCATTCCTGGCTCCCCAACTCCCTGCCTTGTTGGCCATTGGGGAGTTGAGGAGAGGGAAAATGAGCCAACAACAAACCAGATTTTGATAGGAATAATCCTCTAGTCTGTTGGATGTTTTGTCAACATATTGCATAGAACGTTTCAGTTCTGATATGTCTTGCATTTTCTGTCAGAAAAATGCCAAGTCTAGAAAAACTTCTGCCTTGTCAGCTGTATTTCCGACTACATGCCTACTTATGTTAAAGATTTTTCTCTGATACACTGTTGCTTTTCAGTTGGAACTAACTGAGATAATTTAAAAAGCCACTTAGAATAGGAAGCCCTGAAAGGCACATGTTTACATTAACCATAAGAGAAACATTTGGAGGGGAGCGGGGCCAGAAGATAATGAGACTAGAACATTTCACTTACAAAGAGAGGCTGAGGGACTTGGGAGTTTTTAGCCTACAGAAAAGTCTGGGGGGATCTTATCAATACTAATAAATACTTGAGGGGTGGGTGTCAGGAAGATGGGGTCATGTTTTTTTTTCAGTGGTGCCCAGTGACAGGACAAGAGGCCATAGGCACAAACTCAGAAATAGGAAGCTCTACCTAAACATGAGGAGGAGCCTCTTTATTGTGAGGGTGGCTGAGCACTGGAACAGGCTGCCCAGAGAGGCTGTGGAGTCTCCATCTCTGGAGACATTAAAATCCACCTGGATGCTGTCCTGTGTAGCCTGCTCTAGGTGATCCTGCTCTGGCATTGGGGTGGACTATGTAAACTGCAGAGGTTCCTTCCAACCCCTTCCATTCTGTGATTCCGTGGGCAAGGCTGTCATTAAATTGATGCTAGGTGATGGCTGGGAGTGCTGGTTAGTCCAGATAGATGGGCACCACTTTTTCAGGTAAGCAGACTTACAGGAAAAGAGGGGACAGGAGGGCCCAGCATCTTGGCAGGTCCTTGCTGAAGCCACCAAGACCTGAAGCAGGCCTGCACAGGGACCCTCACCCCGGACAGGGGGCTGAGATGGTGAATTGGGCCACCCACTGCAGCGGTCGTACAAAGAACGAAGTTGCAGTGTAGGGATGGCATGTGAGCAGTGCAGTATCTGACAGGTATGGATCACTTAAATTGGCTTACTGCTTTGTAAAATGCTGCGTGTGGTGACTGATGTGAAAACAGAAGAGGCAGCTTAGGTATGAGCTATGTTACTTGGGTTTCTCCAGAGCAAATTGGTTTATCTGCCACTGGTCCATAAATTCAATTTGCTTCTTTGACTTCCTGTATTGATACAAATGGAGTAAATCAGAAGACAGCTTAAGCAGACATGTTGAGGTAAGCATTTTTCATTCCCTTTTCTTAATTAAATGAGCTGCAATTGCATTACAGGCGACTCTGCTCCTCCAACTCATAAATATTCTTAATGCATTCTGTCTAGCAAAACCTACGGTGACGCAAACAACTGCCCCCTGACCCACCCTCTCCATTCTCTGACATATGTTTGGAGAGCTAAGGTTTGAATTGGAGCTATTGCTAGCTGGGATATGGAAATACTGAGAGTTCTTTGTGCATCCATTTTCTTTCATATGTGGGTACAGACCGTCTAATTGTCAGATGGCCATTAAACATCAACAAATTGTAGCTGGAAGCAGAATTTTATAGTACAGGCTTGCTTTTGAGAGACATTCTGGTACTGGTTCAAAATTAACTTTCGAAACGTTTTATAGGCCATTTTTTTGCCTTAGAGAAGAGCGCAGCTGGAATGAAGAGGAGATTGCAGAAGTGCAGATGCTATTGCAAAGACAGACAGAAAAAAAGGTAACAGAGTCTCCTGCCTGGCACTGCTTTACATATGCCTCACCTACAGATCAAAAATCAATGATGGTTACAGAGAAAAGGCAAGTAGCCAGAACCAGCGTTTTTGTGGCTTTGCATTCACAGAAACTTCCTTATTCTGAAAAATGCTGCTTTACCAACCCCTGTAGGAGTTATTTAAAATATGTTCTGCAGCTTACCCATGAGCTAGTTATTCACTGCACTTGCAAACAAAGAGAGCATCAGCTCTTTCAGCAGTGTTGTTTTTTTTCAAGTGTTCAGCAGCCTTTCTTTTTTTTTTTGTTTTTTTGTTGAAGTGCTTTGGCTGAAAGTTTATAAAATGAGGATTTTCCGTTTTTAAGCAGAACAATCCTGCTTATGAAAAGAATGCAACAGACGTATTCAGGGACCCTCTAATTTAGCCCAGTGTTTTGCAGCTGCTGTGATAATCAGCAATTGCTTTCTAATTTTAATTTTTCTTACTGGAAGTATAGTAAACTGATCCTGTCCAAATATCCTCATTTCTCCTTACATCCAGTAAGGAAGAGAGTAATAGAGATATTTTTCTGCCATGATTCAAGCAAGAATTTCAGTTTGTAAAGACTATTGCAACACTGGCTTGGGAAGGAGATGTAGAGGTAGTATTTTTACACTGCCTTAGCAAGCCACTACACTATTTGTACTGTAACCATCAAGTTTCCTTTTCCACAGTGAGACATCATGGAAATTGAAGGTATTTTCAGAGTGTCAGATGTAGTTTAGGGTACCAGATGACTTTCTGCCAGTCCTGTAAAGATCCACAGAACATTTCTTTTTAATTTATTTTGTCCTGAAAGATTCTTCTAGTCCAAATACCCTGAGATTATTTGGCAAGAGCACTGGGATTTGTTTGTTCACCCTGTAAACCATAGCTCAGGCATCCCATCCTCCAAGTTAATGTTATAATCAGTAGTTTGCAAAGTAAAGGTATTTACATATTTCTTCTCAGCCTTGAAGGCTCTTGTCTCCTCGACTGATGAGCTGCAGACGCTTCATGGATGTTTCTCTCAGAGCATTGTATAGACATATGGTGAGGACCTGCTCCTTGGAAACATGTATTTTTGACACTGTTCAGGACCTAAGGCTACCTCCTCCTAAAAGCATCTCAAGGTATTTTCCACTAGGAGAGGACATTCATTCAAAATCACAAATAGAGAATATTTAACCTCTAGGGAGGAGGTGGAAATTTTAATTAACTGTAATAATTTTGCTTTCTGTGCACCACATTGTATATTTTTTGGACTGCCCTTTGAAAGTGTGCCTAGTTCATACCATTAATTATGTAGGATGCCAGGATGTCTGACCTCATTCTTCTGATCTGCAGTGCACAAGTTAGAAGTGCTCAAACTTGTATCTTGGACTGGAGGCTGGGTAAATAGCTAGCCTCTTTTCAGTGGTCTATGGGGACAGGACAAGGGGCAATGGCCTCAAGTTGGAGCACAGGAAGTTCTGCACCAATATGGGGAAGAACCTTTTCACAGTGAGGGTGACAGAGCCCTGGCACAGGCTGCCCAGGGGGGTTGTGGAGTCTCCTTCTCTGGAGACATTCAAGATCCTTCTGGACGCCTCCCTGTGTGACCTGTCCTAGGGAACCTGCTTTGGCAGGAGGGTTGGACCCGATGATCTCCGGAGGTCCCTTCCAACCCCTACGATTCTGTGTGATTCTGTGATTCTGTGCCTTCAACCTGTAACACAGGGTCTGCTAAAAAAGTAGAAAGCTGACTTTTTAAAGCAAACATCGAAGGAAAGCTCCACAGTGAACCTTGTGTGCGATGTCCTCACTTAAAGAAATTCTTGTTCAGATCAACATCAAATTGACCACATGCAGAGTAGCTCAAGAGTATACAAAATGAAATACTGACATTGGAGAGAGCAAAGTCAGGCTTGGAGACACACAGTGACCCACCTCTCAAACGGGAGGCATTCCTGGCAACTTCTCATGGCATGGTGCTGATGGGACAAGATCTTTACTTCCTCTCAGGTTCCTGTAACATCAGTCACTGCTGAGAGAAGCTTGGAAGGCTGAACTTGCCCAAGCCCCTTTTTCCATATTGGGACACTCCAGTAGGTGGTAGAAACAGAAAGCTGCTGATGTGACAGTGTGGTTTACTGGAGCTGGACCTAGGGGAGCCTGAACGAGAAAGGCTTCATACCTGAAATGAAGATGTTGGTCCAGGGCAATGAAAAGGAAACACAGTCCACTTAAAGTTGTTTGCAACAGTACTGGCCAGTGTTCCTGTCCCTTAGCAGTGTTTTACTGAGGAGTTCTTGTGCTTTAATAGAACGAAAGTGTGCAGCTTGGTGCCATTATTCCTACCTATGATTGCTAAGGGGTTTTGCATTTACCAACCTATGCATTTACAGGAGGTACCACGGATGTTTTTTAATTGCAAATGGAAGTTGTAGTGGATGATATGAATGAATGAATTGTCGTCAGATTTTACTAAGAAGCTGTGGCCCAGACTGTGAAAAGAACCTACATCCTACTACTCTGAAATTCTAGAAATTGCCAGCTGAGTTGGATTAACAAGCCACTGGAATATCTGTTCTTAATATATATTTATTCTAATAATTCTACTTTGTGGAACATTGCTTCAAAATTTTAAAAGCTCTGCATAGATGCTACTTAATGCTTTTAGTGTAGGCCATGATTGTAATAATGAATGTCTATTGTCCTGTTTTGCAAATAAAATTATATGAGTACATTACATCCATTTTAGATGACTATTCAAAGAAGACTCTGAACTAGACAAAGCCTGACAGATAAGTTAGAATGAATAGAAAGTTCCCAGAAAGCAATACTTAAATCATACTTGAAATTATACTTAGTCGCAGATTATTCACATCCCCACTTAGTATCAGACTAGAGGTTAGTGCAATTTGCTCCTAATGGTTCTGTCTCAGGGTAGAGAGGGCTTACGTCCCTCATTTTTATCAGATGAGTGGCAGGGATCCAGCACCTCTCAACGTTTACATCTCTGGTTTTGTCCCAAAGATTTTCTTATTCTTCCATCTCTGTGCCAAAAATAATAAAGCATGTAAGCTGATGATATGAGCTGATTAAGACTGCAGCATGATTGATGCTGCTGTGAGAAGCAGCACAGACCAGCATGTGGTCTCCTCAGACTCTGTGCCCCCACAGGGCTCAAGAAAAGCCCACTGGTTTGAAGGAGCAGCTGTAATAAACAACTGCCTCTTTGTGGGTGGGATGGGGCTGTCTGACCTCCTGGCGAGGGACAGGAAGGGCACTGGCAGCCTCTGCGCCACCTTTCAACAGACAGCAAATGCTCTTTGAGATTTAGAGCAAAGTTCATGGTCGCACCGACAGCAGGAAAATGTTTTGGAAAATCCTGGTGGTGTTAGGGTTTTTATACAGCTTTAAGAGGAAGATTGTCATTCACTGTCAGTGGCAGCTGTTGTGAACCAATGACAAGAAGCTTGGTCCTTTGTGGCCTTATGTAGCCAACAGAGACCAACTGTTTTTTTCTTAAAGCAAAAGAAAATCAAGTGGTATCTCTGGTTGGGCTAATTCTGGAGTCTTTATCCTGGGCTATATCCCAGAGTATTAACCTTAGCCATAACCTAGAATACTTCATACTGCGAATGGGTGCAGACATTGCTGGAAACATGATGATGCACTTTACTATAGGACCCCACAGCACTCAACCAACGACAACAAAAATTTAATTTAGACTTAAAGTGACATGTAGCAGATGCCTTGATTTATATCCCACTCTCTGTTGGCTTATTTAGGAGATGAATTATTCATCCTAGGTGCAGCCAATGGCTTTACTCATAATATATCTGCATATTTGACTGCAAAGGGCATTAATTAATATACTTAATAAATCAGGTTCATTTAGGAACCATGTATGTCAGATGTTCTGTGGATTTGCTAATTAACAGCGCTGCACGCTCCAGATAGGAACCTCCAGAACCTGTTGCAAGCAGCCTGGTGTTCAGGGAGATTAATCACTGGGCTACAAAGCTCAGATGCTGAATGAGAATGTTTGGTTGAGAAATTAACTCCCTCCAGGCAAATTGTAACTTGCGTACCCTGTTTCCACAGTCGTCACTCACTTATTTGTTTATTTAAGAGAACAAATTACCACTCATACCTCATCATAACTTGCTTACTGAAAGATAAAAGTGTAAGAACTGAGCTTGGGTCCTAACCAAATGTGTTCATGACAGAGATTTTATTTTGATTTTTTCCTTTTTTTCCCCCCACTGTGAAGGGAATAAAAACTGTGACATAAAGCATCTGCTAGGTCTGTGAATGCTGCATGCATCCTATGCTTCCCATGGCATTTTTTTCTCTCGTTTCTCTGTTGCTTTCCATGGATATGTGGAGAAAGAAGGTGTGCAGTAGACATGCATGACGGCAGCTTTGCAGAGAAGGACCTGGGAGTCCTAAAGTTGACAACGAGCCAGACATGTGCCCTTTAGCAAAGAGAACTGATGACATTCTGGGCTGCATTAGAAAGACAACAGCCAGCAGGTTGAGGGAGGGGATCCTTCCTCTCCCCTCAGCACTGGTGAGACACCTCTGGAGTGCTGGGTCCAGTACAAAAGACACACAAACATGATGGACTGAGTCCAGCAGAGTCACAAAGATGATTAAGAGACTGGAGCATCATGAGGAGAAGATGAGAGAGCTGGAACTGTTTAACATGGAGAAAAAAACAAGGCTTAGGGGATATTATTCATGTGCATAAATACCTGATTTGGTGATGGGAGGAGTAAAGAGGGCTCATGTCTATGCTGCCCAGTGACAGGACGAGGCAATGGGCACAAACTGAAATGCAGAAAATCCCATTTAAACTTTAGAAATTTTCTTATGTTACTGAGAGGGAGGTCAAGCACTGGTACAAGTTGTCCAGAGAGGTTGTAGAATCTTCATCCTTGGAGACATCCAAACCTCAACTGAACATGGTCCTGGGCAATTTGCTCCAGTTGACCTTGCTTGAGCGGAGGCTTGGAGTATAGACAGTCTGCAGAGATGCTTTCCAGCCTCAGCACCTCTGTGATCCTGAGCTTCACACAATGCAGCAGCTGGCTTCTCCTGACCAGTGTGACAGACCTCTTAACACACACGTCCTTGCAGACTGTTGTGGCATGCTTTTTGGGAGATAGAGGAGAAAGACCACACGAGAGGAAGCAGGCTTTCCTGGTACACTGATGAAAGCTCAGGGTGGGAGAAAGCGTCTCCTGCTGTGACTTCCAGCCTGTGATATGCAGCAGAAAAAAAATATATTTTGTAATTTTGTTGGGCAGCTGTGTGCCCAATCTCCTGCCCTTTCCAGAAAGAAATACATCAGTGGCTAATGACTTAGGTCACATTATAGGGCAAAATTAAACACACAATAGTATTACTAGGAGCCATTTTTCTTCTTCTGATGTTTATGACAAATGCTTCTGTGTCTAGCTGTAAATAACCAATGACTAATGCACTAAATTAACAGTAGTAATTTAAGATTGATTATAGCAACATCAGTTTGCAGCAGAGAGATATGCTTGTAAAAAAAATGTACAATGGGTTCATTCCTCTTCTATATTTTAAGACTTTTCATAGGACCATATCTCCTGTAACCTCTCTAGGATTTCCTTTTAACAGCCTCGTATCCTTAAGCTTCTATATAAGCAAGAGTTATTGTGGAAAAAGGCAGGGTATCTGGACTCTGTCTGGCATAATGCAATTTTCTTTTTCTTCTAAGGTCATCTGAGTTCACCACAGAAAGGCAGCCTGGGTATTGGCCATTGGGAAGATTATTCTGTGACTTTCATTCTTTCAGGAAAGCGTGAAACCAGATGGCAGTTTCTGGAAGTGTAATGGGTTAAAATTTAGTAACAGCATTTTCTTCCGCTCACTCTTTCTAAAATAATAGAGCTTATAAGCAAAGAAAACATCTGCATTCTCAGACAGGGTAGCAGCAGAGTCATATTTATCATGTCATTTTTCTCTGAAATGTTCAGCTTCTAATAAATTTCATGTGCTGTCAGTGTGGAGGATAATGTGTCCCTGAAAGAACAGATATTGTAGAGCTGAAGAACTTCTCCTCCAAGAAGCATACAATATATGCTCAGTTCAATATAATGTAAAGCTGTGTTTTCAAATGTACAAATCACTTGAGGGAATTATGAGACAGAAAAGGAAGAATGCCTTTAGTGCTACTTTTTAAGATACAAAATTTAGGGAAATGCAGAATTCCTTAGGCATAGAAGGTTAAGCCTGGTGGCTTGGGAAAACTCAGCTTTAGCTGTAACTCTGAACAGATATTAAAGAGAACTAGCAATGATGACTATCCCCTAATTCCCTTTAAGACTTTAGATAATTTTTTAACACTGAACAGCATTACCTGTAAGTGGAAGATACATACTCCCTTTACCCCAAAAGGGAGCATGTAAAACCCCTTGAATTTTCATGTTCTTATTAGAGTAAAACCAAAACCCTTCTCAAATCCATTTTACAGGGGTATTCAGCATGATTACATTTCATTGAATCAAAACCAGATTCATCATGATGGGATGGGAATATCCCCAACTCTTGTTAAAAAGTAGGGAGAACTGATATGGCTTAGTCACTTCCTTATTCCTGCCTGCCTCAAATTAAGATGTTGACTCATGCTCCCACCTGCAAACATGTCTTACCTCACAGCCTTGTCTTACTTATTTTTTTGTAAGTCTTGTTGGTATGCGTCAGATCTCTGTACCTGACACATGCCTCTGCCTCTATCTCACAAATAATTTGACTAATTCTTTTATTCATACCTTTGAAGGCCAGAGGTTGGTGTTTATTAAGCTGTGTGAGACACTGTTGGTCTGTGTGCAACATGACTAAAGCAATAATAGTAAAAAGCTGTACGTGTTTCCACGCATGGAAACTTACATGCAAGTTAGCTAAAAAATATAGGGAGCATATGAAATTTCAAAATTAAATCTGATTTCCCTTTCATTGTAAACAAAAACTACAGAGACAGCACAGCATAAGCAGGCCTGTGCCATTTTCAAAAAGACCAGTTATCCTCCTAATTAAAGGAGATCAGGACACACTGTGCTAGGCAATACTGTGACAAGCAGAATGAGTAAATCAGTCCTCTCGACATAATTTATATTGTCAGTTAATGTGATTGCCTGTGAAAAGCCTATAGTGTGCTTTTAAGACTTGTCTGCACAGGCTCTTGCTGTAAAAAGGTGTCCAGCCATTAAAACTGTGAGCAGAAGCTGAAGCGGTGGGAACATGCCGAATGGCAGGAGGAGACTGGAGCTTTGAGATGTTTGGGCATTCTAGTTTCAGAGGAAGGTTTGCTGTAGTTTGATTGCTATACAAAGTTAATTAAAATGGAAAGTAAAGCAGTAGCCTCCTGCACTACAAGTGAATTGCGCTTCCGAAGAGGTCTGAGAATCTTGTGTTTTCAGTATGCATGGGTTTGGTCCAGGTATTTTTGTGCTCAGCATGAATAAGTTTGCCCTGAAGTATCAGTTCTCAGGCCAACAGGTTATTATAAACCCTCCAAAATTGATGGAGAACTGACAAGTTGTTACATTATACCTTATTAGTAGTCCTTGGACTACCAGTTGGCCTCTGACCACAGGTTACTCACCACTATTTGTCACTTTCAGTTGAAGGCTTGAGAGTATTTAAGTTTAAATGCATGTTTCCTCACACTCAGGAGCTAAAGGAGATGTGATAGCAACAGTAATTTGCAAACTTAGAGTGTATGGACTGTGGTTATGGGCTTGCAACTACCTGATGGTAGTCATGAAACCGGTCAAGTTACTGAGGCGCTCAGTGCCTTCAGACAGTGTGGGCACATGCCCGTCCTGTTATATGTTTCTAATTTTAAGAAAAAAGAAAAAAGAAGTTTTTTATTCTTAGCACAAAACATAAGAATTAAGAAGTTAATAAAAGAGCTTCTTACAGGAAGCCTAGAAATCAAAAAATAACATTCCACATACAGAACACTTGTTCTAATCATCAGCCACGCAGTTCCTTCCCAAAAGTCTGAGCTGGAGTGTACATAAATAATGGGTTGCTGCAGATACCTTGATGAACAATCAATAGCAATTTTTTGCAGGAAACAAAATCTTAAGAGCACAAAAAAAATCTCATTCAGTTCTGCTGCTGTTATTGTCATTATCATCACAAGCCATGTTTTGGCTGAAAAAGTCAAAAGCAAAATGCAAAACAAACACAAAACAGGAAAATAAAAAGCACTCCAGAAATCATCCCTAACAAATGAGAAAGAGAAATGGAAGAAAACAGTTTCTGTTATTATTTTGGTTGATAGGTTCTGGGAAATTCCATTTTAACTATGAACTAGAACTGTATGAGGACTAGGCATTGCAGTTCTCAGGCATGTAAGAAAAACAGAAAAGGAAAAGGGAAGTCTCAAAGCCAGACATATATACGTGTCATGTAATTTATGTACATGCAGACCAAAGATGTCTGTGAAAACTGTCTCCAGTGCACAAGAAGCCAAATCAGAGAAACGGCTGGTCACACACACAAACCACATAAGGTGTGTACACATACTCATGGAAATACAAAGCCTTACTCACTTAGTCTGCACACATGTTTTCAAAAATGGGGAGTGAAATAACGTATGAGGGAAAACATGCAGCTCTGTGTGAAAGTCAACCCAGTGTAGGCTTACTGAGATAGACCTGGAAACAGGCACTGACTGATCCGAAATACATGGAGGCCAAAGACGCTGAGAAACGTCTTGCACCTAAGTGCAAATATAACTGCATCATGAAAATGATTGACTGATTTAAAGGTTCTAAATAAGAGTAGGATGCAAAATGTGCTCCCTAATATCACAAAAATGAAGGCAGTATTAGGATAGGGTAGTAAAAATAAGATAGAAGAAGAAAGTATTACGGGTGGCTCAGAGAAGGCTTGGGAGTATTGCTTAGCTGTCTCTGTTATCATCTGTCAAACAGCAAGTAATTCTCTCTTCTGTTTTACTTGACTATGCAGATTATTGTTTGCTTTTTGTTACTGTGGATTTGTGCAACAGGAGCTGTTATTAGCTGTGCTGGTATCCGTTGCTCTGTGAGCAGTGCCAGCAGAGATTGCTCAGTAGCACTGCCCCACTCTCCCCTCCTCGGAGCTACACCTTGCACACCTCTGTGCTGCCCCATGCAGCTGGATCCCTAGCCCACACAGGGGTCTTTAGTTAAGCCTGAACTTATCTACATTAGGGTTCCTTATCTTATCGCTTCTTAACTTCAGCTGTCACAGCAGACCACTTCCTGCACTGAAGTTTTTAAAGTTCAGTGAGAGCCTGAAATCTCAAAAGCAGAAGACACCCAGCTAGAGGAAAAACATTTCCGCTTTTTGCTGTCCAGGGATCAGCCCATCTGCTGACAGACTCACTGCCTTGCCTCACAGGACAACGCCTTTACCATCTGAGAGCACTGGATTTCATAGAATCGTATAATCATTGAGCTCTGACAAGACATTTGAGACCACCAAGTCCAACCATTAGCCCTAAACCACCATAACCACAACCATTTCATTGCTCATGTTCACTGGATTTGACACCGTATTACCAAAACTCTGCAATGTGCATATATTATACAAGCAAGGGACAACAGTTATATTCACAGACACAAATCCAGAATTTAAGTACAGAATAAGGCCTCGTAGAAGCATAGGGCTTCTGTTCAAGACCATTAACTCTAATGAAAATGCACATTTTTCATTAGGGTCTAATAGCCTGCTGCAAAGTAGGGCAACTGCTGTGCGGTGTTTGGAGAAACAAATTGCTAATCAGTCAAATAGGACCTTTACTGTGCACTCTACTACGGCCAGCTTTTAAGCATTTTCAGCTATGTTGAATTATTTTAACTCATTGAATTGTTACTTAGTGAAAAAAGAAAATATGTTTTATTTATAGAGTATTCAATGTGGCAATGCAGAGTGAATTTTGCATCTCGAGTCCATTTTATTAACATTTATACAGGAGATGTATGATGACTTGGATTTGCCTCATGACTTTGTTTCTCTAGTGTTCAGAAAGTTTTTATTTTAAACTGAAAGCGGGTAATGAATTGAATCTATCATTCTTTTAGATATAGATTTTATAATTCTCTTGCAAGTGCCCCATGAGCCTTAAATCTTAAGGACAGGAGCTCTTGTTACTGGAGCACAAAAGCCTGCTGATCAGTGTTGAGCGAATTATTCACACAGAAGAAAATTGCAGGACTGGGATCACACATATGTATGTGTCTGCCTATATGCATAACTATATGTGAACCACACAACTGATTTCAATTTTATTTTTTTTAACTGATAAGAAATGAATTTAAATCATTTACTCCCTACTGATCAGATTCACTCATGTTAATGGTACTAAACACAGAAAACAGAACTGAATTCCACTTTTCTGGTCTGGAATGTGCAATGGTTGCCACATTTCTTTTAGCAAAAGAGTAGAACAGGTATAGCAGTCCTTGCTGGGTATGAATTGATGCAGCCCCACTGTTTTATGACAAGTGGGAATAAGATACAGTATATACGTGTGTTTTGCTTAAGTACAGAATAGGAAGATGTCCCTTATTTCTATAACTGGTGGTAGTATTCATGACAGGAGTGCCATTTTGAATCAAAATTCAGAGAGTAGTATGTTAAAGGAAATGAAGTTTCTAGTTGGAGATTGCATTTGAGGGAAATATAGAGAGTTAAATATTGGTGGCTTGGAAAATAGTGCTGGGACCTGGAAAAATATAATTGTCTACATGTATTTGAATGTTATCTGGATAAAGGTTTAGTTTAATTTTTAATGCTTGACCTTCAGATAGGCTTCCGTGAGAGACAAATTGCTAGGAGGAAATGCAGTAAATCACTAAATATGAAAAATACTCCTGAAAGATAAATACAAGAAATCTTAGATTTCTCTATTTTCAAGGAATGCTCCCAGCTGGATCTCTCAGGTATGTTTGATATTAAGGAAGAAGAATAGCCTCTTGAATGTGTGGGAGACACACAGTTGTTTATGAAGCAATTTCACCATTATGTTTGCATAGCAACCTGAATTTTACCATGATAAGCTTGAGAAATAGTTGTTTTTCCACATTATGATGGTGTTGTATGTTGATACTGTGTATTGGATTAGACTATTTATTATAAAGGTATTTTGTCCATAGCTCTGTATTGGAAAAGGGGATAAACCTTCCTGTAAAACAAATAGAAACCAGATTGCAAAAGCTATAGGTAAAATACCTTTAAGCATTTTTTTCCTTGTGAGTCGCAGCAGTGTATTCTGAAGTAATTTGGGAGCATTGTATTACAGCATGATAAATGGAATTATTATATTGGCTGGATGGATACTATCAAATCAGTGCATCTGATATCTTCTGCTCAATCTGGCAGAGCTACGGGATGCATGTAAACCCCGGTTCAGTAAAGGTGGCTCATACAACAGGCTTTTGGAAAAGCATTTAACTTTTGAACACTGGCAATGAAGCTAATCCCACTATTCTGAGAAGCACACATTCTAAGAGGAATTGTGAAATATCTCCTTGATTTGAAGTGAATTATACAAACAGGCTATTTAATGCTTTGGGGGTTTGAGGTTAGGGGGTAACAAGATGAAGTGAAAGCCTGGTTGTTGACACCTTGTTATATGAGGGAGCTTGGAAAAGAACTGCTAACACATGGCCTTTATAAACTAACCCCTTCCCTTCTCTCTCCCCTTCTAATACATATTCAAGAGTGGACTCAGCACAAGTAAACCAGTCCAAGGAACAACAAATCAAATACTACTCTAACTCCTGTTTAATGCATTTAAAAGCAGTATCTGCTTGAAGTACTCACTGGAGTCTCTCAGATCAGTGTTCCTTTCACTCAGCCATCTGTGTCCATGGCAATGGTGCTGCCCATTAGGTCTGTAAATGAATTTAGTGTGATGAACTGCAGATACCACATATGAGGGTGGTAGTAACCATAGTCCATTAAACTAAGTGCACTTGTTCCAGTATAAATATTCCCATTAATAGACTGGCAAAAGTCAAACCCTTCTATGTTCTTAAATATGTTTGTTATACTTTAACCATTCAGTTTTATCATAATGTTCTCTTTGTAGGGACTGGTTTTTTCATTTTAACTTTTGCATCCTCGAGGGGTTTTACTCTGAGCTGAAAATCCTGAGGAGGTTGCATTATGTCTATATAATAAGTAATGTGTTGTGTCTAACAGGATGAATCAGAGAGGCAATAACATTTGGAGTTCTAGCCTGTGGGAGATGAGCTTTTGTGAGTTCTGGTTAACCAACATCTTACCAGAACACCCTCTTTCTCAATCAGGTTTGAATGAGACCCATGGGACTAGATATAATGAAGAAAATTTTTACAATGAGGGTGGTAAAACACTGGAGCAGGTTTCCCAATGAGGAAGCAGATGTCCCATCCTTGGAAATGTTCAAGGTCAGGTTGGATGAGCAACCTGATCTAGTTGAAGATGTCCCTGCAGGGGACACCTGCAGGTGACATTGCAGGGGGTTGGAACAAATGGCCTTTAAAGGTCCTCTCAAACCCAAACTGTTCTGTGATTCTATGACCCAAGTGGTATGTCTACATCTCACATCTCAGTCTTGCAGAGAGACTCTTGCAGCTC
Organism: Laterallus jamaicensis coturniculus; assembly: GCA_022605575.1. Lineage (NCBI taxonomy): Eukaryota > Metazoa > Chordata > Aves > Gruiformes > Rallidae > Laterallus > Laterallus jamaicensis. The sequence continues at coordinate 8,185,869 of JAKCOX010000023.1, read as the reverse complement.
TGTTTTGTGAATTGACAGCATCGACAGAAAGGACACAGGCTTATAAAGGAGTAGGCTATTTTTACTTTTCGTTTTAAGGAATTACAAAAATATGGTAGTGCAGCTGGTCAAAAAGAAGATAAGCTTATTATACTCTAGTTTTAAACACCAAGGAGAATAAGCAGCGTAGAGTATCTAATCATTACTACATGATTTTAGCAATAGTGATTAAGAAAGGTACATCACCAATTGCCTTAATACTTTACCATCATTCAGATCCACAGATGCTGGGGAGTCCCGAATCCAGCAGGAATTTGGAGAACTGTCCTGGCAACTTGGAAGTCCTACGCAATGCATCTGCTCATAGATGAAGTCTCCAAATGTTGCTGCAAGGGGGTCCAGCTTTTTATACAGTTTAATAAAGAACTTTTCAAACTTCAAGTGCGGAAACATCTGGTATGTCATCCTCCTGTTGGATTTCACCACAAGCTTGGCCAGAGATTAAGGGGAAACCTAAGAGAATTGTTTTCTCTATTTTGGATTATGACTACATGCCTCTCAATAAAACAAGATCATTTGATTGGTTATTAATGCATCGTAAACATTACAACAAAGCTTCTATACATTGACATAAAATATACTTATTCATAGATCCACGGCAAAAATATATAAATGGGGCATTACATGTGTGATCAATACTATGCATATTAAATACATTATGAAGCCTGTGATGTTCACCTATAGGTCAAACATAGTTCAAGACTATTATTCAGGTCTCAGCACTTCAAGCTCTCATGAGATGGTTTTTTGCCTGCTGGATGCGTGCAAGGTCTAATGTTCCACTCAATCATCTGGTCTGCTCCATCTCACTGTTACCTCTGTGTGTCCTTGTCCCCTGCCTCACCACAGTCTTGCTTCTTGGGTAACAGCCCTTGTATTAGCTCTGAGTATAACAGAAGGAGATTTAACTTATAAGTAGCACAGCTGCTGAAAGTGACCTCATCCCAGCAACAGGTTTCTTTAGCTTGGGCAGTGGACTGTGCAGGTACATCTAGATTCCTTCTCTTACCATACCCTCCTTTAGGCTATCTGAATTATCTCTACATATCATCACATTGTTCAAAATACGCTTATACACAGCAACAGGTGTTGGTGAAGCTTTGTTAAAGCTATGAATGCATGAAGATGATCTCATGTTCCCAAAAATACAGTACAAATTTAAGAGCTATTACCAGACTTATGTCTAGACTTCCCCTTGGGAGTGATGCCAACAGTTCAGAAGGTAGATGGAAGGAGGATGAAGGAATGGAAAAATTTCACTCAAGAATATCACTCTATTTGTTTATTTGAGACAGACTTTAAAAACTATTAAGGCTCTCTTAGCTTGTGACTACCTGACATATAAATCCATACATAGAAATGCAAGGAAAAGTGAGAGCAACAATTTTGTACCTCATTTTTCTCAGATATTTCACCTAATGGAATTGCACTGTGGGGTGCGTGCTTTCCTCAGAGCTAATTGTATTACCTCTTGGGAGCTGAGGCAAAACATGTGCCTGCTGTAATGATGCTGTTGTTCTTTAGAAACCTGTTGTGGTCAGTGTGGCATCCATCACTTTTTCTGGTTGTCTAGGGTGAATTATTAGGATGCTCCTCCCTGCTGGTGCTGCTTCTGCTTCCACATGATCTCACACTCTCAGGGCAGCATTTAAATCATAATGGTACAGAAGTTATGCTGGTTTCTTTTACATTGAAAACCCCTTTGTCTTACCTCTTTAACTGTTTCCTCTTCACAATGGAAAATAACAGCTCCTCTAAGCTGCTCTCTTCATGCACACAGAGCCTTTAAGATCTCTGCACCACAGAGACCCAAATCTCCAACCACTCTCTTCCCCTCAGCTGTCTTCTCTTCTGCAGGACAGGCAATGTAGACAGCAGACTTGTGCCCTTTGAAGAGCTCTATATACTCCTACAACAGCCTCGGGCCTATTTAATTGCAAAAATTATGCATGACAGCTTGTAGAGAAACTGTCAGCTTCTGCTGACTGGTTCTGTACTCTGGTAAAACACCGTCCCTGTTGGTTATGATGTATTAAACAGATACCAGAGCCCCTTTGCATTACTAGGACAAAAGCACACCTGCAAATTTCCAGAAAAATACTTGCAAGTTGTCATAGTCTGATAGTTAGGAGGAGATTTGCCCCAGCAGATGTGTGAGGGTTTGTACACTTCTGTATGGAACACACAAGCAAACTGTTAAACCAATTAGCTGACACACAGTACAATGTGTTAGATTTTTTTAATTATTGTTATTATTTTGGTAGAAACCAGATTTTTTTATTAGTAGCTTTGGATTCCTGTTGCTGGGCAGCTGTATACCACTATTTGGGGCAGCAATATGCCAGTGCTTTGCTGCTTACCTTATTGCCTGACTAGTTGGAAAGCTGCAGTTCTGGTGGGTGGTGAGTGGCTATGATGGTCAAGGAACTGTGGCTGAGGGGGAAAAAGCCAAACAAGTGCAATGTCAATTTATCCTTTAGTTTGCCAAGAGGGGGTTTTGCTAAGGCCTAAGAGAATAAGAGTTACTGGAGGTATTTGGCACTTCGAGTTCAGTAAAAAGTAATGATTCAGAGATGGAAGGCCTGGCACATCACCAGCTGGCTCTCCAAAAGCTTTGCTGTAGAATGGCTACAGGTTCTTACAGAAATCAAGTCCCCAAGCCTTTAAAGGACATATATTGTTTAAGGACATTTGGGTTAAGTCCGATGAGCCATGACTGAGTGATAACTATGCACTGAAGTACATCCCAGGGTGTGGGGTCCTCAGCTGTCTGGAATGGGACTCAGACAACAGCATGTCATGGCACCTGCCCATCCTGTGCAATTTGCTTTTCTGCCTCTGGAAACCATACAAGCTGTAAGGGAAGAAGGCTGTGTGCCTGCCTCTTGCTCTTCTAGCTGTGCAGGAGCCAATAAGGGCACACGCAGCAGAGCACAGATGCTTGGAAGCGTTCCCGATCCCATCAGATGAGACACAACCAACAGGACCAGATGCTTAAATAGTAAGAATAATATGCTTTAATGGCTTATTAAACTATTAGCTATACATAGTAGACCATAAACCAAAAGGATAAATGAAAGATATAACCTTTGATGGTGAATACTACTTACGGGGGGAAAAATGAGTAAGAGGGATGAACACAGTGGAATAATACTATCCAGGTGCTGTGTCCCTAGGCACAGCAGTGAGCTCAGTGCTGGATTTTTACTGGCAATACACATGCATGCTTTCATCCCAAGGGAACCCCCAAACTAATGAAATTGCTTTTTTCTTCTCCCAATTTCTAGTGCTCTGAGCAGTAAATATTACTAATAAAGCCAGTGCTGTTCCTTTGGATCTTTCTGTCTGACCTTGGCATTGAGAGTCAATAAAATTTTACGTGCTAGCTTTTGCATTTTTATTCCAAGTAAGCAAGTCATCAAAACTACTGTCTACCATGCAATTTGCTGCTGAAATTGTGTTTTTGCAGGGGGAAAAACACACAACATCCAGACGTTGATGCTTAAGATCAGAACTCCTTCATTTAACTCAGTAGCACAAGGAAGAACTCAAACATAGTAACCTATTGGGAAGTAGTCTCCTGTCTCCACAGATCACAGAGGTGTCTCAACTCTTGCAGATCCAGCTTATCTGTTTTTCTTCTTTCATGCTCTTGTGCTGGCCAAAGGTTAAAGCAGACAGCAGCGAACTCCTTTGCTTAGACACAATAACCAGTTAAGACAATGTCTTACTTCTTGCCTGGTCTTCCAGCACTTGTGGATGGGAAAGGTTTATAAGCTAAATAATGTCCTGTTGGATTCCTTATTCAAAACCACCTCTGGAAAACTCTATTACTCTTAGAAGTACCACTGAAACCTCCCCTTTCTGCGGTCTTGCTCAATGGCTGCTCAGCATTCTCTGGGACATGGAGATAGCCCAAAATCCTGGCCTCTGTTCCTAAAATGGCAGCTCTCCAAAAGGAGGGCATGATGGAAGAGGGTGAATCTGTAGTTTTATTACTGTTTCCACAGTGAACAGTAATAGTTGTTCAGACATTGCATGCTTCCTCTGGTGAGATTTCACTCTTCCTAGTCACCGCCTTAGTAAAGGACAAACAGGAACATCTTAGGCCTCACTGTGTAGACCTTTCATATCAAAGGTTAATTCTTACTTCAGTATAAAGTTACATAAATTTCAGACCTCAAGACTGGTGAGACATACCAAATACACATGGTCTGAAATAGGTAATTTGTATTTGGTGTAGAAAGAGCTTAGAAGAAAAACATGGAGGGGACTCAGCTTTGCAAAGGTGATTTTTATTTGAATAAATAGAGTCTTTGAAGTGCAAAGCCTGTATGCAAAAGCACTGGTGAGATGATCACATTTACTGAAATCAAGGAAGGGATGGACAAAGTGAGAGGGGAGCCCAGCTGAAGAATGCTAGAGTGACAAAAAGAAGAGGCTGAGATACTTCAGACTAACTGATCATCGAGAACTGGCAATATTGTTTCCTTAGAGCTTGGTTTACAAATTCAGAAAGGTAAGAAAAAACTCCATATTATATTATTCTGTATGGAGAAGAAATACTATGATTTATTAAAGTTTTAGAAAAAATAAGGATTTGAGCAAACCCTGGGACAAGACCAACAAAAGGGCAGAGGCTTGCTCAACTCATCCAAGTCAGACTTACTAGGTTATTTTCTTCCAGACTAAAATATATGCATATACATATGTCTATATGTATACAGGTATGCACATACATACACGCAGAGTACTTGAAGGCAGATCTCTTTCTGAAAGTGGTGAGCAGCTGACTGATGTGTGTTGGTATGAAGGAGGCATAGAGATCCTTCCCATGCCATAGCCTGTCCATACCACAGTTGGTAGTGTGGGACTTTCTGAAAAGGAGGTGATATTCAGATTTCTTTTTTTTAAATTTCCTTTCATGCGCTTGTTAGGAATAGTGACTTTCTACCTTACCATCAGTCTGAGCAGAAATTGCTTAAGCTCTACACACTGATGACTTATCACAGTAAGTAACACTGTCATTCATCTGCTTCAGTGTTTGCCCCAGGTCCATTTTAGAAACTAATTCGAGATATGCTGACTTGAACAGTTAATTAAATTCAGGAGGCTGTGCAGTTTGGCCAGCAATATTTCAGGAAGGTCTGTTAGCACTGGCTGTTGAAGGAACAGGCATCTTTATAGAACATAAAGCAGAGATGAAGTCAAAAGTAATCCAAGGTCCCTGGTGTATTACAGCACAATATATTGGATCAGCAAACAGATATCAATAACTCATTCTGTGAAAGATAGCTGGGGATGAAAGGTAATGGTCACATTTTTCCTCAGAAGTGGGAGAGGAATGTGTATCTTTGCCTAGATACAGAACTGTTATCCCCTTAGCAGAAATGCAAAACAGGAAGGAAGCAGGACAACTATAAGGTTCATTTCATGGATCCGGTTTGACCATTGTAATAGCATTTCTACAGAAGGCAGAAGAAGAGAGCGAGAAACGAATGCTTTCTTCTCAGAGTTATCTGCTCCTTATGCTTCTGGTGCAACCTGAAAGTTGCCCCCAAGTATTTTTTCACAGATGAACAGGGAAGGTGTTTTATTGGATGGAGACAAAAGAAAATACATCACCAGTTTGCAGGATGCCGAAAGCTGAACCATACCAGCTGAACTATTTGAGAGAGGCTCACATGTTCAGCACAATAGCTCAGCAACCTATGATGCTACTTCTATCTTGAAAGTTGCTTAATCTCCTTTTCCAGAAGTCCACCACATTACATGGTTCCAAGACTTCCTCTACTGCATGCTAAATCAGGGACAGGTCATCCATAGTATGCTTCCGCCAGCAAAGGTGTGCTTGGTATCTCCATGGTGGGATTTTTGTCTCTAGTCCAGACAAGAAAGGAGATTGGGAGCTACCCTCTAGCTTTCTAAGACCAAATTTGTGAGAATATGGAGCCATAAGAAAGTACAATTTCAAATCAAATCCAGGTTTGACACTTGGCTGTGTCACAGCACTGATAACATGGCAGGAATAGGAATTTTTCTACAGGCTCTGAGTTTATGTACCTGCTTTTAGAGACCTGGACTTGGATGTTTTCATCTGTGAAGCTATCTGTGTATTTGCACCATGTGTGCTGTGAAATATGTTATTTAAGTAGTTTATGTAGGAAGTGCTATTACTGAGGAACTCAGGCTATCCTTGTCTTTCTTGGGATGATCACATTCAGCAAAATAGATGATGTGTATATACCTTTGTCAGTCCCATACCATCACCAAACAAAGCAAAGTATGAATTCATATTTTGGAAAATCTGGCCCTGAATATTCACTGGACTTTCCAAGTATGAATATTGATAGCACTGCATCCGTAGTGCTCCTATGTATTTCCATTTTGTCTTTATTGATATTGGTGTTAAATGGGTGGTTTGAGGATATTGAAACTGCAGAACTGATTCATTACAGTGACTTCCTACCTCAGGCAGCGGCAGCTTGAATTTAAAGCCAATCTCCCCTCCTCCAAAGCAGAATGCATACATGAAGACAGATCAATGTCCACATCTCCCATTTGCAATAATTCATTTAGTTACGATAATAAGAGCTATCTATTCGATTTGTCAAATTGCATTACAGAGCCTGCTGGAGCTGACAGGAATTATCTTGTCTCTTGCCCTAGTGCCTGACTGCCAAATCAGAGGGGTGGAGGTTAAGATCAGTTTTGCCATGGCTCATTTGCTCCTGCTGTGCTGGTTTATTCCGTTTAGCTCTAAGTAGGATGAAGGGAGACAAGTGGCAGCCTGTTTGCCCTGTACTAGAGTGCAGCCTTCAGCCCTCAAATGACTCAAGAGCTATAGGTACAAGCAGCACAGCTACAGCAAGCTCCTCCAGGTCATGAACTCCAGCGGAACAACTCCTTCTAAGTCACATGCTGGACCTCTGCCTAGTTAATGTGAAATCAGCTCCTGCAGTTATTAGTCATCGATAGCTAAGGTCTCCAGCTGGAGCATATAATTTAAATGGTCATAAAAGGGGTTTGAAAGCTAAAAGAGTAGGAGACAATTGTGTGGAAAAAAAAATAAATGTGTCTCCATGAAATATTGCTGGAAACCCAAGGAGTCACACAGAAATCAGTTGGAGAAACAAAGATAGCAGTGCTACTGTAAAACAATGCTTTCACTCTCTTGGTGTTTTTTTCTCTGAAATGCAGGTTTGTACCCAGAGTGATGTTCATGTGCCCTTTTGGTAGATTGGCCCCTCCCATGGTTTGATTGTTGGTTTTTTTTAGTCATCTGACTAAATTCTCTTTGTAGACAGAGCCTGGTTTGTAATTATACCACATAACCTACAGCAATATTGTGAAAGCCATTGTATGTTTTATCTCTGCAGGACACTTGACCATATCTACAGGCTATAGCCTAGCCACCTCTACGGCACTCCTGCTTCCCCCAGCATGCTGCTGGGGAGCTGGTGACTGGCTGCATGCTGCCAGGTGCATGAAGTGCTTGTGGGGTGCCAAATCTACATTGATTTAACAAGATTATAGACGCCTGTTTTCTTTTGGCTGATGCCAGCCCCTGAAGAGGGTCAGAGTCACACAAAGAGGCTGAGCAGTGGTGAGGTGCTTAACTGGGACTTTAATAGGATGTGAGGCCAGCAGACAGCAGGACAATGTGTATCATAGCAATAAAAGGAAAAGTATTTTGATCTATGAATCCTGAGTGATGGGTCTGTCCTGGCTATGCTGTATTGTCCACAGATAAGTGATACTGAAGAACAAAAAGGGTCAGGCATATGCTTTGGCTTCAATTTTACCATGCTACTTGCCAGAAGAGATATTCTCCAAAACATGTTCTGTGCAGTCACTTTTCTTTCCTTAATGCAGAGCGACTTGGGCAAGGGCAAACTTCTTTTACTGCCCTGGCCTAAAGGCTGTATACAGCTGGAATTTTGCACTGAAGCCCCAAGACGATCCCCTGTTTTCTGTAGGACAGAGTCTTCCCTTTCCTATGTCAAATTACTAGGGGAAAAAAAGATTCTTCCCCCCATGTCTCAATTTAACAATTACCCATGCTTAATGCACCATCCTGAACATCTCATGGAACAAATGACTCATCGAGTCCTTGGGTTGCTGAGCAGAAATTAAAAAGAAAACAAATCCAACTCACGTCATACAGGCTAAACTGGCCCTTGGAGGAACTTCTCTCCAGGTCCTTGAAAGATGTTTAGCAGGATGCTCACAGAACAAGCTTTAAAATGTATTCCATTTGTGAGGATAACTGGATTTGTAAGGAGGAATTGAGGACACCTGAAATATTCCAGATTAAAGCAGTTATTGTCACAGACATTTACTGAGTTGTTTAACAGAGAAACACACATACAGATTTTTATTTTATATGTTCAAGGGCTTATAAATACTTCCCAGAGGCAAATGAGAAAAACAAATCCGTGTTTGATACTTTTTTCTTCCACAGAAAGAAACAAGCTCTGAAATGATGATATTGTGCATTTATAGGGCTTGAGAGGTGATAGAACTCAGTGGTTTGGTGGATGTTGTGTTTCTGACTGGGCATGATTAAATTTTACAAACCAAGCACTACCCAATTGCTCCTGCAGAAGTACCAGAGATTTCTAAAAGCCTTTGAACCTATTTGAGGTTGAAGACTAAATAGGATAAACAACTGCAAAAGCAGCAGAAAACCTGCTTTGAAGTGTTTGCATTCTCATCCTTTACAGACATGACTGGGAAACAAAATGTTACTGGGGTTAATATAACCTGTCTTTCTCAGTCTTGCTTTGCTGCATGTTGCATTGTGCAACAGCAAACCTCGGATGAGCTTAACAGGATGTTAAGCTTGAGGAGAAATGGAACCATGTGATTCCTCTACCATTCATGTTGCCTGTCCCCAGGCAGGTATTCAGGTTTTATAAGTGGTGAGCTCATTAAGATTTCTGCTTCTTAAAAGCCCCTTGGGGAGACATTTGTCTGTTTGCCATTCTGTATTTAAAGTCCGTAACAGCAAAACTTCGCTATGATGTCCTCATTCAGCGATCAGCATGGTATCAGTGATTTGGATTTATTGCACACACATCTTCCCCTGGATGGTTAATGTTGGTTAACGAATCAGCTTTGCAAATCAGGCAAATAATTACAGATCTTTCTACAATATAAACACTTTTGGTTGCTTGACAGTTTATTTGCTTTAAAAAAAATAAAAAATCCCTTTTATTTTATTTGCCCATTTGTGAAATTTGCTTGCAAGCCAAGGGCATGCCAAGTCCAGTGTTTGCATGTGCAGATCACCCATGAACAACAGTTGTAAAGAAGAATGTAGAGCGGCTTAGAAAACTGCACCCAGGAGAATAAAATAACCATACTCAGAAACCATCTTGGAAGATGTCTGCCATACAAGTCCTTGGCAAGAAACTTCTTAGGAGAAAAACCAAAATAGTTTTTGGCTGCAAAATTCTGGACATATTTCTGACATAATATTAAACTAGTGCACAAAGCACATAAATGCCAGATATATCCATCTCGTGGTACTGCATTTTGACAACTAAACTGCCTGGTTAATGCAATCTCCTGTATCAGATGATATTTTCAGCTGGAGAATATACATTCTCCTAAGAAACCGACAGAAAGCTAACTTTAAACAAAGGCAACTTTATACAACAAGCATTCAATCTTCCTACTATAAATAGAACAGTATCTGTCCATGACTGTTGATATTAAGGGATTTGAAGCATAAAAAAGGGATTTGAAAGCATCCCACACTAGGTGTGGAACAGAGCAGCTGTTTAAAGTTAAAGTGAGCAATATATCCAGGCTTGTGGAGCGCCAGAAGATGCAGATACAGTGACCTGTAATAAAGAAGGTTGGGAGAATGTAACTGTCCCTGGATGTGAATGAAGCACTTATCTAGCATAAAAAAGGCCACCCCAAAGTTTTAGGTAGCCTGCCTTTGGTCCCTACTAGACTGGTCTGCAGAAAGGTATCTCTAGTGACATCCATTGACAGGCAAATGGAAGCTGCAGTATTTACCTGGGCGGAAAACAAAGGCCTCCAGTTCATACCTCAAATAATAACTTTTTTATGCACCAGGGCAACCCACATCTTAGAACTGTAATCCTGAGACCACACATTCTGAATACCATCTTCTGCAGTTCTACAGATGTGCTTCAGAGTATCTCCTTCCTCAAGCTTCCTAACAGCTCACTTTTGCAGCTCTGCCTATGGTGAGCTCATGAAACTCTTCCATCTTACTTTGAGTGACAAGTAGGTCTTTTGAAACAGGGCTCTACTGTTCATATTGCTCTCTGCCTAACTTCAGTGACCCTTTCAGAGGACCTTTTTTAGACCTGTGAAGAATCTGAAATTCATATGGCAGAGTATACAAAGTAGGATGGACCTATAAATTGCTTTTTTTCTTCTGTGTGCTGATATATGGGCAATTACTCAGCAACTCTCAGGGTCTTGTTAGTGGCTTAAAGAAATCAGATATTAAATATTAAACAATCCTTTTGTGGATTGAGAAGCTATAATAACTTACTGTGTTTGGGATAAACCAGCCTGGCAAATAGAAAAAATATAACAGCATTAAATGATTTTTCTTTTGATAAAACAATCTAAAAATAGAACTGGAAGCTGTAGGTTAGGAAAGCTCAAGTGGCTATGGCCACTCTTTTTTCTCTCATGATTTATTATTACTTAGTTATATGAACTTGATGTGATCTTATATCTCTTTTGTTCTCCTACATAAATACTGATGTTACAGCAGTATTATAATCTAGGACCTGTAAGGGTACAGGGTGATATGTTATGCCTGGCCTTAACCCTGAAAGCCTCTGTCCTCTTTGCCCATTCACTGCAGGGCAGTTCCAGAGCAGTAGCACGGCTCCAACACTTCCCCAATGCTTTAGTCAAATAGACATTCCCATCTGCATTACACCTTAGACCTCTGGATTGTTTTAATTACCTTCTGATGTATTTCAAATGCCACTGATTTACTCAGAATTATTTTGGAATTGTTTGCAGAAATGAGTTTAACTTAGACCTGCCTGAGATGTTAGGGTTTGCCAGAGCTGGTCAGACAAAATCACCACAGAAACTAAACTAACCCTCCTCAAAACCCTTCATGGTGACAGCAATGTAATATGCCAATCATTTCAAGTAATAGAAGAAAGGGACCGATATGCCTCTGGGAATTTGATGTATTGGAACCTAGGCCTTCAGCATCTAAAGTTTTTCATTCCCCCCTGCACTGACCTTGCATTAGAGATTTTGACTGCAACAGGATCAGAAGTGATGGTGATGATTTACACATCACACTCTCTCTTGATTTCATTTTGATGTCCATACAAAATGATTGACCTGCAAAGTATTTGTTCTTCATTTGGATTTTGGAGAGCGAAGACAAATAATCTAAGCTTTTGATTTAAGAACTTTTGCTCTAAGAACAATACCTGTGTATCCATATAATTTTGGAGGAAGAGGATATTGCAACAATGAAATAGAATGCTTAATTGTGTGTATATTTATTCACAGTATATGGAAGTCATGATAGTTTTTGTGAAGGTCCCTCTGACCTTTTACTTATTTACACTGACTGGTCAGAGTAAATATTTTTCATTTAAAAAAATCTACGTGACATGGAACTGTGGGTGAGACTTCTCACATCGGTTGAGAAGGCTGTGAATTAAACATTTTTGCCCTGATATTTCAGTCAATATATTGCAAAGATTCCATGTTTCAAGTAATTAAAAAAATTACTTCAAATAGATATGTACTAAATGTTCCAATTAAGTTCTCTCTCTGCATATGTACATGCAAGCCTATGTGCATATATACAATTAATTTACCATTCACTCTGCACTGCTCTCAAAATTGCTTCAGTGTTGTAGAAATTCTATTGCCATCCATCTGTAGAACTCAAGCCAAGATTTTGGGAATAAAGTGAAAAATGCTATTGTATTTAGGGTTTGATGGTTTTGTGAAAATATTTGGCCAGAAACTAGAGACAAGTATAAACATAAGTTCTGTTTTAAACTACTTACAGTTTAGAGCCCTTCAGAAAATTACTTACATACATATGAAAAATCCAATTAACATTTAAGTTATGCACCATGAAATCCAAGGAATGGTTGTTTCCTAACACAGGTTTAGTATGAAGATATGAAATGGGCAGCATATGTTTGACAGGCTGTCTAGGACATGTGGTTTCTCCGGGGTTTCTTTAATAATTGGCTTCAAGGGGACATTTCAGTATTTGAAGAAAGAACAGTTCTTTATTCTGAAGTTGCCAGCAATAGAACTCAAATATCTACCAGATCAGGTGTACACAGTAAAACCCTGAGACTTGGGTAATGACAGCTCAGATAAATTATAAAAGTAATAACATAGACCTTAAAAACAGGCTGGAGAAATGAAAACCCACAAAGTTCATTACCTGCTTGCTAATCCTGCAGGATTCACATCTCATTAAAGAAGGGATGATTACAGGCATTGCGACAGAGCACTGAAGTTATAAGCCTCTAAAATGTCTCTAATTTCTCTATCAAATACAGGAATGTTGGAGAAATGTAGACAGCTCGTGGGGAATGAAATGCCTCTTTAAACAAAATTATTATCATAAACAATTAGCAATTGCTAATTTAATGGTAAATACTGTGCCAAATACAGCATTTGACTGGAAGGGGGTGGCTTTGCACAGCAGCATGACCCTTTTATGAGTCCTCTGCTACAGGAAAATCTGCACGTTGGATTGTTAATACTGCATTGTATTCACAAGGTTGTATAAAACCTGCCAGACATTACTCAGAACAAATGAGAGCCAAAGAACAGCCAGCTTTCGAATTAATTTTGCTAATAGCATTGCACTGGGGAAATGGCCGTTGAAGCAGAAGGCTGGGGATGTATTTATTATTTCTATTATTACTTATATTACAACAGTATGTAGGTGTTCTAGACAAATTTAGGCACATTGCAGACACATAGGAAGAGATGATGTCTTAGCTTAAATATAAGACACTCAAGAAGACAGTTTTGAAGGATCTGCCACCTGTCCTGTTCCCTGGTACTGCAGACAATGGGGTCCCCTTCCTGGTCCCACTGCTCCTGTTAGGTGTATAAGGAAGGATACTTGAGAGGCATGTGGCCCCATCTAGAATTTATGTTTTCATTTATAAAAGCAAAAATATAAGCTGAACCTCAGAAGGTGCACACCTGGATCATTTGTGTGAATGTTTGCCCTTGTCCTGCCATTTTATCCCTTATAGCCTTATGTACATACTCCAGAACAAGGACTGTATCTCCCTGATATTTGTGTTCCCCAGTACAGAAAAACTGCAGCCATTTGACCTTTGCAAATAATTGCAAAAATCAACATAAAACCATAAGGAGAAATGATATAAACTAGAAATAAGACAAAACCACTAGAACAATAGTCTGGTGCAAATCTTCATTATAATAGAACAAACAAATATATGTGATCCAAACCCTTTCATTATCTCCTGTCCTTGAGTGACAGCTTGGGAAGGCAAAGATGTGAGAGAGGCTGTGTGAAGTCTTGAAAGAATTTCTATGCTCTTGAGGCTGGACTCAGCCCACTTGAATGCATCTTCTAGTGCAATCCGAACAACATGGGCTATGTGAGTCCTATTCTTCTCTTCCTTGTCACACACCCTCAGTTCCAGTTCCATAGATATGATCTAGTGGACCTGCATTTAGAAAAGCGATTTCCTAATGCCTTAATGACTGTCAATCTCAAGGACTTGAGTATCTGTCCACAGGCCACTGGTGGATTCTACAGTGGTGAGATGGAGTGCACGGCAAGCACATCTAATATATCTGTTCCTGTCTTCATTGGTTGGAAGTGCCTTGATTTAGGAATCATCTTCTCATTAGTAGCTATAATTATTCCCTCCAGATATATATTGTTTGATACATACTGTATATATTGACCCTCCAGATGTACATTGTTCAGTAAGGCACAATATTTTTTGTTAGTGCTCAGCATTTGTTACCCTACAATGTTCTGCATGGCTGAAAACCATCCCAGACCACACATTTCAAATGGGGTGGCAAGTGAAACGTTCTGCACTGATAACTTCTGTCACATTGGTTCATTGTGGGATTAACAAGAATCTATTACTGATGTGACTTTTGTTTTTGAATATTCAATTGCAGTTCGTACCTCTTTAATTGCATCCCCACTATTTGTTTTCAGGACGACTCCGGCATACAGTGACAGCAAAGACAGGGCCATTAGCCTTCATTACTGAACTGAGTAATGGAAATGCTCAGCATTGTCTTGATATTGCCATTCAGTGTCATACTGCCAAATGCCTATTTTCTTTGACATTTCTACTCCTAACTGCAGATGCTGTAATTGGTATGAGACCTCTGAGTTTTTGTTTATTACAATTACAATGTTGTGAAATAGATGTGTTTACCAACAGTTTCCTTAGTCTCATTAAAAACCTTTGCAATACTCCTCAGGTTGTTGGACAGCTACATAAATCTACAGGACATGGCACATTGAGAGGGAAATAGGGTGAGTGGTGTAAATGCTTTACTAACTTAGGTAAAAGGGAATGACAGAAGAAATCCCTCAGACAAAGCCTTTTTTTCTGAACATACAGGCTACAAGACAGAGCACTTGAACAGGCTGCCCAGGGCGGGTTGTGGAATTTCCATCTCTGGAGATAGTCAAGACCCATCTGGACACCTACCTGTGTGACCTGTCCTAGGGAACCTGCTTTGGCAGGGGGGTTGGACCCGATGACCTCTTGAGGTCCCTTCCAACCCCCATGATTCTATGATTCTGTGATTCTATGATCTCATCTGTTGCCTTGCCAGTGGTGCTTGTATTTTTCTCAGTGTATCTGAATAGAAACTTCTTATGAATGAAAATCAGTTACAGAAAGGCAGTGCCAAGTATCCCAAGTTTTGATGCAAGCATTCCTGCAAGATGAGTTAAGCATACATTGTAGTCAGTTCAATGGGCATTGGACCGAACTGTTTGTACAGCCTAGATTTTCTTAAGTTTGTATTTTTGCTTTGAAGTAGCTTAAGCAGATTTTGTTGAAGGAGAGCTAACATTCAACTCCTTAAAAATGAGGTCCCTTAAAATGTTAGCATTGAAATTCTGTGAGAGGTTCTGTTTAGGAATGAAAGTTTCATCTTTCCATTTTATATGGGAAATAAGCTGCTTATGAAAATAGATGTTATTTATTTTCTTTATTCAAATATTATGTTATGTCACTAAAAAGACATTTCCATTGTGTTGTGAGCAATTTCGATCAAGTGAAATCCTTGAGGACACTTCACCAGAAGTAGAAAAATGGATTTTAAAAAGATGTTTTTCAAACCTAAAACTAGGTAACTGCGCTTGCTGTAGTGAGTGCATAAACAAATATCAGGCTCTGTGCAAACATTATATTAATTTATGCAGTAGAGGAATACCAATCAGCCTTTGGCGGTAACCACTACATCTCAGGATGACTACAGTTTTAAATCATTTGGTCCAAATCATTCTTTCCTTTTCTCCTGAGGATAGTGTTTCTACAACTTGTGCTTCCATGTGTGAGGTTGATTCTGCTTGACAGTGTGTTTCACCTATGTGGTACCAGGAAGGATGTTTGCAGTCTCATGGCTACAATCCAGAGGCTGCGCAAGATGACTTTGCAGACATTTGCATTTTTATTGGCAATTGTCTTGACAATATTTGGAGTAAAAAATATCTCCCATATGAACTAGGATTCATAGTTATTTTCTTTCCTGTTACCATAAGCCAGAACGTGGTGTTCTGTGTAGCTTTATGCAGATGGAATAACTCACTTTAATAGCCTAACTTAAAACTTAAGGAATAGAATCTGTCCTGTTTAGGTTAGCTGTCTTACATCTAGTTATTAAAGTTTATCACTAATCAGAAATTAGCATATGACTTTGAGAGCATAATTAAAGTGTACACTTAACAATATCCTGTAGAACAGATAACTGATATCAAAGAACATAATCTCTTCAAATGTAACATTCCTGATGGGCAGGAAACAACAATGCAGCAGAAGAACTCATTAGTCCATTGGTGTGCTGGAACATCATATTTTTTTTTCACAGTCACACAGAATAATGAAGTTCCTATATCTCTCTAGTATACTACCCCTGAACAATTGTATTACCTCTGGTATCCAGTTTGCTTCTCTGTCATATTTCTGTCACCTCATCTTTGTGTGTAAGAAATAAACTGTAGAGGCTAGCAGTCTTTTGTATTGTCAACTAATATTCTCCTTACATGCTGAGCAACTAGGCTTGCACATCATGCAATATGGAAGCTCACAGCCAGCACCGTGGTACTTAGGACAGATTTAATCACTGTGCTTGACCATAGACCAGAACATCACAAGCACCAAAGGAGGGAGAGACAGAAGCAAGACCTACAGGCTGGTGGCAGCAGGCACCATTTCATTCCTCTCACCATGGCCATGTTCTTATCCACCCTCAAAGTATTACAGGTATTTCACTGTCATGGTGCTGCAGCAGTTATTGGTACAGCTCACATAAACATCTCTGTCAGGTTATCATCAATCAAAGATAATCTGTGTCTTAACTAACCATGTTGAAATCACAAGAATCCAGATAAGTAGAGCTGACCCATTCCTTGAATAGCATGTCCCCAGTGACACATTCTCTTGGGGATCATCTTTCTCTTGAAGTCCTTCTGAAAACTGTGTCTGATGCTTTGATGGATGTGAAATGCTGAGTAACACAAAGTGCAGTGCAGCACTCTAATCTCTGTTATTAATACACAGATAATGATGATATTCCATTAGTGAATTGGCAAGATGCATTAAATTCCTTTTGCTTGCAGTGAAATTCATTAGTAGCTTGGCAAAAAAATGGCATTGTCCATTTCCAAATAAGTAAATGAATTTTAGTGCTTCAGTTATAAACATAGAAAACTTACTTGGAAGAATTAACAAGTGGCTCAGATTTTATTTACTACTGTCATTTTACATTGAGGGATACCACTTACTTCAAATATGTTTGGACTCCTCGGATGATGTATATTAGGATCAGGAGCAACATGGGATATAGGACTAATTACACATCCACAACCTGATCATCACTGCAGTTTCATTTACAGGATCTGTTATAGCACTGCTTCTTGCTTTTTATCTACAATATTCCAACTATGTCAGAAATTCAATCATGTGATAAGGAGTTTGCCTTTAAGTCCCATTCAAATCTGTTCTATGGTATTGTATACCCACTATCTTTGAATTCATTTATTTTCAGCATAAATATCTCCTCTCACAGCTCTGTATGAAGATAATCTAATCACTCTCAGCTTTCATTACAAGGTTGTTTTCTGATATTTTGTAATACCGTATTTATACACTAAACTCAAAGTTGAAATAGCATCCCTTCTTGTCTGTACATAGACTGTTTGAGGAAGAAATCGATTAGCCACAGGACTAAAACTTTTTTTTTCTGCCAGTATATCAGCCTTTTTTTCTCAGTCTCTACCAGATTTCCAATGTTCATATTATCATGCAGTTTGAAGTAGTATTTTTTTCACTAATAATATTAAAGGTATGCCTGTCCACATTTCAAGCAAATTTTTTAGGCTGACATAACCTCAGAAAATGCTCTTTTCAAATCCTTTTCCATCTTGAGACTTGTTCTGTCGTCTGTTTGACTTGATGATCTGAGAGATCTTTTCCAACCTTAAAGATTCTATGAGCATGTTTCCCCTACTCTGTATGAGAGGGCTTCACATCTTGCTTTGGTAGTTCTAGTTCTTCTATCTCATTACCCAGGTTTCCTGCATTAGTCCACAAACAACTTCACTCTTTCCTTCTGACTTCACAGTATTTCCTAAATCAATTAAATATAGCCAACCTTTGATTCTTTTATCCACAGAAGTACATTCTTTTTTTCCCTCTTCTGTCCAATACCTTATTCTCTAGCATAGCCTTAGTCCAGACTAAATTAATTTACATTGTTTTTCATCTGTTATTAGTTAGCACTAATTGTGGAGATAGCACATGTCTCTCCTAGCCACAACACATTTCTTGCAACCTAGATTTATGTTTTCCTTTATCTACTTTTGTAGTCTCAGTGGCAGAAGGTCAGATACTTAAAGCAGCCCAGAGCAAACCCTCCCTTGATAACTATGTTATTTTTGTGAATGTTTCCTAAAGGTTAAACACCCCAAAGGCTTCCTCCTAAATTCCTTAGCTGTTTGGTGTGATCTTATAAATACATCAAGAGAGGTTTAGATTGAATAGTAGGAAAATTTATTCACTGGAAGAGTGGTCAGGCATTGGAACAGGCTGAACAGGGAGATGGTGGAGTCACCAACCCTGGAGGTGTTCTAAAACCATATAGACGTGGCTCTCGAGGACATGGTTTAGCTGACATGGTGGTATTGGTGGACATATGGTTGGACTTTATGATTTTAGTGGTCTTTTCCAACCTTAAAGATTCTATGATTCTATGACTTCAACCTCCTTATCAAGGAGCAAGAGAAAGGAGTGAGTCATATCTCACAGATCTTTAAACATCTGTAAGGACATCTGTATGGTGTGACATATCACAGTAATGTGAGCGTTAAGATAAGATTAGTCATGTTTGATAAATGTCAGCTTCTTTCCTTTGGCCCCAAAGGAAGCCCAAAAGGCCAGGTCAGGAGCAGAGAACTGCACTGTTTATCTCTGCAGCTGTATTCTCACTGCTAAATTGAAGGTGCTCAGGCATGTTTCTGGGCCCTGAACCCATCCGGCTGGAGGCTTCACTAGCAAGCTCTGCAAGCCCAGTCTTGCAAAGGGGAAGCTGCTTGCAAAGCTCCTGTTGGGAAAGGCTATCTGCAGCCTTTGGAGGAGTGCAGCCCCCAGGCTGTGCCTGAGCAACATATTTGGGAGAGGGAAACTTGGCTTGAGCCAAAAGAGAGCGGGACACCACCTTAATAGCCGGGGAACAATCTGGGTCATTGTTTCTTGTGTTAAAATTGCCTTCTTTAAATCTCTTTGGAGTGTCATAGCATTTGACTGTATGGACGTTCACTCTTTTCAAGTGGGCAGCTAGTTAGTATCAGAGGCCATTTCAGTCCTTTTTGTGGATTTTAAACTATGCTTGACACCTAAATGCACTTTAAAGAGAGGGAAACTTTGTAAATTTTGTGTAATTGCTTGATATTCACCTGCCATCAGTCTTTGAGCGGTTATGATGGAGGGTGATTGGTTCAATGTTCAATATTGATTAAAAATTATTACATTAAGGAGTTTAACATCTTGCTTTACCCATTTACACCTACACCATTTGCTTTTATGCCCTCTGTCACTTTTGTAAATTTGACAGAAAGATAAGGGAAAATTTCCCCGAAATTATTCTTTACAACAAATAAGCTACTATAATTTTTTTAAAAGTGTCAAGTGGTTCCTAAATAGAACCTCCTAAGTAGGGATTTGCTGTGATTTTGGCCACAGCTGGCCCACATATGGCATTTTACCTATGACATCATGTGGTGAAACAGTTCATTAATGCTTCCAAAGTAATCAACAGCACATACTTTGTGCTTTTTCATGTCTTTTTGAATCTCTGGGATTATGGCCCTGCTTTTATTCTAAGATACAAGTTACAAGATATCAGGTCTTCTGTCTTAAAACATGCTGCAGTTTTGCAAAGGTGCAAGAAGGGATCAAACTCTCAAATTGAAGGGAGACTGGAGGGTTATGGATTCAAGGAAATATTTATGGTGTGCAACATTGTTTGAAAATCTCAGCATGTGCTTAGCTTCATGAGTCAGCTCCTCCGTGCACTGGAAAACAATCCATGAGTTGACAAGCTTGCATGTTTTTGCAAAGCACCTGAGGGTAAATATGCTGTGTGTGTCATTATAGTAGCTTTTGCATAACCACCCATGTGTGTCATTCCTTTAGGCAACCTGGGCTAGTGGAGGGTCTCCCAGCCCGTGGCAGTATGGTTGGAACTAGATGGGCTTTGAGGTCCCTTCCAACCCAAACCGGTCTGTGGTTCTAGAATTCAATGGACATCAAGAATCAAGCTCTTAATAGGAGAATGAAAGCATATATTTAGTTTTCAGTCAGCTATTATTTTGATTCCTAACAACTGTATTTATAACACATGCAATGCCCAGGATGACTTTATGTCCCACTACAAAGGGAAAAGCAGTCTGCTCACATGAAAGGTGGAACCCAGCTGTGATCTCTAGGCTTGTGCATTCCTGATCCTGCAGCACATTTTGTGCTTCTTGACGGCTCTGCTGCCTAAACCACAGCCCTTGTCCCTCTATAACAACCCCTGAAAAGAAAGTTCCCTTGCAAGGGGTCTGCAGGAGGGAGTACCACTGGATATAGATTCCCCTAGAGCTCAGGGACCTCTGCTCTTCTTTGTGGTTCTGAGGAGAAGGAGGAGATGGCTAAAATTAGAGCTGTTTCCAACATGGGAGACATATTTTGGGTTAGGGCTGTTGCCACGGTGGTCCCTGCTGATCCCCCAAACTGATCTCCTGCTCTACTGGGGCTGCCTCATCTTTGCAGGACTGTGCTCGTGATACAAAACTGCAGGTGATGCTGAGTGATAATAAAATAAAAGTCTTTATTTTTAATAGATGGACAAAACAGACCCAAAACCAGACAGTATTTTCCTGAATTGCATGGGCACTATTCAATACAATACAAATGAATTCAAAACATATATATCTATATTATGCTTCCTATCATCTGCTTTGTTAGGTATAGTCTTAATATAACATTTCTGACACAGACAAAAATATACTTTTTTTTTTAACAACAGCCACAAATACTGCCCTGATTAATAGCAGATTTACAATAACTTACTGTCTAACTGCACATGGTACTTCATCAAATACGCTTGAAGGGCAGAAGGAAAACTGAGTAACAGGTTTTTTTCCTATGATACTTGTATTTGAAATCCTAAATTGTTGTACTATATGAAAATAAAAGACTAAATCTTTTACTTTATTTGATCCACTTAATGTTTACATTCAGTTCAGGTTCACAAAAGTATGTTTTATTTCTAATACATATACCATCCCATATGGACAAATATAGATGAAATCGTAACTTTTTTTGACATCTCAACTATGATATTAACCTTGATTTTATGAACACTTCTCATGCAAAGGAAGTAAAAAACCCTGTCAAATAAGTGTTATTCACAAATGTTAAGAATATGAAAGTAAAATGTATGACTGTGATATGAATATTTTATATAGAAATCGTAGGCTCAGAAACAATAACCTCAGTGTCTGAAAATGAGCTGTTTGCTTCACTGATTCTGGATCCAATTTAGTGCACAATACTACTGTCTACAAATGACAAAAGTGGAGAAGGAGCATCTGATGGTTTTCATGAAAATAACGTATACTTCAAGAATCAAGTCCGGTTGGCATTTTGACTGTGGAAGTAGCTTGGTTGCATTTTGTTTTCTTTTTCTTTTTTTTTCTTTTCCGCCAGCTATCAATTGGATATATGATCTTTGGTTATATGAACAGCTTTGTATAAATTTAAGTGTAGGATAGCTGAACTAAGGCAATGAAACTTGTAAACAGACTTTCCACAGAGCTATTTTAGTTTGGCTTTTGCAGTTTGTTCTGTTCAGCCCAGCACTGCAACCACTACAGATGTTGTTAGACTCCTGTAAATAGACACACAGAGACTTGGTACGGTCACATGATGGACAGTCTTCAGTGCCACTTCTCTCTTTTACATGATAAAACTTCCACGGTGTGCTACTTGTAAAAATGCAATAACCTTTCAGTCCCTGCAGAGAAGATAGGAAAACTCTGTTGGAACCATTTTCTGTCAGAGAATGTGTAGTTCCATCAAAGCAGGAATACTTTGTGAAATCACAGTGATTTCACAAAAATATTCAGTAGGATAAACTATTAAATATTCTGATAATATTGAAAGCATCTGGCTTAAAATTTT
Organism: Laterallus jamaicensis coturniculus; assembly: GCA_022605575.1. Classification (NCBI taxonomy): domain Eukaryota; kingdom Metazoa; phylum Chordata; class Aves; order Gruiformes; family Rallidae; genus Laterallus; species Laterallus jamaicensis. The sequence goes on along the minus strand of JAKCOX010000023.1, from coordinate 8,163,865 downwards.
TGGGCAAACACATTCTAATTTTTCATTTTTTTCCTTTTGAGAATTTTAAAAGCCTTTATACTTTTGTGGCAATAAGGGAATACAAGGGAAAAGAAAAGATTTTTATTTTTCAATCAAAATTTCTTAAACAATTCCAGCTGAATCCCCTTCTTTTCTTCTCCTCCCACTATAGGGAATTTTGAAACAAATAATACAGAAATGCCAGTGTACTCCCCGCATCTGACCACTATGAAGATTCTCATAGTGAAATGCTAGTAATTCATAGATAAATCTGAAGTAAGACAAATTTTTCAGGGAGACCTACAGGTGACTGCAAAATGAAATCCCCTAACCTGATTTGAGACTGCAGTGTAAGGCATTTGCTATGTAAGAAAGCAAAACTGTGGCTTAATATTTTCTCATCAGAAGGGATTCAGGCTAGTGGATTCAGGCCAGAAGCTGATAATAATTCAGCAGTGGCTCAGTTCTTCTGTCTCTTTTTTTTCATCCAGTCTCTTTCCTCTTCTCTTTTCAATGGTTCATGGGGGAATGAATGCTTTGGGGCTTGTGTCCTGTTTGGGAGATCCTCAGTACCCTGAGTTTCATCAGTGGCTTGTACACCTGCCCCACAAGAATTTTTCATTTCTTTGTTATATTGATTGTTCTGGGGATCTGATTTTGATTCCCTCTCATCAGAGCGCACTCAATATTTGGTAGCACAGTAGTACTGCAGTTCACAATGCATATTCAGAACTGAGATGAGGCATTATTTTTAAACACTGTGTATGGAGAAATAAAACCCCAACATCTCTAAAATTAATTTTCGCTATGTATAAAATATCTATATGCTGTTAAAACTCCACAAAAGGAGCAAAAACATATCTAAGGATTCAACCTTGTGAAAGTTTATGTCAACATTGAATGCACAAGTTGATGGCTTCTTCCTTTAGCAGCAAAACCTTTTCTTACATCTCCTGTCCTCCAGTATAGCTCCTCGTGCTGTGAACGTTAAAGAAGAATTTTCACCAGTGACCAGCAAAAGGAGGATGTCTGAATTTCAGCTGAGCATTTTTCTGTCATGCGTAGATATTAAAAAGAATTACTGGAGCATAACTCAATTATACAGAAGTCTAGCTATTATATCTCCCAATGTGAAAGGCACGTACCAATGGGGACAGACACAATCATCTTGGCCGTGGGCAAATGGAAGTGACGTCGTGTGTTCCCTGTTGGCCAGGGCAAAGTTGGAAGAGACTTCATCTCCTGCCTTGCTGCTTCTGGCCAGCATTGCCATTCATGAGTGAAGTTTGGTTTGCTCCTGGCTGCTGCCTGTGCTCCACAGAGTCACCATGACGACGCAAGGACGGATGGTTCTTAATGAAGGAGTCCGTCATTTAGTGGAAGACACTGCTGTGCCTTTCACTACGCTTGTGGGTTTGGCTTTCCTTTCAGTTTCCCTCCAAGCTGCTACTGCTTTCAGAGGTAGACACTTACAGTCATGGAAAGCTGTCCAGCAAGCTTGTTTTTCCTGTGGGAAATCACATTTTTGAGAAATGTTTGAGAAAATGTGATTTTCCATGGCAGAAATACATTTTACAGAGTAATATGGCAAGTCCAGCCCCAAAGACTTTTCGATGTCTTTGAGAGTACCTGTTTTTATTAAATGAAAAATGGGACTTTTCCCAATGGAAAACCCTCTCATCTGTATTTTCAGGCCTTCTTGACTCTCCTTACTGTTTAATATTTGTTCCGCTGCTGCAGTTGCTTGCTGTCAGACTGCTTTGCTCAGTGTTCATTTTGATGATAAGTCATCATTTTCTCAACACTGAAAAGTTCTATTTAGTTTATAAGAGTTCTGTCATTTTTCTTAGAAGCTGAGTTTCTACTCAAATTATTGCTGTAAATGTTTTTTTATCCTCCATTGGTGACAGCCACTAACAGGGAAAAAAGAACACCTATAGTAAAATACTTTGCTTAAGGTAATCTTGCATAAGGTATAACATAATTTTAAACTCTTGACCTAATTTTATCTTTTTAAAAATAATATATGATGTTTAGCCCTCCTATAAGGAATTTATTACTATTTGCACATTTTTCTGTTTTACACAAACAATAAAATGCTAGGTTTCCATTATGTGAATTTCAGCATGACAAAAAAAACCTACCAGACCAAAAACCCAGGGAAGTTATCTATCTGACTTTGCTCAAGCAACTAGCTTTTTAATAAGCAATCATTTATAGCTGTGCCAATAAAATGTTGACTGATAGTATTTCAGAGTGACGGTATTATAATCTCTTCATATGATGTCCTAGCTAATTATCAGTTGCACTTATTCTGCTACATATATTTTCAATTGTAAATATTTTCTTAATTACACAGTATGTAGTTCTGGGTAGAAAGAATGGGATCTGAGTGTATCTTTTGGTAAACACTCTATGATCTAATCCTACATGTTAGATAACAGAAAATAGTTCCTCCCACGGGATGCTCCAGCTCCTAGAAACAACATAAAGAATTGTGCAGCGGCATTTCATCTCTAGTTCTTGCTTTTCTTCTGATAAAAGGTCTCTTACTATTCTTTGTAGAATATCCTCCTTCACATTGCTTTGTCTGTGGCTTCCAGATTTTTTAATTATCTTCAGTGTTGGACAGTTCTGGACTTGAATCAACATAATTGAAGGCTTCCTTGTTTGTGAAAGTTGAGCTCAAAGTTAGACTGTGTCGTGGGTTCACAGGTGCAAGTTCATTCAATACAATATTGTCACTTTTTACAAGCGTTGCTTTGTCCATGTGTTCTCTACTGTACCTGGCGACAACAGCATCAAGGAAGTCCAACTTTGGTGGCAAAGTCCCACTCTCAAATAAGTATTTGGCTAAGTAGGAGACTATAATGTTGGTAAAGAAGGAGGTAAGCATAGCAAGAGTTTTAAATGGGAATCGCTGGATATAGATATTATTTTCATCCGGATAGCAGCCAGGATAGTAGATCAAGGGCTGAAGGTAGAGGTATGGTTCTCCTCCGGTTATTCTGAGGACAAGGCCAAACAAATATCCGGCAATGGCACCATAGGTGTTGGTTCCTTTAATAAATAGCACACACAGGAGCTGGGGGAATATGATGATATAGACAAGGTCAGAGCTGAGGTACCACAGGCCATACACTGACGAAGCCAGAAGTGCCATAGCTGTTGCTGATGCTCCAAACAGAAAGACAGTGATTCTCATGACCCACACGATTTCCCTGTCTGAAGCCTAAAAAAAAACAAACCCAAAAAAATCAGTGTTAGGTGTTTTTTTATGGCAATATATGTATGCCTACATTTCTGCACATAGTTGATATAAAATACTGCACTGTAAAAGGAAATTTTGCATGACGCATTCAGTAGCATTTGCAAACTAACACCTCTATCTCTGTTTCTAGCTCCATCTCAAACACAGAATAAAAAGCTCAAGGGTTATTGTTACCATTCCCAAAGTCATTAATCTTTGAGCATATGGAAAAGGTGGATAAAGTGTCAAATTAAAAAAAACCAGCAGTAGAGCTTTAGAAATAACTTTTAAATATAAGCACAACATGGCTGAAACAGAAAAAGCTGTCAGCATCAGAATCTCTTCTCCGTTTCCTAAGAAAAACTCCAACTCACTAGAACATTGTTATAAATTATTTTCCTGATAAATCAATAATTCAGAAAGATGTCTCATTTTGCTAAAGATTTAGGTAAAACTTATGGTTGCAGCAATAATTATAAGCTGTTTGGATAACCATAGAGTCATAGAATCATAGGGGTTGGAAGGGACCTCAAGAGGTCATCGGATCCAACCCCCCTGCCAAAGCAGGGTCCCTAGGACAGGTCGCACAGGGAGGCATCCAGACAGGTCTTGAATATCTCCAGAGATGGAGACTACACACCCCCCTGGGCAGCCTGTCCCAGGGCTCTGTTTCCCTCACTGCGAAAAAGTTCTTCCGCATATTGGTGTGGAACGTCCTGTGCTCCAACTTGCAGCCATTGCCCCTTGTCCAGTCCCCACAGGCCACTGAAAAGGGGCTGCCTATTTCCCCCTGCATCCCATACTTAAGATATTTATAGACATTAATAAGGTCCCCCCTTAAACTGCAGTGCCATGAAAAAAAAAGCTACTTCCCCTGAGCTAGCCTTTTCACCTCTGTCATCACTCACAACCACAAATATTTTTTTGACTATTGGTTTACCCAATAGAGAGTTAGGAATGAGATGCTCTACTTATTCTAGTCATAGGCAGGAACACAAAAGAAGTGTTTCATTATGAAATTACAGTCTGTGCATCACCTAGTTAAAGTCTTATCCCAAATTTCCCCTAAAAGTAGGAATGAAAATATAATCTCACGTTTTGCCGAAAAGAGAGCTGGTAAATGTTCCGAGCAAACATAGAACTCGCCGATAGAATTGAAGAGTCAGCTGACGACATCACAGCTGCAGACACAGCGCCGAGGCCAAAGAATGAGATATAGACTGGGCAAAGGTACTGGAGCACAATTGGTAAAATCATATCTGCTTCTTTTTTTGTCATGGGGTCAGGGACACCATACTCAGTCTCGTTCCAGGCTGCAAGTATGGACACAAGTATTGTATTTGTAACATTAGTCTGTCAACAGCTACAGCATCTCTTGACTTTTTGTGCAGGGAGCTATTCATATTGCCACATTTTCATTCACTTTGAATGACTAAACCATTTCTAAGCCTAGACTGACAGCATTTCAGATAGGCAGTGTCCCATTTGTTTCTTTTAGCCATATTTAATTCTGATCAGCATTTTTCCTTATTTCTTATCTAAGTCTGACCACTGCCTGTGCCTCTTCAGTAGGAAGTTTAATGTTAAAACTTTGCATTACTTATAAATGTCATTTTCATCAATACATAAATTCTGGGATATGTGTTTGTTTAACTACTCTCTTGGGCTGCAAAGCCATGTGTTAAACATTTCCAGCTTCTAAGATGATCACTGTGATGGGGATTGCTCTCCCTATAACAAAGAACTTGACAAGGACGTTTTGGTCAAGACAAGAATTTTCTGATAACTGCAGTACATGCAGTTATCTTTCAGTTATTACTGTTAGAACCAAATAACAGAATTTGACTCAAATGTTAAATAAAAACTATTGTCTTTGGATACCTAGAATGGGCAAAATGAGTTAAAATCTCAGCCACTGGGGCAGGAGAAATTTTCCCTGGGAGAAACATTATATAACATTATTTTTCAGTGTAGTCTCCTATTGAAAAAGTAATGAATTGACTAGTGATGTCACCTGGCTAGATTATATTGAACATAAGCTTTGTAGGGTTTTCACACCTTTAATTGTGCTATTCATTTTTAATCATTTACCTGTGGATGCTCCAATTGCACCAATGAGTACTGCGGGAAGAGCCATCACAATACAGCCAAAAGCAGCCAGAAATGACAGAACTTGAGCATATGTGGCAGAAGATGAGGAAAGAACTCGCTGGAAATACGCTTGCCATGGGATTCCTCCTAATGTCTGCAAACACAGTGGGCAGCATCCCGTCAATGGGGGCTAACTCTTGGTTGGTTTTTTTTTGCTATCATCACATAGAGAGCATTTAGAAACATCACTTGATGCTGCTCCTTCATTTATTTGTTGAATACCAGTCAGTCAGTAACAGCTGTAGCTTTCATCCTCTCAAGTAACGTTAAACCTTTGTAAGTCCATTTAAATCCAATGCTTTTAGACAAGTTATTCCTTAGTACAATTAGCAGCAATTCTTCGCACTTATATAGTCCCTGTAATCCCTAAGAGCTGCATAAATATTTGATAAAGCCTTACAGTAGGTTGTGAAATACTACTGCCATATTTTGCACTTTGAGAATTTGACCTCCTCTACCCTCCCCCTGCCAAAATCTTCAATAAGATTTGAAAGCAAGATTTTATCTTCCTCTATGAATGTGTGTGCCCATTAAAACAAGCCAACACATTCTGTAGAGATGGAACACAGGAACCTGAAAAATTATTTTACTGCTATCTTGATCAAATATGAAATTAAAGACAAAGGAGTAAAAAAAAGTTTCCTTTTATGATGGCAACACTTCTCTTGTTTTTAGTGTGTAACAGTGAAGATCAGACTTAAAATTACATCTGCAAAACATGATACAAAAGAGTATTATCAAAGGTTGAAAAACCAAGTGCTAACAATTCTGTCTTGGGAGCAGGATTTGAATAGTCCCCACTAGTAAAAGAAGTGCCTATGACTAAACAGCATGGAAAGAAAATGAAGCAAATTGCTCACTAAATGTGCACAGTCCAGTTCTATGCACTAGATGAAGCCGGAGGCATTTGGACCAAATAGTGTGTATACAGGTGTTTCATATATGTTTCATGTACACACAGGGACCAAATGAGCATTCCACAGGCAATTCGAATTTCAGTTTGCTATTTATGACTATTTTCCTTTGCAGCCTTAATTATGTTCCTTTAACAAAGCTTTCCAAGCATGCATAAATTTCTTGAGCTATAATGAAACAAACAAGATGAAAAGAAAATCTCTCACAATTTGGCAACATCAGAGCTTTCCTTTGGTCATCAGCAGAGATGAAACCCTCAGGCTTACCAGACAGAATACAGCTGGCTCAGCTGACATGATACTTTGTCTCTCTGAGAATCTCTAAAAAACTTAAACTGGATAAACCAATATATTTTAATAGCCCAATTATCAGAAAACTCTGAAGATTTTTGGTTGAAATTATTAAAAAAAAACCAACCAAAAAAGCCAGAGAAAGGATTTTCAAAGTATAACAGGATAATAGAAATGATATAGTGTTTCTCAGGGACACTAGGAATGGAAAACGTTAGCATGTGTTGCTAGATCTTCTAATGGAAAGTACTTAACAACCACCAATCCCATGTGTAATACCTAGGTATTAAATAACAAAAGCCCCCAGTTCATTCTTGCATGTGTGAACGTATGTATTCATCTATCCATCCATCCATCCATCTCTGCAAAGGTTTTTCTACATCACCCATACCTAAGGCGTATTTAATCATTTGTTTAACATCTTTATTGCCTTCTGCAATATATAAATTCCTTTGCCAAGAATGACATCAGTTAAGTATTAGCTGCACACTTTTAATTAATTTTAGCCTAAGTCAACTCTTACAGCTTGATGATATTTAAATTGCATTCCTGGCAATGCTGACTTTGACAGCTGTGCTACAATATTCTATTGGTATTTCACTAAAATCATTCAAATGTGCAGAAATATTGAGCAGGAGTCAGGAGGGTGAAAGTTTTCAGTTTGCTGGAAACTCTTAACTAGGCTCTCTATTATTTTCAGCTGTCACAGTAACACAGTGTGAAAGCTTAAATGCTTCATTCCTTCATACAAGCCGTCACTTACCAGTAAGAGGAAATTGTCCAGCCATGTGTAAATGTCAAGTGAGTTGATAGATCCGAGCCAAGGTGCTTGGTGCACGTGGTGCACAGCTGTGAACCCAATGTCTGTCACTGCAGGGTGGGACATCGCAAAGGGTACACTGATCCACTGTAACCAAAGAGTTACACTTTGTTCAGGTCTAGAGAAGGCATTCTAAATATGGGAAATTTTAATATTAACACTAATCTATTTTTTTCTGCTTCTTGCGTGCCACATATCAAATGCCAAGTTGCTGAGCTGACTTGCAGAAAAATCAGGTTATGTGCCAGTGGAACATCTCCAAAATCCAGATAGCTTACCTCTGTTCTGGAAGGTGTGAGTATGAGAAGAGAATTAATGAGTCTAAACTGCAAGTTCAGCAGGGAAGATGCTTTTATACAACTTCATTCTATTTTCCCTAAACTCCACGTATATTCTTTACACCCCTTCTTGGACCACACTGTAGAGAAACATCTACATATAAATTCATGTGTGATAGGATAAGAATTTGCCAGTATATAAGCAAGAGACATCACAACCACACCTGAAAGGTTGGGAAGTTGTTTTTAATTCAACTCAAAACTATATCATGATAAGAGTGGGGTTCTGTTGGGGAATCCCCATCTCTTGTGCTCCAGAACACCCAGTAGCCCACAGTTACAGTACTTTTCTTCTACCTTTAAGGTGATTTCACCCTGGACTCTTGACTATTTTCAGTCTGATTTTTTTAGGACAAAAAATCAGTCAAGGAACCCTTCCCAGAGACAGTTCCAGTCAGAAGGCTCGTTTCCTTCACCAACTGAATTTTGTGCATTCACTTTTGAAGTAATTTTGCAATGGTGTAACTAACTCTCTGTCCCAATACCCTCAGCAGCTCCATACTAAGAGGAAAATCAGACTTTATGCTATATGGAATAGACTATCACAAGCACAGCATCTTTAAGTCTCCAATAATACCCAAAACATGCAGATTACTACAATCCAACTGATCACATTTAGGTGTGTGGGGTAACAGCAAAGGAGGGACAAACCAAGAACCTTCCTCTACCTTGTTGCACAATTACTGCAATAATGTGTGAAGAATATGTGAACTATTGAAATGTTTTGCTGCACTATTATTCAGGCTGTTTATCACGTACCATATTATTCTGTTCTCAGTTACACATTAAACTTTGCCAACGTAAGGACTTAGACAGAAAGATTCCCCTCTCACTGTCTGCTTTGGCTTTTCTGGGAAAGATCACCAAAATGTTTCAGCTGCCTCCAAGATATTTTGATGGAAAAAGAAGCATATTGTCAAAATTAATGCAAGTTAATACTCTTCTTGTTGAGAAATTAATGGGGAACAAGGATGCTAAACAGATTTTTTTATTCTTCTTTGAGTGTGAATCTCAAACATGTCCCACTGATGAGCTTCTGAAGAGCTGCAGTTTGCACATAATCAGCTGAGATTTTCACTGGCATAAATTTTTAAAGGTCCACCTGCAGCCTGTATGTCACAGCCCAAGATTTAATATGGACTGTGCTGCAAAAGCTTTTGGAATCCATTCCAGTTCCTGACTGTAGTCTAGCTCTTAGCGGTTTCAAGGACTACCTCTACATTAGTAAATAAAACAAGTCAATACAGTGCTACAGCTGAACTTGTGTTTTCACCTTGGCACTGTTTAACTTGCTAATATAGACACAAACCTAAATTCTCTCTTCTCATTCAATTTCTTCTTGAAGTCCTTTCTAACAGGAGCAAGCAATTCACTATTTTGGATGGAAAGCACATAAAGCCAAGGCTCATGGAAGGGAAGCAGAAACTGTGGCTTTATGAAGCGCAGCAGTGAAATAGCAGGTAGCTGGAAGGACCTGGACCTCATGGGATTGGAAACCAGAAAAAAAATAAAAAGACTCTACATAGTGACAAATAGTTTAGAATTGGAATTTAATAATGCAGCTGAGATGAAGAGTTGGTAAACAGTGGGAATACAGTGCAGGCTCAGGGAAAGACTCACTGGGCATGATAAAGAGCTGAGAATTGCTTATGTGGACACAGGAGAGTGAAGAGGTAAGGAGAGAGACTATGTGGGAATGTAAAGAGGAAACCAGATAGGCATATGGAATGTTTGGGGTAGTGGTTATGGAAACCTAAGGAAGAAGCTGTGGCTGAATCAAGGAGCCAGAGTAGAGAACAGGCACGATCAGAACAAGCATCTTCTTTTGGGTTAGTAGCAGGAAAGGAATAGACATTAGAGGCATAAGCAGTAAAGCTGTACCCGTGGGAATATAAACTGCTCCAGAGCCTGGAGGGGAAGCTGGGATTCCTGAGCCTGTGACATCTGCTGTGATACCTACTGTGAAAGTGTACCATCTCATCTAGAACTGCCTCACCTAGAGGATGACCATTTTGATGCTATCTGAAGCTTCCAGCCCAACTGATGACTCTTGAGATTGCAAATATGGTTCCATCTACATTATTACTGTTTATTTTAAATGGGAAATTACATAAAGACCCCCAACCAGAATTAAAAGAACATTATTAAAGCTACAGATCCAAACATTTAGAGGACTGTATAAAATCTTCATTTGCTTTCCCCTCCCTGTCAGGTTCCTACTGCCTTTAATAAAGGGCCGCATGCTATCATTCCCATGGCATCAGGGTCTTTAGCAGTGCCTGAGCTGTTCTTGCTGGAAAAGCAGTTCTGTATTTTGATTTATCTACAATTTTGGGAATTTCTGTAATGCACACCATCTGTATAAACCGAATGGTTCACAGATTTTAACATTGTATATTAGGGAAGGAGACAGTATTTTCCCCACTGTGCAGATGAAGAACAAAGGTGGGAGAGAAGATCCGGAATAACTTGTCATTTGAGGTGGCCATCTGGAATTTGGATTTGTTTTTTCAGGGTATTTAGCACCATTCCCATGAAGTCAGTTACAACAGGGAATGCTTAGCGCTTCTGCAAATAAGGCCGTAGGCCTCATGGTAGGGTGCCCAGAGTGAGGACACACAGAGCGTTGGCTAGTGACCACCTGTGTGAGCTCCGGCTGAAGCAATTTTCCTAGAGCTGCACAAGAACTCTGGTGAACGCTGAGAAACAGCTCTGGGTCCCCAGGGTGCCATACAGTTCCTTTACCTTGAGCCATCCCATTTATTTCAGCCTTTCTCAGATCTCTGCACATGTGTGACCATCTATTACTGCCACTGGCAAACAAAGACAGCAGCTTCTTTGATTGTACCCCAGGGATCTGAGCCCTGTTGCATTGGGTTTTTTTTTTCAGAATAGGGCTCAAAAAAAATCAGTAAAGAAAAGAAAGAGCTACCCACTAGCATGTAGCTGACGTGGGGACATTCATACCACCATATTCAAACAGTAAGGTCATCTGGTAAGACTTCCTATACTATGGTCTCCAAGGAGGGTGGAGGGAAATGAGGGAAAAGCCAAGGTGATTTAAAGCACGAGGTTAACTAAGCTGTGTGAGTAGGTGGCATCTACAGGAAAGAGAAGCAGAAAGGGTATCAGCTCTGCAAGTCCAGTGCCAGTGTTTCTGGACTGATTTACTGACTGCTTCCTATGCATCAATCCAGTGCCTGCGGTTCAGTCCTATGGACAGACAGTGAAGGAGTCGGCTCCAGTCCTATTCTTTGTCATGCTCTGTGGGAAAGGTGCAAGAGTGCTTGGAGTATCAGGCTGGTTGGAAAATGCCAAAGATCTGGGCCTCTTGGTCAGCATTATTATCAAAGCACGGGCTGTATGTTGATGTAAATGCAGACTCCTCAGAGTCAGTGCCCTGTGAGTGGAGATACTCCTACTCTGCCCTTTTGGTGAAGACACAGTTCCAAAACTGAAGCTGGGTAAGAGGTCTCAGCAATTATCATAACGCTCAGGGCAAAATCCTCAACAGTGAAGGGAAAAATACCCAAACTTACCAGTCCCAGGAAGATGCAGAAGAGCTGAACTACATCGGTGTAGGCCACAGAATAAAGCCCACCCACAAGCGTGTACATAGTTGCAATCAGGGCAGAAATAATGACGGAAATATTGACATTTATGTCAATGATCACACTTATAGTGGCACCTATGGGGAAAAAACAAAACACTATGTGTTAATCCGTGTCACAGTATGTCTGATGAGATGGCCCTCTGTTAAGTTACTTATAGAGGTACTGTTCTGCTATGCAGTCTGACAGCAACAGCATGAAGATATTCCTTCCTCTATCTTTTTGCACTGTTGATCTTAAGTTTAGCACCTGTCATATTTCAGGTTCTTATCAAATGGAGGAAGAAAAGGTCCCAACAGCCTTTCCTTATGCTGCTCAATGTCTAAGGACTATATTCCCTTACTTTTCCTGGGGAACAGCAGATAGTCACGGACAGCTGAAGCTTCCCTGGATGAGTTGCAGTCACGTGGGAACAAGTGTATCATTGTAATAAAGGTTAGGTCTAGTGCAGTCTGCTGCAATATAGTACACCCTTTTGTATCTAACTTATGCTCTGAGCTATCTCCTTTTGACCAAGGAAGCAAGGGTAGAAGTATCAGCAATAGGGACAACTGTTCACTGACCTTTCTAAAGTGCTTGGAATTGTTTACATGGGACAAAGATGGCTTTCTTTGCAAACTGGAGAATCTATCCTCCACTGTCAATCTAGAAACCTAGAACTTTGGCAAGCATGATCAAACAGATTTCATTTGTAGAAAATGAACCACAATGTTGAGCTGACCAGTCAGTCTCCACAAAGCAGCTCACAGATTCAAAGAGTTACTGAGGCTGAAAGGCACTTATAGAAATTCTCTAGCTGCAGTCCCTGCTCAGTGTCAGCTGGAGCAGGTTGCTCAGGATCATGATCAGTCAGGTCTTCAATATCTGCAAGGATGGAGACTCAACAAATTCTCTGGGTAACCTGTGCCAGTGCCTCTCACACTGTCTGAAGTTTAAATTGAATTTCCTGTGGTTCTGTTTGTGTTCATTGCCTTTTGTCCTGTAACTGGGCAACACTGAGATGAGCCTGGCTTCATCGTCTTTGTTGCACTCTCCTCACTGCCAAATCAGGTATTTATGCACATGGATAAGATTCCCTGAGCCACCTTTTCTCCAGACTGAACAATCCCAGCTCTCCCAGCCTCTCCTTATACGCCAGATATCTTGGAAGATGTCAGGTCGGTCAGGAATTACTTCCTCTCCATAAATCTATGCTGATTCCTCCCAATCTTTTTCTTGACCTTCAGTTGTTCAGAAATAGTTCCATGAGTACTTTTGCTCCATGACCTTCCTAGAGATTGAGGTGAGACTGACCATCCTTTATTCCCCGGCATCCTCCTTGCCATTCTTGAAGATAGGCATGACAACTGTTTTCTTTCAGCCTTCAGGAAAAATCCCTGATCACCACAGTCTTCAGAAGATTATTGAATGTCCTTGCGTCCTGAGTTTGGTTAGGATAAAGTTAATTTCCACAAGAAGCTGAGAGGGAACACAGCCAGGACAGGTGATCCAAACTAGCCAAAGGGGTATTCCATACCACCATGCTCAGCATAGTTGAGGAGGGGCTACTCAGGGAGGGGCAGGGCAACTCCAGGTAGTCTGAATGTGTGGTCTGAGTGTGCAGTCATGTATGGTTGTTGGGTCATCAGGTGATAAATTCCTATGTGTATCACACATTTTGTAGACTCTGTTATAAACACTATTGTTATTTTCCTCTCCCTTTGCTGTCCCAGTAAACTATCCTTATCCCAACACACAGGTTTAACATTTTTCTTCTGATTCTCCTTCCCATCAGGCTGGGAGCGGGGAGGTGTGAGCGAATGGCCATGTGGTGCTAAGCTACCAGCTGGGGCTAAACCACAACACCTCCCTATGCTATCAGCCATCTTCCAGAGCACTTGGGAGATGCATCCCATAAAGTTGTGTCTGTAATGTCTATTTAAATGTTTCCTAAACTGATCCTCCTCCAGCAAGCCTTCCTAGCCCTGGACTTTCCTAGGGTTCTCAGGGTCCTGAGAGGCTAGTTGATCTAGAGAGGTGATTCTGCCCCTCTGCTCTGGTGAGACCCCACCTGGAGCACTGTATCCAACTCTGGAGCCCTCAACACAAGAAGGACATGGACCTGTTGGAACATGTCCAGAGGAGGGCCACAAAGGGCTGGAGACCTCACCTGTGAAGACAGGCTAAGAGTTGGGCTTGTTCAGTCTGGAGAAGAGAAGGTTCAGAAAAGACATTACAGTGGCCTTACAGTACCTGAAGTGGTCTTACAGGAAAGCTGGGAAAGGACTGTTTCTAAGGGCTTGCAGCAACAGGACAAGAAGCAATGGTAGGGTAGGTTTAGATCAGACATAAAGAAGAAGTTCTTCACTATGAGAGTGGTGAGGCACTGGAACAAGTTTTCCAGTGAGGTGGTGGAGGCCCCATACCTGGAGGCATCCAAGGTCAGGCTTGATGAAGCTCTGAGCAAGTTGATCTAGTTAAAGGTGTCCTTGTTTACTTACATTCTATTTAACACATTCTATGATTCCTGAATGCTGGTCTTACCAGCAAAGAATGAAGCAGAGTTGGAACTGAGTACCTTAGCCTTTTTCATATCCTTTGCCACCAGGCCTTCCAACTCCTTCAACAGCAGTCCACATGTTCCTGAGTTGATATACTCATAGAAGTCTTTCTTTCTGTCCTTCATGGCTTTTCTAAACCCATCTCTGCATGCTTGGACAGTGTCTTTGTATTACTTCCAGGTCACCTGTCCCTACTTCTACCTCCTGAATGCTTCTTTTTTATGTCTGATTCTAATCAGGATCTCCTATTTAATCCATAAAGGTCTCCTGCTAGCTTTGCTTGTTTTTCTGGTTGTCATGATGGACTGTTCTTGAACTTGGAGAGGTGGTCCCAGGTGATCCTGACTCTAGCTCCTACAGACCCCTTTTCTCCCCTGGACTATCTCCCATAGGATTCCTCCAAGCAGCTTCCTGGAGAATCAAAACTCTACACTACTGAAGTCCACTGTTGTGGTCCTGATTTTTGTCTTGTTCCCAGGACCCTAAACTCCACCATCTCATCAGCACTGCAGTCAAGGCTGCCTCCAGCCTTCACAACCCTAACTAGTTCTCTCAACAAAGCACCTCCCTTCATCAGCTCCCTGATCGTTTGTGTAAGGAAGTTGTGAGAAACATCCTGAATTGCCTGTGCTCTACTGCACTGCCCTGATAGCACTTATCGATGGTTATATATTTCCCTTAGATGTATTGACTATTTCAAATTATTACAATCTTTTAAAACCGTGGAGTGTTTTGGTTGGGTTTTTTGTTAATCCTCTTCAAATTAGAAAAATTAAAATGAAGCATGTTGCAATAACTTTTAGCACTTGCAGGTATTGTAAGTAGAGATTCTTGACCCCACAGGTGCAAGAGTTCTGGCATAGAACATGATGATTGGTATATAAGAGCTGCTGAGAGCTGCCAGGGGGCTTTCTGTTGTACAGCAAACCTTTAAAGTTCATGTGTTTAAGGATTACAAACTCAGACCTCTGTCACAAGCCAGAAGCCCTGTTTTCCTATTCTATAAGTCTGCCAAGCAAGGAATCATGAAGAAGATCAAAAAGTGAAGAGTACTGGGATTAAATATTCATCAGTGAGGATAGACGCACAAATTAGGATATATAATATAACTAGATCTATTCACAGAATGTTAAAATCAAAACCCTCAATGACCTTTATAGTTTTTGACATACTTTAACTGTCAGCTGTTAATATAAACATACTAGAAAGGTATTCACACCATTTGCTTTGAAATATCACTTGTCTTTAATCAAAAAGAAAGTATATTCCAAATACTCGGAGTGTTCTTCAAGTTATTTAACTGCTATCACCTCAGCATGCAGTTTGTTCTTAGTCCTTTAAGGGTTTTGTGATGAAATTGTGGTAAACAAGCTCCCCATTGCTTTGCAGTTCATCAGAGCACAGTTGGAGAGTACCTTCAAAGTTTTTCTGTTTAAAATAGCTTGTGATAGAAAGCATTACCACATGCATGTGCTCTATGAGTATGATTAGCTGGTAAAAGTCAACTACTGGTGCTTCAACTCAAGGGCTTTCTCAATTCTTGAAGGGATTGCTAAATTCAGGCCTGAAATACAATTAAAAACCCTGGAAGCTTATTTTTTTCAGGACTGTATGAGTAGTTGAGGTGATTTTCTATTGAGTCACAATTCCACTAATTCTCCGAATCCTTTCTTGAATCCTAAGTATTTTCTTCTTTTTTGCCAAGTAGAGAGCTATTTAGATTGAATAATACTTCAATTTATTTATCAGAATCTGTTTTACTTCTATTATTTGTGCTAAGGAAAGTTCTGTATATGTAGGTCTGCTATAAGCAAATAATGATTCTTTTTTTAGATGCATTGGCAATAATGTTTCAGATCTTTTAGGCAAATTTTGACTGGCTTCTATGATCTCAATGGTGTAGAAGAGAAGCTGGGTCAGCCTTGATATAAAAGGGACACTTGCAACCATTCATTTCACCCTCACAATTAAAGGAAATTCGTTGTTAAATCTTTCCATGCTCTTTGAAAAAGGGACAAAAGTACCTGAAAATAAAGAGACCTTACTTGTCTTTCCACTATCAAAATAATTAGCGGAGTACCATTACTGGATTTAATTACACATTAGCATGGGTCTGAGAATGGTCACACAATCATTTGGTTAGGATTGTTAGCATTTGAAGACATAATTTTAATGCTTTCCTGATTTTCTTAATCCTTCCCACCTGTGAAAAAATATTATTCATACTGCTTATTCCTTACCTAAGGCAGAGAAGATGGCGGCAGCCCAAAACATTTCTCCCATTAAAGCTGGAATAAACAGTAGCCCTCCCATCCTTTTTCCATAAAGCTGCTGAAAAGGGTCTAGCATTGTCACATAGCCTTTGGATCTCATGGGTTTTGCAAAGAAAAGACCACCTGCAAAGAAAAATAGCGTGAGACACCAGCTGCAGGGGTGAAATGCATTGCCATTAAAAGGTAAAACACTGATTGTCAGTTAAGGGTAGAAAATACCAGCATTACTGGTTTGAGATTTTTAAAGGAAATAAGAACAGTTAAAATACACTCTGAGAACTCATACCTTACATCTGCCTCCAGAGTTACATAAACACATCCACACCTAAAACACATCCACACCATTAATGCATATGGTCTGATAATGAAACATAATTTTGTCTTATTTTGCCTGGTTCAGTTTACTTAATCTGCTATTACAGGTGCTGTTAGAGGTTTGCCTAATTTTGGATCAGGTAAAGGGAATGGCTTTCCTTCCTATCCTGCTCATTCTTCGCGCAGATCCCAGCACGAGTTTTTCACACGGTCTTATTCTCAAATTACAACTGTCTGGGGTTCTTGGATCAGAAATAAGAGGAACACATGGTTTAGTGTACACAGAGCAAATTCGATTCTTTCAGGACAATTCAGATTTATTATGTATACTTAAATCAATCTAACTACACCTGCGGGGTAGGTCAGATGCCTTATGGGCTCTGCAGGTGTCAGGTTCCCTGAACATGTGTCATACGCTTATTTCACTTATGCATGTTCAAGACTTTTTATGCATGGCAATTCTGCTCTGCCTGGCTAGCATATGAGCTGGGTATGTATATAAATGTGCAAAGGCCTCACCTTTCTAATACACTGTCCTCATATCTGGCTGGGACAAGGAAAGGATATATCTCAGGAAAGCTGAAAGACCCCTTGTATGGAAACCTGTGTAGTTGAGACCTGTCTGTGACTGTAATTAAGTAGACTTCTACTACAGTAAAACTGCTGAAATGTAACATACACAGTACAATAAAAAACCTGGAAAACCAGTCAGTTCCTGATAAAATTTACTACAGAGTATCTGGCCACATTTGATTAGGTTCTTCATCACAAGATATGTATTCATCGTATTGTACAGAAGATTTTTTCACATTTCTATGCACTGCCTTGTATCACTCATATTTCTTCATTTCATTAAGCTCCCTGAAGAGAAGGTAGCACCTTACCAGTCACAATTTATTTATACTACTTGTCTTAATGCTGTCTTTATGCAGGTTGTTTGAACGTAGAAACCCTCCAGGATTTTTTTACCATTCTTGGATTGGTCATAGATCCTATTCCTATTCTACTTGTCATTTCATCATTAAAAAAGACAACAAAATGACAAAAAAAAAATCTTAAATTATAAACTATTAGTTTGTTCAAACACCTGTCAAAGGATATAAGAGATATTCTAACCTTTAAAACTAAATTGTTTGAAAAAATAGGAAAAATGGTACACAGCATTGAATTAACAGGTACATCAAATCAGTCTTAAATCCTCCCAGTCTGAAGCAATAATATATATTTTGGCCTTGTATTTATAATTTTGATAATTTTTTAAAAATAAGAATAAATTACTCCTTCCCCAAACTTGCATGTACAGATCATGCCCCCAGAGACACTTTCCTCTCTATGCTATGCAGAGAGATCACAGAATCATAGAGGTTGGAAGGGACCTCGTGAGATCATCGGGTCCAACCCCCCTGTCAAAACAGGTTCCCTAGCTCATATTGATATAGCTCATATAGATATATGGTGACATAACACAGTGTTCTGTTCTCAGCAGTGTCTATTATAATTTCCGGGAAAAAAGCCTGGATATCTTTAAAAACAGCTGGAAATAAAGGGAGAGGCTAACACAACTACTTCTGGGCTATTATTAGTTTGTCTCAGTTCTATGGAGGCTGGGAGTCAGGAGATGGTTGTGCCCACAATCCTAATGACGAGTTAATGACATCAATGGATGATGACTCTCATGACCTCATAAAGACATCAACTGATCTCCAAGCAGACATCCGCTGTTATCCTTACAAAAAATAAGGCTGCTGTCAGAGATGGGAACTACTAGTGGAATTGGAGTTGGCCGACACATGACAGACAGTAGTATCTACGATGGGGAAGGTTTCACCCCGGGAAGAGAGGAGAACCAGGACATAGAAAAGTGTTTCTGATGGGAAAAAGGAGTCAGCAATGCAATGGAGCTGTATAGGATAAAAATGAAGGGGGCAAGAAGTCCTGGATAAGCAACCAAGGGAACCAAACGGACAGTCTAGGTGGAAGGACCATGGGAAAAGACTCAAAATAGACCGAAAGGTCAAATATTATAGAATCATGGAATAACAGAATATCCTGAGTTGGAAGGGATCCATAAGGATCATCAAGTCCAACTCCTGGCTCCATACAGGGCCAGCCAAGTCAGAGCATGGGACTGGGGGTATCATCCAGATGCTTCTTGAACTCAGTCCAGCTAGGTGTTGTGACCACTTCCCTGGGAGCATGTTCCAGTGCCTGACCACCCTTTCAGTAATGAATCTCTTTCTAATATGCATTCTAAGCATCCCTTTTCTCAGCTGCATGACGTTCCCTCAGTTCTATCACTGGTCACCAAAGAGAGGAGATCAGTGCCTGCCCCTTCACTTCCCCTCATCAGGAAGCCATAGACCGTGATGAAGTCTCCCCTCAGCCACCTCTTCTCCAGGCTGAACAAGCCAAGGGATTTCATCCTCTCCTCATAAGACTTCCCCTCCAGACCCTTCACCATCCTCATATTAGATGCATTAGAAAGGGTAACACAGCAGTCACATTAATGAAAGATGAAAACCAAGAGATCCTTTTTGTAACAACATTCCCTTTAAACAGTTGCCTTAGGGACACGATCTGTTCACAAACTGAGAGGATGCAGCTGACAGTTTTGTGGTATATCCATCATGGCTCACAAGGCAATATTTTGTTGAGAGCTGCTCCATGTGGTTGAGATAAGATGAAATATTTTTTATTGCTATTATTTAAAAACAAATGAAGTTTTGAGACTGTTTCAGGATTTAGAGGCCACAGCAATAAAAATTATAATGCTGTCTGTATTTTACACTGACCATGCATGTGATTTGAAGTTTTGTATCGCATTTAAGACAATGGACTGGTTCTATTACAGACTTTCTATGTAAAATTACACAAGTTACTTTGATTCTTGGTGAGGTTCTGTAAGGTATAGGCACTTTCCTAACCTGAAAGGGTACTTATGGCTTTTGAATTTCGAGATTTATAGGTTCCCTGATACTATCCTGTTCCAGATCATACAGGCACTTAAAGAAAATCTGAATATAGAAAACTTAGTATATAGAATTTTTAAAAATCTCATGACAAAACCTTTCTTATTGTGCCTCCACTGAACACTATGGATGTAATAATCAAATAGGTCTCACCAAGGAAAAGAGATACAGTTTACCTCAGTATACTCAGACCCTAGCTGTTTCATTTCACATGATGGACTTGTCATCAGAACTGTTTGAAATGAGAGACTATTAGCTTTAATTTTTTGCTTACCTAAAACCAGACTAAGGGCATATCCAATGGGTGCCTGAGCCCAAGCTAGACCATAGCCTGGGACATACACAGCTTCTGCTGTCCCATTGATGTAACCTCCTCCAACCCATGTGGCTGAAAAAGAAGAGGTGGTAAAGTCTTTAATGTGCACAAAGAAAACATCCCATGTTGTAGAATGAAGTAGTCATCACTTATAATGCTGGTTTTTTTATTATATGTACTGTACAAGCACCAAATGTGACATCCTTCTATAAAACATAGTCCTAATTTGCAAAACTTACATTCTAAGCATATGAAAAAGAAGTCAGATGGACTGAGGCAATCATCAAGGTGTCTAAGCCTCTGTGTAGTCAGTGAAGATGTGAGGCCTGAATACTCCACTGCTTGTTCAAAATGAATGAAACACGTGAACTCATTAACCATTAACATTTTCTTTGTGTTAGTCCAAGTGAATGAGAGATATAAGGGGGGATCTGAATAAGAACAATAAACATACAGTGCTAGAGTCGTGCCTGCTAGGAAAACTCAAAAATATTAAAATTACAAGAGATTAACAAATACATTGCTTGTTAGAGCCTTAAGGGAAAACAAACAAACAAACCAACCCTTAAAACCTTGCTAAATTTTAAATTGTGGCTACATGAAGCACATTTAGGAAAGTGTGACTTCCCTAAATGCTGTAGTTCCCTATAGGGCTGTGGTGGCTTTGTGTTGGTATTTAGGTTTTAAACTTCAGCTCATTTATTTTTGTGCTTCCTGAAAATATACTTCAGAATTTAATTACAATCTGAAATATTTATTGTTTTACCTCTATCAAAATCAGCAGTATTTTAAATATACCAACTTCAGACCCTTAATGAATTGATTCTCTCTCTTGAGAAGAAATATTTGGGGCCTACAGTATGTATGAAAGAAAATCTCCAACAAAGAAATGTGTTGTGATTACACCTGCAAAAATAATTCATAACATATTACATAGTAAAATGTATCTCTTCCACTTTGCAGATTCCACCCCAAAAGTTCTTGAATTTTTTTTAATGTATAATAAGTTTTATATATATGTGTCTGTAGTTTGAACAAGGGTAGGCAGATCATTGCAAGCGCCATACTTTTGTAATGCTATTTTGATTTCCCTCAGAAGCCTTTGCTTTCTCATATAAGAGTAGTTCAGGCTCTCTGTGTAAAAATACACAATTGTAAAAACCCTATTTTCCTTAAGCATTCTTCAGAGGTTTTCCAGAATCCACTATCATACAAAAAAACCCTGATTTTGTATTTAAGACAAAAAATTGGAGACAAAAACAAATGAAGAAAATGTAACTAAAATGTCTAAAGAAATTTTGTGAAAATCTAAATGACTGCTCTTTTCCTCTTAATTGTGATATCTCTCAAATAATACTAGAGGGTATTTTTTATCTCAATGCTAAATTGCATCATGGCTTTAGAATCAAAGATATCTGGGCAAGGACACTCTTCACTAGACTGTGGTACTCAAAGCCTTATCCAACCTGGCCTTGAACACTTTTAGGGATAGGGAATCCACAGTGCCTCACCCCCTCATAGTAAATTTCTCCCTACTGTCTAATGTAAATCTACCCTCTCTTCAGGTTAAAACTGTTACCTGTTGTGCTATCACTACATTGCCTGATAAAATGTCCCTCCCATCTTTTCTAAAGGTTTTCTTTAAGTACTGGAGGTTTTCTCTAAGGTTTCCATGGAGTGCTCTTTTTTCCAGACTAAACAGCCCCAAGTGTCTCAGCCTGATGCCATACAGTAGGTGCTTCAGCTCCCTGATGATCTTCATGGTCCATCCCTACACCTACTCAAGTAGCTTCATGTCTTATTAATGCTGGTGGACCCAGTACTGGATGCAGTACTCAAGAGAGGGTCTCACAAGAGCAGAGTAGAGGGAGAATCATCTCCTTTGACCTGCTCACCACCCTTCTTTTGATGCAGCCCAGGATGTATCTGGCTTTCTGGTCTGCAAGCATATTCTGCTGGCTCATATGCAGTTTTTCATCTACCAACAATCCCAAGTCCTTTTCCTCGTAGCTGTTCTCAATCCACTTATCACTCAGCCTGCATCCATGTTCGAAATTGTCCCGACCACATGCAGGACCTTGTACTTGCCCTTGTTGAACTTCATGATGTTCACACAGGCCTACATGTCTAGCCTGTCAAGATCTCTCTGAATGGCATCCTGTCCCTGTGGAGTATCAGCCACATCACTCAGCTCATGTCATCCGCAAACTTGCTGAGGGTGCACTCAATCCCACTGTCCATGTCCCCAGCAAAGGCATTAAATAATACTAGTCCCAATACGAAACACCAAGAGACCCTACTTGTCACTGATTCAACCCAGGCATTGAGCCATTGACTGTTGAGTCCATAACTGCTTGGGATATGTGTTGCCCACTGTGTCTCAAGCAGCATAGACTTATGGGAGATGTTGTAAGTACCCATATACAGTAACAAAAGTGAATATTTAGAAAGAGACTGCATTTGTTTCCTTCCCTGCTAAAAGTGTGAATTCTGCATGAATAATATCCACTTCCAGGTGGGAGTAATATCCCATGGTCAAAGACAGAGGTCCAGCATTTCTGCAGCTGTGGTCCAAAGGGTCTTCATCATCTGCCATCAATTTGCCTGAGGTTGCTACTGAGGTGGTGGGTGTTCTCCAAGAGGCACTTGGATGCTGTGCCTAACTCCCTTGTTTTTTTCTGGAGGGGGACAAGTCACTTCTCTGCTGCATGACATTGCAGGGGCCATTGCCCTCCCCTGGCTGAAGGGAGCAATGCCCTGTGGCGTGGTACTGCTGGGTAAGGTGGCATGGAGAGGGAGTAGAGGGTTGGGGTTTAGCACTTATTTCCAATTTGATTTCCTGGTTTCTGGAATGGGGGATGAAAAATGACTGCTGATTAATTTCTGTGCACACATGACTGTTCTGGAACATCTGCCAAGGACCCAGAGGTCTAGGGGTGCTATATACCCTTTTCGGAGGGAGGGAAGGTGGGAGGGAGGGACAGAGGGAGTGGGTAGTCAGCAAGTACATTGGCAACAGTAGATACATTAGAGAAGATATAATGGGATACGACAAGATGGGATTTCAACCTTAGATATTAATTTTCTGATCCTCAGTTTGCTAAGCCACAATTTAAAGTTAGTTTAATACCTTTTTTGGTGAAATTCTTCTCTTTTTTTTTTCCCTAAATCAGACAAAGGGAATATAAAATTTCATAATCTATGGAAACACTCATGTGGTAATCTATTTTAATCCTCTGTTTTCCTACTGTTTTAAGGACCAAAAAAATGCATCGAATACCAACATCCATTTAAAATATGCACCCTAAAAACTGATCAAAAAAATGCTGAGGATATGGAGAGCAATTCTGCTCCTGCTTTATGTGAGGAACACAGATATTAATCTCAGATTTCTTTATATATTTCTATATACATGTGTATATATTTCACAATATATATTAGAAAATCAAATCTTTCGGCATTTCTTCAGGAATGATCCCTTGTCTGACCACTTAAATTATTGAATCAACTCATCAAGTTCTGTAAAATGAAAATACTGACTTAAGGATTACAAAAACCCAGTCATTTTATAATATTTCTTTTGTTATTGTGGAATCATACGCAGCTCCATCCATCTAATATAAAAAACCCCATCAATAGTTTATTATATTTTTGTAGGCATTCGATTATATAATAAAAAATATTTCTTGATACAGAATAGTTGATACAGCCACTTCTTCAGGATCATCGATTGTATCCAAGTATGCCCATAGGCATTATTCATAGGTAGTGCATTTGCTTTCAGGTTTTTGAATGCCGTTTAGAAAATCAGCTATTATTACTTAGGAACCTCGAGTCCATCCCTATGAAATCACAAAGCTTAATCTTTGAATTTGATTTTAGATTTATAGGCTGAGTTTTTTCATCCTACCCACCAAACAGCCCTAGAAACTGCTACCATTTTTGCAGCCAGTATTCATGGAACATAGCAGGATAGTGCACAGTCTCGGGCAGGAAAGACAGAATTAGGCCTTATCTCATAACCTGAAGTACTTCGTGTTCGTACAAACAATATCCTTTCTGGTAAAAAAAGGTCTTGTTTTTCTTTTACAAGGTGGGCTTTGCTCTTTAACTCATATTTAGATAAAGCTGTAAAATACAATGTTGGAATAGCCATATATCTCTGGTGGGCTGATGAGGTGCAAAGTCTTCATCTATCATTTTTTAAAAGCAAATATGCCCTTGAATAATGTGACCATCCAGTAAAAATTATTGTGTGTTTTGATCAGCTACTTTCATGATTATTTTGTTACAGCTCTGCAAACTAAGTCTCCCAACCATCCTCACTGAGACAAAACTCCAGCTTATCCCTGATTTTGTGGACTTGTGCCCACACCTAACTTTGTGTGTGCCAGGTGTGGTTCCCTGAAAGGGTAATCTCCTTGTCATTTTAAGCTTTAATTGCCATATTTATGGAAGGCAGAGGTGAGAAAGTATCTGAGCTTTCATAGTATACCATCCATGAGACTGTTTTAGCTGCGCAAAGGCTGGAGGATCAACCTGATATTCTAACGCAGAGATGATGTGCTACACCATCTCTACAGCCTGCATGAAACAGGATGCGCATCAGAGGGTGTGAGTTGTGGTGGTTAGAAATTGTCTGCGGTAGAGGAAGCCCCAGTTCAAATCTCATCTCTGCTTCAGCTGGTATGAAAAATATTGCTGTAAAATAGGATTAAGGAGACCAGAATTTGTGTCTTCTTCCACAGGTAAAGCTATTAGTCATAACCACTTCTGCAGGGAATGTCTTGTTCTGTCTCCACTCCCTCAATCTAATGATTACAGCTTTGTGGCAAGCAGTATCTCTGCAAAACATTCTGATTTCAGTGCTTTTGAAAACATTTAATTCAACAGAAAGCAGTCAAACCAGCTTTTGCTATCTCATCATCTCTGATAATTCATAGCCAATGGGATACATGATACAGTAAATTATAGCAAAGTGCTAGTACTAGAACATCTGCCTGCATTCAAACTTAACTGACTTTTATAAACATTCTTGACTCAATATCCAATATAGTTTTTGAACGAGTAAAATGCTCCTGCAAGGGTATTGGAATTTATCTTGATTAAAGAACACAGAATTTGGGCCCAAGTTTTTATGTGTCTCTTCTGTATAAGATAATTGTGAAACCAGAACTGGACAAAACAGCAAATCATAATTATAACCTGATAAATTCAATTTGGCAATCGTGAGGGCTTTGCATGAATAGGATTTAGAATAAATAATAATAAATAAAAAAGAAGCATGCTTTTTAAAAAAAAATGCTTTAAGAAAGGTGAGTCAATTCATTCTTCTTATAATGCAATTTTGTTCTGATGCCATATGATAGCTGTGAGACTTGATATTTTAGATCATATTTTGAATATCTTCTTTACCCACGTGAGACACCCGGACTCTGGGAGTCAACAGCACTGCTTACAAAATCAGTGAAGGACTCTTCCTTCGCCCAGGCTTTTCCTACCAATGTTACTGCTCACAGTAATATACTATTTTGCCAAACTGTTGCAAGAGAAGCTAAAAGAAGTTTTCTGAAATCAAGGGAATTACAAGTTTGGATTTTTACCAATCTTCTTTCAGTAACTTAATCTTAATTGATGCTGCACCCCCTCCTCATGTATTTTTTGCATATAAACTTTGTTTTATGCAGATTAAACAAATAAAAAAAAAAAAACAAACCCAGAAAAACCTCACCAATATGGATGGTTTAAACAACAATAACAGTTATTATAAAACTGTAGTGTTTATTAGTTTATATAAATTCTATACTTCTGTCCTGAACATGTCTGATCTACAAATGAATATGAAAGCAATGAATAAGACACATAATATATTCTTCCTGTATGATTTTAAAGTATTTGTTGATGTTACATTTGGCCGTTCACTAAAAATAAGTTAGCAGCGATAGGAAAAAAGTATATACATTTTCTCCCTTTTGCATTATTCAACATGCAGATTACACTTCATTCATATGGAAAACTGACAAGTTATACGCTGGTTAGAAAAAAAAAAGAAAAAGAAGTGTTTTTTACATACCAGTCATTGTAAATCCACCAACTAGCAAGCCAATATCTCTTCCACCGACTATAATAGCTTCGCTGCGATCTCCTTCGCTGCCGGTGTTCTTGGTTTTCCAAGCAGCCCATATCCCAACTGCTAGGATAGCCAGGTAGAATACAATTATGGCCACCAGCCCCTCCACATGGAAAGCCATGTTGAAGTCCCAGCTGTTTCTTTGATCGCTATTTCATTAAGACCTCTGGAGAGAATGCAATAACACGTCTGCTTTTAGCAAACCAGGTAAGGTGTGACTAGAATCAGCGTAGGGACAGAGCTCCGACAGTGATTAAAGAGACTATTCTGGTCAACTTATGACAGGAGTATTTAAGCAAAATTAAGTTAACATGCCAATTAAAATGCCTGTTGATCAACAGCGGCAAGCTGCGATTACAGAGGGAAAACAATGATGTGGCTGAAAGCTACTCAGTTCCTGGAAATCAGTTACTGAGCACTGAATTCTTTCAGTGTCACCAAGTCCCCAGAGCCTGGGAACTCTTCAGTTAAGGAACGGTTTGGTACCTAGCATAGGAGGGACGATCTTGGCCATGTGGGCTGCTAAAAGAGTCTCTAAGTTAGAAGATAAGCCAAGAAACTGTTTCAAGTTGTATAAGAACTACGGATAACTAACAGCTACAACAGCAGAACACATCCTCTGAGTCTTTGTGCCGGAATGCTGAGTCTTTTCCTCTTTCTATCATCGCCCGCGGTTAAAAATCTCTTTCCCAACGCGTATTTGTCCAGCAATGAAAGGACTCATCCGCTCTCCTTCGCCGCTTCAGAAGTAAACAGCGAAAGAGCTGTCGAACGGTAGAAGCGCTAAGGTATACGGACTATAGCGCGGAAAAACTCCTGGGAGGCGTGAGCCGCGGCCGCCCCTTGCCCAGCGTTCCCGGAGCCCCCTCCCAGCCCTCGCCCTCGCCGCTCCGCGATCGCTGTCACACAGCCGCGCCGCCGAGACCCGACGGCTCCGCGGGCACCCTGCGCGGAGCCAACGCGCGGAGCTAGCCCTACCTACCGGGGGGTTGCTCCGCACGCCGCGGTCCGTGTAGGCGCCGCGCCGCCCGGCGCGGCCGCGCAACCCTCCCCCCCTCGCTTCACCCCCACGGCGGGGCTCCCCGCCCGCCCCCGCCCGCCGCGCCGCGCCGCGCCGTCGGGGAGTCCGCCGCCCGCCGCCCCACCTGCGCTCCTCCGCCGCCGCCGCCGCTGCGCTACCCCGCAGCAGCCCCCGGGGCACGGCCGCCCATCCTGCGGGGCGGTGTCGGGGTTGAGCCGTTGGGGGGCTTTGCCCCCGCCCGGGGGTTTTCCCGCTTGGAGGGGGAAGGCGCAAAGGCAGGATCCTCTCTTTTCCGCGCGGTGCCGGCGGTGCGCTGGGTGCTGAGGCTGCGATGGGGGGCTCGTGGATTAAAAAGAGGAAAATCCCTTTATAAAGGAGGAGGGTTGAGTGGGGTGAGAGGACCGTGTCCGTCAGAGCTGGGGGGGAGGAAGGGGGAAAGACGTCAGAGTGCTAGGGGACGTTGGGGGGGAAGTAAGGATGACTCAAGGGAGAGTGATTGTCGTGTCATGGCAGGGAAACAGGGTTAGGAAGTGAAATTGGGATAAGAAAACAAAAGGGAGTGAGGGGCAGAAAGGAACCTGATCGATCCACACCATCAGGAAAAAGAAAAGAAGAAAGAGCGAGCTGATCAAAAGCAACATGCTGAAAGGAGGGCTGGAGAAAGGGGGGAGAGCTGAGGCAGGGAGGGGGAAGGTGAGCTCTGTGCTCTCACTGCCCTCCTTGACACACTTCCCACACCACCCTTGGGCCTGACACCTGACAAGCGCCAAACCAAGTCACTGCTGTGTGGGACTGGTCAGGATCATCCTTCCCCACAGCTTCCTTCCAAACCTGATTGAATGTGCAGCAGCATGTCCCAGCTGTGGGGCAGCTAGTTCTCAGGGCTCTCCCTTTTTTGCCATGCCTCTTACAAACCTCACCTGCAGAGGTATGGTCGCTTTCACTTGCCCATGAAAAGAAGGATTCTTGTTCTCTGTCTCCAAATGATGCTCAACAATGAGCCTCCAAGTGCTGAAAATAAGGGCACACGTGCAAAGAGGGCCTTCACGTGCCCTTGCCCCAGTTTTTACAAAGGCAAGGTCATGCTGAGCTGTAGCAGTCACTGTCAGCTCTTGAGAGGCAGGTAACGTGGGCCATTGGCTCATGAAGTATAGAAAAGTAGAAACAAAAAGCCCACAGGAGTATGGAACTGAGATTGGTGAAATGACTAATTTAAAGCAGAAAATATCGAATCATCCTCAACTCAAGGGAAAAACACGTGGTGTGGGAAGATGTAAAAGCAGAGAAAGGAAGGTGGCAAGTCAGGAAAGCTCAGTCCACCGCAAGCTAAAACCCGAGGACTGGCACTTCCCTGCCTCTTTGCCAGCTGAGTGGCTTCTGTTCACAGAGTGCTGAGCGTATCACCCCAACCTGTGATACACACTGATAGAAATGCTAGCCCCAGCCATGTATTGTGTACATCACGTGCAATAAATTATGATTGCAAACTCCTAAATTGTGAGCATAATACTGCTTTCAATTCCTTGGCTCGGTTGAAGAAGCCCAAATAAAGGTGGCCAAAGGATTAAAGGTTTGAAATGCTACTATTTTTGCCAGCCAGTCTCATGGGTTGTTGAGTGATGCTGGTGATGCAACGCTTGCTTTGGGAGTCCGCAGTAAAAACCTCCTCCCAGCAAAAGGCAACGGGGACACGTTTTAGATACAGGGTAGCATCAGGAAGCCTTATAAACAGAAATCCTATTGTAAGTAACTATATAAATATTAAGTAGAAGACCTTGGAAACAATGTTGAGTGTGTCTCGATTACAAATGAATACGTTCCAGCAATTAAAATGCGATAGAAAATTCTCGGATGCTAACATGGATGTTAAACTAAATTCACAGGAAGTTTTAATTACATTTCAGCCTGTTTTTCTCCAACTTAATACAAAGAAAGAAGTCATCACAACACATGTGGAAACTGCTGAGAAAAAGTGTTAGTCAACATTGTCTTAGGCAAATTAAAAAAATGCTAACTGATGAAAAAGAAAATAATTTCTTTGAGATTAAATCCCAAATTTGGTCTTCACTGAAGACCATAGCAAATTCCTGTTGTCCTTAGTGGGCCTAATTAACAGTTTATGGCAGATGGGGAGACAATTTTTTTAATTTCTTGAAATTAATTTAAAATTGAATATATTTTAATGAATTTTATTAAAATGAGTAATACAAATTATTAATTTTTGTGAAGCCTATTTTGATAAGTTTTGTCTCTCTCATACTTGGGGATGGTTTGCAACCCTCCACCCAATGACTCAAATGCACTGGCTAAGTTCTGTCTTATCTGTGTATCTACTCCTGTAGTTACTTAACCACAAATAGGATAAATCATATGTTCTCTCATGAGATGTTCATTTAAACTATGGGTTTCTTGAGCAGATATGACCTTGGGTTTGAAGCTCCCTTTACCTGAATGTAGCTGGGAAAGACCAAGACACTAATTTTAGTAAGGTGTGAATATTACTTGAATTAATAATTTGCTATCCCTTCTTTGTACATCCACTATTCCTATTTCAGGTAGTTTTGGGGTACTTTTTCTTGGGAAAGGACCCTCCTAGAGGTCCCTTCCAACCCCTACAACTCTGTGATTCTGCAATTCTGTGATCCTTGTACACTGCCAGATGCACCCCAACAGCGTTCATCTACCACAGCCATACACAAAGATAACTTCTCATGAGATCCGGGGGTGGGAACAAATGAGTATGAGTAAATTTTATGGCTCTTGGGAAAAGATGCTCTATGATGCTTGAGATACTAGCTGCAACTGCAAGGCAGATTCCATGCTAGACCTGACCACATTTCCAAAGGTAATTATTTCTGCTATTGAAACACTTAGAACTGAGGTAATCTTTTCCAGGAAAGAGGCAGTCCATTGACAGTTTGTAGCTACTAAACAATTATTCTCCATTTGAACACAGTTTTTCTTTTTTAAGGAAAACATGCTGTCCAAAAAAAAGGTATTAAAACATGGGTTTCATATTTAAGAAAGCTATCACAGAATCCTGCCTTGACTCACCCTGAATCATGTTCAAGTTTTTCTATCTTTGTGGATGTTTGTGGCTGCCCAAGACTCAAGGGTCACTTCTACCCCTTGTAAAAGTCTTATTCTAGGCAGTGACAGTAGTGGACTTAACCTCATAATGGGGCAGTCCAAAGATTATATGTAGGGTGGCTCAGCAGAAGATCCATTACCCTTTCATTTCAGGTTGTTAGATGAAGCATTATGAAGCACCAAAGAACAATCTGATGAATACTAGTACCTTGGCATTTAAAATTTTGCCAATAACCTTGCATCCTCACTCCTGCATGCTGCAAGCTTTGTTCATTCTGCTCTGGGGTATCCAACTTGCAATTTTATCTTTATGAAACACTGATGAAGGGTCAAGTTTTACTTTAATTAGCCATGGTGCAAACCTGAAACAATTCAAACTAAGGCACTGAATGCACTTGAGATTTACTCTGCTAACAAACTGTCCTCAAATCCTCTTTCTTTTTTGTTTTTTTGTAGCAGTTTTTCAAATATCAAAATTAATTTATATTTTGGTCACAGTCAAACCTTGAATATTTTTGTGGGGACCTTGTGCTGAGGCAAGATACCTATCAAGGAGCAGAAGGCTGAAGATACAGTCCTTACTCAGATTTTTTTCAGAACAGTTTTTCATCCTCAATTAGATATTTGTGGAAACAATGGAAGCTAGCTTTCATGTACAATATCTGCCCCTTTTGCATTTTTAATGCAAATATGTTACAATATTTCCAAACATTTATTGAGCCTACATATACTTATTTGAACTCCCTCTTCGTAACAGTGAAGATTTTTGTGTTTTAAAGCTATGTCCATCACTGAGAATTTGCTTAGAGAAAGAATACAACCCTGGATACAACTCACGGAGTGGATCAAAATAAAAACTTTTTTTTTAGGGCCAGGTAAGCTAAACTGTCACCCTGTTTCTTTTTTGTAATGCTTCCTCCTGGTTGGTCTGTCAGAGGAGCCTAAGCAGAAACTGAAGTCTTAACTGCAGTGAACACCTCTGTTAAGGACTGGAATTCAGAGTATCCAAGAAACCACGGATTTAACTAATGAGATAAAGCCTCTTAGGAATAAATCTGTCTAAATTTACCTTTGAGGTAAAATTCTATTTTCTGATAGAATTCTATGTCATTTTATAGGATTGGGCAACAGACTTACTTAAAAAACCTACTAGTTTCTTTAAAAACAACATCAACGGGATTTTGATGAGTAAGGAAGCTTTTACTACAAGATTAGTTTAAGACCTGTAATAAAAGCTTCCCTGAGACAGGTGCTACAGAAAGGTTTATAGTAGAATTATTCTAAAAAAGGGCCTCTTGATCAGTCTGTGGGCTTTGGGATGTTATCCATCATAGATTCCCTCTGCAGTTTCTTTATTAACCACGGAGTCCCCAAAGAAATTATCCATCCATTTGCTTAACAGCTCAGAAACGCCACCTGGATGAGAACTCTTTTGGAAGATGTATTTGAACTGTATTAAGAGTCCCTGGTTACCTTGTGGGAAGACATCGATACAGCTGCAGTTTTGAGCTCTCAGGATTCCAGACAGTGTAGATCACTGATGTCACTGTTTTGATAGTAAACTGGGTAAAATGTCAGAGAGGCAGCTCTTTTTCCCTACTGTGGTAAATACAACACATGACATTTTTTAATACTGTGGAATCATTTCTGTCAATCCATAATATGTTAAAAAAACCCAAACCAGTAAAGAATTATAAGACTGTAAAGCTTAGTACTTAAAAACATAAGAAAAACAGAGTTAAAAACGCGTATGAAATCTTAACACTATCTTTTTGTCTGTGTACCTTTTATGACAGTCACTACATGCTACTTCTTTACCGAGATGCCTGTCTCTTTCAGTAAGAGTGTATCTTCATTATTTTTTATTTATGTTCCTCATTAATCACGTGGCCTTTCACGTTGTACTTCATTCAATGTTTGCAATGAGAACAACCCTGTTTATTCACAAATACCGATAATTTTACCTGTACTAACGCACCAAAATAATGGGTAGCATTTCTGTACATGTTTATATATTTAAAATATAGCTTCAGTCAATTTCTGTTGGTGCTTTACTCAATGTTTACGCAAATCTCAGAAGCAACTAATATTGTCTTTGCTGAAATGCTGAAGAAAAGAAAATCAATATTCAATCTAAGTCAGACATCCGGCGTGAAAAATTTCAGCTGGAAGCCTGATGCCTGGCAAAGTTGCATGCAATTAAAAGTCAGGCTTTTACTGGGGGAAATTTCAGGCAACCTGAACTGAACTAGCTTTTCAACATGTGTCATAAAAAATACATTTTTTAAAAAATGTAAAAATTAAGGGATTTAAAGAGAAAGAGAAAATAGAATGTGTTTGGTTTTTTTCATTCTCTTACACCAGCTGTATTGCATTACTCCTTTCTTACCTGGGTGTAAATAAGAGTGAATCAGACTGAAGATATGCACTGCCTTATGGTGAGTTGTTATATCTGAACTGTACCGAGCATATGATTAAAATGAAACAAATGAGGAAATTGTGTATTATTATTTGATATAGATATTGCCAGTTGTTCCCAGAAGCCACTCATCAAAGCTCCATTGTACTAAGTGCTATACAAATGTATTGTAAAGTGAAGACCCCAATGCAGAAACTACATATTTTCCTTTAGGCTGCTCTGCAATATTGATCAGCATCACTGAACAACATGAGGATTAAGCAAAATAAAATAACTATAACAGAATAAAGCTATAATGAAAACGAGTGATTCTTAATATAGGATGTAATACAAAAAATGTTATTTGGCAAGCTTTGGTTATGCTTGTCATTCTCCTTCAGATTTTTGAAAAAGATGGTGAGTTAGGACCAGCAAAGGAGAATAGATGGGCAACCCAAGGATCCACCTTTCTTTGGCATGCCTTGAACTAAACAAGATCAAGCTGATTGGAATGCTTATTGGATTTCTGGGGAAATCTATCCCTGTGCAATAAATCTGTCTGAAAGGAGACCCACCATTTATCAAGCTTACAGCAAAAGGTCTTTGAACTGGTGAACAGTTGGCATAGGAACACCCTCAGCTAGGCTACCATTTCTCCCATTTATAATGTGCATTGTATGAGAACTTACAGTATGTCAGTGACCGATCACATACCCAAGAAGTCAAGGTGCATGCCTACGTGGATGCTACGATCTTGAAACCACTGCAGTACTTCACAGCTGCACAGGAAACAATCCAAATATTAGAGAATCACAGAACTACAGACGTGTTTAGATTGGAAGGAACCCCAAAGCCCACCTAGTTCCACCCCCCTGCTGTGGGCAGGGACACCATCCACTAGACCAGGTTGCCCAAAGCCCCATCCAACCTGGCCTTGAACACTGCCAGGGAGGGGGCAGCCACAGCTTCTCTGGGCAGCCTGTGCCAGGGCCTCAACACCCTCACAGGGAACAATTTCTTCCTAATGTCTAATCTAAACCTACTTTCTTTCACTTTGAAGCCATTCCCTCATATATAACTCAAAGCCAAAAAGAGCAATGTGGTGAATTGAGGGTGCCAGAGATCTATTCCTGCAGATACAGTCATAATGCCATAGTGGACTGATGCAGAAGTGGGCCACAGATCAGTTTGCAAACCCTGAGAAAGGCGCCATATCACAATGAAGAGAGAGCAAAGAAGGGAGAGCAGTTTTTAAAATACTTTTGGAGTTATTACTAACTCTAGAATTATGTATAACCCATGCTGAAGATGGCGTGTTGTCCTGAATTTTGCTTTGAACTGACATGCAAGGGGAAAAAAAAGTTCAGATGCAAAGACTACAGGTGAGTTTAAGCTACCTTCAGGTGTTTAATCTCTGCTACTTTGCCCTGCAGTAAAGCAGCTGTGAGACCCCTATAGTAATCTGTCTGAATTAAAATTGTCTGATATTTACCAGCCAATTTTCTGTTGCTGACATGGAGAAAAAAGTTGGAATTGAGAAAAGATTTCAAGAACTTTTAAGTTTTAAAATTTTTATTTAGGAAGGGTTTTTAATTTTTTTTTTAAAATGATAACATGGAGAGCTTTGCAAATGTAGATTTATAAATGCTTATGTATCTTCATTTAAAAAACCCAACCACCTAGCTGTATGTAGTTTCATTCTTTGTTCTGATAGGACTTCAGTCTTTAGAGGAAATCTGTGAAAAGTTTTAGTAAAGCCTCTGATGACTCATCTTTCTTATGAACTTCACATGGGCAATATCTATAGATATAACCTTCTACTAAGAAATCAGAAAACAAACTGAGTTAGAAACAAAAAATATAATAAAGATGTTAAGCACTAAATGAAACAATGCAGAAATTGTATTTTGTTGATTATGATCTGAAGATGTCATCTATACTTTACTTAAAATGTTATTATTGCTAATAGATATGGTGTTCATTTTCTTTCTATAGATGTGTTTAAATAAATGCTCTAATAATTTTCAGGGCAGAATTTTGATGAAGTAAGAATTGGCAAAGGTTTTGAGGAGAATCACATTGAGATTTCACCATGGGAATTTCCTTGGAAACATCTGATGTAGTCAATGTGAAAACCTCACCTTCTAGGCATCACTACCAGTAACTGATCCTAAGCAGCATAAAAAAATGTTCACTATGGCACTGGGTAGACTGATAAAAGTTGTTGCTGTTTGGACTCATTTTCTCTTCACTCTTGTCCATACATTTTGGTTAAAGAGTCAATAATTTTTTAAGTGAAAACCTGAAAATATTGATTGAATTCTGTGAAAATTTTAGGATTAGATAAATCAAATTTGCCCCCCACCCTGTATTACCATTTGTGTTTTATAGTTGAAATATCCACATAGCATGAGTCAGATAGCTCTACCTGGGCAACAATTTAATCTGTTACTATGTACATGGTTTGTAATAATGAAAAAGTTGCAACTAGTGTCAATCAATTTTGAAATATTGAGAGAAAAAAACCCAACATGTTTCAGCTTTAAATTAGTTTTTAATAGAACGCTTGCCAGAACGATTTACAAATCTCCTGTATAATAGTTACAGAAGTCTAATTAAACTTTATACCTGCTTAGCTTGTTGTGAAAGTCACATAAAATGTGATTTAAGCTAGATGTGATTTAAGCTAGCATGTTTGGTTTCACAATGAAAGTGAGGCATATGTAGATTGTCAGCCCTCGACGGGCAGTAACACATTAAGTCGTATCTCCATGCTTGTTCACACTTCTAAAGCTTTCAGGGTAAACATGAGACCTTGGTTCTGCAGAGGTTTGAAATCTATTCTATCGTTAAAGTTATCTGTTGCCTCTTGAAACATACAGATAGGTTCACTTGCTCCATCACTCCATTCCTTCAGGGAAATTAAGGTATGTGCTTACTTACTGGTATCTTAAAAAGCACACACAAGACAAAGCACGTTGGCGAACAGAAGAGAACCAAAATGGTAATTCTTACTGTGAAAGCCACTAATACTAAAAAAATCCCAACTCAAACAAACAAAAAAAAAAAGCAAACCAAAAAACCCAACTAAAAAAACCCCAGCTTCTCTGCGGTCAATGAGCTACATATAGCCTGGTATCAGAGCACAACTGAGAGCTGTTTTCTGAATTCTGTTATCTAATTTCTAAGGGACCGATGAGAAATGAAATGTGGTCATTTCAAATTAAATCATATGTCTAAATAAAAATGGAAAATATATAATTTTGCTACTCTTAAGACAGAGAATTAAAAATAGCATTTTGAGCTAAAAGGAAAACAGAGTTATATTGTTCTGTTTTTATCCCTTTTGAATTCATTCTTTTCATCAACTTCAACTGGTAGGAGATGATCGTATGAGCACATACACTTCTTGGATTGGACTAGATGATCTCCAGAGGTCCCTTCCAACCTCTATCATACTTTGTCCTGAAAACCTATTTAGTTTCACAGGGCAGTCCTTGCTAGCCACAGGATATTATTTTATGACTGCTGAGTGACCCAAAACTTCACAGAAGTACATTAGTTTGTATTGAATTTGTTTACTAATATGCATTTGTAAATATTGTGTAAAAGAATACCATATGACTTGCTCAAAGTTGACTGGAAATATTTCAGCTTGGTTTAGAACAAGTTGATTGAATTGATGGCATTAAAAAAAATTTCAAGAAAAAAGTATTCCTTTTTCCCTTTTAAAGTCATACAGCAATTTCAAAGGGATTGGAATGGAATGGGAAGACAACTGGATTAATGTGATAACCTTGGCTTTTTAAAAGATGCAGTATTAGAAGTTTAAGGGTTTCAGTAGAATTTAGACACTGCCTGGCCCTTGTGTAGGCTCTTGTACACAGATGTGTATGTCACAAAACAGTTCTTTTCTGTTTGTCATTTTGTCATTTGTTTTGGTCATTGCAGCTTACATACAAATAAAATCTATTTGCAACAAGTATTTTTGTCTTTTGATGTCCATTACCACTGTTTAGCAACTGGGCTTTGCATTCACCAACTAAGGGCTTCCTATGGGTAATTAATTGCTAATCAGACTAATCTTGGAAATGTGTTTCTACTACTGGGTTTACAAACTTTAAATCAGAACTTCAGTATGTACAGGTATCTTGAAACTGATATCATAATTCCTGTCAGTTGCTAATCTTGATGTTCTGAAGGAAAGGAGCAAGTGACCTTTAAAAATCTATAGTTCTAGCAGACGTGGGTCACAGCAGAAAAAGAAGGAAGCTTGCATAGCATTACTAAACCTGTTTGTGGATCTGTAAGTGCTTAAGTATTTCGTTTAAAAGATGCGATTGTTACTAAAGCACTGGTGGAACCAACAATGTGGGAACAACTTTGGCACTTTTGATTAATTCTGTTTTTAATTAGAATAATT
This sequence comes from Laterallus jamaicensis coturniculus, assembly GCA_022605575.1. NCBI lineage: Eukaryota > Metazoa > Chordata > Aves > Gruiformes > Rallidae > Laterallus > Laterallus jamaicensis. The sequence goes on along the minus strand of JAKCOX010000023.1, from coordinate 8,127,015 downwards.
ACCTCTATTGCTTTGTTTATGAAAAAAAATATGAATAACCAAGTTCACATTTGTGAACTAATCCTTAAGGTATTTGCGCTTTGACACAACAAATGCAAATAGTATGAAAGCTGGTATTTTTCTATGATTTGTTGTTCATTGAACTTGAAGCTGTGAAAAGTGATATTAAAAATTGAAGTGACTCCTGTGACAGTTCCATAGATGCATTTCACCTGGGGAATTTGCTAAAAATGTGCTTTGAAGCATGATTTTGGAAAGGGCTCATAAATTAGTTGAGGTGAAAAATTAAAAAATAAGAAAAGAAAAGAAGGTAGGCTCCATTACCCAGTACTTTAGTAGATTTATTGGGAAGTCACCCTTTCAGCTAGTGTTTTTATAACTTAAACAAATTACAAGTAAACATCATATTTGTATGTGACATTTCATGAAAGCAATGTTTCAAAGTGATTCATTATTTATTACATGCTCTGTGGTATACAGGCTATCCATCCTGCAGCTGTTAGATGTAATGAGAAGACAAAAAACCCACAAAAAACAACAAACCCCAAACCAAAAAAGACCTTGTGTACTTTAGCAGAATAGAGCAAATCTGAAGTAACTTTCAAACGATATAAAGTTTTTTTGCATACAAAACATGGGAAACTTATCTAAACAAATGAGAGGCTCTTCTGAAACTCAGTAGCCTTCCTTCCTGTCTCTGCTGAGTGCTTAAATCTATGAACTTTACGGTTATACTCGTTTAAAATGTGTTTGCATATAAGTATTCAAAATGCAATCTCTCCCTCTGCTTGGCGTAATAAAAATTATCAGCATATTGAAGAACACTGAATGGCACGTATTCATCTTTGTTTATGAATTTTCTTGATTCTAAAATCTATTTCTGTAATTTGGAGATGGATTTTGTGCTGTAGTTCCAAGACAGATATATTGGCATAAGTCATGATGTCAATATTTATACTGCTGTATTACTTATTAAGCATTGTGGAAATTATAGAATCATAGAATGTGTAAGGTTGGAAGGGGCCTTTAAAGGCCATCTGGTCCAACCCCCTGCAGTAAGTAGGGACACCTTTAACTAGATCAGGTTGCTCAGAGCTTCATCAAACCTGACCTTGAATGCCTCCAGAGATGGGGTCTCTGCCACCTCTCTGGGAAACTTGTTCCACTGCCTCACCACCCTCACAGTGAAGAACTTCCTAATATCTAATCTAAACCTGTCTTTTCCAATTTAAAACCTTTACCCCTTGTCCTACTGCTACGTGCCCTCATGAACAGCTCTTCCCCAGCTTTCTTGTAGGCATCTTTCAGGTACTGGAAGGCCACTGTAAGGTCTCCCTGGAACCTTCTCTGCTCAAAGCTGAACAAGCCCAACTCTCTCAGCCTGTGTTCGTAGGAGAGGGGCTCCAGCCCTTTGATCATTTTTGTGGCCCTCCTCTGGATGTGTTCCAACAGGTCCCTGTCCTTCTTGTGTTGAGGACTCCAAAGCTGGACGCAGTACTCCAGGTAAGGTCTGACCAGAGCAGAGTAGAGGGGCATAATCCTCTCTCTTGATCTGCTGGCAACACTTTTGATGCAGCCCAGGATGTGGTTGGCCTTTTGGGCTGCATGTGCACATAATTATTGCTTCTTATTTTTATAATATATTGACCAATGCATCTAATTTTTTTTTCCATTTTTAAACCCCACAATTTCACTGACTTTCCAGCAATACTATTATTTTTCCTTTTTTACCCCCTCCCTTTTTTACTGGCACCGGGCAGGAGTTCGCTGGATCAGCACCATGGACAGCAGCACCCCCGACTCCCAGCGTCGAGCCGGCACCTGAGACCCCCACCCACCCCTGCACATGGCAAAACCCTCCCACGGGAGTGAATGCCTGGAACAGCTCTCAGCTTGCGGTAGAGCCTATCACTGGCATCATACGTTAGCTTCAGCCACCCAAATAACCCGTGTGTGGGGAGCAAGGAGAGAAAAATTACTGTCTATGAAGGTCTCATGTGTTTGAAGAACTCAGGGTATGCACTTCAATGAAAGATCAAGTAAATCGTGCTTTACCAACTAAATAAATTACTTTAGCACTGTTAACTCTTTGAAGTAAGGACTGTATTTTCCTGTTTTTTTAGACAATCCCTGGCATATTGCAGATACTCTTGAAATATGATAAAGGGTTGTCTTTGAAAATAACGGCTTGAACAAGTTGATATTAGTCATGATCCCCTAAATTGTTAGGTAACAACCATTCAGTTGTTATGGACTAGATAGCTACTAGGCAACTGAACTGCAAAGTTTCCTGAGCAACATCAGACAACAACATTAGTCAAATTAGCAGACTTTTGTTCTTTTTTGCCCTTCCCATAGAGAACTGGACAGACTCACTGGGTGGTGGGTTGGACTTCTATTTAACAAAAATGTCAAAGCATATGTGGTATTTATCAAAAAAACCCCAAACAAACCAAAAAACAAAACCAAACCTAAAGTTGTGCAAATGGCATTAATTTCTTATTATTCTAATCCAAGAAAGATTTGGGAAATAATTAAATTTTCCACTAGGTGAGTTAAAAACCTATATCAAAACCAAGTACTGTGCTGACAGTAGGTAGTGTTTGTGGTTTATCTGCAATGATTTTTTAAAAAAAAAACAAAATTAAAAAAGCCTTCTTGCCTTCTTATCTTCAAACACTAACATGTTTGACATACAATGTGAGCTAGTCAATCCAGACTCCCTCTATGGTCAGTAAAGTGTGTTTTCACCTGAAGGGTGCAGGTCACCTGAATCTTTGAAGATTCACAGATTCACAGAAGGATAGGGGTTGGAAAAGACCTCTGGAGAACATCTCCTCCAACACCCCTGCTAAAGTAGGATCACCTAGGTCAGGTGGACCAGGATTGTGTCCAGGCGGGTTTTTATTTTTATGTTTATCAGATCTCCTCTCAGTGTTCTCTGCCTTTCCTCATAAAGGAGATACTCCAGCCCCCTCATCATCTTTGTAGCCCTCCACTGGACTCTCTACAGAAGTTCCCTGTCTTTTCTGGACTGGGTAACCCAGAACTGGATACAATATTCCAGATGTGGCCTCACTAAGGCAGAGTAGAGGGGGAGAAGAACTTTCCTTGACCTACTGGCCACAGTCATCTTGATACACCTTAGGATACCATTGGCCATGAGACTACACTGCTGCTTGTGGAGAGCAGCTTGTCCACCAAGACTCCCAGGTCCTTCTCCACAGAGCTGTTTCCCAGCAGGTCAACCCCTAACCTGTACTGGTGCCTGGGGTTATTCCTCCTTAGGTGCAGGACCCTATACTTGTTGAAACTCATTTGATTCCTCTCCACCCAACTCTCCAGCCTGTCCAGGTCCCACTGAATGGCAGTGCAGTCTTCCGGTGTATCAGCCACTCCTCCCAGTTTTGTATCATCATCAAACCTGCTGAGGGTACTCTCTGTCCTCTCATCCAGTTCATTGGTTGAATAAGACTGGACCAAGCCCTCACCCTTGGGGCACACCATGGGCTGCAGGCCTCCAACTAGACTCTGTGACACTGATCACAGCCCTCTGGGCTCTGAGAACCCTTTTGCGGGTTCTCAACCCACCTCACTGTCCACTCATTAAATCCACACTTCCAAAGTTTGTTTACAAAGATGTTATGAGAGAAGGTGTCAAATGCCTTGCTGAAGTCAAGGTACACAACATTCACTGCTCTCCATCAACCCAGATGGTCGTGTCATCACAGAAGGCTATGTGATTGACCAGACATGATTTCCTCTTCGTGAATCCACACTGATCTCTCCTGATAACCTTCTCCTCCACAGGCTTATTAATAACCTCCAGAACAAGCTGTTCCAACATCTTTCCAGGGATGGAGGTGGGGCTGACTGGCCTGTAGTTTCCCAGGTCCTCTTCCTTGCCCTTTCTGAAGACCGAAGTAACATTAGCTTTCCTCCAGTCCTCAGGCACTTCTCCTGTTTTCCATGATTGAGAGCAGCCCACCTGAGCACTTGTGGGTGCATCCCATTAGAGCCCACGGATTTCTGTATGTTAGTTTTGCCTTGATCTAACCAGACCCTCCTCAACCATGGGAAGGTCTTCCTTTCACAAGACTTTCTCTCTTTACCTCCAGGGTTTCCTGAGGGCCAGCCTTAGCAGTAAAGACAAAAGCAAAGGTGACATTCAGTAATTGCCTTCTCTGTGTCTTCCATCACCAAAGTACCCACCTCAGCAACAGGCCCACATTTTCCCTAGTCTTCCTTTTGATGTTGAAAAAAACCCTTCTTGTTGTTCTTGATATCCCTTGTGAGATTTAATTCCAGGTGGGTCTTAGCCTTCTGTTTCATCCCTACATTCTCTTAATACATCCTTAGCATCTAGGCATCTGCTAAGGACAAGAAAAATTGCACTTTACAGTGGTTAAAAAAGGAGACTGGGGTAATTGGTTCAGAAGCAGACAGATCCACTGCAGGTGCCTGTTTATCCACACAGACCCCTTGAATACTGACGTTAGTAGTATGCAAGCAACTGGGCAAGCTTCCAGAAGTGCCAATATGTTTGGGAAGATTAAGTATCTCAGGGTGGGGAAGCTGCTGGGAAGCCCCACATAACCCCACACTTGCTTGGAGGATGTGCCATCAGATGACAGATAGTATCTATCTGACTTGTTCAAATGCTTACACTCATATTGAAATATAACACAATGGAAAAAGTCCACACATTAAACTTCCTCTGTATGTATTTTATACCTCAACAAGAGTATTGAATATGAGACCATAACTAATTTCTTCACATCCTCCTCACTATCTTGGATGCTGGTTATACTTCACTAGTTTATTTGATTTGTCAACATTACTCACACTAAAAATTTCAATTAAAACAAGTTAAATGATTCAAGAGACACTGAAAGCTGAAAAATATGTCTCAATTCAGCTACTCTTTTTTTAAGGAATTTACTATTGATACAGAAAAACAGAGTGAGAAGTTAGAGATAAAAAAGTATATTATAGGATAAAGGTGATTAAATGAAAAGTATTTAAAACTCCTTCTTTTGAATCCAGGGTCTGCATTGCATGAAACCTCTTCTTCTAATTAGTCCAATGAAAATCAAATGCAGAAATAATTAATACAGAGATAACGTCCTCTTGAGTCTGCAGACAGCCTGAAGTAAACAGTTCTGCTTCAGAAAATAGGAAGGATGCTCTAAACTCATCCAATGAAGTGGATGAATGATAAAGACTGGAAGTGAAAGCTGAAAATATGCTGCCCAATTTCAGGTGTCTTATAGAGTTACTTGAGCCAAAAGTTGAATTTCTCCTAGGCTGTGTATACAGCCAAGAAAGAAAGACGGTTTTCTGTCTGTATCCCTCTCTCTTCTGTGAAATTTTACATGATTAAGCTCTTTCTGTAAGTAGTTCCATTCACTATCAGAAGTTATATGGCATGTACTCCTTTCCATCCTCCTCTCTGCCTATCTCCATCCAAATTAGTGAATGAAAAATTATCTCGGTGGATTAGGCTGAAGTGTTTATCCCACAGTTCAAAACTGTTGACTAAACTTATATGGCAGAAAGGAGGCCATGCAATTGCCCTAACTTTCAGCTTTTCTTCTGGCAAAAGGGCAGTTTCTCTGATGCAGTGTCCTGGTTTCAGCTGATACGGAGTTAATATTCTTCATAGTAGCTAGTATGGAGCTATGGTTTGGATTGGTGCTGAAAACAATGCTGATAATATGAGGTGGTTTTGTTATATAAAGGTATTTTTGTTGTTGAGCTGTGCTTACACAGAGCTAAGGCCTTTGCTGCTTCTCACCCTGCCCTGCCAGTGGGATGGCAGGGGGTGCACAAGAAGCTGGGAGGGGACACAGTCAGGGAAGCTGATCCAAACTCACAAAAGGGATATTCTACACCATATGACATCATGCTCAGCTCATAGGTGTCTTGGGGAAAAGGAAGAAAGGGGCAGGTGATGGTGTTCAGAGTGATGGCATTTGTCTTCCCAAGTAACTGTTCATGCATGATGGTTTCCTGGTGATGACTGAGTACCTACCTGCCCATGGGCAGTGGTGAATAAATTCCTTGGTTTTTCTTTGCTTGCACATGTGGCTTATGCTTTACCTATTAACTGTCTTTGCCTCAACCCATGAGTTTTGTCCCTTTCACTCTTCTGACTCTCTTCCCCATCTCACCAGAAGGGAGTGAGCAAGCAGCTCTGCTGTCCTTAGCTGCTGGCTGTGGTAAAAGCACAACATGCAGTCATCACCATTCTTGAGGCCATCGGATTTTGATTGCTCACCCACTGCGAAAACTGTGGTATGTAAACCCAATGCAAACAAATTTCTTGGTGTAGCAAGGATAGGTAGGTTTTGTCATGTTTGCAATAGTGAATCAAGAAGACACATTTCCAGTGCTGGAATGCAAGACATTTTACTGATGTCTATGGTGTGTTTAAAACAGGAAATCTGATACCGACCCAAAGCACAAGAAACATTGATTTTTTTTAATTTTTTAATTTAATTCTTTTGCAAATGGAAAAAGCCCACTGCTCCACTTGTTCTATTAATAAACCTCACATTTAATACTGGAAAAGTATTACTTCTTTATAATAAGGAAGTTTCTGGGGAGTTCCCATTCTATTTCCCAGAGCACTGACAAAGTTATTGCCACAGAATTTAGTCACACCTGGGGACAGCAGGGATCATGGAACAGTTTTCATCTTCTCCTCTCTTCTCTCCTTTTCCTGTTTATGCGATTCTTCTCCTAACAGTATTATTTCCTCTCATTGCAGAGTAGGGCATATCTGTGCTGTAATAACAGCAGATCAAGAAAAAGCAATGGCCATATTTTGGTTCCCCACTTCTACATTGCTTCAGGGGAAATTGTGACAATCTTATTTTATGTCTAGACTGCATCCCACTCTTCAATCACCAGCCTATGCTGAGTGCCCATTCCCCCTCCTGCTTTGTTCCTCACTCTGTTTATTCCAAGTTCAGAGGGAAGAGTTGCAGACCACAGAAATTCCACTTGTCAGGGCCTGCAACACTTGAAGCCGATTTGAGGAAATAAAATGGTATTATACTGCCCTATACAAGTGCACTATGTAGGTGACAGATGGATTAAAAAAACCCAAAAATTCAGCTCTTTATTTATTTATGGTTTTCTTAAATACTACCCACAATGCAAAGTACTGTTCAGTTATCCTTTGCAATTTAGTGGTATAGGTAATTTATAGACAAATATGATAGCACTCAGGAAACGGAATGTTTACCATTAGTTTAAGCCTGTGGAACTCACACCTCACACGTGTCAGATGGTGAGCATGCCAGCTGCTATGGGTCAGGGTGGACACACAAGTGCCATTGAGTGGCACAACGTTAGGAAGGAATTCCTCCTCAAACAGGTGCATGTCCACTTTGGATCTGGCTTTGCTTCTGTAAGGACAAAAAGCAGAAATAACATGCCTGGATAGTTGGTGCCAGGTACGTGCCAATCCTTTACCCATTCATTCTCTTGGTGAGCAGGAGGGGTAAGTGTCAACCACTGGTCTCAGAACCCCAACCTTGAGGTATATGGAGGTAATATCAAACTGTGAATGTCTGCTGAGCAGGCACATGGTCTGGTCTACACAGACCCAGTAGCAGAGTTCCAGAAGGTCCTCACTGCAGTCTATTGCACACGATTCTGGTTATTCAGGAGTAAGGTAGAAATATTATTGTAATTAACCTTCTTTATTTAAAAAAAATATTAAATTAATTTAAAAATAAAATTCCTAATTGTATTTTTAAAAAAAAGTTCAGAGAACTGGGAGTTGAATGATTTAATCACCTTTTGTATTTTTTGGTGCATTTTAACACTGCCTACAATAAAAATACAGTTTTGTTTGGTTTTGGTTTTGTTTCTTCTTTTTTCCCAGAGAGAAATATAATCTCAGTATTTCCAGATTGAAATAAAGCTAAATTGTGGTGATGAATCTCTGAAGTATGACCCTGTAAAAACAATGAAATGCATGAAACCATGAACACAATGATTTTCTGAAGGACTGAGCAAAATCATGTCAGCAACAAAATTACTTCGTATGAATCTGATGCTGACTTTTCAGGTTCCTGTCCCTCCCCCATAGTTTTCCCCTTTTTCGTCTCTTTTGAAAAGGCTACATGGAGAGTGTAGCTCATTGTTAAATGATCTGAAAAAACAGGCAGGAAAGAGAAAACGGCAACATAATTTCACTTGTATAGATGAACAGACAGAAAAAAAAAAAACAAGGCAATCAATTGAGCAAATACAGGATGTGGCAGTAACACAAATGACTACGAACACACCATTCTCAAATTTCTGAGATGCAAATAAATTTGTAGAGGACATATTAATAAAAAGATTATTCTTATCAAATAGGTTTCCTTAGAGAAGAATTTTTACCTGTGCCTGTAAACCACTAGATTTATAAACAAAAATAGTGATCCTATTCTTTTAAGCAAGATTTTTAAACCTTAGCAGAGCCCTTTTCCTCATTCAATTACAGTTTTAGACAAGACATTCCACTGCTCTGAATTAGCACATTCCCATGTTATTCATGATACTTTGTTGATGTACATTATTTTCAGTGGGGGTTCTTTGTATATAGATTAGTGATGGTGAATATTCCAAAATAAAATCTGGGCATGAAGCCCTATTTTTGTTGAAAATATAAACACAGCTGAGAAACTAAAACTTTCCTGCATTGCATGGAGGTATCAGGAGTAAGCAGCCAGCAGTAGAAAGTATGCAGAGATTATTGTCTATTCTTATTTTGTAAAGGAATATTTACACGAAGGCACTCCAAGAGGCCATTTAGTCAGATTTCCATGTTGATTTAACCTTTAGCTTCTGAATCAGTGGGCATTTTATGTTATCAAAACATTTTCAAATGCATTCAAGTACCTCTTAGGTCTGGTTTGTTCAGAGGATTTTCAATATACAGATCTGGTAAAATTTAGTACAGCTGATCACCTAATTCCTTTAGTGTCACTTGAAAACTGTATTGATGAGGCAAACTTCCAAAAAGCCCTTTGATATTGAATGCCTGGCATCCATAGGTTTAAAAATTCATTTAGTCTTCCAAGGTTTTGGCCAATTTTAGTACAAAACCATTTAGTACAAAACAAAGACCCAATGAAGTTAGCAAATACTAATTTTATCTTTAAAAATAAGAACACACAGGGAAAAATGTGTCCTATTCCACGCCCTACTGGAATGGAGAAATCATAAATAGATCTCTGCTTAAAAATATTTGGGCAATACCTGCCCACAGATCTACCAGTGATTTGACAACCTTTCCAAGCAATCTCTTCCAGGGCTTCTGTCTACTATTAGAATCTGTTCTAATTTTTAACCATAATCTTCATTTTTGTTACTTAAGCACATTACTGCCCATCATTGAAGGGGTTGTTCTTCCCTTCTAAGACAACCAGTAAGGTTACTGTCATCAGAGCTGAATCTATCAGCTGGATTACTTCAATACCTCAGAGTCTGTAATCTTGTTTTAGTATTTATCAGGATCATGCTTGTCTTTTTGCACTTGTATTGAATACCTATGTGACTTGCATTTGGTTTATAATATTAATTCTTTCTTTTCACCTTTTTAAAAAAAATTTGGGGTATCTCAATATACACAGGTAAAAATTAAAGATTGGTGTATTTTCTCTGCTGAATTCAGTCTCAATTTTGCCCTTATTTTCAGTGAAGATTAGAATTTATCTCAAGGTAGCCCAAGGGGGAACTTAATCATAAGAACATTACCTTGAAACTTGAGTAACTTTAATCTCTTTTCTAATGAATAGTCTTTGTTAGAAGCCATAAAATACCATACATATAGATTTACTGCACTTGCGACTAAATCCTTGAGAACGGTGTTTATTAGTCACACATACATACATTTCAAAGCAAGTTACTTATTTATATTTAGTAGCTTGGTATTTTTATTCTAGATATACTTTCTAAGCCTTGAAAGTATTACAGATCTCAAAAGAAGTAGGAGTAGCCTCATTTCACTAGGGAAAAAGCACAAAAGTGGGATAAGGAGATTTAGAAGGCTGAACACAAGAGCAGGAGTGTGTGTCCTTTAGACTCAAGTTTGTAAGATAAACAGAGTTATGAAGCTGTCTGTGTGTTTGGTAATAGGTGTGACAAAGTACACAGAAGCCAGCTGGCAAAGGCAAGCTTGTTGGAGGTGGTCAGTTATGCTGTGTCAATAGTAGCAATCACCAACAATATTGAAAATAGCTTTTAGCACATAATGTCATACACATTTCTCAGCCAAGAAAACTGATCTGGTGATTGTGTCAGGAAGGCTCAAGTGACTGAGGATCACAAAAAATTGACAAGCTGTAATTGTTTGACCTCATAGAAATGCGAATGCAGTCCATTTCTAAAACAGACTGTCAAAAAAGCATTTGTGCTAAAGTGGTTAAGATACACGTGGTGATTCTCAAATTTGTTGTGATATCTTATTCTTCACAATGAAATATGATTCCTTCATTTCAGTGAGGCTGAGAATCAATAGGCACATGCATCAAGTTATATACCCAGGAACTGATTGCAGTAATCTGTTTAATTCCAATTTAAGAAAGCGTTATAAGGAGATGCATTTCACAATAAATGGTCTGACTTCCTGGCAACTGTTAACACTTCTCAGTAAACAAGCTGTACAAATGGAAATAGCCTTGTGGACATTTAAGGAGTATGCTCATATAACCTTTGAAATAAATATTCATGAAACACCTGTGTGTTAGAACTTGTGTTGTTTAATGTTTGACTCAGCTTCCAGCCCATTAACAGGGCTTATACTCAACTGTTAGCATACAAGATGCCTGTTCACATGGTATGGCATTGCTTCCTTTCCATTACGATGCTGAACCGGCCACAGCTAATATGACCCACTGCCTCTGGGTAAAGCCATGTTTAAGAAGAATGAGCTAAAGAGCAATATGGTAATGTAGATTCTAGACCAGTTGTGAGAAGACAGAATCATAGTTTTACTTTTAAGAAAGCTTGCTTTACTTTTGAAAAATCACACTTGGTTCTTGAGCTTTTTAATATTTTCCCTCTTTTCTAAGGGCATTTTATTCTGGGAAACTGAACACACTCCCATTAGCAACATGTTCAGTCAAGAGCATCTGGGGAAATATATTTGTTGTATTAAAAAAACATATAAATATCCCCACATTTGCTTTGTGGGGGATAACGCATCGCAGCTGTATTGTAAAACCTCATGCTTTGCAGAGCACAGTCCATCAGAAGAGACATGTGTTTTGGTTCATCTGAGAGAGATGGCTATAAATCGTCAGGTGGTAATAGGAATTGTCTGGGAAGGCTCTGCTCAGCAGCAGAGGGATGGAGGCGCAGAGGAGAGCTCGGTGGGAGAGCAGCTTTCCTGCCTGCCTGTCACTCCGCTGGGGCTCCAGGACTGTCACTCCTTCCCTGCGCCCCTGCTGCCATACGCTCCCTGTTTTATATTTCTGCCAAACAGCAGGACAGCTTCCTCTGTCCCTTGGCACAGCTTCTCCCTCTCCAAACAGAGATGCCTTTGCCTCATTTCACCCTCCTTTGCCCCAAGCAGAAGAGCTCCCCATCCCTTTCCTACCACCCCCTCCTCTGAGCAGGCTGTGGAGGTGCTGTGTTTACTGACACCCTATTAGAGAGCTGCCTGCCTGTTAATAGGTGTGATCTCATCCGCAGGGTACCCCCCAAAACCCAGGCTGCTTTTCTGTCGGGGACATGCAATGTTTAATGTAGGTGAGAATGAGTGCCTCAGTATCATGAAATGATTTCCTAATGGAGGTTCAGACCTTGGAGGTGGTGAGAAGCAGAAGCTGTTAGTGTGGGACACTGGATCTGAACATGTATCTGCTTTATATTAATGGAGGTGGGAAGCTGCTAAGAGAGCTGTGATTAGCTCACAGTAGGGTAAACGTAGGTACCTTCCAAACTCCACTGAGATACCTCAGCTTCTTCAACAACTCCCAAAATTTCCAGAAAATTAAGGTGGAAGTTTCATAGCCACGTGGTGATTTCATCAGCTTCTATTTGTTAGAGAGAGGCAAAGCTGTCCGGGAAGGCTTGACCACGATACTAATTTTTTTCCCCAGGGAGAAGTCTTGACTATCTTATCAGTCAATGACATGTAGCCTTGCAAAATGTTTCACTTGCTCATGTTTCTCTCTAAAGTTGGCTTCTGAACAAATACCCTGTTGTCCAGTCTAGTTTATCTTATGGTCATGACAAAGAGCCAAATTTTGGCCCATGAATCCTGATGTTGTGGGGTTTTTTTAAGAAGGAGCATTGGGTGTTAGATGTTTTTAGAAATGCCAGTCTCCTGCAAAAACAGTGCAGAGTAGTAAGAATCATTTGATGTCTGCTTTGAGGTAAACAGAGGAGGGGCAAAAGGATTGTACTGATCTGGTTATTTTTATGTCTGTTCATTTTATTTCTGTGTTTCAGGCATACTCTTTGGAAGTTATACTGTGGTTGTGAAATGCTGTTTCCATACAATCTCTGAGATAATTTTGACAAACGGGATTTCCCACAAATACATGCAGATAAGGCCCTGCATGGTGCAGCAATGAAGTGCTAGAGGCACTGGAAGCAAGCAGATGCAACTGGAACAGCTATCACAGATCCTGTCATCCTGATACTTGCTGGAATTTTGGACCTCAAAGAAGTCTTCTATCAGTCTGACAGACTGGAGGGGCTTCTGTATGCTATATTATTTAGAAGTGATGTTGCAGGGTGATATCTGCAGAGGTCAGCTATGCATCCACAGTATTGACCATAGGGTCAAGTAAGGTCCCTTACCAAGGTACACAAGTCACCGCTGCATCTGCCTGTATCTCAAAATTCTCCAGGAGTACAAGAAGCAAGTAGCAGTTTAAAGACAGTGTGATTCCAAACCTTTTGTCTGTGTGAGAAGAGGCACTTGAGACTAGTAGAGATTACAGCCAAGCATATGATATCTGCCCGAGTGTGAAAAACCTGGAATTAACAAAGGCAATTTCTCACTAAACAGCACCCGCAGCTCAGGGAAGGGAGGCGGCTCCTGCAGCGTCATACCTCATTGCAGCAGTTATCATACAGAGATAACCTCCAAGAGAGATGGTGGGCAAGCAAAACTTTCTTCTCCTCAGCATTCAATTGAAACAGGGCTTCCTTTCCTTGAGTGGGTGCAAGATGGCATGAGTGGGAAGTTCACTCTAATTCGCTTACCCGAGATGAGAGACACCCTGACACAGCTTCTGTTCCTTGGCTCAGTTAAGGTTAGCTTTGTGGATGGTGCATACAACCTAGTTAGTGAAGGGAAATTAATCTATACTGGATTACAAATATCCTTCTATTAATCTGCATTGGAGATGATGGAGATGTATACTTGGCTGGACAGACATAATAGAGGTACAACCAGCCTGGTGAGTTCAACAGCTTAGACCACGAGGTCACCATCACAACCCCTTTACTTAGTCAATGTTAATCATAGAATCATGGAATGGTTAGGGCTGGAAGGGACCTTAAAGATCAACAAATTCCAAACCCACTGCCATGGGCAGGGACACCTCTCACTAGACCAGGCTGCTCAAGGCCCCATCCATCCTGGCCTTGAACACTTCCAGGAAGGGGGCATCCACCACCTCACTGGGCAATTTGTTCCAGGGCTCCACCACAGTCATAGTGAAGAATATTTTCCCAATATCCAATGCAAATTTCCCCACTTCCAATTTAAAAACTTCCCACCTCGTCTTATCACTCCATGGCCTTCTAAAAAGCCCCTCCCCAGATTTGTTGTAGGCCCCTTTCAGGTACTGGAAGGGCCATGGCAGCAACAACAGCATAAAAGCACAAGAAGCCTGTGCACACCTCAAAGTCTGTGACCCAGGGAGGTTGTATTTCCTTCACCAGTCCTCACTGTGTTAAATGTGCTTCCAAGTAGCAAAATACCATGGTCCTATGATGCTACAGCCCACCTAGTCTCACCAGTCCTGCATATCTCTGTGGCAATGTCTGGGTGGGTCTGGACCTGCTTAAACGTCCACTTGTGAGAGCAGGCATTCACTGTAATGGCCATGGCAGGAACAACACTGTTTCCAAGAGATGTTTCTCTCTAGCACACAGAACATAATCTTTGGTGGCAAGGTCATTATTATGTGTGCAAACATGACACAGAAAGCAGATCAGCTTCCTCCTGGGCCTGATCAGAAGCCATCAACAGTGCAAGTGTTTCTGCAGGTGTTACAACGGTGCCCAGACCTTTTGGTTGTTGTGTGCGAGTGCCTCAAGCGACGTCTCCACCTTTCCTTACCAGAAACCCAGCTCTTCACTGCCTCTGTGAATAATGGTTTTGCATCTCACCATCTATATCCACAGGTTGAAAGGCATAAAGGACAGAACAATGCTATATACTTTGTTCCCTGCCTCCAAATCTAATGAAGAAAGCAACTGTTTAGAGAAAAACAGGTTTGTAATGAGCAAGGGAAAATTGTTCTTCCAATTGACAATTTAGACCTAACGTAGGCAGAAAGTATTAACATATTGCAAACAGTGTGTGGCTGCTGTGAATGAGCTGATGCTCTCAGTGTCAATCTCCATTCACCTCAGAACAAAACTATATCCAGAAGTGTCTGTTGAAGATGGGCACTTCCAGTTCAGATTAGACTCTTAGACATCCTAACCAGGGACTTTGTACACACCTCAGAATATCTTTACAGGTCTGGACACCATATTCAGGAGGGAGCAGATTTACTAATAGCTATTCAACTGCTATTGCTTATTGGCATATTCTGCCCCATTGGTGAATGTGGGGCAACTTTATCTCCCTTTTACTTAGGGATAAGCTGCCTCTCAATTATCCTGTGGTTACACAGTGGAGCTGACATGTTACAAATCAATGTCTAACTTTATAGAGTGGTATCTTATGCTTGTGCCCCATAGCAAACTGATGCAAGTGTTGTACGTGGCTACCCTGTCCCCTGGCAAGCAACTTCAGTTTCATCAGAGACCCCATTACTTTAATGACATATTCTGAGAATATATTTATCTTTCAGGATAGCGGGCTCTGCTTTTGTTTGTTTGCATGATGCATCTCCCTCTGGGAGAGATGATTTACATGTTGGCATACAAGAGGGGAACTGGACCTGTTCTTTTTGTAGCAGAGCCAGCATCAGAGCAGTACTGATGCTGCTACTCATGCTAGGCTTGTTTTGTGAATAAATACAGATGTCCTATTTCTGATGCTGCCAGCTAGAAACCTTTTACAAGTTCAAAACTCCCAGAAGTGCCAAAAGAAAAAATATAGAGAGTTAGAGCTGGCTGCAACAACAAACACCTGGAAGCCAAGTAAGCAGGAGAACTGGCTGTAGTTATGCTCAGGGACTTGTGGTCTTTTAGAGTGGAGGTTAGGGGAGCTTTTCTAACTCGCCAGAATTTTATAATTTCAAATTAGTGATGATATGACTCTTGTATGTCTTGAATATATATTTTTTTAATGTTGTACACACACATTTAATTAAATATACAAATGTGAATATATATTTTTTTCAAAAAAAAGAACCAACCCAAACATTTCCACTTGAATAATATTGGTAACATTTCTTCAGATTCTCTCTTGGAGTGGAGTGGGAATTCAGGTCCAGTCCTTAGTCAGAGAAGATCAGAGACTGGAAGTGAAAAGAATCTTAGCTGTAATCCCCTCCTCAACAAATTATGAACATCTAGCAGTGCTATTTTGTATTTTAAAGATTTTTTTAAAAATTGGAAAAGCAAAAGGGAAGATGATCAAAACAGTATGATGTTAGGTGTGCTGCCTATCCTGCTTATTATATGATAAAATATAAATACCTTTATAGGAAGATATAATCAATGTCCCACTATAATAAAACATAAACCAGTTTGTAGCAATGAAGTAAAAACCCCAACCATATAGCAAATTAAACTTATAAAGAGAAGAATTTTCATGTAAGATTATATAAATCATACTTCTATATGGTATGTTATTAAGTGCATTGTGGAAGCAATCTGAACTTGGAATAGCTAAAAAATTTAAAAAGTGTTAACTCACAAAGAACAATTAATAATAAAGCAAAAAAAATAGAAAAGATATTAAATCTGTCTCAGAAAAGGAAGTTAAACAGGAAAAAGAGTCGTAGGAGCATTAAACACTGAAGCCCTTTGGAGTGATAAAGCTTCAGAGAAAGGAGGCTGGGGAGCAGTTGCAAGTACTCTTGGGGAAAGAGTGATGCTGAACTTGGAAACATGAAGCTAATCCATCTGGAGAAAAATTAAGCTGACACACATGTATGCGATGGGAAGGAAAAACCTCTGGTGCAGTAATGCTAAAAGCAAAGAGGATGTACAGGTAAGTACTTGCGATGCAACATAGCTTAAAAAGAAAAGGCTCAGTCTTCTGTGGCAGCCAGGATTCTCATAATTCTCAAATCCCAGAACTCTGCATCCCTAGAACTCTAGGTGGGAACTGGGGAGCAAATCCCCTCTCACTGTAAGAGCAGAACAAGTCCGAGACCGCCTCATGAGACTGAATGTCTACAAGTCTATGGGGCTGGATGACATGCATCCCAGAGTCCTGAAGGAGCTGCTGATGTGGTTGCTGAGCTGCTCTCCATCATATTTGAAAAGTCGTGGCTGTCAGGAGAGGTCCCTGGGGACTGAAAAAAGGGTCACGTCACTCCCATTTATAAGAAAGGGAGCAAGGAAGACCCAGGGAACTACAGGTCGGTGAGCCTCACCTCTGTGCCTGGGAAGATCATGGAATACATCCTCCTGGATGACATGTTGGAGCACATGAGGGAAAAGCATGTGATCCAGGACAGCCAGCACGGCTTCACCAAGGGAAGGTCGTGCCTCACCAATCTGGTGACTTTCTATGATGGAGTAACAGCATCAGTAGATAAAGGGAAGGCGACCGATGTCATCTACCTGGACTTGTGCCAGGCCTTTGACACAGTCCCCCACCACATCCTTATCTCTAAACTGGAGAGATGTGGATTTGATGGGTGGACCATCCAGTGGATAAGAAACTGGTTAACAGACCGTAGCCAAAGGGTGGTGGTCAATGGGTCTATGTCCAGGTGGAGGCCGGTGACAAGCGGTGTCCCCCAGGGGTCTGTCTTGGGACCGGTTCTCTTTAACATCTTCATCAATGACACTGATGATGGGTTTGAGTGCACCCTCAGCAAGTTTGGGGATGACACCAAGCTGAGTGGTGTGGTTGACACCCTAGAAGGAAAGGAAGCCATCCAGGCTGGAAAGATGGGCCCGGGTGAACCTAATGAGGTTCAACACTGACAAGTGTAAGGTGCTGCACTTGGGCTGGAGGAATCCCAGACACAGATACAGACTGGGAGAAGAGCTTCTTGAGAGTAGCCCTGCTGAGAAGGACTTGGAGATTCTGGTGGATGAGAAACTTAACATGAGCCAGCAGTGTGCAGCCCACAGGGAACAACTTATTGAGAGGTCCTATTAAGAGGTCCACTCTTGTCCACAGTGGGAGCAGGGGAGAGGAGAGAGCAGGGTACGGGGAGGGAGAGCCCCGGCTGCCCCACCGACAAAGCTGAGCTCCGGTCGCATTTCTTTTGCTTTCGAGCGACACGGTAGGAGAAAAAGAAGTAGGAGGGTTCCACCTGCCGGGCAAACAGTTAAGCCAGTCGCTCCTGAAGAAGGGATGGGGAAGGTTTCCGCCTGTGATTTAACCCGCGCGAGGCAGAGGGGTCTGACCTACACCAGCAACAGCCGTGGTTGGGTGTAGATTACCGTGATGTCTTCACAGGATCACAGAACGTTAGGGGTTGGAAGGGACCTCGAAAGATCATCTAGTCCAACCCCCCCCCCCCGCCAGAGCAGGATCACCCTGACTAAATCACACAGGAACACATCCGGGTGGGGTTTGAATGCCTCCAGAGAAGGAGACTCCACAACCTCTCTGGGCAGCCTGTCCCAGTGCTCCGTCACACTCACAGTGAAGAGGTTTCTCCTTATGTTCACATGGAACTTCCTATGCTCCAGCTTGCACCTGTGGCCCCTTGTCCTATCACTGGCTATCACTGAGAAGAGCCTAAGAGTCTTCTCTGCAGTGATTTTCTCTTGAGTTTAGTGGATTAGTATCAGAGGTTTCCAGATTTCCTAATTAGCTACAAGCAATCAGCTCAGATCTATTTACATGCAAAAAACTGAAACTGTCCTGTCTATTCTATGACTGGATGCTGAAGCAAGTAATAAAACTCCTAAGGAGTCCTCTCCTTTGTGATTTATAAGCTCTGGCAGTTGCAGGGTACGATGCTCATTAACCCATTGGAGGATTAAAAAAAAAATTTTAGTATTTTGAGTCAGAGCTAACCTGATGCCCCAGCATGGAAAATTGAGACAGTGTTTATTATTTGTCACAGGAAAAAAAAAAGAAACTTGTCACTTTTAGAAGCTGAAATTTGAAACACAGATAATGATTTCTGCCTCCTTTCATGTATCATCCAGAGTATCACTACACCCGGCTGAACTTATTACAGATCTCATCCAATCTGACTCATGACTTTGTCTGTTGACACTGTTTGGAAATCCAAGGAGCACCACTTTGCCTTCTTGTGGGTTTTTTATTTTAAATCTCAAGTTGTGTCCTTTGACTTTAGACATCTTGAGGCAGGTGCTCTAGGAAGAATGAGGAGCTAAGTGTATGCACATATAAAACTCTATGTATATACATATTCTGTGCACATAATATATATAACATAGCATTGCAGTCAGTAACATTATTTCCACTGATTTTTCAGCCACTTTCTTGCCTCCTCTGGGATATTGAATTGGATGTAAGGTAGGAGATATTCGAAAATGGTGTACAGACCTCTAGAAAGTCATTGATTTACTTTTTTCTCTCTAAAATGTACATTCTCACAGCACATCCCGCAGCAGAGCAAACAAGTAGCACCAATTAGTGAGCATGTTTCTAACAAATCTTGTGCATGTCAGGAATACACAGAGTAAAGAGCAACAGTGAAAAAAAAATCCTCAAGAAATGAAAAATAAGATGAGTCTTCTGCTTCTGTAATGCCATAATAGTACCAGGAGGAAAAAAGCAACAAAGATCTGTGGAATGCAAATCTACAGAAGTCAAGGATGCCTGCAGTTTTAGTATGTAAACAGTATCTGGTTTGGTGGTAGAACTGATTAGAAGCACCACTTGTCCTTGAGAGAGCCAGCGAACATATTTTAAAATCAATCTGTAGCTGAATAAATGTACAATTGAAAAGGCTCATCAAATCTCCAGGCTTAAATGCTTTCTTGCTACAGGTTAACCATGATGTAAAGGTACCATTAGTCTTCTCTCATCGCTCTCTTGGGACTCACTGTCTCATCTACTATGTATTAATCACACATTTGATTGGGGGGAGAGATACCACATTGCGGAACTGGTTAAGTGTTCCCTCTTGATTTCAAATTTTATTGTCTTAGAAAAACACTGCGTTTCTGTAGGACATAAAGATAAAACCAAATGCCCTCTGTGTAGGAGTGTTGAAATGGGACTTACAGGCATGCTCGTATGAGTAAACAACTGGCAACTCGGTATATGAAGGAAGGGCCAGTCCAAAACAGAGTTCTGGACCTCCCAGCAGCTGGGGAGTTTGCAAGATGTCTTCTTACTTTTCTGCTCCAGCAAGAACATTCCTCGAATGCAAGAAGTCAGACTGTGCCTTTGGGTTTGTGTTAAGAAATGAATATGGACCTGGAGGTTATAGTGAGTGTCTTTGGGTAGCAGTGGGGAGAACGGTAATCACATGTACCTGTGGTTTATTGGTGGAGGATGGAAAATGTCTTGTGCTGAACCTGCTGGTCAGATGTGAAACTTTAAATTCATATTGTACTCACCGTAACTTTAAACCAGTGGGACTGCAGTAGTCTGTTTTAGGGTGCTGCATGGCCGTATACCCATACTGCCTGCATTTTAAAGGGAAGGCATATGACTCAGCTAATGTGAATTACTATTTTTGACATGCTGTTGCACCAGAAGATCGTGTCAGGAGGCTGTAAATAATTGGATTGGCTGCCGGTCTCCGTGCTGCTACTTTCTATAATGCAAAATTAATTGAGATGCAGCTGACAGAGAGACCTGAATCTAAACATCCTCCAAGATACTCTTTAAAGTTGAATAACCATATCCCATTTACTGGTCAGGTTTAATATAGGACTGACAACAGCTGCCGAGATGCTGTCATCAGAATTTATTAATTCATTCATCTTGCTTATGTTTTGTTAGGACAACAGCCTACAGAGTGATTTTTTTCTTCTTTCCAACACCTAGAGTTTTGCAAGCACCAGGAAAGACTTAGTCACCCCTGCTTCTCAAAGAAAAGAGTGCAAGGAGAAGACTGAGAGAGGATCTTATTAATGTTTATAAATATCTGAAGTGTGGGAGACAGAGGGAATTGGCCAGCCCCTTTTCAGTGGTCTGTGGGGACAGGACAAGGGGCAATGGCCTCAAGTTGGAGCACAGGACGTTCCGCACCAGTATGGGGAAGAACTTTTCCACAGTGAGGGTGACAGAGTCCTGGGACAGGCTGCCCAGGGGGGTTGAGGAGTCGCCTCTGGAGATATTCAAGACCCTTCTGGACACCTACGTGTATGTTATGCCCTAGGGACCCTGCTTTGGCAGAGGGGTTGGACCTGATGATCTTCTGGAGGTCCCTTCCAACCCCTACAGTTCTGTGACTCTGCGAACTACAGAGCAAACCTCAGACCCGAGATTTTTGTGTCCCGTTTCTTTGGAGGCAGAGCGGGACGGTCCGTGAGAGGGGAAAAAGCTAAGAGAACGGGAATAACAAAAGGGGAAGGAGCCGTGCCCCAGGACGGATGACTCCCCGCAGGGGTGGCAGCGCGGACAGGGGGCTCAGGAGCGCGGCCCGCCCTGCGCCGGCGCTGCTGCGCCGCTGGAGGGAGGCAGAGGAGCGGCGTTGCGGGGCGCTGCGGGGACGAGGAGCTGCGGCCGGGTGTCACCTGGGGTCCCGGCCGCTGGAAAAGAGCGGGTTTCCCTCTGCCTGCTGCAGCCCCCCTTTCCCTTCTGCGAGGGCCCACTGCCGACTGGAGGGGCTCTGCGGCGAGCCGGGCAGAAACGCGTGGGAGTTAAACATACATAAAACGCGGTGCCGCTGCGTGCAGCGCACGGATCCTTGCGGTACGCTGGCAACGTGCCAGGTGCCGAGAGAATTTCCCCCTTATTCCTGCTAGGGGATGGATGACTGGGCGTCTGTGCCGTGTTGGTGAAAGGAGAAACTTTCTCTTCAGGCCAGGCAGGGAGCTGGCATCTGCCGTCCGCCTTTCCTTGTGTTGTTTCTCCAATGCCACCGATCTACGGCACCCTTTAGAAGAGGGGAAGGCGATTGGAGAGCAGTAGAGCACCTACCTTAAACCAAAATAAACCAACAAGGACAGATGAAGCTCGTGGCACAAACCCCACTTGTTCCAGCCCCGGGGTAACAGTCGTCTCTTTTGACTGCCCTGCCTGAAGGGGTCTGTGCAGAGAAGGGTGTGTGGATTTGTGAATGGGGAGGGGGTCCTGGTTCCTGAATAGCACCCCTGTTTGGGGAGAGAAACAGTAGAGGGGTCCAGCACAGATGGCAGAGACAAGTGTTGATACGGCAAATCTGTTCTACCCTCCCTGGATGTGGCGACAGCTCCTCTCTGGGGAGTGCTTTGCCCACCCCTGGGCAGGTCAGGGGAAGGAGCAATAGTTCTGGGGTGGTACCAGTGGGATAGTACCTGTGAGACAGTGGAATAAGAGGGAGGAGGAGGGAAAAATGAGGGATGTGTGTAATACTCTTTGGGGAAGGGGGGAAAACGAGGTGACAGAACTGACCTACAAAGGAAATGAGCAAGCCAGGAGCAGTGAGAGATTTCTTTTTTTTTTTTTTTTTTTTTTTTAAATTACAGAACAATCAGTATTTCATTCCATTTCAAAATGGAAAGCCATTCTTTATTCATTAAAAATGTACGTTCCATAAAATATGGATCAGCAGCAGGCCCCTCTGGTGAACAGTGAGTTACAGTCCTCCCAATTTGAACTAAATTATTTGTGTTGGTTTTACAATCTGGACTGCAAAGTCCTGTGCTCCAGTGCATCTTTCCAATGATTTTAAGCAATTTTATTATTATACTTGCAGCTTTTTAATGTCTGAACAAAGCAATACATTCAGGGGTTATGAGAGGAAAAAGGGAAAGGAGACCAGAAAGCACCACTTATAATGGAAAATAAGAATAAAAAGCCGTAAAGCATTCCTGTGTAGGGGAAGGGCCTGGGGAAGGAAGCCGGATTGAGTAATGGAACCTAAAAGTACAATCTCTTCAAACTTTTAAGTGCTTCATACTGAATCATTTGACTTGAATCTGAACCTACAGTTGTAATTGCAGGTCAGCTCTGGAACATGGAGGGCCTTCTTGCTTCGCACAGATACAGACAATTTTGCCTAAGGATCTTCCTTTCAAACCCAGTCTCAGTTCAGCATAGTCTTGTACTGAAACCCAACTGATCTTACATGACATACATCGTTAGATATAGCCATACAAGAGCATTAGAACATGATGGAATGGTTTTGTCGCTACACAACACAATCAAGTCCAATTATACCTTGATCTCAGATATGACCTAACAACGGTTTCCCTATAACCTTGCTCAAAACAAAAACTAATAAAGTTCTTGGTGTGTCCTGAATTGAAAACAGCTATAACCCCTAAATCTTAAATTATCGGGATGATAGAACAACAGACTGTCTTGGATTCAAAGGGACCTTAAAGCTCATCTGGTTCCAAAACCCCCTGCCATGGGCAGGGCCACCCTCCACTAGACCAGGTTGCCCAAAGCCCCATCCAACCTGGGATATACGCATTTCTTTTTCTTTCTAAATAGTTTTGTAACAGAAGAGTGTGCAAAAAACCCTTTTTCTTCATTGTAGGTGTTCTGGGGGAAAAAAAAAAAATCTAACTTTTACTCTCTACCAAAATCGTGTAGTTTTTCTTTCCTTTTTCCTGCAAAAATTTAAAACATGTCGAAAAGAACTCATTCTCTTTTGATTAATGAAGGCATAAGCCTGAAATTCATCTGAAGATTAAGGGCACTGTCTTCTCTATGGAGTCACACTAAATTGAATGTTATTTATAATTTATAGGAATGCTGAGTAGGAGGAGGCTCCTGCAATATATAAGCTTTCATCCATTAATTTAATGAATATAATTATTCCCTAAATCTTATACATAATTCTTGCCATGTACAGATTTTTCAGAGTATTACCACTAAACCTCCTTAAACTTCTCTCAACTTACTTTATTGGAGACGCACAGAAAACTACCTCATCCTTTTGCGTACCACATACTCTGCAGGTTCCTATCACACATATTCATAAATACTGTAGTGTGAAATAGACATTATATAGAATTATTCAGCAGGCAGATATAAATGCATTTATAGCCCGAGCTGTGTCCTGCAGAGCACCCCTTCCCTAGCTGAAAATTGATGAAATATCTTTGAATTTTAGAGATGGTCAGTGGTGTCTGATGTAGCTCCCACCGAAGCCAATGTCGGCTCTCTATTGATTTCAAGGATAGCTAATTTTGCTCTTCAAAGGGAATATTGTGTCTCCTACTGAAGGAGAGCACCCACTGGGCACCTGTCAGAGCTATTTGTGAGCAATGACACCAGGTTCACATCCATTGCTGTTCCCTCACATTGATTTGACTTTGATGTTTGTTTTGGGGGTTTTTTTGGTGTTGTGACATGTGGATGAATACATCCTGAAGTGAGACTCTCAGCTGGTTGAAGTCAGCATAACAGCGTTGTTTCTATTAACAAACCTGTCTCCAAAATTCAGGGCCAAAAGCTGCCTATTTCAATAAGCGCAGTACAATTTAAAACCTCTGGCAGATCCCTGAAGATATTAAGGACGGCAACACTTCTACAAGACTCTTCCTTTCTGATGTCAGATGTCTGAGGACAAATCTGTTTCATAAATGCGTTCCAAAATGAAAGTCTAATCAGTACTACAGGCTCTCCAACACACAGTTGAAACTTTGTCTTCGAATATTTGAGCCATCGACTCTGTGATCGTTAGCATTTCATAGACATAATACTCCTAGTAAAAAGCAGTTTTTACAAACAATGTACTTTTGATAGGCAAAATTGCTACTCTGTCAACAAGACTAATAATGGTTTAAACCATTTGCAGGAACGTGGAAGTTCCCTCTTTTAGAATAACACCTTTTAGGTAGTATTCCTAATTTTTACTCTGCAGCCTTCTCTTGCTGCCTCTTTGAAATGCCTCTCATTTACACATTTAATCTCCTTTTCAAAGTTTTAACACTGGGCTGTGTGTACATTCACAGCTGTGACAAATTTCACCTCTGTCTTAGAGTTTTAGTTTTTTTCCCCCACCAACTTTTCACAGAAATACGGTTGTCCTTAATTTGAAGGAGTGAAGAATAAGCAGCTTATGAAATCCAGGTATTTCCCTGCACTTCTGCAAGTCACAGCAGACCCCCAGGTGATTATGGTTGGGACCTATTCCAAGACAGACATTTCAGTGGTAGCTTCCTGCCAGTGCACTGAAATTTACTGGGGCTGAACTGGTTTGGTATATCTGAAGTTGGGGATGTTTCTATCATTTTTCCTACTTTTCCCACGAGGGAAGAACTGTTGCACATCAGCAGAGGGTGCAACGATCGGCTGCTGAATAAGGGTTTGGAAAGGGCAGAGCCTGCGAATCCCTTCCTTAGGATGACAGGGAAGGTATGTCATTGGTACATCACTGTGACAGAAAACACTTCTTACTCTTCATAAGCATTTAGGAGAGATAGAAAGCCCAGTAAGAGCGGCCACAGGCTATTCGCTAATGCTGCCAGGTCCCTCTCCTGTCTTACCGGGCTTGTCACCAGCCCACTGTGGGAGCTTGCTGCGTGAACTGGAGTTTAGCACCCTGGGTCTGATGTGTGGCTTAAGTGTGGGAAAACAGTGAAGGACTTGAAAGTTGGGGCACAGGTTGTAAACGGAGGTTGCACAGCTATAAACAGCTCTGTGGTGAGCAGTTACTGTCTGTTGGGGAAGAGCAGCCTGGAGACCTGAGGAAAAATTTCTGTGTATCAAAGTATATAGCAAAGAGAAGCAATGGCAAAGCCTGGAAACACCCCAGCTGATCAGCTGGGTGCCATCCCTGCTGCAGCCTGGCAAAATAACTGTCTCGTGTCACGCAGAGCTTTGCCCAGGGTTGGAGGTCAAAACATTCCTGGAATGCAAGCATCTTACAAAGGCTCCAGGTCCTGAATTTGAGGAGAGGAGTGAGATTGTTGCCTGCTCCCCATGCGTATCACTGAACTCAGCGGGAAGGAGGTGCTTGTAGGTCTGCCCAAATTACATATAAAGAACTAGCATAAAATAATTGCAGATACAGAGGTAGGATTATGATTTTGCTACTAAATGCTGCTGCTTAAGCACTTATATGAGACTGACTGGTAGGTGGATGACAATGTATTCAAATGGAATTTCCTATTTATAATACCTATATAATCGTCCTGTCAAGATTTTAATGGTAGAAAATTGAGACTGAGGCATGAGCAAACAGGGAAAAAGTGAAGACTCTGACTGAAATGCAATTGGATTAAAAAAAAAGAAGGAAGAACAGCTGTGATCAGAAGATCTAAACAGATTTTTGACAGGCAACCAAATATGCAATTCTTCTATATATGTTGACTATATTTAAACCCCCTCCAAATGATAAACTGTTGATAGAATGGATGTGGATATTCTATGGAGAGATAAACGGTAGGGTTAGATGTGCAAAGCAGAGATGTGCAAAGCAGAGATATTCAAAGCAGATCCTGAAATCCAGAAGGTGAAGGCTCGAGTCCCAGCATATTTCTCCCATAGGCTTGGCTCAATATCTCACATTGTTTGCTGCATGGGGAAAGAAATTGGGTCTGGGTTGTTTTGGGGAGAGTGATCTAGTGATCTACTTAACATCAGAACAGAGCAGCTGTGCTCTTTGGTTCAGAGCCTGCCCAGCCTAAATCCACTCAGCTCTATAGATGGTTACATACTCTATTTGTTGTGGCTGATAGTTTTAATCTGCTTATCTAAAAAGATAGGAACTCAGAAGAGCCAACTCCATACTAAGGTTCAAAATTAAACCAGACTCTGTATGCATTTGCTGGACTTTCCTCATCTGCCTGCAGGTTTTAGTGAATAATTTTACCAAAGTTTTGGCTTGTCCTAATGCAAACACATACACAGCACTGACACCCTCCAGTAATTGAACCATACCTGTCGTGACAAAGTAAGGCATAGGGACCTCCCCTACGAAGAGAGGTTGAGGGAGGTGGGCTTGTTCAGCCTAGAGAAGAGAAGGTTGCAGGGGGACCTCATTGCAGCCTGCCAGTACCTGAAGGGAGCATACAAACAGGAGAAGAATCAATTAAAAAGGGAAGATAATGGCAGGACAACGGGGAATGGACTGAAGCTAAAGGAGGGAAGGTTTAAATTAGGTATTAGGGGGAAGCTCTTTACAGAGAGAGCGATGAGGTGCTGGAACAGGCTGCCCAGAGAGGTGGTGGATGCCCTGTCCCTGGAGGTGTTCAAGGCCAGGTTGGATGTGGCCCTGGGCAACCTTGTCTAGATCCAGGCCTGGAGGTGGGTGGCACTGCCTTGTGGCAGGGGGGTTGGAGCTCTATGATCCTTGGGGTCTCTTCCAACCCAGACCATTCTATGATTCTATGATTCTTTGACTGTTGATACAAGAAAGATAATAATAAGTTGTCCCTACTATGAAACCTGGAACAGACATCTGCAACCATAGATGAGAGTGTGGCTACCTTAAGATATGAAGATGAAAAACTAAGCTCCCCTAGCAAAAATGTACGGCAGCATCTTTGGCAAATAAGTTTGTGCTGAAGTCAGTGGGAGCAGCAGGAGAGCAGCACCTCTAGGAAAAAAATAAAAAAGAAAAAAAGAAAAAATAAATTGCTCCATATGTTTTGAATTGGAGGCCAGTACATAAAAAGAGTGGAATGTGAATCTTCCTAATGCTTAAAGAATACAGAAAGAGTAGTGCTTACTAATTATCTTTTAAATTGGCTAATATGTCACCTGATGAGTATGTGCCTCTGTTGGGCCATCTGGGAGTTTAGTAGCTGCGTGAGGCATTAGGTTACATTACAAAACACGTAGGAATTCATTATCTGGGGCAATTCTCTTTCAGCCATGAAGCTATTCCCCTTACTTGGAGCCAATCAATTTACTTTCCCATGAAACTTACTCTGTATTTGTTCCCTAAAATAAGTACTAATTAGCTAAAGATAACAGTAAAATAAACCACTTTAATTGGGAAACAGAAAGTGGCAGTTAAACGTAAAAGTCTGTATGTAAATATGCTGATTATCTTCAGAGTTTGATAAATCATCTGTTTTCACTGCAGAATGCAGGTATTTCTTCCCAAACCATGAGAACGCTTCTATTATCTCAGTGCCTTAATTATACAAATTAAAAAGAAGTCCAAAATAATTAAACTGACACCTTTTTGCCTATCTATGAGATGCTGGTCTGTCTTTTGCCTTGCTAATACACTCCAAGTACCTGTAGTTAAAAAATGAAAAACATTCTACTTTTCATTCCTTCTTCATGTTGGGACTGAAAAGGAAGAAGAAATTCACAGAGCAAATTAAAAAGTGTGAGAAACATTGACATGACTTTATTGAAAGTCTCTATGAGTTTCTTGCTTTGAACTTTATATTTTACCTTATGTGCTCCAAATCCCGACGTGCAAGTTCAAGCAGACCTTTGTGATCACATCAAGCTGCAAGCTGCAGAATTATTCAAACAAACAACACCAATAATTTTGTGTCAAAATCTTCAGGACAATATACATGTTCTTGTGCAATGTCCCAGTTCTGGGATCATTTGCTAATGGAAAAACGTTCTACCAGAACATTTTCAACCACCTCTACTCTCCAATCTTACAAGGTCATTCACCATGAAGCGGCAAGGTCATAGAGTAATTATCCTCTCCAGACACCTCGGTTTTATTAGCATGAGTGTAGTTATTACTGAGATGCTCTTCTCCATTCTGCGACAGAATTAACATATGTAAATATGACAGTAGGTTACATCTACTTGGACTGAGCTTAACCTGATGTGAGGCCTGATTTCTGAGGTCCTTGGGCATGCATTAAATTTTAAATAGCACAAAACTGTCAGAGCTGAGCAGGTCTGATGCCATTCACAAAGCTAGCGGGGCTGCATTTTTGCGTAACCAGCATGGGATCAGCATGGAGCCTCTAGGTTTCTTGATGGAGGAAAAAAGGTTACCTCAAACTATACTGTTTAAATACAATTTTTTAAAAACTGTTTAAAGGGGAAATCCAAAGCAGATACTGAGACAAGTGATGAAAATTCATCACAGAATAAGTGTTATGTCAAACCATGCCTATTAGTTTAGGACTATCAAGGCTACTTTAAACTGAGTGAATGTCTGGTGACCTCATGTCTGTCCTGCAGTAACCCAGAAGACTGTAGAGATCTCTTAGGATCTCTATATCACCTATTTGTGACAGACTTTGGCCTGTTCAAGAACTTTGCTGGAAAAGTCCCATGGGATATGTCCCCGGAGAGAAGAGACATCCAGGAAAGCTGGTTATTTTTCAAGGATCACCACTTCAATCTCAAGCATGGTTTACCCTGACATGAAGGAAGAAGTCAAGTAAATGTGGCAGGAGACCTGCTAGATAAAAAAGATCCTGACAGAACCTAGACATAAAAACAAAGCCCAGAAGAGGCAGAAGCAGGGACAGAAAATATGGGAGGCATGTAAAGGCATTGTCTGAGTGGGAAGTGAAGCAGCCTTTGGTTATACCAACTCTGAGCTGACTGTGAGCTCCTGCAGCCAAATCCCCAGGAGGGGGGGTGCTCCCAGGACCCTTACACAAGGATGGGATTCGGAAAGCCAGAGCCCATACGGGGTTGAATCTGACTGTGAAAGACAAGAAAGGCTCCTACAGGTATATCATGCATCAGGCTGTAGCCAGAGATTGCCATTTTTACATATTCATAATATAAGCAAATGGTCAGTTAGGAAAAAGGAAAGAAACCCTTATCCTTCCTGTTCTCTCCCCTTATGCCCCTTCTTTAGCTTCTTCCCTCTTTAGGCTTCACACTTAAACCCAGACACACACTTAATTTAGGGAAACCTTCCTGTACAAGGGAGAGAACAGACTTTAACCTGATCTTCCTTTTCCCTCAGAAATGTTCCCTGCCCCTGACTAGCACAGACTGTCATCCGGCAGGGCCTTCCTCTCAATTCCGTGGCCAAATGTAAGCAGGTAGCTCTCATTTAGTGTTGAACACTAAAACCTGATTGCTTGGCCCTTAAAGACCTCTGCAGGTCACTGTAGACTTGGACGAAGGCCCAAGTATGCAGGCTTTAACTTTTAATTAAAAATCTGCAGATTAACATGAAATTTTCTTCTTCCCTCACACAGCAGTGTGCTTACTTCAAGAGTGTGATGTCCTTGTTGTATTCATACACAATCCTTTCTTTCCAAATTCCTTCAACTTATCTTTATGTGCCTCTTCCTAAAAAATAACAACCGCCCCACCCCGCTTGTTTAAACCAAGGGCAAGTACAGCAGTGGGAAGAGAGCATAGAAACAACAGCTGGTGCAGGAGATTATGACCCTGCGGAAAATAATCACAGTAGTCAAAGACATTGTGCCTGCTCCAAGTTCCAGAGAAGCATCAGTCCTTGGGCTACTTGCTCATAATTGTCCTGAGAAAAATATCCATTAGAAACTGCAAAGTGCTGAATGTGAAATGTCTTGAGATGTTTTTGCCAGAATAGTAGTTGCCTAAGAGGTTAAAAACACTTGGAAAGCTACATACCCTGCAGTGTATGTTCTGTGAGGAGGAAGCACTGCTGGAATGAATGTGGCTGTGTTTTCAACTGGGTAAACTGTTTTACATTGACTCGTACCATTATCTAGGGCCTGCACTCCTGTTTCCAATTATGGCTTTTTATTTTTCTCTTTCCCATAAGGGAAATGTATTCTCCATGTCAATGTCACAACTGGAATTGACTGAAAAATTTAAAAAAAAAAGAAAAAAAAAACAAGGAGTGGGGAAAAAAAAAAGAATAGATTAAAAATTAATCTTCTGGGTTTGAGCCAGCTCAAGAACTGATAAAAACAGTTGTGAGATAATGTTTTAACAGGCTGTGTTTTTCATCTCTTCCACTCTGGACATCAATGGCTAAGTAAGGTACAGCAGATATCAATTGTTCGCAGCCATTAACATACTGACCCTTTTTGCTTTCTGGAGGAGGTATGAAGGAGCAACTGATTGCAGCAGCAGGGTTCCTGAGGTCTGTAGCCCCAATCAGGAGAGAGGCCAACAAGATGTTATTGCTAGTACTAATGTGAATGCAAAATTCTTACTGTCAGAATTAATTGGACTATCAACTGATTTATTGAATCCATCAGCTACCTGTTCCTATTTCAAACTGGAGCACCTCAATCTATACCAAGAAAATCCCAGCTTTTCTGCAGGCAAAGACACTTGCAACCAGGTGAAACTCTCCCAAATGTTGGAGAGCTGGATGAAATTGCAAACACTAGTAGCAGCCTCACACAACATGCAGCCAGTTCGCACAGCTGAAAACTGTCTCAGAGATAAAAACCAAGCAGCAGAGCGACTGAATCCTAATTGCTGTTGCTAGCAAAAGCTCCCCATGCAACTCTGCCAAAATACTTCATCAGCACAATGTGGCAGCACTGGGTGAAGGGGTGCACATAATTTTCATCATTCTGTAATGGCAAAAATGCTCACTGAAGTAGAGGATTTTAGGCATTCCTCAGCCAGTGGATGTTACAACCCTCATCAGCAGTGGGTGTCCCCCTGCTCTGGTGCAGGCTGCAAGGGCACAGAGAGGAGCACTCCTTCTGCCAGGGATGGGCAGCTGGGAATGCCTCCCTTTCTTGACTGAAAAACCTCATGGAGAGCTGTCTTTAATAGGTCTTAGCTTTTACTTGTGTCCAGGACCCCTTAGCATCAGGCTTCGTGTATGGGCATAGCATGGAGCCAATTAGTGATCTCCTCAGGGCCATGGGCACAGCGTGAGCATTCGCACTTACATTTTGAGAGCAGACAGCCAGAGATGATCACAAAGTACTGAGCCGGCAGGGTGGACCAACATGCACCGAGCTGGCAATAAGACAATTTGACTTCTCTTGTTGTATGCTGGGGTGTTTACTTGCTGGGGTTGTTTTTTAAAGTTTGCTTTCCCCACCTCACACACACCACAGACACCCCCAAATGCATTTTCGTTTGTGTCTGAATTGATTTTTGGTCCCAGAAAGGTGAAGATGCCTATTAAGCAGAAGAAGTGTGCTGGCTGTGGGGCAGCGGGTTCAGGGGAGCTGCAGGCACAGCACAGCAATTCAATTCTTTGCTACTCTGTTGTTTTGTCATGAAAGCAAAGCCTAATTGAAGATAGTTAGTCTTTAATGAATAAAGCTCTCTGTAATTTCCAGCTGTGGCCATGTAATCAGCGTTCATATGCATGAAAAGGATTTTTTGTGCCCATATTTCATTTTGATGTGCATCTGTGCCCGTATTTTGCCCTTCTTCTGATCGGGTTGACAGTTTTCATCTTTATTAGTTCTGCCTTTCACTTCTGTCTTCCCATTCGTGTTAGAAAAGAGAAACAAAACCCCAGAAAGACCCAAATAGACTGCATTACCTAATAATTTATTAGAGTGCTCCTCTGACCCTGATAATTTAAATTGATTTAATTCTGCTTGGTTTTGCTTACTATTTTCCAAATGACTTTGTTGTAATACATCAGATATTTTCTATCCTGTTATTTTTGGTCACTCTCTCTCTCTCCACAGCACCACTGTGCCACTGCAACACACTTTTTAATTAGTTTCACCACAGTCATCAGCTTTGTGATTATCTCTGCATCTTGAACACCTGGTCTGACTTTAGAAATGACTCGCCATCTGGCCAAATACTGGGTAATTATAACAATTTAATGGCAGGATAAAATAGTGTTGGTTAAGAGACTTGATTGTTCCCTCCATTCCTTCCCCTCATGCAGTTTAGTTGCATCACTTCAAATTAAATTAAAATCCCATCATCAAGTTATCGCTCTTGGGTGGGTTTTTTTCTCCCCCCTCTTCATTCACAATACTCATAAACAACTCCTGGAGTTAGTTTAGTTTTAGACTCTCCAGACATTATGTGTCTAAGAACTGCGACAATTACTACTTTAGATTCACTGATATGATACTTATTCTATAACTTCCACTGCATATCAATAAATGAAGCAGTAAATGGGTCTTGTCTGGCAAGTAAATGCTGAGACAACTGCAGGGGAGCCATTTGTCAGGAGCACACACAAATGGAATCTCACTAATGTGCTACAAAATGTTTTTTTTCTGTACAGTTTAATACTACTAGATGCATACTCTTGGCAGCTCATATTCTGCACCATACTATAAATAAGCTGATTCTCATGAAAAAGTCAGTGGATCGGATAATGAACTTCATGCAGTCTGGTCATTTTATGACTGGCTCATTTTACGACACTTGGGTGAGTAAGTTGAGAGGGTTTTTGCCCACTAGATATTGGCTGAGCAAAGTATTCGTGAAGGAACTTCTCAAGCTTTACAGTATACTGCTAGCAGCTGGTTTGGAAAGGTAAATAGATGTGGTTCATATAACTTTCTTTTACATTATGCAAAGGAAAAAATGCTATCTAGATTTTTTTTTTAACTTAAATCTTCTCAGCACTTGTAGTTTGCTGAAATATATTGTTGTAATTGTTCAGATTGCATGATGATAATTACAGTAACAAAAGCAATAATGAAGTATCTTTCCATTGGGAAAAGAATGAGAAGAAGAACCCGTTTGTAACTCTTTTTTTCAGGTGCTACTGGCAAGAAAAAAGGCCTATTTAATTTTCTAGGGATTCTTTCTTGTATAAATAGTGAAGAGTATTAGATTGATTTTTTGTCCAGGTCCCTAGGAAACTAAATACTTTTGTCATGTAATACTTCCTCCTAGCAAACACCAAGTTTAATCTGTAAAAGCACCAAGTCTATAAAACAAAGAAAACATTATTGGAAGTGAAGAATGGAAGGGGACATGGAACAAATCTGGAAAGCCAAAGATAATCAGCAGTATTGTCCACATATAAAATAAAAATCCCCTTATCATATCCAACATGTTCAGGATGGGGCAGGGCAGTCTGCAACTTTATGCTCATCCACTGGAGAGGAGACCGCACCACCACATGCTGTGGTCACTGTGCCCAAAGTTAGGTTTGGCCTGGACACTGCAGTTCCCACTGGCTCTGCAGGGCTGGCTGCCTCTTCACCTCTAATGTCACATACCCTTCCCTCTGATGTGCTGTGGCAAGAGCTCACAGACAGTCCCCTGGCACTGCTCCCTGCTGCTTCAGCAAAACAGCCTCTGTGGTGGCATCCACTACTTGGAAAATACTTTAGCTGCTGCTTGCTTCAAAAAACTACCTCTTCTCAGGACCTCTCTGCAGAGGAACCCATATGTGGAGAACTGTTTGAACCCCAGAAGACCAGCTGCCTCCCTCTTGCCCCTGTCTCACACTGTGCTACCCACTGTACCCTTGAGCTGCAGCCATGACTTCTCATCCTCAGCACGTTTGCTGCATGTCTTGAGTATGTACCTCTGTTTACTTTGTCAGGACAATATTTTTATGCCAATTCTCAAAACCTCATAGCAGTTTAACCAAAATAACACCAGGTAGTAGAGATCCCTATGAGACCTGGTGCATGCAACAGCTGGTGAGAGAACATCAGCCTCTCCATAAGCCTAACACACTTTTCCCTGCTCACCCAGAGGTGACAAACTACCTATTCTCCAGAGTTTTAGGCCTTCTGTTTTTAAAATTAAAAATCCTTGAATGCCTCATAGAATTAATTGGAAGAGAATTTAAAAAAAGAAGGCATTCTTAGCATAAATGTAGATCACCAGTGTAACCTTGACTTTTCATGAAAGGAAAATTATTTTTGCAATAAATTGTATAATCAACCAAAAGCCAAAGCACTGTTATTTAGTCAGAACATTCAGAGACATGTGAGGTTTAGCTAAAGTCTCTTCATCAGGTCTTTGCATGGGTAAATTTAGGTCTAAACTCTGCAATCAGTTCCACTTGGATAAGCTCTTACACAGAACCACACCGGTGCCTGATTTCAGAACTGGGGTCACAGCAATGCAGCTACACCATGGCTCCAGCTTCCTCGTGGCACAGCCCTGAATGCCAAATAAGTAAATCTTCATCTCAGAATTGACTTATATTATCTAGGAAGTCTGAGGAACAAACCTTCAAGGTTGAAAGAAGACAATTCTTGATGGCTTGCATAAAGATGTGGTAGCAAGATTTTTTTTTAATTATACATTCCTATCATAAATAAAACACTCTGCTGTATAATAAAAAATAGGATCTAGTCTGTCTCACTTAGGTGAGATATTTTAGATGTTGCATGAAGAAGCAGTGAGTGCTTTCAAATGTCATTTCATGTTTCCAGGAGGGATGAGCGATGTTTGGCAGAAAGGAGCAATCCTTGCTTCCACACACTCTGCTCTTGTTCCATAGTCTCCCAGTCCCATGTCTTTCCCCTCTTACATGTCTGAAGCTTGTGTGGCTGTGTTGGTTACACAGGTGGTGAGGACAGGAAGCAGGTTGCTACTGGGTGAAGGAGCTCTTGGGGGTAGCACGTGCCCTGGATGGTGCCAGGAGAGACACAGGAAGACTTTCTTGGCAATTGGATGTTACCCTCAAACAAAGCTTTTTCTTGTTCAAGAATATGACTGTTACAATCATGGATTGTATTAGTGATTGCTCTAGCCTGATATTATTTCTCAGAAAATGCCAATTATTTCAAATAAATGGAGAACTTCTTGTTAGCATTTTGTTATAACCTATTAATACCCTTTGATTTGTACTAGCTCTGTGCCTCAAAACAGGAGGATTTAGAGTTCTCTAGTGAAATTACCAACTCTTACAACAGTGTCATCTGATAACAGTGTTGTATTGGCTCTTCTCTGTTGTTCTTAACATTTTTGCAGGTTTTCAATCTTTTGGAAAATGCATTACAAAATTTGTAGTGCAATAAGATGCAAGAGGTGAAGTTGTCTCTCTGCCCTGTTTTCTGTGTCTATAGGCACCCCTCCAAACAGAACAGCTTCCCAGGGACCAGGAATTACTCCTACAACAGGTTTTCCTGCCTGTGGTTTGTTTTACAGAATTCATGTATGAACAAAACCAGAGCAAGATAATTTGTATCCTGTACTCCATCCCACTGTCTTTTCTTTCTTGCTAAATCACCTTATTGTCCCTAAATTCTGCCATTTGGTAACAGAGTGAAAATTGTGCCAGAAGTGCCAGGGAAAAAGATGTTTGAGTAAGGGTGAGTGTAAGTGTGAGTGTTGTTATTCTTTATGGGCATCTAAGTTCAGCTGTTCAAGAATTTTGTTCATTGCCTTGAATCAACAATTGTAACAACAGCATTACTGCTAAAGTGATGCAAGTGATGTCTTGGAGGCCACACCAGCCACCTATTCCAGCTAGAATCATTACAAGGTTTTTCCCACTGTCTGCAGGAGTCCCAGTGCATGCCCGCCCCACACACTATGTCTGGACAAGGTCTTTGTTTCCCTGTTGTTCCTTCCCCTGGCTAGATGCAGGCTGTGAGGAGCCACCAGGCATCACTCAGTGGTGTACTGAGTAACAGGCTCTTGCTGTTGCAGTCGTCCCACCTACAGCTGGTCAGAGCCGCACCAACTCCAGCAAATGCATTTCTGCAGAACAATGCTGCCTTTGTTGGGTGTTAAGAGCATTTGAACAGCTGCACTTCCACAGGAATATAGTACCCAAATAAAGCTTGCCTGTATTTAGGCCCAAACAGAATCTCTCCTTCACACCCAATTTCAAAGGCTGAAGACTGAATGCAGTATTTACATTTCATATACAGGCAAGATGTCTGGAATGCTTATAAAAACATCATTATATTTATATTCTGCATATGCAGAACCATAGGTTCATTATGTCAAAGCAATGCCAGATCTGAGACTAACACCTACACCTGATTATGAAGCAGTAATATTTTTTGCTAAGAAGTATTTCTGTTATATATGGTATTTCCATCATGTCTACAATAGCACCAGTGATCAATTATAAATCTTGCAAAGCCTACCTGCCTCAGTCGTCAAGTGGATTATTGCAAAAAGGTCCCTAAAGACCGTCAAGTGACATAAGTTATTCCACATTAAATGGAAAATTGATCTGGTGGCTAAAGAAGCTAATGCTGTGATGTATTCTGTACCAGGATTCTTGAGTTTTCAGACTGCAACAGTTTAAAAAGAAACCTAGTGCACTTCATAATGATACGATGGTATTCTCTAATGATTATTGTTGTAAGAAAAGCCATTAGCATTCATTTCAATGGTTTTAATGAACTTATTTGACTTTACTAATAAACTGTAGAACAGATAAGAATAATTCCTAAATATCGATCCATCTGTCTTCAGTTTGCTTGAAGCATTTGGAAACATCCTGAGAGGCTTTCCTGCTTCTGTAATCTGCTGACATATTTAACAATTATTTTCAGTAGACTGATGCTTTCTTTCCAACACAACAGCAGAGCTCCACGTTGTGCGAAGTACCAACCCGTTGACCTTGGGAAGCGATATTGACAGTGACGGCCTATCAGTGTGTCTCAGACTGGATCTCTCACTAAGCTTATGTCACACATGGACTGTATTCAAAACTTCAGAGTCAGATCATTTTTTCTAGATGTTTTTGCTTCCACTTTCAAAAATAGTCATGGATGTCTCTTTTGATAAAGGTCAGGACAACAACAATGATGAAAAAAGACATTGTTTTGTGAAGTTAATGGAGGGAGGGGCAAAATGTGGGGTATTCTGGTGGTCATCCAGTGACCATGAGGGTGCAAAGAGGATATTTGAGCATCTGGCTTTTTGGCAATGACACAGACTGCAGCTTTTCTGTAGAGGCAGTCTGTTAATGCAGCTGGTAAGAATGAAAATTTTGTAAATATGCTCAGTAACTATCCTGTATCCTGACTGCTGTATCCTTGATATCTCATAATAAAAATTTCATTTATAAAACACATGCTATAAAAAAACCCCAGTGAAGTATATAGGAATTTTCTGTAGAAAGCATGAGGTATCTATTGTATCTTACTGAAAGAACAATCATGAACTTTTCCATCTGAATATTATTTAATATTTGCAGAGCTAGTATATGTATGCACAGTAGAAAGGAATATCCCATAGTGAAATACAAGATAATAATTACCCTAGCAAGTTAGGGAGAATCATATATTTCACAAGAAAATCCCTCTTAGGATCCAATTAGATACCTGAAATTTCACCTGCTTAAAGATTTGCATACTTAACTCAATAGCATGGCTTCTCCTACCTGCTCCCAAGCCGCAGCTCAAACAGCTCTGGTGCAGTGTGAAATGCTCCTTGTTGATGGGGTCAGACCAAGCTGTAAGCAGTTTAAAAAGTGCTTTAGCCTCACTCTGTGTTTGGGTTAAAGCACGTTATTAAGATCTGATCATACCCTCATTAGATCTTAAATGTAATAGCCAGTCTTTTCCTTAGAAGTATTTTGTAGTTTAGGCAGGTCCTAATGAAATAAAACAGGATTATCTGATCTGCACTGCTGCCCTCCACCACCCTGTCTCAGATGCTGGAAAGAACAATCACTCCCTATCTTACCTTTCATTCAGACATGTATCTCGTGCCTAGCAAGCTGCATCTCCTTATATCACTTTGTGCAAGAACTCCCCACTCTGATGAGAAGAATCACAGAATCACAGAATGTTAGGGGTTGGAAGAATATCATATCAAAGATAAAAACAAGCAAGCAAACAACATAAAGTATTACAACACGCTTTTTTTGGCAAATCCACCAATGTGTTGTGCTCTCAGGGCTGAATCTGGCTTTTAGATGCTGAGCAGATCCCTCTTTCCTGCAGAATCTGGAAAGTACTGTCTTTGTCCTGTGCAGCTACAGTTATTTATTATTATACATGTGTATGTGATTGAACTGAAAATGAAGAAAATGTAGCTCAGCGAAGTACAAGATAGGAAGATTAAAGAAGAGGCACGCAAGTGGAAAGATGTGGGAAGACACTTGGAGAAACCTTGTACATGTTTTAGCAACATGAAGCCAATGTCAGCCATGAAATATGCCTTCATGATTATCCAGCACAGGATAAGAAGCTGTTTTGGCTGATAACTGGCATCCTCAGTGATCCTGCTGTTACCAGAAAACCGCTTTTCATACAGAGTTACAACTGTTGTACACTTGCCCATCCTATCTGAGGTGGTTGGTGTGGCAGCAGAGGTGCTGTGGCACCTTGAACCTGAGCAGTTTCCCATGAGATTACACTCAAGAAATTCCCCTGGGAACCTGAGAAGAGCCTCTCCCAGCTTTGGTCACCTCAGCATGGCCATCTCAGCAATGCAGGGAACTGGTCCAGTCGCTCATCTGCTGATAAACCAGAGACAGACTGCCTCCAAACACATTTTGAAAAGCGGCAACTCCCTATCACCAGTTTTAGCAAGGAAGTGATTCTGATGCTAAAGGGCAAAACAGTAAGAAGGCAGCTACTAGTTCATTGTTAGTTTCTTAAACACTGTTATTATTCTCATTTTTTATCCATTTGCTCATCAGCTGCTTTTGAGTGGGAAGCATTTCACTTCCCAGGAGCACAGCTTTTACGAGTTAATAGCAGAAGGCTGTTACTGACAAGCACAATGTTTGCACATTACCTGGGCTTGCCTGTCTATTTTGGAGACCCTTTTTGCTCTTAATGTTCTCAGCTGGTGAGGGACAAAAAGGCTTTTGGGAGTTAGACAATCTAGTGGTGCCTTGACATCCTGACTCAGAGCTCATGCTAGTTCTAAGTCAGTGAAACAGCAGCAGAGTTCCTGCAAATCTCTGGCATGATGGAGACAGAAACATGGTGACACAGTCCTCACTATGCCACCATGGAGTTTCTACCTCCTGCTACTGCCACTGGTAACTGTGTGTCCTAGTTTTCTTTCTAAGTCTCTCTCCAGCTTTACTTGAATGTCTTGAAGGTTGTTGGAAGAAGAACCTTTGTAATAAATTGAAAAAAAAAATGGGGCAAGAACAGGTACCCAAAAATCCTTTCATCTGCAAATTGTGTTCCTTCAGTTTATTGACTAGAACTGCTATGGTAATGTGTGTCTGAAAGCATCATTTCTATAGTGACCCATCAAAATGGTATCTTTACAATTTTGTCCAGTAGAGAAATGTGCCTGAGGGCCACATATGCTGCTGTCAAGCAAAGAAAAATGACCATTGCCATTGTTACAAAATGGGAAGAAAACGGGGTCTCTTTCTGGCAAAGGCAGTAAGGGCACAGTAGGGAAAACAATACTGGAGGTACAGCTCTTTGACTTACTGCTCTAGGACTTTGTAAATAAGCTCAGAAATGATGCCATCTAACTGCCATCTAACTAACCTTCCATTTAACTGCCTCCCAACTAACTGGCCAAAAACTTTTCCAGTGTAACAATCACCCCCTGCAATCCTGCAATATATTAGATAAATGTGTTCTGGGTGAGCTGGGATAGTCAAACAGACATTTGTGCTGTGGTCTTATGTAGTATTTCCAATGGACTCATATGAAGGCTTCCCTCCTTTGGATGGCTCAGCATTAATCAGGTGGAACCAAAGCAGCAAATGGTAGATAGACTGTAGACTAACTTGATCCTGACCACCTCATAACTGGTTTGATATTTGCTGGTGTTCAGTGTCAGCCTTTCAACTTATAAATGCAAATAGGCTTGCTTCTTGCCAGTAAATTGACAGCACAAGGCTACAGCTTTGGTATTAAAGTCTTTGCAGCGACTGTAGCAGACTCAATAACATGGATTCTGTCATTGGTCATATGTAAGATTTAACACCTCCGCTACCACAGTTTATCAAATTGAGCTTAGGTAATAAAAACTTCAGAAGATTTGTAGTCAGTTGGACACCCAGGAAAGTCCTACCTTTACCAAAAACCCAACAGCCATCCACGTATACTCAGGACTCCAGCAGTTAGTCATATGGCTCTAAAGGATCTGACAAAAATGGATGGTGTTTTACAGGCAGAGCTTCCTCACCTGATTGTACCTATTTATTACTATACACATACATGTGGGTTGAAGTAGGAATTCAGAAAAAATAAGGCATGCTCCCTTTTCTGTCTCATTTTTCTTTAGCAAGAAATACCTGTATATCCACACTGGATGTGGTAGCATGGCATATCAGTATATGCTGGTCCCTTTTAAGTACTGCACAGGAAGGCCAGGGGTTCAGTGCACAAACATGGACAGCTGGTCTAGCTACGGAAGTGCTTTTGAGTCCTGTGTGTCAGAAATACCAGCTGTGACACCACACAGCAATCCTGGTGCAGCCAAAGAGGCAT
This sequence comes from Laterallus jamaicensis coturniculus, assembly GCA_022605575.1. Classification (NCBI taxonomy): domain Eukaryota; kingdom Metazoa; phylum Chordata; class Aves; order Gruiformes; family Rallidae; genus Laterallus; species Laterallus jamaicensis. Next base: position 8,086,470 of record JAKCOX010000023.1, on the reverse strand, counting down.
CTTTGGAATGCTGCTTTGGAGCTGGGGATGGTCCAAGACCTCAGCCTTGCAGGCTCATCCCTTAAGATGACCCTGAACATGTTACTGATGTTGAGTACTTGAAGGGGCCCTACAGGAAAGATGGAGGGTAACTCTTTATCAGGGAGTGTCATGGCAGGACAAGGGGCAATGGCTTTAAACTGAATGAGGGTAGATTCAGATTAGATACTAGGAAGAAATTCTTCCCTCTGAGGGTGGTAAGGCCCTGGTACAGGCTGCCCTGAGAAGCTGTGGCTGCGCCCTCCCTGACAGTGTTCAAGGCCCGGTTCGATGGGGCTTTGGGCAACCTGGTCTAGTGGAGGGTGTCCCTGCCCATGACAGGGGGTAGTGGAAATAGATGATTCCTTCCAACCCAAACCATCCTATGATTATATGATTCCTCCATTTCCTGCAAAACCTCTGAAGCAATTTGAAGTGACTGGGGATGGCCAACCACCTTCACTGACAGCCTCCTTTTCTGCAGGAGGGAACATGACGCAGTCCCGCAGTCAAATATAGAAACTTGTAGGATACCCTCAGATAACCCATTGACTGCTACCCACATCAGATATAGAAGCGTCTCTTGCGCTGTCAATTCTGCTTTTGTGAAGTAGATATAGAAAGAAGCTGCAAGTAGTGGAAATGAATGGGGAAGTTTAATTCAGTGGTATTTCCCTCCCACTTGGGAGACATGCAGATGACTACATGTAGCTCAGTGAAAAACAGTGAATAATCAGGGACGGTGAGACTGAGACTTCAGTGTCAAGTGGAGTTGCTAATTTATTTCTCTCCATATCAGTCTGTCTCCTGAGATATTATACAAACAGGTTAAAGGTTTAGATGTCCAAAGAAGAGAATCCACACTCTGCAAATGTAGCACTTTGTTCTTCTCAGTGTCATTTCTGTCAAGGGCTGTATCTTGCCTAGGCATGCTTTTGCAAAAGGAAAGAAGAATGCTCACAGTAGAGGTCTGGGAAGCCACACTTCTGCCCTCTGCAAACCAGCTGTTGCCAAAAAGCAAGTGGGAGATTCCTACCTTCCTTTCCATATTAGGTCCAGAGCAGATTATTTGATAATAGCTACTTTGATATGATAAATTCTTTCTGCCTGAAAATGTGACACTTTTCCAAAACAGTTATAGCCATGAATTGTCATGGTAAGTTACTTTTTCAAGTAATTGCTTTCTTTGTAAGAGGTCATCCTGTGTGATTTTAATACATTTAGATGAAACTATAAAAAGGCAACTGAGTTGTTTTTAAATAAAGCAAATGCGGTGTTTTATGGAGTTTTATTAGTTTCTTTGAAATGCAGATTTGTATTAGCTGAGCATGAAATAAAAGGCCACGGTGGCTGTACATGAGAGATAAGTAGGAGCATTCGCATATTTATGCCTCACCTCTCTTTTTTTCAGGGTGGCTTTTGTATTTGCATTAGTCTGGACGTTTTCTGAAGGGTGAGATTGTCACCTGCATTTTTGGGCACAGTGAGGGAAGCATACTAAAAGGTTACTTCTGTTGGGGGTGTTTTTAAGCTTTCCTTTTCAGGCAAACAGCCTGGATAGTATCTCTTTTCAAAGCAGATGCTTTCAAGAGAGAAAATATGAGGTCCTGCAGGGTATCGCACCCTTTACAACACTTTCAGCTTCTGATTTTGGAAATACCTGTACCTGAGTTGGTTTTAACCTCTTCTGCTCAGCCCACTCCCTGCAAATATTTTACACAAGAGGGCAGGCTAATGTTTCAGCTTATATACATCAAGTAAACATACATATACATGTTGATAGGATCTGAGCACAAAGAACCCTTTGATGCCTGCAACTGCCTCAAATTAATTTATAATTTGTGTACCCCCTCAGAATACACATTACAGCAGTGACATTTTACACCCACTTGGTTTAAGAGCAACTGAAGACACAATACTCAGTGCAGTGAAGAGTGAAAGCTGTAATTTTAACTTCATTCAGAAAGGACTTTACAGCCAAGCAATTCATTTCCCAGCCTATGCAATTAATGTTCTCACACATTAGCAGAGCAGAGTAGCATAGGAATGCACAAGTCCAAACATCTATTTTCACTTGAATTTTTAAACAAATACTCCTCAAATCTTGTCTTTCAATATGCATTGATTATAATTGCTTGAGAAGACCTTAAAAGTGAAGGTGCTGATTCTTTGATTTTCTCACATCCAAAACTCACGCTATTTAGATGTCTACATCCCCTTCCATTTTTTCCTGAAGAAATGTTCTGGGGGGGGAGGGATTGGGGGGTGGGAATTGTTAAATGAAGTATTATAAAAATTTACTGACCCATTTAGCAGCTTATTTTAATAGCCATATTAGTATGCACCTAAATGGAAGTCCATGAAAGCAGGAGCTGTAAACTTTATTCCTTCCATTCAGCTGTTCTCCCTTTCTCTTCCATTATAACTGCATTTACGGAAGAGATCAAGCAATACCACACAAAACTTTTTAAGTAAGTTCCAATAAAATATCCTTGTGAAAACAGATGTGGTCCTAATTTTTAAAATTGCCCTAGAAATCCAACTTTTATGCATTACACTGTTTTATAACTTATGTATCTAAGGTACCCAAAACAGATATGCTTACTGCTCCAAGCACAAACTGTTAACTAATTTCTTGAGGCAGAGAGATCATATGTAAACCACAGGATGCATCTAAATGACAACTAAAGCAACCCAAAATAGTGCTGCTCTTGGTCTTATACCAGATATGTCCCTCTGGCAATGAACATAGGCAAAGCTCTAAGCTTTCTCTGTTCTCCCTGCCTGTGTGTACCTAATGGATTCCCACTCCAAAACACTGCTTGGGCCATGAGATGTTGGTCTGGTCCTGTAGCTCCATGACAGCTCCACTTATGCTGTACAATTTTGCCCCACATTTGCCAAAGGGATTTCGGAGATGCTTATAGCATAAATTAGTATGCCGGTAAAACCTTTGTTCTAAGAGCTTATTTTTCTGTGGAACAGTGATTTCTTAGCTATTCTTTCTTTTATGGTTCACCATAGCTTTACATTAAAGAAAAAAAGGTATTTTAAACAACATTTAGTATCAAAACAAAGCAAAACCAAAGCCAAACACACACAACAACTCTGCCTGTTTTGCAACCAGAAATGAGAAAGTTGTACATTAGCTGGAAATCTGCTGCCATTTCTTAGGTACAACCAAGCATTGAAGCAGGACATAACCTATGTAAATACTGAGGTGGACTCGCACAGTATGAAAGTGTAGCTTTTCTTCCTTAAAATCATCAGGCACGCACCTATAAAACAATGAATATTGGACATAATAGGTACCTTCGTGCAGCATGCCCAAGAGCATGGCAAAATACAACTGAATCCCAGTGACTCCAAATGTGCTTTCCAGATTGTCTGGGAACAGGGACGAAGACGTTTGCCTACTAACAAAAAAACCCTTTGTGGCAGAGGAGATCTGAAGCAATGTGGGGCAGATTTGCAACAAGGCTGACTGGAGAGGAGGAAAGAAAGCTCCAGAAAGCTTATTAAAGGTTTCAGGGTGGAGAAGTGAGACAGGCAAGAGGATGTATAAATATGAGAGAGATGTGAATGTTGCTCTAAAGAGTGAGTTCTTGGGAGAGAAGCAAGCTGGAGCATCAGCTATGCTTTCAAAATATAATTTCAAGACCTAATAACAAAATAACCTGTTTTAGTCTTTTTTCTAATTGAGCTCTGAGGAGATCGGATGTCTCATATCTACACACTTATTTCAGATAGCTGAAACAGTAAAATTTAATGAAAATGCATTATTAAAACAGCATCACATGGCAAACTATCAAATTAAGAATGTATTGTATTTATTTCACTTATAGCATACTTAGACTAAACTATCTAACAGCAGCTTCTTGTGACATGAGCATAATTTAGGAGCCTGAAGTTTTATTTGTAATGACTTGAATGCTGAACGGTTCTCCTCTAATGAAAGTAGGAAATATGATGAACATGAACGAATGCATTGCTACCAGTCTGGGAATAAAAAGCCATTTTAGTTTTGTTGGAATGTATGTCTAATAGGTTCAAATAATGACTATGTTATTTTTCCAGTATCACATGCACTTCCTTAACTACTCCCCTTTCTCTTGTTTCACCGTTTATGCACAGAGTGCTGCCAGTATCTATTCTTGCACCTCACGTCTGTGAAACAAATCTTTCCCCCCTCTCCCAAGCTGTCTCCTTATTACTGTTATTCCAAAGCTTTAACTGACAGCTCGGTGATATTCCGTATTGGAATATTCTGAAAGACCAATATGCCAGTTCCAGAAATCACTTACTCAAATGCCTGACATTCACGTGCTGCTTGACCAAAGCCACATCAACAGAAATGTCTGGCCATGAGTGGCTAGGTACAGCCAGGAGTTCATTAGGTTGACTGAACAAACGACCACCTTTACTTCACTGAGGGGAAAGTGTATTCCACTCTTTCCTCCTGTTGGACCCAGCTTTGTTCTGTGATGAAATTTCACACAGCCTCTGTGTGAACACTAGTATATTGCACCCTCAAAGAGTCTGAAACATGTTGGACGAGTCAATGAGACATGTTTTGCCCATGTGCATCTCAAAGCACCAGAAAAGAGAGCTTTATCTAATCACAGAGTAAAATATGTGCAGAAATGCACAAAGCTAGCGAAGCATCGAGGCACCATCCTATATCTGAAGTTCAGTAACAGACATGCTGAGCTTAGGCAATTTGGTGTTATGAAATTCACTTCAAATTTGTATTCATGTGAGAAGGTAATAGCTTTTTATTATGGTTCTGTGAGAGAGTATGATGGAATTATTTGAAACTAATACAGGAGGTTCCAGTGAAGATGCTGCGTAGTGATCTCTGTAACAACTTACATCATTGGACTGTTAAATAGAATAATTAAAAATGCAACTTTACTGCATAATATCCTTTGACATAACTTATGGGAGCAATGACTCTTCCTTATTATGATAAAACATTGCATGTGTGCTTCACACAGGGGCACATTAAACAGAATAATAGAGTGGGTACATTTATTACCAGAGTTTGGTGTGCTCAGTTGGTACAGAGTTACATGAGTGAGTATTGTTACACTAGTGAAAATGCGAAGAAGATGCCTCCTGGTGGGCAGGGGGCAGGAGAAGAGAAGACAACTTTTTAGGGAATGTGAAAGATTCCAATGTTCTCCACACAGGTTTTCCCCTGAAGGGTCAACTTTACAGCACAGCACCATAGTTTGCTGTAGTGCTGGCTATCCATGTCCTGCAGCAACTTACCTCACTGGAGGCAGCAGACGAGCATTGCTTGCTTTCAAACATAAATATATTGTCCGTGTCATTCCAGCTGAAGGAAAGAGTAATAGCTGATTAAAAAATCCTTTCCAATCCTTCTCAAGGCACGAATGTGCACAGCCCACTGCAACCTGCAATATCTTCAAGCAGCCGTCGGGAAGCATAACAAAGCCTGGAACTTGCCAAGTTTAGTCAGTCATTGTTTCTAGCTAAAGTTTGACATGATCAGAGCCTATAGAGCTGCTATTCAGTGAATTACTGCTAATAGCATTTATTACCAGGATTAACAGTAATTTACCCATCGTTACTCAGAGCAGACGGTTACAGTACTTCTCAATCATTCTGAGTCCTCACTTTGCCAGTTGACTAAAATATTTTATGCTACCATTAGTCAGAAAGCCTCAGCAAACAGCCAATAAATTCAGACAGAGCCTGGGATCCTGAAAAGTTACACCCTGTTTCTGTCTAATTTATCGTCGCTGTTTATGTTTGTGCCAAGACTTGGGCTTTCCTGTTGATCAAGATTTGAAATACATAGTCATAAAATGTCCTCAAGGAGAGGGCCATTGGATTAATAGTGGGAAATCACATTCTGCTTAGTGGAGACATTAGTGGTACATTAATGACAGGAGAAAGTATATCTTCCTATCTACAAGGCTGGTGCATATTGCTTGGGTCATTTAACTCGTTACCTATAGGACTAACTGAGATTCTCATTCATCCCTCTATTCACTGAACTGCAGGGCATGGTGCGTGTACAGTGGTGTAGGAGGCATGTTCAGGATGTTCAAACAGGTTGTCATTGAGACAGGTGTCTCTTTGTCCTCCTCCCCACTAGATGATCCCATCCTCTACCTTGAACAGAAATTGCAAAAATGTCCTTCTGTATGTCAAGCTTTAATATCAATGGTAATCAGTCTACCTTGAAAAACAGGAGAGAAGGAAGGGTAACACTGAAAAGCAAAATAATTTCAAGTTAGACCTTCTTTAGGCTGTCAGAAAGAGTGGCCAAACTAGTGATGCATTTGTATTAGGGATGCCCAAAGGGAGGGACAAAGAGGACGAGGGTCTTTTGTTAACACACCAACCAATTCAGTATTAATTCATGCCAGAAGTGGAGTCTGTGCTCCTTCCACAAGGTTCCTGTAACAAAAAGCATTTTAGAACTTAAATGTTTTCTGGAAATCATTTTAAGATGGCTACTCTGCTTAATCAGCATGAAGTTCAGTTCTGCATCAGATTACTAAAGCATACCATTACCCCCCAAGGGCTTAAAATTCCTGCAGTTTCATATCAGTCATTTTGCCATGAGCACTGCAATTCCCATAACATGATCCAGGTCTTGAAAATAAGGGTAGGAACAGTTAAAGTATCAACATTAGCTTGTCTGACACAGGCTACGCTGATAAAATATGTATTTCCAGATGTTTGGCTTCAGAGCGTTATTCAAGCTGACGTATTGCAAAGATTTATCTTTAACCAGCCTATATGATACATCCTGGTCAGACACAACAAAAAATGAAAGACTTCTTTTTAAACAAAATGGAAGATTGTTGAAATCTACAAGTGGCTGTTTGTCCAATTTTGACAGCAATTCACCAAAGCCCTGGTTGCACTGACCAGAAGTGGGCCAGCTGTCTTCCAGCTTGCTGGTCGGGTTTCTTGTGCCTCAGAGGGAAGGTGAATCCCCGGTGTTGGACAGCCCTAGATGCTGATGCCCATGACCTGGGGAAGACTTGGACCTGGCCAGCCAAGTGAGATGTAGTTCCCAGAGCTACATGGGAAACAGCAATTTATTCTCTCAGGCATTTTTTTTCTTCAAACAACAAAATTTTTCGTTCAAATCAGAATCAAAAGAAAAAATATATTTCCTCTTAAAGACAAGAGTTACTTTCTGCCATTCTCTAAACATATAAATTCATGGTCTGTCTGTAGGCAGCAGCAAATTGCAGTGTTTCAATAGCTGTGGTGGTCTCAGGAGAGGTATGAGTGCAGGTTTGTAGGGAGAAATAATAGCCTTGGTTAGGTCGGTGAACCAGGCAGGGCAACACAACACATTTTGGGCACACAGTGCCTTTCATAGACTGGAAACACAAGTCTGTGTAAGACTGTGCCTATGAAACTACTTGTAGTTGCTTCTCTGAAACTTTGCTGTTTCCTTACAGCCCTGGGTGCTACCATTAAATATCTGTGTCTTTAGTAAGAAAAATTCCTTTTTTCCATAACAGGGATCAGATCCTGATAATTTCCCAATGGAATACAGAAAGGGAGGGATCTGTTTTGAATTCAGATGCTCTGGTGTAAGTATATCCAGTCAAGCAATTAAATACTAGTTGAAAGGACTGACAGTGACACTGCATATCCCACTTCAGGTTTACAAAAATATTGCACAGAGCTGGTTTGGTTCTGGTATATTCTTTAATGCCTCACTGCATGGTAGAAAGGTCTCTTGGCTTACCCCCTGTGAGTGTTTGTCCCCTCTCCTGATGCCATGAGGCCAAGTTGTGTCCTGACTTACAGTTTGTGATGTCCAAAACCCATCAGGTAGGCTGGGAGATTCACTGGGGAGGTGAGGATGTCCCACTACCCTGGTTTGTAGGTTCGTGCAAACCCCCAGGGAAGGAATGTTTTGCTGTCAGCCAAAATTGTTCTTAATTCAAGCCAAGTTAAGGTAAAATGTTGGGGGAGAGAGTGGAAAGAATGGATTTACTTAAACAAAATTGACAACACAGCTGCCAATGTTTATAGAAGACATGGGTCAAAAAATGAAAGAAAAGAACATGCTTACTCTATTTAATTTAATCCAAGGGATTTCTCTCACCCCTCTGCTGGCTGATTTGCTGTAGGCATTCCTAAGCCTACCTGCTCAGGGATTTTGTCTCTCTGCATTTTTTCTGTCTCAGATTGCACCCGTCACAGAGGGAAGTACTTCCTGATAGGACATATTTGCTTTCATAGCTAATCCTTCTTTCAGATTCCACTGATTTAATCTTCTCCAGAATTCATCTTTGCAAAAGATATAGTCTTGCTGCTCCCTTAATTAAAATAAACAATCTTGTAAAACTAAACTAGCAGTCATCTTCTTTCCTCAATTGTAATTAACCATTGGGTGATGGTGTTATCAATGGTACTAATGACCAAACCAAAACTTTGAGATGAATTTTGGAAGAACCTACCAGAGTTAGAGAGGCAAATATGAGCTGGAGTAGGAGGTAACACATATTGAAAGAAAATATTAACATTTTTAATTGGGTTTTTTTGGTGGTGATTTTTTTGTTTGTTTGTTTTTTTGTTTTGTTTCAATTTGCCATTGAAGTAAAGAGAAAGAATTTTGCCTTTAAATACCAGGAAATCATCACTTCCATGCAGAGAAGCAATATAAAACCACATAATTTGAAGATACTGCATGTATCAGAGTTTGAAAAGAGTCTGTGTGTCATTTTACAGCTTACACAGCTTTGGTCATCTCTGTCACTAAAAGGCAAAACCATGGTCCAGATGAAGTAATGAAGGGATTGCTGACACAAAAGCTTGCTAGGATGAGAGCTTAAAAAAATTCTCAAGAGAGGAATATTTTAACAGATACTTCTTATGTAAACTTTTTTTCCAGCTAGCTACTGTTATGACTAGTCTAGAGAGGAAATGCATAAGGTGATATTAAACTGTCATCTAAAATAAATGGGAAGATACAGGTTGAATGCAGGAGTGGAAAAGAAAAAAAATCGATTGGAAAAGGAAACATTTACAAACTAACACTTAAAATCAGAATCTATCATTCAGTTCTGTAACCCCATGACAGGTATCACTCAAAAAAAAGCAATTTGTAGAAGGCTAAAAAGGATTAGACATAGATAGGTGAGGAAGATGAAAATCATTCAGTTACACGTGTGAAGATCTAATATCTAAGGAAAACAAGCCATATGTAGGCAAATAGCTTCCTGAAGTGAAGAAGAAATTTCTCCTTAGTTGTAAGACAGTGCAATAGTTTATTACAGGTGTTTTTCACCTTGGTTTAAAGCCCTTGCCCTTGGCTGCTGCAGGCACAGGTTATTGATTGGGAATGGTTGGTTGCTGAGGGCAGGATGGAGGTGACCTGTTTGCGTAGTTTTCTTGCCCTTTTCCTGGCATGTACCTTTTAAATCTTTTACTCCTTTCCACAGCTTTTATTTCATGTGCCCACTTTCAAGGTTTTTTTCTGTCTTCTGTTTCTTCTCCTACAGCACTCCCCTCTTCAACCTGTTTCTCCCAGTCCCACTCCAGGTGGTTTGACCTCTCTCAGCAATTCCTGTCACGGAATCAAAGAATCATTAGGTTGGAAAATACCTTTGAGATCATCGAGTCCAAGTGTACCTGTCCTCTACTAAACCATATCCCTGCAGCTTTCCTGTATGTTTGTCTCAGCGCAGAGCAGTTTCTTTTTCCTTTTTGTCATTGTTGTTGCTGCCACATTCCATGTACATGCAGGAACAATCTGGTAACGTGTCCAAGCAAACATTATTGCAGCTAGATGTCAGGAACACCCTGAAACAAGGAACCATGAGACTTCCACTCACCATTGGACTTCTGCTCTTAGGGAAACAGTGCATTATGACTCTCTCATTTTCAGTTCATGTGGATCAAATGGATCATCTACCAGCAGCATCCCCACTGAAAATCACCTAAAACTCTTTAGATGATCATTTCATTCCTTGTTTCTGGCTCTGTAATGGGTGACTCAGCTGATGATGACAAACCTGTCTTTTTGTGGGCTGCCACTTATTGGCCCAATAGTGCTTCAGAGATACACAGCTTTTTTCAAACCGTGGTTCCCTTAATGCTCATTTTCTTTCCTTAAAATTCATCTTGAAAGCAAAAGCACAATTTTATTGTCATTTCCTTCCCAAAGGCAAAGCTTATGAAGATCCTCTAGAAGAGAGACAGTTGAGACAATAGTCTTCTCATTTATTAATACTTTAGTTCATACCATCACTGAAGGAACTTGCAGCGTGTAGGAGACGTGGGTATCAGAGATGAGAAGTCTCTCACTGATGCATTATCAACTCTTTTTCTCATAGTATGTGTGGATACAGTGGCTGTGAGTCTGTCAGAGGGACAGACTCCAGTCATTAGACTGGTGGAGCTGTATGTTTCTGTTCATGAAGGTTTATCTTTACCCTAAGTGTCATGGAGAAATCTATCCTCATCCCCGGCTGCATCTGAACTGTGTCTGAAGTAGCGGGTGCTGCTGTGCTCTTGCGTGGCTCAGACTGCACCCCTGCTTGCATGCTGTCCCCAAACAATTTCTTTCACTTGCTGGTTCTAGCACAACTGACAGGTATGAACGTGGCTGGCATAACAAGAGGATGTTAAAAGACCACCAGAAATACAGAGCGAACTACCCAAGGGAATGCAGAAACCTTATTACAGAAATTAAGCAGTAAGAATTCTTTTGATGTCATTGGGGGTGGGTTTGCCCACAGGCTTTTTTTTTTGTTTGTTTGTATTGGTGGTGGTGGTGGTGTGGGTTTTTTCCAATTGAAAACAAGTGGAAGGAAATGAAAGATACAGGTAAAATAAATTCCCTCTGACTTCAAAGCAGAAATGTTTCTCCTTTGGAAATTCATGCAATTACCAGATAGTGTTAAAGTATAGTAGTGCTGAGATGCATGGATAGCATCCTACACAGCACATTCCACACTGTATGTGCCAGCAAACACTCCTAAACAACAACCAGACCGAGGTATGCTGCCACTTTACAGTTTTGTTTTAGTGAGCCAATTTACAAGAAAAGGATTTCTTCAACCAGAATGTCCAAGATCTCAAATTATCTGCATAGATTCACTACGTCCAGGCTTGAAAAGTTTTAGAGATTAAATTAAAGCCAGGCAGTTTCCAGACTGGAAACTCACCCATTCCTCACCCATGGAGTACACAAGGCTAAGCAATGGACAAAGAGCTAAGAAGGGGAAGCTAGGAGCATGTGTAGCTCAGCACAAATTCAAAAGGTGAATTAGGGAATTACTTTTAGCGCAATCATTTCCCAAAAATCTAATAGTGGTCTTGATTGTTTTATGCCTGTCTCTCCTCTCCTCATCCTCTCTTCCTCTCCTCTTCTCTCTGCTCCTTCCTCTCATTTTTTCAGCATCTTTCCTCTTCTTTACCTGGTGCATAGCTAACCCAGTGTGTGTACAAGTGTAGGCACTTAAGGCAATTGCTCAGCCTTGAAAGGAATTCCTACCTGCAATCAGAGAGTGCCTAAGAAGGACTTTACTCCCGCCCCATAATTGTTGTTCAACTATGACCCCTTTTTGGTAAACTTATAGCTGTCTCATTATTACTCAGAGAAAAGGTGCCTGGAATAAGAATGTGTTCCATTAAGCAGGCAAGTCTAAGCGAGCGCCTAACACCAGTGCCCATGAAGTTCATCAGAGGAATGCTGATTGATTTTCTTTAAATAGACCAGATGAAGGGTAGAGCATTAGGCTTGTCTAAACAATATGCAAGTCAGCATGGGTCTATGCATTTTCAAGGAGAGCAAAAATGGATTTGTTCCAACAGCACAATATGCACTGAGAACTGTCTAAGTGTAGGAATTTAGGCTGAAACTTTTAAAGACATATTTCTGCTGTTTTAATGAGGAAATATTCTTATTCTTCATGAACTCATACTTTAAAAATCACAGCATTAGCTTCTATGGGCAGTTTATCTTCCAGAGCTTCTGCTTTGTTAGTGTAGGGTTTTAAAATAGCTGCCAAATGTTTACTCGTGAAGGAGGGTAAAGTGTAATTGAACTGCGTGAAAGTCACTTTGGTCCCTAGAACTATAGCCTTAATGTATTATAGTGCATTAAACACCTAGAACAATTTTCAGGAAGCTGAAAAGTGTCTTAGGCAGCAGACTTTGAGTGCCTGGCTCTTAAAGGAAGGCAGAGCCCAGAATCCCTGAGTGCCAAAAGTCCTGCTCCCCACCCCCTCAAAGCAATTTTACATTAGAACAGCATCCAGCAAAATGGAATTTCCTATTGCATGGGAAGAGATACGTAATTTGTCTCAGTACATCAAGATGCCATACCCGGTCAAAACAGTACTAACCATAATTGACAAGATTCCCTGATCTGCTTGGGTTTTCCAGCTGTCTGGCTGCAGAGCTACTAAGAAGCTCAGCATCTGGAAGCCTTTGCCTGCCTTGATTTTCTTCCCAGGTTGCTGGGGGCTTTGAAGTTGCCAGGCTTCCTGCCACAGAGTTGGGCCCCAAGTCTCAGGATGAGCTGACAGAGAACCGGTGGGGAAACACTTGGGAAAACTCTCTCTCCATTTACAAGCAAATAAAGATTTTCTTTTTCTTATTTGACCTACCCTGACAAGGCAGGAAAGCTGGAATGTTCAGCTCAGGGAAAAGAGCAACTACCACCCTGACCAGAGCACGCGTTTGCTCAAGGATATCAAGGATATCTGCTGGAGACAGGAATCATGTTTTTAACAATAATGCTGCTTCTTACGTTTGGGATATGGCTCAGGACAGGTAGTGTCAGTAAATCTTGAAAAGATGCTTTCATTGGCAGGAAGGTAAGTGCCTAAATCTACACCCCTCTCTCCTTCAGCAGCACCCAAACACTGCTGCTGGCTGCCACACCTGTCAATAGAGAAAACCCAATCCAAGGCTGCAGAGATAAATCACCATCTTGGCCTTAAATAGCAGCAAGCTCTGGCTCTTGTTTTATCACGATGGAGAAGCATACTCCATTTGCTCTGGGGGTTTTGGGGACAAATTGGTTTACATATATTTTCAATCAGTTATTCAGCTTCTGTGCTGTCCTTGGCATCACTCGCAGAAGTAATATTTCATGAATACAAGTAGGAACTATTGCCCTCCTTCAGCTTTCTGCCAGCCTTGTTTACACAGACTACACTTGAAACTACATCAGTTGTAAATGCAGGATCAGGTCCTCTGCCGGTACAAACTGCCTCAGCTTTCTCGAGCTGCCTGGAGGTAAGTCGATGTGCCTGTGCTTCAGCAAGCACCCCACTGTGAGTACCCAGCGGCACAGAGAGCAGGGAGCCCCCCTCCAGCCACAGCGAAAGAAAGGAAGGGCAGCTCCAGCCTAATAGCAGCCTTAGCACCTTCATTTACTGCTCAGCCCGACGGCAGGAGGCCAGGAGGGAAGCCTTGATTGAGGGTTTCCCTCTGATCTTGCAGCCCCTTGCAGGACAGGAGGGGTAAGAGAGGAGGAGCAGCTACAAAACTGATGATACCTCCGGGGGACTGGTTGCTCTCTAACTGCAGGATATTTTTGGGTTCCCACTGACACCACGCAGCCCCTCACAGTGCTGCTGCGTGTGTGCCTTGTGGAGCTTTGCTTATGGACAGCTGTTACGTGTGGTGATGAGAAGTTCTCCTGTCAGCTGTTTAACCCAGGCCAGAGATGTGCCTGTTACACCTTCTAGTCAGCCACATGCCTCATTCTTGGCACAGACTAAATATCCTACGGAAGACTAAGGAATAAAAGATATGGGCTCGGTGTGCACTGCAGACTCTCAAATGCATGCTGACTCATTTCAAGCAAATCACCCGTGCGATGACAGAAGCTAATTTAAAGTCTGCATCTGTAGATTACATGTGCTATCATTTTGGTGTAAAGATGAGGTGCAGATCAGAAACAGGTGCTAAATGCAGGATGAAGGTTTAAATAAAGCCTGATTTTCAGAATGAGGTTCATCCCTGGCTCTTCAGCTGTTTCCAGAATACATACGACTTTAAGAAAGTGTGTTCTGGTTGAGCAAATACTCCAAAAGAAGGCTACCTTGGTTATCTAGCTAGTACAGCCCATGCAGATGAATTGCCTTTGACACTGAATATATTTTCAGCTGTTTAATCAGCTCATGATTCCAGGGGCTGTTTTCAGAAGACAAAGTAGCTTCTCTCTATATATCCCTTCAGTGCTCTGGAAGCCTCAAAGACTGAGTTGTAGAGAGAAGAAAGAGAGATGTGTGTATTAAAAAGGAGCTTTTCAAATTCAAACCAGCGTGACTCAGATTTTGTCCTCAAACAAGATACAACCATCTCCGAACACAATCTGGAGAGGAAGGGAGCCCCAAAGCTCATTTACTTGGGTGTCGTCATCACAGAAGGGCAATGGCACTATACTGTCCCAGCGCAGGGCTGGAACTGCCTCTCTGCACTGGGCTCTGATGGAGGGGTGCCCCCAGCTTTGCTTGCCCCCAGGACTTTTCAGTGACTTCCAGTCTGGAGTAGATTGCCAACTACTAGGGTGATCTGCTGCATTTAGGAAAGTCTATTGATTTTCCTATGGATGGCGTGTAAGTCCTAAAGGTGGTAATTTGCTCAGTGTTTGTAGTTCCAACAAGTATAAAAAGAAAAGTGCACAGCTGGAGGATCCTTTTCCATCTTTTACACTTGACAAATTCACTATTCTGTATTTCCCGTATCACAGTCAGTAGCATCAAAATTGAAAATAATTCATAGTGGTCTGAAGGTGCAGAAAAAGATACATTTAGATACCCATGGAAGGGGGTAGAAATGATTATAAAGAATGAGCTTTTCTTGCCTTTGGATTTTACCTCTTCTGAAATGTAATACTACAAGGAGAGAATTCAGTCTATAATATCACACAGTTTAGGAAATTCTCTACAGGCATTGTCTCTTTGCTTTGCTTTTCTTCTTTCCTATTTTAGAATGTTCCTTTTTTTTTATCACCGAGTTGGTTTTTTTTATCACTGAGTTTTCATCTTTGTTCCTGTGTTTTCATGTACTGGTTTGTTTGGGGTTTTTTATCTGCCACCAGCTGCTCAAGAAAAAACTTGGATTCCTTGACTCAGGACTTCACAGGTACATTAGGAATAAATGTGCCTTAAGGCTCTTTTGTCTTTACATGTAATTTATTTGTAGTTCTGAAGACTATCAGCCAGATCAACAGCTTCAGTGGCACTGCACTGATTACTACTGCTCAAAGGTCCTGCTCTACATAGTTGTGATATTTGTGATTTGGGATATTCAAGTATGAATTAAAACATGCAATCCTGTTTTGCTAGCTTTAGAATCGTTTGCTTGTCTTGTAGGGTTTTTCTTCTGAGAATAGTGATTTTTACTTTCACATGCAAGAAATGAATTCAGGTTGACTAAATCAAACCCCAAAATAATCCTCATAAATTCTCTAACATTTACAGATTATGCCCTTTTGTATTTAGGAATAATCATAAGACAAGTAATGAAAGAGAAGACACTGACAAAGCTCTGAGCTTAATGAAGACTCTGCAGGAGAAACTATACAGATGAGATCACTCAGAATTTGGAGAAATGACATCTTAAACTATTACCCATCTGTCCACATAAAGTTATTCTTTAAAACTCAGTCATCTCTTAGCTCACATAACTGTCATATAAGAACACACATTTCAGATGCTTGTCTCTGAATCTCTGTCTTCTTTCACAGTATTCACAGGTTTCACCGAAAAGTCACAGGGCCTACCAAAATATGTTTCAGTTTTTTTCTCTTACCCATCGGATTTGGAAGCTCTTTGGGTTTTACAATTGAAGCTAAATTTTCAAAAAGATACAAAATAATAAAAAATAAATTAAAACAAACCATCCTTTCAATTTTCAAAATTTTCAGCCCTTCAAAATTTTCAGCTATGTCAGCTTTCATTTCTCCAATGTCCTCAGTTCCTCTGACAAAACTTCTCCAATACTGAAAAGGCCATGGTGGCAACTACATGCAAAACTCATAATTACGGAGAGAAGCATGCTGTTAGAGAGTCACTGAAGAGTACACGGATACCCGCAGCTGACTGATGAAGCAGTGACTCCCATTACCTCCTGAGAAGCTATATATATGAGTTGCACTATGGCTTTATCTCTGTGAAGCATCCATGGAACTCCCCTCCTTCAGCAGGGTTTCTCCAGAGTCTCAGCGTGAGAAAAAAAAAAAAGACTCTTAGTGAAACATCAATGTTTCATGTTTTTCACATGGCATCTCCTCTTCATCTTATTAGGCATCCTAGAGGACTTTAAGGATTCTGTAATTTAGTTCAAATTTTCCTCAAGTCTGATAGATATTTTAAGTTGAATGTTGGTCATCTGTCTACTTCGTAGAATCATAGAATGTATGAGGTTGGACGGGACCTTTAGAAGTCATCTAGTCAAACCCACCTGCAATAAGCAGGGACATCTTCACTAGATCAGGTCACTCAGAGCCCCATCAAGTGTGACTTTGAATATCTCCAAGGATGGGGCCTCCATTACGTCTCTGGGCAACCAGTTCCAGTGGTCTACCACCCTCATACTGAAGAACTTTTTCCCTAATATTCAACCTGTATCTCCCCTTTTCAACTCTAAAAACATTAATTCTTGTCCTGATGATACATGCTCTCATGAACAGTTCTTCCCCAGCTTTCATATAGACACCTATCAGGTACTGGAAGTCTACTGTAAGGTCTTTTCTGCTCCAAGCTGAAGACACCCAACTGTCTCAGCCTGTATTCATAGGAGAGTGCTCCAGCCCTTTGATCATTTTGGTGGCCCTCCTTTGGACACACTCCAACTGGTCCATGTCCTTCTTGTGTTGAGGACTCCAAAGCTGGACACAGTATTCCAGGTGAGGGCTCCTGAGAACAAAGTAGGGGGACAGAATCACCTCTCTTGATCTGCTGGCCACACTTCTTTTGATGCAGCCCAGGATGTGATTGGCCTTTTGGGATGCAGATGCACATTGGTAGCTCATGTCCAGCTTCTCATCCATGAGTACTCCCAAGTCCTTTTCCTCAGGTCTGCTTTCAAGCACAGCATCTCCTAACTTGTATGCATAACGGGGATTTTCCTGACCCAGGTGCAGGACCCTGCACTTCGCTTTGTTGAACCTCATGAGGTTCACCTGGGCCCACTTCTCCAGCCTGTCCAGGTCCCTCTGGATGGTATCCCATCCCTCTGGAACATTAACTTCACCAATCAGCTTGATGTCATCCGCAAATTTTCTGGGAGAGCACTCAATGCCACTGTCAATATTATTAATAAAGAAATTAAACAGCACCAGTCCCAGCACAGACCCTTGAGGAACTCTGCTTGTCGCTGTCTTCTGTCTGAACTGTGAGCCATTGACCACCCCCCTCCGAATGCAACCATCTAGCCAATTCCTTATCCACTGAACAGTTCACCCATCAAATCCATGTCTCTCCAACTTAGAGGGATGTTGTGGGGGACTGTATCAAAGGTCTTGGAGAAATCCAGATGGATTGGACATCTATATACTGCATATGACTATAGCATTGACCCCAGCTGGAGTTATGGTGTGTATGTACATACTTACTACACTATGCAGACACACAGTCCAGTACTTTTGGGAAACTACCTGCGCTACTCAGTCATTCTCCTCAAAGGCAGCAGATTTGGACAGATTAGTAGAGGATTAATGGACCTATGGAGTATGGGATGTCATTGTGCCAATCCTAATGTTTCCTAAGCATCTGCAGGGTACCTGGATGGGTGTTTCACATGGGGCCTAGTCATTCCCCAAAGGCCTGGATTGACGAGTCATGATCTGTATGTGCAAGGTTTTCTTTCTAAGAAAATGCTAGTTGTCCTTTCAGAAGACCAGGTTTCTTTGCCTTCTTCTCAGGCACAGGGTGCTTGCAAAGAGGCTGAAGTGAGATGGTGGAGGCAGGTGCATGGCTTTTAAGGGGATCCAAGTGTCAGAAGTGATGCAGTAATACAGTGTGCCTGGTGTGCCGTCAAAGGGAGACAACCTTAGCAATGTCTTCATGGGAAAAAGTAAGGTATATCACATTGGCTACAGAAAGATATAAACTCAATAAGATAAATGACCAAAATAACTGTAAGCATTATGTATTTTGTGGAAGAATAATTTTTTGGCATGAGCCATGTCAAAACTGGTTGCTTCTGCCCAAGTGCTAAATAGATGCTCTAGCAGAAGTATCCTCAAAATGTACACACTCTGTAATGGATATGGTTACATTATGTAATCCAGAGCTATAAAAACTGAAAGGGAAGGCAGTAAACCTGGCTTGACTTTAGAAAATAAGATTTGGTTTTAAACACAGCATTAGAAATGCATAACATTCATGACAAAGGCAAAAAAAAAAAAAAAGGAAGGCTCAGTTTGATGTGTTTGCCACTCAGACATATAATACCTCACATTTATTATCGTCCCTTTGAGGGAATCAGGGACAATAATGACCGGAGTCCCAGGTCCATACACCACTCTGTGGGAAACCAGAAAAATGCAACTACTAGGAAAACTTATGTGTGAAAGAACAAATGTAAAGACACTTGAAAACAAGTTCACCAAATGCGCTACTCTCTCATAAACTGGAAGTGTGTAGAAGTGTTTACAGTTGTGTTGCTGTATGCATCAGAAATCCAAATTTGTCAGCTGATTTAGTCAGCTTATACAAGCTTCTCTAATGAGCAAAAGGGAAATCAAACCCCACAAACATTGCCTATGCAATCTTTTTCATAATGCTGTTTGCCGTTCTACTAGTGTTTGATAGAGACCTGTGCAAATGTATTGAACCTGTGTTGGTTCCATGAGTGCTGTTAACTGACCGTTGCTGGAATTGGTGTTATGGTAGAGGCGCTGAGCATCTGAGGCAGTAAATTATTTAGTGTTGCATTAATTGTGCTTGATTCTCTTTAAGAGCTCTTCTTTGGAAGAAGTAATCTAAATTGTTCTACCCTAAAGCACAGTATTTAGGATCTCTATTTGCATTGTGAGCTGAAGGTACGTGAAGTGGTAGTAGATGAGGAAAATTGCTAGACAGAGTAAACTGTCAAATGCAGAGACATTTGATCAGTGTAAGAAAAAGTCAGAAGGAGCAAAAAAGACTAGGCCAGGCCCCCAGTATTGTATTTAAGCTTCTTTCCTAGTGGATTTACTGAAATTCAAGCTACTCTGGACTCCAGGTTATGTTATGTTTTCCTTCTTACATGTAGCATGCACAGTTTCCCTTTCTCCAGAGGATAAGCGAGCTGTCAGTTAGCAGAGGGTATGACCTCTGCTTGCACAACAATATTTTAGCAGAGGTTAGAGCAGCTGGAATAAAACAAAGGATCTGGAAGCAATTTTTGTGCTAAAAAAAAAAAAAAAAGAAATTCACCATGGCTTTTGCATATTTCTGCCCCAAATGTTGCGTTTTTAAGGAATGTACTGATAGAATCTGTGCATTTCTTTTGCTGTGTATTGCAGTCTCAGTGACAAGCCAGGCCACCCCAGCAGACTTAGCTGGGGAAACAGCATACTGCAGGTTCACCTACTGTGGTAACCTCCCCAAAAGCCAGTCCAGAATGGTATAAAAATACACAAACCACTACTCAATCAAGACGTACTGTGTTTGCTTTGTGCCTTGCTGCACACTGATCACTGTACTGCGCTTTCCTGTGAATCTAGCAGGTCCTTGCTAAAGAATGACAGGCAAAGATGAAGAAGGTTTCTCAAAGTTGAAGGACAGGCTTCCAGTTAGAAGAGAAGGGGTGAAAATCAGAAATGGCTTAAAACCTAATAGCTTGCTGCCAGTATTTCTACGACAAGGTGAGAGTAATCCTGGAGTCTGTAAATCATGCCTGTGATTAAGGTTTCCAGTGCTAACTTAGTTGGTAGATGGAAGTGAGGGTTGAAGACACTTGGTCATGTATCCTTGTTCCACTTATTGCTAGTGCTTTTAACTGATGCTATATTTTAGGCCTCTTGACCACTTGCTGTGGAGAAGAAGAAAATTGGTGGGGTTTTTTTACCTGCAAGATATATAACGTGGCTTTGAGGAAGAGTGGAGAGGAATATGGTATTTTACTTCCTTTGAAGGACTGAAAATCAGCCACAGCTAGCAACATTTCATGGGCATCTGCTCTTAGGGACAGTAAACTGGCTTATGGCCAGTGATGTGTCTTGCATTCAGGCTTAAAACAATTGTGTGACTGCACACAGCTAGGATCACCCCTCCCAATACCATCAAGCACCTTTGATTTGGTTTTTGCCTTCTGTAATGTGCTGTGTGGTCTATGTCCTGGGATCAACTGGTTGTTTTGACTCCAGAAATGTCTCTATCAATTGTAAATCTTCTCTTCCTGCAGCAGTTATTTTTGTGGAATTCCTGTCATTGCACTAAGGGGCTAAAGGCTGCTGTATGGAGTCAGAGAGGTTTTGATGTCTTTTGGTTTGGGGACATCTGGATTATGTCGATCCAGGTTGTCTCTTACTGTCATATAATAGAAAAAGCAAACTTTGCAAGCAGAGTTAGACCCATCACTGGTGGAACATTTTGAGAATCATCCACCAGAAATTAAAAAGTGATAAACTTTGAAGAGATGGATGCTGGTCCACAAAAAGACCAGAGCTCTGGATGC
Organism: Laterallus jamaicensis coturniculus; assembly: GCA_022605575.1. NCBI lineage: Eukaryota > Metazoa > Chordata > Aves > Gruiformes > Rallidae > Laterallus > Laterallus jamaicensis. The sequence continues at coordinate 8,065,815 of JAKCOX010000023.1, read as the reverse complement.
TATATTTATCTACATACATGTCTTTATTTAAAATACAGATTTTACTACTGTCAGCTATGATTTTTTGTCTCAGTTGATCATCTAAAGTCCTTAATTCAAAAGCCTGAACTAAAGAGAATCAACTGATCTACCATTTTCTCAGTAGGGTTATCAAAACAATGCTTCATAGCCTGGAATGGTATCCTGTTCATTTTTGGAAGGACTATCACAAGTTTGTTTAGACTAACAATATAAAGTTGGTGAGGTTACTCAGGTTCAAACTAGACACATTGCTAAATTCAGACTTCCTGCACTAAAGAATTTGATATTTGCTTATCTGACAGCCAGCCAGCTTTGTTTTATGGAGATATTTAGGCTGTTGGTCTCCTGGCTTAAACAAGAGGGAGCTGATTTCAGGACAACACTTATGAAAATCCTGGCTCTGAACTCACTTTCAAATTTAGTCCAAAAATAAAAGGCATTTTTTAAACCTTAAAGCCATGTTGAAAAAAGGATCTTTATTTCTACTCAGAGGAGTCTGAAAAGTCACAAAAAGTTATCAGAAGATATTTTCATCCAAATGATATTAGTTCAGAGCTGGGCCTGGCTGGATTTATCTTTCTTTGGTTTTATTAACTGTGCATTTTATAATTTTTCTATATAGATATTATAGAAATAGAAATTATTATTATATTTATAAATATATGTACACACTCAAATATGATCCACCTACTTACACCTATTTAATATAACAGGTTTTATAGCTATTCTAAATAGGTCTAAAGAAACAATTAAGGAAAGCATAGTTCAAAATTGCCTGAAATGTTGAACTGATGACTCAAGCATCATGTTTGCCTCTTCATTAATCCAAAGTACTGAGGATAATATGGAATAATGTTAGCCAATCAGACTGCACATGTAAATAATGCCTCCTGATTCACCAAGATTGCTGAAAATAGCAGTCATCACTGATGAACCTATCCAATAAACATATGGACATTTTCTTTCTGACTAGTTTAAAGTGATGAACAATGGTTTTATGCCTGCCCCTCCTGCCAAAGCACTAATTCAATTTCTCAGCTTTAAAGTGCACTCCTACACACAAAAAAAACCCAAACCAACCCATAGTTTGAGTGAAGAGACCTTTTGATGAAAATATTCAACACGCAATTCTCCAGTGCTTTGTGTAGAGAACTCTGGGTGTGTTCAACCAGAGCTCTGTACAGAGAATCACTACAGGACATGGCCTGGAGAGCATGTGTAATATATATGGATGACTACTCAGATTTCCTCTTGTAAGACCAAATGTGTGTACTTGGAGAAAGACCAGAAAAGGGTAGGGAGTAGGTTAATTTGTACTAGCTCTAGCCAACATGTGCTGGATTAAGATAACCAGAGATGCAAGGAGGCCAGGCACATTAGTTATGTACCTTTTCCATGGTCACAGTCTCTATCTGGAGTGTAAAGAAGGACATCAAAGCAGTTCTCTGGTGGTTCTGCACCTGCTGGGAATTTGTCTGTACAGGTGGATTTACAGGGGTCTTGTTAAGGCAGGTTTTAATTTGCTTCATGGTTTTGGGAGAGGCTCAGAACTTGTGCTTCTGACCTCTGGCTTGAAGAAACATAAAATTTATTATCCCTCAGCTGGGGTTTGGCCAATGTTTGTCTTCTGAATTAATAATTTTTAGTATTCACCTCCTAAAGCAAATGTTTTACTTCCTTGAGCAAAGCAAATAAATATGCTCACCAAGAAAAACTCCGTGTGACCCTTTTCTTCAATTTGTGTAGCAAGAGAAGTCTATATGAGAACTGCTGCTTTAATGTGCACTTATAAAATCTTTCATTTATTATTTATATAATTATTTGAAGAGTTCTGTTGCCATAGCAACTCTTGCACACGCTGAGATAAATCCTTACATAGTCAGTAGTCACGATTCCAGATACTATCACATGAAGATAACTCTGCATGGACATTTCAGGGTTTGCCAAGTTTTTCTAAAGTAGTTCTTGACATTAAAAGATTTCTTTCTGCTAAATTAGAGAAAGGAGACTGTTTTTATCCTAATTTACTTAAGAAACAAAGTTTAGGCAATCATTTTCTCCATCCATCTGTTTACTTATCCCCTCCTAATATCTTTCAAATCTGCTGGGATAATTTCAATTACCTTTCACTGAGATGTTTCAAAGATAGTTAAATCCGACACACTTTATGGAAAGTGGTTGCATGAATGAATGAGATTCCTAAAATAATGTGTCACAGAAGGAAATATTCCACCATGACCATGGAAGTGGTGAGGTCTTTTTGTCCTGTTGTCCAGACAACATCAAACTGGTCATATACATGCTGTTTCTTTTATGGTTGAAGGGGAAACAAAGCAGAAAAGGTGGATGTGTGGGAGGGTGAAGAGATGAGTGGTTCTGATGGAGAGCAAAGATGTTGCAGCCTACAGCAAGCTCCAGTTTGGGGAGCTTGGGCTTTTCAAAGTCTAAGGCAGTCTAGGCTGCTTGACACCTGCAGTCCTGCTCTTTGTAAGAGAGACTTCCAAGCCTAATGAGCTACATACACTACGTATGCAGGAGTTAGGAACACTGCACATCAGACAGGCCGCACAGCCAGCTGGCACAACAACCTGGCACTTTGGTAACCATGATGCAAGGCAGACTTTGTCCTGGGACAACCTAGGCTGAAATTGATTTTGACCTATGGGCTGAAGGTGATGGAGCTCTTCTACGTTTCACAGCTTCTCATCATTCAATACTAATACCAAAACCACCACTATCTCACCAGGCTTCGCAGCAGCTATTGGATAATGGTAATAATGTTTCATATTTTGAAATATGACTTTATTTGGAAATGCATTGTCATGATAGATATTCAAATTTTAGGCAGTTTCTAATGACTAAGAAATTTTACATATGTGGGTGCATAATGTTAGTTGCTCCAAAGTGGATGGAGGGAAAGTGATACATTTTTTGAATGTTTAAATCTGGCCAATTCCATTCAAAACATTCCAAAGCAAATGAAAAGTAAGGTTGGAATCTTGCACCATAGTGCCTAAAAGTATTCTGTGCTTTCTGTATATGTACACTTCACTGAATTCTTTATTGAAGATTTTTATCTCCCTTTTATCAAAGATGTAATTTCAGCATCTTTAAAAGTCATTCCAGCTTTAGGAGCCTGAAGATAAGTTTTATACCTGTACTCAAACATTTTGTTTTAACTTATTATTTACTATAGAACAGGTCAAAAGACAGAGGAAATCAGAGGCCTGGTGAATGTGATGGGTTGACCCTGGCTGGAAGCAAGATGCCCACCAAAGCTACTCTATCACTCTCCTCCTCAGCTGGACAGGAGAGAGAAAATACAATCAAAAGACTCGTGGGTCAAGACAAGGACAGGCAGGGAGATCAATTACCATCATTGTGTGGTGGTTTTGCCCTGGCTAGAGGCCAAATGCCCATCAAGCCTCTCGCTCACTCCCAGAGGAGAAATAGGCAGAGCCACTGTGGGTTGGGATAAGGACAGTTTACTGCCAAATATCAAAGTGAATACAGAACAATAATGTCCAGTTACACGAACACCCAGTGCTAACACAAAGCACCTTATTGACCTGATGATTACAGAGGGCTGCCTGATGGTAAGAACTAACCAACCCAAAATCCCAGACACACTCCAACTGTTCTAGAGGCAAAAACCAGCCCTTACCCTTCCCCAGCCAGCTGCTTTTATGGGCATGTGGTGTCAGGTGGTGTGGAAAACAGATCCAGCTAACTCAGCTCACCTGGGCTGATTTTGCTCACCTGTGTTGGCTGATTGGGGAAGTCAACCCTGGCCTGGCCAGAACCAGGACACATGGCCAAAACACTCCACTTGAGGAAAAATTATTTTAATTTATTGCCAATCGAATCACAATAGGGTAATGAAAAAATAAAACCAATCTTAAAACACTTCCCCACCCTTCTTCTCAGGAACAACATGACTACAGGTTTTCTCCTACCCCTGAGTGGCACAGGGGGACAGGGAATAAGTATTGTGGTCAGTTCATCGCACATTGTCTCTCCCACATTTAATATGGTTGTTTTTATTTAGTTAGCTAAGGAACATGGAGTAATTATTTTTATCCTGTATCTAAATACAAATATTAGTTCATACTGCTTGTGAAGAGATTACAAAGAGATAAAATACTAATACAAATAGTGAAGTATTTTAATATTTTGCTGCATATGGGTTCTCCGAAGCTCTGCTACACATTGCACGCGAAGTGCTTTGTGCTGTCAGAAGATACAATAAAAGTCTTTAGTGATGAATTCAGTGATCTTTTTTTTTCTGAATGTATTAGACCAATATGGGTAAAAGATCTATAGAGAAATTAGCCCAAAATCACACATCAAATCATGACAGAAAAGGGTAGGGTTTTTCACATCTTAACCTATCTTCTCTACTTTTAAACTTCTGCCTTAAAACACCTCACACTCATGTTTTAACACTTTTTCTCTTCCACTCTAAAGAATCTTGGCAGTCAAGGATGAGAGATTCATGCATTGCATGATTTTTCAATAAAATTATAGACTATGAATTCTCAACATTCAAATGGCATTAAATAAAACATTTTCAAAGAGTACAAAGTAAACCAGACAGACAAACAACAGTGTGAGAGATTTGCAGGCAATGCAGAAATAGCCAATGAAACCAACCAGTCAAGGCTGCCAAGAAGCCAGATGCTGTGAGAGAAAGAGCATTTTTCATAGGTTTCAGTCAGTGCCATGTGATTTCCAGCTGAGGAAAGAAAGAAGACATTCTGATGGTATTTATGTATTAAGATCAGTGACACCGTAAGTGTTTAATTTCCTAATCATCTTCTTCAAAGTTCAATAGGAATTTAAGAATAATTAAAAATGCTTCTTATATCTGGGTCTGATTTTGGTGGCCTTGTCTTAATCCTCACACATTTTTGTTGCCTAATCACTGTAAATATAATCATAATTCATTAACTAGGCACTTTTTGATCAAGAGAGAACAAGGACTGAAATAGAAAGGGCTTAGGAAATCAGGCACTTAAGCAAGCTCTCCCCTGTAGCTCTTCCACAACTTCTTGGCACTATGCCTGGCTTGAGCTAGTATTGATAATACTTCATTTTCATAAGCACCACCTTCACTTACAGTTTTGTCCAAATTAAAACAATGCACTCAATAAGTGAGTGGAACGTTACTTATCTGTGGATATTTACTCTCTATATGTGGATATTTCCTCTCTGTAAGTTCATGGGCTTTCAGGAATGGGCAAATAGAGTTAATATTTTGGGATGAGTTTTGTGCAAAATATTTGCAACAATGTACAAGAACAGGTGATTTTAATTCAGTTTTTTGAAAAACCTATAATTATAATCAAGGTATCTTTGGTTTTGTGTATCTGTATTGCTTGTGCCACTGAGAAAGACACAGAACAGAAAAAGAGGAAAGAAATTGGAACTACTTGCCTATTCCCTACAGCATGACAACACATTAAATCTGGATGCAGCATAAGGGGCCTGCCTCCTTAGAAGTATTTCTGAGGGTAATCCTGGGGATTCTAGGACAGAGAACACCACATTGATAGAAAATCAGTCTGCTGAAAATCAGCACAGCTTTAGGAAAGGGAAACAGTCTTCTAAGTCAGTGGTCTTTCTGAAAGTGTCAACAAATAAAGCAGCAAAGGCTGGCAGATTTCCTGGACACTTTTGGCTAAGGCACCAATTTCCTTTTTTTTCTCTGTGCACAACTTATATATAAACTTTGGAAAGCTCCCAAGAGGATTTGGATTTAGACCTGTCTTTCCCAAACAGAAATAGATTCTCCTGTCTGCAACAGTCATGTTAGTATAACGAGGGCCACTTCTACTGCTAGTAGGCTTTTAGGAATTAGTCACTGAGCAAACCACCTGTAACCCTCAATTAAGTTCGGTGCTCCTGTATTCTGAATGAGAAAAATCTTATTATAGACACAGAAGAGGCTGAGGGAAGAAGAGAGCATGCCTACTGAGCCAGAGACAGTGAAGCAAAATAATGAAGAAATATATTCCTCCTAATCTTAGTGGAGCTGGACATGCACCACTGCAATTAAACATGCAGTGTTACTGCAAGCTAAGGAAAGGGTGGTATGGGAAAAAAAAAAAGAAGTATGTTGCAAAAGAACAATGTAACTTCTGACATACCTCTTCTGAAGAAGGAAAGAATATTCCTACCTGTCAGTTCAAGGGTATTTGTCTTCTCAGGAGCCCTTCAGCTGAGAGTGACAGAGTGCTCTGCTATTTGACTTTCCTAACTCAAACTGCAGGAAAGAAATGCATCCCCTTTCAAAGGAAAGCATCTTCCTTCAAAGAAGATGGAGAGTCAGTTAGGGGCCAATTCCAAGTGAAAGGAGTGCAGAAAGGGGCGTAAATCAGTCAATTCATATTTAACTATCTAAACATAACGATGGAAAACAGAAGTACATATACCTTCACCCCAATGTCACAGTCATGGAAATAACAAATGTAGGGAAATGGCTTTTGTTTTCTTTTTCATCTTTCCACTGCCCACAGCATTCCCAGCAGCCAAAAGCTTTCACTTCTCTCTTCCAGAGGAACCCAAAGGCAACTCATGCTCCAGATTCATCGTATTGGCATGTTGATGCAAAAGGTTAATCTCAATTGTTATGTTGTATCAGTTAAATCAACAGAGCAGGTGGTCTGTTGAGTAAGAAATTTGGAAAGCTCTTCTCCCTCAAGAGTGTAAAGTCACGATGGTGTTTTCTGCTCTTTTATATACACGTTGCTGTGGCTATGTGCCCTTCCCTTGGGAACAGCAGGAGGAACCAAGCTGCTCAAGCTGTTCTTGAACTGCATTGACACCTCTGCAGAGATAAGAGGCTGTGATGAGCTCTCTTCTGCTATGATTTCAGCTTATTCCTGAAAGTATATGTTGTCAGAGCAACGCACCATCTTTCACGAGAATGACATAATCTCTCAGTTGGAAAGACTTCTTTAAACAAGACTGCGCTCCCATTCACCTCCCAAAACAGTCTCTCAATGACTTTCAGAAACTGAATGCTTCCAGGACAAGCACCAGTAGCTGAGTGTGTGTCCTTGCACTGTAGCAGGCTGTGTGTTGCTACCCACCTCTCTGTTAGAACAAAGCGTATTTCTCAGCATTCATTGATGCCATTGTGGGGTACTGGTAAATTAAAAAGTAAGTGGTTTAATCTTTGGATTGTTTAGCAGGAAAAAATTTTAAATGGCTGACTATTAGCAGCTTAGGCTTGGAAAAATGGATTTGGTTTGGTTTTCAGTGGAGAAGGCAATTTCACTGAAATATGCCGCTTAGCTTGGTCACACCTCTCTCCGCTGTCCACCCTAATGCTTCCCTCAATGAATTTCAATCATGGGGACAGCACTGCAAGTAGGGACCCTACCCAGAGTGCCCCCACCATGAAGGTCACTAAATGCTGCCAGGCAGCAAGCAGCTCAGTTTGGTTCTGAAAAAATTCATGTCTGGAAGACACTTTCCTGGCTCTGTTAGTGCAAACCTTTTGCCATAAGGTACGTCAGTGATACATACTGACAGATGTTCATCTCCTAGGTTCTTAAAGGACCCCAAACATCCCCAAAGAGGTCTGTTCATTTTAACCTATTCCTAGAAATGAGACATGTTTCTATGATGTTACTTCAGTCTTTCTGCTGTTTTAGCCCATTAGGTCTTGTCTTTCCTGCTGCGGTCAAGAAATATTGTTTTTTCTTCACTCTTTCAGTAATCTTTTCCATCTTTGAAAATTGTTATCACATCCTCCCTTAGGCTCCTTTTTGTAAGCTAAACTGCTTCAAGTTCAGATTTTTGTTGTAAGTCATGAATCATTCCTAGTTGGCTTGACAAAGCTGAAAAAGGTCATTTGATGCAGCAACTTTGAGATATTTCATTTGAAACAAAGGATCATTATAGTATTTTCAAAGCAAAGTTTTGTGGGTTTTTTTATTAATGTCATGTGTAATTTATGACTTCATATTCCAATATGGGATTAAAACAAACATAGGGATAGCTGAATTTCACATGGAAATTAAATTCTAGTATCCAGTTGACACTAGTCACTGATTTGCCTCCCTGTGTCTGGAGGTCAGAGGATGATGTACGTGTACATGTAGGTTGTTAGGCGAAAACTGAAAGATGGAACAAATGTCTGAAATGGAAAACATCTGTTCTGTTGATTGATACTCTAACAGGCAGGTTATTATAGATTAAGTGCAAAATCTGTTTTAGAGAGTTAGTCTCAATGGGTGAATCGTGCACACCCATACCTTTGCCATGCATAAATTGGCAGCAGAGTCTGAAGGCCTTGTCTTGTGGCTCCCTGGATTTCAGACTGTTTTTGCATTTGGACCAGGACCTTGACATGGGTCAACTGTTCATGTCAGTGACTATCGTCTTAAGCTTGATTGTTGGTTCTTCAGACCCAAATGTTTGGGTTAGTTTGGGTTTTTTTCATTATTGGAGTTTAAATCTGTGTTGCTGCTGACAGAGCTCCTCTCTAAATCTGTGTTGCTGCTGACAGAGCTCCTCTCACCACTGTAGATCTAAATTTTGAACCTATGGTAACCTCACCTTCCTACCTTCTTAGCAGTTAATGCTATCAGTAGTGGAAGAAATGTTGCAAGCTTTCTGATGTCCTCCAATCCGATGACCATGACACTGAGCTAGCTGGAAATGGTTTGCTGATGTTAGGTGGGTCTTTAGCCCTGCAGCATATAACTCATGTTCATATAGACGAAGTGCTGGAAATGTGTGACTGGAAATGAGATATGTTAAAAACACCTTTTTTGTGTGAAAGCTGAGAGCTTGACTTAGGTTATTACGTGACCTACATCTATTTAACTATTATTAACTCTACAATTTCTCATCTTACACTCCTGCTTTTTGTCCTGTCTGGCCCTTTACAGAGCCACGCACATGTACTAATCCAGCAGAAAGCCATCTCAAAAAATTCACTTAATTTGCTGAATTGACTGAGAAGAGCGTTGGGAAGTACTAGAGCAGTACAGAAAGGGGTTGGATGTTAGCATAGGAGTCAATTTACCTTGTGTGAACCTCCATCTGCAGATTAAGGATGAAATGAAAAACAGCATTTCAAAACACTCTGCTATTATAGAGCTAGTAACATCAAGATGAACTCCCCTGTATGCAGTACATTTATGCAACTGTAAGCATGATCACTTTGAAACATACTTATTTTCTGTGTTGTTATATGCTGCTTTTATTCTGAATTATATCCACTCCCCAGCTTTCCATTTGTAAACAATACTTCCCATTCCTTCATTTCTTACATGACCTAGACAGCATTTACTTCTCAGATTCATTAGTACTCATATGCTGTCTTGCATGATGTGGAATGATTGCTCTCATAATAGTAGAAAGACCTCTCTGTAGAGTTCTAAATTAAATAGTAGCAGGTAGCAGAAAATTAGCAGTAATCTACTTAACCAATGGCAAAAGAGAATGTGATTTAACACTTAATTTATTGCTAAAAAAGAGTGGCTAAAAGATTTACTATAACAATTTTGCTACATGCCTATAATTTATTTTTAGATGCAAGAAATCTATAGAGTAGTTTGGGGATTCATCTGATCAAACGAAGATGTCTACATCAGAGCTAGTCACTGTAGACCTCCTTTGTAGCTAATGGAGAGAAATTACCCATACCAGAAGGCAGTTGATAACATCCTTGTGTTAACTACATCATCTGAATTGTATCCTTAAATTATATTTCCTGTAAAGGGAACCTATAGCTGCTAGTTTAGATACAGTAGTATTTTACCGTGGTGGTACAAAGGCAGAGAAAGACAGGGCAAGGTTTTTTTATTCTAGATGAGCTAATGTCTGTCATAGGCCAGCCAAGTATTGTTGGAAAAAGTTCTACCAGCTTTTGGACATGTGAACCATTTCCAGGTATGAAAGAATAGAAGCAGATTTTAGAGAAAAATACAAAATAAACCCAGTATTTTGGCATTCACTTACACAGATGCAAAATTAACAGTCCCTAGCTGAGGTCCTTGCTCTGCCATTAGGTTTCAATGTTGTGTGTAACAGCAGTGAAGACACAAGGTGATCCCACAGAACGGAGAAGATTAGACCCTCCAGACTGGTCACAATTTTGTCACTAGCCTCAGAGAAGCAAGCATAGGGGAAGGGAACTCACAGGCCAATGACTGTTGCCTTCATTGACAAAGTCAATTTAAGTAATGTCTTCAAGAAGTTATTTGAATGTCTCTTTTCTCTCTTTACTTCTAACTATAGAGATCTTTTATTTTAGGTCTTGTTCTGGCTCCCTTGGTTGTTATGTCATGTGTATTAGGCAACATATTAAATAAAAACTAGAAATAACTCTTTGAAAAAGAAGAGAGGTTTGCCCTCTAGCAGTGGTCTGCCATATTCAATACACTACGAAGCTCTTGTAGATGCATTCTGGTGATCTTGATGTCTATTCCCTCCTCCATCCTATCTCAGACCAGCATGGAGATGTGAATTGGTGCCCCATGCTGGGCACTGCAGGCAATTCCTCCTCCTTCTTCAGTCTGGAAATATCTACACCAATGTCTGACACTCTGGGGATAGGAGAGGACCCAAGGAACGAATGAACTCTGGAAAAAATAGGATCAATCTTTGGGACTGTGACTGTACTCAGCCTGAAAAGCAACAGAGCCTGCTGGGGGTACCAATGAAAATGCCTTTATAACTTCCTGACATGAAATCACAGGTCTTTGTTATTTGAGCCCATGTTGTGATTTAACCTCAGCTGGCAATTAAGCACCACACATATGCTTGCTCATTCCCCTTAGTGGGATGGGAAGAAAGTTAGAAAGGTAAAAGTGAGAAAACTTATGGGTTAATATAAAGATACTTCAATAGTAAAGCAGAGGCCACACACACAACCAAAGCAAGACAAAGAATTAATTCCCTACTGTCCATGGGGAGGCAGGAGTTCAGCCATCTCCAGGAAAGCATGGCTCCATCACATCTAACTGTGACTTGGGAAGACAAATGCCATCACTCTGAATGTCAACCCCTTCCTTCTTCCCCCAGCTGTATACACTGAGCATGATGACATACAGTATGGAATATCCCCTTTGTCAGCTGGGGTCAGCTGTTCTGGCTGTGTCCCCTCCCAACTCCTTGTGCACTCCCAGCCCACTTGCTGGTGAAGTGAGAAGCAGCAAAAGCCTTGGCTCTGTGAAAATACTGCTCATTGGTAACAAAACCATCTCTGTACCACCAACACTGTTTTTGGCACAAATCCAAAACTTAGCCCCTTATCAGCTGCTATGGAAAAAAATGAACCCTACCCCAGTCAAAACCAGTACAGCTCACAGGGACCCAGGGTACCTGTTGGTGTGTTTTTTTGGAGGTGCAGCTGGCCATCCAGAAGCTGCTCCAGGCAGAGGTGAAGCCTGTCTCTAAAATCAGACTGCAAACTTTTCCAACCATCAAAATCAAACTACTTTTTGGAGTCCATAATCCAAATTACAATATAATTTGCATTTAATAAATGTTTGTCAATTGTTAATGAGATAACAGTTGGTAAATATGAATTATTTAAGGCCTGACAAATATGATTTGATGGCTACTTGGCCAAATTTTCAAGGGAACAATTATACAGCTAGTGAATCAGAGCAATCTGCATGCTTTTGTCCATAGAATCTGGCTAATCAGACAGCTAACTAAGCAATCTGTAGGTGCAGATTTGACCACACATACCTGTGGCTATGCATGGCTCCATAAGCAAGTTTAAAGCCTGCATATGAAAGCATATTCCCCTGTGATTTAACAAATATATCATAATCTTTATAATTAAATAATCTCACTTTAGCAATTTTTCACTTTAACAGACTGTATTTTGTTACATGTTTGGGTTATTTTTGTTTTATTATTCTGGAAGAAATATGTTCTCAGTTATAAAATATTTATTTAATATAAATTAAATATCTTAATAAATCTAAATTAAATGTACTTCAAGTATTTAAGTTCTACAAAAACAAACAAGCAAATAAAATCTGCATGGAAAGGTATAATCCCAAATCAAGTTTATTTTGAGCACAGTTTTGTTTAGGTTTTTATCACCATTTTTACATACTAATTTTTTTAATGGGTTTCAAGAGCATGCCGTATACTCAGTTGAGGAGCTGAGTATCTTGTACAATGAATCTTTTACATCTGCTAGCTCTGTGATTCCATCACTTGCTATTGAATAATGTATTAAGCTTTTCCAGGCTCCTTCTGTTTGCCAGATGAGAGCTGCAGTCGTTTCTTCATGTTCATTTATTCTCTGCATTTGAGTAATGTCATATTACAGCCACAATGCTCCCATTGTTAGACAACAGACAAATAATAATAAATAAATCAGAGAAGCAGCCTAGATTTACCTTTCCATATAAAGAAAGAAAAAATAATCTGGTACTTGTCTTTTATCTGTACATCTAATGTATGTCTGCATGGATATGAAAACACCAGCTATTATGTATGGAGAACTACTGCCTTATCTTCCCTTAAGAAGTGTTAGCTCCTGAAGCAGAGGTGTCAGATGTTCTAAGCAACGGCACTCATTGATCTGTGCTCACGTCCAGTATTCTGCCTTTATTCTTACTTTTCAAGTAAGCTTGCACCACATCCTGTGGTTTGGTCATGTAAGTGTTGTAATGGAAATCAATTACAATTGGAAAACTTCCTTTTGTATTAATATTATGTTTTTTCATCATGATTTAGAACACTGGGGAAGACACATGGATATCTCATTAACTCCAGTGCTTGCAACAGAGATCGTAGATGAGACACAAATGAAGCATTGGGAGTTAGAAGCAGCTAGGTAAGGTATGGCAGAGCAGTCACTGTGTCACTCAATATATTCACTTGAACATCACAGGGATAAAGGGCTACCAGAAGTTTTAAGTTTTGCAAAGGAAGAGTGTAACTGACATGATTGTGACGAGGGGAAGTGGAAGTGATTTTTAGTTCACGGGTTGGGAAATATTGTACATAGCCGCGAAGACTGAGAGCAGGGAGACCTACAGGACATGGACAGTGGGACAGGTCAAGCATATAAGAGCAGACCTGTGAGTCATCAGAACATAACTGTCTTTATTACACATCAGTGGAAATACTTTAATCCTGTGCCCAAACCTTTCTCCAGCCAGTTAACAGTGACTATGACAATGTGTAAAAGAATTAATCTATTGTGTGAACCCAGCTAGAAGTTTAATGCAATCCTTGTGACACAAAAATTATTAGCAGTCTCTGATCAAGAAAAGTGAAACATATCCATGCACCCAGTATGTTCATCCACTCCGCAAATACATCGAAAGCTAAAGCAGAATAGAGGACAGCTTGTACTTGCTTTTGAAAACCTATTTTCATCAGAAGCTAGTCCCACAAGTTTTATTTCCACTCAGGATCCAGCATGATGAAAGAAAAGTATTTTTCAAATTCTAATCTGAGCAAAATGAGCACTGGTATAGGTACTTACTGCTCTGCCCTGCATTAGCACAGCTAATCAGTAATGATAGCTCCTCTTCAAGGAGATGGAAAGACCACAATAAACTAGGGTAAAATGTGCTCTTGGGTCTGGAGAAGTTTTACGGCTCCAGAAACATTCATCACTGGTAACTCAAGGCTAATAGCTGTGAAATTTCTAAAGGGAATATTTTGCTTCAACATTCAAATGACCTGAGGTTTAACAATGTTTCACTACAGCTGAACTAAATGTTTTGATATCTGGATAAATCATCTAAAACCTTTGCTTAACTCGTGCTGTGCCTTTTCTGTAGAGATGTGCTAATTCTGTTAGTTTAATGAGAAAGATCATTGCATCTGTAGATCTGCTCAAAAAGGGAAAAAAATCCCAAACCAAACCCAACAAACAAATTCATCAACAACAATCATCCATAATCCTATGTTTCTGTTGTTTCTTTCATAGAAAATAGCCCTAAGGTTAAAAAAATTCTCCAAGGAAGCAGTCAGGTGTAGGTCAATGTAGAGTCCTGGGAATAAGCTTTCTAATTTTGTTAAGTTAAAGAAAAGTTATATGAAGCCATTCAGTTAATGTGTACATTTTTGGGATGATAAAAATCTTTGGAGTGATTCTTCAATGAGTTAAATTCAAAGGGACTGTTTCCAAGAAGATGAAATGAAGCTAAATGATTGTCGGTTGCCACAAGAACTCATCAGACTCAAGGGTACTATTACCAGAGGGATAACTAAGGGCAGTTATCAATAATGAGCATTTTGGGGGAAATTTACACATCCAAAACCCACTTGACATAGGTTCATATTTATCATTGCCTGTCTTTTCTATGCTTTGTTAAATTAGCATAAATACTTAATCAAGAGATTAAATGATACTGAAATGAAACAGATTTCAGTGACTTAAATGTTCTATTGAAGCCTCCAGCAGGCAAATTACAAGAGGCAAAATGAAAACCAGCCACCAAGTCTCACACAAATGACACAGGTCAATTCTTGTGTCTGTGCTTGTGGTTTTAATCAGACCTTGCTGATAAACTCTACTTCTCTTCTATCACTTAAGTTCCACTCCTGAAGTTTTCCCAGAGAAATCTGTAAGACTGTTGGAGTCTATGATGCAACGTTGTCTGTAAAAACAGAACAAAATCTGACCTTAAGAAGAATATCCAGTTTGGCCCTTCTGCCTTTTTCCCCAAGAAACAAGTACCAGCCCAGTACACATTTCTGACCAAAGTCTCGTGATTCTTGGAGGCACCAAAGTCAAATTTAAATTTGGACAGCTGGAGGGAAAAGGGCTTTTTGTCTGTGGTGTTTTTCATAGCTATTGCATTCACTTTTTTCATTGCCCATAACTTTACAATATCAAACACTGCATTTCATGTTTCTTAACGAGGGCTTTGCATTAAGGCTGAAGTGCTTTGAACTCTGTATGCTTCCTTTCAGCACAGCATGGATCCTTGGTAGCTAGTCTACTGATCACTAGGAAGACTGAGACGAAAGAACATTAGGGCAAATTAGGGCATTCTGGTGGAAGCTAAGTTTTGTCTTCTACCACCAGTGAAGACTATATTTTATTTGTTGAATACATCAAGCTGTGCTGCTAAAATAATGTAATTGTGGATCTGCATGCAGTTCCTTTTTCTACAAATTCCATCTCATTTACAGAAGCTGTATGGAGTAACATAATCCAGGAAGTCAGGGGCTCTAAGCAGCGTGCAGGAAAGTGGGGAGAAGAAGAGAAAGTGAAGTTGTTTGCCCAAGCTCAGAACAAAGTAGCAACAAACTTTTTCCTGGAATTGGGGATATTTTCCTGTAGGCTTTTGTTTGCCTAGTAGCATGTGGTCTTTTATAAGTGCTCCAGTAGCTTCAGACCTTCATGCAGATCAGGATTCTTGAAAGAGCAATCACCGTACAATAAAAGATGTGACAGAAATCAAAGCAAAGCAGTAATAGGAAAGGCACTAATGTAAAAGCACAACAAGAAGAGAGCATGAGTACAAAATAAGCCTGCTTGAACATTATGGGGGTGTTTTTATAGAAATAATTCCAGTCTGATTCATCCTAGATGCTATCTTGAGAGGTTTTTCCACTGTCCTTCCTCCTTTTGGCATTACGCCAAATAGTGACCACATTAACCCATTTCAGTTACTTTGCAGTTTCCTGGAAGGAACTGAACTGAGAGTTATCTCATGGCCTAGGGATTTAGTTATCCTAATTAGCTTAATTAAGTGTTTCTTTTACATCTAGAGCACAGGAAAGGGGATGGAGAATTTGCATCTATTTTTAACCAGAAAATATTGCTCAGTGAAAAATTCTGCAGTAATACACCACTGACACAATAGTTTTCACTGCCACTGGCCAATCCTTGCTGACATCCTTATGACTCCCATGCATTGCTGCAAGAGAGTTCATATGACTATCCCAGCTGTAAAAAAACCCCCAATGAAACCCCAACCATTTTAATAAACCAGGCAGGAGCAATTTCTTTTCCTGTAATCATATGCCTCCACAGGATGAAGATTCAAATGGGAAAATGAATGACATCTTTCTGTGGACAATGTGACTAGTATTTTCAACTTCTTTCCTTTAGGGTGGTCATCTACAGCTCTCTAATATTAAGCCACATCCAGGGAATCTTGCCCAGCCATTTCCAAGTGAGCCCCTGAGCAAGGATGGAAGGATTTTATTATTTGGCTCCCCAATGGGGAACTTTGTGCCCAGAATGAGCTGAAAAACAATAAAAGAATTTTTTATTGTCACTGATGGAAAAAATTATAAAACAGACCAACTGTTGTTACCCTCATAGAACAAGAATGAGAGGATATGGGTTTTTACTGTATTGGCAATATTTTCAGTTTCTAAGAACTTATGATAACCAGAAAACTGGGCTAGAGGGAATTCTAGGTCATGTTTGAGTATTTAACCATGTGGACACAGCATACAAACACAACCTACAGCTCAGGTTTACCATGTGGTAGAGTTATATTCCAGGTTTTCTTTTGCATTCAGATGCACTTTAGTAAGAATCATTTTGTTTTACCTTCTCCTTGACTTCTGATGGGTATTGCATTTTTTCACTAACTTGGCATCTCAGCTGATTAGCCTTGTTTTGAAACTCTGACTAAATAGTACCAAAGCTAATGATCTGTCAGAAAGTTTTAAGTAGAAATAGAAATTAAGCTGGCTGCAAATCCATATTTGCATTAGATTTTACTCGGGTTAAATTAACTTCTCTCTAACTGGGACTGGCAGTGGAGCTTTACAGAAGGTATCACTATCATTTACCATCAGTAGCAATCAGATTGTATTATCTAGGGAAAAGGGCAAACCACAATTCATTATAATCTGAGATAAAGAACTGGAAGGTAGTGAATAGAGGAATTTGAGACCAACCCAAAACAGATGTTGGAAATGTAGGCACAAAGTAAGAGGAGTCTTAACCCCCCAAAAATGTGCTGACTAATATATTAAAGGAAGGATAAAAACTCAAACCAAAACAAAAATCCTAATAGGAAACACACATATGCCAATAGAAAGGAAAACCTGGAAAAGGTCCTGAAGTGGCAGAAGCTCTTAAGTGACCTAATCTTGGCTCTATTTTAAGGATTCTAGTTTCAGGAGACAGCCTGTCAATTTCTTGCAATGCATGCTAAAATGAACAGGGTGGATTAAATGGAAAGCCTCATTTTCTACCATTGCATCAGCAGTGTGTTACAAATGAACACTGCATGGATGCAAATCAGAATTTGAAACGGTTTACTTTTATTGCATTTAAGTAGGGATGACTGCTAAAGGCATAAGACAATATAAGAAACACCCAGACCCAAAACAATAGCTTCCCTTCCGCGTACCAGAAGATGCTTGGCCTTCAAAATAGCATTTAGTTTAAAATATCTGCTTATTTACCTGCCTGTTTTTAAGAGAAGGCAGAAACAAAAGCAATGACTATACAAAGTATTTCTAAGATGCTGCTTTCTCAGCTTTATGCATGACTGTCCTGGTTAGATGTGAGACTGCCACATGGGAGTGACAGGTGCTCAAAAAATATGCTTTTTCTGGGAACATAACAGACTTAAAGAGATCAGTCTGTTTAGATTATCGAAAAGAAAACTGAGAGAAGATTTGGTTATGGTATATAAGTACCCTCACGGGGACAACATACCAAAGGGGTATTTTGTATAGCAGAGAAAAGACCTTGCAAGGGTTGGTGTTGGGAATGAAAGACAGACAAATTCACATTGGAAATAAAACATTTCTTGAAAGCAAGGGTACACGAGCACTGGAACAAAGTCCTATCTGCAACTGAAGTCTTAGTCTTCAAGCAAGATGGGAGGTTTCTATGAAATGTATGTTTTTGCTGGTGGGCAGAATATAAGTGAAACAGGTTGCAGCATAACAGCCATGGTACACAGGAAATTACTTGAAGATTTAAAGGTGGTGTATGCAGCTGAGCTAAATTCTGTTAACAAATACAATTTTAACATTGTCTATAATCTCCCCTACTTTTCTGTGCCAGAGGAGCCTCATATCACTCAGTAACTTCCTGCTGGTCCAATTGTCCCATTGGCTTGTCCTGATGTAGTCAGCCTGAATCACATACTCTAAAACACCTTGATTTGTGGATGAAGTGCTTTTTCGAGGGTCAGTTTGACAGCTCCCTTTTCTACAGTGTTCTGGACCACATGCCCAGGAGGTAGAAGGTCCACCCCAAAGTTGAGCCCAAGAAGGAGGGGACTATGTTCACACCTGAGCATGTCATAGTCGTCAGAAAACACAGGACTGACCTGGTAGCCTGAGGAGGACATAGTTTGACTCTTCAGCCTGTGGGAGGTGGGAGGAAAAGCAATACATTTTCATGTGCTTTTGTTAGTTGGGCCACTGAATTTCAAACACAGAAATGAGAAGGCACTTCTGGGAGCAATGACTTGGGATAGCACTCTACCCCAGGCAGAATTGCTCAAATTTATGCACAAGGCATGAAAACTCATGATAGAATCCCTGGGAGGTTACTAACTTGTTGAGTCATGCACGTTACTTTCTGCTGTGCAAAGCATTCCTTGTAATGATGGAGCACGGTGGTCCCATGTTGCACACTGCCCTCCTAATGGTGATGAAGAAAATCTTTCCAGACCTACATTAGGGTTTATATGAGGGTTGGGTTCTTTTTTTTTTTTTTCTGGTGTAACTTGGAGAGAAGGTAATTGGCACAATTATGCCTAAGATTGCTACTGTTTCTGGGACTGAAATAATAACAGATTGTCAGACGCTGGGCATATGTGGGCTTCATGTTCTTTTCTATTCAGTTAATCAATAAAAATAACTATGAGAGCAATTTCCATGTCAAAGAGAGATTTTGTTGCCTTTTTGCACTGAAAAGGTGCAGGGAGTTGGCAGTAGAAAGCAGTAACTCTAAGATATGGAAAAATGGAGGTGGATGTGTTCAGTCTTGGGTAAACTGATGAGAAAACGAAAAGAGGAAATGAAAAGAATTAATCAAAACTGACTCAGCTACCTTAACTGTTTTTCAAATGAGGTGTCCCTCATTCTCTGCTAAAAAGAAAGTTGACTAAGACTCCCCCACTACCAAATCCCACTATATCTACTGATACGTGTGTGGCATTTGTTACCCAAAATCATTTAGACTCAGATATATATATTTCTTAGATTAGTCAACCTCACAATGGCCTGACTGGTGTTCATTCTTTTATATCTCATTCATGGGCAAAACTTGTGTGAAAAGACATGGATCAGGCTAGGAAGCTGCATCTTTGAAAATGGAATGTGATGGGTAGGATGTGTCTTTGTGATAGGTCAAATACATGCATCAGGTCTGCATTAGGACAGTGAACCACACTAATGCTGGTGGTGATGATGAAAAGTTGCAGTTGTGTGGTGTCTTGGAGCTTAGCTAAAAGGGACAACATGGAAGAACAGTAAAGCAAGCTATAGGCAAGAGGAGAACAGTTTGAGACCATTGAGGCTGCCAGTAGGAAGGACAAACAATGGGCTTCTGCTTGTTGGTTTACAAGTTTGACAGACATAAAGGAAAAGCAAGTGAATATTTTGGTTCATGAGTGTACTTGGGGATCTCTATTGTGACAGGTAGGATCCAAGTTCAAGAGAAGGGAATGTTTTAGGTGTAATAAGCCAAGAGGCATATCAAATCTCAGAAAATAACTGGAAATTTTCCTCCAGCAAAGACACTTTATGTAAGAAACTGATTACAGAATAGTGTTGTTTTCAGCTCCCAGGGCAAACCTGGCTCACGCCTCACTAAGAACTCAGTGTAGGATGGGGGAAACTGGCAGCTAAGGGTTAGAAAGAGTCAAAGGAAAGTCCTTGACACAGCTGTCTCTGCTGTCAATGATACACTCTGCCTCATAAGGCACTGTGACTGGCTGAACTCGGAGGACATTAAGACAGCTGGTCTGCTTTGGCATTTGATGTCCTATCTGCAAACAGAGTACAACACACTTTCTGCTGACTGGTGCATGCATCACACCTGCCTAGGTTTCTCCTAGGCTGCGTATCCCCTTCAGTGCTGTATCAAGATCTGCTTAGGGAGCAGCTGAATGGATCACCACCAGTTTTTAGGCTAACCTCCCAAACACCACTAGAGTCACTGAAGTCTGCTATGGTCTCCACAGATTAAGGCTACAGAGAAGTTATTACTGTCAATGTACAGAAGCCCAGCAAGGCTGTGAGTCCTCATAGAGAAGCAGAGATACCATTTGAACCTACAAAGGAAAAAGGCAAAGAGCATCATCTACCACACTGTCCTAATAAGTTTGTACTTTAGCTTCCTCCCTCACAACCTTTCCTTTGTAAATGACAGTCTAAGTAGAAGCTGAGGATATGAATACTATTTTCTGATGCCAGCAAATGTAGGGACAGCTTTACAGTTTAGGGATGTCCCATATGCTATCTGCAGTACTACCCTGCTGTGGATTCTTCACTGGGGTGTTTTTCTCCAGCAGGGCCGGAGAAATGTTGTTGTTGATTCAGGTAGGGAGGATTAGAAGGAAAATGGACTAATTTTTTTCCTCAGGAACCCCACTGTCAAATCTCATAGTGGAACCTGAACCCATAGGCTGTATGTATGATTAGGGTGCCAGCAGTCAGACACAAAGTCAAGAGCACATTAATGTGGATAAGATATTCGTCTGCATGACAGTACAGCTATGCTCACAGAGCCCCAGCAAAACATTACATACTGTTGCAAGTAACCCAGATTTAATTTTTGTCCTAATCACCATTTGAAAGCTGAGATTAGAATTCAGTAATGCCTGGCTTTAGTTCTCCATGTTTGAACTACTCTACCTGAGGAGGGAATGGAAGAGAAGTTGGATAGCAGTCAAAACAATTAGGAAAAAAATGAAAAGGTAAAAAGCAAAGCAAGACCACAGTAAATGCCAGGAAGAAGTGGTCTTAGCAGATGTGTTATTCATGTAATTTCAAGTCCATCTAAAAGTCCTTTCCCTATGCTCACAGAAGCAGCATGGCCTTTGATCAAGCTTCTCATCTGTGTTTCCAAACACCGTCTCAGGCAGCCATTATGGTTTGGTGAATGCAGCTAGTAATGCAGCTTGCACATCGCTGGAGTAAGACAAACATGGGTGGGAAGAGAAGGCACAAACTGACAAAGGGACAAATCTCATAGCATCTGAGTAATTCTCAGGACCATCTGGCTGGTACACAGAAGTCCTATTTGTTGGGAAGGTTGTGTACTCAGCTCCAACAGAGTATGATACAGCAGACATCTCTCCACAGGGTTCAAAGAGAGGCACTAAGCTTGGCATGCCTCCAGGCCAAACATCAAATGGTGAGCGAAAATGGGAAGGAGAAAAATACTGCATCCTTAAGAGAATGCAACAAGACAAAGACTTTAGGGAAATTATCAACCCCGCTCTGACATTTCGTCTAGGTGAAATATGTAACTAATAAAACTGTCTGCATTTCTTGTACAAATGAAGCTGTTAATGTAAAATTACTTAACTACTGGCAAGAATCTTTTTTGTATTTGAATACAAAGGAAAAAGTCTAACCACACCATTATGTACTGAAATTCCATTTTAAAAAGTAAAATTATGGTCTAGAGTCTCTTTCTAATGTTCTCAGCCAAGGATACAGCAAGTCTTTCGACCCTCAGTGAATTGACAACAGAGGTAGTATAGATATATACACCTCAGTATCCTTAAGAGGCCTTAAAAACTTCACAGTTGAACTTTCTATTCCTGTTGCTAGTGTTGATCAATTTTCATTTGAAAAGGTACTTACAAAACTCTCTTGAGACTCAAAACCCACAGTAATTATATTACAATAATCTTTAATACATAAAATGAAACAGAATGGCAACTCCCTAGCCAATGAATGATAATGCAGTTATCTCCTTGCTTTTTTTGTCTAAACACATTGATTGCCCTAATTACAAGCTACAGGGGAAGTAAATAGAAATAAAGGTTTTGCATCCACTCTGGAAAAAAAAAAAAAAGAGCGTTCTCAGCACACAAAGCAGACTAAATGCACAGGATTCAGTCTCTTCTTTTGTGCATCAGTATCAATGGTCTTGCATTGATAGGGAGCATCAAGATGGAAGAACAGCTCCAAACCATTTTTGACTTCTTGACAGTTCAAACCAGTGGGATACAGGTGACAGGGAAGAAACTCATCCCAGTTTGTCCTTCTCTTTCTAGGTGCAGTTTAAGAAGTCAGCACAAGCTCAGGGCTCCAAAGCACTGTGGTGATGGTGCTGAATGTTTTCTGCAGCCATCACCCAAAGTCTAGGCTTACAGAGGGAGTCTGGCTGCAGCTTTTGGAAAATACGCATGCTTGTTCTTGTTCCTGCCATTTCTGAACCTTCCAGCTCCTTCCTGGTGTTTTTAACAATGTCAGGGTTGGCAGGGAAAACCTGTCTCTCTCCTGGCAGAGAAAAGTGATGTAGGACAGGCACATTACTGTCTCAAGAGAAAGCTAGAAGTACCTAAATGTACTATCCGTGGGATGGGGAGTCCCTAAAATCTCCACAGAAAGCCTGAGAGAAATTTTAGAGCCACTGTTTCTGGATGGCCAACATGGACACCAAGATCCACACAAACCCTTGAACATCTAGACTAGGTCACATAAGAAGATCGTTATCACATAAGATGATCATCACAACACACATAAAGAGAGGTGACAAGAACTCATAACTCTTTACAAAATAAGCACACCTTTGCAGGAACCACTATTTCAGGTAAAAAAGAACTAATTTCAACTTGTTTTCCAGGTAAAAATTCCATCTTGAAGCTTTCTTTTAAGACTGGGGTTTGAGCACTCCTGAAATACAGGAGAAGCTTAGTCATGTGAGGAGCAGGGAGTTGGTCTCTTCTATGTTGAGATATTCTATGATTTTGTGATTCTGTGAACAAAATAATCAACACCATTACTTAGTTTTTCATAGCAAAGAGGGGGAAATGAAAGGCTTCACCTGAATTTAGCAGACCATAATTTGTAACTCTCCTGACCTCAGGGAAGAAACTGGATTTTTACTGTTATTCATAGCTGTTGTGTTTTGATAACATGACATCCTATGGGAGCTGAGTCACCAAGAACAGGATCTTGCTTCTCCTGGAAATATTATGAAAGTTTCAGTGGACTGCTGCTAAATTTTGCAGGTTTGTGGTGAAAGTTGATATTGGGGAGCAAAGCAGCAAAATGAGTTAATATGTGCCAGAGATATGAAAGCAATACAAGAGCTTTTGGAAGCTTACCAGAGAGAAGAAAGCAGGTCTACTCATAAATAAGGAAGACATGAAATTAATAATGTCTCAAAAGTGACTGAGATAACTTACAGTAGTATCAAGTCTGTCATCAGCAGGAATATACATCAAAAAGGCTGAAATATTAGGAACAGAGAAAAACTACTCAAGTACCTTGGAAAATATGAATGCATACAATCCAGCTGTTCTTGATCATATCTTGAGCCAACCACCCCTCCCCCCCCCCCCCAGAATTATATAAGCTATAGACTTCACCTACACTTGAAAATTACAGTAATAAAATTGATGATGTGGCTCCATAATTGAGCGTGATTGAATTACTGCAGGTAAGCAAGCTACTGCGTGCCAGCTGAGCCATTGTAACCAGCTCCGTGCGCTCTCAACTAAGTAATGTCTATTCACTTCCACTAACAACATAAAACCAATTTACAGAAACTAAAGCAAAAAAAGCCAGCGCTCTTTTTCCAGTCTAAGAGTGGTATATTTCACTTTGACATAAGTAGATTCACAATTTGTCTCCGGTAAACTAAAAAGCTGATATAAGTTGGGAGGTATAAAAGGCTACAATAAAGCTAAGATAAAGGTATTTTGCTCAATAGCTGGATGAAAGTAAATACTGCAATGACCTTCAGACAAGGAAGGAATACCCTTCAGAAATACTCTGTGAAAAAGAACTTAGGAATTAAAGGAAGGGGAAAATGTGTAAGAAAGGGCTGGATTCTTCCATTTTTATTTCATGAGTAGATCCATTTTCTAATTCATCTTCTTGTTTTTCACTCAGCAAATTGTGGAATAAAACATTTTTCAAAGTCAAAATATGGCTCCAGTGATCCCTAGGCTTGAAAATACATGAACTGCTGAAGAATGAACACTGGCCAGAAAACTTGTTTGGTGAGAAGTGTTAAAATTAACAGAAGAAATAAAACAGATATTTGTAAATTTGCCTCAGCATTAAACATCCCATTTCATGAGGTATTACCTGGGAAAAAAGTTTAAATAGTCTCTGCATAGAAGATGCCAACTGGATTTTAAAACTTGGAAAGAAGTCTTAAGTGCCAGAATGAATTTTAGGGGCACTTGCACAGTACTGATGTTGGACAAGTTTCTCTTAAAATGAGCACCTTATTAATGACAGCTCATTATTGAAAGCAAGCAAGTCATACTACACAGAGATTTGTACTACCATAACCAAATCAAGTATTAGCTTACTACCATAAAGTACTGAGATAGAACAAAAGGCATTTAGAGACATTTAAGGCTGGATTCTGTTGAAGACTACCTTTACTAATCTATACATGTTCAGGATGGAGAAAAAGCTAAGAGGCAACAATGCTGAAAAGTGCAAAAAGATGACAGAAAACAGCATGCATGCATTTGAAATGTGAGACCTCAGTTGAAAAGGCCAGTGTAAATTAATGCTATGTATGCCAGCGCTTGGTATGCAGCATGGGATATGACTGGCTTTGTGCTCTTGTGCAATGTTTTGAAGTTATCCTACCCACCTCAAGCATTCTAAGAGGAAGGATGCCGACAATTTTTAAGAAGCAGGAAAACAGGTTGTGAGACTGGAGGTTATAGGAACATTTGAGGCATATCCTTTAATGAAGCAATGAAAAACCAGGGAAGAGAGGGAAAGAAAGGTAATAAATGGCAACTGCTTAAAGGCAGTAGAAGCCTAAAGAAGGCATATGGGTCTAAGAAATGGGAAAAACAGATTATGCATTAGGAAAGTAAAATGGTAAATGAACGTTTTTTCTTTTCTTTTTACCTTATGGAATAATGTGCAGATAATCAAAGTTCTTTGAACTGTTATTTTCCAGACTAGAAGCCAAAGTCATCAGAAAGTCATTGGTATGAGCCACATATTGGCAGTAAGCATGTTAATGGGATCTAACAAATCTTCATTTTTCCATTAATTTTACATAGGTTTATTTCTCATTCTATACCAAAGTTTCCTCAGAGCTCCAGTTATGACATATATAAAATGAAAAAACTGCTTGTATTTTTCCTGGATAACCATGGTTCTGTGAATATACATTGCCTGATCTGTAGAGGATTTCCCTAGTGGGAAAGTGATGTTTCCAACTGGTTGCATAACAAGCAGGTTCTTTCTTCTCTTTTTCTTGCCAGCAGGTTTAGAATGAGTAAATGTTCCAAATCCACATTTCATTAGTTTCTCCTTCTTCAGCAGTTCTTTCAGGATTTCAAACCACCATTTCTTGTGCCTATTGCAGAGGCAGGAGTTTCTCCATAGTAACATCTGTGTAACTAAGATAGATTTTCTCCTTTGCTAGTTTTCCCCAAACTCAACCAATCTGTCCAAAATTTCACACCCATATTTTTCTAGCAGACCATACTTTAAAAAATGTTATACAGGAAGTCAACCAGGCTGTTTATTAGGAGCTATAATTTGAAAAAGAATCAGGAGGACTGCAGTCTTTGGAAAAATAAATAAATAAATTTGAAGGACAAGTATATCTCTAAAATCACAGTGTATAAGCCCAGAGCCTGCTTGATTTAGCAACATCTAAGCAAGATCTGGTGCCTCTGGCTGTGTAGAAACTGTTGATAAATCCCTTTTCAAAATTAAATAGTCCAGATTTTTATGAAGGTGTCTCCAGTGAAACAGGTTAGGAATGATGTCATTGCGTGCTGTGTGTTATGGCTGCTCTCAGAGTGGGTGTGCAGATAGGAAGGTAGAATGCAAGGTATCCAGACCAGACCAGTCTGAAACCAACAGACTTTCAGATGCTGAGCTGAAATCAAGTTTCAGAATTTCTCATTATAAAATGAAAAGAAATAATTTTCAATTTTTCTCACAGAGAAAAATGACATTTTGAATTTTTGTCTGGCTTTGCTTTATTCAATATCTTTATTATACTGCCCCTACATTAAAGTTCTAGGATTTTTTTTTCCTTATTTTGTAACTATTAGGGAGAGATGCGATTAACATCCCCCTTTCTTTTTTCTTTATATTTTCTTTTCTTCTTTTTCTTTCTGACATCTAAAGATCTTACCTGCTCAGTAATGAGAAACTTGACCAAGGTATGGCTTTTGCATCTCCAGCTATAGGTGTGGGTGTCAGTTCCACATGACAACACCTCCATGTAGTGTTGTCAGTGTCAGAATTCACACTGCAGAGCTCCAGGCACTGCCCCACGCAGAGGTGTCTGGTGCCATCTGAAGTCCTCTGGGCTATCTGAGCAACTTACATGAGGCAGACAGTGAGGGCACTACACCTAGGGGAGAACTGGGATTGCTCTTGCTCTCGAGCTTCTATTGACTACATTGAACCCTTTAGAATCCTGGACATTTGGTGCACATGTAGAAACTTAAATTTGGTTGTCTTAATCTGGAAATTAATCTCGCCAAAGGACAGGATCCTGGTATCTAACTTTAGGCACCTCATGCCAAGTGAGCTGTTCTGGCATATCTAAGATATCCTCATGGGGCAAGTGGATAGAACAAAAGACCCACAGGTAGTTCAGGTCACAGTGTAAGGACAACTGAAGGTTAAGTGGGATCCTTAAGTGGCACAGGACACCTTAATTTAGGCAGCTGAATGGACCCTGGGTGTCTATAATACCTAAATTATTTTTTTAAATCTTCTTTTCCACTCAACAAAATTATCAAACACCTTGGATTCACTTCAGTCATCCAATGCTATCTGAGATAACCAGACTGAGTCACTTGACCTGCCACTCCAGTGGGAAACAGATGTCCACATAGATGTCTTACCTCAGGTGACAAGGAATGCCTATATCATTGACTGAATTAAGTCCCCCTGGAGTTCATTTCTTCTTGTCCTAAGGTTGAGGTCTAAGACAAACTAGATTAATTGTGCCTAGTTTCTCTGACTGGACTATGAATGGTCATTTAATCTGTTCTGGCCATCTAACACCTGAGATGAATCCTGTATAGAGTGTCAGACTTAGGTAGGTGCTGCTTGTTTGTTTTGGGTTTTTTTAGTTACTATGTTCTCCAGGTCAGAGTTTGCAGTGTGTAATGAAAAAAGCATTATGAAAAATGCAAAATCCATGACATCACAAAACGACATTAAAAATATACAAGTCAAAGTAGTTGTATATTTTAGGATTAAAAAATATTTTTTAGAATTTTGAAATCTGTAAACTTTTGAAAATAAAAACGCCAAGACCTTTCTTTTTTAATTTCCCCAGGGGAACTGTTGCAAAATTAGTATCAAGAAATGTTTTGAAAATGCATTTTTACCATCTCCACATTTTTAAGAAAGCAAGAGTGAAATGATACAATGCCAAAGAACAACCAATATGGGATTCATAGAATTGTAGGGGTTAGAAGGGACCTCAAGAGATCATTGAGTCCAACCCCCATCAGCTCCCCAGTATGCTGCATAGCTCTGTTTAGAAGCTACAGAGTAACTGAGAGTCACCATGATTCATAGGTGGGTGTTTACTTTTGATTTCACCAGTTCTCATTTTTCTTTTAACGAAGATGAGCAGTAGTTTTGGTATGTCTTGATATATCTCCTGCTTATGGGTACATCAGGGATTCAAAGATTAGAATAACTGTCAGTAGGAAATTTGGATGAAGCAATCATGATGGGGAAATGCAAAATTCAGAATAGTAAAGAAGAAAATACCAGTGACAATTTTGAAAGAGTTTGATTATTGGCCTAACAGCTACACTAGGGTTAGTAGTAAATACCCAACATTTTTTAAGAGACAGAGTGTTAACTGTTCTGGAAAAAACCCCTAACTTATTGGCAAGAGTTGGAGAGAGAGAATGACATGCCTAAATCTGAGGTCATTTGCCTTCAGAAGTTGAGGGATTTGGTTTAGTTTTGAAGGAAATACATAGGTAGAAGAAGACAGGAATTTCTTCTCAGCACTGAAATTTCCCTCAGTTCAGCTCAGAACCAATAGCAAAATTAAGATGCAGTGTTTTGAAATGTCTTGCAATGCAGTAAATGAGCACTTACTGTGTAGCAAACAGACCGTAGAAGATGTGTGTTCCCACAGATACATTGCTCCAGGTTGTTCAGTTAGTGCACTAGAAAACTCATTGAAGAGGACAATGCAAAGCATTCAAGCTTGAACTCCACCCCGTTCCCTGGCTCTTTCTCCCTTCCTCATACTCAACAAAGCATCTGTGCAGAGGATTGGCATTCTTCTTCGATGGATTTCCTTCAAGGCTGTTATGTCATGAGCCAGACATGTATCAGTGCAACTGGGCTGTCTCATTTTCTTTTAAGAAAGTCCAAAGATGGCTGCTGAGTGGAGATCAAGCTTTGTTGTTTTCTTTCTCTGCAAATAAAGCTTATGCACTCTTACCTCTTGCTGAGACATGTTTGTATTCTCAAATTGCCTGCACTGAGGTTTTTCATGCTCCAGTAATGACATCCAGCTTCTTGCTCCTTAACCACTTTCCAGTGAGACTACCAATAGGGCCATCCATATTTATCACTTATTTGTTTTAATTTCTCGTTACTTACTCTAGCCAACAATTATTTTTACCAGAACAAATTGTGACTTTGGCACGTATTTTAACACAGTAGACAAAATATGGACTGGAGACCTCTAGTTTTGAGGTAAATTGTTCAACTCAACAAGCAGAAGTAGAATGAGACCCCGAAACCCAAAGATAATAAGACACACTAAAGATAATAAGACAAGCTAGCTAGAGCAGTGCCTATTAATTACTGAGCTTCCATTCCATCTCTCACCTCAATAATATTAAAATACTCATACAGACATATAAATTAAAAATAAATAGTCCATAGTTCAAGGCATTTTTTAACGTTGATACTGAAGACTCTCTCTAGAGAGACAGGCTGGGATACATAAATACAGGCTGATAATTTGGTGAATGCTCAATATAAATTAAAAGCGTCTTTCTACATTAAGGAAACACAGACAATGCTCCCAGGACATCATTTCCTCATCTGCAGCATCAGTGATGACATCCCTGTCACCGTTAGGATGTTTGATCAGCCAGACCTGAGCTTGTCACCCAATTTTGTCCCTCCAACCAGATGGGTTGATGTCATCCCTGTCTTTTGCATGGTGAGTGGGGAGGAGCTGGGAAAAAGAGTTCACCAGTATAATGCCCTGTCCAAATGATGAGTAAGCACCATCATCAAAACACCACTTAGTTTTATGCCAGTTGGAGGCAGTTGGCAGTAGTAGAAAATCTGTTCAACTTCTAAGAATGAGAAATAACTATTAAAAAAAAATTGTCATGTGATCCCATAAGTATTTCCTTCCTATGTAGGCTGTGAGATGCAAGCATTTCACACAAATATATTTAACTCAGTAAGAATCCATACACTTCTGCCTGCTACCTTAGTTTCTTACTGTTAGAAATTGAGACAATCACTGCTCCCCACTCCTCTCTTTCATCAATGAGTGACTGAGACAATGCCCATATTAAGCACTATTTTAGAAAATTCACAAGAAGCTGTGACTGAGCTTGGAACCAAACCATATTTTAAACTGTGTATTAGTGCCTAGTCCTTTGAACTAAAAGCCTACGCAGATTTTGTTAGGCAGGTCTCCCATTGCTAGAGCACTCATTTCTCATCTGCACTATAGGACCATGTTCTACAGTTGCTCTCCTAGAGATACCCTGGGAAAGTCTGTCACAGCATATCAAACCAGTAAATATGACATTCCATTGCCTGAAACAGGTCACAAACTTCCTGCTAACTAATCACATGGGCCCTGTGACTTCTAAGGCTTTGTCTGGACTTGGCCTCCCTGGATTATTTAAATAACCAGTTTTGCTTTGGTGTTCGCTTAGTGTGGTACAGCTCTCTGCTCTGTCATAACAATGCTATGTGTATATATATATATATATATACATATATTTATAATGCTATCTATTAATAGTAAAAGCAAATAGTTCTTTCGTGTAGAATTACATGTGATCTTAGACAAAAATACAGCTTGGAGGACTACATGCATAAAGCATTCTATCATTCTATGATTCTATGATAGCAGAGGCCTTGAATGCATAGGCAAAAGACGTGGTCCCAGGGCTATAAGTAGCTCACCAGTGGTCAGTTACTAGTCATCAGCCTTGAAAGCTGGGTAAAACAGTTTTAGAAGTAACTTCTGACATGTGTAAATTCAGACATAACGTAGGCTTGAAGAACAATGAAGAAAAATAAGGGATTAAAGGTTATTGGAAACATACAGCAATGACCCCAAATAAATCCAAGGTTGAGAAGGAAGAAATGTTCCATGTTGCACTCCAGATGGAGAAAGACTTGCTTGTGCACCCCCAGAAGCCAGAAAGCCCAAGACTCTTGGGGGCAGTGAGAGGGTGTGTACCAGAGAGGGGTAGATGTTAGAAAGTGTATATATCTTTCAATGCTATATAATTTGAACTATTAGTGTCTGTAAAATCATAACTGGACTGATATTCTTGGACTAGACTTTAATCAGAATAAGAATAAATTCTTGGATTTGACTGTCTGGTGTGTTCATAAAAAGACTTTGAGCATAACATATTAGTGAGAATTCAAGCAAGCTATTCTGTAACTTGAATGCAACAAGTTGCTTACACCATGTATCCCATAAGCTCTTGAGCACCTTTCATACATTTAAGGACCACAGCCTTCTGCTGCCCTTCTGCTGGTTTCACCATGGCAGATTGTTGCCATTTGTTTGACATAAAGCTTGCAAGAGAGAAATTGAAAGTCTTAGAACTGCAAGCAGAAAGAAGAAGCAGGACTGGATGAGTGACTACCGTATCTGAGATGTCACAGTCCTTAGATGAACATCTTTTATGGGGAAGTGCAAATGCCACAGGGATATAGATTATTGCAGAAGCATTACACTATGCTGATCTTAAACACACAGTATCAGCAACCACATCCAGAGCCATGCTGTGTTACAGCTACAGGTTACTGTGCAGCAAGCTGTGAGGATCTGGATGAATAGGACCACTGCAATGAGCTGTCATTGACTGTGGAGCAGCAATATGTTAATTTCTGTGCCTTTAACAGTGTTGGGTAAATAAGCTTCTCAAGAGGCTGACCAGACTCAATTCTTTCTAGTATCTACCCTGTGATTTAGCTTTGGTGAGTCCACTGTGTGTCTCATTGCTGTGAGGATCACACTACCATGTGCTGTGTCTGTCTGAACATGTTCCACAACACTCTGGACATCATTTAGAAAGAACATCCTTCTCAGGTTTCCTAGGGTATTTGTAGGAGAAGTAGTCTGACCGTGCTGTCAGGGAAAAGGAAGGAAAGACCACAACTACTAAAATTGCAAAGGGTCGAATACTTGCTAAAAGCAGTGGGAGGCTTATTTCACAAATCTGGAATCCTCCTGTAACTATAAAATACCACCCTATTCTTGTACAGAAGATTTAAGCAGAGGGTGTGACGATAGTCTTAGCTCAATGGCAGCATTTATTCTCTATGCAGTAATAGATGTTGTCTGAACTGTGGATCCCTGCCAGGAATTCACCAGCTATGTTTTTGGGTAGCTCAAGTCACTGTTGGTTGGCAGAGTAAAGAGAAACATCATCACCATGGCTTGCTGCACATTTCACAAGCTGCTGGTGACTGATGTGGATGGCCCTCATCTAACCTTAGGCAGATTTGAGGGATTTCTTGAGGAAGGGACATGTGAAATACATCTGTATGTAAGTGCAAAGCAATATATATTCCTGAAACACCATGGTGTCTCTGCCTTGCCCACAGATTCTTCATCTAAAGCTCTTTTCTTAATTCATCTCACTTGTCCTTTCTTCAGAGAACAGACTCCTCTCATGGGGTCAACAGCAAAATTCTCAAGCTGACCAGGTTACAATAAAGGTCCCTGATCTGTTCCCTGTTGCCTTTCGCAACTGCTCGGCGGCCTGTTTCAGGAACGGCACATCAACCAAACCCAGGTTGCGCGGACCACTTGCACACAGACATCAATATGATGGATGGCAAAATGGCGTTTATTAGCAGGTAACACAGCCTTATATAGCTGAGGTTTGGGACGTCACTTCCGCCTGCTTGCTACCGGCTATAGGGGAGGGGCCTTACCTACCCGCATATCACGTGATCTTCCGACCGCCAGGCCCTAGCTAGCAACATTTCTGCAACATATCCCCCCTCCCTATGCCTAACCAAATTACAGTAATAACAATGGGGTGTAACCTGAGGTAGCTTAGGGATAACATTAAACTTGAGTGCACAGTGAACCAGTACTGGGGGTAACATTGAATAGGTATATGGGGTCCCAGCAGGATCACACAAAGGCGTTGCAGCCCCCATCCCCGCGGAGGCTATTTTGCCGTCATCTGGATTCTGCCAGTGCGGGACTCCCAGGCTTGGACGGGACACTTGTCACTGGGGTGTACAGGTTATGGGGGTGTCCGACGGTCCAGTCCTGTAAACAGAAACTCATAACTTTTGTTAAAGAAAGTTGAACAAAAACCTTAGTCCTTATTTAACTAACACTGAAAGTTGTCCCATAAACGAAACGCCATACAACAAAATGTGGCAATCTAAAAATGTTTTCTGCACGCCTGCTGTGACATGTTCACTTACTTCCTAGTTTGAGGCGGTCTGTCCACCTGCCTTCAAGGATTAACAAGTACTTCTAATTTTTCTGTTTCATGGGAATTTCAAGGATACTGTCAGGGCCTGTGTCTTTGCGAGGAGAGCCAGGTTGCCAGCAGGCCGGCTGTCCTCCTTGACAATTTTTCTTTTTTAGTATCTGCACAAAAGCTGCTTTTGGAGGTTTCAGCAAGGGCCCTTTGCTGAAAGCTCAACAAGCATGGCAGTAAATGCACCGAATAGCCAAATCCAATAATCCAAATTTGACCACTGACAATATCCATCCTGAAATTTCCCACTCCTGAAACCCATTGTCCAAATTCCCCCTGCTTTTCACCAATCAGGAGTGTCAGAGGTGCAGGTAACTTCAGCCTCACATTTCTGTGTAGGCACCAATTGCAACCTGCGACCTTAGGCTGTGCAGAAATCCCTATTTCTCTCATTTTTATTTACCACAAACATACACATATTTTAAACTATTCAGAATGTCCTGCAGCAAAACTCGTAGTCCACCGTGGCTGCACTTGGAACCCTTGACTTCCATTGCTGTGATCGGGATCCCGTCCTGGTTCTTGATTTCTTCCGGATCCATGGCATCTCTAGTGACACAGGCAGATCTTGCTGGTCTTGGTTAGCTTTTTCAACTGCGTCACAGGGTGCCTTGGGCTCAGTCAAAGTTAGAGGATTAAAGGCAGTCAGTTGTACGTTTGTTTTCCAAAAGCATCATACAGGGGGACCATGATTTCTGGAGGGCTCAAGGACAATCACAGTTGTCCTCCCGTTCTTGTCATCCCTCCCCCATCAAAAATGAACCTACAAGTTTGTTTTATAACAAGCCTCCAACCCGTGAGAGGAGTTTTTCCCCCTTGCGGTCTCTCTTTACAGCGGCTTTCGGCTCTGTGATGGGTTGCGAGCCTCTCATCCCCGCTGGTGTCTGATCCGCGGTTGGAAATTGACTGACTGGTTCTCTGACTCCGGCCCCGCCCACTTCCCTTGCGGGCAGGCCGTCCACTCTGATCCCGGCTACTGCTCTGACCCCGGCTAGTGTCTGCTCCGGAGTCAGAACTCGACTGACTGGTTCTCCGGCCCCGGAAAGTTTTTGTTGTACTCCGGCCCCGCCCGCTTCCCTTGCGGGCTGGCCGTCCCCTCCCTCTTGACTCACCCCGCCTTTTGCTCCGGGCAGGGGGTGCGTTTGCCCTATTCAAATAGCCGCTCTGATGGGCTCTCCGCCCCTCACTTGCGCTCCCCTCCCATTCCTCTTTGTGCGCTTTCTCCCTGTTCCCGCCGAAGGCATCCTCGCTCCGCCCTTCCCCTTGCGCCTCGGCGCCATCTTGGGGTGCACGCGGCGGTGTTCCATGCCACGTGTCCTCCAACTCGAATTTCTCTACGGCATCTCTGGCCTCCTCGGCCGACCCGTTCCGCCAGCGGTACTGGTCCATGCCATTTATTTTCCCGGCATCTCTGGCCTCCTCGGCCGACCCGTTCCGCCAGCGGTAGTGGTCCATGCCATTTATTTTCCCGGCATCTCTGGCTTCCACAGCCGACTCATCCCGCCCGCAGCGGGGGTCCATGCCGTATTTTTTCCCGGCATCTCTGGCTTCCACAGCCGACCCTTCCCGCCTACGGCGGTGGTCCATGCCATACATCTCCGGGGCACCCCTGGTCTCCTCAGCAGACCCGCCCCACCACTTATATAACTTAAATACGACCTTCGCAAGGGCTTCCATCCTCCTTGCAGGTCCGGGAGCGTCCTCCCCGCCGGGCTGGTCCAGCCGCTCCGGCCGCCGTTCACCCGAATCCAGGCGAAATCCCGTTCCCGGGTTTTATTCCCGGGTTTGCGGCACCATTATGTTGCCTTTCGCAACTGCTCGGCGGCCTGTTTCAGGAACGGCACATCAACCAAACCCAGGTTGCGCGGACCACTTGCACACAGACATCAATATGATGGATGGCAAAATGGCGTTTATTAGCAGGTAACACAGCCTTATATAGCTGAGGTTTGGGACGTCACTTCCGCCTGCTTGCTACCGGCTATAGGGGAGGGGCCTTACCTACCCGCATATCACGTGATCTTCCGACCGCCAGGCCCTAGCTAGCAACATTTCTGCAACAGTTCCCTTGGCTAAAGTAATTTCTTTTGTAAGAAACATTGTCTCAGTGATGAGGGTGTGCAGGTAAGATGCTAAGAACTGCCTATTTTGTTCCCTTCCAAACAGGAAGTACACCAAAGGCCTGTGGAGGACGTGATACATGTGAAACTTGCCATCCGTGGCTCCCTGTGTTGGAACACCTGCTCAGACAGGCATAACTCCTGAATGAGTGAATCTGCAGTCCACCTCAGCTGTAAGGGCAACTGAGACAAGAGTGTTCTCATCAAGGATCTGGACTGTAGTGGAGGATAATTTACTTAGTTGTGGCCCAGTGCAAGCATAGCCATAATATGAAGTATGAGAAAGATACTGTGCTTTGAAAAAGAAGCAAATGGGCAGAAGGGTACACCAGTCAGCCAGGCCACAGGTAATAGCTGGGTTAAACAAAATATTGCTCCAACTGGAAGAATAAAAAAGCTCAGAAAAAGGTTTTGTTTGATTTCTCCTTTTAAATAGAAGCCGATCCCCTTTTCACAGGAGACTTCTGAGATCTTTTTTTTTCAAGTTTTGAATAAAAATCACTCTTGTTAAGATTAGCTTGGTCTATCTCCACAAGGATAACTGACTGCCAGACAGGTTATCCTTCATTCTTGGGGCCAGCTCATATTAGTCATAGTCATAGTCATAGTCAGCTGGGGTTGCTGCATCGTCATCTAGAATCCACTCAGAACATTCACTCAGAATAGCAACACTTTTGCACACCCACACTGCATTTCTGCAATGGAAGCAAAGACAGAGCCTCTGTATTTATGGGCAAACACCTGTACTGGAACTAGCAGTAGCACAAAAGACCTCTGTGCCCTAGTCAGACATGTACATGTAGCCAATTACTACTCAAAACTGGAGGGAGAATCACATTGTCGAGTATGATATCTGATACATTTATTCACCAAGTGATCACTGGAAGAGCTGAGCAGTGTTATTTTAGATGTGGTTTTCAGGAGTCATGAGGATATCATGAAAGGTCTTGGAGACTTAAGTGACAATAAGTTTTCTAAAGAGAGCAAACTTTGGTAAACTACAAATACTGAAATGACCTCAGAAATCAGGAACTTGCTGAAGTGACATAGGATTTATGCAGATCAAAGTTACTAAAATCTGTCAGGAATGTGCATGACATGCAAGCTTCAGGCTTTCTTGCATTAGTAATCTCCACGTTCTTCTCCAAAGAGGTATTAGGAAGAAGTAGTGGTCTTGGAATGAGTGAAAAAAGCTAGACCAGCTCAGGCTATGACTGTATTAATTGCCTGGGAGTACATCCAAGTTCTTTGGTCAGAGTGTATGCTTCTGATAGATCCCAAATCCTGCCCATTTTTCTTCATCCAAATGCACTCTGAATACTACGATGAGGCAAGCTTTGAGAAATATTTGATCTGAATCACTGGATTATCAGGATCCCTGAACAATTTTCAGGTAAGCTTGTACATGGCTAAGTGTCACGATCCACAACCAGATAGACCAATTTGGCAGAGGTTAAACCCCCTTTGTGTTCCAACAGATCTTAGATTGTTCTGGGTGGTTGAGGGTAGCTGGGTTTCACTCCTGCGTGAGGTCCAAATAGGTGTTTTACTGCTACCAGGTCTCTGCAATTCTCAGGAACAGAATTAAGACTCAAAACGGAGTCAGTTTATTTGGCACACATCAAGCATGGAAAAGAAGGGGGAGGGGGGAAGATAAAAGAGTGAAAAAGAGAGAGAAAGAGGGAGAGAGGGAGAGATTGCAATAGGTACCACTGCAGATCTGCGATGTCCTGTCACTCTGAAGTCTTCAGGTCTGATGGGGGGAACATTATCCCCCACCCAGTATTGCTGGTCTTGCTTTCTTACAGTGTTGTCTCATTGCATAGCCAATAAGTCCTTGGCACAGCCACACCTTCCATCTGGTGGTGGGATGCTTACCCAGTACTGCCTCCAGATAGTCCTTGAAAATTCGAGAGGGTCCAAGCCCCCTCACATTTTGTCCTTGTGCCTGAGTGCAGGCACAGAGGATTTGGGCTGCATTCTTCAAGAATGATCCTGACATGTGGAATTCATGGAATTCACTTTGTTGAGTGGTGGTGGCAATTGAGAGTGATTGAGAGAGATTTTGAGAGCAGAGAGGAGGGTGCCATTCTGCAGTTCCTTACACCAAGGAAAGCATGTTGATGCAGCAAGAGTTTGCCATAGTGGGGACAAGTTAGGTTTAGTTTATAACATTTCAACAAGAAAAAGGAGATCATTCATCTAGGATGAAAGGAGAAATAATGGAATATGAACAGATGGAAATTATTTAGGGCTTTGTTGGTTTTATTTAGGGTTTTTGTTGGTTTACTCTTGATAATAGGACACAGTGGTGAGCAGGGATACAAAGCCAATAAACTTTGGAGATAGAGCAGTGAGAATGAACAGAAAAATTGAAGTAACCACGAGAAAACTGAAGTGGAACTCAGACAATGTTGACAACAGCAGTCCAAAGATTTTTGAACTGACACACCACTTTGGCTTCTATAAGTAGTCAAACCATACTTTCAGGACAATGAACTCATCTTCTGGCAGAGGGAAATGGTCATTGGGGAGAGGTGTAATGAAAATACAACTTATTTTAATGCTAAGCTGACTGACACCACTGTCTTAAAATGCTCTTATGTTGTACTTCCAAGTCAAGCATGGGCAAAGGTTATTCTCAATTGGCTCAGAGGTGCTTAATCCAAGGACAGATAACAAAAATAAAACTAATAATAATTTGTTTAATAATTAACATTCCCTGCTGCTCAGTAATTCATTTATAAAATGGGAAGGGAAGGGAAAAAGGGAGAAAACCAAGCTACAAACTGAAGCACAAAACCTTAACATTTGACATTGAAAGACTAAGGAACAAATGTATATGAACTGACTGTGAATAGGCAGAGGTTGGAAGCTAAAAGATTTTTAGACACCAAGGCAGAGAATTTCCTTCCATAATAATATAAGGAAAAAAAAAACCCAACCCAAACCCTAGCTAATTTGCAGATGAGGCTTGTCTGGATTATGCATGATTCCACGAGGAAATAACTAATGAGAAAAAGAAATGTAATACAGAATTTGCTGGAAGTATTTTATTTTTTATCTGCAGTTCTTTGTAGGCTCAACTTGAATGATTTTCCTGCAAAGAAAACAGTTCAGTTTGCAATTAGTACTGCTTTGACCTGGGCTGTTCTTCATAACAGGAATAAGCCAAGAATA
This sequence comes from Laterallus jamaicensis coturniculus, assembly GCA_022605575.1. NCBI lineage: Eukaryota > Metazoa > Chordata > Aves > Gruiformes > Rallidae > Laterallus > Laterallus jamaicensis. The sequence continues at coordinate 8,027,669 of JAKCOX010000023.1, read as the reverse complement.
TTTCCAGGACTGGGAAGTACTAAAGGATGATACTTGCATCATCAACTGACAGTCTAAGGAGATTCCCACAGATTTCCATTCTTTTTGTCTGTATACTTTCCAGATTATTAAAGTTTACTTGCTTATTATTTATTACTTGCTTTATTTCTCATGAGATGTGAAAAGTGGTGATATGCTTTGAATAAAAGAAAGGCTTTTGTGAGGGGTTTTAAGTTAAAGTCACAAGTGCTGTGAATCACATCAGTACTCACTGAGGTAAGTTGATAATCTGAAGTTGTTGCATTGGTCTTCACAAGTTTGCTTCCTAGGCAAATCCAGGCAGAGCCAGAAAGTAGGAGAAGATTCAGCCTCCTATCACAGCCCACAGTTCTCTTTGGCTTCCTGGTCCTGGTCCATGGGCATGGAGACCTGAAAGAAACCTAGGAAAAGAACAGGAGAGAAGGAGCCTAAAGATTGGTGGCTCATGGGGAGTGGAGTTAGAGTAGCTGACTTTTGTAAACATTTGGTAAGTACACTTCTGTATTGCAAATAATTCCCTTTAGCTACTGCTGTGAGTTATGCTGGAAGGGCTAATGGATTTGCTAAAGACATGCCAGTTGCAATAAAGATCTTGACAGTATTGTCATAACTGATAGCTGTATCATTGGGTGATCCTTTATTTCACACAACAGCATCTCTATTGACCGTGTTCCTTCATGGATGTGACCTTGTTTGCTTCCCAATGCATTATGTATGAGGTAGCTATCCCAAAGTCCCCTTTCCTAGAGGAATTTACTTTCACACCAGGGCCTTGTAAATGAACTCTTCAGCTCACATCGTCACCAAGATATTAATATTGGAATTAACTTTCTATTATTACAGGAAGCACTCTCACCTGTATGATAAGTAACATACATCCATTTCTTTCAGTCATGTCCTGAATATTCTAAACTGAATTAAAGTGATGTGGGGTCTGTGAACCTTCCCTTTCGTACCTAAAGACACAGGTTTACATTTTAGCCAATAAAAAAAAAAAAAATTAATTCTTGTTCTCATTTTTACCCTGCTAATGAGTATGAAACAAAACATAACACATGTTGGAAGTTAACATGTGAAATGAAGAATATATTTCGGGAGGTAAAGTAATGGAATAATTTATTAAGTTGTCATTTTTAATTTATTGCACCTCTGTGGGACAGAGAATAATGTCTCTCATTCTTGCACTAATCTCTTGCAGCACCTTGCTAATAGACAATGACCATGAGGCTATTGCTTACTCTGAGCTACAATAGCTTTTGAAAATAATCAACTGACATCTACGGGAATCCACCCCTACTTTCCTGCTCATGTTTGATACATATCATACATATATATTCTTGAGCAATAAGCTGAGAACCCCTGACATCCTACCAAGAGGTTAGCATGAGTATGACTTTTCAAGCAGTGATATTTCCTGCTAATTGTAATCCATTCTACTCATCTTCTGGAGTCCTAAGACATTTTTTAGAGTCCTGTCTTATAAGAATTTAACCTACCCTACAGAATACATAGCCATATCCTTGCTATAGTTTTGTATAGGAAATCTGAGAGAAACCCTATAATATTAATTGAGTGTCAAAGATCTGAAAGCAATTTCAACATAACTCTTCAGGGTTTTGTGTTAAGAAAGTGCGTCTAGACATAAAAAAAAGACTGAATTTCAAGAATCGCTCTGTGACAGAAAAAACATCTTTTCCATATGGCTATTTCACAGATTCCTTTAATTCTTTGGAGTAAATTTAATTAATTATTAGGTCCACTGTAGAGCAGTTTCTGAGAGATGGATTAAGCCCCTTCTAGATTGCTGCTACTCAGTATCTAGATACGGCTCATACAGGAAAGAAAAATAATCTCCTAGCCATCAATCCTGCTTTATTCCTTAGAATGACTATGGTCAGTATGTGGGGTTGAACTCTTCACAACCTACTGAATTTTACTGTCACATGACCACACTTGAGCTTTACCTACATTATTATAGGGACATCTCTGTGTACTTTTGATGTATGTCATTATACAAAACAGTAATACACAAACAGTAATTTCCACATCTGCATCTTTGAAGGCTGCTTTGACCTTCATCCGTTAGTATTTCATTAACTACATCAGACCAGGGTAGCTCAACACTTGCAGTGAAAGCTTCGGGAAAGCCTGGAGTCATCAGCGACACTATGCTTTAAATCAGAAACCAGGAAGGTCTCCAAGAAGAAAAGGATTGAGTTCTCATCATCCAGTTTTATTTCTGGTGATATTTGATCCTCACCCCTGCTCATGTGAAATCCCAGAAAAAACCAGTAATATTTTTGCAACAAAAAATGCTGATTTTTTGAGACTGTCTAATTTCAAGGTTTATCATGATAAAGATGGCAGGGAGAGGATATGTCTTTTATTAGACAATTTTATATAGTCAGAAAAAGGACAGAGAAGCTCTCAAGCACACCAATACTTTTCAGGTTTGAAACATAAATCCACATTCCTACGCTTGCCTGATGCTCCAGTAGCACAATGTATTCTTTGTGTAACAGCAGATAGATCTGGAAAGGACCACGAGAGGTTGTATTGTTAATATCTGACCCAAAGGTAAGTCCAGCCGTATCAGTAAGAAACAACCTAATTGGATGTGGTGGTTTCAGCTACCTAGAGCAATGTCTATCTCAGGAGTGAATGAGAAGAATAGAATGCCTGATTTAATTAAAAAAAAAAAAAAAAAAAAGAAAAGGAAAAAAGAAAAGTGTCTTAAAGTCAGTTCTGGATGAAAACAAGTGAAGGAACATATCACCAAAGGTATACATACCACTGGGATCTGAGCTAAATAATAGACCCAAACAGAAATGCAGCAGTTTGGTACAACCTATGCATAAAAAACTCTCTTTTTAAGGCAACCTTCATATTCCCCCAATACCTTCTGCTAAAAGCAAAATTCTTCAGACCACAGTGTTGATGTGCTGACTAGGGAAATGAGGGTGGATTAGGGTATATTTTTTACTCCCATTGGCAGGAGGAGCACAGGAGAAGAAATGCTACCAGTTTTCTGCTAAGACAAGTTAGTTTTGCTGGACTGATAAAACATGTTAAGATTGGCACTGTTGAGTCAAGTTGTCAGGGCTTTACTTGGTGAATAGTCTTGGAGTCATGCAGAGTGAGTGGGCAGCAGGCAGTGGGAGGTGGACTGCCAAGGCAGATCAGTGGAAGAGCAGTGCTCGCTGTAGCAAGTGGGGCCAGATGGAAGTTTTCAATGCATAGCAGTAGCTATGAGGCCAGAGCACATAGACAGGTATGATGAGGTCACGCTTGTTCTTATTTCATCCCTCTGGATATTTCCTGCAGGTGAAATAACGTTAAGCAGGCCAACACCTGTAAATTGTGACCTGTTTCATACATTGGGTGATTAAGACACATCTTCTGGTGGTGAGTTGGTCACAAAGCTCTGAAAAGGTATTTTTAGCTTACAAGATCCTCTTTTGTAGCCCCCATTTTCATCTTCCCACTGCCTATCCCCAGCAGATAGGTTGGAATACCTTGAGGTGAAATGGAGAAAAAGTGGATGTCCTTGAGAGGAAGAGGTCTGAAATAACTCATAGAAGGCATCTGGGAAAGACCCTTTTCCTAGGAGTATTTAATATTACAAATTGGGCTGAGCAGTGCATATACATAAGATATAATTTGAAAAGAGACGTTTAAAAAAAACCTGAGAAACTCAGTAGCCAGTTAGTTCATTCCTTTTGTAGCAAACAGCTACTAAATTTTGGCATAATCACATTTTTAAACTCATCGTTTATTGAAAGAGGAAAAAAACCAAACAGCTTTCTCTAAGGAGATTTTGCAGTTAAAAGATAACCCTGGCAGATTTGAATTGATTACCTAGATATACCCTTTTCCTCCTCCTTCCCTGTAGCTTTTAGAGAAATCTGTTGCCGGCAGATTTCAGAGACTCCTAGCCCAGGAAACAGATCACCAAGGCAACCTTGACACTGATGTCTGGAACTTGGTATGGAGAGAAACAGTAAGAACCTTATATCAGTTTCCCGAGTCTAAACCCCATTCGGTATTTGATAGTGCACAGAGCAAAACTGGACTTTGAGTCAGTTGCCTGTATCCTTGCATGCTCACTGATTTTTTTCTTACAAACTTTTACTGTTACTTCAGAGAACCTAGTCATTTCTTGAATGCCATACATCCATACGCTCTTATTATAAATAAAAAACTTGTCTGTTAATCTCTCAGAGAGATCTTAATGAAATGAGCCTCCTCTCCATCTTAAAATCTTTAGCTGCTAATCTGCCAGTGCTGGCATTGCAAATAACTGTATCTAATTGGAAATGTGTCTTCTGAATCAATAGAAATGGATGGTTGAATTGAATGCATTCAACTCACCTGGAAGTAGATGCTTTTAAATAGCAGTTTGTTGGTTGTTTCCACCACACGAAAGCTACATTTTCTTGATGCACGAACGTTATGTTAGAGTAAGTTCATTCAAGAAAGCATTTTCATGCTATTGAAGTGACTGCATAATCATTTAGCCAGACTGAAAAAAAAGAGGTGCAGAATAAAAACAGTTTTATCATTTCACTTTCTCTGCTTATGTTCAATTCTGGATTATGTGCTGCAGTTCCTATATTGCTTTTGTGACCCTTAAGTCCTCTGCAGGAGTGCATGGGGCCTTGTGACACCAACATGCAGCTCTTTCCCCCGTGGTATTTATTTCCTTTTAATGTGAAATTAAAGAGGAACTAGAAGTAGAAATTTGTGACAGTGGTATTTTATAGGTGCATTTAAATCAAAGCTTAGAATATACAGGACTTTGCTTGAAACAATAAATTTTGCTTGGGGAGTACCTGTAAGCCACGGAAGACACGTGTCCACCTGAAACCAAGAGGACAGTTTGTCTTTCCAAGCATGCTCTTTCCCATATCTCATGGTGGCTTTAATAATGTGCTAGCATGTTACTTGTGCCCATGCATTTTAAATAAACATTCAAAAAGCTCACTTCAAGAGTGCAGTGCAGTTCAAAGTAATCCTTTTCATTTTATCCAGTAAAGCAAAGCTTTAGGAGTATAAAACTCATGATGCAAAGAGTGAGGTGTGATTTTTCTGTTATTTCTTTACAAACAGTGCAGGCTAACCCTTACAGCTAAGACACAATTCTTCCTTCACTTACCAGTGTGATAGAGTGCAAGTTTGGTGTTATCTCCTGTTCTGAAGGAAATGAATGCTAAAACAAAGTTTGTCTTGATGTCTGGATTGCACCCTGGTATAGAATCCTTTCATATAGTTGGTCATTTAAGAAAGCAACAGACACCCACTTAAAATCAGCTGATAATTGCTTTCTGCTGAGTGATTCACCCTGCAAAGCAGTGTGTCTTACTGGTGAGCCTTCAGTTTTTAATTTTTTTCTCAAGTGGCTGAGTGTTTAGAGATGAGCCCAAGAAGTCTAGTTGTATTCATCATGCATTGTTTGATGCCATCTGTATTCATGGGATAATGGATGAGTTTTCAGGTGTCACTCTTGTAGCTGTTGATGGCAGGAAACAGCCACTTTCTCCAGGTCACCTCTTCTTACTACCTTTTCCATCACTGCCTCCACAGAGTAGCAATCCTGCTACCTTAGGGAACAGGAAAGTTGACAGCTTGCTTGCACAGGTATGTTGGGACACGGATTGGCACATGAGAGCTTGAATATTTTTGTCTCAAGATGCAGTTGTATGTATATATAAATACATGCACATGTGTATGCATATAGATTTGTATATGCATGTGTACGTGGGTTTAAAACACCTGGAAGAAATTCAGCTGTGGTGCTCCCACACGGTTCAGGAGGATGTACACATTACAGCAGTGACAAGGACCACTCCCAGGCTACTGGCAGACCCTTCAGAGATTTCCTCCTCAGGTGCTAAAGGAGGAAGAGGTTTGTTGTCTCCTTTGACAGAAGGAGTCGCCTGCTTTCAGCTCAGAAGCCCTCTTCAAGCTGCCTGTCACCCAACCTTTCAGTCCCATCACAGAAGCATCTTTCTGAGATGCTTCTCCCTCCACTCTTGGGTGCCAAAGTTGGCATAGTCAGCGCTATCCCTCTTTGATCTTCCTTCTTGCAAGGGCAATGAAGCAGAATGGATCAATCCTCAATTTTTCTTGGCTTACTGAAGCATCTGTACCCTCTCGCAAGTAGAGCTGAAGAAATTTTTACAGAGCCATTAAATTAATTCAGAAGGACCAGAAGTGCTGTTCTTTTGTATTGGCAAGGTTTTGGTAGTGGGTGGTTTCTGTGAGAAGACACCAGGAGCCAGTTCCAGACAGCTCCGAGAGAGACCTGTCACTTCCCAAAGCTGAGCCCAGCAGTGATGCTGGTGGTGTCTCTGTGGTAGCATATTTAAGAAAGGGTTAAAACCTCTGTGCAGCAGCTATGAGAAAGAATAGAAAGAAAACTGTGAAAGAAGTATCTTTGCAGATACCAAGCTTAGCAAAAAAGGAGGAGGAGGACATGCTTCAGGCACTAGAGCAGAGATTCCCTGCAGCCTGTGGAGAACACGATGGTGAATCATGTTGCCTGCCTGCAGCCCATGGAAGACTACATTGGAGCAAATGTCCATAGAGGAGTGAAGTTGGGGTTGAGAAGAAAGAGAGGTGAAGGGAAAGTGATTTATTTATCTTTTTTTATTCCTCTCTATCCTACTCTTTTATTAATTGGCAATAAACCAAATTAATTTCCCCAAGTTGAGTCTGCTTTGTCCAGGATGGTAATTGGTGAGTGATATCTCTGTCCTTATCTCAACCCTTGAGTTTTTCCTTTAGCATTTTATTTCTTTCTCCTGACCTACTGAGGAGACAGTAGAATGAGAGAATGGCTCGATGGGCAACTGGTGGCCAGCCAAGATTAACCCATGACAGTCCTCTGAGGCACAGAAAGTATTTTTTAGATGTATTCCTTGGGAAAAGGTGGTCTTCTAACATCATCTGATATTTGACAAGCCCAGTACCCTTCACTCACTGTCCATATTCTCCCCATTTTTCTTCAAAAATCCTGAAAGAGGGAATATTTCTATTCCCCAAATACAAAATTAATCTATTCCTTCTTACAATTTTTTTTAATTCTACCTACTCTTTTTAGTTAAACCTCTTATCTAGAGGGTCTGATCTAATTTTCCCTACAAAATTGCTCAGCAGGACTTGAGACCAAAATAAAGCTTGACCCAGTTGGTATGTCCATACATCAGCACCTCTCAGTTCGTTTTCTTACTTGCAGACTGGACTGGTGCAAGCTCTTGCTCTGCTCTGAACTCTTAGCTAGTCATTTGTGGCAGCCTGAGGAAGAAATCTATCTTTAATTTTCACTGTTCAGATGTTAACTCAAGGATTCAGGTTTCTTCTTCCTTCCCTGTGATGAATTCCAGCATTTGAAGTGCCAGGAGAAAGCATTGTGCTTTCCTCAGAGAAGCCAAGAAGATAGGTTATGCTCCTAATTGCTGCAACTTTGTCTTTGACTGTACTGCGATAACTTTATTCCCTTCTCACTATCTCCAGGTGACATGATCCCTGCATTCCTCTCAGGATGGCTGATAATAGCCTGGTCCCAAGGAGCATGAAAAAACTTGAATGACAGGGCTGTTTATAAACAAGGTAAGATGTGCCTTTGTTTCCCAGGGAAAGGACTGTCACTGGAACTAGTATTGTCTGGCTGCAAGTGAGGCAGATAGTAATGAGTGTCACTCAGGCATGTACATGAACAAAGCGGGTGAGAGCAATGAGTCACTCTGTAGACACAGACAAAGCAGAATTTTTAGTTATGCCTTTTAATGCCATTTGGGGTGGACTTTTTCCTTTTAGAGGGAAGGGTTCAGCAATTTTACATTGGATCCTGATTTTGTATACAAGTGGTAACTATTACCTTAAGAAGATTTGAATGAAATATTAGCCAATTTAAAACTATGTTCCACAGAGAGATGTAGTTTATGGATGGCTGCTGTGCCAAGAAAATTTTAATATCTGAAAACCGTCTGACAGATTGGGACTGGAACACAGATATGCAAAGTGCTGCTTGAGAGAGGATCAATAGCGCTATTCAGCTTTAATTTGGCCTATGGTGTGTATTCTGGCCAAAACCCCCTCAAATTTTTATATGGTAATGGCTAAGGCCTGGAAATACAGTTTGTCACAGCATGAAGGGATAGATCCTGGAATTGCTCCTGCTAGAACTATTTAATCAACATCAGAACAATGGAATTATTCAAATGTGCTTTACATTTACTGTGCGAAGACTCCTTGAGTACAGTTCCATTCAGGGACTCTAGGTCTGAAATCTGTCTATACCGCAGTCAAAGACATGATGGAAGGTTTTGTAAACACCCAAGTTAGCTTTACCAGATGGAGTTGAATATTGATATTAGCTTTCAAAGTACTTTCCTCAGGTCCCAAGTTGACTTACAGCTTGTGCTAATCCACAAATTGTTGCAGAAGTCCTCACTGCATAGCCAGCTTTGCTATTATAAGCTAAACATAAATATGCTTAGGCTATGCCAAGGTCACTGCAGCATAAAGTAACTGTGAAAAAACAATGTCATGTAATCAGTAAAGTCCCTATACTGAACATAGAACAGTCCTGCTCAGTGGACTCCACCAGTTCTCAAGGTGCTTAGAATTATGTCCAGAGATCACACCTCTTGATCTTTAAGGCCTGGATACCATAAGGAAATTTGCAGATGTATAGATATTCATAATGCTAAGGCAAGGCATGGTCTTCATTCTGCAAAATGAGAAGATAAATCGCCCCAGTGCATTTCTGTTCTGCACCAACACAATGATCTTATAGTCAAGACTGCAACAGGAGAGCTGTTGAGATAGGGTTTTTCTCCACAGTGGTCAAGCCCTTAGCTTCAACAGTTAACTATTCAGTTCCAAAAGGGTTTTTGAAACTAAGGCTCTGGCTCAAATCTGTTAAATACAGGAGGATTTACTGGGTATAAAACTGGTTTATTGGTGTGGATGGTCAGAAAGATGTGAGAACTGACCCATGGAGAAAAAAACAGAGAGGGGAGATCAATTTATTTATGAATATCTGTTTCAGAGTTCACAGAATTAATGAAGCCTGCTTTCCAATGGGTGTATGTCTCATGGTTGATTGGCTTTTTAATTAAATTATACCAACGCTGCAATATGAACTCAACCCTTTTAAGACCTTGTTGAATCTACACAGGGGACACTAGCTGACTGTAGTCTTTCATGCCTAGTGAGGAAAGCACTAAGGCAAAAAGACTCTCCACACTTTCCCTGTATAATTGACAACTAAGTGAAGGAATAATCTTCTGTGCTCCAATTCCTTAGGAAAATAAGTGAGGAAAAAATGTAATTAAAACAAGCAAATACATTTCTGATAAAACTCTGTTTACTGTAGAGATCCCTTGGGTTATGTATTATGTCTGCCGCCATCACCCTTAGCTTCATTTACTTTACACTGTACAGTCTGCAGGAGAAACACTATGTCTTCCGATGGTCTGAAAAATATTTGGAATATTTTGGGCTGTAATGCGATAAAAAAAAAAAAGAATCTGGATGGATGCTAGATAGCAGGACCTGTAGTTTGAAATCTTAGAACAGATGGATGTCAGGTATAGGCTATTGACCAGAACTGATTCAATTTAAAACCCTATGCATCCACAAGAAATCCATTACTTTTTTCAGGAGTACTTCAGGGGGCTTTAAATTTTCACCTGAATTGCTGAAATCAGAATGTGACCCAGGTTGATAGATATTATAGGATCAGAAAGGAGGAATAAGAGAGCAATAAATTATATACCAGAGAGCAGAAGGGAGTTCAGCCTCTGACTGGTGAATTTAAGAAATTGCACTTTAAAGTAGGGGGTCTCTTCTGTGTTATTCAGTTTTCATTAGATGATTTTCCTCTTAGACTTCCTCCCACTTTCATGCTGTCATGAAAGTAACACCCACTTTTATCTGCTACACTTAGAGTGGGGAATGGATCTTTCACAGAGCTATGCAGAAATGAAGTCACATATATTTAAGCCAGGAAACTGACAACCTTCTCCCAACATAAGCAGCTGTATTTTACAGCTCATTGCTTCTGTGTGTATAAGTGGGCCAAACAGGTGAGTCACCCCGGATGCTGGCACCTGGACAGGCTTAATTGTGCAGTGCACTCTCATACCGATTTCCTTTGCTTAAACTACAAAGGTAGCACTTAAACTTTCTCAAGATGAAGATTCAATTTACTGTCCCCACCTTTTCTCTTTTCCCCGATGCTGGGGAACAGTTGAAAGAACGTTGACTTAAACAAACAAACACATGAAGTCAGCTGTGAAGGAATAATCTTGCAAACCTCTCACAGTCGCAGTAACCACCTTCTTCCTTCTACAGTCTGGGCACTGGAGGGCAGGCAGATGAGAACTTGCTCTTTTATTCATGTGTTTACATCTCGCTGGCATTTTCAGAGATCAGGCTTGCTAGTCTGAAATACCGATCATTTGCCATGTTACATCACCAAGTGGCCTTTTTTTAATATCCCTTGCCCTTATTTGTGTGTGTGCTCTCACTTTAAGGGGAAAAGACAGCAGCCCAGAGGGTTGGTGCAAAAAGAATATGAGGCATAAACAAGGGAGTGATGCTTGATTCTTGATAGGCTTCATATTTATGCACCCTGTTCAATATAGTTTATAAAATATGCAGCAGACAAAAACATTGTAAGCAGAGTAGAAAGAAGATAACTGCCAGTTCTTTTTTTTTATTCAATATTTTAAAAATACAGGGACATGAGAAAAATCCATCTTTGCATGCAATTCCTCTAGCTAATTCATCTGACTAAAAGTGCATAGACCTGCTTGATCTCCCTGGCTTCTTTAGGTTTGCAACAGAGACCCACCATTTCACCTTGAACTTTCCTGCAGTGCAATCAAAGATTATTGTTTAGTGCTCTGGAACATTAGTTACAGAAAGTGTTTTATGAATCTGCATTTCTTCCTTCATGTTCTCCTGCTACTTACCTTTCATCCGTCTTTTATGTACTGTAAACAGGCCTCATCATCTCACCATATACAGCCCTACGTGAGCGAAATAATCTGTATACTGAAAGATTATGAAATTCCGATCAGGCAGACATGCAAGTATCATGGTAACTTTCCCTACTGGCAAAGGAGACTTATGATCATTGAAAGTATGGAGTTTTACAGGCTCCTCAGGAAAAATGTTTAGACTATTTTCAGGACTAGGTAGATCTAAACAAAGAAAGATGTCTTAACACTAGACTCTCAAGTCAAGTTTCTGAGTTCAGTTGCAAGGTTACCTGGCTATAAACTAAGTCAGAAGGTTGCAAATAAAGCACTCTCCGAAGTATTTTGGTGTCTTTCATTCATGGTCTAGACAGCAGAAGACATTAAGAAATCAGTCTTTTCTCCCCCCCTCTTATTTTTAAATGGGTGCAGTTTTTAACTCTTGTGAATCCACATTCTGCTGCCCATATATAAGCTGAAATACCTGTGAAAATGAATTTCTGTAGCCAGGCAAAACTATCCAGCACAGCAATGTACACACAGAGTTGTTAAACATGCTGAAGTCAGGGAAATCTGTATGTCACAGAGTTTGCACAGTACAGTATCACTGTAAGTTTACTGGAAGAGTAATTTCCCTTGATAAATCCAATATTTCATTATCACACACATGGCACTTATACCCAGTTCTGAGAGGCCCCAAATACTACCTAGAAAGTGCTGATAGGGTGTTGACAAATATATTCAACCCAGAAGATTGAGGCCTGAGGGCAGACTGCCTCTTTCCAAAGGCAGTTTAATCACTGAGCTGCCTGAGCTTTCATTACAAATTGCTTTCTGAAACAATATTTTTCAGCCCCTAACTACCTTTAATTAGCCTTTTGCTTTCTACAATGGGACTCTAAAAAAAAAATTGTTAGCAAGGGTGTGTGCATCCAAGGCCTCCCTGCAGCTATTTCCAAACTGAATATTTTTATAGATAACTTTAGATTCATGCCTGCAATGTCCATGCAAGAAAAATAAATCAATAAGAGAAGCTGAGTGACTGACTGAGCTATGAAACTGTTCACATGGAATAAAGGTTTTATCTTACCTCTCTAACCATCTTAACTCATCCTATAGCTCTATATCTTAGCTGCATTTGGGCTGAGGCCAGGACCTGGACACTGTATCTAGACAGATCTACAAAGTTTTTTGTGTTGTGCCTTCAGGAGGGTGTGAAAATTTGCAGTTGGTACAATGAAGGGAGAACCCCCTTCCTTTCACTAGGGCCTGTGCCATACACACCCTACCACTCTGGTCCTGCAAACATAATTGCACTCTTCTTTTTGCAAAATGTGCTGAGCAGCCTCCAAGGTTCTGTGTCCTCATCAGCCTAAGGTTCTACTAAAGACCAACTCTGTGAAGCTTCCTTGGTGATAAATACCTGCTGTAGTTGCACTACTTACCACCCTGCTGCTGTTGGGTACCAAGATGCCCCAAGAGGTACCTGTGGCATGGCATCTTCACACCTGCCAGGAGCAGCTGCAGATGTCTGCGTTCCATCCTGACTCATCTGTGTAACCTACATCCTGTGACCACCACAGTGCAGATTTGAATAGGAGGCATTGCCAACCTCCTGTTGGAAATGCCTTGCATCAAAGAGTGTGTGGGCATACAGAGTAATAATATTGATTACTTGGGTCAAAACCACAGCCTGGTCTAACAGCATTCCCCATTGTTTCCACCACGCTTGCTTGTATCTACTAAGTAGCTGAAGCAGGGTGGGCAAACCTGGACCCACCTGCACAGGCGTGGGCTACTTGACTGGTCCCAGACCATGGGAATGCCCTCAATCCCCTTCTGAAGACCCCTCTGTGGTCTGGGTATGCCAGAGGCTCAAAGATCACCCTTTAAGTGCAGGGCAAGAAAATGTGGGAAAGGGTAACTAGGCCCCCTCACCTCATACAGGTGTTAGTGGTCACAATCACAAAGAACTTACCCGCACAAAGCAAATAAGCAGGCAGCTCTTTATTCCAGTTCTGGGGAACGTGGGGGATAGCTCCACCAAAGACGTGTTCAGCCACAGGTACAAAGCACAACATATTTATAAAATTTTTTAGCAAAGACATTGTTTAAAATTGCATAGAATGCTGGCTTCTTCATTTGACTTCTGCAATGACTGGCTTTCAGTTACTTCACTATATCTATATTCTTATTCTACAAAAAATATTGGTTAACTTTACTGATTGCTTTGAATACAAAGAGGGGAAGGTGGTGATTAGCATATTTATGTTATTTCCTGGAAGTCATTGTCATATGTAAATGTCCCCAACACAGGCATAGTTATGTTGAGCAGGAGTCCTCTGGTGGTCATGGATATTCTTCCTCACTGTGTCTGCTGATTGAACCCTTGCACATGCCCATTTCATCTTTGGCTGATGTCCTAAACTATCACCAGTTTCTTCAGGTACTTATTGTTTTGACTCAAGGTCCATAACCAGTACCCATTGTTTCAATTCAGAGTCCATAACAATTCCCATAGGGATCAAGACACACATTGTCCTAGTTACCTATTCCTAATGGTCTTTAACATGCTTTGTATTCTCATAGTTGCTATAACTTCTTTAAAATCAAAATCATATTCTAAACTAAAATCAAAATAGCCTAGAATTTATTAGGGTATCTATAATACAGGTAGTAAGAAGTCAGGAGCTAATGTCTTTCCCTGGGGTACAGCAACAAACAAGGTGTCATCATAGGTACATACTTGTCTTCCATTGAGGACCAGAAATAGTGGGGTTTTTTCCCCAGGACAAAGATATCTTTGGTTTTCCTTGTGCCACAGGTCACATGAAAAGCCCAGCTGCAGTCATGGGGTTTTTTTGTTCTATGTAAAAATCAGGTGAAACCCTGAACCTCCCTTGGAAGTGGAGCTTTAATGGGACCGCCAGTCCCACTCCCATAGGGAAGTAACAAAGAAGTCCCTATCACCATGGTATCTGGAGCCCTCCTGTCTTTTTTTTTTCCAGTAGTATTTGTTTCCAAATGCCAACTGAGGGCTGAGACACAAACATCTGAGGAGCACCACAGTGCACAGGGGTGAGCCAAGTAAGCAGATAAGGTCCCTGGGCTGAGGGCATCATGAGGGTTATTACATAAACAGATAATTTTTTTAAGAGGTGTACCAAACCTGAGTGAGCATGTGCACTGAGGTGGAAAAAGAGAGGTATGGGGTATTCTGTACTGTTTGGGCTATGTAAAGACCTGTACAAAGTTTTCCAAGCACAGGAAAATTAAACATTTCTGATGAATCACCTTAGAAAATGTTGCAAGGCCCAAATGTTCTTCCTAGAGTGTGAACAGGAATATTCCTGAAGGTCCTCTACAGGAAATGTAGACAATCACAGGGGCTCTAAAACTCAAATTACAACAGTATTAAAATATTGAATTTTTTTTAAAGTGAAAGGTAGAAGTCCTCACAGATTCAAGACTTTGCCTATTAAAACCACAGTCATGATGTGATTGTGTACTTTCAGTTCAGGGCAAAACCTTTTGCTTGATCAGTTTTTACTTAAAATAGTAAATCTTTGTTTGTTTTTTTCTCCATGGAAAGGTAGAGAGGACCAGTGGGGAACACTCGCACACAAAAAAAAATATTTCTAAAGTTAGCTGCTTTCAAAAGATTTTTTTTTTTTTTACTTACTTTGGGGGCAGGAGAGGAAGAGCCATAAAGTCTATTTGTTATGTTACCATGGGATGATTTTTTTAGGAGTTATAGAACCAGCTGAGAAATACAACCAGTTACAGTAAAATGAAGTGCTGAGGCAATGCAGCATAGTTTAAAAGCTCTGACAGCATAAAGCCAGAGTCAGCATAAAAAGTACAGACTTTGCCTATTATGAATTTGTAATGAACAAAAATAATTCTGTTGTAGATATCTATTTAACAGCTCTTCTCAATACAAAGCTGTTCAGTGTGCCTTTGAGAAGATGATCTGTTTATTTGTAGAGGTGTACAGGAGCTCTGCAGCTTTCCACATATCAGGTGGGAATATTCCTCAGGATACAGAATATGTGTGAATTGAACTTTTCTTTAAGCAAAGAAATAAAAAACTTCTTGATGCACTAAGGGGCTCCATTACTTCCTTAGGCTTACATCAGTTACATCACCCTATTCTTTCTTCTGTCTTTTCAATTCTTCCTGCAAAAAGATTGTGCCCTGACAACAATAAAACCCAAATTTACTGTGATGGCTCTAGAGAAACCTGCCACAGGGGAGCAGTTAGACAGGTGGCCAGCCTATGCTTCCAGGTTTTCTTTACTTGGCATTTTACCTTTGAGATTAGACTATCCTATGATTAGATCCTCTTATATTCCTGTTTCTCTATCCATCAATGTCTTGTTTCTCATGTATCATTAGTAAAATTAAGGTGAGAGAATTTCTTAAACCCATGATTCATGTAGGTTCAGCTGGAAGACCAGGCTTTTGGTTTGTAAGCCATCTGAGACAGACTTTTTCTTTCAGGTCATTTGTGTGAGTGGTTGCCAGTGTCAGTGGTGAGTGAGTTGCAAGGATGATCCGTATTACTCATGCTAATTGCTGACCACCCCAAGCTTGACATAAACAGCTGGTGTAATGTAAAGATCCATAACCCAGCTCTGATTTAGCATCAGCCAAGAGCCACAGAGTAATATGGCTGCTTAATACTTTCCTAGAATATATTTCTAAACCAAAACAATTGTCACAATGTCCGTTGATATGCGACATCCTCACACAGTATGACAAGGTCTCCTGATGTTGTGTGTCACTCTCTTGTAATGGTTGCTGGCAGTGGAAGAGTGCATGCAGGGATCTGTAAGCTCTGACAGCAGGTATCCAAACAGAAAGAAATTCCTTTACAATCAAAGTTGCATCATATATGCTACACTATATACTATTATATCCTCTCTCTTCAAGCAAACAAAAACTTGCATTAAGACAAAACAAGCTTTTATGAACAGAAGGATGATACAGAGAATCTCATACAAAATAGTACCTTTTCTTTGGTGATTTAAAGAGCCAAAAATAGGAACAGTATAATCTCATAAGCAGAGAACATTACCTCAAAATCATAAAAAGGAAGCAACTGTCTTGCTTCTGTGAACTTCATTGTATTGAAAATACCTAATCCAGATTTTACAATGTGTTGACAGTTTTTCTTCTGCATAAGAACACATAGGTAGTTTAAGTGTTTTTTGATTGATAAATTACCCTTTCAAATGCACATTTTCATTGAAAAGTGCCCACTTTTCTCAGGAAACCATGCTTTTTTGTGTTTTCATTTTTAATGGACCATTCTTTAATGGCTTACCTGTTTCTTCCCAGGGGTTAAGAGGTATGAAGGCACAGGGCCTTGTTTATGGTTTGTGATCCACAAGCCTCTACACAAGAAATTTAAGAAAGAAATCATGACTGAAATGAATCCATTTGTTTCAATGTTTTAAAAATCAGTATTCATCACTAAAGAGGATTTTCTTTTTCTCTTTTAAGGAAAAGAACTTGGCATGTGTAACAAAATGGGTAATAGCAAAGTTATCCAGCCAGATCTCACAATATTTTCTTGTATAGTATAGCTAGTTCTTCCAAGTCTGGAGTCTGGGACTGTATTTTCCTTTGCTCCTCCTGTTCTTTGACCCCTCTCTCTACAACAGGGTGTTCTAACTTCTCTGCACTGCAGGCCCTTCTACTCAAGCTCAGCATGCTAACCCCTTGTGAAAACAAAGGTCTGTTACACAGTGATGTTGCTGATGTATTTACTATTAATAGTTGTGATATAAGAACACAGTATGTTTTATTACGTGATTTTACTACTTTTTTAAGGTTGTAACCCAGTGTGGATTTCACCCAACTGGAAAAGAATTATTGACAGAGTTAGAGGATAAACACAATTTTTGTGCAATGAGTCTGGCCTCATCCAGGGTGTGCCTCCAAATGCAGTTAGTCCTTGGAGACTGCTTGTGGAGATGAAAGGGTAGGTAAAGGCTCATTCAATTCTTGGCTTCTTCTTTTAGGCTGTGTTAAGATAGGGTGACTTAGTGAAGCTCATGCAAACTCTTCCAAGCTCATCATAAAAGATGTGCTAAGTGGATGCTGCTGAGAGAATAATCAGCACATCTCCCATCCATCCTTTCAACTCCAACCCTCAGCGTGCAGCTCATTCTTTGTGGAGGTCTAGCCAGCTGAGGGTTTGCCAGCAAAGGGGATTTTGCAGCTGCTTTGCTTTGCTGAAGTCTCCGGCAGCTCCCCTGGCTGACCTCCTGGTCTCTCTGGTAATCTATGCCACCAGATGCCCGCCTGGAGACTGGAGAGAGAAGCAGAATTGGAACAGAGAAATTCCATTTTGCCTGGAAAAAAGGGAAGGAGGGAATTCTTTTCCAGTTTCCATGAGTGAGTGTTACATGCAGAACACATGCTGGCTATAAAATCTTGACTTGCCAGGCCTATTTCATTGCATAGCTCCTTCATTTATTTAATTCTAATAAATTATCACTCTGAGAATAGGCTGATGAGTTAGACCGTGCTGACAAGCTCATCTTCTGAAGGGGTAAACAGCCAGCACAGGCCTTGATGATTTCAGACAATTTTCGATCAGGATTTAAGCCTCTGTGAGTTAAGAGCTTTAAAAACTGCCTCCAAAATAATGGTTGATGCACTGAGGATATGAAGAAGATTTAACGTCTCAACAAGCATGGGGTGAAGGACATGAGGCTTACTGAGCCATTCGCTACATGTTTCCTGCCCACTGGGATACTTTGATGAACATAAAGCATATTGATGAGGGTATTAACAGAGTGAAATGAAGAATGCTGTCCCCATGGTATAAGGAAAGTCTCAGAGATGACATTGTCACATTTAGATTTTTCTGAACAAATGAAATAAACTGGAAGATTCTGCTTTTTAAAATGGATCTACAAGGACACTAAAACCACAGAGTTATAAATCTAGCCAGATGAATTTGCAGTCCCCACTGATCCCTGCTTTGAGATACCACAACACAGCCTTTCTCTCTGGGGCAGAATTTTCAGAAGCACTCAGTGTTTGTGTGAACCTTCTCTTAGTGAAGTGGATGACAAATAAAAGATGCAAATCTGTTTTGAGGGAAGATGGAAAATGGTTAGGAAGGAGGGATGTAACCTGATGTACAGATACTGGGTGGAGTGTTTTATATTTCCTGGAAAAAGCCGTTTTATCCATGCTACATCTACATCCCTATGGAAACTTATTTGGGCCAAATGATGAACCTACTTGTAAATCTTCAAGTGTATTCATAATGCAGATGGATAGATACATGTACAGGCACCTAGTGTGAATAGTCTGAGAATAAAATGAAATTAACTCAGAGATCTATAGCTGTACAAAATTGCTGGAGTTTTACTGTCACTTGTCTTTTGCAATTTTGCATGTGAAACTTCAAGGTTCTCTTAAAATATGATTTCTCCTGTTTGAAGAAATTGCAAAAAACTGTTACACGAAAAGGCTTAAAAGCCTTTTGCACGCCTTTAAAATTTATCTTTTGTCTAAATGGCTATATCTCAGATCTTCTTATAAAAGGGACCTCACTGGTGATCTTACATAGTGGGAAATGAAGCTAGTTTGTGTTTTCCAAAATACAGGCACTTTTGTTCTTAATGCTGTGCAGTAAGTAAGAATCTTTGCAGAGCGGCAGTGATGAGATAGATGTTCAGGATGATAACAGAATATCCCTCCCATGAACCTTCAGAGGTTTTGTCCTTTAAAATAATGTATGAGACTATATCTTGGAACATACTGGAACTATGTCCAAGGTTTCATAATACATGAATATTTATTTATAATACACCTTTATCTTATCAGTATATTTCCATTAAGACAGAAATACTTCCTTCAAGGACAACTATTGTTTGAACTACCCTGTGGTATATACTTTTTTATTTTGTCCTTGTAGTCAGCACACAGCACAACATTATATTGAAAAGTCATATAGCATTTCTTACCTTACATACCAAAATTTTAAGGGAACTGAGGGACAAAGAGCACTGGACTACTTGAGAAAAATAAACTGCAGAAAAACAGTACTATCAGCCTTTTAAAAACACATTAGCTCTTCTATTTTTTTCAAAGTTACCTTTCATGTTTGTATCTCAGGATCAACTTCTTAAAAGAAAAAAAATCCCGGGCCTCCTGCTGTTACACTGTACTGATGCCAGTAATAAAGATTTAAAGAGTCTTGTGTTGAATTTGGCCTTGAGCTACATTTCTCCAGGGAGGTACAAGTGGTTATACTCAGAGCTAGACAGAGGTCACTGTCTCTGAGGAGAGTGTGGAGGCAATCTTACAAAGATATGGCTTCTAAGACCACGTTCCACTTGTTTTGTATTCTCTGGTCACCTGTGTTATACTAGCCAAGGCAAAATAACCTCCACTAGCAGCCCTCAGAGTAAAGTTAAGTGGTAGAGATAATAAAGGAGACAACTGTCTTCCAGTGCACAAAAATGCTCCTCCCGTCTATAAAGTGTCATATTGATGAGTCATCTTGTCATCATTACATAGAAAATGACTAAGTTTGTTAAATATGCCAGCTAATCTATTGAATTTTGATTTAATGGCAATCAGTATAATCTATTATACATCACATTAATCCATTAATGAAAGCAACATCTGCAAGTCAACTGGCTCTGCTTTTTTATCTATATTCAAACAGTGCATTTAAAAAAGGGTGCCCAAGAAAATGTGACTATTTATCAAGCTATAAGTGTTCTTTTCAAAATTTAAGGAATTGCTCATTAATAGTCCTCCATTGTGTACTTTAATTGAGCTCTGAGTAGATGAGTGGCACATCTATGCAGAATGATTAAGCAATACCTTTTCAGCCATGATTTTAACTGCATTGCTTAAATGATTGAAAGTTTTCCTTTCATAATGGATACAGGCACCTGTGTAATGTGGGCTGTAGCTGTTAGCTCCAGCTGCAGAGCCCTTGGTTATATGCAAACAAGTCTTAACCATTTCAGTCAGGCAAACAGCATAATCAAAATGACTGGGCTGTCCTATATGATTAAGTTGAGGAGATACAATCTATGGCTGAAACAGAGGAATACTGGACTACTCCTTCACTTAAAAAAGGGAAAATATCTGACATATTTGACTCCAAATGACTAAGAAGGTGGGCTGAAAGGGTTAGGTTCACTTCATCAAACACAGAAACATTTCACCAAGGTGAATTTCCTTTAGAGGCAACAAAGAAGAATAGGTACTTCCAAGGTGTGACTCACCACACTACAGGTGTCTAAAATAGCTTGCATGAGTTGTGTGCTAATAGTACCTCTTCCTCTCTTTTGACTACAATCACATGTCGTCTGACTAGCTTAGGCATAAACATCTCTGCTGTAGTTGTTTTAAATGAGTGGTAAGGCTGTGTACAAGCTGAGGGATGGTGTTGGAGAGGTAGTGGGTTTGTTACTAGTGTCCACCTTGGGCCACAACTGCTGTGTCACGATAGCATTGACTAGAGATACACGGGGTATGTGGCTTTTCCTTCCATACCGCATTATGATGGTCTGGGCCCATGGCCCTGCAAGATGTGACCTTGGTCACGATGCTGGTTTCACTTTGCAGCCAGGCAGATTTCTCTCTTTACTATCTTTCCTGCCACGTGTTCACTTCTCCTGCCACTGCTTTGCAGCTCATGGTGACAGTTCGCTTTCCTCAGCACTCCCAAAAGGTGGTATCTGCCACCACCCCTGTCTTTCACTAAGCCACCCACTTTTGACCACACTAGACTGGAAGCCTGGCTCATGGAGACAGCAAATCTCTTTCTCCCGTTGATCAGAAAATTCATCTTCCACAGCAAAAAGGTCAGACTGAATGCAACAGTTGCCTGTTATCTGAAGTATGACTGTCGGTTTCCCCATCCATGCTCCTTATTCAGCAATCTTTTCTAGATTTTTCAGAGGCATTGCCAGGATTTTTGATTACAGAACCAAAACACCACCATAGCCTCCATCCTTCTTTTTTCACTCTCCCTTTTCCCCTTTCCTCCTACATATGCATTGCCAAGCTGCTTCGCAAACTTTTCTTGTAAGACAATCATTGTCCAGCAAGAAAAGTAACATAATTAAGAACATATATACACACATGCAGTTTTCTTCTTACTGAAGAATGTCTGTAGGGAAGTAATAAGATATTTTAGTAGAACAACTAATGCAGTTAGAAAAAATATGCAAGCTTTTGAGCGCAAAGTTCTTTCTCAGAACTGCTGTTTGGGTAACATTTTATTGATGATTTTAATAATAAGAGGAAAAAACTGCAGGGGTTTCACCATTAGTCTCTGTTCTAGGACTTTCACACCCAACCACTTTAAGAAACAATTAGTGATGGTCTGCCCACCACCTCCCAAGGACTTTACAGTCAAAGATAATTTATGTTTCAGAAAAAATAATCTTCTGTTCCTTGTCTTGCTTCCTTCCCTCCTGCCCCCCACCCCCCATGTCTGCTATGATCTGTTAACATAATAGAGAATTAACAGTTTAATTTAGGCTTTTAAGCCTCCCTCTCATAAATTCTTAATTTAATGTGAATTTCAGGAACACAAGAAATATAGAATCATGTTTTTCATCTGTAAGCTTCAGGTAGTTCTGCTGCTAGTGTAAATTAATGCAGTTAAGATGTGAAGTTTGTGTAGATATGAAAATTTACATAAGATATATATGTTTCTTTCGTGTTTTATTGTTTTGATTGGTTTGGGGGTTTTTGTTTGTGGTTTTTTGGAAGGGATTTTTGTCAGCACTGCTATTTGTAAGTCAATGTACACATTTTGCAGGTTTTGAATATGGGTTCAGCTGTGAAATTTTGTAGGCAATGACAAACAATCATTTGCTCAGATAGTCCAGTGGGATCACTCAGCCTAAGCACTCCCCAGCAAGATTACAGTTATATTTTGATACTACAAGAATTCATCAAGCGGGTCTTTGATGTTATTTTGGCCCCCATTTGAGGTTTACCTAGACTATTCTAGCAGTGTTGGGGCTTTTGACTTTTCATGGTGGGGAAAGCAGGAACAAAGTCAACATTATGAACAAGAAGGGAATTGGACACATATACATGTAAGTGACACAGGACTTTGTTGTTGTTGTTAATGGAAGGGAAAGAGAGGGGAAAGCAGACATACTCTCATTTGTACGCTTTCCTCCTGCAGCTTGGAAGGCTCTCAGCTCATGGGTTTTGGTGTCTGCCCTAGCCAAGGTTCAGCTCCGCACTGGGATGAGGTCCAGGTTCATGCAGTCTGTTCCACTTAGTACCACTCAGCACCCAGTGTAAATAGTTGTGCAGGCTTGAAATGAGCCATGATGTTTCCTAAAAGCCTCCCATCATATGCAAGTAGAGCGCAAGAACCAGGCTGTAAGGTAACCCACAGAATGTACTCATCCTTCAGAACAGTCATCACTGTGGAATAGTGAGAGAGCCTGCCACAGCTCTGTCACAGGCCCTGAGTGGCCATTGTGTAGGTTTCAGCTGCAGTAGGGAATGATCAATACTCTTTCCAGTCAAACCTTGTGATCTGGAGCTGTGTCCAACCACAGCGGAACCCAGAGCTTGTTCTAGCTCTTCATATTTTTCTGTGATTTGTTTTATGATTTCTTCAAGTCTGCAAATGGCAAAGACCCGGAGAAAATCCAGAACATTTTAACATCGGGTTCACCTTCTCTAACATCAATGCCTTTCTTTACTTCCAAAAGCCCTTTACCTTACTCTCAGACAAACCTCCTAATAGCTGTATTCATTGCACCATTACATATGAATTCCCTGAGTAACATCTGGTATGTGTGTTGAATAAAGCAGGTGTCTTTGGAAACATGGGATGCTACAAGCAATTAAGACTGTAGGATAGGTACAGAAAATGTAAAAGCAGCATGAAAACCTACATTTGGCATTTGCTGATTCCCAAGCTTTTGATGTGGCAACTTATGCGGAAGAGTTCTTTTGCTGTGAGGGTTTGGGTTTAGTATAATTCCCTCCACTGTTTTAGTAGGAGTTAATAGGAAGCCTAGTGATACATCAGCACAACCTGAGCCTGAACTACTTTCCAAATAAACTGCTGCCCCTTGATCTGAAGACTAACCAAAGGAAGAACTGTCACCCTTGCACAGCGCCAGGCTGCTGCACTGGCTGCTCCCAGAGAGCCTGACTCTGTGCTGTGCTGCCTCACCTGACAGCTCTTGTACTCTTTCTCTTTGGCATGAGTCGGGCTCACAAGGCAAACAACAAGATTTTTCCCTCTTTTATTCTTTTTTTTTTTTTTTTTTTAAACTTAAATGCCAGCTTAGCCTGAAAAGAATTTCATGAGGTATTTCCTGAGCCTGGAAGCTTCTTACTTACAGGTTTCAAAAGGTCTGCCTAATGTCAGCATTAGGACTTCCTCCAGAAAATGTCTCAAGAATCTTTTCTAACATAAAATATTAGGAAATTTATTTTTATGGCTTGTAACCACCTTTTTCAGTAAGAATCATTCTGTAAACAAAGAGAGTTACTGTGGTGTAAAACTGGAGAAACATAGTGGCTGAGAAACTGTATTTGTACTGTTGTTCACCACTGATGTATTAAACTTTTAATTTTCATCTTAAATATAGACTACAATTGAAATGAAAACAAATCAGTAAATATTCGTGTCTGAGGCTTACAGCTATGTTTCCTCCATCAGCTGTAACTCAACACTTCCTATCATTGCACGTAGTGTTAACTTCTGTATCCTTAATTTGTTCTTTTCAGCTACTGATTTATTTAATATTTACTTCTGAGCTAATGACAACAGGCTTATCTGAACACCTGACTGCACATGGTGCACATGGCACAATTAAAACCAAGAAGACTATTGCACTGGAGTGACAAAAAGTCTTCATCAAACATTCCCACAAATCCCAAACATATCGTTCCTAGTGCTGTGACTTAGCCAGTCATCTTGCCTCAAGCAAAGTCAGAAAGATAAACCTTCAGCTGTGTCCTGAAGGTCAACATTTATCATTGGTAACATTGAGCTAAAATAGATTTTTCATTTCTTTTCTTTCTGTTTCACAAAAAAATAGGTGATATCTTTTAACTTTGGAGATGGCATTGGATATAATGTCCTACCTCCTAACATTAAAGACTGCTATGATAAAATGTTTCGATTTCTGTACTTGCAATCACTATATATAAAATATAAGCCTCTCCAGGATCTGTGTGGATCACAGGTTTTTTTACAGAAAGCGTAGCACAGATAGGTGAGGTAATGTTCTGACACAGTCCTTCACAGACTTATGAACAACAGCTTGATTTTAAATTCATAGTAACCAAAGCTGTTGATTGAAAAAGCATTGAATTTTAGATGGTGTTCAGAGTGGGTAAACAAACTCAGTATTCAAAACAAAACAAAACAGAGTGAAAAAAACACCTCAAAACCCTCGTGCTGTTTTTAGCCTAAGCAAGGCTCAGTGGAATATGGTTCTGTGAAGATGTAGAGATCTCTAGGCTATAACTGGAAGTCGCAGACCTGTAACATACTAGCAGGGCTAGTTTGCTTGCAGACCTGAACTGACCTCACTACTACCACTGTGATGCCTGATCTGAAGTTTCCCCTTTGGGTCAGTGCAGATGTGCTCTGATGTGAAGCAGCTGAATTGCTGGGCATAGATGTCTTCACTGGTTCCACTATTTTCATATAGATGCTCATGGGAATGAAAGTATTGTAAGGGAAGATGACCCCTCCTCTGATGCCTTGACAGTATTGGTTAATGGATAAAGGATGTTACAGAATGAATAGATAACAGCAAATGCATGGAGCTGGATGCGTGAGTGTCAGGTTGAAAAATTCTTTTTAGGGTAAGCAGGCTTTTTAAGGAGTTTTTTTCTTTGTTTGTTGTGACATATGTTGCAAAAATATAAATGTGTAAGACAATGTTTCTATTATTCATTCTGTTGTTTGTTTGGGGGCACAGTGAAAAGTCTGACAGGGCCTTGAGTATGCTAATATGCCTTATGAGGACCCAACAAGCTTCACCTGAGGCTTTCTTCTCTGCCCCGCCCATGGACCTTGAAGCCCAGTTTAGTTCAACCCTGGGCACTCACTGTCTGCCCTCTATGTTGCAGGAGCACTGGTCTCCAGCTCAGCCAAAGCTATGCCCCTGCCTGGCCATGAGACCTGCTGATCTGGAACCTGACCCATGGACTGACATCCCAGCTTGACCTAGGACCTTCTTTGTCACCATGAACTTTCCTGGGAGATGATCAAACTGTGTCTAATTCTGTTTACTCTCATCAGATCCATTCTCAATCTTTTGATTGACTTCCCAGCTTGACCATGTACCTACCTCATCACCACAACTTGCCTGATGATACAGACTCTTGGTCAAAGCTGGCTGCTGTCTCTAAACCCATCCTGCTCGCATCCCTTGGGTTCTGCAGGAACCTCCTACCATGCTAGTCATGTTCTCAGCCTCAGCCCCCCGTCTGTAGGAAGCATCCAGCCTTCACTTCTCCCCAGCAGCATGTTGGTCAAATTGTGGTATTTCAAAAGTGGTAAACACCAATATAATTGTATTTCACAAGGTTTGGGTTTTTTTCCTCATGACAGAAGTATTTGAAGTTAAAGGCTTGAAAGTGCATTTTCAATCACAATTACTGTGTCAGTACTGTGAAGTTATAATCACAGTAAGAGCAATTGTTGCATAAATCCTATTACAGAGGAGCTCATTTGAGCCAATTAATTGAAGAAAACTGTGGAGTTGAAGAATTAGAGCTTCTCTTAAGAAAACTAACCAAATATTCAGAGTTTCTTTGTTTACTTTCAGCTTGCATAGTAGTTTGGACACAATATGAATCTAACAGATCATATGAAACTTCTAGATAGGGAAGTTGCTTGGTCATTACCAAAGTAGGTCAGACTTCAGGCAGCAACCTCATGGAGCCCCTCCAGCCATCCATTCCCAAGGGTAGAGAGTCATGGAAAGGTTTGGTTTAGAAGGGACCTGAAAACCCATCTAGTTCCAATGCCCCTGCCATGGTCAGGGACACTCTTCACTAGCCCAGGTTGCCCAAAGCCCCATCCAATGTGGCCTTGAACGTTTCCTAGGGAGGGGGCAGCCACAGCTTCTCTGGGCAGCCTGTGCCACGGCCTCACTACCCTCACAGAGAAGAATTTCTTCCTTGTATCTAATCTAAATCTGCCTGCCAGCTTAAGGACATTACACCTTGTCCTATTGCTACACTCCCTGATATAGATCTTCAGGATGAATATTGCAAGGTTTTTCTTTGAGCTGAAGCTGACATCCCAACAGCATTGCTAAGTCAGCCATGAAGCCCACCACACAGCAGTCATAGCTGACATTTTGCATGAGAGGCTTAATTGGTTTTAGTTATGTTATTTTGTGGGAGTTACCGAGTGACAGCCCACTGTTCAATGTTTGCCTGCCTCTCCCCAAAATGCACCTAGATTCATTTTTCCTAGAAGCTTAATGTACATTTTTAACAACATCTTGCAGTTAAAGAAACTCCACAGTTTGCTGCAGAGTGGTGGCTGTTTATCAGTCCTACTCCCTCTCTGTGTTCTAGCTTTTGGCAAGATCACTATCTTCTTACAGTGATGAAAGAGAATATTAAGAACATACATCAAAATGAAAGACATGATAAGTCATTTTTTATCTTACTGTTTATTAAGACTCTTCATCCTTGATTTATTAAGTGGTGTTTTTAATTGATAGTAGGGAAAATTAAAGCTCTGTCATAATAGATTATACCAATATCTCCTTGTATCCAAGACTAAACCCTAAAAGCCAATTATTTATTTCTTGTAAGAAACACTGCGCTGCATGTTTTCAGATGGGAAACCAGTCCCTTAGGTTGTACTTGCAAACTTAGAGTGGCAGCTTAGAAATGTGGGGTGATAATTCAGATAAGGTGGTACAATGGGAGGTCATATAGAAATTTAAGGACTAGGTAGGCTTGAGAGAATGCTGTGAAAGACTGCAGCATACTTGTCAGGCAGATAGGGAGAGAGGCAGGTGAAAGGCAGCAGTCTGTCTTCACACCACTACAAGAGCAATCCCAGTTCTCTTTAGTAACACTTTCCCTATTCTCCACTCTGACTTTTAAGTCAGTCTGTCAGCAACAGTGAGTCTGTCAGCAACAGCAGTGTCATAAGAATTGGACTTGTGGGGAAAAACTGCTTAGAAAACCATCCGGGTCCAAGGTACTCAGGTATTAAGAGATTTTTTTGGCATTCAAACCGTAGTCAAACAAAATTCAGAGCAGGGGACCCGCACTTCACACGTGTGTTGTTCTTACTTTTACAGAAACAGCAGGTGCTTCTACCCATACTCATCTCAAAGATGTAGTAGAATGACCTTTTATTTTCCCTCATTGCTCCACTGTGCCTAGAGCTCCTATGGGCTTGGCTTCTTCAGTGTCTAGCCTTGGATGACAGTTGGCTAACATTTCTTTGGATAAGACTAAGGTGATTCTCATGGGCCTACTAAAAATTAGTACCAAATTCTGAAAGTACTATCTGTTCCCTGGGAGCCCAGGGAACTTTTGTACCCCCATTCAGAGTTAGGTTAAATATTCATTCTGTTATTCCTGTTTTTCTCACTTCCATACTACCCTGCCACTGAGGTCAGTCAGCTTCCTGAATGCTGTTCGTTGCTCCCTCAGAGGCTGACACTAGCTTTTATAATCACACTGAGAAGGAATTTCTTTGCGGGCATTACCATGGAGCTTTGCTGAGCACATGAAAACATAGGAGTACAGCGAGAGCCCAGCTTCAAAGCAGCGGCTGGTCCCTCATGCACTTCAAGGAGCAGCAATCTGCATTATCGTGGATGACTTTTCTTTGCTCCATTAGGTACAGACAGCTCTTGAGAAAGAGTCAACATTTATCCTGAAGCAGATTTCTGTCCTATTACTCAGTTCTTAATGAGTGGTAATATCGCCATATGAGGAATGGATATATGGTTGCCAGTGAAAGCAACCTCCTCACAGGAATAGAGCAAGCAGGATTAGGAGTGAGAACCTTGCTCACTAAGTCTGCTGTCTTGCTGTCCTTTAAAGGCAGGCGTGCAGTGGAGCAAAGTGGACACAGTCCCACTGGTGGTTTTACCTGTGTCAGTGGCTTTGAAATCCAAACCAGTTTCCAGTAAATTTGCTATTATCTAGAAGTGGAGCTTAAAAATTTGGCACAGGGGGGACTGCATCAGTATCTTCGTGATGAATCAGCCCCAACAGGGGCAAAAGCAGCAAGCCAAACTCTTCTGGGCTTTCCTCCCAGTCACACCCCTTTCTTTCTTGTACACTGAACCCCTGCCTTGTGCTGACCCTAGCCCCGGACTCCTAAACGGTAACATCCAAGTTTTCTTACCCCATGGAGCAGACTCAGCTTGGTAGGTGACATGAGGCAGCCTCCATAAGAGCTTTTTACACTGTAGGAGCATGCCAGTACCTGCTTCCAGTGCTGAGTACCAACATGTGTTCTCTGGTCCCACTGCTGCTACTGGGAGCCATTGCAGGCAGAACAGCCTTGCTCTGTGAAATTTTTACTTGATTTAACCTTTTTGACACAGTAACACAATTATTGTGTTAAATTAACACAAACTTCTAAACACTAGTTTTGGTATTTAAAAAAAAAAAAAGAAAAATTGATACAATCAAATATTTAAATAAACAACTTTTCTTTCCCATGGTCAACTTCAAACAATTCTCCTCTCTCCTCCTCATGTCAAATCCCCTTATTTTCACTCAGTGGTTATACTCAGTCTTTCCCCGTGCAGTGCAGGAGGTTTGGGGTTATGTGCATGATGGTTTCTGCCTACTACTCCATGCATATTGGTTTCTTTCTGCCAATTCCTGCTTCTGACTGTCCTCTGCTTTGTTGTGGGTCACCAATGGCTTCAATCCCTCAGGGGTGCCTTTGCACTGACATCTCTCCCACCAGTGTCAGAACTGGCTGGACCCAGTATGAGCAACCCGGGCACCTCCCAGCCCCCTCCCACACAGGGCACCTGCAGCCACCACCACCCAAGTCTGACCATAATGCCCAGTTATTTCCCAAGGGACACATTTTCACTTCTCCTTTTGTCCTAGCTTTGTAGATGTCTCTTTTATTCCTCTACCAGCATTGGCCTTTAGGTTTAATGGCTATCCACCCTCCCTCCCAGGTGTTCAGCTGGGACTAGAACCAAATGAAAGAGAAGGAAATTTCCAGAAAATTCCAAACACTGATTTTTGGCCAGGTTTCAATGTCACCAGCCACTTTTTAAGTGTTCACACACAGTGGTATCAGAGCCATTAGCCATTTTCCATATCTGACATATAAAGTAGGAATTTATGGTAACTTTATGGTAGAAGCTTACTCAGACGGGAATTTAAGGAACTGGTAGGGAGGCCCCAGTGGAAAATACTGCAATAATTAAATGGTTTTAAGAACAAGTAATTATGATGGAGGGATCTCCAATAAAAACAGGCTGTTTACAGGATCCTCGTGGCTTGATGAAAATTGATTGAAACACTATCACAGCCAAAATTTGAAAAAGAAAATTCCCAAAAGAGCAGATTACATAAAAATACATCTTTGTGAAAATGGTATGCCACATTTTCATGAAAATAATACATTAACAGAAACAGCCCATGGAATGCCATGCCATTTCCCCTTTCATTCTTTGGGCATTTAAAAGATATATATTTACATATTCTGCCTTTTACCAGTGATTTCTTATACATACTGACAATAAGACACAATTTATGTGTCCCTGTCTGCCTTGTCTTTGCTTTTGTAGTTCCTTTTGCCATTGTGTTTGAAGTGGAATAATATACACTGGCATAGATTGTGTTTTCTGTTACTTGTGATTACTCACCAAATCATTCTGGAGTGTTCTTTGTTTTTTTCTAATTATTGGGTTTGATCTCTGCTTGGGGAATAGGGCATTCTTTGCTGTGCTGTCCTGAAAATAATTGCATTTGCAGTGATTGTTTTCTAATAACAGTTCTGTAGAGTAAATGCTTTGGGGCCAAATCCAGCTTTACTTATGAGAACAAAAGAATTCTGCCTGAATAATAATTGAGTAAGGACTTTGTGTGTTGGGTCATTATTTGTGAAATATTTATACAGCCCATGACAACTACTACGTATCTCCAGTACAATAAAGAACGACCATCATGTCAAAACAACAACTATTACAACATTATAATCCAATTCGGGCAGCATAGTGCCTTGGTTTGGACATGAGCCTTTCACAGATACTCATGAGAGCTGATGGCTCAGACAGGGTAGAGGTACCTAGAATAAATTCCATTGTGTAAGATATGCCTTTCTCCCTCCCCTCCCCCCTCTCCAGTAACAGCCGTAGTTGATTGAGGGCTAGGTTGTGACAATTTTGGCAACACTGAAGAACTACTTGCTTTCCCCAAATAATCTCATTTGTTTCATTGATCATTAAAAACTAATGAGAAATAATGGGACTAGGTCCTCAGCAATTATTTGGGTTTTGAATAATACCCAGTGATTATGTGACATTCAAGGTATTCCACAGGTTGATGCCTAGGTATCTGCAGTGCTACTCTATCTGACGTTCATTTCCAGCACAGTTCATAGCAGTTTAGCCAAAGGCTTTCCACTGATCTTAGTGGTGGGTCGCAGCAGGCAAATCCTACATAAGACAAAGACACTATTATCCTCCAGCTCTTTTTTCTTCTTATACTACAATTAACATTCAAAGCAATATTAAGTCTTTATTTTTAATTTACACTTTGTCGAATACTGAGTATTGGGAGACATACTTTTTCCGAATTTTCTCTTCTTAGCTGCATAAATCTCACATGCAGGCACTGTCCTTAATAATGTATGCCATTCTGGTGCACCAGTGTAATTCTTCTAATATACCCTGTGGGTTTAATTCTTGCTTTCTATATTTTAACTGTAAGAGTACAGATTAAGAACTGTGAGTTACTTCAAGAGACAGTTTTTGCTGCTTTGAAGAATATCTGGTGGATTATCATCATGGAGAATTATTGTGAGGTGCTGTAAAAGAAATGAAATCAGCAAATATAGATCAAATATCCTGGTTTTGAATGCAGGAAATAAACCGCATGCAAACAGAGCTGTCAGGGCTCCATTCTTCAGGTGGTGTCATTTAGTCTGGAGAACTAGAGTTATTTAATTCTGCACCATGTAGAGACAGAACATCATCACTCTCTGAGGCAGCAATTGTCATATTACCATACACATATGAACATATACAATAAATAAATCACATTCCCACATTTACATTGCAGTGTGAGTGTAATTGTAATAACAGTTGAGTGATTCTCAGACACTTTGGTGACAAACTAATTCTGAATGCAATACATTGATCATTACTCTGACATCTACTAACTGATCTGCCTGCACATCCAAAATTCAGAGATAATATATTACATGGATTATTGTGTCATCAGCACTGTTTATTAAGGTGCAGTGGCTTGTTCAGGGTGGGGGTTGGTCTCTCTCTAGTAGTTAGGAACAGGACAAGGGGAAACAGTCTTAAATTGCACCAGGGAAAGTTTAGGTTGGATATTAGGACAAATTCTTTACTGAAAGGGTTTTTAGGGTTGCTGCCCAGGGAAGTGGTTGAGTCACCATTCCTGGAGGTGTTTAAAAGAAGAGTAGATGTTGTACTTGGTGACATAATCGAGTGTTGGACCTAGTAGGGCTGGACAGATGGTTGGACTCAATGATCTAAAAGGTCTTTTGCAACCGGAACCATGCTATGATTCTATGATTCTATGAAATTATAACTTTGCACATCATAAAGGTTTAATGTTAACTATAGGCAGTGTATTTTTCCTCTGCCTCCTCAATCAATCTGGCCACTCCTTTTATTTTGTTCTATTGCCTTTTACATGTGCTTCTCTCCGGTCTTACTTCAAAAGTCTATTTTTTCCTCAGCTAGCAGGGAGTTATAGTCTGTAATGGGAGAGCTGTTGCTTTTGGTCCTTTATAAGGTAATTCTGATTACTGGTAATGGGTATTCTACAAAAAGGAAATGGACAGAATATACCCCACTTTTAGGATAAACCGTTAAATGCTTAGGTGTGCCTTATTCAAGTAAATCTTCCACTGACATATTTTACTTCAAAATATAGCAACCAAACACAGAGGGAGAATACAGGGCTGGATTCAATGTTAGTTGGTTGTCCGGGCATCACTTATTACTGCAGCGGTCAGAGCCTTGCTGATGCTCACCAACCTGCTGGGTTTGGGCAGCAAACAGTGTGAAATATGATTGTAAATTCCCTTAATTGGGGCCAAGGTCTTCTTTAGGTCCTCCGGCACTTTTCCTTTAGTTATCAGTCCTCCATGGAGCTGAGATCATAAACTCAGTCTTTTTTAGCTCCCAACTCCAGTCGTAACTCCTGGAGACTCACCAGGATTAAAAGCATCCTTTTTTTACTGCTTCCTCCTGTTTTATAGCTTATCCTATCTAGAGAGGCTTAAATCACGTAATACAGAGAATTTGTAATGATTTCTAACATGTTTGTTCTTTAACGCATATAAAGCAAGAGACGTAAAGGTCAATCAAATTAACAAACTTCTCTGTGTCTTTTCCTCAATTTCCTTACTATTTTGGAGCACTCCCTGTGTTACTGTGGGAGTCACTTGTAGTGACGGTCCTTCCCTCTGCTTCTAGTCTCTTCTCCTAAAAAGAAGTGCCTGATGAGGGACATTTCCCTTTTTGAGGAGGTGATGTGTTTTCTCATATATATGCCTGGGCTTTTGTAGCACAGTACATGAGAGTACAAACCCCTCCTTTGCTGAAAAGGAGTCCAGTTTGAATAGCATCATATCAGAGTGTAACTATATTGTCAGCAATGGCTAAGTGTAAACATATCTCCCCAAAACCCAACAATTGCAGAGTGCTGCACAACACAAAGACAAACCCAACACCCCAGTCACACTCAGACTGCCATGGAGGCACCAGGAGCACCTCTGTCCAACCAGTCCCTTTTATGGGGGAGTGATGTCAGGTGGTGTGGAAACAGCCTGTGCTGACTCATCTCACCTGTGCTGGCTGCTTGGGGATGTTGACTCTGGCCAGAACCAAGACAATCCTGCAAAGCAATATGAAAGGTTTCAGCTGTACTCTCAAAATCATATCAAGAAACAAAACAGGACTTGAAACCTGATAGAAATATTGAGAAACATGCTAATCCAACATTGAAAGATACTGTTCATCAAATTTTGCCCTTTTTTGTTGATTATTTTAATATATTCTGCAAATATTTCTGGTAGGTTTTGGGCATCTCTCTACCTGGTCCATTGCTATTCATTGAATAATTTATTCAAAGATTAATGGCAAAACAGATCCAATAAATTATGCTATGAATATTTTTTCAGTGTAGTCAACTGGCCCTAAAACCTATTACAGAAGGCTTTCATTTATAATACATACGGCTCTCTATATAATAAATTAACAGGCACTGTGAATCATGCAGCTACAATTTTATCGAAGACTTGTGGGGACATCATAAAGCTCAAAAATGAGTCTCAAGCAGTTATAAGAGACACAGGTATTCCAAAATAGAGTGATATTCCCATAACTCAAAGTGCTCTTGCATTTTAATTAATACTGGGATTCAGTGTAACAGTAAATCTTCCCTCTCTTTCACTACCTCCCCTTATCCCTCCTCTTTCTACTTCTGTTCCACTCTGCACAACCACTTCAGATCCTCCCAGTCCTGGCACTGCTCCCACCTAGCTCCGACATCACCCTCTCAGCAGCAATCAACATGTGTCGGGATGGAGCTAAGATCCATCTCAGAAAGGTACTCATATGCTTTCTGGTAAAGAAGAGGGATTGTCCTCCTGAAGCCAATGGGATGATCTGCTGATTTTGGCTGGGATAGAGTTCATTTTCTTCACAGTAGCTGGTATAAGGATATGGTTTTGGATTAGTGCTGAAAACAATATTGGGGATATAGGGATGTTTTTGTTACTGCTGAGCAGTGCTTACATAGAGCCAAGGCCTCTTCTGCTTCTCACACCACCCCACCAGACTGTGGGCTGGGGTTGCACAACAAATTGGGAGGGGACACAGCCAGGACAGCTGACCCCAGCTGCTGAAAGGGATATCCCATACCATATGATGTCATGCTCAGCATATAAAGCTGGGGGAAGAAAGAAAGGCAGAACATGTTACAAGGGATGGTGTTTGTATTCCCATGAACGTTAGGTATGATGGAACCCTGCTTTCCTGGAGATGGCTGAACATGTGCCTGCCCATGGTCAGAGGGAATGAATTACTTGTCTTCCCTTTCTTGCACACATGACTTTTGCTTTAGCTATTAAGCTGTCTTTACCTCAACCCACAAGTTTTCTCACTTTTACCCTTCTAGTTCTCTCCCCCATTCCACTGAAGCAGTGTGAGTGAGTAGCCACATGGTGCTCATCTGTCATCTGGGGCAGAACCACAACACAACTCCACACTTGCATGACAGCAGTGCTCAAGGGTCTTAGAGACCACCCAAGAGGCAGATGCCTCAGTGACTATGTTGTCTTGCCTCTTTCCATGTCTCTTCCATGTGCTGTGCACACACTAGACTCTCAATGCTCTTTACTCATGTGCTATTTTATTAGAGAAAAACAGGTTAAATTATTCTTCTCCACCCCTTGTGCTGGCAATTACTTTTAAGTAATTCTGGCTAATTTTACCTTTGACTAACAAACATGATTTTAAAAAAATTTGAGGTAGCTGGTATTAAAAAAAGATAATTTTCTCTCCTCTCTAAACAAACATAGGTTTCTGAATATTTGTCATGTTACTTCTAACTGTCCAGGAAACAGTGTTGACCACAGATTCTGAGTGTTCACATTGTCAGTGTGCTCGCAAAATTAATTGTAAGCAAAGGCTGGAAAAGGAATCTTGTGCCCTGAAGCATACCAGTTTACAGAGAGTACTCAGTTCCACACATAAAGTTTACCTGTCTCTAACTCATCAAGAAAAGCACTTTGACATTACTGACTTCTGAAAAATTGCACTAGGCCCCTCCTCTTCATTCACAGATTTGTAGGGGTTGAAAGGGACTTCTAGAGATCATCTAGTCCAACCCCCTGGTCAAAGCAGGTTCCCTAGGACAGGTCGCACAGGAAGGCATCCAGATGGGTCTTAAATATCTCCAGAGAAGGAGACTCCACAACTCCCCTGGGCAGCCTGTAAAACACTCATCCCTGAGTGTTTTTCAGAAAATGGTTTTAAAACTAGTTTGTGGATGTAAAGTCTGAGGCACAAAAATCAGAAGGAATATTCCCAGATCTTAGAAGCTGTGTTGGGAACTCCCTAATTTTCCTCCTCCTTTTCCCAAGTCTTTAAATCCCATGGTTGCTTCAGCCACTCTTTTCTTCCAGTTTAAGGCCAGACATGTTGGGGAATCAACTACAGGTCTCTTGACCATAAATACAGCGTCGCAGGCACAGAAGGCATTTGCTCCCAAACTTAAGAAATCACTTCAATTTTCCTTCAAAAGAGAGGACTATCTAGAGGTCAGAACTGCCAGAACAGTTTAATTCTGTCTAGAAAATGTGTTCTTTGTACATTTAGTTTAACCGCTTGCTGGAACACTGCAGATACTGCAATGTGATTGCTTCCTGTGTTTTTTTGCTGAGTTCATTTCATAAAAGATTGTACATAGTGCTGTTTCTTTGAGACCCTGTTGAGTTGGCAAAAATAGCATCTCAGCTTTTTCTCCTTTGTAGTTTTCTAGTTAGAAGGATTCCTCTTCTAATCAGCAGATTTTAGCAGTACTTAAGCTCCTGTCGGAGGGTGGCAGACTCATAATATAACGTGGGTTCCAGATTAATAAACTTACTCTCTCTAATGAAGTTTATCTTTTCTTTCATTCTTCAATATGCCAATTTTGCTTGCAGTTTTGAGTGCTTGGAAAGAGCCAGATAATTTCCTCTGGCCCATCCTTAAGGAATTGTATATTTCTTTTAAAAACTCTGACCTCTGTCTAAACATTGGCCAGAGTAGATAAACAAGATAAAGATAAAACAGTTTTGGGTGAAGCTGTTTGGGGTTGAGAAAAGGCAATGTTCTGATCTACATGGGACCTATCTTGAGTGTTTTGAACCAGATGACATCTCAAGGTCTTTTCCAAACTGAGCTGCTCTTTGAGTCTATGATTCTCATCCCCAGAAGGAAAATTGCCTCCTCTCAATGACAGCACTCATCTTGAGGCTGGTTCATACCACTGTTTGAACTCAACTTTCCTCACTGCTGATGAAGCTCACAGGTACAGCACCACTCTGCTTTGGAAACACATAAAAAGCAGGTATTACACAGTTTAAGGTATATTAAAAAAAGTTCTTTGTACCACTAGTACAAGAGAATATGAATAAGGATCCTTGCTTTTGTGATATAAAAGAATAAAAATAAGAGTGCTTTATTTTCTGAATAACAAGATCTGGTAAGCTGAACAGTAGCAATACTGACTGGAAGGACAAGAAGTTGTGTTTGTCTGTCATAGGGCTCTGACAGCATTTTATCACTTCCTCTATCCTGACTTTTCTCTGTCACTGCAGGACAGACTTTAGGGAGGGAAACTATAGCGAAATGATTTACAAGCTTTAAACAACAGCAGTGGGTCTTATTACTACAATACACTATTCCCACCTTTAGCAATTTGAGGTGGCTGAAATTTTTAAAAATAGTCAGAAGGAAGGGTGTTATGCTTTGCGATATCAAAGTTCATCAGCACCAGGCACTGTGAGAGAAGGCTCCAGCTGCAAACGTGTGAACTTTAATTCCTCTGAAGCTATTTTATCTTCTAACACAGTTTTGTTCCCTTCATGTCCCTTTGCTCAGCTTTTTTTAAAGCCCCTTTCCTGTCATATGAAATGTAATTTCACAAACTGACTGACAGCAGACATTGAATCCTAAGGCTCTTCCACACAAAAAGACAAAAATAAAGCGGAACATTCACCCCCAAAGCCCCTAAACTGCCATAAAAAGATTTTGACTGTGGCAGCTGTCTCTTATCTATTGTACTTTTAAAATAGTGTGCTGACTTATTTTCTTAAAAGGGTAAGAAAGCTCTCAGGCTTTTTAACCTCCTTGCCAAGGTAATGTCTGTTGCCATTCCCGGATGCTCTGAGTGAAATTGTACACACCATCCAGCAGTGGATGGGGCACTTGAGAGAAGGCCAGCGTTATAGGGCTGGCTGTCCTGTAAATCTTCACTGTGGCTTCTGGCAAAGCAATCTTGCCTGGCTTGTCTAAACACCGAGCGCTACATTGCAGGGGCTGAATTGTAATGTATCTCTTAAAAAGAACAAGGAGGCTCCAGTTTTGATGAGAGCCATGAGACATTGCCTTATACCATTAAATCATGTTAATAACATTGTCAGAACAAGGGTACATCTCCCCCAGAAAGAAACCTTAACCAAAATGAAGTAAAAAACCAACCCAAACCCCAAAATATTTATGCCTTAGCAGCATTTCAGCTGTTGAAGCATTCACAGGCAGAGCTATTTTTTTCCAATAGGGCTGTACAGTTGCAAATAAGTCAAGAAAAAATCACTTATAAATTAGGACTATTGGACATTTGTGTATGGCTAGACTCCTCAGAGCCCCTTCTTTAGACCAAAATTGCCAGTCCTCCATGGTATGATCTCACAAGCATGTGTTAAGGGATTGCCTCAGACCCATAGAGCTCTTAAGGTTCAGAGCTGAGTCTTCTCTCAACTCCTTTCTGGGGACACTTTATAGCAGCCTTTCTGTATCTAAAAGGGGACTACAAGGAATCTAGAAAGGGACTGTTTGCGAGGGCATGGAGTGACAGGACAAGGGAGAATGGCTTTAAGATGAAGAAGGGCAGATTTAGATTAGATATCAGAAAGAAAGTCTTCCTTGTTAGGACGGTGAGGCCCTAGCCCAGAGAAGCTGTGGCTGCCCCTGGATCCCTGGCAGTTTTCAAGGCCAGGTTGGATGGGGCTTTGGGCAACCTGGGCTAGTGGAGGGTGTCCCTGCCCATGGCAGTGGCCTCAAACTAGATAGGTTTTGAGGTACCTTCCAATCCGAACTATTCTGTGACTCTGTGATTCCTTAGAAATGGCTTTAACTTTTGCTCATGAGGACAAGGAAATCCAGCCTAGGCAGGTCTGAATGTGTTGCCTGCCATGACCAGAAGATTTCTTAAACCAGTCTGTTCCTAAACACAATGCAAACACTTTCAGTTTGAGTGCAAGCCTAGGCTGAAAGCACCAAGCCATGGAGTCCTCAAGCTCATGTCGCTTCTCAGACGCGTAATCACGGGTTAGGGATAGAAAGCGTTGCACCCTTGAAGGAAAGGGCAATGTTTTCAGAGCCAGGATGAGAAAGAAGTTATTGGACCATGAATCCACAGACACTAAAGAAATTCATTGTCACAGGCTGTAACCCGGTCCAACAGTATTAAGCTGTGGTCACAGCTGATTCCTCGGATCAGTCTAATGGGAGCAGACAGCAGTAAAGCTACATGACTATGATGCCCCCTGAGCAAGGATCCAAGTAGGGAGTGAAGAGGAGGAGCAGAAGTTTGACATTTGCATAAACACTAAATTAGGAAAAACGCTAAATGTTAAACTGGATCCATACAAAGGAAGTAAAACAGTAATTTAAGAGATTTGTGGTTCAGTTAAGAACTCTGCAAATTACTCTATTAATGTTAAATTGGGGTGAAAATAGATCTCATACATAGTAATGAAGCTGAAGTTTAGCCTGCAAAGTTAAACGGGCAAGCCCGTCATTTCACGTTATCGCTGGTGGAAATCAGGAGGGACAAAGGACGGATAGGATAGACAAAATGATAGAGTTAGCAGACAAAGGCTGTGGCAAGCTGTTCACCAGAAATCCAATCTCTGCTGAGCAAACTCATCATCTGCTTGCTCTGAAAAGCTCACAAATTCCCTGCCTTTCACCTTTCGGTTGGGATGAAAGACATGCTGGCCAGCCGCCAACTTCTGGTTCAAGCATTTTAACTAGGAGTGTGATAGACATTCAGCTAGGGAGAGACAAGGAGTTTGCGTAGATCTACAAAAGGGTCTTTATATTTCTCCTGGAGATTTCTCAGTTAACCTTCACTAATCTCTTCTTACTGGATTTGCACCCCTAGAAACCTTTCTTTGAAGAGTTTGCTCACCAGAGAAAAACTGTCCAGACCGTCACAGATTTGAGGTTCAGTCACTGGAGTGAAAGAAAACAGCCTTTGCTGACCAAAGGAAATTCATGCAAGCTTCTCTAAAGCCTTATAACAACATATCTTTTTAGCACAGCAATGCATGCAGCATACAGGGCCTGATCTGGCCATCCTCAGAAATGATTCCGCGGAAAACATGGAGGGTTTTGCTGCATGTTTGGCTGGGCTTCTCCTATTCCTCCTCAGTCCCTTCACCTGCCCAGGGCCAGAGTTTGGCTGAGAATAATGCACAAAGGTGGATCATAACGAAATAGTTGCTTAATGACAGATTTGGGCCATGTCAGTGGTGTGTGACAGTTAGAAGTGCCAGGGATGGGCCACACAGACCAGCAGCAAAGGTAGAAGGCCCAAAAGGAGGCAAACATTTTCTCTTATTGGTGCCTGAGGACAGAGGGAAGGAAAGAGCTTTAGTCCCTCTGAAGAGGCTAGAATGAGTCTGGGATTAAGTGCTTGATGTTGGAAAACTTTATTTTACTCCATGCTTTTAATCCTGAGGGGAGTGGTAGGAGTAGGGCTCTCTGAGTGCTGGTTTTGCTTAGAACTTTTTTTAAACCTCAGTGTGAGCTGGTAAAGTTGAAGCTTAGATATTTTTGCATGAAGAGGAAAACACTCTCCTCCCCTATCCCAGTCTTACACATTTTGTACACAAAGATGTTGACTAAATTTCTATAAAAATGGGGCTAGTATCTCTACACATTTCCTAGCTTCCACAAATCATCAATGGGGCAAAACCGAGAGAACATTGTGCTTCAGAGACACTAGTCTCCATTTCTCCACTGACTTTGTAAGCAACCATCTGCAGGGGGCTGACTAGACTTTTTCTGGTACATTCAGGAGAAAAGGATTCCTTACGAAAGGGACACCATTTTTTACATGAGATAGACTGATTTGTCCTGGAGCCAGTTTCTACCTGTTCTCTACTCGTGTAGGCAGATATGTCTGTACAGAGAGTGTTTAACCACTGATTGATCAGGTCGTGCAGAATTTTGCATCCCTTAGATATGGCAGAATACAGATTCCTTGGTACAAAACTCTCTCTTTACTCTCCCTCCACTTGCCTCTCCTCAATTACCTGCAGTTCAAGGTCGGATGAAAACATGAAACAACACATCAAAATAAATCTACTGTTTAAATGGCAAAACATCCAGACTTGGGGTTTAAGTTAATAAAGAACATGTCTTATGCTAGGCAATTAATTTGCTTATACGTCTTAAACTATCATCCTGCTCTGGGTATCTGAACAGGTTATATAAGTTATTAGATGTTATTTTCCTTCCAAACTTCAAGCCTCATTCCTATGCTTGAACTGAAGTGCTGTATTTTCCTGACCTTGTATTTAGAAGTGACAAAATATGAATATTAAATTTGTATGACCTTTACCATCCCCAAACACATATTAGACTCATGTTCTTTGCACTGGCATTTGAAATGAGTTATTTGGTCTGCACTGACAGCTGTGTAGAGAAGCGATAAAGCCACAATACAGTATTGATGCAAAAGTATAAGCATAATAATCTTGTTTTTAAAAGTTTCAGATAAAAAGAGCAGATAGCACCTTGAGGTCATGGTTTAGGTTTTTGTCCTCCCTGAAGTGGTGTTTGGGAGCTGCAATCTCCTGTCTTTGTTTTCCAGTCCAACAGGGATGTATATTATGAGAAAATAAAAGGTCAGCTAGCAGTTAAACAGCCCCCCAAAATCTCTGAATACATGTAATTATATGCAGACGCACCAGCAGAGCTTTGGATGTGTTTTAAATACCCAAATGCAAACCGTTGGAGGCACTCCGTGTGTGTATCCATGTGTGTTTGTGCTTCCTCTCAATAAACAAGGTGCATTGCGACGTTGTAACTCTGTACCTTTCAAGTTAGTGATGTCTCTTGGAGCTTTTCATGATGTTCAAGAAATTCACTGACCTTTCAGCTACTAATCTCAGGTTTTATTCTTGAATTAAATGTGCTAGGTAAAAAAATATCACAATGAAAATTAAAAAAAGTTGTTCTGCTCTTATTGTTATGATGACACCAGAGC
The DNA here is from genome assembly GCA_022605575.1 of Laterallus jamaicensis coturniculus. NCBI lineage: Eukaryota > Metazoa > Chordata > Aves > Gruiformes > Rallidae > Laterallus > Laterallus jamaicensis. Next base: position 7,986,405 of record JAKCOX010000023.1, on the reverse strand, counting down.
TGTAGTCTGCCATAACTGTTGAATTGAGTAAATATATCTTGCATCAAAGGTGAGATTCTGAGCCTGGAACTTGTTTTAGTCTGATTGCCTAAGGAAACACGTGTTCCTCAGGTACATGTGACCGAAGCCTTTCTTTCAAATCCATTAGTCCCTTTCATGCAAATGCCACAGAGACAGGTAGATGTCTCAGGCATGATAACTCTCCGATCAAGGTGATGGGCTGCTTTAAGGAGACACACCTACTACTGCTTGCACTGTGGGAAGGACCTCCTGTACTGTGTTCAGTTTTGGGCCCCTCATTACAGGAAGGATGCTGAGATGCTGGAGTGCACTCAGAGGAGGGTGAAAAAGATGGTGAAGGGACTGGAGCACAATTCCTGTGAGGAACAGCTAAGGGAGCTGGGGCTTTTTAATCTTGAGAAAAGGAGGCTGAGGGGAGAGCTTATCACTCTCCACAACTACCTGCAAGGTTTGGTCTCTTCTCTCTGGTGACAAGTGATTGAACGAGGGAAATGGCTTAAAATTGCACCAGGGGAGATTTAGGTTAGATATCAGGAAGAACTTCTTTACTGAAAGGGTTGTAAGGTACTGGAACAGGCTTCCCAGGGAGGTTGTGGGGTGACGATCCGATCCCTGGAAGTCTTTAAAAAGTGTGTGTATGAAGTGCTTAAGGACATGACTTAGGGGTGGGCTAATCAGGGCTAGGCTATGGTTGGACAGACTCAATGATCTTAAGGGTCTCTTCCAACCCAGGTGATTCTATGATTCTATAAGGATGAGGAGATCCCACCACATCTCCAGGTTGCTCACCTCAGCAGGACTGCCCACAGCACGCATGTAACCCCAGCTGGTGGGTAGCAGATTTAGTATGGGGATGTGAAAAATAACTGGGGGGGTAGCAAAGGAGAAGGTGTAGGAGATGCAGAATGCTACCTGAAGGCAGTTAGAAAGGGTGTGTGAGGTATAGACGTGGGGGGAAGATTGCTGTTTTTGATCTTTTCCCTCTCCCTTCTCACAGCCCTACTACTCCATGATATCTTTGCTTCAGCTACTTGAGCCGTTGACCATCTAATACCTGTGATTTATCTCTTGTTCTGACAGAATCCACCCATTTCTCCATATCTGATTTTTTAAGAGTACCTGTTCTCTCACACTGACTGGGTGAGCCGTTTGTGTTTGCTTAGTGTTTACCTTCAACTCCTCTGTAACTGTTGAACTTTGTGGCTGATTTCAGTCAAAGGTTGAAGCAAGAAAAAAAAACCCCTCAAAGATATTAAATTCTTATATATTTCATGAAATTTAGCTGCAAGGGAGAGGAGGGTTGTTATTGAGGTGTCCTCACCAAGGAAAGGAACTAGATGACACATCCTCAGACGGGAAAATCTGTGCTGCAGAGATCAGTCTCTCTGCTGCAGGAAAGTTCCCACCAGAACCAGAACCACCTGAGTAACCAATCGAGATGAGAGAGGGGCCTTCTGTGGATCTGGTGTTCAGAGGACAGAGAGTTTCTTCAGAAAGAGTCCAGGCTGGACAGAGGAGAACACACAGTGTTTTCTTACAGCACTTTTCTTTCTCAGAGCACTTTTCTTTCTTTCTTATTTTGTTTCCCTTGATTTGAAATGAATCATTCAATCTGTGTCACTTGTCCACGTTAGATTGCACCAGTTTGATTTTGTTTGATGCAGTGGAGAGGGGAAGAAGTGATAGGATGTGACATGCACTTTATCTTGAGTATTATTTGTCTCTACAAGAGTGCGGTGAGATGAAACCTCAGAAAGGCCCAGCGTAAAGGATAGTCATTACTTTGTAAGTGCTTACGCAAATGTGTTGGAAGATTACATTTGGGAAAAAGCTTTTCAGGCTCCAAACATTTTCTTTTTGAGAGCTGAGTTAGAGCACACTGACAGATGGGTAGGGATGATGCAAATTTACAAGTGAGAGGCTTGGTGGCTGACTGACATAGAACATAATACATGAGAATGGATTCCCCAAATTTACAGTATTTTGGCTAAGGATGGGAAGTCCTCTTGTAGGGGATTTTAGTTAAGTGATGCTTATTTTATTGAAAGAGACTGAAAGTATTTCTTAACTTAAAAGAGTAATGTATTTATGGGTTTGGGGAGAGAGGAGGGAGTGCACTGCCATTTTACTGTAGTGTCACCATTCCAGGTAGATGACAGCGCTCAATACCACTATTCTGTAACGACCAAGAAATTGTTTTAGAGAAAGTGGAGGACAAAGTTAAATGGTCACACGTGTATGAAAGCATAAAAACTGACATTTTATATGTAATCAGAAATCTGCCGCAGACCTGAGCATGGTAGGAGGAGAGAAGTCTGTAGGAGTAGCAACCAAGAGTTATGTGAAAGTCACTTGCAGTGGTATTTGTGGTGTGTTCCATCATTTACAATATTTTCTCTGAGCAATAATTTTTTTTTAGAGAACTATGAGAGTGTTTTCCTCTGACACTGACCTAAAACTATTAAGAACTTGTTAGCAAGTGTTTTGTTTAATGTTGAATAATTTCTAGAAAGTTCTGAAATTTAGGAAGGCTGGAGACTGTTTCAACAAGGAGATATACTGAGGCAGAAATAAAATTGTTGAGCACAGCAGTAAGCTGTTATCCCTGTTTTGCATTATACCTATACTTTGTGACTTTGGGCCTTAAAATTTCCTGGTAAGCATCCACAGAATATTCACTTTTCTCTCTGGGAAAGTTTCATCACTCTAGTATTTTCTTTGTCACATCTCCACTTTGTAAAGGAGTTCTATTTAATCTAACAGTAAAAAAATTATACCATACGAGAGAGCTGACATGATCCAATCAGGGAACTTTAAAAAACAAATACTTGAAGAAGCATTTCCTGCAGTCAGGTTCAGATGTGTTTGGAAAAAGCTCTTCATCAGACAAATAATAAAAGCCATGATCAGTTCACAGATAATTCTCCAACAGAAAAAGGGTCAAATCTGACAAATGAATTGTTCATGGAGGCCATTTTGATGAGCTATAATTATATGAGTGAAATCCCTTCGTCTTTTGTCTCCTGATTGCATGATAGCCACATAAAAAGAGGAGAACAGAAAGGAGATTAAGTTCTAGCAGTCAGTAAGAGATGTTGTATTGATTCTAAGCTGTTGCTAGGTAAATAATTAAACCATGATTTCACTGTTGATTTTATTTGTCTGCTGTGTGTAAAGGCTACTTAGATGCATCAGTGAAAAATTAATTAATATATTTCTACCACTGCTCAAATAATGGAAATCCATAAAGATGAAATTACTGTAGTGGTTTGAAACCACTCATTAATGATCCATCTCAGCTTCAGAAAATCTCTCCAAAGTCTAATGGTCCTGACAGATCAGACCATCTTTTCTTTTTTCCTTTTCTTTTTTTTCTTTTTCTTTTTTCTTTTTTCTTTTTTTTTCTTTTGTTTTTTTGGTTTTTTTTTTTTCCTCCAAAGCCTTCATGGTATTTTCTGCAATGAATAGGTATCTATGAACGGAAGATGTAGCTTGATCAGCCAGACTTAATGTGTTGAGTTTCACCAGGGCTATACACTCACCTGATCTGGTCTTGTTCCCCCACTCCTCCCCACACCCCCAGGCAGAACTCATGTCTGTGTAGATCAAGAGCATTAGCTGACCCGATACACGGCATCAAGGGAAGGGCAGTGCTGAACAATCTGAGGGTAGTGCACAGTGGTTATCAATGAGATCTGCTGTACCCTCTCCTTTTCCACAGTAAAACTTAGCTGCAATGTGACATGCACCTACAAACTGAAGGGAAAAGACTAACGGCGGGGAAGGTCTGAATAATGAAGCCTCTGAGTAATTAGCATGGTAATACCTGAGGCATATTTGTACGCACCACATCCATGCTAATTGCCCATTTACCAGGCTAATTTAACATCAGTTATTTCTGGGTTCATTCCATCATCAGTATATTTCTCTTGTTACTAAGCTACTGTAATTTCAGCATCAACTGTGTTTTGACTTTCATACACTTGTAACCCTTCAATATCCACAGGGGAGCACAGTTTGCTCTGCGCTTTTCCATTTAGATGTCTTGTATATAAGAGCTGGGGAATTTCCATTTCAGGTCCCAACATGCCCATTTCTGACTTGTATCTTTTGAAGACACCTGATAGAGAAACTCTGGATTGCCACGTGGTTGCCCAGTGTGATTTTGGATAGCTCAGTTTTCTGCAGATTTCATACTATTTAATTTCTCCCAAAGTTCAATCATTCACAAAGGTCTCACAATCATTAAATTCATTAGTTTCTTCTGTACATCTGAATGGTTGTGGTAAATAAGAATTAGAAAGCATAAATTATATTCTACAGTATGGAACTGGACTTCATTTGATAGGAGGTTAACAGATCTGGTTCATCCTTTCCATTTTTAAAGTGTATGCTTCTGTCACACTTATAGATACTGGCATTTTTCTTTATCATCTACCAATAGTACAACAAAAAGATTTTTTTGGTCTAACTGGAAATATTTGGTAGGACAGTGAGTTTCATTTTTAGTTTTTGGAGGAGATAAATGGTACTCCCCACATTTATGGAAGCAACTCAGAGATTTGTAATGATTTTGATACCAAAATGTTTTGCTTTTATTTCAGGCTGTAAATGGAAATCTTAACCATCTTGAAAAACCCAGAAACAACAAGAGACTGGTGGATTTCTTGGTAGTTTTCTGAGGGAAAAATGACTTACTGAACCGTGTACAAACTGGGTGGACTTGATGGGAATAATAACTGCTCTGGGGATTTCCAGACACAGGCAAACATACAGTGTTCCAATGTAGCATAAACTGACATGTTATCCAATACATCGTTTTCAGTATTAGGTTAATATGTAATTGTAGCACTTTTTGCCATAATTAGTGATCAATGAGAGATGTCACACTTAGGTGATTAACTGATTACTTAGTAAGAATCAAGAAATTTGTTTCTTACTTGCATGCTTAAAACTGAGAGGTGAAAATCTTGGAATGAATTAAAAAAAATGGGTCGAGAAATAGTTTTCTTAGGTGTCAGGCCAAGCACGAGCTCCCCCAAATACAGAACTTGGAGATAACCCTTTCAGCTGCTGCCTATCCCTGGAGTCATCACAAACTTAGGGAGTTTGAGTTCCTGATAGAAGAAACCTATACCTAAAAAGTGCTGGCTGATGAGAGTGCCCCAAGTTGTCTGCCTGGAGAGGCTGTGAAACAAAGTGCCTGTTTCACCTCAGGTAACTTCTCTCCATGAGGACAGTGGGTTTTGTCACTGTTTTCCACAAGTCACTCATGCCTGAGACTTGTCAAACCTGCTGGAATTCAAAGGCTGCTTAATCCTCCAAGTTCCATGTGCACCCAGATGTGAGTTATCTGGCGGGGGTTTAGGGATTGTACCTACCCCAGCCTTAAAGCACAAGTGAAGTTGGGGCTACAGCCATGAAACTCCTCAGAGGAGACCCCGGATTACTATGAATGTTTCACTGTGTTAAAACTAACTGAGCAATTTTAGCAGAAAAAAATACAGAAGGCCCATGAGAAGATGTCCTTCACTTGGCAGTGGAACATTCTCTTGGCAGCTGGAAGTCACTGCTTGTCAGCTGCACTTTCCAGAGGCAGGGGTGTGTAACCAGTCTCGGGTGTGTGCGAGGTGGATGTTGTTAACTCCTCAACACAGGGACACAAGAAGGAAATGTCACTGTTACACCACCCGGGTCTGTTTTGCGAAAAAACCAAATGGGTTTAGCAACTAACTCCAGCTTTAAGGACAGAGATGGGCTTTGTCTTGTATTTCTGTGTTTATCTCTGACCTCCTGGTGGTGGCTCCCCATTCAGCACCCTGCTAAGTGTGCTGCCTTGAAGTGAGGTGTGACGAATCCATCAGATATTAGAAGGGGGTACAACCTCAGCAAGGTACTTTGCTGGGAACCATCTTATTCTATTTAAAATGGACGGTGGGCAGTGAAACAGGAACATTTTTCTCTATATGGAAAACAGAGGACGTTACTTTCAGAAAGAGTCAAAACCTAGATTATTCCCTTGTGTCATTTTCTCAAATGTTTGAAACAGAAGAGTAGGATATGGAAGCAATTAATGCCGCAGGCAGACATTTTTGAACCTTTGTCTTATCTGCTCATTTAAATCCCTGGCCCAAGTTTTCCATTGTTTTATTAATAGCAGCTTCATTTAAGAAAAGCTGGTGTTCAGCTGCAAAACTAAGAAAAAAAAAAGAATATAGCTTCAAACAAACAAACCTGAAAGGACCAGTTGGCAATTATGCCATAAAAAGAACCTGAAAAGTAGAAACTAGGAAAGTTACAACCTTTTCCCGTGTTAACATTATCATCAATATAGCACAAAAATGAGAAATGTAAAGCAATTACTGTAGCAGCAAAAAAGGCACAAAGAGATGTATCGGAGAGCCTAGAATCTCTCTGCATTTGCATACAGCTACCGAAGTGTCTTGAAATTTGCTCTGAGCATATGGAGGACTTGATCAAAACCAGAGCATATATTTTACACAACAAGGGGCTTTATACAGATGCGCTAAATTTACAAAGGCAACTGAAGGACGTTTCAGACAGACTTGACAGATTACAGGCTGCTGCTGTTACTGTCACACTCTCTGTGTAAATCTGGTTTAACAACAAATAACTGACACGACACAAGGACAAAACTGAAAAACAATTCAGAGGTGCTGCAACTTTTCCCACTGCAAATACCAAGACAGCCAAACACAAAGGTCCTTAAGTATAGGGGTCACAAATTGAATCTGAAATGGGAAAAAAAAAAGCCAAGCCAGGCAAAAAAGTCAGATTTTGCATTATGCTTTTCAATGATGGATACATGGAAACATACCACAGCTAAGATTCAACCCTCCCCTCCTTTTTAAAGGATTTGCTTGTCAGCTCAGAAACAGTGGAGTGATTTCAGCTATTTTGACTGAAATTTTATAGTGGGTGAGAAGATGAAAGATAAAATAACCTGGTAAAAGTATAACCAATATCAAAGAAGTGACAAGAATGTGAGGCTAAATTGCACAGGGACTTAAATATCCTGTTCTTGTCATTGACTTGGTTTGAAATATAAAAGCACATTCAAAAGAGATTACAACTCTAGTTACTGGAGGATTTTATCTGTCAGACTGCATTGAGACATTTATGGAGGTGTCCGAGGACCTCAATTTTGTAAGAACTTTGAAAACAAAAACCCCAATCCTTCTCAGCTAGTGAGCTGCATCCACTCATTTTTACTTGGTCATGGTAGTATTTCTGGGAAGCAGTACTACGTGTCCTGGGCAGTTGCTTTCTGCCAAGGTGGTGGCTACCACTCCTGAATTCTGTGGATGAACCCTTCAGCCTTCAAATATCTCTTCTTTCCCTGGGAATCCCAGTGCTTTCCCTGAGTGCTCATCTTTCCAAGGCATGGCTTCTTGGACAGTGGCATCCAAGGCCAGCCACAGCCTAGCACAGTCAGGAGCTCAGGGAAAAATCTCAATTTTCATACAAAAAAGCTAGAATACATGTCATTGATAGTCAGTGGTGCTGACTGAATGGTCTTAGATGCTGTGCCACCTCACATGTTTGCAAGGACGTGTAGCAATAGGAGGAGGGGCAGTGCTTTTAAACTAGAGCAGCGTAGGTTTAGATTAGACATTAGGAAGAAGTTCTTCACTATGTGGGTGGTGAGACACTGGCATAGATTACCCTGAGAGGTGGTGGAGATCCTATCCCTAGAGACTTTCAAGGTCAGGCTTGATAAAGCTCTGAGCAATCTGATCTAATTAAAGGTGTCCCTGCTTGCTGCAGGGGAGTTGGACTAGGTGGCCTTTACAGGTGGCCTAACGCATCCTATGATTCTGTGTTCCTTAGGTGGAAAAGGAGATTGGTGGTGTCATTAGAAATATTATTGCAGGAACCAGAGAAGCAGACTGACTTGTGTGGGTCACCAGAAGGACTTGAGCTAGCAGCAAAGGCAAGGGTGGTGGTGGCAGGGAAGAAGCTGATGGCCAAATTGTGACAGAGGGTCTGTTTCAGAATGACAGTTGTAAGAAATTTCTGCAAACCTTTTACAATACCTCCGAAGCAATAGAAGCACATAGGCACCATGCATGCGTAAGTACCCACAGCAGCTCACAGCATGGTGTGTTTATTTTGTTTTGCAGCTACTGCACATGGATTACCACATGCTCTTAGGATGAAGCGATCCTGTTCCCTGTTGGGCCAGGTGTTTAGATGACATCAGCATAACTTCGCTGCCTCCAGGAGGAGCAGTAACTTTTGTGGAACTAGTCCTTTTTTTAAGAACTAAAGTTCAGCCAGTAATGTATAAACACACTGTATTTATGGTTTAATTAAACTTGTAGGTGTTTATTTTTCCCCTCTTTCCCTCACCCCTGCTTCTTCAGTGTGTGCTTTAGGAAACTGTTAAAACAGATATTGCATGAATGCAGAGTAAGTAAAAGGCTTTTCTATTTATTTATTTATTTGACAATATTTATTTTGCTTTCAGTATTGGAAAACTAATCTGAAGTTAATCTATAAACCTTCTGTTAGGAATTATATTCTTTGCAAGTCATTTACATTACAAAAGGCCCTAGTCCTTACAATCTCAATCCTTTGCCCCAGGCATTTCTTACAGTTATGGCATTTTGAACATTTACTATGGGTAAACCAGCTAAGATTAAATGAAAGTTATTAAAAAATATTAACACATTTCCAGACACAGTGGCAATAAAAATGTGTGAAAAAATAATTTGTAGGAAACATTGTCTGTTGCTAGTGGAAGATGAAAAGCGTAACAAAGATCTCAAAGTCTTCTTAGAAGCATTTAATTAGAATAATTTTGCATCATGCTGTTGTTACTCAGTGTGACTCACTAGCGTAAGTACAACAGACCATTTAGATACTAGCATAATTTGTGGCAAGTTTTTGATTTTTCAAAACCCATTTTTGAATAAGAAAGTATGAAAGTGTTCTAAACAGAGGCTATGAACCTCTCTTGCAAGTTTGCCACTTCACAATGTCATGCAGGTTTCAGTTTACCCATGGATGCACATGGCACTAACTAACATGGCAAAAGTCAGGAATTTCTTGTTGGCTTTCTTCAACCTTATCCAAACCCAGCTGAATCAAGGCCGGTGCTTGAATATTCTTAAATGAGACACAGATGTGTATATTCATTAGATTCATTTGCAACAAATCTCAGGTTCGGCAGCAGTGATTTCACTGGGGTAACTGTGGTTTCATTAGTTGTGTGATACTGCAGGCAAATACCCCAATGCATTCCTTCACATCTTCCTCACTGTTATTGCTAACATGCTTTACCAGTGGTGGCAAGATCCAGGCACAAGAACGACCATAAACATTTCTTTCCACAGGTTTTATAGAGAACCTGACCTACCTAATTCCTGCCACCAGTTATCACTGCACAGAGCTGATTTTCTCAGCAAAGCTCAAACTTAAGGGTGGCTTTGTGAAATAGATGCATGTCCATTGGGAATTAAGATAAAGCTCCTAAACTCATTTGCAAATGTCATCAGAACAAGCTTTGAACAATAGGACACCAGAGGTGAAAAGCCAGTATTTTTTCTTATTAGCTATCCAAATTCCATTGATTGCCTCCCCTGCAGTGAACAGACTGTTCAAATCAAACCGAATTGCTCTGTTGTTTCCAGTAATGCATCTCTACCAAGTTCAGTTTTAGCTGTAGCTTAGGAGTGTTCCTCCCTCATCCCTGTAAAAGGACAGCACTTATCTTCACAGAATAAGTAGCAAAATATTAATGCTGAAGTCATCAGCATAAATAAAGTTCCTCAGTGCAAAGTTTCTCACAGACATCTTGGACTTGTAGGTGAAGAAAGAAAGAAATAAGAGTATGGAAAAACAGAAGGATACAACTACCCATCTTCCTGTAGAAATCATATGGGACATAGGATAACAACTGTACTTCTCAACAGTCTGTATTTCCAAAACAATCCTTCCTCCCTGCTTAAGTCTAGAATATTCACTTCCAGATAAATGTCTTTAAAAGATGTCTATTCTGGAATGCTGTACAGTAACATTTTGGATACAGGAAACCAGAGTAGCTCAGGAGTGGGCAGTGATGAGTTGATTGGGAGGGTTTGCTAGCCTGGGAACTATGGTCTCATGCAGCCGCCTAGACCACTGTCAGAACCAAGCTAATGGAAGACTATTTCTGTATACTGCATGGATCCAGCTGCTCTGATCTGTGATAGCTCTTGGCATGACAGTCCATTACACAGGGCAGATAGTCTCTTAATGATCCTCAATCCACATTTCCAGTCACTTTCTTCATCTTCCCCTACTGTCTCATTTTGTTCCATTCATGAAGAGGTTTCATGATTACACAACTCTTCCTCAGTTCATGTTCCACATCCTACATTTTAGCATCCCTACTAGCTCTGTTTTTAGGCTCTGGCATGCAGTTCCCAACCAGATGAAGGTCAACTGCTTCTCAGTACTAGTTATATACTTTCTTTGGTCCAGCTGAGAGCTTTAGAAAAGCTAGTGCCACACTGGGAGCTGGGCAGAGCAATAACCTATTGATATTCTGCATATGACAGAAAGTGGCTAATTCACATGCATGGAAATGTTATTGAAAAATGTAGAAGCATTTTTAGTATTATTAAGGTTTACCAACCAGGCTTTCATTGGGCTGAATTTTTGATTTTTAATCAATTTAGTTAACAATTTCTGGAGTGTGAGAGCAGCTTCTAGCCAGTGAAAGGAGCTTTCTACAGTTTCTCTTCTTGGTACCTATGCAGAGTGCATATTTTTGGTAACTCTCATTAATGATTGATGAGCCAATTTCCCAAACATAGCGCTCTTAATTATTTTTGCAGTGGTTCAGTTTGCATGCCAATTACCAAACTCCAAAGTGAAGAAGGGCTCTTGTGCCTGAAAGCTTCTCTGTTGGGTTTTTTTTTTGCTTCCAGTGACCTCATTGGTCCAGTAAAAGCTATTACCTCTTTCTGTAAACCTAGCTTGGCTTATATGCTTAGATTGTCACTGTTATAAGATTATTACTATATTTATATCATGCACTTACCTCAATGTGAATAATTTTATTTTATCATAAATTTCCTACTGAGCTTCCATTTTCCTTTGTTTCAGTAGACAGAGGGTGACTGTCTGTGTTCCCGAGATAAATCTGAAATTGGTACACCAGAATTAGTGCTGCTATCCTATCTCTACACCATTATAACAGTTATCAGTCTTTAAAGCCACCTGTCAAAACCTCTTGTTGCTGTTCACTGCTCCCTGAATGTCCACAGGTCTCAAAGCATAGAACAGAGGAAGTTAGAGCGGGGTGGAGGATCCAATGGTTGACTCCAATGCTGAGAGCTGGGAACAGATATCTAGCCTTCTGCACATCACCATGAGAACTCGAGTTCCCACTTAGGTCCCACATTGACAAATTCCCTGTAAAAACAAAGGAAAGGAGTGGGTTTAAGACAACTAGGGGCTGCTAGCTTTATCCCTAGTCACCTTTAAAGAAATACTTTTTCCTCCTTAGAGATTTTCTTTTTCATCTTTATCATCTAGTTTAAAAGGCTGTAGTCTTCAGCTCTTAAACTTTTTATCGCTGCCATGTAGCCAGTTTATTATTTTTAAGGCACATTGTCTGGCTTGGTATTTTCCAGATGTGTTTTTTTGTGTAGTTCTGGTTTTGCCAGGTCATGGTATTGGCTTCCACCAATGAGGCTGAAATGTCCAAATATTGTGGCACTCACGTAATACTGAATTAATCTCACCTGTTTCATCTCTTAATCTAAGACATATCAACACTATTCTTTTAGGACTCCTGGTATCATGTTCAAATGTGTCTGAGTTGGCTTTAATTTAATTAGCTGTCACATCAGTATATATTTATGCTTCAATGTCAAGAACAGCACAGCCCAGGCAGTTTTTGAGAGACTATGCATATTCTTTCAGGACTGCCTAGAGACACAGGCAGTAAAGTGTATGTTTTGTAATTTCTTATGCTTGAAAAATGATGCTGGGTTGGTCTTGTCCACTTGTAAGTTATGAGTTTTATTGCCTAACTCCTCCTTTTGAAGTTCTTTTTTATTTTCAGCTGTCCTAAAAATGCTGACTATTTCATAAAGATGATTTTCCATTTCTTGTTTCTGGTTACCTTGTACTTTTGTTTAGAAAAAAAGGAAACCATCTTTGGTTTAAAAGTATTTTTTTGTCAAAATTTGATAACAAATTCCCTGCCTTAAGTGCTAGAGGGAAGAAAATAAACTGGAGGCCTGCAAAGCCAGCTGTATTAGCTTTCTTTGGATCCCTGTAGTAAGAAGAACATTTAAAGCCTTAATCTTCTTAAGAGAGAGGAGATCTTCCTATATTATTCTAAAACAATCTCATGAAAATTGCAAGATGACAAATATTTAACTTAGTATTATAATTTTAAATTATATTATTGCTGTGTTATTTGACTGTGATTCATAAAGTCCTCCCAATTAATTTTCTTAAGCTATTACTAAACAGCACAGTACATTTGATGGCACTGAGAACTGAAAGAAATCTTCCTTCTTTTTTTTTCCACAATCTGTTTAAAGTCTGAAAGGTATTAACAGCATAATGGAAGTTATACAGATGGATTTTCAAAGACTTCAACAAAAAAGGGCTAAGTCATCCATGATTGATCAAAGGGATAAGTGGATTTCCCCCATTAAATCTTGAAAGACAAAAGCTTGATTCCCAGTATCTTCCTGAAGCATCGACTCTAAAGGAATCATTTTCCTTCTGGTACACTGATGAAATACTATTTAAATCAATGAGTCGACTATTTTTCATATTTGGCGTTAGTCTTCATGTAACCTGTAGCTACTATAAGATTAAAATAAAGGCAATGCCTTCTTATTAAATGGCTGCACTTTTCAATTTATCCCAAGATTTCTTATTTATCACCTGTTGTTATGCAGCCTTCATGGGTCATCATCATTGGGTAGGGAAGTACACATTTAGGTATTGTAAGATCTTTTGCTGTGTAAGAATTCCTCTGATTTTGGATAACTAGCTTGCGCTCCCTTCCTACTGTGAACATCTGTCTAGCAATAATGTTCTCAGAACCACAGAAGATAGTGCATTGACAGAATCAGAGGATAAAAAAAAAATTTCCTTTGTTCTATAAGGTAAAACTTCAGAATTTAGCCTCAGATCATATTCAGGGATTTTTTTGTTACTGTGCTATATTGCAAGAACAGCTAATCTGCTGTATGGTTGCTCTTCAACCTGGAATACACGGATGTTTTGCTAATTCTAAAAAATCATGGCTAGCTGCCACAAATTTTGTCAGCTAAGGAAGAGCCTCTAATCTTGTTGTTGGGAAAGATTTTGTTTAGTGGAGCAGTCAATTAATTTGCCATTTGATTTAATATGTGTTTCTATATTGTTATAATTTTTGGAGATGATCATGGCAGGATGATGTTTATTGGGAAGGTTTTTTTTAAGCTTGCAAAGGCTGAAGGAATTGGAAGCTCGTCCTCGCTCAGTCAAATTACAGGCAAGACTGATTGCATTAGAGAGCTTTAAAAAAAAATGCGTGCAGAGTGGTCTGTCAACAAGGCAGAAGCTGTCAGTTTGGTTAACAGTTAGGAGAATCATCCAGAGAGACGAGATTTGTTTCTTTCTTATATTAGGATGGAGAGGGCAGCTGCAGCACCAATGAAGGAAATATCAAATATGGCACAGGCCATGGAGCTGGCTAGATATTGGAGCTGTTGAGATTAGCAAAATTTTGGAGCTGGTTCTTCATACAAGGTATTTCCTGACAGAGCTGCCGGAGGAGAATTTTCAGGTCCTGAAAGTGTAAATGAAAGCAATAGAACGCAGAGGTTTAGGGATGTGATAGAAAGCTGAGATGATTTGCAGATACCCAGGATACAAAAGGACCCAAAAGGGAAAAGGTGTGTAGAAGAAAGGCAGACTGATGGCATGGTGTAACTGTGAGGAAAAATGCCTGTCTGTGTGCATGAGAACCCAAGTACTGGAGTAGGCTCACTCTGTTACGGAAAAAAGGCAGCAGTGTGAAGTGAACAGGTGAGACAATAAAAACCTTCAGAGACAGCATCCAGGAGAGAGAGAAGAATGTTCCAGAGACATTCAAAGACAAGATGAAGTACAAAAAGTAAAATGAACAGAAGACAAATAGACATGTCTCTTGTTAGTGCCAGTGCATCACTGGAGCCTCATTACTTAGAGGACTAAGTGTGTTATGAAAGAAAATCAAAATGGTGCTGTCTGCTGGGGAACAAGGGCACATTAGATACTCAGGACTGAAGGAGAAGCTTCTGCTGAATAGAACCACAGACTGGTTTGGGTTGGAAGGTTCCAACCTCCTGCCACAGGCAGGGACAGCCTCCACTAGCCCAGGTTGCCCAAACTTCTATCACCTGGCCTTGAACACTGCCAGGGAGGGGGCAGCCACATATTCTTTGGAAAACTTGTTGCAGTGCCAGCTTTCTGTAGGCCCCATTTAGATGCTGGCAGGCTGCAAAAAAGGTCTCTCTGGAGCCTTATCTTCTCCAGGCTGAAGAAACCCAACTCTCTCAGCCTGTTTTCATAGGAGAGGTGCTTCAGCCCTCTGATAATATTTGTGTCCCTCCTCAGGACTCACTCCTACAGCTCACTCTCTTCCTTTTACTGGAAGGCCACTGATTGCTCTTCATGTCAGAGCAGGCTTCCAGGTTCTTGCCATAGACCACGAACTGTTAAATCTGATGGAGAAATGTAGTCTGAGAACAGAAAGCACAGGGATCATTCCTGGTTGAAAAGATGGGCAAAAGAATTAAAGAGTTTGAAAATATGCTGACATTATATCACAAATTCAGCTATCAGTAAAGGAACATACAAGAATGTCCATGTTCCAGATGGGACCTCATGGGTTGGAGGAAACCACTGAAAGGTTTGTTTTGTGCTTGCAAAGATACTAAGATTCTTGGAAAGCTTGTGAAACCAGACATTGAAGGAAAAGGGAGAAGATGGAGGAATGGTAGGGCTGACTGCAATGAAAGCATTCATACATTCAGAAAAGAGAAATGAGGGAGGTGGTTCTGTTGGGTATTTATTAAGTGACTGATGGAATGAATTACCTTGTGGCAGCAAGGATAATATGAAATATCTTCTGATAAAGATTACCCCTAAGAAGGATGCTAAAAACAATGTTACAGACTTTTCAGAGCTGTGTATGGATCCAACTAATAGTGAGAGAAATATATACAAAGAAATTGTATTATTAGAGGAAATTTCAGTTTCTAAAACATATGATGGGATAAAAGCCTCACAAAAAAACCCCAGATGACATGAAGCACCAAACATGATAAGGCCCAGATATCAGGGGTATTATATTTAGCAATTTTTTGACAAATAGTCATTGAAACAGTTTTGCTATTTTAGATTTATATTTCATGAGCAGCAAAAATATAATTGAATAAATGCTTATAGAAAATAATCCTTGATTAAATGTGACAGATTTTGAATTTTTATACTGAAAGACAGAAAAAATAGAACCAAATACTGTATGATTTCCTAATGGTAAATGTAAAAAAACCAAAGGAAGTAAATTTGTAAGACTGATGGGAATTAAACTCAAGGATTTAATTGGAAAAGAGTAGAATTTCTTTAGGTCTACGGTGTAATACTTTGAGTTTTTACTAAGTAAGAGGAAAAAATAGCAAAGAAGATATACAGTTCCTTTGGAAAAATATAGAAAAGGAATGGATTAGCAAGAAAATTATATTTTTATAGTTAAGATGTACTGAAAAGGAAAATGTAAAAGAAACTGGGTAGGACTTGAAAGGAAAACTAAAATAAATTGCTACAAAGAGGGGAATATGGAATGAACTTCTGCAGTTTTGCATTAAATATCTTCTGTACAGCAATTTTGGAGGCCAAAACTCGGAGCCAGATGGTCCCTTCAAACTCTCCCTTTCCTCTCCACTCAATTTCTACACTTTCTCTCTGGCAACACGAGGAGGAAAATAGTGGAAAATTAATTCTAACATTAGCTAGGTTTTGTCTCTGTGTCTGGCCCCATTAAGTCAGCCTGCAGACGTGAATGTACCAACAACTTACAATGATGTTGCTAGCAGCATTGCCAGGAAATACGCTCCTATTTGGGGACAAAAGGTTCATTCTGATGCTAATGAATCCACTAAGTATGCAGCAGAGTTGTCTGCCTGATACCAAGGGCTCAGGTATACAGCACAGCAGCTGCATGAAATCCTCACCCTCGCCGCACCTTTCTTTCAGGCAGATCCAAAAGGCTCATCCATGATGGCCAAAAGGCACAATTTGAGATGTTTCTGTACGCACAGAAGTTTCACAAAGCGGGGCCTTAAGTCTTTTCTTTTGCAGTATGCACAGTAGCTCTGTTGATGAAGTTGACATGACCTGCTCGTATGTCCACCAAGGACTGTCCATCCTCATGTCATCGGTTTTACCTACCTGCTGCAACTGTAAAAAGGGATCCTTTCTTACCTACCCAGCATCACCATATAAGCTTGTCCTTGTAACGATCAATAGGGAGACTTAAAAATCAGCAGTTTTGTCCACTCCCACAGAATCTTGAAACCAGATGCGATTCTACTTGATTTGTGATTCAGATAAGCAAGTGTCCAGAAACATTCATTCCACTTCTGATTGACAAGAGGACTGTGCATCTTCCCTTCACTGAAATAAGCACAGAATATCTGTGACTCGTCAACTGGGAAACTGCTACCTCTAGCTACTGTAAATTCATGCTGCATACCCTCTCCCCATACACTTACAGAGATCAGGAGCATAACAGTGATTTTCTGGAATAAATACTGTTTCCACATACAAACGGATGAACCATATGGTCATAAACTTCATCATTAATAGACAAATCCTAGCTGCTAAACAGATTCGTTTCAAGCTCCCATCTGTATTTCACCAAAGATGCTGTACTTAGTAAGATGGGTACATTTCAGAGATTTTAGACTGAATTGGAACTGGCTGCCCAGAGAAGATGTGGAATCTCTTTCTCCAGAGTCGTTCCAAACCCACCTGTGCAATCTGCTCTAGGTGGATTCCTCTTTAGCAGGGGGGTTGGACTAGATGATCTCTGGAGGTCCCTTCCAACCCCCACCCTTCTGTGATTCCATGAAATTAGTTCTAGCTGAGGCAGGATTTTATGGGTGGACACAGGGCTGATAAAGACCCAAAACACAGCAGGAAAATCTTCATGAAAAATATAGGTGGTTATTAAGGAAATGTCTCGTTCTGCCTCAGAGATTTTAAGGAAAGACACTCTCTAATTACTAAGCCACTTCCCCCCCATTTTCTATTTTTGTAGGCTCAGCAGTACCCGGCTGTACTGACAAATCCATGAATTTAATTATTATGCCTGTTACAACAAAGGCTGGATACAGACCTCTTTTAAAACTATAGTTCAAAATGACAGCTGCTGTTTTGTTGGGTGATTTATCTCCAACACAAACACGAAAATTGAAACTACATTTTGAGCTCTAATGTTATCAGACAGCTCAGATAATAAAAGATCATCTTCATTAGTGGCTGTATCCTTGATTAGTCTCTTCAGTTAAAGGAAGGGTCATGACTGACATTTACAAGTGAATAAAGGCATTAGCTAGATAACAGAACAAATAAAAATAAAGACATTCTTCTGTCCTTGTGCCTAACAGACAACAAATAAATTTGAGATAAAAAGTCACTAACACTTAAAAAAATTGATCGATTTATTTTAGGGAATAGAGGCAGTGGCAATCACTCCAGAGAAAGAATATCACCTCAGCTGGAATCCACCACCTCTTTTCGTATTTGATAAGCAGTGAGACTATATATGGCAGAAATTACACCCATTAAGTGGAAGTGTTTCCACTGCCCATTGACCTTTGTATTTACCCTGGACAAATCGAGCTGAAGAACTTTAAGAGAGTGCATTTGCTACAAAATATTTACCACTGTTTTATATAGCTCTGTAAGTTTATATTAATACATTATCATTATCATATCAATATTTCCATTTCTGGACTGTCTCAGAGGTACTATGACACCAAAAACTGTCTTAATGTTGACAGCTGATGTGTTCAGTATCTTGCTTTCCAGAATACTTATACAGTTATTCAAATTTCCTTGGTCAATGTTTGCTCTGTTAGTACATGTAGCTTACTCCATTTCAGAAAGTTCTCCTTCACATAGAAATTTAATTTTATTAATAATATTTTTACAGGAATTATGTGAGCTTACATTTCAATTCATGGCTGAAACCATTTGCAGTAGAAATGGTTGAAAAAAGTGTTTAAAAATCTTGATAATTCCCTTCTATCTTTTCTTCAGCAGTTGAATGCAACTTTTTCCATATTTGTAAGTTTTGGATGATATATTTTAAATTCTAATACAATTCTCTATTGTAGTACTTGAGCAATTCTTTTTGTTTTCATTCTTTACATGATATGAAAGAAGGCCTTCAGGAGAAAAATATAGCTTATTTCATACGTGCACTCACTCGGACACACTTCATAACCTCAGGAAGAAAATGCATTTACTTCTCTCTTACTAGTGAGCCGTGTGAGGTTCTGATTTCTTTTTCTCCTACCAGTGAACAGTGCTTATTGATACCAAACAGCAGCACAGAATTTGAAGCGTATGAATTTGTACACATTAATTGTTTGCTGTTGTCATGGTTTAACCCCAGCCAGCCACTAAGCTCCACACAGATATGGTGAGAATTGGAAGGGTAAAAGTGATAAAGCTTGTGGGTTGAGGTAAAGAAAGGTTAATAGGTAAAGTAAAAGTCATGCGTGCAATCAAAGCAAGACAAGGAATTCATTCCCCACTCCTCATGGGCATGCATGTGTCCAGCCATCTCCAGGAAAGCAGGGCTCCATCACTCCTAATGGTGAGTTGGGAAAACAAATGCCATTACTCTGCCTCCCCTTTTCTTCTTCCCCAGCTTTATACGCTGAGTATGACACCATACGCTATGGAATATCCCTTTGGTGACCTGATATCAGCTGTTCTGACCGTGTCCCCTCCAATTCCTTGTGCACCCTCAGCCCACTCTCTGGTGGGGTGGTGTGAGAAGCAGCAAAAGCCTTGGCTCTGTGTAAGCACTGCTCATCGGTAACGAAACAACCCCTGTGTCACCAACACTGCAGCACAAATCCAAACCACATCCCCATACCAGCTACTGCGGAAGAAAATTAACTCTATCCCAAACCAAACCAGCAGAGCCATCAAATCCAGGCTGGCTGAGATGGGTTTGGTATAAGTCATGTTCAGGATTCTGCACTGTAATAGCTGTTTCATACTAAAGGTAAATTTCTGAATGGGTGTTTCCCTGCAAACCTCTTGCTGCTACAGTGCTAGTGCTCACTAGAAACCAGCTGAATTAATCTCAGGCACAGCAGAACCTCCTGTAATGCCGTGTGAAGAATTTGTCACAGTGACATTCTTGATTCTTTCCGACAGTTGAATGACACACAACATTGTTAATTCACAAAGTAATGCTGGGCACTTTTATGCAACGTGACTTATCTTCTTCCCCACAATTGCTTGCTCACATATTTTGTTCCATATTAAATTACTCATATGCATAACTGATATAATCTCCTTTCTGCATTCACATGTGTCTACAAGATTTAGCTATTATCCTGTCTGGAATAAAGTCTGGGCTCCTCTCTTACAATTAAACAATTATTCCAGCATTTTATATCTCCCTGCATTAGGTGCAAAAGTACACATTATAGAAATTGCTCTAGCCTATATTAAGGGACCTTTCCTAATTTCCATTCCATTTCCCTTATATTCTGGATGAAAGCTAGATGTCTTGGGCTACTTCCAAGGAAAACAGAGGTGGTGATTACTGGCAGGTGCATATATATGACAGAATCAATATACTTTATTAATGCCTTTCCCTAGCTTGATTTCCTGAAGGTAAAGTGTTGGGTCATTTTTACCACATGATGCAAGATCCATTTTTGTCTTCTTTACTAAGCACAGTGTCTGGGACCTCCCTGGTGACTAATCTCTAAATCTTCACTCATAATTCTTACAGTGCGGCTTATTTGATAGCAGATCAGGCACATGATCTGTGTGATACTCTGGAGAATGCTGAACCATGGAGAGCACGTTTGCAGCCACATCTGAGGGGAAACTTGAGATGCACTTTCCCGTGAAGGTTTGCTTAGCTTTCAAGGCATGTCCACTTCTGTCATTTTTTGCAGGCTGTGTTTGTGTGTCTCTCAGACATGCCAGTGATTTAAATTAACGACAGGAGTGAGCCCAGAACTCACATTCTAACTGAGCATTGCAGCCTAAAAAAGAAAGAGGAGTTTCATATTAATAAGGTCTGGTGCAGACAAAGGGCTTTGGAGAGTCCTGCTTGATCAATCAAGGGCTAGAAAATACCAATGGATAGACACCTATATAGCAGCCCTCCAGTACCTAAAGGGGGTTCGAGTTTAGAATGTTCACTATAAATTACTCATAAATCAGCCACAGATGCAGAGCTCTCAGTTGAATTACTTAGCTGGTTTTGAATGACAGCATACTGAGGAAAATCACAGTGTATGCTTTCAGCAGCCCCCAGCCTGCAGAGGAAGTATCTGCTAGGTACCTTTGCAGCAGCAATTTGTGACAAATGAGGTATCCTCTCCAGGAAGAGCAAGAGAGAGTCAGGCACATGGGAAATCATGGTCTCTACAGTAGCAGTGTAGAGGGCTTGGTGCTGAGTGAGGTCTTCATATAGACTGGAGGGACTCTGCAGTAGTGGACTAGAGGCTTGGCTTCAGATACCAATACACTCTGGCACTAAGGAACATTTTCCAGCTCTCAGGTCTGCAACGAATAGTGAGTCCTGGTGGCACATCAGGGTAAACTCTTTCTGTGTGCTATTCCTCTTTCTCCATCCTTCATCCCCACATCCATCGTTCCTTTGGAAGGGAATATTTTAATAGGGACATTTCAGTTAGCCCTATGTCTGCTTCTGTCCTACAGTGAGTGTGGTGGTACAGCCCCAACCAGTAGCTGAGCACCACACACCTCGTGCTCATTCCTGGAGGAGAAACAGGCAGAGCATCCATGGGCTGGGATAAGGACAGTTTACTGACAAAAGCACTGTGAAAGTAGACCAATAACAGCCCATGGCAAATTACACTCACACCCAGCAATAACACAAAGTACTGAACTCCAGAAAGACCAACCAGACACTCCAGCTGTATCCAGACTTCTCTAGACCAGTCCCTTTTATAGGGAAGTGATGTCAGGTGGTGTGGAAACAGCCTGGGCTAACTCAGCTCACCTGGGCTCCTGCATGGGGAAGTTGACTCTGACCTGGCCAGAACCAGGACAGTGAGACAACATGAAGTCTTGGCTAATCAAGGTACTTTACAGAGTGCATTAGTGCAATGTCTCTCTAATGCATTCATATTTATGGTTTCTTTTGGTTAATCAGCCTAATCCATCTGCCTGTTTGGATGAAAAAGGCCAACGGAATCTAAATCAGTCCCTGAAATGTCTGGTCATGGTGGGTAAGAAAGAGACCTTGATACCACCTGATAACATCTCACATGTCTGGGCTTTAGGAGAGCATATACTGACTGCACCACGTTACCCTGTGATGCAAATCCCAAAGTTGTTGCCTAGTCTCTGTGTTGGCTGCCTTAGCATTTGTACTTGACGGAGATTTCTGACTCTGACTAAAAATCAGCTATTGAAAAACACATGGCTCCCACAGATGGTCTAGTAAAGCTGAAGTATTTTCTTTCTCCTAGAGTTTCCGCCAATCCCACCAAGGCTGTGTGTGACAGATGCAGTTACAGTTGAGATACTTTTTAGTGGTTACTATATTTTCACTGTCGGCACCAGTCCCTACTGTGCCACCACATGTAACTTTTCACTGGCTCCCTTTGTACAGTGTAGAGTTCATCAAAGGCAAAGTCATGTCATCATGAATGAATAATGTCCTCACGGCACATGGTACTCTGTAATTTATTTGGTTCTCAATGAGTAACTCCTGTAAAGGGATTTTTCTAATGTACTGTATTTGTATAATAGGCTTCTCATGGCAGTTTTGAACACATGTAGTCAATTTTATTGATTATGCTCCTATTAAAAATAGTCATACACCAGTGACAGTCTTGACAGCCCATCTGTAAACAACAGAAGCTATTTAAACCCGGCACTATAATGCTAATTGGTAAAACACTACTTGTGGCTGCATATGAATCTCTTGAGTGAAATCCTCACACATTCACCATACAGGATCTATTAGGAGCACAAAGTTCTCCTTTAGAAATCCTCTGAGCATGAGGAGCACCTCTGCAAGGCAGGAGCCCATGGTGAAAATAAAATACTGACCAAAGAAGCACCTTGGCTCTGCTGTGCTGGCAGGTAGCCTTACGCTTACCAAAGCACAGGATGATGATGGCTGCAGCATATGCCCAGTACAAGCATTGCCCTATCCCTTCAGCCATTTCCAACTCCTCTTGCCAGCAGTGAGCAGAAGGACAGGAATACAGGCAATTCCAGCTCTGTTGAACAGCCACAATTTTCCCTTGCATTAAGGTGATCTTTCTGGCCCAAATAAACAGACTATATGGGAAATTTGACTGGGATGCAGCACAAAGTAGGTGCACTGTGACCATAAAACCCAAGCATCACTCCATCAGCTCTCAGGTACAATACCACTCTTTTAAAGGAGAAAAGATGCCACAAAAATAAAGGGATGGACTGTGAGCAGCTTTAATTTGACACCTGCCTTTGTCACCACTGCAATGACAATGATTTATGCTGGTTGAGGGTGTAAACCACTGAATTCTTCATTGCATAACTAACAAAAGATTTTCCTCTTAATCTAATTCCTTCTTCCCTCTTAACTTTCCCTTTGCTCTGGAGCATCTGCTTTGAGAGTGTTTTAAGGCTTATTGTGGATAAAATGCAAGTGCAGAGACTTCAAGTTAAAAAGAAAATTTCATGTCAAGTACCAAGCAGGCACTCATGGAAAGCTACCCCTCTGACTCCTGAGCACAAGCTGAGGGAACAGCCAGGCTTTTGAGCCCCTGCCTCAGAGGTGTTAAGTGCTTGTGAAACCCACTGAAACAGGATGAGTCAACAGGATCTTTCAAGCTCTAGCCTTTATTTCCAAAACAGCTGGTTTGAGGGGATGTTGACATTTTTCTCCCAGACACTTTTCAGCATTGAAGAAAGCCATCATTCAGCGACATTGTCTACGTTTCCAGTTTTTCATTTAATTTTGGTTCTTTCAAGAAGTATTTGACAAAACTCCTGTGCATGACTGATCAGATCAAAATAACAGGAGATGTACCTTGTATTTAAAGGAAATCCTTCAACCCCTGTTGGGAGGTACTGGCTGATATTGTAGTATGGATCGATACTTCTATTACCAGTATGTTATGAAATGATAAGCGACTTCCTCAGTACTTTTTTTCTATTTCTCTTCTTTTTGAATATTATGGACCTGTCACTTATTACTTAGAAGCACCAGCTACAGTATGTATTTGTATAGATGCATTTTTTTTGCTTTCTTTTACTCACACACACAAGCCAGGATAAACTAGGCAAGCTTTTCATTTTTAAAAGAAATTGGAGCACGTATTTATTTCTTTTGACTTATTAATTTAAAAGCATCAGAGAATTCACCACAAATCACCACTGTAACATATCATTATGCTTAAATCCACTTTAGCCATCATAAAGACTTGTTCATCCATTAATGGCTGACTGCAATGTGTGTGCATCCGGCACTTACAATTTTTGCTCGCTTCTCTCAGTAATAACTTAATTCTGAACCATTTAACAGTGTAGTATTATTCAGAGTAAAAAAACTTTTCCTATACTTGTCCAGCAGTTGCTGTAATCTATCATCACAGCACACACAGTTACGCTTTAAAATGTTTATAGACACAAGGAACCCAAGTCTGTACTTCCCAAGAAGCCCCTAAACAACAGTGAAGCTCTGTATCCTGAAATCCTTGTGGCTGCAGCAAATATGTTTATTAAGATGAACTTGAATAATTGACAACTGGGTTTTTTTTTTTGTTTTTTGATTGTTTTTGTGTTGTCAATGGTCTGTGACACCTAAGACTGCCATAAGGTATGCGATACATGCTGACCAGGCAAAGGACATTTTTTTCTTGGTTGTTCATCTAGATGCTTTACTCAACCCAGCATTCATTAAAGCTTATATGTCACCTACACTTTGCCATTCAGATTTCTATTTATTTTTTGGCACTTAGCCTCCACCCTTCCACTTTAGGACCCTGCCACCTTTAATTACCCAACCCATCTGTCAAAGGGCTGTACTTTCAGTTTTTTTAGTTGAAGCTCTCCCAAAACTTCTCCCTGAAAACTAAGCCAGTATTTTATGCAAACACCCTTGGCAGAGGAGTTCCTTGACAGTTGCTGCCCAAGGACTGGAGCAGCTGACCAGCCAGCTGGACAGAGCTAGCTGCATGGAGGTGAGGGTTTTCAAAGGTGGACACTCAGATCCCAATTAAAAGGAATGTCTTAGACATGTATTTGCTTATTTTTTTCTCTGGCACTCCAGTGTAACTGAAGTATTTAACCAATGTATATGTAAATGAATGTCCTTAAGTGAGTTTATATAGCCTTAGCTGGCTTTAGTAACCCTGCCAAGAAACAGTATTTATTTTTTTACATTCACCCCCATCAGTGGAAACAGTTACTTCTCCTTGCTCCTCATTACTCCTGCATATTGGGCAGGGAAGCCGTGTCAGTCCTCCCTGGAATTTTGTATTCCACCTATTGTCTGGGCCTCACTGACTTCCTTTCTTCTTGCCCTGTCACCCATGTAAGGTCTTCTATCCCATCACAAGTTATTTCTGTGAAGGAGCAGGTGCTGTCATTTTCAACTGCATCATCTGCTATCTAGAGGTACCCCAACAAGCTGGAGGAATAGGCTGACAGAAAACTCTTGAAGACCAACAAAGAGAAATGTTAAACCCTGCACCTAAGGAGAAACAACCCCATGCACCAGAATGGACTCTGGACTCACTGGTTAGAAAGCAACTTTTAAGTGGATGTCTTGGAAATCCTGATGGGCAAACTGACCATGAGTCAGCACTGCACCTTCACAACAAAGGTTAACAGTATCCTGGGCTGCATCAGGAAGACCATCACCAACAGGTCGAGGCAAGTGATCCTTCCTCTTTACTCATCACTGGTGAGAAACTTCTGAACAGCTGGGTAAAGTATTGGTCTTACCAGTGCAAGAGAGGCATGGACACACTGGAGGGCTCAGGCAAAGGGCTACTAAGGTGATTAAAGAGCTGCAGCATGTCTCATATGAGAAGACGCTGAGAGAGCTGTGACTGTTCAACCTGGAGAATCCCTGGTTCGGGGGTACCTTATCAATGTGTGTCAGTATCTGTTGGGAGATTATAAGGAAGATGGAGCCAGGCTTTTCTCAGCAGAGCCCAGTGACAGGACAAGGCAATGGCCACAAATTACTCTGTGGGTAATTTCCTTCAAATACAAAAGAAAAAGTTTTACTGTGAGGGAGATCAGAGACTGGAACAGGTTGCACAGAGGCATTGTACGGTCTTGGAGATATTCAAAACCCATCTGCACACAGTCCTGGGAAACATGCTGTAGCTGACCCTGGCTTGAGAGAGGGCTTGGATTAGGCAATTTCAACAAGTGTCTTCCAATTCAAGTGATTCTTCAATTCCGTGCTATTTCCTCTGTGGTTTAGACACATCAGACACAATCTTCCTGTCTTTCTCAGTTCAAACTAATATCTTGTCTTCATGATTTGTGAGCTTTTTTCAAGTTGCGCTTTTTTGTTGTTTTTTGTTTGCTTGTTTGTTTCCTGGTGGAAGGAAAGATTTTGTGTATTCTTCCCTCTTTTGGGTCATCTTCACTTGCGTCTGGTAGGGTAGGTAAGAAGTCCTAATAAACTATTTGGAGGCAAAGGACAAACTGATAGGAGGTGGAATTGTTGCTTGCACAATTTATAGCCATAACTAACCATTAATCAAGGGTTATATTTCAGTTGGAGAAAAGTCATAGTATTTCTACAACCAAACACCAGGACATAAATTTTGTCTAACCAAGCAGTGAAATGTGAAGCTATTTCCCCCAAAGAAGTTGACAGAGCATCTCAATAAAGAGAGGAAATGCCATTTTGGGACCCCTCTGTGCTTAGATCTCACATCCACTCTCAATAGCACTTCAAGCACCATGATGTGATTGTGAGAATACTTTTTGTGCAATGGGTAGTGTTTACAAGAAAGAAAACTGTGGGGACCAACAGACAATGGGCCATCAGGAAAGCTGAGGTTGGGATGGCAGTTGGGGTTGTCTCCCCAAGCTGTCTGCCCTCTATCATGGTAAAAAAGTCAGAGCTGCTTGTCAGTCAGTGTCTCTTTATGCTAAAAACCTGAAGGTATCTGAAGCCAACTGACAAGGAGAAGAGGGACAGGTAACTAGGTGTTTACAACATTAACAGCTGAGACATCTGGCTGCACAAGAGGGGCTGTAGTCATTACCCAAAGCAAGACAGTAGCTGAACAGAAAAAAACAATCCCATTAATGCAGGAGTCTCCTGCAGGCTGGGGTCACCTCTACCACAGCACCTTTACACAGCACATAGAAAGGTGTCCCTCCTGATGGGCTTTCATGTCTTCCTTGACAGGTGGATAGGTGGCTCAAGTGTCTTTTCTGAAGTTCACTGAGGAGGAGGAAGAGAACAGTAAGACTCATTGAAGCCCAGAAGACTCATATATGAGTTATATATAACTGCTTGTGCTTAGTGCTACAGCTTTGTGCATCATGCCTGTATGAACAGGCTGTGCAATGTTCTACTGTTTGTTTGGTATGTCAGGTTTAGCTGCAAGCTGCTCTGGATCCAGAATCATTCTGTAGACCTCTTGGCTGAGGAGAAGCTGGGAAGGGAGAAACTGGAAGGGATGGTTGAGTACAGTTTAAGTTAGAGTCAGTGTGAGCAATGTATTTCTTGCTGTGACATTCAAAATCTTATGTCTCTGACTAGCAAGTCTTCACTTCTCTGTCTCCTGGATGAAGTAAAACTACATTCGTCACCTATCACTGACCCAGTGAGATCTCTATGGGGAAACTGATTCATGCAGGGCATTCTTCCCTCAGGGACAGCTAATCTGTGCAGCAGGCAGGGTGGTCTCAGGAGGGGTCTGTCATGCAGCCTGGACTGTAGGTTTGAAGCATACGCTATGCATTTACCATTGCATCACAGTGTTATTCATACAAGGTGGTAATCCTCCTCAGAGTATAATTATGCACAGTCTGCTGAGCTCCCAAAAGGTAATTACCTCTCTGTGGGGCTGGGTTATGTTCACAGGCTGAGTCAGGGCATGAGTCTCCCTTTCAGGACTTGTGTGTTCCATATGCTGCCAAGAGTAATTTTTTTTCCCTTCTGTTTTTACTTGACAGGTAAACAGGAGGAGTGAAAAATAAACATTTTCCTGACACGGGCATCAGCTGTACCAAGATGATTGTGGTGTGGATCTGAATAATATGATCTTCTGCCCCTTACAGGCTTGATAAGCTGCAAAAAATGTGCCATGGTTTGAAATGCAAAGAAAAAAGTCTTCCACATGCATTTCACTGGCCTCATTGAGTTGAGAAATGGGGCTTGGGCTTTCCCATGGACCTCAGGCAACTATCACTTTCCACATTATGTGATATAAAGCACTGCCTTCAGGGACAAAGAATATCATAAAAGCCTGCTTTTAAATCTCGTGGGAACAATCTAAAAGGTTCCTGAAAAAGAACAGGGATTCTCATTGGGTGTTCTGTTGTAACTGTCTTCCTCCTGCTGCTCATCTCTGGTCCTGAACTCTGCCCATGCTACTTAGCTACCAAAGGAGGAGTATCTGTCAAGTTTCCACACAGACACAGGTAATTCTGAAGTTTTTTCCCCCCATATCTTCTAATAATTTGTCCCCCTGCGCACACACCATTTTTGGCTGTGAGCCAGGAAAATCCAGAGTGTTTCCAGGGAGATTTGAGTTTTGCTGAGTGTCATATATTACAGTAAGCTCAAAGAGAATAAATCCAATATCTTTATGGAACAGTTTAGATACAGGAACAGGCAAATTGCCACACTAACACACTCCCTGTCTCCAAAGGGAGGCAAGTAAAATATTCGCTCAGCCTTTGATGAGCTTCCGATCCTTCATCATCATAAAAAACTTCCAGTCAAGAAAATATGCCCGATGCTGGGTCTTAGCTGCTCCCCTCTGTTGATTCTCAGCAGGGAAAAGCAGGCTGTGCTGGATGTATTCAGGGCTGTCTTGAGGCCATCTTCCCAGGGCAGAGCAGCCAGCTTTACCCGCTGCTTGACTGTTTTGGAGATGCAGGTTTTGTGATACCATTAGCCTCATAGATGAGACAAGAGGAAATTCTGGGTAGGTCTGAGTTGAAGAAGGAAACCACTTCTTGTTACTCAGATCAATTACTTGAGATTATATAGAGATATTCACTTGCTTTAGGGGTACCAACTGCTTTTGCCCCTCTGCAAGACTGTTATAGATCAACACCTCACTAACACAAGACTGGACTTCTGCATTTCATCTAGGCTGGGAGGCAAATAATAGCCTCAGATTAAAAATCTCACATTCTTGCTTCACACTCTGGTTCTTTTGTTTTGTCTTACCCCATAGTACAACCTCTATGGTGAAAGATCGGTTTTGGTAGTCATGGCATGGTTTACACAACTGAATCTCTGAATATGGAAGTATTTCACAGCAATTTTCAAGGTTAACAATTCAAATTTTTAATTCCACATTAAAAAAGCCCAACAACCAAACACTGTTTGATCTGTAGTGAGTTATACTCGGCTGGTAACCACATACAGTCTTAATATAAAATGCATCAACTCTTCCCTGCTCTTTTTAGCACAGCCAATAAAGCTTTGACACATCATTGCATATTTCAGCTACAGGGTAAACTCTGTCATCTCACATTTTTTTTAAAAATCAGGAGTCTGGTCATCCCTTCTGTTGGATTGATGAGGCCTTTCTTCCCTGATTCTGCTCCTACCAGAACTAAGCCAGTGTAGATCACTTAATAGAGCAGGAAGAGGCCTCCTCTGACTCCACCCAGGTGACAGGCAAATGCCCGGCTGCCATCAAAGAGACACAAGCTGGCTTGGAAGGAAGGCTCCCATTGCCAGTTCTTAAGAGGTAGCAGCATTCAGTTTTGCAAATCCCAAACAATAAAAAATGGGTTTATTGGCAAGGGAAAGGTGTATCAAATTCTCTTGGTATTCTACTGTCTGCCCAGATGCATGAGAAACTTATAGTCTTCTTTGTTTTTCTGAAAGATTTTCCAGAAGGCAATAAGCTCAGTGTGTGATGAGCTATGGGTGGTGCTGAGGCTGCTGGCTCCCCTGATAGAGAGTTTCTGCTGTGTTACCTACCTGCAGCCTTCCTGTTGCACAGCACCCAAGTCTGGTCTTTGGGGTCTCCTCTGAGAAGTCAGTCTGGATGTGGTCTCCTGCCTTTGCACAACTGTCCTCTTGTAAGTGCCATTCTTCCAACCTCTCTTCTTCCACCAGGCAATCGAGGCCAAACTGCGGGCAGGGCAATTTTCTGCTGCGGCATTCTGTATGATGCTGTGTATAAAGACTGTGGTTAGAATGAAATAGCATTTGAAATGGAAAATTTTCAGGTCTTGTTTTCTGAAAGTTTACAAAGCTCCAACCTTAAAAAACTCTTTTTTTGGTTATTGCTCCAGAAATATCTTTTTAGCAGTCCTGACAGCTTTCAGAAACAAAAGAGCCTTCCAAGAGAATTTTAAAGAGTTTTTCGAAAACACTTTTGCCTTTGTATTTGAGAGAGGCTTTGGCAGCACTGTAAAACAGCAGTGCTTGTCTTCACTCACTCTTCTCTTTGTCAATCATCTGAATTTACACTGCATTTAGAGTTTGTCACATAAAGTACTGGAGACCTTAAAATCATTCCTTCCAAACTGGTAATTTTTTGTATGGAAAATCTTACAGTGAGGCCATGTGAAACTGAATCAAGCCAATTAATAACTCGGGGAATTACGAAATTGTGAATAGAACTATGTTAAAGAGCAAACATTTTCTCTAGTCTTCCTTCTAACCAGAGAGCTTTGTTCTTTGACTAAAAAGAATACAACTGATAGGCATTGCTGAAAGAAACTGCCGATAAGGTAACTGCACATGTTTCAGGGATTTTTTTCCACAATGGATTTTTGCTGTAAAGAATTTGATTGAAACCCCCATGTGAAAGCAAGAACAGAATTCCTGATTGACTTTTGGTTGGAGACAATGTAAATGAGAACAAACTCCAGCAATTCATTAAGAATGCACCAAGGTCAGCATTATGTACATAGGAGGAGGCCAAAAGAGGCAATGTGATCAATTGCACTCAGTGATGCAAGCAATGTATTAGTAATTTGTAATATATTGAACTGGAATCCCATCTTACAGCCCACCAAGGAAAACATTCCTCTTCCAGCAACAAAGTCAGTCCTTCCTTCTTTGCTTCCTCCCTTCTAAGTGTGGTACATTTCTGTCAAAACTCTAGAAAACAGAAGCATGGTTCAGCTAGTCAAGCACATCTCCTGTGACTGTGTATGTAGCAGAAAGCTAAACTTTCTGCCTTTTTTCATCTGTATGGTCTTTATTAAGTATACCTTTAGCAGAACTTTAAAGCCATTTACCCCATAAAATATTTCATGGAGTATATACAGCTTCTGACAGCATAAACAATAGGTGAACCGGGTCTGTAAAATGCAGGCATTCAAGTGATTGCCTGGAAAAAGTAGCGACCGTGAAGGCACATCTTGACACCAGTAAACACATTAATATTTATATTTTAGTGTTTAGATATATTTCCACAGTTTTTAGTAGCATTTTTTGTTTGTGTATTAGTTTATTTAATATACAGCTTCAACACATAATTAAAAAACATTTTCAACACATTAAACACATTTTTCTTATTCTGTGTCTGACTAATAAGACAAAATTAGAATATTACACCAATAGATGCAAATAGACAAACAGGGAAAAATCCCGAAAAAAACTAGAGGTTAATTTGACCAGAATGTCCTTTACTGCACACTCTGCATAAGGAGACTGGAAATATATTCAGAAGGACACACTGGAGTGGGATTCATCTGATTAAATATATATGCCTATATCTGTGCTAGGAGTTTATACTCCTCTTATTGTAAATGGAAATAAATGGTCATTCCTAGGATATGGTTAATCCTTCTAAAGATAGACATCTAAAAAATAGACATCTAAAATAGGTCAAATTGATTTCATCCCAGAAATGCTTATTTCTGTGATGTAAGAGCAGAGGGAATTTAGCTCAATATAAATATTGGTTAGGTAAGATGATTGTCACTCTTTAAAGTCTTGTCTGTTGCTGAAGACTAGAAAGGATGAAATCCTGCCTCCCTTGAAGTCAAGGACAAAACTTATTTTCATTTTGCTAAAGCAAACATTTCACCCCGAATTAATAAATCACCCTTAGTAAACCCTTAATGATTACAAATTGTTCCTACCTTAACTAAAGGAAAAATAATCTTTGTACTTTCTCTAAATCCTTTTCAGGATCAACAGAAATACTTTAATTATTACTGAGTAGTCTCTCTCTCTCTCAGGATGTGCATTTTGGTGTTCTTCAGGAGACACTTCCTGTGGCCTGATGACTTTCTGCTACCATGTTTGAAGAGTCACCAAAACAGGGAATCCAGGCTCATACCAATTGTCTCAGGACGGGGAAGGAGGGGAAAAAGATTTGCAAAACCAGTTTTATAATTCTAGCATCTCCACTCTTGTGGAGGTTTCCATCTGTTTATTAGATGTCTGAACAAATTATTGCAATGCAGGACTAAACGCAGATTTTCTGGGAACCCAGACCAAGATGTGCAAGAGGGCTTGGATCGTCGTGTCTCCAGATCAGGCTGGCCTCATTCAACTGCCTCACTACATCTCATTTAACTCTGTGTCTCCTCCAAACCCCTTACTTCCCATTGACATAAATATTACTCTTAGGGGCTCTTTCCACTAACAACATGAGAAGCACATTGCAGCCCAAGAAACAAGTAGTTTTTGGCCTGAACCTGAATTGCATACCCAGACACAGCTGAGGTAACCAAACACAGAACAGTCTCAGCCATAACGCCTAGTTGGAGAAGTTCCTTGATGGAGCTATTCCCAGAACTGTATAAGGTTTGTTTTGGACAGATTCAAATAAGAGCCTGAAAATGAACTGACTTCTCTGCACTGTGAACGATCAGAAAACCAGAACTCAGAATTAAACTGTGAAATGAGACTTTTTGGCAGCGTATTCACCATTAGTTTTGGCACTCCTGCTATGTGAAATTATTTTGTAGTGTGTTCCTTGAGTTTATTTTTGTTAGCTTGGGATCCTACCTTAAAAACAGCCAGCATGGGTATCTTTTGGAAAGTCTAGACAACTTAGGTGCTGATTAATGGCTGCTGTGGATAAAAACTTCTGCTCTAGGACCTGAGAAAATGAGTATGGACCCCAAATCCTATCACCATATTGTAGTCAGCATGGTTGAAACACAACAAATATGATTTCCTTTGTTGTGTGTAGATGCTACACTGAAGCCTCTTTTCTCAGATGAAGTTTTCATGCTGTGTAAAACATTAACATAACACAATACATAGAGAAAAAAAAGGTCTTAAATTCTCAATTATTTAAATTAGTGGCATGACACTGCCTCCTTCTCTCCACTGGTTATGCAAGGTGGCTATAAAATAATTAGGTCATATGTAGATGTCTATGCTGTTGCCATATTCAATTAAACAAATGAATCCAACTCTGCCTTTCCAGGCCATGCTAAAATTTGTGTATTTTTTTATATACACAAGACCAGATCTGAATAACATCTTGGTTGATGGATGGACACCATCTTCTCTGTGTGCTGTGTGATTGTGAAACTGCACAGTGGGTGCTGAAGATCAGAAATGAGCCCTGCAGATGAGGTGAGGAAACCCACACCAGTGCACTAGCATAGAGAGTTTTTTTTTCTGCATGCAGTTCCCTAAATGGCAGTAAATAATACCTAAAGTAAGTTATAGTGGAAGGAAATCAAAACACCTGTTTTGAAAAAAGTTTTATTTAAAAAGCATCATAAACACTTTCCTTTGAAGAAAATCAGAAGGCTCCAGTAAAATATGTTATATCATGCCAATGTGACCACCAATGTCCCTCACTTGCATTTTGTCATGCATGTGGTGAACCTTTCAGGTGGCCTTTTGTGTTGTCTGGAGCAGCTTTGCCATATTGGGAAGTGCTGCGGTGATCACTAGTGATCAGCTAGAAGAGCACTGAATAAAGGTAAGCTCAGTCCAGCTGTTGGTGTCTCTGCAAGGATTGTGCTTTTCCTTACATAGCCCTACTAAACAGAAAGAGATGCAGGACATGTAGGAGGGATGCTACTTTTTATTAAATGCATGGATTTAGGTATCTCAGTTTTGTCCAGTTTAAAATCACAACATCCTTCCTGTAAATGACAGCATATTTTCCTTATAAAATGTAAATGACATATAGATGACATCTCCTCCTTAATGCAGGATATGTAAATTGTTCTTAAGAAAACAATTTTTCCCAGCAAACCTTGCCCCACTTACCATTTTAGACCACCGCTAATCAGCAAGAGGTAAAAGCAAGTATCCTTTAGCAAGAATGCTTTTTCAAACAACCTCAGACTCAGTATTACCAGTGGTGTTTGCTCCAGGAGGGAGAAATCTGAAACACCACTTCTAAAGAGCCCGTTGAGTACAGGGAATAGGCAGCAGCAAGCTGGTTACTGAGCCCCTTGTTTCCAGTGCAGAGAATGAAAGCTGTTCCTGGAGAAGCAAACTGAACTAATCACCAGGAGAGTGAGACAAAAAAAGGCATCACCAAAACAAAATAATTTGAGTGTCCCAGTATGCAGAACTACTGTTAGCATTAAGCTGCACTCATTGCTATTAATTATCACTGGGCTTAAAACACATCCCCGAACAATGTCCCATTAAATGATTTTTCTGATTAAGCACATCCCGATTAAGTAGAGAGCACTGTATGGTACTTGAAAAACAGCACCATTTATGTACAAATCGAATACAAATCGAGTACTTATCAGATTCCCATTTAGGAACCATTTGCTGACATCAGAATATTCTCCTACTGGCACTCTGTAGTGAATATAGAAGAAAAAAGGGAATAGCCTGATTGGGGTAATAAAGATGAGTCAAAGGGGATTGTGGTTGTATTTCTCCTGTCACCTGACATGGAACAGGATAATTTGCAAGGAGTCAGTGTTCAGGGAGCCCTGGGTGGCACTCTCAGCTGATGAAACAAAGAAAGAAATCACTAGATAATCATTTGGAGTGATGAGCTCGTGGTGCAGAACGCTGGAATTTGTACTTTCAATCCTTCAGTTTTAGGCATTTAGTAACACTTTATCAGAACCTCACAGGTAAGTTGAAGTCACTTCTTAAAATGTTTGTCATAGATTTTTACTGCTTTTCTAAATGCCTGTAATGGCCACCTTTCCTAATGAATTAAGAGTGACTATCATAGGAGGCAATAGGCTTTTCTCCTAAAAGAGGTGAAATCAATGCATAGTGCCAGTCTCTGCAGGCAAAGAATCTGCAGGATTCTTTGAAATCCTGCACAAGAAACACATTTATTTCCCAGAATATTTTTTTTTGTGCTGTCATTCAAATTGTATAAGAAACTACTTACAGGAGCTTAAAAGCTTCATGTAATAAATGTGACGTTTATTTACCTTTTTGAATACAGGTTCAGCTGGGTACTTTAACTCTTGATTTATTTACCAAGAAAAGAAAAAAGATATTGATCTGTGGTTAATTAAGTAAAAAAATTAATAATTAGAATGGAAGTTGTTTTTTTGTAATGGAGGTGCATTAAAAGGAGCATGAACAACGTCAAAGGAGGTGATCCTCCCCCTCTACTCTGCCTTGGTCAGGCACCGCCTGGAGTACTGTGTCCAGTTTTGGGCTTCCCAGTACAAAAAAAGACAGGGATCTCTTGGAAAGAGTCCAGTGGAGGGCCACAAAGATGATTAAAGGACT
This sequence comes from Laterallus jamaicensis coturniculus, assembly GCA_022605575.1. Classification (NCBI taxonomy): domain Eukaryota; kingdom Metazoa; phylum Chordata; class Aves; order Gruiformes; family Rallidae; genus Laterallus; species Laterallus jamaicensis. The sequence continues at coordinate 7,951,277 of JAKCOX010000023.1, read as the reverse complement.
CCCCTATGAGGAAAGGCTGAAAGAACTGGGGCTGTTCAGCCTTGAGAAAAGAAGACTGAGAGGGGCTCTGATCAGTGTTTATAAATCTCTGAAGTGTGGCACACAGGGGGAATTGGCCAGCCCCTTCTCAGTGGTCTGTGGGGACAGGACAAGGGTCAATGGCTTCAAGTTGGAGCACAGGAAGTTATGCAGCAATATGGGGAAGAACTTTTTCCCAGTGAGGGTGAGTGAGCCCTGGGACAGGCTTTCCAGGAGGGTTGTGGAGTCTCCTTCTCTGGAGATATTCAAGACCCATCTGGACGCCTCCCTCTGTGACCTGTCCTAGGGAACCTGCTTTGGCAGGGTGGTTGGACCTGATGATCTCTGGAGGTCCCTTCCAACCCCTACGATTCTGTGATTCTATGAAGTTGCCCAACTTCCTAGACCCCAACATACATCCTGTACCAATTACCATTCCAAGTGCTATTTCATTCTTCAAGCTTTTGTACTGCTGGGTAACCTCTAACGTTGAAATTTTCTTGTGTTTATCTTTTCCATGTAACAGACATTTTTCAGGTAACCTCAGTAGTGGACTGTAGTTTTGGAAAGATGGTAATGTCTCTTGCAGAGACATAAGCTGAAACCTGTCACACAGACTGCATGAAACCCAACACGTAACTTACAAACATTGTGTGAATTCTAGTAATCAGTTTTTCTTGTGGAAGTTGCTGCCTTGGGATCTGTCTAAGCAAAACACAATTCTGCACAGGTATTTTCAAAAGTGACAAACTGAGGGCATGTCTGTGGTACGTACAAGCATGGGACACAAGGACAAGAACCTAGATTCCCCTTTGGGTTCTTCTGGTCATGAGGTAAATATAAGTACAGCGATATCCTTCAATCTTCCATTCAGCTGTTTCTTTAGCTGTCCTCTCAACACTGTGTTCCACTGTTGATTAATCACTGAGTGCCTCAGAGGAAAAAAAGGCTTTGCACCACATGGAACTGAGTCCACCAGAAACTCTTAAGAATGTAAAAAAAAATGTAAACATCACTTACTGGGATTTCCAATTGCAGATCAAATCTGTGCCTCAAATTCATTCCTCGCTTACACAGAGTCAAATGACTTTGGGAAGATATTTTATGGGTAAGGAGATGTGAGTAGAATTTTTAAGAAGAGGCAGAATTTTTAAGAAGAGGCAGAAATGATGCAAACTTTATAAATCAAGTTACATGCTGAAAATTTTCCGTTCTGGTTTTGTAGGCTTGAGAGATTCAGATGGTTCGATAAATCATCTAAACCTTACCAGCCCATCAAAGCTTCTGAGGTGTAGCCATCAGTTCTTGCAAACACCCTGTTGGAACTTAAAACCAGAAAGTCTGACTCTGCCCTTACAGTGCAAATTACACGGTGCAGACAATGAATTAGCCATGGTGTAGAACTAGAGAAATTGAAGACATTGACACAGCACTAACGTAACATACTCAAAGTCATATGCAAAGTATCTGTAATTTGACTTACAGTTGCCATGGTGATGTAAGCCATAAGCTTGGCTGGAGTAAAGTAGCATGATATGCTAAACTCTGCAATACAGCGTGGCCGGTGTGCTGGTGCACAAAACTTGAAATGTTTTTAAATCTGGAAACAATGCAAAGAAATTGTTTGCAAAGAAATGCAAAGAAATCAAACCATGGTAATACCTATGTGCAGAACCTTCTTACACTGTTCTTCCCAGAGCACCTCAGTACTTGCAAGCATTGCTGTAAATTAATCTATCTGTATGAAAGCATTTTACTGGTGGTTCTTTTTAATGTCATAGTTACCAATGTAAGAACTTAGAATGCATTCACAGCTTTTTGCTTATTCTTTTAACTTGGACAGTGTACCAAAAATCCAAGAACTTCAATAGGAGCTCGTGGGAGTTCAGATACCACTATATAAGCCACTCTTCATATTTGAAAAGTGATGGCATTCACGTGTAGTCCTTGGTGACTAGAAGAGGGGAAACATCATGGCCATTTTTAAAAAGGGTAGGAAGGAGGACCCTGGGAACTACCAACCTGTCAGCCTCACCTCTGTGCTTGGGAAGATCCTGAAACAGATCCTCCTAGAAGCTATGCTAAGGCACATGGAAAACAGGAAGGTGATTTGAGACAACCAGAATGGCTTTACTACAGGCAAGTCTTGCCTGACCAATCTGGTGGCTTTCTCCAGTGGAGTGACTGCATCAGTGAACAAAGGAAGAGCTATGGATGTCATCTATCTGGATTTCTGAGAGGCCTTTGACACAGTACATCACAACATTCCTCTCTCTAAGTTGGAGAGACATGGATTTGATGGGTGGACTGTTCAGTGGATAAGGAATTGGCTGGAAGATCGCATCCAGAGGGTGGTGGTCAATGGCTCACAGTCCAGATGGAAGAAGGTGACAAGAGGAGTTCCTCAAGGATCTGTGCTGGGACTGGTGCTGTTTCTGTTTAATATCTTTATTAATGATATTGATAGTGATATTGATAGTGATATTGATAGTGATATTGACAGTGATATTGAGTGCACCCTCAGCAAGATTGCTGATGACACCAAGCTGAGTGGTGAGGTTAGCGTGCCAGAGGGATGGGATGCCATCCAGAGGAAGCTGGACAGGTTGGAGAAGTGGGCCCAGGTGAACCTCATGAGGTTCAAGAAAGCCAAGTGCAGGGTCCTGCACCTGGGTCGGGACAACCCCTGTTATCCATACATGTTAGGAGATTATGTACTTGAAAGCAGACCTGAGGAAAAGGGCTTGGGAGTACTCATGGATGAGAAGCTGGATATGAGCCACCAAAGTGCATCTGCAGCCCAAAAGGCTAAACCACATCCTGGGCTGCATCAAAAGAGGTGTGGCCAGCAGAACAAGACAGGTGATTCTGCCCCTCTACTCTGCTCTGGTGAGACCTCACCTGGAATATTGTATCCAGCTTTGGAGCCCTCAACACAAGAAGGACATGGACCTGTTGAAGCATGTCCAGAGGAGGGCCACAAAATGATCAAAGGGCTGGAGCACCTCTCCTATGAATACAGACTGAGACAGTTGGGCTTGTTCAGCTTGGAGCAGAGAAGGCTCTGAGGAGACCTTATAGCGGCCTTCCAACACCTGAAAGCTGCCAATAAGAAAGCTGGGGAAGAACTTTTCAAGGGGGCATGTAGCAATAGGATGAGTGGTAATGTTTTTAGAGTTGGAAAGGGGAGATTTAGGTTGGATATTAGGAAAAAGTTCTTCAATATGAGGGAGGTAGATCACTGGAACTGGTTGCCCAGAGAGGTGGAGGCCCCATCCCTGGAGATATTCAAGGTGAGTCTTGATGGGGATCTGAGCATCCTGATCTAGTGAAGGTGCCCCTGCTTACTTCAGGGGGGTTGGGCTAGATGATCTCTAAATGTCCCATACAACCTTACATATTCTATGATTTTATGATTCTATGAAAAGTCATGCTCCACCACTGAAAGAAACACTCAGTACTAGTTATTATGATGCTTGACTGGTGTGAAACAAAGTTAATGGCCATGACCTGGATTTGATCTAAATATCTTTGGAATTTGCTACGGTATCTTAAAAGAACCGTTTAAGAGGTGTTAAAATACACTATAAGAGCTCCAAAATACATGGAAAGTAGTCTGACAGAGCAGGTATCTCAGCTTTATTCTAACACACTGTGATTTTAAAATCAGAAATGGCCCAAATCTATTTTTTTTTCTGGCCTAGAAGCTATCACTATTTATCAGGCATGTTCTGTAACCCATTTCTAAGATCTGACTATTAAACAATAAAAAAGACTTCATTCTTAGGTAGCAGAGAGCAGAACAACAGATGTCCTGTGATTCAACTTCCTGACAAAGAATCCCCTAACTAACCAATATTTCTTTTAAGACTTCTAAGATTTCATTAGCTATTTATTTAAGCAGTTATTTTTATTTGCTGTTGCAGTGGAAAATCCACTGAGAATTAAAGAAGACTGGAAAATTTAAAACTCTAATACTGATAAATTGCCACAAATATATGTTCTGGGTTCTTTATGAATTATTTTATAAAGTCAACATCTCACATATGATGTATTCTTTTGCACTTGCTTCTCATCTAAGTTATAAAAGTGGTTATTTCTCTTACAGTAAGCTGCTATTCTCTGTGGTCTGCCTCAGAGAACAATATTTATTGACATATATTGGTGTCACAGAAAAGTATGGAGAACAGTGCAGTTCAGAAGAAAAAGGAGGAAGTGCCCCTTCATTATTGAAAAATACAAATAGATCTCACAGAAAGGATGCTTTTATTAACACTACCCTTCTAACAATGCACATCTTAGATTTTCTTCCAAGGCTGCACACCACCCATGATCTTGTTCAATTCCCAGTCCCATCAGCAGACAGGAATCCTGGTACTTTGTAGATTAACATCTTGTGGTATGGCTTCTTATGTGTCTACACTGATATCACAGAATCACAACAATGCTGAGGCTGGAAGGCACTTCTGGAGATCTAGTCCAACCCCACATCAAGCAGGATTTACTAGAGCCAGTTAACCTGTGTTATACCCAGTCAGAGTTTGATTATGTACAGGAATGGACCCTCCACTGCCTCTCTGGACAACATGCTCCAGTGTTTGATCTCTCTTACAGTAAACCAGATTTTTTTTAAGTCCTATTGCCTCTGTAAAATAGTTGCTAATAGTTATTATTAGGTACAGTCACAGGACAGTAATAAATGATAGAAAAATACATGAGAGATATTTACTGCTTGACAAAAAGCTATTATACAGCTAATGTAAAGATTTAAAAATAATCACGTAAACAGTGGATTTAAAGTGTGCTGCATTCTTTCTTTTTAGCTTTCTGTAAATTAGAAAGCCTGTCTCTTTCATTCCTGTTCACCACTCATCAAGAATTGAAAATACCAATAAATGTCATGGAAACCACTGTGAGATCTCCATGGTGATACTGGTTGGGTCTACACCAACTGTTCTGTACTCTTCAGCCTGTGCATCAAGGCTGCACACCTTGGTACCAGCCTGACACTGACCCAAGGTGACTTTTGTATGAACCACCTCTGTGTTCTCTCAGAGGAAAACTGGGTTTGCAGAACCATGAGGTGCTCATTGACCCCCTTTATCAGATGACAAGTGGGACAGATATCTTTCTGCCCATGGAGCTTTTTGCCCCACAGTTTAACCACAGCCATCAGAACCCATGTTGTAAGACAAAGCTAAGTAATAAGCTGCTTCTCTAATAGCTCTCAGTAACCATGATTACGAGCAAATCAAGTGCCACTCTCTTGCTGGAACAAGAGCCTGAATGATGATTGCCTCTTCTCTGCATTCACACCAAAAAAGAAGGGTCTTCATTACTCAGACCCTGTTTTCAGGGTTCCTGAAATGTCTGTAATGACTGATGTGCCGATACAACACAGGCTGAAAGGCATTTAATAAACCATTCAGCCAGAAGCAGACCATATCAATGGATCATCAAGACAAGACTTAATAGTGCACAGAGTCAAAAGACACTCTGAAACTTCATTCTATCATTGTAGCTCGGGCTACGAGCAGATAATACAGGACCAGCTATATTCTAAAAACTGATTCAGCCACGTGTCTCCAAATTTCCAAGGGGCAATTAGGAGAAGCCTGCACCAGAAATAGTTGGGGATGTCATTCAGGAAGTTATAAAATAAAAGTTATTAAAAATGAGGGAACTTATATCTCGCTTCTCCCATTGTCTCCTTCCCAGATTTTTTTAAGATAACAGTAAATCCCCAATAACCTTTAGTACCTTTTTTTTCACTCATACATCCTTGGACAAGGAGGAACAGCATCAAAATCAGTAATATCCCTCTGGTAGAAAATTAGTATTGATAAGAGAAGATACAGCTCACCCCCTGTCCTATTTTACCCCGTGAGTGTTTTAGACGAAACAATTACACTTTGGCACTGGCTATTCTTCCCTATAAGTGCTAAATGAGAAATGCTCTTCTAGGTACAGACAGCTCTTGCCTTTGGGTACTTGTCCTAAGAACTTGGGACTGGAAGGACCTTTTTTAATGCCAGTCCCTGGATCACCACTGGCCATGTAATAGGTAATGCCTCCACAAAGTAATCGTCTAGCTCTGTTCTCAGAAATACTTGGCTCACTTATTCCTTCAGCTCCAGTTGGAAGCTTATTCTAGAAGATCAGTGCCCTAGTGGTAGGAGACTTATGATTTCCAGTCTAAATTTATTCAGAGCCAGTTACTGTGCTTAAAGAGCTTTTCTTCCTCCCAAGGGGAAGCTTATTCAGTGATCTGTGTTCCCTTATTTACTCAGATGTTATTCACAGAAGGAAATTGTCTCTCCTCCAAGTCTTCCCTGGCTGGGCTTAAATAAAGAAGATCTTTCTGTCACCTCTTCTTTGCCTTCTTTTATCAATCTGACTATAAATTACTGAAACTACAAGGCATAAATGCTAACAATCAGCATTTGATAGTTTTCTAAGGCAAAATTTGGACATGTCTGGCAGTGTCTAGAACCTACTGGATGAGAGGCCAGAATCACTGTGATTTCTTCGAATGAGTGAAGAGAACTCATGGATATTTTTTAATACATGGATTTTTATTTTTTTTTAAATTACAAACTGCTGCTGGAATTCAGCCTCACACAGCTGCTTCAGTGTATGCAAAAGCATTGCTATTTCATGGATGAGAACAAGAAAACCTCTCAGGAGGTGCAACTACCCGCTATAGCAGGTAATAAATAGGAAGTAGTCACAAAAAAATACATTACTTAAAGAAAAAATAAAAAGAAGGCACAGTCCCATTCCACAAACCTCCACTACTCCTATTGATGCTGTAAGGTTTTTGACCCTATACAAAAGACATGAAATAATTTTTTAAATTTTATTTTAATAAGAAAAGAGGGGAATGGGTGTGGTTTTTTAAAATACAAAATGGGAAACTCAGACAGATTGCTTGCAAATTGAGCAGCATGAGGTTTTTTTCTTTCCCAAGAGAGAAACTCCAGAGTGCTTTATACTGCTGATCAGCTTGTTGGTATCCAGTGCAAAAAAACCCCAGGGTCACTCCTGGAGAGTGTCATACAACTCTGCACCCACACAACTTCCATGGGAATTGTGAGCACCGACGTGATTACACAGAAAGGCACCACATACTTTTCCCTGCTTATGAGTTTCTGGTCTGTTTTGTTTAGTTCTGTTCTGCTTTTACGTTCTGTTAATAAATCCCAAGACCTTTCATCACTAATGCAGCACTAGACAAAACAAGTGGGAAGGATTATAAGAAATTTGATCAACAGCAACAAAAAGCCAATTTAACTGGGGGGGGTTATTGCTCTGCTTGTGATGTTTTAACTTTTGTGACAGGCAGAGCTTAGTTTACACTGGGATTTCCTGCGTGATTTACAAAGCAGTAGTGAAACCTCTCACATTCATTCTGATAGATCTCCCCCTTCATCCATCAGCGCTGACAGAGCTAATCTGTGAAGAATTAGTGACCTAGAAGTTCAAGTCAGCTATTCCCTTCATCTGGCTCTAATACTATTCATGAAAACTGCATATTAAAGGTACCAATAAATGTCAGTGTGCAATGCGAACAAATGATTGATTGTACATTTTTGCGTGAGAAAGTGTTTTAGAACAAAAAAACCCCGATTATCAAATCATTGGCATAAAAACAGGAGTGTTGGCGATGGAGTCCTCTATGAAGAACTTGATTTTTGCTAGTTAAATTGTTTCTGTTGTCCTTTCACATGGCAGAGTTTGATCTGGGTTAACTGGCAGCACTGGCATCACACCATACATGGTGCCTGTCTACAAGTCAGCTCGCAGTTTTGTTTGAGACACCTGGTTCCCTGAAGGACTAAGAGCATAGCCAGTGTGGAGCTGGGGAAGATCAGCTATGTCCAGCTCATAAATGAGTTGGTTTAGTAGCATGGTATAGGCTGAGGAAGTCATACTGACTTTGGAGATCCAAACTGCCTGTGACTGGCTCTTTTCTGATTGAACTGGGGAATATCTGCTGCCTCCAGCTGACTGTTTCAAAGGGTCCTAACTGATGTAGCTATCGAAGCTGATAGCGCATAGCTGATGTGCACGGCACAAAGACAAGACATATAAATCTTCAGTCCTTCCATGAAGAACAGCAGCACATTTTCTTGGCAGGCAAATATATGAGGTATGGTTATTGTACAGCTACAGTGAGATGAGAAGCATGGGTTTTACTGCTTCTCCCCTCTGTGGCTGCAAAACTGCAAGAAAAGAAATTTTTCAAGCAACAGGAAGGTCAATAGTTCCTGACATTCTTTTTGTCCTTCTACTGTCTGAGTTATAACAGAACAATGAGGCTACTGACTAGACCTCACAGTCATCCAGTGTTTTTTCCAATAAATTAGTTGACTAATAACGCTGAGAGACAAGAGGTAAAATCCTTGCAGGTAGCTGTATCTAGGGAACGCAGCATCCTTTTCTCATCCCTGAAGCACCTTTCAAGCTCCTGATGACAATCATTGTCATTTGCACCCCAGTGACCATGTGGGGGAAGCCAAGCTAACCCTTGATGGGGACAAATAGCTTGCTTCCTTTGGGATCCTGCATCTTATAGGAGGTTCCTTGAAACCTCTCGGCTGCAGCTTGGTGAACAGCTCCTCCTTTACAGGCTTGGATGCCATTTCTTTCTCTTTTTTGTCAAATGCTGTACTGAACAGAATGGGTTTGGCCTTTATAGGAGGGCAGCGCAGGTCTGTCCAAAAAAGATACCTCTTCAAAACCTTGTCTTGACTAGAGTTAGGAGAAATTGTTCTTAAATGCAATTCAAATGTCATTTTAAAAGAGTTTGTAACCTGACAAGGAAAAATACTTCACAGTCTCATACAGCTCCCGCAATGCTGAACAGCAAGTCATGATGTTTTTTGGGGTAGCTGTGGAAAAGTACTCAAGTATGTCTATCATACTGAGAGGCTGCTGTGGAAGAGTCCCTCGGGATGTCTGCAGTGAATTTCTGCCTTCTTGCTGCCTCCAGTACTACTTTGATATGATGTCTTGAATTACCATAAGATTTTGGCTATCTGGAAGTTTGTAACACTTGTGTGCTCATTTTCACATTCTCCTGCCAATGATATAGCATTATTTCATGTTGGAATAGGAAGATTGCAGGGCTGGGGGGGGCGGGGGGGGGGAAGTGTCAAAAGGATGCTGAGAATGAACTTGAGAACAGCAGATACATTTCATATGGAGAGAGGCTGTGTGGGTTGGAGGTCCTTGAAAGACAGGAGAGAAATTTTAGATGATATTCAATAGGCTCATCATATTTCTCTTTTGATAAAAGATAAATCACAAGTCCCAGAAAACTGGGTTTTAAAGGCAATAGGACAAGGCTTTCCCTTCCCCACAAATCCCAAGTCAGGACAAAGTAGAGGATGGGAAATCATTATCTACTGAGAGAAAATGATGTGACCAGCATATCCCAAGGCAATGCTCACATATCAAAAGAAGAGAAGTCTTTCATGTGTTCACATATTGACAGTTACAGTAAGGAGATGTTCAGAGCAGATGGTGTCAGAGAGCAGCACTTTTTTGCAATGCCTCTTCAGTGTGCACCAAGGTAGGTTAGTCTGAAAGAAAAAGAGGATGGCTGTCTGCCTGGGACAATATCGAAAAAGGACTCTTCTCTTAGCAATCTATGGTTTGACTTCTGCTTTATTCCTGCAATGACTCCTAAAACTATTTTTAAATATATGGTGGGAGTTGGCATGAGGTGGCAGAAAGAAATGCAACAAAATATATTCTTAATATTTAACCCAAAATTAATCCCACAAGAATGACTGTGCTTTCTCAGCTCAACCTAGAAAGATTATTTGTGAGCATGAAGACTCCAGTTTTAGAAATTAGCATACTTGTATGTACACAAACACATGCACACATATAAGAGTACCGAAAACACAGCTCCTATTTCACAGCCCAACACAGCCAGGGATTGGCAGCAATGATTTTAATTTATCATCATTTTGAAATCAGGGCTTGAAGAATTAAATTTACATTTTCTTAATTAGGTCCCATAAGAACAGCAAGTGTTCAGACATTCTTTTAAGCACTGGTCTTTTAAGTTCTAGTCAGTAAGTAGGGGTTAATTTTATTGGATTTTAAGGAAACTTCAAAAACCTTTTGAATGAAAAAGGTATATGGAAAGCATCAAGACAAATCCTTGCAGGAAAGGTAGTCTGTCATACTTCCTTCAGTCATAAGACCTACTAGAAAATGGGATGAAAAGACATTTTTGCAACAACTAAACTTTGGGTAAAGACACTATGAAAAAAAAATTGTCTTGGAGAAATACATGAACTAAATTTGTCCCTCAAAGAAATTACTAATATCAATTTCCTCATCTCTCTGCAACTCAAAACACAGTTCCTGAGTGACCAAAGTTGAGTGGCTACATAATGTATGTGGTCGTATTCTTCTAGTCCAGGGACAATCCTCAGAACATCCATACAACCTTTTCACGCCTGCTGCTGCAATATTTGTCATTTGATACCTTTGACTTTGACAATTCCTTCTGCATTTACATGGCTTGATCATATCTGATTAATCCACCAGCAATATCTCTGACCTGTTTCAAACTGATGGCAAAATCATAGTGAATACATTTAAGAATAAAATTACATGCTAAAAAGGTATCACATTTTTACTAATGTTAATAATAACCTTACCTAAATAGTACATGATTGTGATAAAAACCCACAACTGTTAACCAAAGAGGTCACCCAATCTTTACCTGAATATATGTGCATGAAACCCTATGGTAAGAAACACATCTTACTTAATATTCTATATTATCACTGAAAAGAGACTGACGCATTTCAACTGTAATGTACTTTCTTCTGGGAAAGTCTTTCCAGCATTTTTGTAAATCATCTAATTTACTTAATTCATGTAAAATCGCAAAGGTGGCATTGTAAACCTCAAAGAAACATCACTTACATCTCCATATGTTCAGAAGAAGATGTTAATGGGAAATTTTTCTGTTTTCACATGCAGCGATGCACTTGCAAGAGCTATTGTATAACTTTAAACTAAACCCATTGTCCAGCACTACTTTCTAACCAGACTGTCTCATAATTTATTTCTTTTCCTTCAAAACTTCCACTCAACATATAAAGCAAATGAGAAGCAGGACTTCCGTTAACATACCAAATATTCAAATGCTATGCTCAGTATTTCTACTTGTAGTCATATGAATCCCATCTCTCTATATAAATATAGCAGGCATACATACACACAATACATGTACTCACATACAGAATTACCTTTGAATCATAAACTGTCTCACTTTCTTTCTCTATATGTATGCTTATATAGATAGTTACTATAACATATAGATGTTCAAAATCAAACTCCTTCTGATCTAAGCCTAAAACCATTCCTTTCTAAAAAGTAAATCCAGAGGAATAAAAATATGATTACAAAGGCTTGCTGTAGGAAACACAGAATGAGATATTTAGCTATAATTTAACTTTACACCTTAAATGGAAATTTTGAGAGATAACATGTCCATTTTAAAAAAATGTATCTAACTGGTGATGTTATTTCTTAAAAAGAAAATACATTTGAGCTGCTAAACCTAACTGAGGACAAGGAAGAGCTGGCACAATCTGTCAAGAGAACCTCAGAAATCTGAGTCAATTTAATTAGGATGAGCTACTATATAATGCAATAATTTTCTGGTCTTTTTGTGTGTCTGCACACTGAAGTTCTCTGGTATTTCAACAGAAAGAAAATAGTCCTGGAATAGAGTTAATGTCTTAATATTATAGCATTAGTTTCTTAAATTTGCAGGAGAACCATTGAACACTTGCGGCTGTGTCATCCACAACAGACTTCTTTTGGTGTCCAGGCCTCCTGCACTGTACAATAAATTAAGAACCATTAAGAACCAGTGGAGTCTCTGGCTCGGTCGATTTGGAGTTTTTTATTAGATAAAAACTAAGATTACCAGATTAGATTAGATTAGATTAGATTAGATTACATGATTTCCTTTAGATCACACCTTTTAGAAGTCAGTTACTTTTGAAACCCATTGGGAACAATGTGATGTATTTGTATACTGGCCTATTAGGCCTTTTAGGCCTATTAGAGCCTTATTAGGCCATTTTGAAAAATAGCTGAAGCAAGAACAGTAATCTGGTACTATATTGTCCTTGCTCCAGTGTACCTCTGAAGATCATTTGAAGTGGAAAGCCAGAGTACAGTGGTCCATAGATAGCAAGCTGCAGAAGATATGTTGCCATTGGGAAGTCTTGATGCTAAAGGAAAGGAAATGGAAATGTAGGTGCTTCTCAGTCAAGCCTGACATTCTCAAAATTTGTGTTTAATGAATAATTCCTATATTCCTATTACTTTGTAACAAAAGTGCTTGAATTGAGGACCTGAGAAAATACCTACATGACACTCTTTGTACAACTGATGGAAAGAGGTTGTTCCTTCAGGAAAACTTAGTTCTTCCTCTGTGGTCTGCAAAGCTAGTGAGCTAGTTACTATTTAGCATTAAGAAATAAAACCAGAAGGTGAAACTTATTTGTCGTTCAAACCAAAGGAAGTGGGAGAAAGTCTAGACATCAGGTTTCTTGACAGTTGAAATATTGTACTATTATCAACATCTAAATAAATTATAGATATTGGGGAAATGATACTGCAAGTGTCTGTTGAAGATGTTTCAAACTGAAGTAGCTGAGGAAGAAATGAAAACATTACAACAGTAATAAAAAGGGAAGAGCAGTAACTCAAGGTAGATTACTAAAAATAATGACATAGACTTTATCTAGCAAACGGCAAATCTGTATGTGCTCACTTCCTCATTTACAGAAAGGGCCATACACTTAAACATTGCTTTTCTTTACCTGATGGGTGCTTACTTGGGAGAGGAAAAGTTTTTCTGAGCTTTCACTTAAGATATATGTGTATACATAAACTCCGTGGCAATGTCAAACTTTTAACAAATTGAAATCCATTTTCCAGCAAGTCTATTATCCACAATTAATTGCACAGGTTAATGTTCTATTCCACATCCTCCTGATACATTTAACTGCCATTTGTAACCACTCCCCTCATTGTAAATGACACGGTATTTTGCTGTCAAGAGTGGGAATTTTAGGGAGGCTTGTCTTCCCATTTAGGTGAACTCTGATTTTCATCCTTAATGATGCCCTAGGTGAACACCATAAATAATTGCTGCTTCAGTCCAGCCTGCAGTTAAAAGCAATACAACAATCGCCCTGCAGATAGAGCTTAGAGTAACCTGATGAGATGAATGAAGATCTCGGTTGGCAAAGAAAACAAATTACAGCTCAAGCCTGGGAACCAAGGTGGAGGTCATCGGTGGGGCAAAATGATTACTGTGGCATAATTACAATAGTCAGGGATAAATCAATCTCTTTCATTTCAAGTGATGGCAAGACCTCAATCTTTGTATCTACAAGCAAAATGAAACACAAAATTAAGTCGGGGGTAGGGGTGGAAGATGAGAATGTATTGTTAGAAGGCAATTGCATTTATAAATGTTTCACAGATAGCATCTAATTAAGTGATTCAGGGAAATTGTTGTCACAGTTTTCCAAACCTGTTCAGGAAATGTCCTACTTTAGATAGAAGTTTATATTCAGCAATAACAGTGTGTCTGCTATGAGAAGAATTGCATTAAAACACTCATCTCTGTTTAAGTAGGATGGGATAAATGTCATAAGAGGGCATCCTCCCTAAGGCAGTGTTTGATTATCAACTGAAAAAAACCTACTGTCACTGAGGTATCTTAACTCGATCTTGAAAAAGGGGGAAAAGCACGCTAATTGCACCTTCACTAATATATCTGCTTCTGTTTACTTGCTTAAATCAATGCTGCCTTAAAACCTAGTGATGTAAATTGACACTTTTAGAAAAAGATCAATCAGAAAAGAACTTAACATGGCATTTTTTTTCTTTAACGATGATGCCAGGAGATCTATCTTCAAGTTTAAATAGCCCAATTATTGGTTTATTACACCAGTCATCACCATGACTCTGTGAAGTCAACACTATGAGAAACAGGGTGGCAAATGAAAATGTATCCATCAAAACATCTTTCACTTGAGAACCAGAAGTGATCATCTTTCATTATTGGTAGCCAGCCACTGGAAGAATGACTCCCAGGCTGCTGCTCCCACAGACTACTTTTCTGTATCAGTCAATATGGGTGTGCTGTACTGGTGGGACGTGTCTCCGTTCCCAGCAGGGAAAAGCATGGTCACCCTGCAGAGTCCATGTTTGAGTGTGTGTGGGCCTGAAGTGCAATAGGGGGAGTACCAGTTTCTCCTCACACTGGGGCAGCTGCAATCAGACAAAGGCTGTGCAAGGAGAATTTAAGGGGGTGAGAGAAAAGGAAATTGGAAAAAGTGGGAGGGAGAGAGGGAGGCAGCCATTTGGGAATGAAGACAGAAGAAGGTTTAGGGTATAATAGCTTGGGCAAGAGTTGCACAACAAAGAAAGGGAGGAGAACAGCAAAACAGATAAAGGAGAGAGAAAAAATTTAATCTACAGATGGGAAAGGAATCCCAGAAAAAGTGAGTAAGAGGTGCAATTGGAAGCAATAATAAGAGAAGAAAAAAAAAAAAAAAGACCTTTTTAGGTTTAAACACCTGTGATACTGCGTTAATTACATCGCTAATCTCACTTTTGCTGAATTTCTCTTATAAAAAATTATTAGGTATTAGTTTACTTTTGCTGCCAACTACAAAATCCAGACAAATGGGTAAGAAGCAGATGGTCCACAAGGAAGTGAAGGAGACGGAATAGTTATTTACAACCTCACATTACACTGATGGGAGGAAGAAAGGAAGAAAGAAGAAAATCTTCAGGACTAGTAGCTTGTATTAGAAATGAACAAGACAGATTCCTACTGGAAGGAAAGGCCCCCTTCTGCTTCAGACAAGATCCACATTGACCACATACCATAATTCACTCCTACTCATCTTTCAGGCTAAGACAAATTCCTCGTTATTAGTTGAAGACAGCATTGCCCTCAAGACTCAACATTGTTTAGTTACCCATCTGCTGATAAGACATGCCCTGACACCCTATACATACAGCCCCTGTAATGTCACAACTCTGACCACTGTTGGCACTTTTACAGGGCTGACTAAAACATAAATCTTCCTTCACTCCATTACACCTCATGTTTAGAGGAGTTTGCATGTTGATAACTCTGAAAATGAAAAGTAGGACTTGCTATACATGTATGCACAACAAGGACTGGAGCTTTTACTCTCACAGTGTTTGTTTGGTTTCCTTACCATCCCAGGAAAACTCTTTTTACTTCTACTGGTATCTGTTCTTGTCTCCCACATGCTGTGTAATCATTCCTTTACCATGCTGGATATCTGAAATCTCCTGGTGAATTTGGCAGCATAATACAGGTCCCTTATTTGAAACCGAGGATAGAAATATGCAGAAGAAAGCAATTTACCTGTAGCTGGAATATCTAATTATGTTAATATAATAGTAATAATTTCTGTATTTATATTGTTCTTTCCCTCCACTGTTCATCAACAGTGTAACCAAACCCAGGCAGTCCTTAAGTTTCAGGGTTTTTTTCTGTTGCAATAGGTATTACTGATCCAGTGAGGGCATTGTGACATCTCCCTGAGATGGAGGGCTGTACCAGATCTGAATACTGCTCAAATTAAGGCTAGTTCAAAATTTATTGATAAGTTTTTCACTTTCTCTGCTAGCAGCTGCATTCCAGCTTACTTATACCGAATTTCATCCCTGTTGTGTGGAGCCCACATTTGTGAAAAAAGCTATTTGCCTGATGAGGATGTATTGAGGAAAAGCCTTCCTCCAAAGTTAAGATACTGTAAAAGCGCCACTTTGGCAACAGCTGTGTGTGAAGTGGTGGACATGCAGGTGTATGAATTAATATAGATGTCTGTCAAGATACACTACTGGCAGAGTGCCTTGGGAATCTCAGGTTTAGGAGGTTAAATCTCTTGTGGATTTCAGTCTAAAAATCCTATCAATGTTAGCAACAGCCTAGGCGAGTCCTTGTTTTGCCATAGCTGTGTCTGTGGGAAGCAGGGCGCTCCTGATTGTGACTTTAACAAGGGTTGTGGATTCTGGGCATGCCCCAGGACCAGACCTGTAATAATTTGACTCTAACTGCACAATAGATTCTGTACTCACAGCTGTCTGATCCTTCTAATACGTCCATTCCTTTCTGTGTTCCCAGGGGAAGTCTGCAAGAAAATTAGATACAGATAATGGCAAAGCAATTTAACTGAAAAGAGCAAAAGTGTATGGACCTTTTCCCCAAATGAACAGGGCTCAAGTTAGACAGCTACTGTCTTTCATTGGCTTATGTACACACTTAGCCTTACCATTCTTTTCCTCATTCACATGACCATGCCTCAAAGCACAGCCAATATGCTATGGCATTTAAAAAATTACCTATTTATCCAGAATGTCAGCACCTGAATGGAATCCAGTGCCCATTTTGAAAGACACACCAGACACGGGGGCACCAGCCAGCATGAGGCACCTTACAGAACTGGAGTTTTAATTTTTCATCCTGCAAGAGTTTGCTAAATGTCATCACTCATTGGAATGGGCCTGCTGACCTCTCTGGACCGCTCACCTGAATAATGAGTTAAGTCTGCAGGTCTTTCAGAAAAACCCAGCAGCACTGAACTTCAGATACTTTTTAAATAACATTTCACTGGGAAAGAATGAAAACTTTCAGAATAACCAGAAATAATTCTACTCACTCCCCACCCCCTTATTATCTCATTTTTCTTTATAAAGGCAAAGTGTTCGGTTCCCTTGAAATTGGTCTCTTTAGAAAGGTGGCACATTTCTTGGAAAATAAAATAAAAAATAAAGTTAGCTGAAAGAGTAGCAATTTGTCTGTGGCATTTCAGCAAATGTGGCAGTTTTCTCTTGTGCCACCAGTTTATTTCAGCTGTGGGAATACAACCAACCAATAGGTTTCTGAAGCATCAGTGAATAAGAGCCCATAAAAAAAAATTCCATCTGTAAGCACAGAATCAATCAGTGCTGCTGTAGTCAAAAAAGACAGATTTTTCTCATAGTTAAAGAAAGTATGTCAGATTCCTACAGACCCAGAAGTTAAGTGCGTTAAAGGCAAAATCCAAGATCAGTGTGAATGTTTCTATGGGAATGTAACAAACACTATGAAGAAACCTTTTCACAGCACAGTTTAATTAAAGAGATGAAATCTAGATTAAAACACAGGTACACACTAACACCATCATGTTAATGAAGGATACGGATTCTTGGATGGTGGTTGCTGAGTGAGCTATCACCACTTGTGTGCAATTGCATGTCACACGGTGGTTTCACAGATCATCTGGACTCATCCTATCTCTGAACAGAGACATACAACTTTGTATGCTTAGATAAAATAAGGCTGGTGATGGGAAGTTTTCAGTGGTTTGCTCCTCACTTTAGTTGTCATAGTTGTTAGTCTTTGAATTTATTTCTTTGTAAGAAGGTATTTGCTTTTCTGGAGGTGCTTCTCTTGAGTTTAAACACTGAAGGTGAGATTCAGGTGCCTAAACAGAGGCTTCTTCTACCATGTCAGGTGCTCTGCTGTGTGATGTGGGATCTCCCCTACAAGTGACTGACATCTTCCTCCTCCTGCTTCACCCTTCTGACACACAGTCTTGTCCCCAGGAGTGACCCAACCCTTCTTTCAGAAAACATTGTACAGGTGACCACTAAGTGGAAATACTAAATACTCAATAAAAAGAAGCACAAGAGCCACACTAAACACTACCTTTCAGCCACTAACTTTTTGTTCTCCTTTCCATCTATATGATGTCTAATTAACCTGCAATCTATCAGTGCTGTAAACATGATGATGATAATTATTAACAATTATGTGCTGGCTCTCTTTGTGGAGCAATAGGCAGGCATACAGTCTGAGTGACTGGAATTAGTAACAATTACCCAAAAAGGAAAGGTATTTTCATGGTGTAACTTCAGTAGAGCTGTTGAAGCTGGAAACAACTTCCCGTGGTTTCTCTAATCTTGCTTTAACCTTCTCTTGGGGCCCTTAGGAATAAACAAAAAAGGACAAACTATTGACTTCATTGGAAAGTGTCACCATTGCTTTCAATTAGAATTTTTAAAAGTGAGGAGTAGGTTTTTTTCATGTCCTACACTGCATGTGAAGGACTAAACACTTGCATTGTGCTGTTGGTGAGCACAACAGATGGGAACCTAGATAGCAAAGTACAGAAAACCATGAGCATTACCTCTGTTTTATCTCAAGATCTGAACAGACCTGGCTACCACTTATAGCAAGCTAATTGTCCTGATGTTCAAGAAATCAGAAGAACTTATCTTGCACTTTTAGTCCAATGTTTCTAATGTCTAATGTCTCCCAAAAAAAGGTAAAGAAGAATGACAATCCCTAAAATGAAGCAGCACACTACTTTCTGTCATCATGATGTAATAGCCAGAGCCACGTTCTTGGTCATCTTTCTCACTTGGCCATTGACATCACATTCAAGTTGGACACAAACTGCTACACGGTGTGCTAATGCTTCTATAACATGCAAGGTAACAAGGAATCTGGCCCAGTCTGCTTTATACACATAATAATAAAACTGAAATTGATTTTTTATGTCTTGAAATCAAAGCACTTTCTAAATATAGTCAACACCACACTGAAGACAGCATTACAATCAATCATAGTGGCTGGCATTCCTAAGCTTTGATCATGTGGATAATTCTTAGACATTTCCACTGTTCTGTTGAAATTGATGGAATGGCTTAGCTGAGCAAAAGTTGGCAGGAACAGGCCTCTGGTTTTCATTTTGATTTTCTCCTTGGAGTAAAATACAAGTAAACAAAAAAAGAAACACCATGAAAAACACATAAATTCATTTGGGTTTACTCTTAGTACTGCTTAAAATGCTTTGCATTGGCTTGGTGAACAGATTGATGCTTCCATAACAACTGTATAATAACTTTACAAGTAAGTGAATCTAAAACTGGTGTGCTACATACATTAAGAGGAAATAATGAATAGCTGTTTGTTCTAACTTTTTTGTACTTCCTTTCTTCAAAATCTCTGCATCTCCTTTCTTTTGAAGCACCTTCAATGACTCTATTGGGCCATGAATACAGTCAAGAGCTATTCTGTGGTGAGAAAATTACTTCTGTAAATACTGTAAGACTTACTAGATGCAAGATAAAATAATTTTATAGCATAGATTTCGATCTTTTTAAACATTGATGATTAGAAAGTTACATGTTGTACTACCTGACCAACACAATTTGATCTCATGGAGTTAGTGTTTTGACCCACTGAGATCTGTGTTACAAAGTAGGGACAATTGGTCCCAACAACATCTTTCTATCTCCAAGGTGAAAAGATGAATCATAGGAAAACCTCATAGCCACTGTTTATAGCAGACTACTCTTTTAGTAGAAAGGTGTACATGAAAATTTAGATCAGTGATGTCAGAACCATGCATGAAGTTTAGAGATGTCTTGCCATGGTTGTTCCTTGAAAGATGCCTCACCTTGGGGCAGGTCAGCCAGCAAGGTCTCCCCTCTTCATCAGGACCTCCACACATTAGCTATTGCTGACATTAGAGTAACACACGTATTCCTTGGTTCAGGTGTGCTCCAAAACTTCTCCATCAACATCCAGCCCTCCTTTGGTTGGTGCCCATGAGGGAAAGACTGAAAGCTTAGGAGGCCAGCTCTTCAGTTCCTACATGGACACTCTTCATGCTGCTGCACTGGATTCCAACCTGCACAGGTAGTAGTTTTTCATGTTTCCCATTACTTGTGCACTGATTTAAATTTTCTATGTTTTTTAGCACATTTCCTGTGCATAGACTGGGTTTTGGTTACTTCTTCAGGGAAATTAAATTCTGAAGCACGCAAGTTCCCTTCCCTAGGCCAGCACAGCCCTTCCCCTTTGCCATGTGCAGGTTCAATGTTATCTTCTACTCATAGACACTCTCAGTCCATTGGGTATATATTCAGGGGCTTTTAAAATCTGGAGTCAGTAACGCATGCAAATGCACACACACAGCCTGTAGGGTGGAAAAATGAATTGGCTGGTAATGATGTTTAAAGCCAGCAAGTCTTTCCAGGCTTCAGTCTGCCCGCAGGCCCAAATTAGGAAGGTTAGCTCTGTATTCTCCCTGGTCGCTCAGCAAGCAGCGGAGTGCAAGGCCCCACAGCAGCCTTTTCATAGGAACAACTTCCACATATCAGCCAGAATTCATAAATTACATGTTATTGGATGACCCTGATCATCACATTTCATGCCCCTTTGGGCTGATGCCCTCAGGGATACCAACCTTCCCTGTCATGCCCGCTGCAGCACAATGTGCAGCTCCACCTCAGGAGATGGCTGTCTCTGTCAGAGCGCTCCTATGCTGCACAAAAAGAAAGCATAGGCCGGTCCAGACCACATCTACTGCTGCTGACAGGCTTCTTCTCCTTCCCTGTACTGCTGCTTATCCTGAAGCAATATCCTCCCCTGTCTTTCCTCAGTGGGCTCAATGTTAGTGAAAGAAGTTAAGTGGAAGGTTTACATTCAAGAATTTAAATTTGGCTTTCTGACATGCCTCACATTAAGCCTTGCTGAACCTCTGGAGGTGCTGAGCACCCTAGGGATTTAGCCATATTCCTCTTATTTCCAGATAGTCGCAGAGGCCCTGACTGCTTCTTCAGTACTGTGGCCTTATATAAAGGAGAAAAAGGAAAGGATCAACCATAAATTATATTTAAAATTTACCACATATTCAATTATTCTGCTGGGGATTTATCATTGTTTTCTAAATGTTCTTATTATCTGATCTTTCTATGCCTTTTATTCCTCTGTGGACTCATGTCTGACAAAAACAACAACCCTACACATGAATTCTTTGAGTGGAAATATAAACCCATAGTTAAGTGCATAGCAACATGGTGAATTTAAACCCAATCTTTACAAAAATGCCTAGAGCATGCACAGGCAGTGTTGGGGGAATTAACAGAAAACAAAAGGAACATACTGATGTAGCAGTGTAACAGTTCCTCTGTTACACTTTTCTCGGATACATAGATGCTCATGCTGGTAGTAAACTGGACTAAATCTATTTTTACCATTGTTATCTAAAGTTTGACTCCAAATATTTTTACTGCTGTGTATAGTCTTTTCATACCAGGAGTACCTTTGCTTTATTTTACCTAGGACTGACTAAGCAATAAAGGAGGACATTTCCTACAATGCCCTATTTGTGTAGTTAGGATAATCTCAAGTCTTCTCAGGCTTTCAAGCTTTTCAGACACCAAGTAGAATGTATTTAGATTTGTACTTATTAAAAAACCAAAACCCCCTCAAGCACAAATGGCTTAATTTATATTTCATAGAATAAAAAATGTTAAAAGTAGGATTTTCTAAGCTGAGTAAACCTTTATCAGCTGTTCTTGTGCTTTTGGCATTATTTCTTCTCATCCCTTTCCCTCGGGGAGACAATAAAAATAGCTAATGTTCATTTTCTTCCCAGTTCTTGCTTGCACTGCTTCTGTTCAACTTTTATCTGGCAATCCAGCTTCCATGTTGGTCAGAGTATGATTTTGATGCTTATTAGCTCTCTTTCTGGAAGCTGCCGATCCTACTCTCTCCCTTGCTGCATGTCTTATCATGTGGCCTTGTGCCACCATTGATTGTGCCCTATCTAACAATATAAGGCTTGGTTCAATGACAGCAGCCCCTCTCCATTGGGATAACTATTTACCAAGGCATGGCAAGATGCAGCTACTGATCCTGAGGCAGTGAGAGACACTGACTCTCTCAACTACCCCTCACCTTCTCCTGGGATTCCTTCCCCTCAGCTATTACAGTGTGCTATGGTGTTACGGGCCTGGGACAACACCAGAGATCAGCTATCATCCAGAAAAATTTGGTATGCCTGAGAAATGGGTAGTCACAGATCATTAGCAGATGCCAGCCTGGATTTGTGTCCTGTGAGTAAGTCCATCTGGAATGTCGGGTTTGTGGTAGGAAGTTTAATTATACTTGGCCTAAAAAGAATAGTTGATGTTTGGTGTGACCCTGATCTAACTTATGTTGTCTCCTTTTTACAACCACTTTTTTCTCAGCCAGATGACGTTCATGTCAGCTGTGCACAAGCTTCTGTGTCTAGGAGCACAGCTGTGTTCCTGTGCACAGGTGCAAGCCCAGGCTAGATCTCATCAGGGCAAGACTCCTCTTCCTCTGTGGCATACTCTCTGCTCAAAGGTGGGACAAGCACATGGACAGAAGCTACAGTATACTCAGGTGGTAGATAACCTCTGCCTCCAAGCACAACCACTGTATGAACATGCGAAATATCTTTCTGCTGCCCCCACTACATGTACTCTGCTCTCCTTAATTTACTCATCTTCACCTGGGTGTGCTCTTCTCTGTGCTTAATCCATGACTTTGTGCTGGTTTTGGATGTGCTTAGGCTCAGACTCTATTCCCTTTTTACTCCTTCCATGTTCTAAGCCCATCATCTTTGACAAGAACAGTGGCCCTTCACATAAAAGGAACAACAGTGAAATCCTAGTTTTGCTTTTCTCTTAGAAACAGTACCTTTTGGAAGAGGCAAGTTGATGATTCATCTCATGTCATACCATGAAACCATGCACTAGTAGCCTCATCCCAGATGTATTAGTGATTACCCCACACTTACGACACTAGGATTTGAAAGTCATGAGCACAACTACATGTTTCAACACTTCCAAAACAAATAGTGCAAACCATATTTGAAACTTTCTTTTCCTGTCGTGCTTACATGACTCTTCTCCATCAAGCATAGCAGCAAGATCCACATATGCTAGACATAGCAGCAAGATCCATGTATGTTAGACATCACCACAGCCACACAAAATCAGTAGAGGGGAATAATCAACTTTAGATCACCTCTGAGTTACTGACACAGCACCTTGATGGGAACAGAGGTGGAACCCAAACAGACCTGCTGCCAGATCAGCTACTGCAAGTGCTAGTACAAGTGCTTTAATGAGTGGGAATGAATCATCAAATCATGGAACCACAGACTGGATTGGATTGGGAAGGACCTTAAAGATCATCTAGTTCCAACATCCTCACCATGGGTGTGGATAGCCCCTACTAGTCCAGGTTGCCCAAAGTCCAATCCAATCTGCCACAGCTTCTCTGGGCAGCCTGTGCCAAGGCCCTACTGCCCTCACAGGGAAGAATTTCTTCCTAATGTCTAATCTAAATCTGTCCTCCTTCAGCTTAAGGCCATTACACCTTGTCCTATTGCTTCATGGTCTTGCAAATAGGTCCTCTCCACCTTTCTTGTAGGTACCTTCCAGGTATTGGCAGGCTGTTATAAGGGAACATGACTATGGAGGATAAGGAAAAGGCGAAGATTGTCAATGCCTTCTTTACATCTGTCTTCAACAGTCAGACTGGTTATTCTTAGGGTACTCAGCCTCCTGACCTGGAAGACTGGGACGGGGAGCAGAATAAAACCCTCACAATTCAGGTCAAAACAGTTGGAGACCTATTATTGCACCTGGACTGTTGCAAGTCCATAGGGCCAGATGGGATCCACCCAAGGGTGCTGAGGGAGCTGGTGGATGTGATTCCCAAGATGATTCTCCACCATCTATAGCAGTCATAGTCAACTGGAGAGGTACCAGATGATTGGACACTTGCTAATGTGATGCCTGTCTGAAAGAAGGGTTGTAAGGAAGATCTGTGAAACTACGGGCCTGCCAGCCTGACTTCAGTGCCAGGAGATTATGGAGCAAGCCATCCTGAAGGCAATCACAGAACATATATGGGACAATCAGGAGATCAGGCATAGTCAGCATGGGTTCATGAAAGGCAAGTCCTGCCTGACCAACCTCATCTATGACCAGGTCACCCACCTGGTGGATGAGGGAAAGGCCCTTGACACAGTCTACCTCAACTTCAGCAAAGCCTTTGATATGGTCTCTCACAGCACTCTCTTGGAGAAGCCAATGGCCCATGACTTGGACAGGTACACTCTTCACTGGGCTAAAAACTCCCTGGATGGCTGGGCCAAGAGAGTGATGGTGAATGGAGTTAAATCCAACTGGTGACCAGTCACAAGTGGTGTTCCCCAGGGGATGGTACTGGGGCTCATCTTTAATATCTTTATTGATTATTTGGATGAGGGAATCGAATGCACCCTCAGTAAGTTTGCAGGTGACACCAAGTTGAAGGGAAGTGTTGATCTGCTGGAGGGAAGGAAAGCCCTTCAAAAGGACCTGTAGAGGTTGGATCAATGGACAGAGGCCAATGGGATGAAACTCAATATGGTGAGGTGTTGGGTCCTGCACTTTGATCATAACAACCAAACAATGCTACAGGCTTGGGGAAGGGTGGCTGGAAAGCTGTACAGAGGAAAAAGGTCTGGGGGTGTTGGTTGACACTCACCAGAACATGACCAGCAGTGTGCCCAGGTGGCCAAGAAGGCTTGGATCAGGAATAGCATAGCCAGCAGGACCAGGGAGGTGATCATCCCCCTCTTCTGAGCTCTGGTGAGGCCTCACCTAGAACACTGTGTTCAGTTTTGGGCCCCTCATTACAGAAAAGACATCGAGGCCCAGGAGCATGTCCAGCAAAGGGCAACAAGGCTGGTGAAGGGTCTGGAACAGAAGTCTTATGAGGAGTGACTAAGAGAACTGGGACTGTTTAACCTGGAGAAAAGGAGAGATAGAGACAAGGGAGACCTTATTGCTCTTTACAACTACCTGAAAGGAGGTTATGGTGGCTGGGGGTCCAGCCTCACAGATAAGTAGTGATAGGCCAAGAAGGAATGGCTGCAAGTTGAGCCAGGGGAGATTCAGGTTAGGAATTAGGAGAAATTTCTTTTCAGAAAGAATGGTTAGGCCTTGGAACAGGTTGCCCAGGGAAGTGATGGAGTCACTGTCCCTTGGGATGTTTGAGGAAAGATTGGATGGGGGACATGGTTTAGTAAGTAATATAGGTGGTAAGGGGGACTGTTTGACTAAATGATCTTGGAAGACTTTTCCAGCCTCAGTGATTCTATGATTCTATGACTGTTGCCAGAGATGAACAAGCCCAACTCTCTCAGTCTGTCCTTATATGAGAGATGCTCCAGCCCTCTGATCATCTTTGTGACCCCCTCTGGACTCACTCCAACAGCTCATTATCTTTCTTCTACGGTGGACCCCACAGCTGGACACAGTACTCCAGATCTGACAGAATTAATATAAGCCCCTAAGAGCAGAGGGGCAGAATCACCTCTTTGACCTGCTGGTCATGCTGGCTTTGGTGCAGCCCAAGACAGTTTGCTTTCTGGACTACCAGCACATGTTGCTGGCTCATGTTGAGCTTTATACCAATCAATAACCCAAAGCCCTTCTCCTCAGGGCTCCTCTCAATCCAATGAAACTTTCTGATCCATTCAATATGCATGAAGTAGTAAAGCAAGCCACACTGTGTGGTGAGTCCTTGCCAGAGCAAAGTGTAGGGAGATTAAGGACTTGCTGAAAAAACACTGGACTCAGCACATGACTACTTCTATGCCCATTTCACTTGTTCATGCTGCTCTTTCTGCATGCTTCACAGAGGCTTTTTTACTAGTCGCCACCTCCCCAGGACAGCTGTGCTCCTGGTGTTAGGTTAACACTTCCCTTCCTCATGTCCTTCTTTTAACTTCTCAGGTGTTTTAATATGTCCACTCAACCACAAGTAGCATGCAAACTGTTTTTCAGCCTATTCAGGTTTAAATAGGTGATGAAGGCAATTAAAATTCCCCAGATGCAAATCAGAAAGTGGAAACCCAGTTTTGGGTTTGCTCTCAGTAAATGGTGAGCTACAAGTTGTGTTACAATAACACACCTTGCAGTTTTTGTAGCAGAAACGGGCAGCTTTACACATGCCAATGGCCTGTCCAGCATCAGACTTGAACTGACTTTAATCTTCAACACCAGCCACTTCAATGGGAACCTGAATCAGATGGAGCTTCTGAATGGATCTGCCTGGAATTTTTACTCACCATGAGTACCTCAAGAAAGCCACCACATAACATCCTTTCAACTCCATAACTCAGGTTTTATTGAAGTACATGAAGATTAATGTCCATGTTTTATTTTAAATCCAGAATAAATCCAGAATAGAACAAATTCAAAGTCTATATTAAGATTTTTCTCCCTGTCCAGTTCCTCCTGAATTACAAAACTGTGTACATCTAATTAGTTAATAAACATTATTGTAAATTGTATTTCTCTTCAGCTGACACAAGCAGTGCATTAGTGCTAATATGCAATGCAAAAAATTGTCATTTGCCACCTACTCCTTCCACTTATGGACAAACTGCCAGAATAACAGCTTCAAAATGCCAGGGGCACAAGATGAGGCCAGGCCACCTTGAGAGTGATACAGCTCGAGCTTGAGGCTTAGGTTCTGTGGTGACACTGCAGAAGTTTCTGGTGATGGTGTATGGATTTTAAAAAGCCACAAGTCAATATAGTTACAGAAGTTTGGTATGACAGGTATCATTTGTGGCATTTTGTGTACAATCCTAGATTGACAGCAATAGCTTGATTAATTTTGTGTTGCAGACCAGAATTGGTATGGGTGCAACTCATTAGCAACCACGATGAAATTAGGTTTACCTGGGTGTAAAGGAGAAGACAATAAAAGTGTTATAAAAATTCCCCAGCTCACTCGAATTGCTTTTATTCAATGGAGTAAGGTCTTACACTTGTGACATTTAACATGTACAAGCTTAATTTTGGCACAGTCTCAAACACATAAAAATTACTGCCTGAAAGACAGGACGTGTCTGTATCTTTGAACTGTAAAATGATCATAGTTATGCGAGAAAGGATGGAAAAGGGAAGGTTATGTTTTCAGAAATTCTTTTTATCTATGTTATCACCACAAAAAGTTAAATGCTTTCACTAGGACAGTGTATCTGTTGTATCATTTGCAGGGCAGAGGTTGTTTGCATGCAGGAGTTACGTATTTTCATACCTCAGACCATTCAGATCCTTTTTAATTGTAAAAGCAATGCTGACTCTCCTGTGCTAGTAAGACTGATGCTGGAATAGTTCTGACATCATCATAAAATGTGTGCTGATACCTACTCCCTTAGTGTAATCTTTCTGACCAATCAGTCATATATGGAGAGTGTTAGGAGGAAGATGAAGAGACAGAAGAAAAAACATCATTTG
Organism: Laterallus jamaicensis coturniculus; assembly: GCA_022605575.1. NCBI lineage: Eukaryota > Metazoa > Chordata > Aves > Gruiformes > Rallidae > Laterallus > Laterallus jamaicensis. The sequence goes on along the minus strand of JAKCOX010000023.1, from coordinate 7,924,043 downwards.
GACATGCTAACACTAGTCAGTACCCACTCCACACTGACTGCCAAGGTGTCTTGTGCCATACCAATTATGTCTTATTCTTTTCAGACTGTAAACAAGATATTAGTGTATAAAATTCCTAGTTGATAATGATGGAGAGTACAATCTGTGTGAGAAACACATATTAAACCCCATATATCACCCTCATCCTCTACTATACCAAATGCACATTTCCATTCAGATGTGTATTTAAAGCAAAATGTTGTACATCCCAGAGAAAATGAGAGCTGTTTGTTTAAGAACCTGCTTCTACTGGAGGTCAATGGCTTTACTATTACACATTAAAAGTTAAGTACAGTTATTGACAGGCAAACCACAGAAATTGGTTTATGTCAATGAAGAATGGCAAATAGATACATGAATCAGGAAAAGAGCCCTAGAGGAAAAGTTCTTTGCACAGTAAAATTAGATTCACAGGTCACAGATGATTTGTTAGTTCTTTCCAAGTTGTAGAGCAGTAATTTATGGGAGAGCTCTCCTGGCCTCTTTGCCTGCACTACAAAAAGGAATCTTTTTTATTAAAATGTAAGTTGCATGTCCTCACAAGTGACAACCTACAGATCTGACAGAATTAATATAATCCCCTAAGAACAGAGTCCTCCTACCATCCTAAAGGTAGTAAGCATTCTTTGAACCCCTTGTTTCCATTCTTCTCTGTGAAGCCTTCTTTTAGCAAGCCCAGATGGAGAAGTAGCTAGAGGGTTGGAAAGTTTGTTTTTAATGCAAAAAGATGTCAAATGTCAGCTATTCAAGTTGGCCTCACGATGTAAACAGATTTCTACTTGTAATTTCTAGAAAAAAAGCTTTTTAAAAATAACAACTTCAGCTAGAACAGCTTGCAAGGCAGGGATGGTCTACCTATGGCAGATACATGAAGCTCTTTTCCAAGCCATGCTCTATACCTCTGTGCTACTACAAATGTGCTGGCTGTGGGAGTGTAGTGAGGGGATTTGCAGTCACCATGGTCCTGCAGTGAGGGTACTTGTGATGGGGAAGAGCAGGGGTTGTCCTTTGGCTGCTGGTGGGAAGCCCCAGTAGTGCTGACAGAGCAGCTCTGTCTTTGGGAACAGCTCTTTGGTATGGCAAGCACCACAGCTCTCCAGTCACTTGGCTGACCTCTCCAGAAGACAAATAGAGAGACCAAACATCTGTTTCATAAGGGTAAACTTCCACATGATGCTAACAATGAAATACTGCAGTGTATGGGATGCAGGCAACCAATACTCCCTCCTTTTTATATCAAGAAAGACAAAGACTTGGACGTCAATGGTTGCTGCTCTACACACCTTCCAATGACTCCAGATGCTTCCTGAGACCATCGTGTTGGGGCCCTTTTAGGAATAACAGGTACCAGGCAGGGCTGGTCTGCAGCTTCAATACAAGGTTGTATCCACCACCTGATGTTTGATTCACTCTGAGCAGGAAGGAGGCAGGAGCAATGGAGGACAGAAATTTCCATCTTTTCAAGACTCCTCCTGCTACTAAGTCAAAGCTTCAGAAGTAGCCTCTACCTGAACTCTTCATGTTTTATGACTTACCTGAACTTGGAAAGAACCCCGCATTATTTTTCTTTGATGAAAAGCAATTAAATGCTAAATTCATGCCTTGGAGATTAACAACCGGACACCTGTGTGTGAAAACATCCCCTGCAGGAAGGTTAGCAGGCTGAACAGGAGTGTCATGGAGCATTGCAGAGCATTACGGTGGTTTAGATAGACCTGTCAATAAGGCAACTCTCAGTTGTGACTGCTTTTTTAATAGGCTTCTGTTAATTATTTTCTCTTCTGTTCTCCCCATTTTTATCCTTATTACAAGTTTTCCTTATGCCTCTGAATGGTGGCACCAAGTCATTGTCACATTGGGGCTCTGCAGAGCCAGCTCTGAGCTGCTGCCAGCATTGCTCATGAAGGCAAAGTCACTGGCATATGCCCTGCTTAATATTTTCACCCTTTTTTCGTCTGCTTTACAGATGACCCTGTGGTTGCTGAGGTTGCACCAAGATCTGGACAAAGCCATTGCTATGTGAGGAACAAGGCTGCTGGTAAGCTAAAGGAAATAGATGATTTTTCTCCCAGTTGCTACTTTCGCTATCAAGCTGTGCATGTGTGTGGGTGGGTGTATGGGTGATTATGTGTGAGAGATGGACTGATGGAGGGAAATCTTCCACAACACTTTCCTTTTCTACTTAGGGAGAGGATATATTTTATCTGATTTTTATCAAAGGTGACATCAGAAGTAATGAAAGGATAAATATTTTTAAAGCTTCAGAGAAAGAGGTTCCTTTATTAAAGTAAGGCTCCGTCTGGAGATTTAACTTCTTTAAATCCTTCAAATCCCTTTGCCAAATACAATAATATTCCAAAATTTTAGGACATTTTTTATTTCATGTGTATTAGGAGCAAGTTACCACCATCGCTACCTGACAAACTGGGCACTCATTCCTTGTGGAACTGGCACAATTTGGCACCATACCTTTGATGTCTGTAAAATATTTCCAAGTTCAGGAGTTCTGTTATAAATCCTCAATAATTTACACATGGTATTTTTTTTCCCCTTCTATGTAGGTACAAAAAGGTGCTGATATGTATTTACTAAACTGTTACCTTCCCAGTTAGTGAATTGCTCAGCACAGATGCTTTCTTTCATAAGCACTGTCATTAAATGCATGAAATTATTGATCTAAACTGCTTTCCTGGGAGGCTGCTCCTTATACAGAGCAGAGTCGGGTCTCCTTTTGGCTGCAAAGTAGGCTGAATTTCATAATAAAACTTGCATCATAAGAAGAAAAAAAAAAAATCAAAACTCCAAACAACAGTAACCTTGCTATGAAACATCAGTGACTAAATCTCTGCGAGAGCTGCCTTTAATTTTTCTTACATGGGAGAAAAAAAAAAAGAGTAGGAAGGATGCAGCATTTCTTGCAAGGGACTCCTTTTTGAAGAGATCACGCTAAAAAGGCTGCTAAAGGGATCTCTTGCTGCTGTAATTTGTGAAAAGGAGCTCTTTTAATTGTAGTCAGAGTTTATTGCGTCTCTCCCTCTCTCTCCCCCTCCCTCCCCCTTGCCCCCCCCATGTGTGTGTATGCAGAGAGCTAGAGAAAGCTGGCAGCACTACCTGACTAGCTATTGAAAGAGTGAGACTTCTCAGTTCCTGCTTCATTACTGGGTAGCAGCTATTCCAGTGCGTGCGAGCGCCCAACTGCATTCTCCCATCGGAAAGCCCTTGGTAAGTCCCCTTAGCCGGCAGAGCTGCGGATTAACTCAGCTAAAGGCATGAGGGAGGGGTGGCAGGGAGCGCTCGGAGCCTGTGCACAGCTTGAGATCTATTAGATTTCAAAGATTTTCTGTAATAAATGTGCAAGATCTTCTGTGGACTGCTAGGATGCGAAAGCAATCGCGAGTAATGTTTTGTGTGCTGAAGAGGGATGCTAAGTATGTTCAGGAGTGTTTGAAACAGAGCAGAATTCTTCTACGGGAGATGAGATTGGTAAATGGTTCTCAGAACTGCATGAAGAGTGGTTCGGTTTGGGTTTGTTTCCCCCTATCATTTTCCTCTTGTTTTCCTCTCCTCCTTTATTGTATTGAATGTGTTAATAGGCTCAGAAAGAAGAAACTACGTCTTCCTGCTGATTGATGGCTTTTGAAATGTAGAACTTTTATCAGCAGGGGAATGAGAGCAGAAGATCTGTGAGGAGATATGTGTGCTTTTTATTTGCATGTACATTCTTGTCCATGTTTCTGGTGTTGATTGTATAGAATTAACATGCTCAGGAAAAGTCCAAAAAGCTGGGAGAGGCACATTTACTGCTCAAGACGCTGATGTTTGTGCTTGTTAAATGTGCTGGTATCACATGTTTTATTAGTCATCCTCCTGACAAGTGGCGCTCTCCAGGTAGCTCCTTTCAGTAGATGTAGCAAAAAGCACTCCCAGACAGGCACTCTTCTTCTTTACCTTGAACCTATGAATCAAGTTCATTGGCCTCAACAGAAAAAGATAGAGGCCGTCGGGGAGGTCAGGTCTCAACTCTCCTTGCCCCAGCTGAGCAATGGCATTTGAAATGAGAGGCTGGAATGATGTTGTTATCTGAGGGTCCCGGTACCCTGGAGCTGTCTGTGTTTTGATTTGAAAAGTATGAACGAGTTACTCCAGGGACAGGCCAGAGGTTATTGTCTAGCAACGCAGAGCATTTACAGAATGACTGCCTCCTGACTGAACCCACATCTACTCCCCTGATGGATAATTCCAATCTAGAGAAGCTGCCTGCATGACTAGCGGGACATGAGACCACTGGCTCATCTGTTACTGACAGTCCAGTCTAGATCTCGGTTTGCTACAGCTGTCCATTGGATCATATAGGTGACACAGCTGTATTTATAGCTCTGAGGGGGAAAAGCTGCTCCTTATATTCAGAAAAAATACACTCATGATTTGAAACTGCTGCTTAGTGTCCCTAGACATCGTTTTCTTTGCTGCTGAGCAAACATGATAGCTCAGAGGATTAGGTTTTAGGTCTGTGCAGTGGTTGCTTTCCAGTTAGGGTGAGTAAATTTACATCTCTTTTACAAGTCAAAAGGATCAGACTGATTTTTTTTTTTCCCCTTTTGGAAGACTCCAGTGTTTATTAAGGGGACAACATTTCTAAGCTAATATTAAAGCAGAGCTCAGATTTGCTGCCAAGTTACAGAACAGGTTTTTCTCCCTGAAACCAGTCCTTTTACATTATATTGATAGAGGAATCATGCTAAGGGGTGCAGATGACTAGGAGATTGATAACTGAATTTATATAAATTTACATAATGGAGATTATAAGTAGGTATATGCCTCATGTTACAGGTTTTCAGAGGCAAAATTACTTCATCAATAAATTAAAATGTTGTCAAAATTGCATCATTACCTGGGATGCTAATGAATTAAATGTAATACCAGTGTGGAATTTAGAGAATAATAATGTACAGGAAACAAAAACAACCAAAAAAAGACACTAAGAAGGAATAGGCAAGGAACACTTTTTAAAATTTATTTTGATGCCCATCAACTACATAAGCTTGTTTCTAGAATGCTTTTGAAGACAGCTATGCACTGCCTTTTCCATGTTTGTTCTGCTTTCATCATCTGCATAGATATATGAAAGAGAAGAAACTCATCAGTGAGAAGAATTTTAGTGCAGGTGGGGCGGGGAGGAACAGGTAGCCCTATTCAGCTCTGTGCCACATTCTCATATCAAATTCAGCCTTGACCACACTCGTTTTAGTAAAGGGACTTGTTTGTCATCTGTTTGTTATCATCATGGCAGGAAGTTCTCAAAGCAATTTAATATCAGGTCAGGATGGTAGAGAAGCACCGGGGGCTGTTCATGGAGGCCAGATGCCATGACCTTCCTGTCTACCGGAAGTGTTGTGCTCTTTGAGGATGATACAACCTCACACAAGATAAAGGAACTAAGAAAGTGTGTTGGCTGATAGAGAAATTCTGTGTTTACCATGGTTGTGTATGCTCTGCGGCACCTCACCCAAAGCACAAGAGATTTGCCTCCCCCCCTCTTCCCACAGATCTACCCCAACAGAAACATATTCAGGCAGGAATCATTTGCCTTTTCCTACAGAAGAGACTACATACACCTGACTGTCCTACTCGTGATCATGTACCTACACATCCCTGTCGTAGACGTCCATGTAAGTCATGGGTAGGAGATGTTGTTTATGTTTGGGCTGATCTGACTGTGTTAGTATGTAGTCAGCATGTGTTGCCAGATAGTGGCTGACTCTATCCACTCTAGCAGCTCTGGTGGAATTATTTTTTGGAAGATGACCAGGCATAGTCCTAAGTTCTCACTGATACAAGAAGTCTTGAGAACTTGCCAGCATGAGCCACAGAGATAGATCTAAACGTACTTTCAAGCCAACCTAGGTTTTCATCAGAAATTCTCTCTGTTGCGTCTCTGACTTGAAATGAGCTCTCCTCCCTGCCCCCCATCAAAGATTACAATTCATGAAGCAGAAAATGCCAGACACTCAAGCACTGGCAGAGTTCTTTTAAATTATGTTTCTAGTTTATCATCCTTTTATATGTCAAAGTTGCCTATTTCCCCTCTCTATTTTTATATTTAGCCAAATGTACCAATCCAGGCATTTCAATACCCATCACTAAAGCATAAGGGTCCATATATCCTCATCTACTGAATAAACAGGGATTTTCAAAGGGCATTCCCTGTACCAGGGATAGGTTTCATTTGCATAACCTGACTACAGTTCAGCTTATAAGAATTGAAAAACCAAGCCAAGGAAGCAGAGACTGGTGTAATTCACAGTTTTTGCCCTAAAAGCCCTCCCTGTTTTCCTTAAACATCTTCCATCTTTTCCTGTTTCCTGTAAAATCCCTTGGTGTCTGATTTAGACTGAAGGTCATTAGGCCAGGTATCACATCTCCACTCATTGCACGCTTTCATGTCTGTCACACTGCATGGAAATATAAAATATTAACTGCAGCTGTAGTATTTAGAGTGGATGAAAACCTAATGCAATCTCCTGATCCTAACTGTTCCTTTTTCTGTAACTTCTTTTACCTTAGCAGGGTCAAAAAGAGAGAAACCTATTCAAACCTTCTGCCATTATCTTTTCCCCTGGAGAAAGGACTCACAATCCAAACATCTGCTACCTCCTTCTACTGCAGGGCAGTGGTAAGGGTGGAAAGACCTTGAAAATCCATAGTCTTGCAGTTATCAGGGGAATTGTGAAGGAACAATTTTTCAGTGTGGCATTCTCGTGATTAGAATGACTTACAAATTGTTTTTGTCATTGCTAGGACAAGAGTGGAACTGACATTTGGTAGCATGTGAATTCCCCAGTAATTGGTGGCCCATAATAAAAATTAGATTAGAGGCAGTTTACCAAGTCTCAGTACAGCAAGTTTTCATTTTACTGTTCTCTCAAAGGAAGATAATCTGCAATGTATATTTTAGAAGACCACTGTGGCACAGGGAAGATGCAACCCTAAATGGAAAAGAAAAATAAGTTAATAAATAAATAAATCACTTCAGTAGGGTTTTGTAGTCAAAATACCTTGCTGGCATAAAGAATATATGTATCCAGAAATTGTACTGGGTCTGATTGCTTCCTTTACTGCATTTTTGTGTTAACTCTGCTAAATAATTGAAGAAAGGAGAGGAGAGCAGACCAGATAACTAGGTAATAACAGGCATGATCACAACTAGCCTTCCCATTCTTTTAAACCTGGATCCAAGATCTTTGACTTGAAACTGGTGTTTTTTCACTGAGAAACCGTGGCAGGATATGTTCCTAGCACTACAACAGATGCTATTAAAGCAGCTTCTTTTCATTATGAAAACAAAGCTGAGGCACTATAACATATGTTGTGTTGATTCATGTCTTAGAAAATATCATTCCATGGAGATATATTTGATAAATGCAATAAGAAAGCAGCTGATTCCTTAGAAAAATGCATTTGACTGAAGCATTAGCCACTTGCATATTGTACTTGACAAACACTCAGATGTGATATGTTTTAATACATTGCTATAACACCTCAGGATTTTCATTCAGATGCAACACTGTTCCTTTCTCTTCCTGAATGTCTTAAAAGATGCTACTTGCAAATGAAAACCATTGGTAAACAATTCCTTTTATGGGAATGCGACCCTGATGTTCAGTTGCTAGGGTTCAGACCTTAAGATTGTATGGTTCCTCATCTGCAACAGAGAGATAATATTTCTGCCTCTCCATCCCTGCATACAACCTTCATCTGTTTTCTTTGCTCACGCTGCATACTGAGGGCAGAGACGATGTCTTACCATACCCACAATACCTACACAGTCAGCACCTACATGGTTCTTGGCTGCAGCCTGTAGGTGCTCCTGTAAAATACTTTTCCCCACATACCACTAACTGATACTCTCAGTATCAGCCTCAGCCAACTGGATGGTGCCAATGACTCCGACAGCACTTTCCTCCAGAGAGCTGAGTCTGGAAGTGCCTGCAGGCTTCAAGCCTGTACCAGGACTGCCACTGTGGTCCCAGAGGGCTCCCATACACTAGTTTGACCCTCTTAACAGATAATAAAATCTCTTTGCTCAAGTGTTTGAAGAAGACACTTGGCATAGCATTTCTGGAATCAGTGTCTGGGAATGGACGTGGCAATTATATCAAGGATACTAAGGAATAACAATTTCTTTGACAGTTATATTGGCTCCACAGAGCTGGCTACACTAAGTGTTTGCTTCTGACAGTTGACTAGATAAGGTGAATCCATGGGGAGCTGATAGGTGCCCTAACAAGGTATATTCTTGCGGCGTTTTCTTTCTGACCAGAAACCCACTCATATTCCTGACAGCTGGCACCTTCAGTAAAATTCAGCACAAAGCAATCAAAACACAGCCCATCTTACTGGTGTATCTATGTCCCAAGCCTAACTCAATGCATTTGTCTGAAACAGGTGGTGTGATACAGGAGCAGATTTTGGAGAACTGCCTGGTCTTATCTTTTTATTTAGTATATTTTCTATTAAAATATTCTTTAACAAAATTTGAAGGGTGTTTTCTGTGTCCACTTTTAAGGGTGACATACCACCTCTCTGTTGCAGTAAAAGCATTTGTTGGATTGATCCTTGATTAATTGCTTCCACTTCAGGGGTGTTAAACCTGGCTAAAGGGACAGAACAGAGTAGACAAGGATTGTTCCAGGTGGTGGGGAGCCTGTACAGAACAGCTGTTCTAGGTCCTTGCCTGCCTTGTTGCTCCACTGGTATCAGTGGGAGGAAGACACAGGTACATAAGCCTAGCATAGGACAGGACAGGAAGAAGAGTCAAAATACAGGTCCAAAAAACCAAAAAAAATATTTTATGGGGAATTATTTTTATACTATTCATGTTTAAAAAGACAGAATAAAGCTGGCCACTCTTTAGCTCAACTAAAAGCCCATTTTCTGCTTACAGTCTTTAAAAATAAAACTGACATAGTTAGATGCAAAAAGATCTCTTTCATTGTGTTCAAACTGAATTGTTGTAAAATGCCCTTAGATAAAGCCAGATCCTTCCATTTCACAAACCTCTGTTGTCTTTTAACTGCATTCAACCAGAGGTCAACAAGGTGACTCAAACCAAGACTCAGCACAGAAGAGAAAAACTCCCAAAAGCTTTTTCCCCAAGCCATTGTTTTCTTTCTAGAAATTTCATCAACTCCCTAGAGCTTATTATCAGAGCAAGCACCCTGACTCTAGCACAGAAAAAGACACTCATGCCTTTTTCCAGTTGGGAAATCTAGCAGCCCCATTTGTTGAGATTGCAGCTTCAACCCTCTTTTTGGGGCACCACCGGTGCCAAGTTGCTTCCTGTTGCAGAGTCCAAATGTCCCTGTTCAGTGTCTCTGAGATTAGATCCCATGAGGCAGCAGGTCTTACCTCTGTGGTTATCCACAAACCCACTGATGGAACTCCAGGGAAATAATTACAGTCCGTCCTCCACTCCCTGTGCTTTCAGATTCCAACTTTCTTTTTCTCTCAAGTGATACAGTATGGCTGGCCACTTTCACAGCATTAAACAAAGTCATTTGGTGGTGAAATCACTCAGCAACAGAGGAGAGAGAGCGCATTTATTGATTGAACTCCCCACAGACGTTACCTGACGTTGCTGAAGTTTATAGGATCAGTTGTTTGTGCCAGCAAATTGCAGTACATAGCCTTAGAAATTGTAAGTGGTTGCAATGCTATATTTAAAAATGAAAAATTGATTTCTTCATGAGAATGGCGTGTAAAGCAGGCAAACTTTCATTCTGCTTTGCTCATTGGGAAGCACCATTGGATTATACTTTCCCAGGCACTACAGAGAGCAATGCAGATGCAAGGTAGTGCCTTGCTTTTACCATGGATTCCCTTTGAATTCTCAGTGTATTTTTCTAGCTCAATATCCTGCTGCCAGGTGTGTCTGAGGTCAGAGCTCAGCACCTCTGTTATTCAGTTAGCTGCCATGTTCTTCAGCTTGGCCTTCCCCCAGAAGTGACTTGTAAAAAAAGCAAGCTAAAAGGCATGTCCTGCCTTGCTAACATTTGATTCTCTTGGCTTAGAGTTGGGACTATACTAAAACAAAACTGTTATTTTCTTTGGCTAGCAGTGGGATATTTGGACAGGAGTGGGCTTGGGAACAGGCTAGTGGAGGGAGGGCAGAACATGCATCAGGGTAATGCGTCACTGGCATTGTGCTTCAGATAAAACATCTGAAAAATCATCAGGCTTTTGCCATCTGTTCAATTTCTGGAATGCTTCCAGGAAAGGACAATGCCTCTAAAGACAGTGTCCACTTTAGCCGACAGATTCCAGTCTCTCCTCAAGTGTAAACCATACACATCTCACTTGTGATCATCGATGCAGGTATACACATCCAAGTTTGCATGAACACAGCCATTGGGAGGCAGAAGGCTTAATTCTGCTTCTATGCAACTAATCCACCCAGCTGTACATGGACTTCTAAGCAGGCAACTCTACATCTCTGTAATGACTGTGTTATTTATTAGAGTTGGCTAAGCCTGTCTGCTTTAAATCTGGATTTAATCTTATCTTAAGATATTCAGTGTTGTGATTTTGGTTCAGAAAAGTGTCAGCATGTCTGGAAATACCCACTCTACAACTGAGTTCCAAAGCTGTTCCCCTCAGAAACACACACCTGTATGTCAGTACACCTCTTATTTTTCATTTTTAACAAGTAGCAACTGAGGGCATACCAGACTGTCCAGCTTCTGCTTTCAGTCTGCATGAACTGCCAGCTTTGTGAAGTCTGCTGAAGCCAGGGACACTCAAAGGAAAAATATTAAGGACCATCGCATTTCCAGATAATGTATCTTAAGATCTGATCTCGTAATCCAAGGGTCAGATGAAATCAAAACACTATTTACAGCACTGCTCTTTCTTCTCAGCTCTGCAGTTATTAAAGGCATTTAGCCTGCATTAATTAAAAAAAAAAAGAAAAGAAAAAACCTGCTTTTGACTAGCTTAAGGAGTAACATGTGGCATGTAATTTGGATTTCTGAGTGATTTAGACAAGTAAGCTGCATTACTCATCCGTCTCATTTAAGATATGTAGATTCTGTAAACTTCCATCTGGATTTTCATCCAAACTTTGGGTTGCTTTTTGGTTGTTTGAAGAAGGCTGGAGAAGAAGGTTCTTCTTAGAATGAATAAAGAAGGGTAAAAATTGTCCAATTGCAAAAAAATGGATGTGTGATAGAAAGTGACCTGGAGCAACAGTGATATATGGGAACCTTCAATTTATTTTCAGTGTCAGAATTAATTTTTTAATTTTCTTTCCCATGGTAAACAATCCCACTGCATTGAATGTGGGTTCCATTTAGAACCAGAGCAGCACTTTGGCGTATGACATGCACAAGCTTTGTCCACTCCCCTCATTCAAACTACTATATGAGCACAGGAGAGATCAGGCTGGAAGAGATCTGTGGGCAAGCAAATCAGAACTTTTTACTCTCAAGGAAAAAATAATTTTTTTTAAAAAATGAATTTAAAAGGAAATTTAAGAGAACAACCATGATACCTCTATCTGTGATCCTGCAATGACAACGCTATTCATTTGAACATGGAATACAAGTACTGCCCAGTTGTTTGTGTTACTTCTAATTCTAGTAAATCAAACCTATGTGTTCCTTTTCATTAATCAGCGTAGTGGAGCTACCCCCAGACAATATCCACAACTCAGCGGAGGTCGATCTGTCCAAACTACCAAGCCAACTTCAGATCTGCCTAGCAGCATGGGTGAGAAAAAAGCTTCCTATGTTGAGCTTGCAGGTAACACAATTCAATCAATTCTGAAATGAAATGTTGAACCAAAAAAAGAATATAAAATAAAGCCATGCTCTTTGGAAAGATATTTACAAACTTCAGGGGCAAATCTAGCAAAGGCAGCTGAGCCAAGTTCATATGACATTTATCAGAGGGAACAGATCAAAGTCTACCTAATTTGTTAGGCTTTGGAATGCAACTGCAAAAAATCCTTAGCCAAGATCATCTATGGGAAGAGATGCTCCACAGAGATAGAGAGAGGTGCATACAAGCGTTGTTTCCCCAGCACACACCACAAATGAAAGAACAGTAAATAAGGGTGGCAGCATCTTCAGGCCGCTTTTTCCCTTGGCAGATTTCTTTGGCCACAGAAACCCAGCCAGGTTCACTGGAGTGTCCTAACAGACCTTGTTGGAAGCTGGGAATTGGAAAATGGATCTTGGTGCGGGGCTTTGTCTCCAGACAGTCGATTTCAAAGGGTGCCTGGAACGAGATCATTAATGGCACCATGATGGGTACAGTTCAGTAGAGCTCCACAATTGATTCAAAAGATCAAGGAGATAATCTTGATCACTAAAAAAAAATAAATAAAATCAGTTCTATCCATGCAATATGAGGTACTTTTGGCACCATTTGTTCATTTGGCAGACTGGTGCACAGCAAGGTGAGATCAGCCTTGTGCAGCTGAACCACCAGTCTAATGTCTTGCCAAGTCCTTGGTACACTTTAAAATACATCAGGCCCCAGAAACTGCTGAAGCCAGAATCTAGAAAGGCAGCACACTGACACCCAGAGCCAGGGTCAGACTCTCTCTGAGCATTGGGTGACTTTACAGTGGGAGAGGACTGGCCCAACTAGGAGCAATGTTACCACAAGCTGCTGTGAGGCAGAAGACCTTGGTTCTGTGGTATGGTGATCCATCTGTCTCAGACAGAGGAACACTGAGGGCAGCATCAGACTATGCCTCTTTGCCTTGATTCAGGTGTTTCCATTTTCCTTACTATTTCTTAAGTAGGGTCTGAAGGGTAGTATGTTCCCCATGGCGGGTGGTGGGGTTCTGGTCCATATGCAGACTCCCCTTTGTAGTGGCAGCATCAGCTGGGAGCTCCATGGGGCCAAGACCACTGTGTAGAGCAGAGCAGGTGGCAACTGTTCTCTCTGTCTCCCACTTCATCCCACGGGGCTTGGCAGCGTGAGTGAAGCAAGGCATTGCTTTTCACAGGCTGGGGTTTGCATTAAGCATAAGATGAGATCTATGGCATTAACTTACACGGCAGACATGCCTCCAGAGCTGCAGCAAGCCAGACATTGCCAGTGGGATTACCAGAGCTGCAAAGACATGCACAGTGTTTGCACCTGAGGTCCTGGGGCTAAAAAGTGGAGGCTGGAGTTGATTTGGCTTTTCATACATGCAAGGAACAACCAGACTGCATTTGAACCAAGGATATATGATGCTTTAGACCAGGGATTACACTGAGATAAAGAAAACAGAACTTTTGTAGAAAGTGTAAATTTCAGATCTTAGAAACAGCGATATGACCAGGTTAAAGCTATTGCCATTTAACAAAGAAAAGAGCAACCAGACACAAACTATTTTTCTCATGGCGTCCCCGGAGATATTTTTGGTGTGTGGTACCTTGGAGTTGAGGCAGCAGCAAAGCAGGGCTAGAAGCAGGAAGAGGGGCTTTACTCACAGCACAATTTCTCAAGCCAAGTGGTTCAGAAATTGGCAGCCCCGCACATGCAGCAAACAGCAACACATCGGAACGAAATCAAAACTGTTATTCCACAGATCCAGAACAAAAAAATATATATATATAAGAAGGTGTTGCCAGTGTAAGCCCTGGGGAATTTGTGTTTGACTTGGCACCAAAAACATGCTGTGAGATTCTTGACCTGACAGCATCAGCTGTGATCTTTTATTGAGAAGATTTATGCAGCCCTGAAAGTGAGGACTTGGCAATTAACAGGAACAAGTTTGTCAACTGTGTTGCCTTGTTTAGACATTGTAGAAAAATATATGCACACACCATGTGAAAAAACATGTATGCCGTTGGTGGCAAGAGGCCATTCAGGAGATTAACACTGTTAATGTTGCTTTTGTGAAATTTCCAGGTTTTGGGAGTGATGTTTTCATTGCTGGGAATGTACAGGCTTTGAATAACCACAGAAGAATGAGATGCAGCAAGAAAAAGTGTGAAGTAGTTCTGTGTAGAAGAATTTAGACAACATTTCATTCTTGCTTTAATTTATTAGAGTTTCTTCATATTTTTTAGAGAAGGGTAACCCCTTTTAAATAGGACATAATCTGTTTGAAAACATTTGGCTGCATGTCTTATGTATTTACATAAATGGATTTGCTTTAGCATATTTAAGTAGGATACTTTGACTGATATTAGACTTCCAGTGCAAAAGGACTACTGTAGGTAAGGTTTGCAAAAATAGGAGTCTAAACACAGACATCTGAAAGGCATCTATATCACCATCTACATGTATAAACCCACAATTTTAAATATGGCTTTCTGGGTTTACCAATAGGGTGCAATATTGAGTTGCTGAAAGTAAGATAGCTGTGTGAGGAGAGTTCACCTGGTTGGAGACCTCCTGAAAAGCATCATGGTGCTTCCAGAGTAGTAGACCCTAGCCTGGATACCCTAGCCCTGTGTTACGCTACGCAAATGCATCCAAACAACCTCAACCTGTAAAAGTGACATCCAAGTCAGCAGCTAATGGTTTTTGTTACTCTGGGTGTTTGAGGACAGTCACAATTTTAATTTTCGCTGTAGTGGATATTCAGGAAGCATGACTGTTTTGTCCTTCAAGGCATGGCTCATATGACTGTTTTTGACAAGCTGCAGTACTGTTAATGTCAGTGAAAGTTCTTACACTATGAGTAAAAGCTAGTAAGGATGGCATGGGTAATGGTTAAGAGTATACACAGCGTCCTCTTTATTTAGTTCCTGATCTGTGCTATTTTTGAACATCTACTGCTGTTTATTGTCATTATTGGGTTCAAAAACTGACTTGCTTTGTTCTCTTTCCAAGGGACAGAGTAAATCAGTTCTGACGTTTGAAGCAGTGTATTTATGGCAGCGAGGAGCATGTGGTTCTGGAGCGTGGCTGCAACAAAAAACAGAGCAGTAAAAGCCTCTGGATGCCTCCGTCATCCAGGGAAACTGGGCAGGGGGTGGTTTCCTCACCATCTCCTTTTTCCTCCTTTCTGTTCTGTTTGGTTTTTTTTTTGTAAAAACATTCTGAAATGGAATATTAAAACACGCTTCTCTGCTTTCAGATCTAAACCCAAGGAATTTCATATGGTGGTGTTAGTAACTGAGTATGTCATCCACATCATTGGTTGGGTTTTGTCCCTGTTTCCTGTCTCCCCAGGAAGGGAGGAAGCACCAGTTGTCACTGCTTCGTTAATTGTTCCTTTTCTCCCAGAAGTGAAGGGGCCCATTTTAAATGCCAACTGGCACTGTTTGCAAGGGTGTATAATTTATGAGGCTCATGTGAGAAAACAGAAAGATAGCTACAATCAATATCAGCACATTCAGCTTGCAATCTCTGCCACGCAGCGTGGCTGCCCATGTTTAGTTATCACTCTGCACATATTTTTTACTTTCCTGAACTGTAATTTTCAAGGTCTGGCTGTTTGCTGGGGTTTTACTTAAAAAAAAAAAAAAGACTACATATTTTTTAGACTTCTCAAGGGAAACAGGGACAGCCTGGGAAAAAAAAAAAAGCAACAAAAAGCCTCCCCCCCCCAAATAAACAAGAATTAAAAGGTATGAAAAATCAGGTATCTTGCCAAAAAACAATTGACACCATTGAATATTGTGGAGGGTCAAGGCAGGATTCTTACACAGGACAGCTCCTTCCTGGAAATGGAAATAGTCTGAAGAAAGACAGGCAAAGCATTCTTTCAGAAACAAGAGGGGAGAGGAAAAGAGGACAGAAATGTAAGAATCTTGGATACACAGAGCTACTACTATTACTTTTTAACTTTTCTAACCAGTCTATCTGCATTGCTGGCAATCTCATCAGAACAAAAGCCCGGTGTTGACAGATTTGCATAGATCTACATATGTTTAGTGATATCCAAACCATTGTGCAAAAGCATATCTGATTTATAGAAGGGGGAAAATGGAAATACAGAAATACTTCAGGGTTTAAATTAATTTCTTCTACAGATATACTCTCCTTCCTTCTGCCTGTGTATTCTCCTTCCTCCCTTCCAACAGAAGACTTTAACTTTAGTATTGCATCACCTTGAAAAAGTTTCACTTGATAAACAACACCACAGCCACATGTCCTCCCTTAATTCAGCTATACTCCCCTAAATTCACAACACCATCTCCCACAGAAAGCCTGGAATTCCAGCCCACTCCTAAAGTAAACCAGCCTTGAGTTCTGTACATCTTGGCCAGATGTGAACACAGATAACATTAGTTTCTTAGTGCTATATGTTTCCAATCACTTTCTTAAATAAGAAGCATCTGGCTTAACACAAAGCACTGGTGCCAGCATCCCTAGGAGGGGTTTGGCAGGGACTGTGGTCTCTGTTCTTGGAGGTGCCACAGGCTGCAGAGAAGGATTTATGTTGTCATGTAAAGAGCTCTGGCCTGGCATACAGTGTGTTCGTGCAATTCTCTATTACATGCCTTGATTTGTGCAGAATTTTTTTCTGGAGGTGAAGAACAGAGCAAAAGAAGAGGCAGGCTTCAGCTCAGCAATCCCAGTGTGTGTACACTTGCAGCAGCATGTCCTCAGAGGTACCATGGCCTCCTTTGATGATCTTCTCACCAAATCAATACAGGCTGTTTGGGAGAAAAAGCTGGTGGAGGGACCACTGGGCCAGTGCTTAAGGTAGACTTCACTCACCATCACTGGAGTTGAAGTGCTCTCACAGTCAATGAAGGTGATTTGATTTTGTCTCCACCACCTCTTGCGGAATAATTTAAAAATCCATTTAGTTTCACTTAATACATTTTTTATGTGTATCTGAATTTCACCCTTAAGTGAAAATAACGTTCAGGAGTCTTTCCCATTAAAGCTAGAACGCAAAATGCATATCCATAAGGGATATGCATTTTGTTAGACTATCTGTCCTGCTGGAACTATTTCTAATTGGGGTGACAGACGTAGGTTTCCAGAGTTTAGTCCACACATTATTCCACTGTACCACAGAGGGGTGTCAGGCAGGGTGATAGCATATAGAATTATTTATGAGAATGAATATAATTAAGGCTTAAAGTGAAAAGCACAAGAAAGGAAATAAAAAAAAAATCCACTAGAGCAACACGGGCTAGGATTGTTATTTACTTGAAAGATATGAGAAAATACAAAAGGAAAAGCATGGAAAAAAATTATTACCTTCTCCCAGTGCAAGTAATAGTTTTAGCAGATCAGCTGTCAGAAAACGTTTCCCAAACTAGTTTTATTTAAAGAGTCTCTCAAAGGGCAAATTGTCTAGTAATCAAGTCATTTCATGAGTTCATTTACCTTGATTAGCATGGTACTTTTGAAAAATGCTAATCAATTTTGGCTTCTAGTAAACTGGAAACACCACATAAATTGCTGTCACAGTCTTAAACTGCTAATCAATTTTGAAAATCTAAATCAATATGCATTTTTACACTATTATTTTTCAGTCATGGCCTGAAAAGCCTTTCTCGACCTTGAAGTGTAAGAGAATTTCCATGTAAAATAGAGAAAAACATGCCACAGTTTGGCATTTAAGTTTTTAGTTAAAATATTAAATGTAGTGAGAACTATAAAGAGCAAAAAAGTACTAGTAACCAAGATCATCATAGGGTTATTAATATTTTATTTTCTTTCTTCTGAAAAAGAGCATTCTTATACATTAGGACCTCACATTCTTTAAGCATGATCTGCATATTTACACTGCATAATGCAAACTACGGGGCATGTTATGGCAATAGGTTTTCTGATAAGCTGCAACCAAAAAAAACCCCACTTGTATTTTGTAAGCATGAAAGCATCCCAAAGAATACCATGAAATAATTGATAGCACAGCAACATACAAGTTTTCTGTATTATTCCGTATCTGCTTAATTTTCCATGTTGCCACAAATAAACCTATCATCACAGGTCTTTAGGCAGTGTAACTACACCTGGAAATTGTGGATTTTCAGAAGTTAAAGGCTTAGACATTTTTTAGCAAACAAATCTAATGATCAGCCACCTGGCAGTTGTTTATCTTTATATATATATATGTAAGAAAAGTAGAGAGACCAGCTCTCTTTTATAAAGAAGAAAAACCCTAGTTCTAATTTCACAGATATACACTATGCCTACTTAGTATTTTGTTTCGGTTTCTCTGTGTGTTTTCTGAAAGAGACCCATAACTCTTGCCATTGGAAGGCAGGCTATCTCATATATCCATTTACCAACAAAAAAAACCCCAAACAAAACCCACAACCCTGTCTGGGTCTGGATGTAATTCTTAAGACTGGAAGGAAAATGGCACAAGGTGGGCCAAGTTCCAGGAAAATAAATGGCAAAGCGACCTGTGTAATGTGGAACAGCAGCAGACACTTGTCCCAGAAAACACTGGTGCAGCTACAGGACAATGTCTTCTGGCTTATGGAAAAGAAAGGTCAACCAGAGAACAGAGAGTTGTGTCCTTATGCTCCCCGAAATGACATTCAGTAAAGAAACCTTCTCCTGAAGGTATGTTTCCCTGTTGTTCCTAGAAAGCCCATGGAAAAGATCCAAGTGTCCTATGTTACCTTTTGCAGTACAAATCTCCATACGACTACATGTAGAGCCTAGGAAGTCATCTCGGGTATGAGTTTGTAGCTATGTGATGTATGGACTTCTCTGAGAGGTCTGGTGATATTTGAGCACCATTTGGATCCTGGCAAGCATCCATCTTTGCTTTTGTCCATGTGTGCCGGTGCTGCACATATAGGATCTATGTACTCAGGATTATTCCCAATGTTTCCCCATTTTCTCCCACCTGTGGTCTACCAGTGGACCATTTGCAACTCCATCTCCCTTGAGTGCTCTGCTTTGACTGATTCATATGCAGCCTACTGATATTTGTTACTCCGTGGCCGATGACCTGCCTTTGTCATGGTTCTGCAATTCCTGTATGCACAGGGTGATTTTCTCAATATCCTCACCCCATAAACCAGAGCCCAGTAATTTCTGGGTTTGTGTAGTGTTTCATCCTGAGCTGACCAGCATGAGCCCAAGCTTTCCATCACTGTACTGCTCCTATTTACAGGAAACATCTAGGGCATTAAAACCCAAAGAAACAAACAAGCCTAACAAAACTGAAAAGCTTCCTTACGGTGTTGTTTATTTTTGCTATTTTCCTTCCACAGTCTGGACCATCAGGTCCAGCTTTGCTGCAGCTTTGGCAGCAGGAGTCTGCATTCACCCAAAGAAATTGGGTATTCTTAATGTATTAAAAGCAGTGTGATTTCCAACTTCCAGATAAGGTCTGAGAAAATACAGTTTAGAAGACCAAGACTTTGTGTCCTCATAAGGAAGATTTACTTGGTTTTCAGTGTCTGGTATAAAACATGTGCAAAGAGACACTGGCAATATGAAATACTGGAAACTCTTAGAAAATATTTTATGCTCACATAGTGAAAGTAAGTTTTTCAGTAAAGAAGGGCCCACCCCACGGGGTCAGACAAATGTCAGGGCTCATCAGGAAGTAAAAAAACAGTATCAAAGAGGACTGTCAGTCTCAGTGGTGACCCTGATGGCACAAAATGTTAGTAAAAGCCCTAGGTGATGTTTCATTTGTGAATAAAAATTAGGTGGAATCAGGCTATTCTTTGATGTGAGCCCATGTATTTAACACTCAAAGTCCTGCTTCCTTCAGAAAAGCAGAGATAGAACAACAGAGATATATGAACAAATTCCTAAGATTTTCTCATCTACCATTCAGCCCAAAGTACCTCCATGTCATGCCCATCCCTTAGACTCTCAATACCTGTCCAGGTTTTGTCTACTGTATCCTTCCAACTTCTCACTGATTCGTACCACTAAATGCAAAACCATAACCAGCAGAAATCAGCTCATCCACCACGTGCCTTGCATGTCCATTTAGTTTGGACAGTAGTTGAATACCTACATATGGAGTGAAGGTCACCTTTCTTCATAAGGGCACCATACCTGGTTTTAATGCCTACCTTAAGCAAAGAACATCAGCATAATTTTTCCCCTCAAATTTGGTGCGTGGGATTCCTCTTTCTTGTATTTCAGCTCAGAAGAGTACTTTGAGGGTGCAAATCATTCGCATCTATTCAAATTATCTAGACATAAAAAGCCATGCTCTAGGCATCTGAATTTAGTCATATTAGTCCATTCAGTGGCAGTCTGAGAAGATACACTGAAGCATCACTAAAACACATACAAGTATCCTGTGAGCACTAAGGAAATAAGGAACTTTGAAGACGCACCACCACTGTTATGCCACCACTGTTATGCCACCACTGTTATGCCAGGCAATTGGAGGCTTGAAGATGCACTTACACCCTGAAAGCTGACAAATATGTGTTGTGTCTTGAAATGGATATGTGGAGAAATACATGCCTGGGACAAACACTGACTCCTTAAACGCTCTGCTCTGTTCATAGAGATTATGAGGCTAAAGAGCATTCACTTCTCTAAAACAACATGAGAGCGGCTATGAAAATTATATCCACAGATACTGCTGGAGCCAAATGAATCAACATTAGACTATTGGTCATATCAGCAAAAATATAAGCATCATGTGTATTTGAAAGATGAGGCAGAAGAAGAGAAAATGAAAGTAAGAAATTAACTGAGTTGAGTGAGGTTGAAAAAGGAAAGGACTTACAGAACGGAGAGCATAGAGGAGATAGAGAACCAAGTAGATGTGCAATATAAAAGCAAAAAGACACAACTCAACGTAAGAAATGTCATACCAGATCTGAGCTACTGCCCTTGATGCCCAGCATCAGATGCTTTAGAGGATGGTGTAAGAAATCTATTGAAAACCTGTGATGTAATCGGCTTATCACAGAATCACAGAGTTGTAGGGGTTGGAAGGGACCTCAAGAGATCATCGGGTCCAACCCCCCTGCTAAAGCAGGGTCCCTAGCTCATACTGCACAGATAGGCATCCAGAAGGGTCTTGAATATCTCCAGAGAAGGAGACTCCACCACCTCCCTGGGCAGCCTGTCCCAGGGCTCTGTCACCCTCACTGGGAAAAAGTTCCCCCGCATGTTGGTGCGGAACTTCCTGTGCTCCAATTTGCAGCCATTGCCCCTTGTCCTCCTCCTAACTTGTGGCAAACAAAGATTATTTGAAGACCTGAAGAATGAAGGAGGGGTGTAACTGAGGTGAAAATAAAAACAAGATAGAGAGAATGGAAGGAGTAAGGAAAAGAACACACTGGGATATAAAATGAACATAAAGCATAATGCTCGATTTTCTCTCCATGCTGTGCTGAATAGAGAATACAACTCAAAATCTTCATGTTGGCCTTCAGTATAATATACAGGAGACCAGATTATCTTTAATAAGAATGTTCTCTGTAGTTTTTTGTGGTGTTTGCCAAAGTTGCAGGTTGTCTAAGTTTCAGTTTGTTCCTCCATGTAATCCATTAAAAAAAAAACCACACCGTCACTCCTTAATCTTCACAAATACCTTTGGAAAATAGTTCCTATTCCTTTCTTTTATCTTCTCTACTTCTTATCGAAAGTAGTCTGAAATACATTGACTTGGTTCTATGAGCTGCACAGATTTGGATACTCAAGCTGCTCACTGTCCTTTGAAGCTCTCCTTTCAAATCTATATGCTTGTATGATTAATATTACATATGTATTCTGATGAGTGCTACCAGGCAGAAAGGTTTCTTAACTGATACAGACTAGGTACAGAGAGCTACCAAGCAACTCTAGCCTAGGAAGGTGCAGAGAAGTGGCGATTGCCCCAGGGCAGCTCCAGGAGGAATCTGAGCTCTGGCTGCCCCTGCTCTCCCTAACACTTTCTGTCACAGAGCAGGTGGGGGGGAGGGGGAGGGGGGCTCTTCAGTGCTACACCTCTCCAGAGAGCAAAGCAGATGCTGCACTTTGTGCTTACATAGCCAGCACTGCTCATGGTACCTGACGTAAGATAAACGAGAGCTTAGAGGACTGCAGGAACAGTGTTATCCAAGTTATTTTTACCTTAGTAATTCAAGGTGATGCAAGACCCAGAAATCCCTTTTGGTAGCCCCTGTTACTTTTCCAAACGAGTTCCTCTCATGATGGCCCTAGCAAGAAGATGTTAAATAGAAGTGACAACCAGAGCAGGCCTTGTGCACCTCTGCATGTCAGATATTTCTTGGGGACGAGGGGGGGCTGGGGAAGAGAAGCTGCTGCCTAACAGCATTCACCCTGCGTGGAGAGAAGGGAACAGATTTGAGGTCCCTTCCAACCCCTAAGATTCTGTGATTCTGTGATTCTGTGATTCTGTGAATGTTTTAGTACAAATACATCAGCTCCTCGGAAGATATTGAAACCGATCAGCAGCCCTGTGATCAGCGTATCAGAGCTGACTCGATGTGTCAGTAGTGTCAGTCTGTTGTCAGGGATAAGTTTTTATTGTTTATGGTTGTCACTTCAGCTGGAGATTAAATATGAGACCTACTAAATTTGCAGCATTGTTACCTTACTGCAGACAGAAGCTTTTGAAAGTGCCTGGGACAAAAATATCATTCCTTAGGAGAAAATGGTTCCTATTCACCTCTTATACATCAGATTGCTTCAGTTTCTACACCTTAATTTTCTTACCCTGTAGTAAAAACTTTACTTTCAAGAGAGTAACTGGAATACCATCTTATCAGGGAATCCTATTCTAGAAAGCATTTCCTATCTTCAGAGAAATAAAACCATTTGAAGACATGAAAAGGTAAAAATGACAGTGACTGGCAAGAAAAAATTTTAAAAACTCATGCTTCCAAAGCAGACTGACCCTTTACAGTGCTGATTTAAATGGCATGCCTCTTTTCAGATTGCATTAGTGTTTCAACCTCTGCCTCTCCTTGAGTTTAGCTTCTGGGATTTTGTAATTTCTAGCCCAGCATTCTGCTTTTCTGTTTCTAGCCTTGTGCTGCTTCCTTGGCACAAGCCTGTAAAACTGGATGACCATCTTTCTCTGACAAATTTGCTCACGGTCAGCAGGGTAAAAATTCTGACAGGGGAACTACAAAGAAAAAAAAATGCACAAAGATGTGGACAGTTTCTCCTCAAGCACAGCTAAACCAGCTCTCAGGTTGGTCTTTGTTTATAGAATAGCTACCTCTGTTTGTGCTTTGGGGAGGGAAGAGAAGTAGCACTGGAGGGTTTTGAATATGCTGCACAGAGTACACACTTGTTCGCTGTGGTACCTGATAGACCTCCTAATCACTGAAACATCTGAATGTAACAGATTGCTTTCTCTGAGATTCAGATTGGAAATGGTTGACAGATAAAATAATAAAAAGGAGTGTTTTCTAAAAATAGTCTACCTGTTGGTTGGAGTTTTTTTCTGTGACAAAGAAAGATTTATGTGGACCCAAATTAACAGTACATTTCACATTCCCTGGTCTGACTACTATGTGTATCTCATCAGTTGATATCTTTATTCATAGGATGCAAAAAACAAAAGTGCAAGTGCAGCATTTTTTTCAGAGAATGAAAGAAAGAGGAATTGTATTGCTAGAAAATAAGGTTGTACTTTGCATGAGGCAGTGGGAGTGCTGGGGGACAGGAACCTACTCTCTTCCCTCTAAGTGAGGTGTGAACATTTATCTTTGGTTAAGGCAAAGACTTGTGACAAATTAGCCTCTCGAACTGGAGAAGAAAGGTACTTTTGTGGGTAAGGTGGTAAACCAGAACTCAAAAACCCCTCGTGCCCAATTCTTGACAGGTTTCCTGTGTGATACCGATCACATCACTCAACTGCCTTCAGCTTCAGTGTTAGACTTCTCTAAACTACTTAAAAGGGAGAGATATGGACATTTCCAACAAGTAATTAATTCCACCAATCTGAGGCATCTCCTAAAGTCGGGATGATCTGCCCAGCAGACAATCTGGCAGCTGCTGCACAGCATTCAGCTAAACCCCACTCCTGTCTGCCTGCTCCGAGCAGACAGCTGGCCAGCTCTCCATCCTCCCTGGGCAGGACTGTCTGCTCAAGCCAGCAGCTTCTCAGGACAGGCGATGTCCCTTGCAGCATGCTCATATAGCACCAGGTGTCACAGTTAACTTGGTGCATCTCAAGCCAGAGTACTATAGAGTGTGAAATGCCACCCTAACAGCACATATTCTATTGTTTAATGTCTCAACTTCTGTGATTTAGAAATCCAGTGACATTAAAAACAGGAAAACTGGCCCCACTGAGTGAAATATGCTCTGGCCTCTGCCTTTCTTTACCTTTCATGGGTGGAAGCCCGGTGTGATAAGTATGACAAAGCAAAGTTTTCCATACTTCCATTATGTTGGTTTCTCCATTGATCCTGATGGCAACCACGAAGGCATCCAGTACAGCATGACTGAGCACATCCAGAGGGCTTTCATAGCATTCATTTTCATGGGGCATTCAGAGCACAGCCCCAGCATCTGCCCAATCTTCCCTCACATCCTTAACCTACATTCACCTAACCCATCTCCCCACATGCAAAAGAGGAGCACGACATCGTTCTTCCTCCCTGCCTGTTTTCTCTATCTGCCTTGGGGCCCCATCCACCCCCTCTCCTTAACATGCTCTGCGCCCAGTCAGCACAGCGCTGATGGGGCCACTGCTGAAATGGAAAGAGTTATAGTTTGTTACAGACACAGAGCTTTAACCTGACCTGTCCCCACTTCCCAGGGTCAGGATCACCCAAATACTGTACTTTACAGTTTGTAACTCCTGTATGGATGGATCAGGAGTGAGCATAGCTTCTTTTAGATCTGACATAGACCATGAGCAAAGCTCAGCTTAATCCCTCATGGGCTTTCCTCTCAGGAAGGCTGTGACAGCGGACAGGGTGGCTCCAGATGTATTAATCGCACCGAAAGTTTAGCAAATTCAAGGCACAGGAGCAGTGGTAGGTTTTCAGATCAGGCTACTCCAGCAGCATACTGAAGGGAAATTTGCTCTGCTTGTCGACACCTCCACGTGCTTAATTCTTGTCAATGGTGCCTGCTTTTCACAGGCAAAACTGAGGGACACAAATTGGGCTGAGAAGAACTGTTTGCCCCTATCACAGAGGAAGATTTCTGATCCTAGTCATCATTGTTGAGCTGACCTTGAAATTTTCAATCCTTTCTCATGTAAGTTGACAATCACCCCATTTTTTTCCTGCCTTGATTCTTGGAGAAATTAAATTTTACAGAAATAAAAGAAGCACATTGAGAATGGATGCACGTTTCATTTACTCTAATTATGCACAGTGAAAAGTTTCCATTTCAACAAACCTCATTGATATTCTGCTGTGAACTTGACTGAGGGAAAAAAAAGAACACAAAAGATTTTAGCAGTCAATTGACTTTAACTAAAAAAAAGGTTTTGTGGATTTAAGAATATTTCATTTTTCATTTTAACTTCCTTCCCATTTCTTTATGATTGCTGAAAAGACAAAACACTTCCCTGGATCACCCTGAGATTCTGGGGTGTTTCTAGTACCCTAATACTCTGATACAGGAGCTAGTGTTATTTTATGGATTAATTCCAAATAGTGGGATATAACATGTCAATATTGCACAGGGCTTTGTGTTGTATATGAACGTGCCAGCTCTTAGGCCTCTGGGAGAAATGCTTATTTATCTCGCAGATGTGGTTAAATCTCTCAATATTTCATGACCCCTGTCACTAATGCACTTAGACTCTACATGATCTTTACAAACAGTGTTCATAAAACTTACATATACAGGGATTTAATAGATCTGAGAGAAAGCTCAAGAATCGTAACTTGAAACACTGAATAATTTATTAGAAAATATAGAAAACCTTGAAGAGAAAAAGACAAGTATTTTTTACTTACAAACCCTATGAACAATTTTCTCTCAGAGGTGAAAACTGTTAAATTCTTCTGAGATTTTATTATCACTATCGATAATATATAAATTTAAAATAATAGAAATACATTTGCATAAATGTTAGTATCCCAGCGTCCTTCTTAAGCAAAAAAAAGTCTGAACTAAGCCTACTTCAGTAATGGGCTGTGCCATGACAAATATGATGTTGTCATGAAAAATACCACAGTGACTCACTTTCTTCATGCCTGGATATAAAACATACTTGTTATGCTTGAATAACAGTTTTTAATATGTATCAGTGGCTTAAAGAGGATAAACACTAATAGCATTTTATTATTTAGTATTCTAAATCATCAGAAATACAAAATTAAAAGTACACCAGAAAACAGTGTAATCACAGTACAGTACAGTCAGAGAGAATAATGCAGCGACCTGAACCTTGTCCCTCTATCTATAGCACCATCATCCCTTGAAATTTTTAATCCAAAATCCTGATTAAGAAATTGGACAGAACTTCCCTCAAAATATATGAGCAAGACGTGTCCTTGAATTGTGCAGGTACAACTATGAGATGAGTTTGGGCATCTTGTCCATAACATTAGTAGGTTTCAATCTTTGCTCTTTTGAACTGTGATATGCTGTTAACCTCCTCCCTCTTTCTGTTCAGCACAGGCTTGAATCAGTCTGCCCAGGGTGCCCTGACCATCCTCACCTCTCCTACAGCAAACTGAACTCCATGGTGTGTCCCTCCGAGTTGCATTTAAATACTTTCATCTGCCTGCCCCATAAAGTTTGGGACATTTCTCTGGCAGGTGGCAGCCAGCATGGCCTAAGTCTGTGTTCTTGTGATGTTCATGTTTATACCAACTGCACCAAATAAGAATAATTTTTTCTCCTTTTTTTTTTCCCTTCTTTTTTCTGCAAGAAGGTAACAAGTCATCCTTTCAGACCCCACTATCCCACTATCTCAATATCAGAGAAGATGTGCTGATACATGAACCAAGTCTTCCCCTGACAGCCAGCTTCACACCTAGGTCTGTTTCTAATCCTTTCAAATAAGAATACAGGCTCCCCAAAATCCCCTTGCCCCATCAAGCCTCTGACTCCAAGGAGGCATCAAGAAAGATTTTGATGTGGATTTCACAAGTCTATATTACATCATTCAAAGCACAAACCTTGCAAACTTAGTGAAGAAATGTTTGTATGCTCACCAAGGGAATACCACTCTTTAGTCTTGCCCTGTCTTCAGAGTCGTTTCTCAGCCATCTCTTTCTTCTGATACTGTTAGCAAAGTGGAGGCAATAAACTTAAATTGATTTACTAACCTGAAGCTACTGCAAGGGTTTAGAGGAGAGTATTGCGTTGTTACCAGCTTTGGTTTTCTTTTTCCACATTCTTTGTTCTGGAACATAACTGTATGTGACTATAAGTTGACACAGCTAGTTACTAGTAGAGCCACAAAAATACTCCATACTCTAATAAAGGAATGAAGCCTGCTGGTAGCTCACTAAAAGTATGATGAGAATTGAAATGGAACAGCTGTGCTTGGCATAATTTGGAGAGGAGTGTCTGGAGAGCTGTCTGGAGGAGAGATACCTAGGCGTGTTGATCATCAGATGGCTGAATATGAGCCAGCACTGTGCCAAGGTGGCCAAGAAGGCCAATGGCATCCTGGCTTGCATCAGGAACAGTGGGGCCAGTTGGAGTAGGGAAGTGATCCTTCCCCTGTACTCAGTGCTGGTGAGACCACACCTGGTATACTGTGTTCAGTTCTGGGCCCCCCAATGCAAGAAAGACATTGAGAGGCTTGAGTGTATCCAGAGAAGGGCTACAAAGCTGGTGAAGGGTTTGGAAGACAAATCTTATGAGGAGTAGCTGAAGGAGCTGAGATTGTTTAGTCTAGATCAAGGGAGACTGAGGGGAGACCTCGTCACTCTCTACAACTACCTAACAGGTGGTTGTACTGAGGTGGGTGTTGGTCTCTTCTCCCTGGTTGCTCTTGACATGACAAGGGGAAACAGTCTGAAGTTGCATCAGGGTAAGTTTAGTTTGGATATTAGGAAAAATTTCTTTACTGAAAGGGTTGTCAGATATTGAAACAGGCTGCCTAGGGTAGTAGTTGAGTCACCATCCCTGGATGGTGACAGAAGAGTAGATGCTGCACTTCGTGACACGGTCAAGTGTTGGACCTAGTAGGGCTGGATAGATGGTTGGATTCAATGATCTTGAACATCTTTTCCAACTGAAACCATTCTATTATTCCATAATACAAAATCTGGAACATGTCTTTAATCAATAATCAATAATCAATATTCCTAATGTTTCCATCACTCTACTGATCTTCTCAAGAAATGCTTCACAATTTAAAAAAAAAGAAAAAAAAAAAGCAAGCATGCACATTTCAGGCTTGGAAATTTGCTTTAGTGATGTAAACTGGATGCCACTAGGCTGATATCCAAAGCCCTCTTAAATCAAAAGAGGTTCTTCCACAACTTTCAGTGAGCTTTAGATCCAATAAAACAGGAAAGACAGGAGGGCAGAAGTCTTTCATTGGGTTCATGAACAAGAAAAAAGGTAAGAAATGTGTGTAGCAAAAGATGCAAGAGCTGTAAAGTGGGTACTATGAGACTGACTGATGGAAAACACTAAGTGAAACAGGGAAAGCTGTTAGCAGCAATGGTAGAGAAGGGAACATGACATCTGTGAGCCTCTATGCTATTTCTTTGTGCCTGACAAATGAAGAACCACTGGCCTTCTCCAAGTACTGCAGAGAAAAGAACAGCAACTGAAGCAAGAGAAATTTTATGTGATAGAGTCAGTCAACATTTGTCAGTTAATTTTTTGGGGAACCAGAAATGTAGATTTGCTCTTCCTGAAAGATTTAATGAATTAATTTCCTTTCATTTAATTGTTCTTTTCAGAGAAAGCAAACAAGAGAAAAAATATATTCTGTTTTGACATTTTACAAATGAAATTATTCAAACTTTCAATCAAGCTTTTAATTTTTTATTTCCCTTCCTCTCACCTCTTTTTTCAGGGGCGGGAGGGAAGTATATATGATTCAAAATTATTGCAGGTGGAAAACATTTCAAGGCAAGTTGAATACACAAATGTTTTTAAAAATAAATGAGAAATTGTTTTTCAGCTCAGCAAACTTTTTTTCTTTTAACACAAATTTGTTTTCAATTTGTTCTGAGATTACTTTTATTCCTATTTTTCTGGAACTGCCAACAACATTGTCAAGAAAGTTGTATATTATTAATACACTACAAAATGCTGTTGGAAGAGAGCTCCAGAGATTGTATGTGAACTCTCTGCAACTGGTAAACAAGGATGAATGGAAACTTTTACAATGACACCATCCCATATTACTGTGACTCTATGGTCACTGTAACCAGATAACATGTTTATGATGAAAGAAACAGCCGGCTTTCCTGGACTTTATGAATAGCAGCAGCACAAATCACTGGCTGTCCAGTAACTTAGTATTTTTACTTGAGCTTATGTTCCTTGAAAAGGATTAAATGAGCCCCTGGACTGCATGTGTTTTTTGTTGCCCAACTCAGAAATACAATTTTATGATCATGGCCATCAAGAAAAATGGCTGTTGCATTCAAAGTGGAAAGCTCACCAGCTTTATTACGTAAGAGCAGTCATTTTAGTGGTGCCTTAATTGATGAATAGGAGCAAAGAATCCTTCTAACAATGCAGAGTCCACTGAATCCTTCTAATGACACGGAGTCCACTGCATTAGCCAGGGTGTGTCAGCATTTCAGTGTAAAATCTGTGGACTAAATCCTGATGATATCACTGAGAAGCTCAATGCTTTTTGTTCCCAACAAAATTCTTTCCCGGACTTAAATTCCTCAACTGACCAGAAATTAATAAAGGATTTCCAGATTCAGACATTTATAGGTAGTCTGAAATTCAATTTAAAGATTCTGTTTGGAGTAGCTTGGAAAGCAGAGTACACTTCTCTCTAGCCATACATCTGTTATACCACAAACTCCCCCCACTTATTTCTGATGCATACAGGTTTCCCTTACAAGTTGGACAGGTCCAGGACAGAAGTGTCAGCAGGAGTTTTTAATGTAATTAAATACATGAAAACTGAATACATTAAACACAGGAGCAGGGCAAGCACGCATGATGCTTTGCACAAGCACTCTCCCAGCTCCCATGCACTTGGGGCTGTGGGATTTCCTGAGTGGCTCTGTTTAACCAGTATCCCTCAAAGGATTTCTGCTTCAGGTATTTTCCCCTTGAAACCACACAAACCTTTGGAGGCTACAACAAGCTCTATCAAGAAATTGCTCAGATTAACCACTCATGTTAAAAGAGCAGCCTCCTTTCGCTTCAGCTGAACTGATTTCCTGCTGACTTCATTTGATACCCCTAATTCTGGAGTGTAAAGAATTGCAAGTAATACTTGACAATCTATCACTCTTTCCTTCGTGATTCTAACTCAGATTTTAGTTTTCAAAGATATAGGTGTTTATACACAGAGGATTTGCAGAGCTGGTAAGGGCTTGCAGTACCTACAGACTCCTTTGAAGTACGGGTACTCTGCACCTCAAAAAAATTTGGGCTGTGTTAAACTCAGAAGGTGCCCAATCTGCAACGTTGAGAGCATTTTACAAAACAAATGTAGGCCTAAAATCTGAACAAACTCTTCAGCACAGCAGGATATACATGGTAGCGTCTAAATAGGTTCACTAATATTGTCTTGTGCAACCAATAGACCCCCAGTGTTACTGGTGACCATATATAATAACAGTGTATTTTTATAGCATCATAAGTACAACAGAAAAACCAAAAGGACACAGATCTGAAAGATCAGGAAAATAGCACACCCCAAACAGTTAAAATAATAGAGGGTTTTATTTATATCCACAAAAGCCAGAAAAATTTAGAGTTAAGCTTACATTTCCTTTCTTAAGTCATCCCATTTTCCTTCAGAATTTCAGAAGCCTTTCAAAATTGATAGCTTATCTTGAGATTTCTGCCTTGTTCTTCAATCAAGTAGGGTAACACAACATAGTACAGAGGTTTTCTTGCATGTAGAGATCAAGTCAGGCCCTAAACAACGCTTTAACAGAATTTACCGGGGGAGCATGGTGGTGTGTGAGGGGATGGGGGGATCTGATATACTATTAATTAGCTTGTTTAGGCAGATGACAATACAGCTGCATTAATCAGCATTCCCTAGAGAATGGCAGGGTCAAACTGAAGATTTTTCATTTGATGGAATTGTTCTCAATATTCAGCACTCATTCAAACTGGAGGTTTAATCCCTATCAAACCCTCATTTCCAATGGCCCAACTGAATGTAGCCCTTACAGCCTTAGCTAGCACCACTAGATTGCTACTGAGGCCTTGAACATCAGTAAACTAATTCTGCTGTGGGCAAATACTTCAGTTTCCAACAGGCAGCTTTCCCGCTTTCTCTGTTGGTGTCTGATCTACTTTGAAGTGATAAAGTACTCATAAAATGGAGGGGGAAATATAACTACTGGTTGGAGGGACCTACCAGCAAGCGTATCACTGCTAACTGTCTGCATGGCCAGGACAAGATGGGTTGAATTGTACTAGGTGAAGTTTTAAATATTTTACAGAGTGTTATCTCTGTCTCTTTTTTTTTTTACTTTCTTTTTCTTCTTTTTTTCTTCTTTATTTTTTCCCAGAGAGCAGAGATGGGCAGTTACTGTTTAAACTCAAGTTTTTCAACTGAAAATTGTTGACTTCTCCTTAGAATCCCACCCAAGTTCCTACTGGACTTTCTAACTTGTGGAAAGCTCTTGTCTAATGGGATTTTAACTGACTGGAATTGAAGGAGGACATTTGACCAGGACATAGTTATAATATGAGAGTTTTCATTGAGAAATACTCCTGGCAAACATACTAATCCTAAAGGACTGTGATGTCTTCAGGCAATAAAATAATTCTTAATTGAGTTTAGTAGAATAAATCCTATTCCCATAGCTGATGGAACACCACCCACTGGGACTGCTGTGGGGAAGGAAGCTTGAGTTGGTTTTGGTTGCTTGGGCCTTGGGCATATTACATACTCCCAGTAAAATGAGAGGACATGGGGACTTGGAGAAAAGTATGTAAAGAGGAAAATATGTGATTATAAAAATCTGTGAAAAGGTGATGGAAAGAGTTCAGAGAAGTGAGAAGCAAGTGTTTGATCATGGAGGGAGGGGGAAAGAGAAAGAGCTATGGAGCTGTGAGGGATAAGGACAGAAAAGGAGGAATGCAGTTGAAACCAGAAGTTGTGGATCAGGGAGAAAGAAGACGTGAAGGTGAAGATTGAAAATGAACCAGAATAGCATGTGGGAAGGTAGAAGAAATATGAAAAATTCATATGTAAGATAAGTTTACTTGAGAAGAGTTGAAAAAGTCTTGTGAGACTGGAGACATCCAATGACTAAGACCTGCAAAAGTCAAGTACTTTGCATCTCTATAAATAAATAACTCTTTGATGTTGCAACCTGGTTTATATTATGTTGGTTTTTTTTTTTTAGAGGGGGGGTTCTTTTTAATTTCATTTTGAAAGTACAGCATATTATCCATTAAACCACTTATTTCCTTAACAGGCAGAACTAACAACAACCACAAGACTATTCAGAACAACAAATGCAGTACAGCGCAATCCAATGTTCTATAGCAGTTTACTTGGGTAATCTCTTTTGTTTACCCTGGTGAGATTGTCTTCATCAAAATGCAGATGTATTCACCACTACAGTTAGTATGGAACTAGCCCATAAACATATACTCATGCAGCCATGCATAAACTTAATGCATTCACTGCTCAAGCTGTCCTGATGGTTCAAATCTGTTACATTGGCCATCTCCATGTGAAAGTCTTGGAACATTTAGATATCTGCCAGCTTGATAACAATGAATTAATTAACCCTTGAGACAATTAAAAAAAAAATAAAATTAAAAGAAGCAAGTGCTCTGTGTTTGATTTAGCATGCTAGAAACTACTAACCAATTAAAGGAAGACAGCAAATACTCCCTAATTTGCTTACCCATATTCTTTATGGTGAATCTATGAGGGAGAAGGCATTCAGGGCATGCCTGAATAAACACTGATGTCAGGATACACTTACATTTTTCTTGACCCTCTCTCCTATTTTAACATCATTTTTTATCCTCTTATAAGCATCCGTGACAATTCTAATCACCACCAGTCTTAGAAAGAACAGGTACACTATTCCTACCTCAAGAAGCTAGCCCTAAAACTAACTATTAACATTTTCTTGCTTACCCAGAGAAATGATGATTGCTCTTACACTTGATTTATGATTCAATAGGTGGAATCATTAACCACCCAAAGAGAAGTGTGATAAAATACATGAGGATTTACCAGTTACAGGAAACACACAATTAAAAGCTGAGGCAGAAGTTTTCTTTAGTTTGCTTCTGTGGATTTTTTTTTAATAGGGTTACTTATGGAACGCAAAATATGTGATACCATTGCTACAGAGTAGTATCTTAGGAGGCAGAAGAATCACACAGAATCACAGAAGGGTAGGGGTTGGTAGGGACCTTGAACCCCAAAGGAGCAGGATCACCTAGATGAGGTCATGCAAGAACATGTCCAGGTGGGGTTTGAATGTCTCCAGAGAAGGAGACTCCACAACCTCTCTGGGCAGTCTGATAACCAGGAGATGACATTAGAAAAAGCATTTCTCAAAGCCACTCTTGGTAGAATGTTACAAAGAAAAATGGATTTTCAATTAATTCCTTGGTACATGATTAGTGGTAGGAGTTAATGGAGCTAGTTCATGTTTATGAACATATATTTACACACAACAAGGCTGTTCAAAAACCATTTTGTGATTTGGAATTTTAATGAAGGTTGAAGCACCAAGTTAGTCTTCTTGTTTACCTCCAGAAACTAGATATCTGCATGGAGGTTTACACAAAGATTCAGGGAAAGATGAGTCAATGAAACACTGTTCAAACTTCTAAATCATCAGGATTTACCACAGTTATTGGCATGATCCCCACTGAGATTCTGTTCCTTTTTGGAGCTGTAGGCACTTCTGTCTCTGCTCCCTGTGTCCTCCTTTACTTCTAACCCTTCTCCTGTCAGTGTAAGAGTCTGCAGTTCTTTACATTTTGAGATACTTCCGAGCTGCAGCTGCCAATTTGACAATTCCCATTCCACCCAAACACTTGCAATGCAAAGTACTGCTGATAGTAAAAAGATCTTTATTTTACACTAGAGATAATGCTGCACTTAGAGAAATGGGAGGTGAAATACCCTTTTAGATGCTTTGTATCTGACTCCAAATATGTTATTAGTTTCCATTTGGAAGACTGTCTCTTCCATTCCTTACCTTTATTTTTGGGTGGGTAAATGAATGGGCTTTGCTCTTCAATGAAGATGAATGGACCACTTATATCCCTTGAGGGGTATAGATGCCTGTAAGGATGATCTTGGTAGAATCTTGAGTCACCACACAATTATTTTTGTATTTTTTCCCCAAAGAATGGCTAAAATTACATTGACAAATTTCTTGAATAGAATTCATTTTAACTATATGCTATCCCAAGGTGAGAGCATGAAGTAAGTACTACTCCCTGAGAAGAGTCAGTTTTACCTGGGAAAACGTGTTCATTTGTCAAGTGTGTTTCCAGAACCTGGGGATCAACCTGAGGTCTGCAGGTAATAAGCCTTCACATTCATATCTGCACAGGGAGAATTGAGAACTACACTTATGATCAGGGTCTTCTTTGTACTAACATGCAATTATGGAGCTGTCAGGTGGGATTTTGAACACACAAATGCAATACACACTGCTTTATGTACAAATCCATTGTCAGGATGTGAAATTTTGACTCCAAGTATTCCTTAACAATATAATAAACAATGATCCCTATGAAGACAGCTGGATGCATATCATTCTGTAAACCTTGGCAACCAAAAGTGGAAAGAAATTACCATCATTGGTCCTAAATTAAACAAACTAGCCCTCTTCTAGGTCTTAATCCTGACAATACTGAAAATGAGAAGCCTTGATCCCTATTGTGAAACAGATCAGATTAGTTTTGTGGCATCTTAAAATCTGTTCTCACATAATTTCAGTTATTCTGAATAAATAAACAGAAGAAACAAACGGCTGTCTTAATTACAGATCTAAGCACAATGGCTCTGATTGTTCTCTCACTTCAGTGCACAGGAATCAGGTGTACTCACTGCCAGGCAGAACAGGGGACTGATGTAGAGATAGCTGGGGCCTAGAGGCATAGCGATACACAACCTGTGTAAATTCTGTGTA
The DNA here is from genome assembly GCA_022605575.1 of Laterallus jamaicensis coturniculus. NCBI lineage: Eukaryota > Metazoa > Chordata > Aves > Gruiformes > Rallidae > Laterallus > Laterallus jamaicensis. The sequence continues at coordinate 7,888,923 of JAKCOX010000023.1, read as the reverse complement.
ACAAGACTAAAGAGGGAAAATCACTCAGATTTATAGATTCAGAGATTCATTAAGTTTCAGAACGGACAATGGTGTTAAATCAGTGATCCTTTCAGTGCACTTGCAGAGGTAGTATCACCTTTTTATTCTTGATTAATAATCTGTTTACACATGGAAGAACAGCATTAATCCTTTCAGTTGTCCCCTTTCTGTACCTAATGTGTTTTTCCATGATCTACTTCCTTAGTAGGGTGTTCAGGATTATCAAAGTACAAAAAAATATATATATATATTTAGCTGATTATCTTAAATAATCCAACAATTTTTTCAGAATTTCTTCTTCCCAGAACCTGCCCAGCTATTACTCTTTATCAATCTATAAATGTAACTGAAGGGAAATACAGCATTGCCTTTAGCAATCAATTCAGACAACTCTGTTCTAGTAACTCATCATTTTAATTCTTTACCATTCCTCCAAGCTGCTTGCTGCACAGAAACTTTTACCAGCAAAGATTCGGCATTTGTTTCTGTGTTTGTTGGTATGAATTGTAGTGAAATCAACTTACACTTGGCTACTGGCAGGGCCATTCTCATCTGCCATTGCAGCTGGAAGTTGATGGACTGACCAGCTTTAACCTGCTTATTGCAAACCTTGTCAAGTTCTCATACAAGGAGCTGCCCTCAAGACCTTCATCTGCATATGTGTTTACCTTAACCAAGGTTTCTTCCCGCTACCAGACCAACGTGTGACTGGGAAGCTGTTCAAAGCCATGGGCCAGTCATGGCATGTGAAAGGAGAAACATAGAGACTGAATGGGGTCAGGCTCACATGGAGAGGCAATATACAGGAAAGAGAAGCTGGGAAGCCCACCTGATGGTGAAGAGCCACAGATGAGTAGATGCCTCGGTCTAAGCAGTGACAAGCCTCCAATGGGAGAGGGGAAGGGACGAAATAATACGGAAAGAAACCAGTGCATATAGCATCATGGAGGAAGTGAGAGCAAAGGGATGGTGATTAAAAGAGTATTGCAAGAGGAAGATTTTGTAGATATTAGAGAATAAGAAGAATATTTTGATCATGCAATCTGAGCTAAGAAGTGAGTAAAATGAGAGGCAGTCAGGGTGCTGTTATGGAAACAGTCTTGACTTGGGCAATGTTTTATTTTTTTTTTCATAAAATTTAATTTATTGACTACACAAATTTCTGGTATCATTGATTAAGATATTGATAAAACAAACAAAGAAACAGTGAACACTTTTAAAAATACCTCTTCTTCCCCCTTGCCATGCTAAAGTTCCCTGGTTTTCTCTGCAGGCTACACTCAGTCCATCCCAGCTCCCTCTCTGAGGCACAGGAGGCTTGGTATTGTATGTGTGACGGTTTCTGTCCAGCACATATTCATGTCCATATGGAATATGTACTGTCTTATTTTATGCTGGTATCTGGTTCTAGATGATTTTTCTCCTTTGCTTTTTGTTTTGGGGTGTGCCTGCCCCAGCATGTATTGCGCATGGCTGAAGTTGCTTCGCCAGTGTCCCTGCTCCAGCAAGGATAGGCCTGAGTGTCCTCTCATACAGCCACCCTGCCGCTCCCTGCTACCCAAACCTGCTCACTATGCCCAGTTCAGGTGCAAAGTTTACCCTGAGCCAGCCCTTGGGCATAGCCCAGAGCGGTGCAGCCTGTGGGTCCTCTCTCAACAAAACACAGCAGGGGACATTGCACCAAGCTGCTATGTGACCTCCCTATCTCTTCACCACACTCCTTTGCACTCTGCAAGTATGCCCAGGCTTGTAAAAGCCTGTCAGAGTAACCCTCTTAATCCTCAGAGGAAGGATTTAATTATGTTATTCTACTCTGGCATACATGCTGCAAGTTGGACTGCATATTCGATGACCTCATCTATGACTTACGAGTGTCAGTGTTTTAGTGAAGCATATTAACAGTTCATTGAGAAAACCATGTTAAACAAAGCAGCAGGCAAAATACTGAGAATCAATTGGCTGGGTGGTAAAAAGGTTTATCAATGTAATTATAAATAAGACCCTGTACTGATGCCAGCTTTGTAGAACTGTAGTTTTGAAGAAACCACATGTGCAGATGAGCTTGTGGTGAGGTGTTGAGGTGGCATCTATTACTGAATAATGTGGAATCCTGCCAATATAAACTGATACACCATTGCTCTTTAAAAAAAAAAGTGAAAAAGAAAGGAAAAAAAAAGATAAATCCTTTGCTATGCAGCTCAGATATTTGCAGGTCCAGAGAAGGAACAGACATCATAATACCCTCTGTAGATTGTAGAGTCGTTATAATCCTGCAGGCACAAATTCAGATTATTTTTTTAGGACATCTAAACGTATTGACAGGAATTATTTCCAGCTACACATTGTTTCCCTGACAAAGATTTGTATAAAAATAGAAGGGCTAAAGTTCAAGTCGCTGAGTCATTAACTGGAGTGTTTAGGTTGTAAACTTTGGGATGGCTTCTCCGTAAACATTAATGAAAACACTTGCAAATTATAATTAGATCTAATCCATAGTCTGATAACGTCTGTTGGTGTAAAGTTGGGTTTTTTTCCCCAGGATAAAGAAAATAATTTAAAAGTGGTTTTGAGTCTTAAAAAAGAGCATCCTCAGAAACCTAGCTGTTCTTGCAATGGGAAGGCTTCATTTAGTACCAGGGCCATCCACAGAGGCAGCAGCTGGACTCCTTCACCCTTCAGTGTTGAGGCAGAGCAGGGCCTCTGTGGTTTGCCTGGGCCCTGCCATGTCCTGGTCATTTCATTGCTTTATACAGAGCACAGCAACAACAAACAGATCTCAGTGGGTTTTGAATATCCTTAAATTGAATGGGCTTCATAAGCATGCTTTGGAGGGTAAAATGAGCAGCATCCCAATAATACCACTCTTAAATCTTTAATTTATGTGAGCTTTTGTGCAGATTTCAGCGCTAAAACTACAAAAAAGGGATAAATTACTCATTTCAAGAAAGAAAATTGCTGCCTGCATTTTATCAGCTCAGGTGAAAGTAGCACAGCCTACAGACGTATGCTAAATTCCATTACCTGTAAAGAAAACACCTTTTTTTTTTTTCCTGCTTTGAACATTGTGACTGCAGAAATGATGGGTTTCCATTTTATTTGTATTAATTGTATGCACACTTTGGAAGCTGATAGGGTAAGATTGATTGTAATTGAGCCATAAATTTAGCATTGAGAAATACCATCCATTTAAGTGGACAGTTCTGTGATGAAATACATTTCTAAAGCACGGGTTGCAGGCAGAGTGTCTGAGATAACAAATGATAAACGCCTGCACCTATAGCTACAGAAAGGCAATCCTCAATAAAAAGTAGGTAACTTCTCAAAGAGCTACTATAAATTATTTCTCCTTGATTTTGCATCACAAGATATTTGTTTTCTTAAAATACTGTTTATAACATTACTCCTTTCATTTGATAAAAACACACAGAAGATACATTCTGAAATGTAAAATACTGTGTGTCTTATCATTGCATGATGTGTCACTAACGCACTGCTCTGCAACAAAATACTTTTACATAAATCTGATTAAATAAATCGGACTCTTGATATCTGTAAAGGCAAACTCATGAATACTCAAATACATATCCATAGCTATTGTTGGCTGCTGTAATGCCACCAAAGTCAATAGAGCTTTAAGAGTTTAAACCAGACAAGGATCTGCTTCGAAGTGTATGTAAAGCTATCTGGAAGCAAATCTAAACACAAGTTATAACACACATTTTGGAGATGGCTATGAAAAGTACAATTAGCCTTTATGTATTTTTCTTCTTTTTCCCTCTGGTAGCTATCATAAGCAAAGCATGCTGCCATTTTGATTTCAAGATCTTTGGGATGAACAGCTGGAAGAAGCTAATTTCTTTATCAAAAAGATTAAAACTGTGTGGCAGAAATGTAAATTTTGAAGTCTCATACATACATCCAAATTCTCATGCCTGAGTTTTTCTCTTCCATGACCCTCATCAGTCAGATGCTGAAATACCTGTTTAAGTTAAAGCATGTGAGTTCTGTATCCCATCAAAAAGGAGACAATCTGGCTTTGGGATGAGCAAAATGGAAATTGTTCTATGAAAATTGTTGGAAAAGCAACTGGTTATGTTTAGATGTGAAAGCAATGTAACTGCTGATGTTGCTTTGACTGTGATTGATCCACAAAGGGCTTTGTCTCCTATAGACGCATGCTTCCTCCTAATGCTGTCTTGGTTTAACCTCATTTAGCAGTAAAACACCACACAGTTGCTCGCTCAATCTCCTGGTGGGATGGGTGACAGGATGCATCAGAGAACAGGGCACATGGCTTCTCACTGTGCAGCAGTTTATCACGCAGTGGGGCTTCTTCAGTATGCATCACTTCCTTGTCTTGCAACATTGCAATTTCTTTGCCTTCTTGCCAGTTTGTGACTAATTCCAGAAGTTCAGGCCAATTGGGGTTTCCTATTCAAGCCCACTTTGTGATCATTATAAGCCATTTACTCCATGTAGTATCAGTTGCAGGATGTGCAGAGGGGACCCTCCCTTTGAACATCCAGCCTCGCACCAGGAGTCGAGGTACCAGGAGGAGCTGGGCTTCAGTACCAGTCACTTCAGTAATGGTTTGAACACCTTCATATGCTGTCAATAGATCTTTTTCAGTTGGAATGTGGATGGCTCTTGAGGTTTTGCGTGGCTGGGTTCAGGTGGAGAAGGGGCTGCAGGAGTGACTTCTGCCAGAAGGAGCTAGAAGCTTTCCCTACACCCAGCAGAGTAAACACCAGCTGGGCTTAAGGCCAGACCTGCCACTGACCAAGGCTGAGCCCATCAGTGAAAGTCACAGTACCTCTGTGAATAACACTTAAGAGAAAAAACCCACAAGAAGCAGATGCTTTTTGCTACCAGAGAAGGGAGTGTGAAGATGTAAGAAACTTTGCAGACACCAAGATCAGTGAAGAAGGTGGGAAGGAGACACTCCAGACAGCATAGAGAGACATTCCCCTGCAGCTCGTGGAGAAACCCCACGCTGGAGTGGGCAGGAGCATGTAGAATATGCTGTGACCTGTGTTGGAGCAAGCTCCTGGCAGGACCTACAGCCCATGCCCATGGAGAGAGAGAGAGAGAGAGAGAGAGAGAGAGACCCATACCAGAGCAGGTTTGCTGTGGAGGGATGCTTGTGAGTCCATGGGATACCAAGCTGGAGCAGTCTGAGCTTGAGACAGAGACACATTCTATGATTTATGACTGCACTCTGTAGAAGTGACCCACACTGGGGAAGCTGGTGAGGAGCTGAAAACCCAACAGAAAGGAGTCACATCAGAGACATTCGTGGAGAAGTGTCTCCCATGGGTGGGACTCCATGCTGGAGCAGGGAAAGGGTCTGAGGAATGCCCCTCTGACTAAGAAGGAAAACAACTCATGAGGAACTGACCGAAACCCCCATTCCCCCATTCCTTGCCCCTCTCCATGCCACTCTAGGGGAAAAGAAGGGAGAGAAATTATGACTAGAGTGAAGTCTGCTGAGAAGGGAGGGGTGGGGAAGGTGCTTCAAGATCTGATAGCACTTCTCATTGTCCAGCTCTGGTGTCACTGGGTGTGCAGTGCAGTGTAATGAATGGAGAGTTTCTTTCCTTTATTCTGCGCTGAGTCTGTTTTGTCTGTGAAGCTGACTGTGGAATGATTTCTCCCTGTCCTTATCTCGATTCCTAAGCCTCTCAATAGATATTTTCTCCCCTGTCCAGCTGAAAAGGGGAGTGATAGAGCAGATTAGGTGGGCATCTGACCTCCAGCCAGGGTCAAACTACCACAGGTAGACACTGCCCAAGGCCCAGCACAGTGCCATAAGTTGTGTCACTTTGGGATAGTTTCAGCATTTTCCTTTCACATATTCTATCTCTTTATCAGGGCCCTGTAGTTGTTCAGGAGTGAAGTTCCAAACCATTGGAGGTGAGAAGTCCTCTAGATATGTGCTCATATTCTCCCACATACCGTGCCAAGCATGACTGTCCAGCCTTTGGGCAGATCTCTGGGGTTATTTTTTAAAAAAGGAGTTTTTTGTAACCCTGAACAAGATCCAAAACAAATTCAGGAGGCAGAGCAATAGGAGTATACTGGCTCAAAAGCTGATGTAATTAGTTTGAAGGAAAAGGGGGAGGTGAAAGGGCAAGAGAAAGTATCCCCTCCTGTCTTCCCCTTAAATTTGGGGCAATTATTCAATGATGAAAGATGTCATCCAATGTACAGACATGACAGCAGTGCTACATACAAATACTAGCTTAACCTCATGACTGGTGATATTATCATACTAATAGTGTTCAACATACCAAAACAAGTATTCTGATCCATCTCCTAGAGGTAATAAACAGCATTGCAGAGAATACACACAGCAAGTAAGGATTCACGTAACACATCCACGTGAACAAATGAAAGACCATTGTGACTATTTAACCAATGTAATAAATAAAGGCATATAATAAATTTGTTTTAACATGCTTTGGTCTGACCGGTCATTATCTCAACACTTCATACCCAACATTGGTTGTTAAAAAGGTCTGTTGCTGGCAGCTGAGCACCACATGGCTGATCAGTCACTCTTCCTCCCCGCCAGTGGGATGGGGAAGAGAATAGGAAGACAGAGGTAAAACCTGTGGATTGGGATAAGGACACTTTACTGAGACAGTAGAGAGGACAATAACAATAACAATTCTTATTAAAGAATATACAAAGCAGCTGATACGCTGCAATTTTGTTCACCATCCAGAACTAATTCCCAACCCATCCCTGAGCAGTGACACCTCCACTTTGGCCAGCTCCCCCCTTATATGAGGAGCATGAGTCATGGTGTGGAATACCCCTTTGACTAGTTTGAGTCAGCAGTCCTGCCCCCATGTCCCTTTCCAGCTTCCTGTGAAAATAAACACTATCCTAGCCAAACCCCAGGACAATGACTCAATCAGTATTTCATGTCTTAATGTCTAAATGCTTATTTTCAGTCCATAAAAATAATTTACTTTATTTGAAATCCATAAAAATAGTTAACTGAAGCAGCAAAATAATTTTATCCCCATGCAAAGCAGAAAAGAAAAGTGTTCTGGTTTGTCTGACAGAAGGCTAGATTATGACCAAGGACTTCACTGATGAAATACTACCTAAGCGGTTTTCATTCCAGAAAATCTGATATAAAATTGACCATTGATTTCTTCCTTCTTTAGCAAAAGTGACTTTTGGAGGTATTAGAACCTTTGTTATTACCGTTGCGAATTTGTCAAAAGATTCTTCATCTTACATTTATAAAGAAACCACAGAACAAGGATGCCAAAATGAAGCAGGGGAAGGTTGGGAGATTTGGATGAAAACAAAAGAAAGAATTTCTTTTAATTCTTTAAAAAAAGAAAAAAAAAATCTTTCTGGAGTGAAAAAACCCCATAAATTCTCTGTGTCTTGTGTCCTGGCTTCAACTAAAACACAAATAATGAGGGGAAATCTATGGTATTCTGTATCCATCCTGAGCTACGTGGTTTAGGGAACTGGATCAGTGCAAATGCAAGGAAGTACTCACCAGCACATGTATTCTGCTCACATAAGGTGCATACAGACCCAGTATTTTGGTTTACTCCTGACACATAGAATAATAGCTCACATCTTCTCCCAGAGATGAATGACTGTAAATGAGTGTTTAAAAGACTCAACTTCATCATTGATTCCAGAGGAGCTTTTTTTTTTTTTGTTACTCAGTCACCTCCACCAAACTCCAACTCCTCTCCCATTTCTGCCCCTTTTCATTTTGTTTTGCAACAGAAATACGTCACCCAGTGTATGCTTCTGAATTTATAAACACATACTAGGTAGTCAGGTTTTCAGCACTAGCATAGCTCTGGGGAGCTCTGAAGCACTTTACAATTTCAGCGGTGGTACAACATGCTGCAGAGTTGAAAGTGTCGCCTTTCTGTTTCCTTTGTAACCATAACATCAGCCCAAATCAGCAATACACTAATGCAGGCAATTATCAGAATGATTAAACTGAGAAATCTAGGAGATGGATAGTGAGGCATGACCTCCTGGTAATAAAAGGCACATTCTGCTTGTCATTTGGCATTTGTCCATAATTGTTTTGCCCTGGAATACAACAGTGTTCTAATTTCCCAAAACTTTCCCCCTTCACCCCGGCAGCAGGTCCTTCTGTCTTTGTCATCAGCTGCATTGGAAGCACATTCCAGGATATGTGTGCTTGCTCTCCCAGGTGATGTGTTGGTGTACATTACTTCTCTCAGCACAAAATTAATGACAGGAGCCCGAGGACCAGAGAGCTCCTGTCCCAGGCTTCATTTGTCCCTGATCCTCCTGTAGCACTGACAGGCAGGGGTGTATATGACACACAACCCCAGTGCCGGTGGGATAGCTGACCTTGGCATGTGGAATTCTTTTTGCAAAGAATTCCTTCTTGTTTTTATGGAAGAGTTTGCCTTCCTTGTCTTATTTATTTCACCCATTTCACCCTCTGAATTGGTGGCTCTGTACAGTACTGTAGTTCAACTATTTTCTAATCACAGACTGACTGTTCTTTCCCAATTTTTACATGGTCTTCCTGCTCGGGAAGCAACATAGGAACAAAACAGAGGACTCGTAGGTTCCTTGTAAATCACAGTTTTTACTACCTTTTACTTACTGCAAGCTCAGTCATTGCTTCACAGCCCACACAAGAAAGTCTCAATGCTAATGTATGGTGCTAAGGCAGGGAGACCTCTATTTTAAGACAGCTCATTTGAAGATTCCCATATGAGAAGATCTGGTTCATGAAAAAAAGGGCCAGCCATGAATCGAAAGGGGAACTGAGATGATCATAACTGTGTAAACTCTTTCCCTGCGACCTCATGGCAGTATTCCACCTGGCTATGATTCTCTTCAGCAGTTTCTCTTTTCTTTACTCAGTTTCTCTGTTTTTTACTTACTTCAGCAGTTTCTCTTTATTTTTGTTTCATAATTCATAAGTTCATCTATTTCTTCTCAGGCCCAAAACCATCCTGTTTCATTGCCCTGTTTTGGTGTGCTGCAAAAAAAGACTTACAAATGAGAATTAGACAGCCCTTCTCCTCCTCTCTTGCAGGCCAATGTATGGATGCCTTTGCTAGCAGAAACCTCTTTGGAATCACAAAGTTGGAAGCTGGCATGGTGATGAGTTCCTCCCAAAAGACCAAAGTTTGTTACTATTAATATTAACCAGCAATCCATTAAGCACTTGGATTGGAAATAGTGGGGGCAGAGAGGGTTTGGATGTAGAAAATAAATACAAATAGTCTCAGAAGTTGTTTATTACTACCTATTTTAGCAATTTGTTCTGCTGCTGCTTACAAGTAGAATAAAACTGGTAGAAGCTCACTGGTTTCCAGAAAACAATGTGGCAAGGTTTTAAGACTCTATATACTTCTGGAAAATGTGCAAAGCATGGAATCTTTCTGATGTTGTCAAAACTTCATTGACTGCACCAAAGTCAAGTTTTAACCCTAAAGGTCGGAATATTTCTTTGAATTAGTGGGGGACAGAATAATCCTATATAAATCTCCATAAATTCTGGGTACAGAGTTCTTACAGGTACCATTTGTAATGAATAGGGTGGGTATTCACTTGCACTCAAGGTACAAACCTTGAAAGAAAAAGTCTTTGGTATTATTATATTCCTGTCCTCATTTAAAAAGAATGCCAGTTTTTATGTTGTGTACAGCCTGTTTAAGAGAACTTTTACAGGTTGCATTTCTGGTCTGGAGATAGACAGAATTTCAGATGTTGGCCTTGAGTTTGCTCTGACTTATGGGAGGATTTATTCTGTCTGCTGCATGTTTAAGATTTGAAACTTGGCATCTGAAGCCTGTAATTTTCCTTATGAATATTAATTATGTAGTAATAGCTCTCAGTCTGTGCTGTTTACTGTGGACAGTTTTGGTTTATTACACACTTTAAGCTTTATTTCCTTCCAGCTGGAAAAAGAATGAATGGGTTGGAAAACTAATTTAGAGCAAGATTTTAATTTCCTTTTTCACAGAAGAAGGTAAAGGGCTACCAGTGTTTCCTGAATATTCTCTGGTCATGCAAAGATTTTCAATCTACAGATTCTAGAAGAGGCTAGTAATAGGAGGACGGTTTAATAGCAAATTCCAGATGGTGTCCATACACATGAAGAAAATACCTACATGTCTTTATTTCAGCTATTATCCCAAACAGCACAAGGGTTAGCAAATCCCTACAGCAACAAGTAACACTCAAAGTATTTCACAGCAGGATTGTCTTGGCAGAGGAAAGGTCATGGTTATGGGTTTTGACAAAGAGTTCCTGAGAGGCTGTCTTTTATTCCAAAAGTCTGGATTTTCCTTCCATCTTGTATCACTGTTCAAATGCACTGAAGATCACTGCTGTTCTGAAGAAAATCCTGAATAGGAGGTGTGTCCAAGCAGAATAGCTATCTATCATTCAAGTTCATGACACAGCAAGTTCTGCAAACCAGAGAAGCTGATAAATGCATTGTGCACAGCTAGCCAGGAACTGAAATTGCTGTTTCTTTGGAAATGCTGACATTTCAAGGAGCAAAATGCAATTTGTAACAAGAACAAGATACTAAAAATGTGACTTCTGTTCTAAAATGAAAATAGTCTGAATACATACTTGGGAAATCAAAACATTTTAATTTGGTAGAGTTCAGAAGTTCTTTGGATGTGATCAGAATACTTTAAATCATTTCGTTTCACTTCCATATTTTATAAAAACTTTAAATGTAGTCAAAAGCATGGATAGATGACTGGCATGAAAAAGGAAATCTAAACACACAATATACAATACATACAAAATATATATGCAGTATAAACAAACTCATAAGCAAATACATACACATTTTGTATTTATATACACTGTGCAGGTCATTGTGTTTTCTATAATGTCTTAAAAATGACACCAATGCCATTGTCTTTTTCATGAGTATTAATCTTACAGTTTCTACCTGTACAAATGAATAAAATGGGTTGGGAACTGTGCCAAAAGGTTTTTGGACCCTGAGACTAGCTAGTGGCAAAACTCAGAGGAACACCACTACCTTCTCTTGCCTTCCATAACTGACCAACTATATGTAAACAGTCTTTTGCTTTCAAACAGTACTTTCTGATCCAGGCCAAAACTGTTCCTACACCTTTACCAACTATTCAACAGTACAGACAATCAAGTGGAGTACTTTGGTTTATGTTTCAATTCTTTTTAGCTTGCTCATACAGATATGGCCACAGAGAATATTCCAGGAGAGAAGGGCCTAAATCTCCCTCCTGAACACATGATTTTGGAAAGAACAAACAGTTCTTGCAACAGAAAAGCTGGGGAAGAATTAGTCAAAAGCTGTCAAAAAGAGGAGATGTGTGGGAGACCAGTGAAGCCTGACTCTAAGCTTGTCCGCATTACTCAGGATAAACATTAATGAAATTCTTGGGATTGATCTGACACAAGAAAGTCTGAGATAGCCTCAGACAGCACCCAGAAAGAGATCCAGAATTAGATTCCCAGCTGAAACACCAAACAAAAAAAAACCCCAAAAAACCATAACATACTAACTGCATACTCACCCACTTCCCAGACTTTAATTTGATTTTTAAAAAACATACTCCTTCAAGCAATATTTAATCTTGGAACAATCTTGTTCTTTTCAGAGCACAAGGGTATGTATTAAAGCTACATGATCATGTTTTTAGCTCCATTGTAATAATATATACAGCATTTTTGTGACATACCCATTATCACATATATACAACATTTAACTGATGATGATTTATGCCTCCTACTGCTGCTGTCAAGCAGTTATGACAAGTGTCCTTGCCTTACTATACAGGTTTATAGACAGCAACTTTACCAAAGAGCCTCCTGTTAAGCTGACAGTGGTAGGGCAGAAGGCACCAGCTGTATCCCATTGATAGAAACCCTTATTACAATACTCCCCTGGCATTGATTTAACCTCTGCAAATTTCTATAGTAGTAGCCATTTTATAAATGTTTTAACCCAGAGCAGAATTGATCCAAGCATAAAGACTGCAGGAATGCCAAATGCTAGCAGTGTAGATTTTTTCTTTTAAAAATCATATAGGAACTCAAGTAAACTGAATGTGCTTTCAGGGTTGGTTTACATAGTATTGCACATAAAGAATTCAATGACAGATCAGATTCACCCTTACTATAATTTGAACAGAGATCAGTCATGATTATTAAGTGCAAAGCCTCTGTCACTGCAGCATTACAACTGAAAAAGCATGTGAAGAATCATCACTTAATTTCTACATCATCTTTCCTTTAACTTCTATTGACAGTTGGATTTCCCTCTTAGTTACACTGGCATGTCTCTGTGATGAGGCCCGTCCAAAGTAGATTATGCAGCAGGAACAGATATCTTTGTGACACTTTTTTTCTATGTAGTCAAATGGCTGTCATCAAAAACAAATACTTGGCCATATGTAGAAACTAATGCAGAAGGTCAGACTTTCTCAGCTGGACAGCAAAGCAGGTGAAAGTGTGAGATTGTGACAGAATATGCAAATATTACTGGAACATGTTTTATAGTGAAAGATACCTTCTTACATGGCACAGAATCACAGTCACAGAAGCACAGAATTACAAGGTTGGAAAAGACCTTTTAAGATCATCAAGTCCAACCATTCTCATCCTAAGCTAAACCATATCCCTAAGTAACTCATCTACCCTTTTTTTAAACACATCCAGGGAAGGTGACTCAACCCCCTCCCTGGGCAGCATGTTTCAGGCCCCAACAACTCTTTCAGTAATTTTTTTTTCTAATATCTAATCTGACCCTGCTCTGGCACAGCTTTGTGCCATTTCCCCTTGTCCTGTCTCCTGTCACCTGGCTGAAGAGACCATCTCCCACCTCTCTACAACCTCCTTTCAGGTAGTTGTAGGAAGGGAAATGTGGACCAAGCAGCTAGAAGAGTAGAGGTAGGATGAAAACGAGGAAGGAGAAAGATGAAGACACCAGCAATATGTAAGTAAGAAACAGGCTTGTGATCAGATTTCAGTAATACTTTGTATCCTCTTAAATGAATGTTATTGTACAATGTTAAGATTCACTTTATTTTCTTCTCCTTTCCTCATTTAAGGCATGTAAAACCCATCAGATGCAGGACCCTACATTTGCACTTGTTGAACCTCACTTGGTTCTTCTCTGTCCAACTCTCCAGCCTGTCCAGGTCTCACTGAATGGCAGCGCAGCCTTCTGGTGTGTCAGCCACTCCTCCCAGCTTTGTATAATCTTTCTGAGGGTAAGCTCTGTCCCCTCAACCAAGTCACTGATGAGTATGTTGAACAAGAACGGGCCCGATACTGATCCCTGAGGCACACCACCAGATACAGGCCTCCAGCTACACTGTGCACTGCTTATCACAACCTTCAGAGGTGGGTTCTCAATCCACCTCACTATCCACTCACCTAACCCACACTTCCCAAGCTTGCCTATGAGGATGTTATGGGAAACAGCGTCAGGTTCAGACCTTGCTGAAATCAAGATAGACAACATCTACTGCTCTCCCTTTGTCACTCGGCCTGTCATGTCATCATAGAAGGCTACCAGATTTTTCGGGGATGATTTCCCCCTGGTGAATCCATGTTGACCACCACTGATAAATTTCTCCTCCACATGCTTATTGATGACCTCCAGAAATATGACTACATATTTTATGTTTATTGTCCATTCAAAAGCAGGTTTCAAATGGAAGTGAATACAGTGGTTTGATTTTTGCATCAGCCACTGTTGTATTATGTCCCTGCTGAAACAGAAAGCTGCTCCAGTGGAGTCAGAGAATTGAAGGTGATCTGCTGGAATAGCATTGCTTCCTAGGGTTTGGAGGGGATCCACTCAAGTAGTGCACAGAACAAACACACCAGACATAAGGGGATTTCTAGCTCAGAGGAGGAGTAAAGACATTCTGAAATGAGGAGAAAAGGATAATGTAGCTAAGAGAGAAAGAGACCTTCCCAGCAGGCTACTAGCGAAATCAAAAAATGAGGACTCTACAGAAGGAACATACCTGCTACAGGTTCAGTTTATAACCAACAGGTTAGGTAGGAGAATTGATGGGGCAGACCAGAGTACTAGTTTTCCAGACAGTGCACCATTAGATTTGATCTTGAACATAGAATAGATCAGAGTTTATCTGAACTGTTTTCTTGTTCAGCTCAAATCTAGCTTCTAGGGAGAAAAAAAAACAAAACAAGGAAAACTATGTCTTGATTTTAAAATATTTATCAACAATTGTTCAATTGTCCCAAAGACTAACAATCATCACAATTTTAAATGTGCACACTGCTTGAATTTTGAGTTTGTTGAAATTCAGCTTCCAGCCATTGACTCCTGTTACTCCACCTTCTGCTAGATTGCAATCAAACCTCCTTTAAGTTTCTTTTTGAGAAATGCAATAGATTTTGCTGCTCTCATGTTTCACACTACAGGACAACTTCCAATCATTTAATCACACTGGCTCTGTTCTCAAACTACTACTGTTTTTGCCTTTGAATGTCAAGTATTACAACCACCCACAATATACTCCTGCCGTTTCCCCACTAGAGTTCGAAATACTAGTAATAAAGCCTCTCTGCCTCCAATTCACATTCCCTAGTTTGCAGAATCTTAGGTCCAAAACACTTTTGCTTACTGCATTATTCTAGGATCTTGAATTCATCTGAGTGCCCACCAAACTTTTTCTAGAGCCCCTGTCCCTAGAAGAGAAGCCTATATCCACTCTTTAAAAGATATTTAATTTTTTGTCTTAGATGCACCAGTTCCACTTCTGCTGCCATTGAAAAACAGGAGAGATATGGTTACATTTTCCCATCATAACTGGAGACATCTGTTCTGTTTCAGCAAGCAGTTATTCTTATTAGTCATGACAAATTCATTGTCTGGGCTGTCTAGGTTCTTTGGGGCAAAAAAGATGGCCATGGAGCAACATTCTTTGAAATACCAGTTAAGCCTCTCACAACAGTCAAGATTGGAGCTTCTGAATCACACAAAGATTTAAACTTTTGAATTATATATGATGAAGAGTAGTATGCTCCAGAAAAGTTTGGGGACAGCAACTGCAAATGCCTCGTCGCCCTTCTCATCTCACTCCCCCTGATTCTCTTTAAAGACACCAGACTAAGAGCTCTGGTCAGTTCCAGTAATACTGGGAGTAATTAAGATGTGTTTCTTAGCCTGTCATTAGCAAAGGACTGTCCAACTTACTAAAAAAAAAAAAGACCATCTTATGAGGCGTGGCCACAATCATTCATATTTATGAATAGAAAGCAGGCTACACTTTGAATATTACCCCCTTTCTCTCTCATTTTGTATATTTCACAGAATCACAGAATCACAGAATTGCAGGGGTTGGAAGGGACCTCGAGAGATCATCGGGTCCAACCCCCCTGCCAAAGCAACTCCCCAGCTCATACTGCACAGATAGGTGTCCAGACGGGTCTTGAATATCTCCAGAGAAGGAGACTCCACCACCTCCCTGGACAGCCTGTCCCAGGGCTCCCTCACCCTCACTGGGGAAAAGTTCCTCCCCATGTTGGTGTGGAACTTCCTGTGCTCCAATTTGCAGCCATTGCCCCTTGTTCTGTCTCCACTGACACTGAAAAGGGACTGGCTAACTTGCCCTGCTTAAGATAATTATAAACACCAATTAGGTCCCCCCTCAGTCTTCTCTTCTCTAGACTGAACAGACCCAGCTTATTCAGCCTCTCCTCATAGGGGAGATGTTCCAGCCCCCTAATCATCTCCGTAGCCCATATTTCCTTCTTTGGAAGCAAGCAAAGAAATCTCTCTGTGTGCGTCGTATACTGGTTCATTATTGAAAGCCATTATCTGGCAGATCAAACTCAATTCTTATGTAGCAGGTAGGTTACCATCTTCTGCTTGAGTGATATGAGCATAGACCACTATCCCTGCTTTCACTGTTCAAGGGCTTTGTAAATCCTCTCTCTGGAAGCAGGTTTTGGGTCTGCTGTATTTCAGGGTGTGGAAAGCAAAACAAAATTTGAGGGGGAATATTTAAGTCACTGCTGATAAACGCTGACTAGAACATTTGCAACATACTATTTTCACATCTTCCTAAGTTCTTTTTTTCCTCTACTCCAGGAAGACACATGTTCCTTACTGAAGCAAACACCTGACTATGTCTCAGATAAAGAGCACCAAAACAGCACCATTAATATCAGTTAACTACCATTATTTAGCCCTTCTGGAGATTTAATACATAATTATATGCTTGGGTATTTTAACACAACCATTTAACTGAGAGTTGATGTATTTGGACACACGTGCATCCATTAGAATCTATAGATGTGCACATATGTGAGTGTGTGTGTGCACATACTAGCATCTGAAAAATAAGTAGAGTAAAATTTGTTACAATCATGTGTGGATAACTGAACTAGCTAAGTAGATTTCCTTCAAACTTATGTCCCCAAATTACCTGTGAGCAAAACCCGCAAGTATTAGAACTGTCAGCACAAAGGTAATTTAGATGAAAGTTATAAGCTACTGCAAATTGGAGCGTGGAATGAGAGTACCTCTCCTGTGAGAGAAGTGCAATTTCACCTGGCTTTAGCATTGAATTTTTCAGGGAGAAATTACTTTCAGAAATTACTTCAAACATTAGGAAAAAAAAAAAAAAGAAGGAAAGAAAGGAAGAAATGTAGAGAATAAATACAAATGCTGATGATAATTAAAATCAGAAAGAACTTCAATAATTTAGATTATTGTAATTTTAAATAGTAGAATCTGTCAAGGCAACAGCTGGGAAGAATGTTAACTAGAAACCACATTTACAAAGATGGCCTTTAATCATGGATCACATTGAATCAATTAGTGTTATAGTTAACTAGATATTTCTAAATCCAGAGGCAATTTTGGTTCATGGCTGAATGGAGTGCAGTCCATGAATAAGTTGCCTTCATTTTTATTTTATATATTTGAAACACAGCAGAATTATCACATGTATCACGAGATTTGGTGGCTTTTTCTTCATGGACCAATAAATGAATGCATTCATTTTTTTAAACTGTACTGAATATTCACGCTTTGTTTAATTATAATCCATGAATCCTAAGCAGTACTGCTATTTCTTCGTACAAAACTGCTATGAAGACATATCCTCTGGCTTGATTATTTTATGCTCCTTATATTTATGTTTTGTCACTCTTGCCTTTGCAAAAAGGAGTTTTGTTATTTTTCTTTTGACCATGAATGTGTCAATAGCTCATGAGAACATGGCAGACAAGGAGGGAAATCTGTTGTTGTTTCAAGAGTACTTTTGAATGCTGAAATAGCCTAGTGGGCTCCACTGCCCAGTACTGAGGCATTTGTAAAATTGTGGGTAAAGCACACTACATGTGTATGCTTCTTCAGTTTGCATGGTGTTTGATCCAAAGTTTGTTGAAATCAGTGCAGACACTTCCACTGATTTCCACTGAATTTTGGTTCGTGATCACATTGTTAGTAAGGGTCTAACTCCAGATCTTCCAGCACTGATGGAGAATGTGATTAATAAGATCAGCCACAATTTAGGACTTCCTGTCTTGCCATCTGACCTTTCACAGCTAATGATGGGAATAACATATCCGATCAGAGGACTGAAGGGTGCAGTCCTTCCACGCAGTCTCCAGAGTGTGAGTTTTATTTATGCACTGACAGTCAAAACAACTTTCATGTAACATGTCCTCTTGGAATACCAAAAATATAAGACTTTGTGTCAGGCTTCAGGTGGAGGCTGCAGACGTTCTCAGCCTAAGGATGTACATGGCCTATTCATACATCCAAGATGAGCTATTGGTTACAAATTATAGCATTCAGCCGCACATCACTGATCTTCATCAACCGAGTGCATTAGTGTCAGTCAAGTGTCTTTTGTGTTTACTGGGAATACATGTGATATCAGTCAGTCCTGGAAGCTTCCTCTTCTTCCCTCACCTTTACCTTTCATTTTAACCTTGTGGAGTTGAACACTGTCCTGGTTTTTGACTAGGATTAATTTTAACAAGGAGCTAGGACAGGCGACAGTTTGAGTGTGGGATGAGAGGCCAATCAGTAAATTGCCTTGCATTATCACTCATTGTGTATATTCTGTTTTAAGTCCTTTCCCCTTCACTGTGCTGTCTCAGTAAACTGTCCTTATTCCAACCCATGAGTTTGTCTTCTCATTCTCCTTCCCATCCCACCAGGAGAGAGGTGAGCAAGTGTCATGTGGTGCTCAGCTCCAGGCTGGGCCTGAACCATGACAATGTCCTTCAAACAGAACAGTCCAGGCAAGGTGGAAAATGGAATGAAATCTGGGGACACTGGGGGATAGAGAGTGGGTAACAACAGTTATACGCCACCTCCAGAGTCTACATGTTACCAGTGGGTGTATCAGTGACCTTTCATGAATAACAAGTTTGAGAAAGGCATAAAAAAATACTTAACATTGGGAGTACAGTTGTTGAGGTTCAATGCACACTTGAGCTAAGCTGAAAAGAGAGATCTGAGCCCATAGGAGCACTTATGATTAGAAGAGCAAGGAAGATGTAATACAAAAATACAAATGCCAAGTACATATATGTGGTAATAAATAAACATTGCAATTTCCCACTGGTTTGGGAAACGTCCTTTTGCAGGTCATTTACCATTTTTTTTAACATGCTTCAGATTTGCCGTAGTCTTTTTTTTTTTTTTTTGCTTTGAGATTTCCCTGAGTGTTTTTAGGCATGGTGGTATCTCAGTTTAAACTACTACTCACTATCTAATGCTAAGAAGCATATAACTTTTATTACATAAAGCCCTTGGTTGCCTCATTTGAACAGAGTAGTTCTTATAAAATATTAGAATGAATACAGTCAAAATTTCTGAACTACATGACTATGTAATTGTCCTGGGTTCAGCCCAGCAGCAGGCTATGTTAGCCCTGAGAGTATTCCATGCCAATTGCATCATGATCAGACGGGCTGCCCCCCCCCCCCCTTGCAGGGGCGACTTCGGACCCAGGCACGGGAAGTCCCGGTCTGGGCAGCCGCAGTGCCAGTTCCGGGGGAGACTCCAGACCTATCAGAACCTGCTCCGGGCACGGGAAGTGCTGGTCTGAGCAGGCGTGTGGGAGTTCCAGCTTCTCTCTCTCTCTCTCTCTTTCGGGATCGGCGTGGCAGGCGGTGGTGAGGGGGGTGCTCGGGGGTGCTGGGCTCGGGGAGTGCTGCGTTTGGGAATCTGAATCTGAATCGGTTCGGGCACGGCTCAAATGACATAGTGTGGTGAGAGGTTTGCACTGTATATAATAGCACTGTAGTTAGTTGTTTTCATACTTTTCCCTGTTGTTTAGTAAACTATCCTTATCCTAACCTTGCAAGCCTGTGGTTTTTTTTTCCTCTGGCTCTGCAGCTCCTTCGTTCGCCCATCCTCCACCTCTTAAAGTGGTAGGGGGCTTTTTTGTCTGACCTTTGTGGCCTCAGCTTTCCGCTGAGGTATAAACCACAACAGTAATAAATGCTTCTCTACGAACCAATATCTTGAGATGCCAAATTCAAAGTATCTGCCCAAGTCTTCCTCACACTATACTGACTTTTTCAATGTTTTGTGCCTGTTCAGTTCCCAGTCCCACACCAGATTCCTTAGTATGTGCTTCTTATTGAACCCCTTTTGACAGTGGTCCTACAAAAAATGTAGAAGAATCACCAGAAGGAACCCTGTTTTCTGGGGAGAAAGTACTTGGTATTTTGGCTTTCTCCCTTCCTGATCCTTCCCCTTTCTGAGGGGAAAAAAAAAAATAACAGTGAAATAACATTAAAATATGCCACTTGCTTTCTGTCTTTTCTGTTCAACCAATAAAATATATGGGGGAGAACTGCCTTTCAAAAAGTTGACATGGGGCACAAGGTTCCATTTGTCTGAACACTGAATTGCTTTCAAGCCAATGATGACTATTTGGCACTGGTCTTTGTAGGTAGCCTGACATATAAGGGAGATGGGGAAAGCTGAACCACAGTTGTTGCCTATAGCAGCAAAAATGTGGTATAGCTCCTATGACATCATTGGAAAACTCTGTCTTTAAAGCAGTGGAGAGTAGAATTTAGCTTGATACCTCGCCACCTGTCCTTATCATTGCATAAACCTAACAGATACTTCTCTGTGCCTCATGCATGTCTATATGGGAGGAATATTAAGAGGAAAGATGAATGAAATTGTATTTGCAAACAGCTGTGAAAAATGAAAAAAAAAAAAAAGCTTTCTTTGTAGCCTTGACTTTATTTTCTATGAGGCAGTCCTCAGTGTTGTAGTAGAAAAGATCTTGTGTTCTGGAAGTCAAATAGCACTGTTTAGGCTTATTTGTTAAAATGAGTCAATTCCTGTCTAAGACAAGTCCATTTTCCTGTTCTAGAACTTGTTAGCATTTAGCAGAGAAGGGAGAAATGCCAGCTAGGCTTTAATAGCCTCCGCTATGATTAGCAATTAATTATAAGTAACAGTTATGAATCTAAATCAGCATCAGAAACTACAAAATTCATCCTTGTCATGAATTAAAATGACTAATGAATATGGTCTGTACATAGCTAAAAAGGCAATGTAACTATAACTTAACAAGCAAAAGAATGGACACTGTGAGATCCTGGATATGACCCTGCATCCACTGATGTTAACCGAAAGGCTCCTGATACTCTTCAGTAAGAGAAGATGTGACAGAGTCCTCTGTCATTGAAGAAAGATAGCATTTCCTTTATAGCTTTGACCTAGACTTTTGTGACAGATAAAAGACAAAGAAAGGGATATCTATTCATGGAATGCTGACAAAGAGCTGAGTTGAGACCACCAGAAATGTCAAATGCTAGACTCTAGGCACTACACTTTGGACACTATTTATGTGGCATTACAGAGACAAAGAATGAAACATCCAGATGATTGACAATCTGTCAATGCTTAGAGTAATAATTAAGGGATACCTGTAAAAGAATAGTACCCATTTTCTGGGAAAACAAGTATTGAACATTTACATGCATTGTTCTATTGCTGTATTCATTTTACTTATTGATTTCTAACCAACTATTTTTAAAAGAGATAGTATAATAATAGCAAAATCAGTTATTCATGTTTTGATACCATGGCACATCTCAGGAGACAGAATCTGGAAGAAGAACAGATTTTCTCCTTCCTAACATTTTAGCAATTAGCAAAATAGGTATCATCCTATTCCTGTTTTGCTATTGATCTGAAGGGATTGTGTGGGATGGGACCTGGCCTAGGGAATTAAGATTCTCTCTCTATTTGTGAGGGGGCGAAAATGTCTTTCCTTTCACATTTCTTTAATTTGTCATCTTACGCTGTGCACCTGCATTTGTAGTCAAGTAAGACCAGGGGCAAGTCCCAGTGGCAAGTTAGCATTATATGCTTAGTCTGTTGTCAAGATACTGTATGAGAAATCAGTGAATAAATGCAGAGCTATCCTTGGTGCTGTCTAGCTGCTGTGTTTCCACTGGATCAGTCTTAGAATCTGTCTTACAGTTTGATCATGGAGCTGAAAGATAAGACAACGGGAAAAGTTACACTGATGGCATTTTGAAGTAGGACTATGTGCCTCGCAACTGATCTCAGCTAGCTGCCAAATTGCTACTAAAACTCTGCTGCACTATGTCCCTTGGTCCAGCATGTGTAAACCAGCATAACTCAAATTTAAAACCATGGAAGTGTAGTGATTTGCACTGGCCACAAAGTAAAATCAATTCAGTACACTCAAGGAGCACAATGCTATGTGGTGGTCAGTCTCACTTCTGTGCCCACCATGATCATGGATCAGATCCTCCTGGAAACTGTGCTCAGGCACATGGAAAGTAAGGAGGCAGTTGGTGATCGGTGACAGCCAACATGGTTTTACTAAGGGCAAATCATGCCTAACAAATTTGGTCACATTCTATGATGGGGTTATGGCATGTGTGGATAAGGGAAGAGTGAGTGACATCATCTACCTGGACTTATGCAAAGCATTTGGCACTGTCCCACAAGATATCCTTGCCTCTAAATTAGAAACACATGAATTTGATGGATGAACCACTTGGTGAATAAAGAATTGGCTGTATGGTTGCACTCAAAGAGGTGGTCAGTGGCTCAATGTCCAAACAAAGACCAGTGATGACAGGCACTCCTCAGGGCTTGGTACTCAGACTGGCACTGTTTAACATCTTTGTCCAAGACATGGACACTGGGATTGAGTGCACCCTCAGCAAGTTTGACGATGACACCAAGCTGTGTAGTATGTTTGACATGCTGGAGGAAAGGGATGCCATCCACAGCGACCTTGACAGGCTTGAGAGGTGGGCCCACCACATGCAAGGTCCTGCACATAGGTTGGGGCAATCTCAAGCACAATTGCAGTCTGTGTGGAGAATGGATTGAGACCAGCCCTGAGGAGAAGGACTTTAGAGTGTTGGTTGATGAAGAGCTCAAAATGAGCCAACAATATTTGGTTGCATCCCAAAAAGCCAACTGTGTCCTGGGCTGTATCAAAAGCAGTGTGACCAGCAGGTCAAGGGGGGTGATCCTGCTCCTCTACTCTGTTCTGGTGAGACTCCATCTGGAGTACTGTGTCCAGCTCTGGGGTCCCCAGTACAAGAAAGATATTGAGCTGTTGGAGTGAGTCCAGAGGAGGATTACAATGAGGATCAGAGAGCTGGAGCACCTCTCCTATGAGGACAGGCTGCAACAGTTGGGCTTGTTCAGCCTGGAAAAGAGAAGCCTTCAGGGAGATCTTACAACTGCCTGCCAGTACCTGAAGGGGACCTACAGGAAATCTGGATAGGGACAGTTTACAATGGCATGTAGTGGTAGGACAAAAGGTAATGAGGGTAAATTTAGATTAGATATAGAGAAGAAATTCTTCCCTGTGAGGCTGGCAAGGCACTGTCACAGGCTGCCCTTTGCCTTCCCTGGAAGTATTTAAGACCAAGTTGCATGGCGCTTTTGGCAGTCTGGGCTAGTGGAGGGTGTCCCTGCTCATGGCAGGGGTTTGGAACTAAATGGGCTTTGAGGTATCTTCCAACCCAAACTGTTCTATGATTCTATGAAACAGAGGTAGAATGTGCAGGTGCTGATGCAGTCGGGTATTTATTTAATCATTTTGCTCTGAGATAAACAGCTTTCATCAGACATAATCACATTTGATTGACACATAGATTTCAAATTCCATTTGAATTTCAGGAGTGGACTCACCCTAGCTTGGTGGAACCACAGTCAGGTTGAGCACAGTTCCTACTTTTCCATGTCCATGGCAGGATCCAGCTTAGAAATCCCGAGGACACCAACCTTGGAGGCTTTATCTTCTGTAGAGGCAAAGGAAGTCTTCTATGGATGCAGGCTTCAGACTAACTAGTCTTTCTTTCTCACTTGACTGCCTGAGTTTTTGGGGTGCTCCTCCTATTCTTGATTTTCATGGGAAATGTCCTCTGTTGTTGTTTCTTCTTCCATAGCAAGTCCATGTGTCATGCCATTACAGTGCAGGGTCTTGGCCCTGAGATATTCCTACATCAAGGTTAGTCAAAGGTAAAAGGAAGGCAAAAGAAAAGAATGAGGATTTGAGTTTGAGTAAAAGTCAACATGATTCCAGGAAGTGAGCAGAATTAGGGCTTCAAGTAGGATGTAAAAAGGAGAATGACATGAAAGAAAACACAGAGATTATAATGTGTCCTCTGCTTTACTATAGAAATACTATTTACTTGGACTGCAAATTGCATAAAATTCTTCTGTCTCTCGTAAAAACAGAACACATGAGCTTTGCTCCATCTCCAGACCAGCTGACTTCCTGTTATGCATCATGACCAAGGATCTCACTGGCTGTCGAAAACACCAACCCTTCAAAATGTCTTCTGAAAGAGTGATACTCTTTTCTCTTGTTTTCCTATGCTCTACATTTTGAGTTTTTTCTTTTTTTATTAAAGGCGTATCTATTAACCATAGTGAGGTTTTTTTTAAATTACTGTATTTTATTCCGATGACTTCTTTAGTAAACACTTTAATAGTCAGCAATTTGTTCTCAGTGAGTTCCAATGCTGTATGTAGTGTAAAATGTGTGGTGGGAACAATTAATCATTTTAAAGTTGCAAACACATCACTGTTGTCCTGGTTTCTGGCTGGGATAGAGCTACTTTTCACAATGAGCTAGGAGGGGGCACAGCCAGGACAGCTGAACCAAACTAGCCAAAGGAGTATTCCACACCATATGATGTCATGTATATAAAGTAGGGAGATGGCCAGGGAGGTGTCACTGCTTGGGATGGGATGGACATTGGGTTCTGGGTGGTGAGCAAATTACAGTGTCTATCACCCATTTTGTATTTCTTTTATAAGTATTGCTGTGTAGGTATTTACCTTTCCCTTTATGGTCCCAGTAAATTGTCCTAAACCCACCCCACAAGTCTTCCTTTTCTCTCCATGTCACCAGGGAGGAGAGGAGTTAATGAACAGTCACGTGGTGCTTGAGCTGCTGGCTGGGGTTAAACCATGACAATCAAGTACCTATTTTACATCTGGTAATGCAAGCAGTCTTCCTTGTGGGGGCCAGGGGGTGGGATGGGGGAGAAGAAGAAAATGCATTTTCTGCATTTCTGCATCTAGGACAGTAATCCAGAGCTTTGAAGGAGGGAATTTATCAAGGACAGAAGACTCTGAAACAGACAACCTCTTTTCAAGGCAAATCGTCCCAGTGAAAGCCTAATGCGTACTTTATATCTCAAGTTAATCCACTGATCACTGTGGACCTTTAATCCACAATCCCACTCTGCATTAGTGACTGTGTATAAAATTCCTTTAAAATATGGAAGGAGAAAGCCCTGACATAAAACTAAGTCTCTGCTCTGAAATCTGTATGGGTAGCGCAGCAGGATTAGGTTCCCCTACACATACTGTAACTGGCATTCCTGAAGGACTATGTAACCTTTTATTGGGCATTCCCATCACAGGGGTTATGTTTCATTTCTTTCTGTGATCACCAACATTTAAAACCTTTGCTGTGGCTTTTACCATGCTGGAGGCTTATTAATAACCCATACTCATCCTACTCATCTGTAAATTTTGAAGAGAAAAACTTAATTTCCTACACATATCAAGAATGGAAAGTTTGCATGATGGGGTTTTTTTCCCTTTACAAGCTCAACACCTTTTTTGTTCCATACAAAATATGAAAAACTAATTTCACAGAATTAACTTGAAAATCCTTTTCTGAACAATTCATTCTGGAACATCGGGCTGACTCATAGAGGCTTTGCTGCTGCGAGAAACTTTCAAGCTCTGAACATATCTGCATTTCCGTTGATTATTAATATGATGGGCAGATTTAACGCTGGCTTGTACCAACATAAAGTAGCCATGTAAATTAACTTTACTCTCAGTGTGCCTAACGTTGTGTGAACTACAGCTTTTCTTCTACTGAATGCTTTATTTTTCACTGCCATTGAACTCAGGTGGCAGGAGCAGTTTTGTTTTTATGACTAAAGCAGCTGGCTCGATTTACCATCGTCCACATTTGGCCACCTCTTTTTAAGATTTGTTGGGTGTAAAATGTTTATTTCCAGTCTGATACAGTACAGGTATTTTGTAATTCTGGTGCCAAAGCAAGATATATTTATTGTTCAAGTCAATTAAGCTGAGAAAGGTAAGAGTTGTTAAATGTACAGCTTGATATAATTTGATAAGCAAATCAATGTACCGTGTGAAGAGCTATCTCTTCAGATCCATGCTCTGAAATTGTGTTAAGTAGTCTTTAAAAATACCCTCTGAGAAGCACCAAAACCAGCTTACTACCTGACCTTTGAATTCTACACATGGCTTAGCGTCTGTCTGTTGTTCCTAGTGACAGTTGGTATATATTAACATTAGGTTTTTTAGTTCCCTCATGAATTAATGGGTATTGGCTGCTGTATCAGCTTCTAAGCATCGCATTGGTTATAGGCACCACAGACTGGAACCTGGGGCACACAGAAGGGTGGTTTGAAAACTACTTATAGGCAGCACTAGCAAACCGGCTGATGGGTCCAAGGAGCTGGGTGGTCATCAGAGGAATCCGAGTGCCCATTGTGACAAAGACTGGGCTGTACAAAGGCTGTTGGGAATACTGGGCAGGCCTAGGGGCAGCTTCTGATTTTCTCCCACCTTGAGCAATCTGCAGGGCAGGCAGCACATGGGATCTCAGCCCAGACATGGCTGGTCCCCACAGATCCCTCCCTTGTGCCCTCCAAGTGCCCACTCAAGGTGCTTTGCCTGCTCACTGTCCTGTATTGGGATAAAGGCTGAGCCTGGATATCTCTGCTTCTCACAGTACTTCCAGTTAGTCACCAAGTTTGTGTAACTAACAGCTAAGTGAGTTCTGGACTGCTTGTAGCACTCAGGTCCAGCTTCTGCAGTAGCCTTTCCTGTAGCAAGCTCTGACAGTCACCTTGAGGGAACAAAAGGGAATCTCTTGAACTGACCAGATGAAAAGACTAAACTGAGTCTCAGTGACTGAGGGGAACCACAGAAAATGAACAACAAGAATCTTTTTGAAGACTTTTGTTAAAGTTTTGCCAGTTCCCTTTTTTTGTAATTACAAAATGCAGCAGCCTGATACAGAGTCAAACTGAGCAAGACACTCCCACCCTGAAAATCTGAATCCCTGGAAAGGCTTGGCCTTGCCAAAAGTCATCCAGAAAATGCAGGGGTGCTATGTTGGGTAGGAAGTGGGAGAAGTCTCTAGCAATGAGCCAGGAGCTGAAACAGCCCACTGAAGCCAGTGGCAGCTGCCCATTCCCATTTGTATGGAACCACAAAAACCCAAATGCAGCCTGTATCCAACATGCCCTGCCCTGGTTGTATGTTCTTTGACAACACCAGCTCTAACACAAAAGTGCAATTCTCAGCCTGGAAAATAGAAGTCAGCAGCCATTCTTGTTTGTGAGCAGTTGCATAAATATGTTTATAGAGAGAAATAGGTCAGAGAAGATGCAAGCTGTGAAACCTCAGAAGCCATATTACAGAAATCATTGTGCAAAGCACTGCCTAGTCTTCAGAAAATGATCATGAAATTGCAAAACTCCTCATTAAACTGAGATAGTGTCCCAGTAAAGAGCTTCTTATATTGGACATGCCTTCAAGAGTACTGATAAACACTGAAAGCAAGAAGCTGGAAGAAGCAAGAAGAGGAGTTTGAAGCAAATATGATTAAAGTGCTACCTATTACTGATACAAAATTTGACAAATTTGAGCAAGAAATGTAAAATGACCCAACTTCACAGCAGCCTGAGAGAGTTATCTTAGACTGGGGCTAACAAGAAATAGCCTGAGCACCACCAACTATACAAAAGGCACTAGGATTATGGAGATGAAATAGCTCCATGTGATGGGATTTTTTTATTTGAAAAGAGATTGCTGCAATAGGATGTCATAAAAGGTCAGTAATATGGCACAAAGTACACATGGGATTTTGAATAGCGTGGAGCACACAGTATTTGGTACTGGTCACCAAAAAGAGCCTGAACAGGTCCATCCAGGCACAAATAGCACTGTTGCAGATAAAGTACCCAAGAGTTAAATCTACAGTATCCCCAGGGAAATCATGTCAAAGAGCCAGTGACACCATGTTGAATTCCCGATTACTGTGAGGCCATGGAAAACTTCGGATCTTGGATACTTGAATCCATAGTAAGGGAGTCTACCAATACAAATCATATTTTCTGAGATAATCAGATTCACAAGTAAGAGGAAAAAGGATTAAAAAAATTTACGTTCACCTCTCAAGTTAACTAAACCTAAAAATAAAATAAACCATGCAAGTACAGCACAAAGACCCCTGTTTCAGCAGTAGGAATAAAGGATATGAACGACAGACACTCACCCGTTGGAAGAGTGTTGAGTTTCAGCCAGCTGGTATCAGCACCAGGTATCAAGGAGGGAACTTTTCATGGCCACTTCATTGCTAATGGTACGACACTGAAGCAAAACCACAGGGAGGTTGGAATCGCTTTCCTGTAAGCAAACAGAAAGTTTAGCAGCACTCCCATTAAACACATTTACTAGCTGCACAGGAGCCAACCACACCAAAGAAACAATATTCTTGCTGCTGGGAAAGGCAGCTGGCTGCAAGGTAGTGCAAGTAAGCAAGAGCACAGTTAGACACACGTTTCAGACTGTTTGCATCTCGATATCTATAGTGCAATCCTGACCACAGTTTTATCAAAGGTCTTGATGTGTTGCTTCATGTAACTCAGTCCTGGCACTCAGACTGTCCCCACCAGCCCACTGCCTACTTAGGGGTATGGAAAAGGAGGGATAACTAGCTAACACTAGAGTTACGCAGTTTTTAAATGAGCTCAGGAAGAATCCCGGAGCAATTGCAAACAAGGCTATCGTTTCTTTGCTAGCTCAGGCTTCAGCAGTACTTCCTGGTCACCACACTGCACACCTGCTTGCTCCAGTTGCAGGTGTGAACCACGCTTGGAACTGTTCTGGATTTTCTTCTTTGGAAATCAGTTGCTGCCTTCAATGGCAGCAAAAAATAACAGTGGGGAAACATCATTCTGAAAGTATCTGGTGAGAGGAATAAAGAGAAAACCACTATACTTCCAAAATGGACAGTAAGTTTCAAGAAATTAAAATATGACCTAACCTTATTATGCCTTTCAGGGTTTTAGATATATAGTTCTGACAGAAAAAAAAATCTGATTCTATTGTGTTATTCTTTTATGGACTGATAAACCTCCTTGTACTGTTGCATTGGCATTAAGGTTATCGCTTACTAGTTTCTTTTTCTACTTTTTCCACATGGAAATATTTTTTCTGATGTAAGGCAACTTTTGTATCATTGTAACTGTGCCCATCCTAGAGAAATTGAGTTATTTCCATTGTGCTGCTAAACACACACTCTCTGGAACTAACCAAGATCCTGATCACCACTGCAGATACTCATACTATTCTTAATTCATTTTTGAGGATTAGAAATCCTATTTTTATCCTTCTAATTAGTTATATTAGGCAGTTTAGGGTGGGAAAACTCAAAAAGAATCTCTAATCATCTCCTAAGTGAGGCACTACAGCATTTGTGAATTCAGTTTTGCAGCAAAAGTAGAGGTATGAGAATCCCTAATCAGGTTAATGAGGTGCTAGAGACAGAGAAAATATTTCTAAAACCAAAATAAAAGGCATTCCCCCCCCCTTCCACTCCCCAAAGATAATGATGTAAATGTCAGAAGTTTCAAGCAAGCAGTCACAATGACGGATGACACACTGCTCAAGTAGCTGGAAGTGCTTACAGTGCTATCTAAATAATCATTTTCCAGTATTGATATGTACAGCACCAGTAAAAGTTAAGAAGAGACGTCGACAGATCTGACAAGGATCTGGAGTGCAGAGCAGCCTGACTACGCAGTCCTCATTATGTTGTTTTATTCTAAGCTTTTGGTATGTGATGCATTTTGCCTCCTGTTTTGATGCTGTACTTCAAAAAGCATCCTCTGCCTCCCCCTCTACACCTCAAAGGGAGGAAGGTACAAACAACAAAGTTTCATATAAGTAATTCTATTGCCATTCCCACAAATATGAGTGGTGATTGAGGAAATTACAGGGTTTTGTTGAAAATAACTTCTTTAATATCACTATAAGTGCTCATGTGCTGCAAAGTACCATCCACAGCTTAATTTACATTTGGAGAAATGTAGCATGCAATAGAGGCCATATATAGTCACCCTATATATTTATTTTAAAATAGTATTTGGCAATACTCAGACAGTTACATCATTTTAGCAGGTCATCAAAAGAAAATTCCCTCTTCATTTCAGATTAATTTAATCAGTTATCTCTATAACTCACATTTTGAAAATATATGCTATCTGAACAATTTTAAAGTGCTATAGAGCTTTGTTATGGTTCTTTAGCTTTCTTTTCCTGCATATTCAAAACAGACTCCTTGACTATCGGGCTGCCAGGACCTCTTTGAGTGTGTCAGTGTCATTGTAACTTCTGTGGATTTCTTGACAGAAAAAGTTTAAAGTTTGTGCTGCTGCGTAGGAAATACAAGGAATAGGTAGATTTCAGAAATCCCAATTAACTCAAAAGTCAGATGACCTCACCGATTCATATTCACTACATCTGTTTTATATTATTCTGTTAAAATATGTTCTTTCTAAGCATGCACTCTCACCACTGTTGAAATACCAGGCTAAATACACCTTTTGTCTAACAAATGCAGCTATTCTTACAGTCACCCATGTCACCATTATTCTCAGTGTTTAACTGGCCTTACTCAGGAAATCAGGCTTGTTGAATTTGAACAGCGAAGCAAAGCTGAGAAGATGCAAAGTCGTGTTTGCAGAAATTTGAAAACAGGCTGAGTATGCCCACCATGAAAAATGTCAGCGTCACACTGTTCCAGTTAGGAAATATTTTGGTTACACTATCACCCAGGAGACCAAGTGATGGAGAAACATAATCTTTGCAGAGTTGTTCAGGTTGCATCTGGAAACAAGTTTATGGGCAAGAAATATTTTGATGATTTGATTTTGAGTGGAGGCACCACAGTTGAAATATGTGCCATCTGTACCATCTTGTCTCTGCATTTCTACCTGTGCTATCTGCAGGCAATCTTCAGAAAAGGCGGTGATTGCTCTATTCTAGTTAAGGAAAGCATTGTTGTCTTTATTCTGAGCTTTTAAAACTAAACTGTTCCCCAGTCCTAAGTAACTAATATGAGCTACTTGTGAAAACTTTACTTATCATCTGTCCATCAAATCAAGGAATCACAGAATCATAGGGGCTGGAAGGGACCTTGAGAGATCATCGGGTCCAACCTCCCTGCCAAAGCAGGTTCCCTAGCTCATATCGCACAGGTAGGTGTCCAGACAGGTCTTGAATATCTCCAGAGAAGGAGACTCCACACCCTCCTGGGCAGCCTGTCCCAGGGCTCTGTCACCCTCACTGTGAAGTTCTTCCCCATATTGTTGCGGAACTACCTGTGCTCCAACTTGAAGCCCTTGCCCCTTGTTCTGTCCCCACAGACCACTGAAAAGGGGCTGGCCATTTCCCTCTGTCTCCCACACTTCAGATATTTATAAACATTGATCAGATCCCCTCTCAGTCTGCTTTTCTCAAGGCTGAACAGCCTCAGTTCATTCAGCCTTTCCCCACAGGGGAGATGCTCCAGGCCTTTAATCATCATCGTAGCCTCCACTGGACTCTCTTCAGGAGATCCCTGTCAGTTTTGTACCAGGGACCCCAGAATTGGAGGCAATACTCCAGGTAGTGCCTGACCAGGGCAGAGTAGAGGGGGAGGATCACCTCCTCTGACCTGTTGGCCACGGTCCTTTTAATGCACCCCAGGATCCCATTTGCCCTCTTAGCTACTAGGGCACTATGAGTAACTATGAAAATGATTAACATTTCACTAAGAGCTTTTGTCCAGTCACTAATTGATTTATCTACTAGACCTCGAGCAATACTTTACTTACAGATGTTATTGTTCTGTTGAGGTTTCAGACCTGAATTTTCCACAAGTTTTACCATAAGGTGAGGGGAACAAAATAGCCCACATGGGAAAATGTTTGCCTTCCAGGAATCATGACGACAATAATCTTGGCTCACATTAATCAGAATGGAAATCAGAAAGAGCACTGTGGTAAAAGAAGATAAAGAGCGACCCTGGATATTTCTGTGCTTGGGGGAGCGGGGGGTGGAGTGTGTATTTTTCTAAACTGAGAATATGATTTTTGAAGATTCCCAAAAAACAAGTCCTTGAATCTTGAAAAATGGACAATTAAATTGCTCTGTTGGTAGGCACAAAATAGGAATTAATAATTTTGCTAAAGCTGATGCATTTTTTTAATGTTATTTGTGTGATACATAGTTTTAATGCAGCTGTGATAAATGAAAAAAGGTTATATGAATGGCAGCCTTATCTCGCAAGCCAAACCTATTATCTGCACGTCACATTTTAATAAATCTTACGCTTTAATTTTTGAAAGCTGCACTACATATTTATAGCAGCCATTATTCACCTAAATTAACAACTCCTTCTGACCTCCTGTGAAATTTATGTTTGTATTCTCCTAGACTTTTCTGTCAGCTAGGTGCTCACTTCCCATACATACAATATTGTATTTGTATAGAGCTCTCCATAGCAACTAATGAGCTCCTGAGGGTAAGAAACGCAATGAAGCTCAACTCTGATTTACAAAAAAAAAATCAGTGATCTCCCCTTTTTTGATAGGGACTTTGAAAAGATTTATAATTCAGCTGCATTGTCATTTGCTTGTGGTACTATTCCCATACAAAATTTAACCCTATCACTCACAGCCTAGGAGAAGTCCTGGTCCCTGGAGCTCCCATGCATACCTCAGATACACCAACTTCCACGCTGCACGTCTTCTTTTCACTCTGTGGCTTGGACAAATTTTAAAAGTCTGATGACCTGCTGTTGAGGACTGGCACGTATTAACTGAGCTGTGACAGAAAAGCATTTTTTATGGCAACACTAGAGTTAGTTCTCCTCTGCTAATGGTCACTGCTTAATTTTGCTTTCATGCTGCTCTGCTCAGTTTGCTGCTGTCATCTGGTCAGGTCCTTCTAAACTTGTTTCTCTGAATTCTGTACCTGTCAAAACACAATTTCCATCAGTGCAGAATAAGAAAGATTCAAGAAACTCGCCAAGAGAGATTGCTTTCTGATAGCTACTATCAAAACCCCAAGCGATGTGGGGTTTTTTTCATTTAAAACTTGCAATTTTAAAAAATCTTTGTGGCTGTGTCTCAGGATCAATATTTGTACTTTTTCTCTTCATAGGGAAACAGAGAGTAGGCAAAATATTGTAACTGAAGCTCTTAAATTTCACTGCTGTCCATTTTGTTCTACTTACTGATGCCCCATTAAGTGTGACCAGCTTTGTTGTAAAACATTCAGGTGTGTCTCTGTGAAATAGGAATAAGTTACACTTCCACACTATTTCTATGATTGCGATCATTCTGGGGTTTATTTTCCTCTTTTCAGCCAGAATATAGAATTATCCAGTTTCTCTAGTTCTCCACCATGTGTTTGTCCCCAGGAATTCCTGGAGAAGCAAAATTGAGCATCCTGAGAAACAAACTCAGACACTATAAAAGGAAAGTATCAACATCTAACTATCTTGTCTGTGGTTTTCTTGCTAACGAGTGAGCATGGATCCATTCTGGATCCCATGTTGAGGTACAACCATCTTTTTGCTTCAAGTTTAGAAAAGAAATGCCCTGCTTACCAGAACCACTGTGAACAAAAGAACTTGCATGGGAGGGGGCTACCTCTGGCTTTCATCCATACTTTCCTGTTGGTTGTACATTCTTGGTGTCTAGTAATAGAGTTATGCTTTGTGGCAGTTCAAATACTCCGTCTCTGGCACTAACACAGTATCTGTGATAATTCTACTTTTCTTCCCATTAAGTTGAAATTAGTCAACACATTCTAAAATCATGAGTTGGGCTGACAGACACAAAAGAACACAGGCTGAATAATCAGATAAGTCTAGTTTCCTTAGAAAGGCAGAATAAAAATCTTTTTAGATATACAGTCTTCTTTCTATTTTATGGATTTCATTTCTTCTACTTATTCCCCTTGTAGTATAATAGAGCAGACAACTTCTTGTTGCAGATCTTTGTACATTCAGTTGCACATGCACCAGAAAACCCCAGTGAAATCTTCACTACTTTTAATGACAGACTTGCTCAGATGTTATGGAAGAAAAAACTAGACTAAGCTAGACAGGCAGTTCTTTTGCTTCTCAAGGTTATCATTATAAGAAAAATGTTGTTTTCAAATTATTATCCATTCCCTTTTTCTTTTAATCCTAAATAATCTTTTCTCTAAACTGTGCATAACTATTCTTGTGACCCTTCATGTTGCTTCTCAGAGTTTAAAATGTATTCTATTATTTATGCAATTTATTATCTTAGCAGATTAATGTTTACCAACATTATCCATCATGCCTCTGCTCTCCAGTGTATTGCTCAATCAAAATCCTTCAGGATTTTTTCTCCCTTTCACAATTCATGATACTTGTATTTTTCCCTTGTTGAAACACCAACACTTGAAAACAATAAAAACCCCATTTTTCAGCTACCTGAAAACAGAGGCACTAAAACCTACTTTGGTTGTTTATTAGAATTACAGAGAGACAAGTAATATTCCTTCTATATTTGCCTCAATTTGTATATTGGTCCAAGCACATTTATTATCATTTTCTCCCAGTTCAGGTTCCAGTTACCTTTAAAACATTATAGGATGCCTTGGCTTCCCAGTACCCGGAGGAAAAGGGTGAGTGGGTGGCTGTGTAGCCATGTTGCTTGGCTACTAGTGTTAAGCTAAGCCCACAGTGAAAGAAACACAATGAGATGTTTCAGAGCGCCAAACGTGCTGGTGAAGGTGTTCTGCCAGACTAGAGCAACAGCACATGCAGAGCTGAATGCAGTCTGTTGGACGGCTGGACTTGGCTTCATTGTCTCCTCCAAGCTGGAAAAATATGATTGGACTCAGTGGAGTGTTCCAGTATCCTGCTGGCAAAACCACGGAGTTGGGTGTTTGGGCTCCGGAACAGTTTTATCAGGACTTTCAAACTTTCATGTATTTCTCACAAAGCCTCCTAAATATGGACATTGACCTTGCCAGTCTTGTTGGCAATGGCAACGTTTGGCTGTTACACCCGTGGAAGCATTCCAGAGGGGAACACTAAAACAAGCAAAATGTACGCAATTTCCTGATATTAAAAGCCAAGGGGTTTTTATCTCTTTAGTTTTAACACTGTGATAACCTTTCACCAATTCTCTTTTTTTTCCCTTCTGCAAGAGCAACATTCAGCTATTTCCTTGTAAGGAAGCTTATGATGGTATGTGAAAAGGCAGTGCTAATGAATTACTTACAACAAATCTAGTAGTACTGAAACCATTAGTACCCGAAATTCTTCATGATTTGAAGCACATCTGCAAAATTGCTATAAACTTCTTTTTACTGCAAGTAAAGTAAAAAAGTCATATTTTTCTTTTCGAATTTCTGATGAAGTTACAAGCATTTACTTCTTTTTGGAGACTGATCCTTGTGTGAACATTTGTACTTACTGCCCGTAAGAACAGCTAAGGCAGACTTTCTGATTTTGCAGCCTTACTTTAAGGTACAGTTAGGAATTAAGACATGCCATATTTGCCAAAATCCAACAGTACTCTTCCATAGATATATGAAACCAAACATTTCCTGAGCTAGGTCTGCAGTGCGTGTGACATCATGCTATTTGTATTATTGCACTCCTGATAACCGATCCACAAGTGTACGGTTTGATTCAGATAAAAATCAAATTGATATATACTTATCTGACTTTCCTTCATGCTTAGACTGAAAGTCACTCCAGCAAAGACAAGTTAAGTATTGTGCGTATGCTGCCACTCTTTGTCTGCTCAGCCCCTATACTCTTCAGGGCAAGAACTGGAGCTGAAGCTATGGGAACACTTTGGAGCTCTGACCTCTGACTGATACTCCTGTAGCAAAAATAGAGACATATATATCAACTCTGCCAAGTATTGACATTTATCTTGTGACCTCAGCTATTGGCCACAGACAGTAGCAATATCTGACCATAGAGTACAAAGATGGTAAGAATAAAATGAAGAAAGAATATGAGAAATCAAGTGGAAAATCACAAAGATCGGGGTGGGCGGGAGTGGGTGTGGGGTAAGATGGTGAGAGAACTAATAAATGTTTCAAGCACACCAGGAGCAAGAGGTCAGTAAGGGATATAGAAATGTTCTTTGAGAAGAAAAGAGTAATTTATTGACAAAAAAGGATTTTTTAGATAGTGTGCTATGTCCAGAAATGGATCCTTTGTCTCCACATCTATGAAGAAGGATGAGGAGAAGCCAGAAACAGACAACTGTATTCTTGCAAGGAAGAAGAGGGAGAGTAAAAATTCAGGGTCCGAGAAAGAAAGGGATTAAATATTCCAAGGAAATCTAGTATGCAATACAATATTATGATGGGAAGCTAGTCAACATGAGTTGGATGTGAAAGCATTTTTCTTTTGTACGGAAAGCCATGCATTTGGAGACAGAAGATCATGCGCATGAAAAGAAAAAGCAGCACTTTTCAGACTCATCAGTCAGTGTATTCGGCTGTCTTTGGACATGAGCGAGCCCTTCCTTGCTAGTATGCTGATGAGTTAGGCCAAGGGAGATACAGTAGCCTCCATCCTACACACTCAACAGCATGCTTTTCACAAAATCTGATGTTACTGTTCAAATGAAGAATGCTGACTGACTGACAGATGCTGAATGCTTCTCTTCCACATTTATGTATGTGGGATCCCTCCTCTGCCTGCCATATCCACAGATGTGGATATGTCTCCTGTGTGCTAGATAGTTAGACCATGGTGTCCACCAGGCGGAGAGCTTCCCCGTACAAAGCTGCCACTACCCCGACGGAGGACCTGCCTAGGGATGTGTTGTGGTTCCGCCGGAGCCGGGGACCACGCATTCAGATTTCCCCTGGAGCGGGGGGGGGGGGGGGGGGGGGGGGAAACCAAAACCAGAGCCCCGCAGGTTGGGATAAGGGTATTTTTACTGGAAATAACAGGGGAAGAACAAATAACAATGAACAATACAACCTTTTGCTGAGATGAGCAGTTCAGATCGCGCACTCCCCGTAACGGACACCGCGCCGCAGCCCGCGCAAACCCCAGCCGCGACACAAAGGACCCGAGCTCGCGCCGCGAGTAAACAAAGCCCCGAGCCCAGAGCAGGCTCCCGCCCGGTCCCCGCTGTTCGCGCGCCAACACTGTAACACCCCCTGCTTTTTATACTCGGCATGATGTAACTGGCATGGAATGATCCTATTGGTCAATTTGAGTTACTTGTCCCGAGCCCAGCAGGTTAGCCCCTTCCTGGCTGAAGCCCCTGGCTGAAACCAGGACATCATCCACCCCTCATTCCATGCCATTTACGTCATAACCAAAACCAACAAAATCTTTTATACAACATATAACAATTATAATTATGGCAGTAATGAATATACAACAACAAGTTATTTTACAGTCATTATACTACAATTTCTACTTAGTAATTATATTGGTTATTCTCCCCCAAAATCAAATCCCGTTGAGGTACACATCGCACTTCTCCATCTCTCTGCATTACCCACCAGGTACAACCAGGTCCTTGTGCAAAAACAACTCCAGATGTGGGTTTGCCTTTGCCCGAAGCAAGGATGACCCAAACTGTCTTTCCCAGTATGCTCTTCAGATGCACTACTGGGACTCTATTTCCTTCTACAGTATGTGGAAACTTTGTTTGGACAGGGCCATCCCGATTGGTAGATCCTCTGGAGTTGACTAACCAGGTGGCTTCGGCTAGGTGTGTGTCCCAATGCTTGAATGTTCCACCCCCCCATTGCTTTCAATGTAGCTTTTAAAAGTCCATTATATCGCTCAATTTTCCCAGAAGCTGGTGCATGGTACGGAATATGGTACACCCACTCAATGCCATGCTCTTTGGCCCAGGTGTCTATTAGGGTGTTCCGGAAGTGAGTCCCGTTGTCAGATTCAATTCTTTCAGGGGTACCATGTCGCCACAGGATTTGCCTTTCAAGGCCCAGGATTGTATTCCGGGCAGTAGCATGGGGCACAGGGTATGTCTCTAGCCAGCCAGTTGTTGCCTCCACCATTGTAAGTACATAATGCTTTCCCTGGCGGGTTTGTGGGAGAGTGATGTAATCAATCTGCCAGGCCTCCCCATATTTATATTTCATCCACCGCCCTCCATACCAAAGGGGCTTTAACCGCTTGGCTTGTTTAATTACAGCACATGTCTCACATTCATGGATGACTTGTGCAATAGCATCCATGGTCAAATCCACCCCTCGATCGCGTGCCCATCTATATGTCGCATCTCTCCCCTGATGACCTGAAGTATCATGAGCCCATCGAGCTATGAATAGCTCACCCTTACGTTGCCAGTCTAGATCTACCTGAGCTGCTCCAATCCTAGCGGCCTTATCCACCTGATGGTTGTTTTGATGTTCTTCTGTGGCCCGACTCTTAGGTACATGGGCATCAACATGACGTACCTTTATGACAAGCTTCTCTACCCGAGCAGCAATGTCTTGCCATAGATCAGCAGCCCATATGGGTTTGCCTCTCCGCTGCCAGTTGTTCTTCTTCCATTGCTGCAGCCACCCCCACAGGGCATTGGCCACCATCCATGAATCAGTGTAGAGATAGAGCATTGGCCACTTCTCTCTTTCAGCAATGTCCAGGGCTAACTGAATAGCCTTAACCTCAGCGAACTGGCTTGATTCACCTTTTCCTTCAGTAGCTTCTGCTACTCGTCTTGTTGGACTCCATACAGCAGCTTTCCACATGCGATTCTTTCCCACAAGGCGACAGGAACCATCGGTGAAGAGAGCATATTGCTTCTCATTTTCTGGCAGTGTGTTGTAAGGTGGGGCTTCTTCAGCACGTGTTACCTCCTCATCCTCTGGTGACATTCCAAAATCCTTGCCTTCTGGCCAGTCTGTGATTACTTCCACAATTCCGGGGCGATTGGGATTTCCTATTCGAGCTCGCTGTGTAATTAATGCAACCCACTTGCTCCATGTAGCATCAGTGGCATGATGCGTAGAAGGGACCTTCCCTTTGAACATCCAGCCCAGCACTGGCAGTCGGGGTGCCAGGATGAGCTGGGCTTCAGTTCCAATCACCTCTGAAGCAGCTCGAACTCCTTCATAGGCAGCCAATATTTCTTTTTCTGTTGGAGTGTAATTGGCCTCTGATCCTTTGTAGCCCCGACTCCAAAAACCCAGCGGTCGACCCCGAGTCTCCCCTTGTGCTTTCTGCCAGAGACTCCAAGTAGGGCCATTCTCCCCCGCTGCAGTGTAGAGCACGTTTTTAATATCTGTCCCTGTCCGGACAGGTCCAAGGGCTACAGCGTGGACTATCTCACGTTTAATCTGCTCAAAGGCTTGCTGCTGCTCAGGGCCCCATTGGAAGTCATTCTTCTTTCGAGTCACATGGTAGAGTGGGCTCACAATAAAACTGTAGTTTGGCACATGCATTCGCCAAAAACCTATAACGCCCAAGAAAGCCTGTGTTTCCTTTTTATTGTTTGGTGGAGACATGGCTGCTATTTCATTGATAATGTCCATGGGGATCTGACGACGTCCATCCTGCCATTTTATTCCTAAAAACTGGATCTCTTGTGCAGGACCCTTGACTTTACTTTGTTTTATGGCAAGGCCAGCCTTTAAGAGGATTTGAATTATCTTTTCTCCTTTCTTAAACACTTCTTCTGCTGTGTCGCCCCATACAATGATGTCGTCAATGTACTGTAAATGCTCTGGTGCTTCACCCTTTTCCAAAGTGGTCTGGACTAGTCCATGGCAGATGGTGGGACTGTGTTTCCACCCCTGGGGCAGACGATTCCACGTATATTGTGTACCTCTCCAGGTGAAAGCGAATTGTGGCCTGCACTCTGGCGCCAGTGGGATTGAGAAGAAGGCATTGGCAATGTCAATCGTGGCATACCACTTAGCTGCTTTCGATTCCAATTCATATTGGAGTTCCAGCATGTCCGGCACAGCAGCACTCATACCTGGAGTGACTTCATTTAGGCCACGATAATCTACTGTCAGCCTCCACTCTCCATTGGACTTCCGCACTGGCCATATGGGACTATTAAAGGGTGAGCGAGTCCGGCTGATCACTCCTTGACTCTCCAGTTGACGAATCAGGTTGTGGATGGGGATCAGAGAATCTCGGTTGGTTCGGTACTGTCGTCTGTGTACTGTTGTTGTAGCAATTGGCACTTGCTGTTCTTCAACTTTCAACAACCCCACAACAGAAGGATCCTCTGAGAGTCCAGGCAAGTTACACAACTGTTCAATTTCGTCTGTCTCCACAGCAGCTATTCCAAAAGCCCACCGGTACCCTTTTGGGTCTTTGAAATACCCTCTACGGAGATAGTCTATACCTAGAATGCATGGAGCTTCTGGGCCAGTCACAATGGGGTGTTTCTCCCAGTCCTTTCCAGTCAGGCTTACCTCAGCCTCTAGTACAGTCAATTGTTGGGACCCCCCTGTGACTCCAGAAATGCAAACAGGTTCTGTGCCTTTATAATTTGACGGCATTAAAGTACACTGGGCACCAGTATCCACTAGAGCCTTGTACTCTTGTGGGTCTGACGTGCCAGGCCATCGAATCCACACCGTCCAGTAAACTCTGTTATCCCTCTCCTCCACCTGGCTGAAGGCAGGGCCCCTCTATTGCTGCTGATCATACTTGCCGTTCATTGAGTGCATGAAGGACTTGGAGGTTCCCTCAAGAGGATCAGACATATCAGGAGTGTAGATAGGCCTTCTGCTTGGTCGAGGGTTCTGTTCGGTGGTAACTGGTGCAGCGTTCCTCCTGGTGAAATCTCGACGTGCGATTGTTTTACCTTGCAGCTCGTTCACTCGTGCTCGAAGGGCTGAAGTGGGCTGCATATCCCACTTCCTCATGTCCTCCCCTTGGTCAACCAGGTAAAACCACAGTTTACCTCGTGGTGAGTACCCTCGGTTTTCTCCCTCTCGGGATGATGGACGCCTTCTTCCAAAAGCTGCCACACTGCTCTGCAAGGGTTGGGAGCTGTACACATTGTTGTCAAGGCGCTGGACCAGTTTCTCTACTGCTGCGATGACAGAGAGGGAAACATTGTCTTGGTATTTGCGGAGCCTATAAGACACATCGGCTACAGTTGGTAGATCCGTATCACTCCAGTCTATTGCTGCCAGTGAATTGACGTGCCCTGCTGGTACACTTTGTACAACCTTTTGCCACATGCCTGGGGTGCACGGGACTTCATCAGGATCGGCAGGGAGTTGTGAACTGTTCAAATCATAACTGATTATCTCCCGTACAGCTAATTCTCTAAGGTACTGGACAGCTCTTTCCATATTGTTGCACTTGGGCATATGGCATGTAATGTATTCTTTTATGGGGTACCTTTCCTTCACACTTAACAGTAACCGTTTCCAGAGGCTGAGGATTCCTGACCTTTTTCCAATGGCTTTATCAATGCCTCCTTCTCTGGCAAGGGATCCCAACTGCTTGGCCTCCCTGCCATCTAACTCCAAGCTATTAGCCCCATGACCCCAGCACCGAAGCAACCAGGTGACAATGGGCTCACTAGGTTGGCGGCTAAAATCCTTTCTAACCTCACGAAGCTCACTCAGGGACAGGGATCGGGTGACAACCTCTGGTTCTGCCTCATCTTGATATCCCCCTGATGGCCCCGGTTGATCATCATCATCAGCTGTTGTACGAACTGATTTTTTTGTGCATTTCCTCTTTTGTACCGGGGCGACAGACACTGGTGGGGATTGTTTCTTTTGATCATCAGTGGTGTCTGCTGTGGGGATTGCAGTAGCTGCAGTGCCAGTTACAGGGGTTGCAGTAGCTGCAGTGCCAGTTACAGGGGTTGCAGTAGCTGCAGTGCCAATTACGGGGGTTGCCGCAGCTGCAATGCCAATTACGGGGGTTGCCGCAGCTGCAGTGCCAATTACAGGGGTTGCCGCAGCTGCAGTGCCAATTACAGGGGTTGCCGCAGCTGCAGTGCCAATTACAGGGGTTGCTGCAGTATCTGACAATCTGTTTTCTTCCCCTCCCCCCTGACAGTACGGACAATGCTGACAGCGCTGTCTGCTATCAAGCAGTGTTTGAGCCCAAGTGGCCAGAGCCCAGCACAGTGCAGTGCTT
This sequence comes from Laterallus jamaicensis coturniculus, assembly GCA_022605575.1. Lineage (NCBI taxonomy): Eukaryota > Metazoa > Chordata > Aves > Gruiformes > Rallidae > Laterallus > Laterallus jamaicensis. Next base: position 7,847,161 of record JAKCOX010000023.1, on the reverse strand, counting down.
TTCACATCCCTGGGAAACCTACAACAACTTTTTTTCAGAAATGCAGCCATTTTATTAGAGTCATGCAGCTGCTCAGGAGTGAAGCTCCAAGTCATCGGGGGTGAGAAAGTACTTAGGTAATGGCCTATGTTCTGCCCCTCGTGGTTGTCCTGCCCCTCGTGGTTGTCCTGCCCCTCGTGGTTATCCTGCCTTTGGGAAACCTCTTGAGCAGTATTCATAAACCTGCTCTTAATATATGATGAAAGCAGGATCAAGTGCAGAAGAACTTCTAGCACTGTGGCCATAGTTTGCATGTCAAGGTGATGGTGAAAGTTTTCAAAAACTCTCATAAGAGCTGTTATGTTTAGCCCAGAAAGGAAAAAACCAGTGTAGTTCTCTCCCTCTGTGCTCTCACCAAAATGGCCACCACCACCAGCCCCTCTCAGCCCAGGGACTAGACAGGACAGCAAAACCTCATACACTTTCCAGATTAAACTCATAGTCACTAATATAACTGTATCATAAACCATTGTCATAAAGCACACTAGAGCAAAGTATGGGAACAGGCAGGGAAGCTGCAGCCCCGAGATGATACAACATCCTGCCAGGACTGCAAACAGCCTGCTGAGGTTTTTTTTTCCACAGCCAGGACCACACCTTTGTAAATAATACCCACAGCATCTTAAACAGCATCCTTACAACTTTTACCGTAATTGCAACCGGGTCAGAGTCAGATCTACCGTTATCCCAACCTTTATTGCCCCACGTTGGGCGCCAAAATATGTTGTGGTTCCGCCGGAGCCGGGGACCACGCATTCAGATTTCCCCGGAGCGGGGGGGGGGGGAAAACCAAAACCAGAGCCCCGCAGGTTGGGATAAGGGTATTTTTACTGGAAATAACAGGGGAAGAACAAATAACAATGAACAATACAACCTTTTGCTGAGATGAGCAGTTCAGATCGCGCACTCCCCGTAACGGACACCGCGCCGCAGCCCGCGCAAACCCCAGCCGCGACACAAAGGACCCGAGCTCGCGCCGCGAGTAAACAAAGCCCCGAGCCGAGAGCACGCTCCCGCCCGGTCCCTGCTGTTCGCGCGCCAACACTGCAACACCCCCTGCTTTTTATACTCGGCATGATGTAACTGGCATGGAATGATCCTATTGGTCAATTTGAGTTACTTGTCCCGAGCCCAGCAGGTTAAACCCCTTCCTGGCTGAAGCCCCTGGCTGAAACCAGGACAGGATGCTTCAGTTCAGACCACTGGCTGCAGTGATGTCAAAGTCTGCTACTGCCAGGGGAAGGAGGCAAAGACCTCACCTGTGTGAGGTGTGAGCAGGTGAATGATCTGCTTTGCTTAGTAGCTAATCTAAAAGATGAGCTCGAAAGACTGAGAGCCATCAGGGAATGTGAGAGAGAAGAGCTCAAAAGTCTGAGGGCCATCAGGGAATGTGAGAGAGAAGAGCTCAAAAGACTTAGGGCCATCAGGGAATGTGAGCGAGAGATTGACTGAGGGAGTAGCTCCCTGGCGTCCAAAAGGGAAGAGTGCCAGAAAGTCACCACACAACTGAAAACGGTCTCCCTGTCCTATCCTAGCCAGGTAAATGGGAGTGACCAGAACCCTGAGGAGGGCTAGAAGACAGTCCCAACTCACCACCGTAGACACTCCCCCACCTACCTATCCCACTCCCCCAGGTTTCCCTAAGCAACAGGTTTGGGGCCCTGGATGTTGAGAAGGAGGTATGTGAGGAGATGAAGGCAGCCCCTCTGCCTCAGAGGAAGCGGAAGCCCAGAGTGAGGCAATTATCTGCACGCCTTGAGACGGCCCCAGTTAAGCAAGAAAGAAGGGTAGGTGTGGGATGGAGGGCCCCATATGTAGACCAGACTCTACACGCAGGGACGTGTGCTGCCTCCCTGGAGCCCGGGTCAGGGATATTACCAGAAGGCTCCCAGGACTGGTAAGTTCCTCTGACTATTCTCCATTATTGATAGTTCAAGCAGGCAGGGATGCAATCACAAAGTGTAGCCTACGCACTATCAAAAGGGAATTCCGTGACCTAGGGCACGTTGTTGAGGGGCGAGGGGGAGCCCAAATAATATTTTTGTCTATCCCCACTTGTGAGAGAAGGGGTTCAGAGTAGGACAGGAGAACTCATGAGCTGAACAAGTGGCTGAAAGGCTGGTGTCTGCACAAGAACTTTGGTTTTTTTGACCAGGGGATGGTGTACTCTGCTCCTGGCATGAGTACTGCTGATGGGGCTCAGTTGTCCCATAGAGGAAAGCGAATCCTTGCTCAGGAGATAGCAGGGCTCATTGATGGGGCTTTAAACTAGTTAGGAAGGGGGAAAGGAATATTACAAAGGCTGCTGGGGTCAGGCAAGTGCTTTGGGAGTCACAACATGAGTTGATGGTGGAAAAAGGTAAAAATCAACAGCACAATGGCAGACTTGAGGATGTTGCTCCATGTGTGAGTAGGGAAAATTCTGTGGAATACCCTGAGGACTCCTCAGTGGAGCCACTTTTGCCCGTCCCATATCGGAAATCTTGCTGTGGTCTGATGAGGATACCTGCATCTGCTGCCCCACTAAAATGCCTTTATACAAATGCACATAGCATGGGGAACAAACAAGAAGAATTAGAGATCTTTGTGCGGTCACAGGGCCACGATGTCATTGCAATCACAGAGATGTGGTGGGACAGCCTGGATGACTGGCATGCTACCATGGATGGCTATGTGCTTTTTAAGAAAGATAGGCTAGTGAGGTGAAGTGGGGGAGTTACTCTTTATGTTCGAGAGCACCTAGAATGTATTGACTTCCACCTGGGGAAGGATGAACCCTCTGTCGAATGCTTGTGGGTAAGAATTAAGGGGCAGGCTAGTATGTGTGACATTGTCATGGGTGTGTACTACAGGACCCCTGATCAAGAGGAGCAGCTTGATAGTGCATTCTGTAAGCAGTTGGAAGTAGCCTGGAGATCATAGGTGCTGGTCCTTATGGGGGACTTCAATTACCCAGATATTTGCTGGGCAAGCAATATGGCCAGTCATATGCAGTCCAGACAATTTCTGCAATGTGTAGAAGACAATTTCCTGCTACAGATGGTGCAAGAACCTACGAAGGGAGGGTGGGTGCTGGACCTTGTTTTTACTAACAAGGATGGTCTCGTTAGGGAACTGAAGGTCGGGGGCAGCTTAGGACAAAGCAACCATGAAATGGTCGAGTTCAAGATCCTGAGTGGAAGAAGCAAGCCAAAAAGTAGGTTAGCTACCGTGAATTTTGGTAGAGCTAACTTTGATCTCCTCCGAAATCTAATAGGGGCTATCCCATGGGCTACACTGTTTGAATGAATGGGAGCCTGCGAGTGCTGGCTAACATTCAAACAGCACTTCTTCCAAGCACAGAATAGGTGCATCCCTTTGAGTAAGAAATCGGGAAAGAGAGGTAAAAGACCTGTGTGGATGAGCTAATTAATATAGCTAATGAATATATTCATTATAGATAATGAATATAATCAATATATTCAATATAGATAATGAATATATCCAAAGGGAAGCAGAAGGTCTAGGAACTGTGGAAGAAGGGTCTGGGCACTTGGGAAGAATACAGGAATGTTGTCAGGGCCTGTAGGGACGCAACTAGGAAGGCTAAAGCCCACTTGTAAGTGCAGTTGGCAAGGGACATAAAGGATAATAAAAAGGGTTTTTTTAGATATGTGAATAGTAAGAGGTTGACCAGGGATAATGTAGGTCCCTTGCTGAACAAGGCGGGTGTCCTTGTAATGGAGGATGACGAGAAGGTGGAGATACTGAATGCCTTCTTCGCTTCGGTCTTCACTTCAAAGGCCCCTCGGGACCCACAGACACTGGATGAAAGTAGTAATGTTTGGGAAATGAAGAGCTTCCCTTTGGTTGAGGTGCGGGTGGTACAGGAGCGTCTCAAAGGGATTAATGCACACAAATCCATGGGCCCGGATGGGACGCACCCACATGTGTTGAGGGAGCTGGTGGAAGTGATTGCGGGGCTGCTCTCTATCATCTTCGATAGGTCTTGGTGAACAGAAGAAGTGCCTGAGGACTGGAGGATAGTCAATGTCACTCTGGTCTTTAAAAAGGGCAAGAAGGAAGATCCTAGCAACTATAGGCCAGTCAGCCTCACTTCTGTCCCTGGAAAGGTGATCGAACAACTTGTTCTGGATGCCATCACCAAGCAACTGGAAGAGAAGAAGGGCATGAAGAGTAGTCAGTGTGGATTCACCAAGGGGAGATCGTGCTCGACCAATCTCATAGCCTTCTATGATGTCATCACTGGCTGGTAGATGGAGGGAGTGCAGTAGATGTCATCTTCTTTGACTTCAGCAAGGCTTTCAATACTGTCTCTCATAACATCCTGATAACAAAGCTGAGAGAGTATGGGATAGATGACTGGACAGTGAAGTGGGTTGAGAATTGGCAGTCAGACCAAGCCCAGACACTTGTGATCAGTGGAGCAGAGTTGGACTGGAGGCCTGTGACTAGCGGTGTTCCCCAGGGCTCGGTGTTGGGGCCAGTCCTGCTCAATATCTTCATTGACGACCTTGATGAGGGAATAGCATCCATCCTCAGCAAGTATGCTGATGATACAAAGCTGGGAGGGGTGGCTGACACGCAGGAACACTGTGCTGCCATCCAGCAAGACCTGGACAGGCTGGTGAGCTGGGCAGGGTGAAACCAGATGAAGTTTAACAAAAGCAAGTGTAAAGTCTTGCACCTGGGAAGGAACAACCATTCATTTCAGTACAGGCTGGGGGATGTCCTGCTGGAGAAGAGCACTATGGAGAAGGACCTGGGAGTCCTAGTGGATGACAGGTTGGCTGTGAGCCAGCAGTGTGCCCTGGTGGCTAAGAGAGCCAATGGGATCCTGGGGTGCATCAGGAGGATTGTGGCCAGCAGGTTGAAGGAGGTGATCCTCCCCCTCTACTCTGCCCTGGTCAGGCCCCACCTGGAGTATTGTGTCCAGTTCTGAGCTCCCTGGTGTTAAAAGGACGGGAAGGACAGGGATCTCCTTGAGAGAGTCCAAAGAAGGGCTACGAAGATGATTAAGGGTCTGGAGCATCTCCCCTATGAGGAGAGGCTGAATAAGCTGGGACTGTTCAGTCTAGAGAAAAGAAGATTAAGGGGAGACCTAATTGGTGTTTACAGTTATCTTAAGCATGGGATGCAGGGCAAATTAGCCAGCCCCTTTTCAGTGGTTAGCGGAGACAGGACAAGGGGCAATGGCTGCAGGTTAGAACACAGGAAGTTCCGCACCAACATGCGGAAAAGCTTTTTCCCAGTGAGGGTGACAGAGCACTGGAATAGGCTGCCCAAGGAGGTGGTGGAGTCTCCTACCCTGGAGATATTCAAGACCCGTCTGGATGCCTATTTGTGTAATATGAGCTAGGGAGCTGCTTTGGCAGGAGGACTGGACCGGATGATCTCTTGAGGTCCCTTCCAACCCCTACAATTCTGTGATTCTGTGACCTTCCTACCTCCTGTATGAGCATCCTAACTAGAGGGTTATTAGCTACACTGTTGTAGACTTCTTTCATTTCCCACTGATGAGCATTGCGTTCAACATTTATTATGACTGAAGAAAAGAGAAGAACAGCCTCCTAGCTTGACGTTCACAGCACTCGCCAAGTCTGTGCCTAATGGCCCAGGTTCGTTCCTGCATGGTTTAGTGCTTGTGCGCTGCAGCTTGTCTTCAATATGCTCAGAGCCATAAAAAAGCATATGATAGCCCACTGTTTCCAGTGGGGATCTGCAAGACTGGTGCATCCCAGGGAAGCAGTTCATGACTGCATCTCACAGATCCCATAGGCATGCTGTCACACAAGATCAATCTGAAATACCTCTTGCATTGCATGGAACCTTTACTGAAAGACCTTTTGTAGCAGTAGTTTTGCAAGGAAGTGGCAGTCTCCAACCTCTGAACTCAACAGGAACCTCCAGCCCCTAACAGTTGTCAGATGTAAGCAAGGATTTCTTTATGCTCCACAGCTTTTGGCATTTCTGGGACATCATAGCAGAAAGACAGGTTTCTGATGTTACATCTGCTTCCTCTGCAACTGTCTGTGCTTCCTTTGATATCTATAACTGTCTGAAAATGCAGGATTTCTCTCCTGTCCTGACAATTCAGCAAGTCCTGGGGCAGCAAATATTCCTCTGTGTTGCATGAGAAAGCGTGTGTGTTTAGTGAAAAGTTGCCCATGGTACTCAGTGTAAGGAACTCGGCACAGAAAGAAGAAAGAGGGTAGTGAAAGCACTCTCAGGGAAAACCAACCTTGTCAGATTAAAGCAAGGGGATGCTAAAAATATTAAAGTGTGTAGCACACATACCTGAAATGGGAAAATGCAGCCAGGCAGCTATAGACTATGAAAAGGTATATGTTATGTAAATGTGACACATCAGATGCTCATCTAGCCTAGTATGTATTGATAATGAAAAGGAAATATACAGTCAATTGTGATTCACATCAGTCAGGTCCCACTTTGACTATTAAAAAGAGGTGAGTTCATTACCACCTTGTATCTGGCAGAAAGATTCACAATACAACTTACCCTTGCAAAAAAAGAAAGTCACCATGGTTTCTCTTCCCTTTCTTGATGCAAGAGAATCAGAGAATGGTAAACTAGGCCATGTGATCAATAATTGCCCAAGTGGAATAAAAATAAAGCCAGAAAAAATGACTATCTACTTCAAAAGTTTCCGTGAAAACATCTCACACAAAACTGAAAAAAAATTATTCCGTTTTTTGAGTAGGAGACAATTTTCCAAAAATACTGCAATTTTGCAGTAATTTTCTCATGCAAAAGCAGAGGTTCAGCAAAAAATAGGTTTTTCATGGATTTCACTCATTACCTCATCTCCATTGAATGCATAAATAAGGTCTTTCAAGTTTTAAATGGGCAGATGTGTCATGCAGCACCATTACCCAATGGACAAATGCTCTCACGGAGGCCACCACAACCCTGGGGTCACTGAGCACTTGAACATGCTCACAATGTAGCCCCAAAACAGCTTCGAGCTTAGGCATGACTGGAGTGTAACTGTGGCTGCTCAGTACCCAGGAAGGAAATACACATCAGCCTGGCGTCCATGCCATGCTCTTGCTGGTCCCAGTCCCACAGATGCTGCATACCAAACAGCTGGGTAAAACATTAGGAGTTTCACCTCTGAAATTGCTGCGATGAAGGAGCTTAAAGTCAGTTCGGATTTTGCTGGACCAGCCACCCTACACCTTCTTTCCTTCTCTACTGTGCCCTTGTCCCTCTCTACTCTGCCCTCATGAGGCACCGTCTGGAGTACTGTGTCCGGATCTGGGGCCCCCAATACACGAAAGATGTGGAACTGTTGGAGAGGGTTCAGAGGAGGGCAACAACGATCATTAGAGGACTGGAGCACCTGTCCTACAAAGAGAGGTTATGGGAGCTGGGCTTGTTCAGCCTGGAGAAGGCTGCAGGGGGGCCTCATTGCAGCCTTCCAGTACCTGAAAGGAGCTTATAAGCAGGAGGGGATTCAACTTTTTAGAAGGATAGACAATGGCAGGACAAGGGGGAATGGATTAAAACTAAAGGAGGGAAGGTTTAGATGAGATAATAGGGGGAAGTTTTTTACAGAAAGAGTGGTGAGGTGCTGGAACAGGCTGCCCAGAGAAGTAGTGGATGCCCCATCCCTGGAAGTGTTCAAGGCCAGGTTGGATGGGGCCCTGGGCAACCTTGTGTAGATCCAGGCCTGAGGTTGGTGTCCCTGCCTGTGGCAGGGGAGTTGGAGGTCTATGATCCTTGGGGTCCCTTCCAACCCATGCCATTCTGTGATTCTATGATTCTTTGAGGGGGACCGAATACTCTAGCTGCAATCCTCTGCTGGGATAAATGGCTGAATCTCCATTGATGCCAGGGAGATTAAGCCATTCACACCAGCTAAACAGCTAGCCTGCTGAGAACACATCATCCTGCTCCCAGCCACGGCTTGAACGAGCAGCTTTATATGCAGCAGCTGCACATAGATCCAGAAAAGAGCCTTTCCCCACCCTGGCAGAGGAATCTGAGCTGAGCTCACCGCAGCAGGAAGTTTTCCTTTGCATATATTCTGGTCCACATGAAAGAGCATCGTTACCTGTTGCTTTGTAGACTGATCATGAAGAGAGCTTTATATTGCAAATAGAAGGTGTGAGCATCATTCCCTTTGAAGTCCACGCCAGAACTCTAGGCTCTGACGGCAGAAATAGCAGGAGCATCATTAGTAACTTTCCTGTTTCTTCAGCACACAGTTGAAAGGCTGCTGTCATGGCAATTTTAAAACATCTGCTTTGAAATTATTTTAGATACTTTTTTTTTTTGCACTTAACCTTGTGTTTTTTCATCTGCTTTGTTTGCAGCTCAAACTGCGTAGCTTTCCTTACATTTAAGTCCTTATATTTATTTCTTTATATTTAATTCTTTAACGCTGATCTGGCTTTGCTTTAGCTGGGTAAAATCAAAATGCCTCAAAACACCGAGAGATTGAGATGAGTAGATAGATAGACAGATTTTCTTTTTTAATAGCTTAGTAAATAAAAAACCCTTTTAACTTGCCTTCTTTACTTCACATTGCCTATACCTCATGCTCGAGGAACAAACCTCTTTTCCTTTTTGCTTCGAAGGTGTTATACAGAGCAGCCTGAGCATCAGAAACAGAACTAAAATTTTTAGCAGGAGCCAGTAAGTAAAGTCTTTGACCATTTTGCTTAAAGTAAAAATTTTGATAATTTTGAAATAGGGTGGGACTATTCAAGATGTAGGATTTCTCTGAGCGCAGATACCCTTTCTAGACTCTGGCCTATGTACTTGCTAATAGCAAACACAGGTAAGCCAAGAAGCAATCTGACCATTTCCACTCATGGAAAGAAAAAGCTTGTGTGTGTAGTTTTTCTCATGATAGGACAAGACAGATACATGCTTTTGAAGCCATCACAATGTCGTCTCATGTACAGAGGAGGGATTAGGGGGAGCGAGACATATTTCTTGCAACCAATGCGGTACACATTTCAGATGGCTTCAATTACCTGGGCGTCGGCAATAATAAAGTATTTCTCTAGCACTTAATAAAAGTAGTTCTTTGCATTTTTTAATCAGAACTGGATTTCTGGAGAACGCTTCATGGTTAGGCAAATGTATGAAATCAAACACTCCTGTGGATTATTTTAGTCTGCAGGGAGGGAGGGGAATCTGTAAGAAAGCCCTGCTCTTCCACCCCTGCCTCCTTGCTCAGGCTCCTTCCCTGGCGTCTCTGCAGCCTGAGAGTAGCCTTTAGAGAAAACGATACTGAAGAAGACAGGAGAGGAGTCAAACCCAGCTCTACCTTGCTTACTGCTGTGACAAAGCCCATTTCAGCAAAGGAAAAAGCTGGGCTTACCTCCTGCTGCCCGCAGTTGCTCCAGCACAGAGGAGCAGGCTGGCTTCAGCCTGCCTCTCTCATACACACGCACACACATACAAAGCTGGATGAAATGGAGATGGGGAATTTGCTCTCACTGCAAGTCCCCTGTCCAGCATACACTTTGATGCTGGCAATACCTTCCTTTTCTTCTTGGAAAGAGGCTCACCTACCTGCAGGAACAGCTTCCACCGATAGAGAGTGTTTGATTATTCGCACACATCTCCAGTCTCCATGACTAAAGACCAAAAAAAAGTAAATAAATAAGCGATGACAGAAAGAATAGCAATATCTAGATCGTGCAGTAAGGGCTTCTGCTGATCACAGAAATCAGGGTTGAACGACAGACCTCCACTGCCCCAGCAGAGCTCTGCCAGAAAAATAAACTAAATAACCAGTGTTTCATAACAATAATAGTAATAAAAGTCACGGCAGGGAATTCTGCCTCTACCTGTGCAGAGCCAGACCTAAGCTCCCTGAAGCCATGGAAATGCCGCCACCAATACAGCAGGCTTTGAGTTTGCACTAGAAGGAGGAGTATAAAAAAAAAGGCAGCAAAGGCTGCCTCTGATGAGAGACAATCAGCGCAGACAGTGGCCCTTCTGTCCTAGGGAACCTCTCCCCGGTGTGTCTGGACAGCAAAACATCACTATGGGAAAATGAGATGCAGTCACATTCCAGGAATGTTACAAACTGACTCTCACGCCCCAGCCACAGCCCAGCCAGATGCTTGCCCATGGCTCTGTGGCCCCACACAGGTACACCTGCTCTCTCTGCACTCGGAAAGGGACTGGGAATGCAGGTGCCCAATGTGTGTTTTAATGAGAAGAACAAAAGATCATATTTTATTTACTACAGCATTTTGTTTTTCAAAATTCAGAGCCCTGTGTAGGTTTCATGTTAGATGAAATGGAGGCAAAAAAACCTCCCCTGAAACGAGTAACATAGCTTTTAATACGAACATCTGATCTTGCAGCCATGCTGAGTGGGAGGAGGAGGGTTTTTCCCTTTTTAAATAAAGCAATGATTACAAAAACATGACAGGAGTGTGCCTTCATATAGGAAAGCCTGTCATCTTTATTATTTCTTCTGGCAACAGGCACTAGATGTCCTTTCTGAAACACAAGCCTTTCACTTGAAGGCACAGCACTGAAGCATTCCTCTTGTGAAATGAGAGTAGAAAGCCAGAGGTGGATACAGCTAATCATATTGGTAAGGGCTGTTAAAATAATCACTCATTTCCATCTTTATTGCTTATGCCACAGCAACACACCTTGGGCCAAACCCTTCCATTACAGTGCCATCAGAGGGAGGCTGTGATCCTCTGGAGCAGAGAAGACTTCTCTTTACTGATAAGTACTAACCAAAGCCTTGAGAAGCCTGTGTTTTGTCCCTTTGAAGGTGATCCTTTTTGTTTAATATATTCTGCACCCAGGGTCCCTTGGTGTTATTTCATTATTTAGAGTGTGTGAGGGAAAGCTCTTCATTTTTTTAACTTAATTTCTCTTTTAACAATAATGACTGAAAGTTCTTATTTTGGATTGTTGGAGCAATGAAGTTTTGAATAAAACAATAAAACCAGGAGGAAAGCCAGGGGTGTCTCAGAAATGACTACTAAGAAATTGCAGGGATGTGGGAGGGACAGACGAATTACAGTATTTGTGGAAGGACAACATCTGGGGAATGAGGAGAAACAGAATTCCCCGTGTGCCATAGTCCCATGGGGTACCCAGTGTGCAGAGAACATAGGTAATGTCAGCATTTGCCAGCGCTAATACCAAAACTTAAACTTAGTTGGCTAGGTTTGACCTATTCCTAATTTACCAATTTCACCCAATAGCCTGACTTAGCTTCTGGTGATTCAGCTCATCAGGCAATGGTGTGAAAGGAGGTGAGGTAGTTGATCTTCTGCAAGTCCCTTCTTTTGGCTTTGGACATCTTAAACCAGGCACTGCAATGCCCAGGTCTGGAATGACCTGCCCAAAAAATGCGGTGCTGAGCACCCAGACAGCCTGCACTGTGCTGGGGAGCACGAGGGATGTGCAACAGGCACCTACAGATGTAGCACCTAGCACCCTGAGCTGCTCACAGGGGAAAGCCACCACCTCTGCCCCCACATCCGTGCAACATAAACCACAGCAGAATGTTTCAGAGCAGACCCTGGGAAACAGCTTGACCTTCTCCCTGTTGGGGGACCCCACTAACAGAAATAGGCTCTGAGTTTGAGTGGTCGTGGGTGAAGGAGATAAGTGACCTGATTCTGCCACTTCTGGGTGAGCATTCTGACCACATGGGGTATAAGAAAGGAGAGAAGGATTGAAAACTTCTCATTTTCCTGTTGTATTTTGGGGGGGAAAGTGGAAGCTATAACCAATCTTTGTATAGAGCCTGTTTGAGTGCTGAATGTAAAAAATAAAGGAAACTTGTGTGTTTGATACTGGGAGGTAGTCAGGAGTGAAGATGAAGATGAGCAGAGGTTCTGGGTGAATGTTTTGGACCAGCTGCTCACATTCCACCTATACTTGTTAGGTGCCCATCTCCTTTACCAGGTTTGGCCCCCGCCTGGCTCTGCTTCGTATTCCCCCATCTGCAGAGAGAAAAGGAAAGGCAATGCCAGGGCCAAAGGTTGGTGATTGGCATTAACAAGGAGTGGGGATAGGACTTGCTCTGCCAAAAAAACCTAACAAACAAAACAAAACAAACCCCAAAACCCCAACCTAAAATAAAAAAGCAATTTAAATTTAAACACTGTAACAGATCAGTGAAAAGAGTAATCAAGTCTCAGGACAATCAACTCTCCAAAAAACAGCTCACAAGCACAGAAATGGGGCAGCGAGGCAGAGCCTCTACACTCCCCATGCATAGAAACAGCCCCCAACCTCCAGAGGAAGATCTGCCCCCTAGTTCTGACAGTGGCTGAGTTTTGTAGTGCTTTGACACCCACTCAGGGATGAGGGATGGTTTGGGCCGGCTACTGCCCAGTAGGTGTGATGAGAGCCACAGCATGCCTCAGAAATGTCAGAGTGCATGCAATAGGTGAACAGAAACAATTCTGTTGGGCTGGTAAGAAGAAAGATTGAAGAAAACGTTTAAAAGCAAAATGTAAAGCGAAGCAGATCCTGGAGGTCCTGAAGGGTAATTCATAGGTTTTCTTTGGAGAAGTGGGTTTTGAGGAGGAGTTTGAAAGGAATTCATGATGATCTTGCACATAACTTGGTTGGAGAAATCACTTAGCAAAACAATTCGGGTGCAGGCTAAGCTGTAAGATATGCTTGTTCACCCACACCCACATTTTCAGAAAAAAGAGGGAATTTTGGGTGCCATTCATTGTCTTGCTCACTTTTTCTGCTGGTAACAGACAGGCATTTAACATTCATTCTCCAAAAGCATAAGGGAAAAAAAAAAAAGCGCCACCTAACTCTCTCGGTGGGTACTCAAAATCACCGATCACTTAGAAAAACACAGGTCTAAATGTGGTTGGAAGGGATCCCAGTGAGAAAAGAACTCGTTTATTACTGCTTTTAGGTTTATTTCAGCATCCATTAGAAATTATTTGGAATTATCAAAACTCCTTACTCTGACCACAGAGAACACTTCAGAAAAAATCCCATTTTCTGTGTGTCATCACACTTTACTTTCAAGTTAGCTTGGTTTTGGTCACATTATAAATGGATATGCCATAGTTATTTTAATGATAACAGATAATATGCCTAACTCTCTAACACAATCTTCCTGTGCAGGGTTTTCATTTATCTTTGCATTTTCCTCTGTCACTGTCACTTCCATTACTCTTCCTGAGAATCGCGAGCTTTTCTGAGGATCTGCCTAACAGCTGAAGGCTCTGGATATTACAGTGAGACAGACATACAAAAGTGAATGTGGAAAGATACTGTAACACCACAGTATGACAAATTCTCCCTATAATTTCACATTCTTGCAACTCTCTGCTACTTGTGGCAATCCAGACTGATACTAGACACATCCTTTTCAGAAATATACATCCCAAGATGCATTTGATAGAGAAAAAAACCCCAAGTAGTATGTTTATCAAGATCTTAATTTGATTGATAAGCAAACAGGTTTTTAAAAAAACAACAACCAAAAATAAAACCACCTGTACTTACATGCAGGAGTAAACAAACTGTTATATGAAGTACCCTAAATTTCTTCCTTTGAACAGTAGTAGCACTGAGAATACCTTACCATAAATCTGTGTTGTTCAGGCATGTAATTGTGATCCTTCTGGAATTGATAAGAAAACAATGACAGGCTCCATTGGAGTATGGATTTTGAGTGTATTCTGTTCCCTGAGGGTTCCTGCACTTTACCCACTAAAGACATCCTTGCTTTTTCAGACTGATGTGTGACCTCCAACCTTCTGTTAACAGTTTTCAAATACAACTGTTCACACAGTTTTTCAGCTGCAGAAACAGGCACTTCTTGATGCTGAACAGCTGAGGAATAAAATTAAAGTTCACATAAAATGTAGTGATGCCTTGGAAATCCCTCCTGAACCAGTATCTCCTTGTTAAAATAAAAATAAATAGGATTGTCGATGAACAGAAATTGCCTCACATTGCCACCCCAGAGTAAGAGAAAACTTTATTCCAAAATAAATGGTGATATTCCGAAACAAACACTTTAACCTAGAATTTTTCCTGAATTAAAAAATAAAACAAACTAAAAATACCTCTCTTGCAATAAACCCACCACATTCTGGGACACAAAGAAGAGTAACTTGGAATCACCCCTAACAATGTTAATGTGGCTGTATCAGAAGCATTATCTTGGAAGTGAAAACCAGTCTGCTCTTTGAAATTATATGTACGGGTTGCTACTCTCTCTGTATATCAGGTAGTTTTTAGCTGGGCCATCCTCTGATGAATTAAGAAGCTGGGTAAATATTATTTTGAACTCTTTAGACCCATTCTACTTCTGTTGGCTTCCCATATCACAGTCATCAATAAGGCAACAGGGTCACTATACTCAGATGTGCTCACAGTTAAAGGACCTGTTCTAGGAGGTTGAATTTTAACCTACTAGAGGGGAAGACCTTAGAGGATTACAAGAGCTTATTGCCTGGAAACAAAGAACCAATGCAGTCTGAAGGTTTGTTTAAATCGACTTTAATGACTCTTTATTTCAAGCCAATAAACCTGAAGTAGCATTTGCTAATTAGCAAGCCACTGTCTTAGCCGATTTTCTTTCCCTGGGCCCACAGTGTAACCATTGACCTGTGACTTTGGTGTGCCACAAGAATGGGTTTATAGAGACTACATGAGGGCACTGAACAGCTGACTGTGATCAACAGCCCAACATAGCCCGCTCGTTTTATAAACATTCCAAGTAGGGTTCTTAAAACCTCCCCATTAGTGCTTTTCTTTAGGGAAACAGTTTCACCATAATGAGACACATACAAACAAGAGTTTCCAATAAGGGGGGTGGGGTGGCTATTGATATCTGAGCAGGAGGCGTTCTGGGAACAGGCCTCTTTTCTGTGTGCCATCTAATGAATGAACCAATTTGCTTTCTCCTTAGGAGAAAAAATTAGAAGAGGATTTCATCCCACTTAATCAATATTAGTCAATATTAGTCTGCCTTGGCGAAGCTAGAAGGCAATTAAAGCGCACACACCTCCCACTCTAATTCTATACTCATAAGGATCAAAGCAAATTACCATTAATGATCAGCTTCCCCCCATTCAAACATCATGGCCTACCTTTGGCTGAAATGAGCTACTCCAGGCAACCAAATTGCTATCAGAAAACTAAAATCAACCACTTCATTGTCTCAACAGCTGCTGACAGTGTCTTGTTGCTTGCAGGATGATGTGTTAGCATCTGGTACATGTCCTCTGAGATAAGGAACGCCACATATTATTTGGGGAATTGGATTCCAACAAATACCTTTGTTTTTGCAATTTCAGCAAAGCTCTTCAGAGGTGTGAACTCTGATCCATCTACTTTGTGCTAAGTGCCAAAAAGAGCGTGACAGAAGAGACTGGGGGACAGCATAATTCAGATTCTTTGGTTGTCACACCTGCACTGTAGACCTGAAAGAGATGTTTTGATATTTCACTGGTGTGGATAAAGGCTGCCTAATCTCCTTGCACAGTGTGCAACTGTTCATACAATTTTTGCTGGCATTTCAGTGATACTCTTTTTACTCTGCAATCCCAAATGCCAGGGCCTGTGAAAAGAATGTTATCCCATTTTTAAATCAAGTTTGGCTTTGAGAAAATTTGCACTCTAGAATATGAACTAATATATACATACAGAAGAAACACAGTAAAAATCATCTATTAAAATTTCTTTTTGTATCCCATGAATGCATTTCACTCTGGTAACAGTATATTCTGCTACTTACTCTCCTAGTTTTGGTGCTCAGATTTCAGGTAGCTCTCAAAAATTTTTATTTCTTTTCTTTTCTTTACAGAATACTCTATCAATCTGATATTGAACCAGACTTAATCTGGCTTTAATCAGAGCTATAATTTATTCAAGTCCTCGACCAATTAATATACCGCATGCTTCTCACTGTCCCACATTCCTCTCCCACCACAGGCACAGATAATTAACAGATAGGAATTGATGTAATTCTCTGATGCCATTTACAGAGTAAGGTACTCTGGAATATAGAATGTTTTTACAATGCCTTTGTATCATTCTCATGGGTCCAATCTGTGTGGTTTGGTACAGTCTAGCTAAGCCTTTGTGTTAATCCCACTTACAAGTATTAGCAATCTCCAATATAATGAGATCATGTCATTCAGTGAGGTTCAGGGTCTTCATAGAAAAAACAGTGATGAAGCACATGGGGGATCTTTGTACAGATGAGGTCTTTCTTTGATTAGCACTGCCTCTGATCTCAAAGAAACGCTGTGGGCCTCCTGATCATTCTTCTTCCCAGTCATATCAATATCCAACAGGGCCAGCACAATTCTTACCATTGCATTGTAAGTGCTCTGCTATAATTAATCTTTTTGTTGCACTCCTTCCTGAGTGATTTCCTTTCTAACTAGATATTTCAAAGAGAGGAAGAAAAATGAGCCTTGAATTGCAGCTACATTGCTGGCTTTATGAAGATACATAGTACAGCTAGGCAAACAAATTCTCCAAAGTTGAACAGCCTTCTTGAAACCACAGATATCAAGCAGACGCTGTTCAAAACAAAATGATGAATTTTAAACAAAGAAAAACCCACCTCTTTTAGGTGGTATAAACTAATTATTTCATGTTTAACCCTATGTATTCATTCTATTCTCATTTGCTGTTAAGAGAGAAACAATTTAGAAAAAGGCTACTGAATTTGATGCCAAGGGTAAAAATACCCCTCCTGCACCTATGCTCTCCTGCTCACCTTCTAAGGACTGTTCATGATGATACTGCACACTGCAAGTGGAAATCTGTCAATGACACTGCCAAAATTGGGGGTCCAGTAGGGCTAAGTGTTGTCTGGAAAGTGCTCTGAAATGGCTGTAAACTCAGGACTACCCAACATGCAGAATGTCTTTGGAAGAGCTCCACATAACTTAAAGTTAAGTAAGGGGTACAGATGAGGAGCTTCCAGTGAAATCAAACAGAGCCCGACAATTGATTTACAGACCTAGCACCAGGGTAGCTGTGGCTATTTTGGCACACAAGGTTTTGCAGAGCCATGCTAAGTATATGTCCTCCACCTAGAAAGGGTCTTCTATATGGGTCTTAATCTAACAGATCTACAAAGTGAAATCTTTCACCTCTTGTTTAACCCTGTCCCCTTCCCAGATTGATCTCATGTCCCAAGGGATCTGTATGCGAAATTGCATTCTGCAGTCAAAACAAAACTTCCTCGTTCTTCACCTTTTTCTGATTCCCTATTAACCTTGCTCAGGAAAGAATACAGTAACAAAATCTTAGACCTGGAATATTCACAGATGTGTATTTTTATCTCAGGGACAGAAATTCTTATGTAGATCTAGCTGGAGGAGCTACTGCCTTCAGCTCTTTGTTACTACTCCTAGAAGTGTGGGAATTGTTCTGGTGAGCATGAGCATCCCCAGACTGTTTTGTTGCAAAGTCAGACAGTGGATGATCCTCTGTTTTTGGGTGGGATCCCTATCAGCCTGGGATCCTTTGGGTTCCATCAAAAACATCGGGCATCCTGTTGTACACAAACACATGGCCAGATTTTCTGCTTGCATTTTTTCACATGTTACTGATAGGGCTTGACTTTTTCACCTAGACTCACCTGACTTCTAAACAAAAAAATTACTCTAAACTGAGACTGTTCTATGCTCACAATGAAAGGGTCCATTGAGCTTGTCATGTGGCCTGAGTCAAAATGAAACTAGGCCAGAGTTTCATCCTTTGTCTCTTTTTCCTGAGTAAATCAGCACCATTTGTCAGCACGAGGGCCATAAGACAATGGGATCGAACTGTCATTTGTGCTTCAACTGCATGTGGTTGCATATTTAACCTTCTACAAGAGTAGCTCCCTGTTCCTTCACTAGATGTTGCCTACTACTGTCCTGCTTTTTCGCCAAAAGCAATAGATGAAAAAAGTGTTATGTTTAACATTTATGAAACCTGGATAGCATAGAGGAGAATTACCAGCTTGTTTGGGATTTTTTTTTTCTCTGAAAAGACTTTAGGATGGTAACCTTTCAATCCCAGCAGCTATGGTTACTGTACCTGTGCTGGGTCAGACAGATAAATCTACTGTACCTACGTGTTGTTGGCTGCTATGTTTTCTTTCACCTAAAAATTAAGTTTAACTTGGTTTTGCCCTCCAGGGACTGTTTTCACAGTGTTCAAGACCATTTTCTTAAAGATGTGTTCTTTCCTTATGGAAATGATAAAATGTTGTCTGCACAGCCAGATAAATGTGGTACTCTGATTTTCTGTTGTCCAGTTCCGTGACTTCTAGGGGAAGAGGTCAAAAATCTATGTTTGGACTAAACAGAAGCTCAGAGTTTTGGTAATTTTTATCTCTTAAGACAATGATTTTTAATGGGTTTTTTCTGCTTCTTATTTATTTCTTCTTTTTTGTATCTTACATAAAAAGTGGGGGTGAGGAAGGGAGGGAGAGAGGAAACTTAATGTGCCCAGCTTGTCATTTGAAGTAATTCACCACAACTCTATAAAGCCCAGAGGAGTACTCCAGTTTGCAGCGACAGTAAAGCTAGTTTGCCAGACGAGTTTTCTCATTGTTACCCTGTTTTTCCAGCGCTACTGTTAAATCCTTCTTTTATAATAATTTCCTATTTTCTTCAGGCAACACCCACTGTTCATTAAACATTTTTGAATTCAAGAGGAGGAATGTTTTTTGTCAAATAAACCCTGCTAAACAGGTGCCAATGCATATAATTCAGAAAGTCTGCAGTTATTTTTGAAATAAGAAGATATCACTAACTAGTGTATCCAAAACCATCATTTCCAAATAACTGCAATTGTGTGTTATGTAAAAGATGAGGAATTAACATTTTAAGGCTGTAGAGACCTCATTCTAGGCAGTGCTCAGAGGCTTGAAAACAAATTATTTAGGTTGTATAAAGTAATCCATACAGTAATTGTCACATGTATGATAGAAACATTTTTGTGTGTTAATTATGGGCTGGTGATAGTAGTATTGTTTAACTGTTGCTGAGAGAGCCGGAGCTGTTCAGCCTGGAAAAAAGACGACTGAGGGGGGACCTAATCAATGTTTATAAATATCTTAAGTATGGGGTGCAGGGGGAATTGGTCTGCCCCTTTTCTTTGGTCTGTGGAGACAGGACAAGGGGCAATGGCTGAAAATTGGAGCACCGGAAGTTCCACACCAACATGGGGAGGAACTTTTTCACAGTGAGGGTGCCAGAGCCCTGGGACAGGCTGCCCGGGGAGGTGGTGGAGTCTCCTTCTCTGGAGATACTCAAGACTCGTCTGGATGCCTATCTATGCAGTATAAGCTGGGGAGCTGCAGGGGGTTGGACCCGATGATCTCTTGAGGTCCCTTCCAACCCCTACAACTCTGTGATTCTGTGATTGACTGTGATCCCCAAACTTCATCCCTGTTCATGAAAAACAATTGTTATGGAAAGGCATTTAATGTCAGGAGATATTCATAATACCTAAATATGGAATAGCTGTCCTCACCTGTAGCCTTTGGACAAGTTCTACCCTAAAATTCATATACGCTGATGTCAGTGACAGAGACATAATCCTGTGCTGAACTCAGTGTAGGCATTTGTCTCTGTCAGGACAGAATACGGCTTAAATTGGAGATGTGAAATGGGCTTGGGTACTGTAAAGACAGATAAAGGACCTGCTCAGTTAACATCATCCTGTTTGAAAGCTGCAGACTGAGTTATTTCATCTCTAATAGACAGCAACCAGACATTCAAATGGGTCCACTCAGAGGACATGAAACACTCAGTTTTAGTTTTATTTTTTAGAACAATTGTCTTCTCTCTGGAGCCCATTTAAAAAAAAAATCCATTAAAGTTGTCACATTCCTGCACTTCATGCTTTGCATGTCATGAAATGCTGTGATTGACCTGACCCAAGAAGATACTACTCAAAGCAAGGAGACAAATAGAGTCACAAATATCACTAAGACAAGAGAAAACCCCACTCGTTCCAAAGCAGCAGCTTGGTGTGGCCCAGGCTGCTAGGACACAGCACAGCTGCTCTCCAGGGTCCAACCAGGAATAGACTTGGGTGACACCACCACTCTCTGCACTGGCACAAGGGATGAATGCCCTTCCTGCCATCTGCGTAACTACAACTCCACTAAGGACAGGAGAAGGAAAAGGGTCCATGTTCAGGCTGCTCATTCCCATTCAATGGATCCAACTCTTCATGTCTTGGCAAACTCTAATCCCTGTGACAAGAGCTGTCACCCACTGTGATGACTTGCTCTGCCTACAAGTTCTGTTTGGTATTAGTTTGGCAGGACAAGCCAGGTCAAAAGGGGAACTGAGGAAGAAACAGGAGTCTCAGACTTCAAGAAGCCACATTTTAAGGGCATGACTGGTGTTACTGAAGGTACACCTAGAGGCATTGACTCTGAAGGCATCTGCATAACTGGAGAAGAGTGGCACTGAGGCTTGAGATGGGCCTTACATGGGCTGGTGGAGAGGTATTCAGGCTGCAAAAGACAGCAATATTTCAATGAGCTGCTGGAGTTGTAAGACCTGTGAAAGTAGCTGGCACCAAGTCACAGGTGGGTCCTGTGACAATGGAGGAATGAAAGCACATGTTGAAGGGAAGGAGACAGCAGAGAGTGAGGTGAATAAGTAGGAGAAGGAGACAGAATGGACACAGGAGAGACCAAGAAATTAAGTGGGTTGTTACAAACTTAGCGTGATTTGGGAAATTAAACAGATTTACGACAAAGAAAGAAGCAAAGAGTTGCAGGTGAGGACGATGCTCTAACTTTTCATTGAAAAAAAGGAATAAAAACTTCCATCTGAAGCTGGGTTTTTTTCCTATGTCTCAGAAGAGAGAATTAACCTGGTAGAATCAGTTCTAACTAAATGAATGTGTCAGAGTAGGGTCTTTCTCTGGAGACCCTCAAAGACTCCTACATCTCTGCAATGACAATGCAGCTAGCTGGAGCACTTACATCTGAGGACTTTTTCACCAGGTGCTTATAGATAAATAAGATACCATAACTAAGAGGACAAACCTCATGCAGTGGCACTAAGGGAATTGAACTGCAACATTCTGATACTGTCACCAAAAAAATAGGCTATTCTTACAGCTGTGAAATACTAAGGGCTCAACTTCTTTTTGATCTTCTCAGACTTCCTCAGAGAAGCCCCCTCTGGAGCAGCAAAGCAGAACTAGGACAAGCAGAGCTCTGCCTTGCCCCTCCATCCCCCACTTCTTTCCTCCCCGCAGTTTTGGTAACCATGACAGAAAAGAGAATCAGATGAAAAGATAGTCCACTCCTTCCTTACAAGAGCCACGAACAGACCTGTTGCAATGCCTGGACAGGGCCAGCTACTCATTGTAAGATTTCAGTACTGAATCATAATGGAGTAAATTTTATAAATTAACATCTAATTTTATACTGGGTAAGAGAGAATTTGAAACCAATATTTTAGATTTTCAAAAATATCAGATTGCTTTGGAAAGGAAAAACAGGTCAGGTCACTCTAATTAAGTGCTCAGAAGACTGGGTCACTCAAGAAAATTGGTGTCGATATTATAAAATATGGTGGCTTACGAGCATCCTAGGTCTGAAAGCACTAAGCTCTGGTCTGCTAAGCGTCTGAAGAGAAACATCCAGTTAATTTTCATGTCCCAGAACGAATACAGACACTATTTTACTGAACTAATGTGCTAATGAATATTATCTGCCTCTTTTGAATTCTATCTGGAGCTTTACGAACAAATTTGCAATATTTCTGCCACTGAATGCAGATCAGTGTTAAAACACAGCATGAAGAGGGATGTTGGCTACAGGACAAAAGCATTGTAATAAAAGTGTGTGAGGACTTTCACAATCAATGTGCTCTCCAGGACTGTAACACTTCCTGAAGAAGCCACCTCCAAAGCTCAGTCTGGACCACAGTGATATGTGTCCTCCCTGTCAGGTTCCAGCCTGAGTCTAAAGGGGAGGACAGCACTGTCTTGTGACCCCATGGCCACATTACCTGCCTTGAAATAAATGATGTTAATGGGGGAGCAACAAACCCCTTAGCCATTCACCTCCCTTTGTCCCATCTCACCCCTTGCCACTGGTAAATCCACATCAGTAAATTCACACCTGCTTGAAGATTACCAGGCAAATAATACACATGCTCAGCCATAGAGGAAAGATCCTACAGATATGAAACACCTGTTCGTTAATAAAACTCTGAACATGAGGTAATTAAAGTCTTGTTAACCCCACACCTTCTGAAACCCACCCCTACTGTTCACAATGCTCCCAACCCCGCACAGAGGGGATTGCTAAGAGACTCACTCCTACCTGCACCAGATGCTCTCATTGTTTAGGCAACAAGATCCTTAGGGACCCTGAGCTCTACTCCTGCAGGAGCAATCTGTGCAGTAAATTTGAGTGAAATCTGAATTGCAGTTGGGATGAGTATTGTTTGCATTGCAGTGGCATTGCTAGTGCAGTGGGATGTCTCTTAGACATTCTCTGACATTCTCTTCTTTCAGGTGCTGCTCGAGCGCTTCTCGGACAGATGGCCCTGGACTGAGCAACTTTTTGGTTTATGATAAGCTCAGAAACACAACCTGAACAACCTGAACACAGAAAGGCAGTGGGAGACAACAGTGATGCAGTTATTAAGAATATGAAAATTGGTGGTTATCACAGGCCAGGTGTTGCCAGGCAATGAAGGTTTTCGAGGGTAAAGATAGGTAGCCAGTGATTGATAGATATGGAGGGAAAGGGAGGGTCACTGCTGAGGAAAATGTGGTTGAAACAGGAACGTGGCTGTCACAGCTGTATTTATATGCATATAGGTGGAGTAAAAGGTCCCTGAAAGAAGCAGCACCCTATCACATTGTTAATTTGATTTTTTTTCTTAGCTACAAGTTACTTTTTCACCTGAAAGAGGAAAGTTTTACCCTCAGGAGAGATGACAAAAAGTGTATTTCTTTGTTTAATGAAAGCAATTTGGAAGATAGAGGAATTGTTCCAAACACAGTCGATGCAATTTCTTTTTCTGTTTTACCAAACATAGTTTTATTGATTTGAATATATCATTAACAGAAGTAATTGAAGGGGCAAGGAGATAGAACTGCCTACTATAATTTAATTTTTGTTCAAAATCTATATATCTACTGCAGTCTCAGTTTCAATATTTCTGTGTATTGCCACTGGCAGACTACTCACTGTAAAGACTCCACTTTATTGGCAGTAAAATGCTCTTGTGGCTTGTCCTGTCACAGCTGTGGAGACAAAAGTACACAGACTTTAGTTTAACACAATGCTCAGCTGCAGTTTCAGTACGGACACCAGGACAGACTAAAGGCGATGCAACAGCAAGCTAAACCAACAAGAGTTTTCTCTGGGCCTGATCCCACAGCCATTTACCCATGAGTAACCTTGAAAGGGATTTTGCCTGTATGAATGTCAATTTGGCGTGTCAGACAGTGAAAGCTGTGGGGGTGGATTCTCTGCTCCCTGTGCAACAAAATGGTCCCTTTTTTTGCAGCTTGGATGAGTGTGTTTGTTACTATATAAAATGACTGAGGCACTGAGATTGTAAATTTAATATGACAAAAGTTAGGAATCACATAGGACTTCAATGCAAACATCAGTGCAATGCTGATTTCTGTATTGTGCATATTAAAGCAGACAACCCATCTTCTCCAAAAGCTCTGTAGTACTTCACAGTCTCTCTCTGTACCCTGTGTCTTCCTCAGACCAGTGCGTGTTAGCCCAGATCTCAAGACTCACTGCAAGCTCTCGGTGATGACATTAAGGCAAAGCAGGGCAATACAGTGGAAGTGAGGGAAGGAGAGGATCAGAGCTAGCTTCTGTATTTTCACTTCTGGAGCACCTCCATTTTCATCTTCAGAGTGGAAGACATCCTGGCAGAGCCTGTCCCTGGGTGCACACAGAGCTCAGACTCAACTCTGGTTTGGTCAGGAGTCATCAACAGTGAAAGCTGGTGCCCCACAGAGTAGCAGCTCCAATAGTCAAAGCAGAACTAATGGAGTTCTGTCTCTGTCCAGGCATGGGCCAGAAGTGCTGATGCACTGTTGTCTGGAAGCCCTTGCTAGAAGAGATTGTTCTTTTTTTTTTTTTATCCCTGAGAGGCTGATGTCCAGTACAGAGATTTGGCTTGCTTTCTTTTGATTTGCCTATTGTCATTTTGATGACTATATCTTGTGCTTCAGTCCCTCATTGAGCCCAAGGATGGGATGGGTGGTAGCTATGCTCTGCAACTCTTCTGCAGTTTACAACAAGTTACATCTGCAAGGATTAGCTCTCCTGTTTTCAGAACCTGAGAGCCTCTGCTGGTTCAGAGAACTCACTTCATCCTCACCTGTCTTTTCCTAGAAAAATTGTAAGGAGATCCCTCTTAACCTCACCAGTGAATCAGAAGGCCTGCTGACCACAGGCCTTGTAGCTCCTGGTTTGCACTGATATTTTCTTCCAGTTGAAAGGCTAGATTTTTTGTTCATTTGTTCAACAAGGTGAAGAGCTTCCCTGGGTTCCCAGAAGTACAAAAGGCCCTGGGTGCTGTCTGTAATCTGTCATGACAGCTCCTGAGTGCACAAAGAGCATTTCAGAGAAGCAAGAAAAGGGATAAAAACTCGCCGGCATCTTACAAGTGGGATATATGCTTTAGTGGCTAAGTTATTACTTGCTTCTCTTGTTTTCCTGCTACCTTGTAAGACCTTTACGGGTTGATTCTTAAGCAGTATAGGAAGAGTAGCATATCCACAATGTCAATAACAAGCAAATTGTCCTCACATGCGTCCATTGTGATAGATTCCATCAAAAGAGGGCCTGACTCCACTCTCAGTGGCACTGGCCCCCGTCTCACTGCACTTCAGTGGAAGTACTTCTGGTCTACATCAGGGTGTGTGAAATCACGCTCATCCCCCCACGCCAGGTCTTCTTCCTTTTCCTTCACACTCAGAAGCTGCTTCTCACTCTTATGATTTATTACTTGCTGAAAGGCAAACGAGTGCAGTGGTTCTCTCTTCAGCTTTTCAATATCACTTGAATCTCTATGGGTGCAGGACAGATTTTCCCCTCCAATAAGAGAAGGGATTAAGAAAGTCAGATTTGGCAGAGTAATGGAAAGAGATTAGAGAATTCAAATAGTTGGTACAGGGGCTACAGCTCAGTTCTCACAGCACATGAAAGTGCTTTAAAAGGAATTTGAGAGGTCAAAACATAAAATTACTTTCTAGTGTTGTTGCTAGTTTTCCCTGGCTGCTGTAGAAAAGCACATTAGAGGACCACTTTCCCCTTCTACTTCAAGCAATATTGTTTCTCTCATTACAAAACCACTGCATAAAATTTTGTGGTATGCCATGTCTGATTCTGCTTTCTTGCATTTCTGAAAAGAAATTGCTAACTACAGGTGCAATAACTCCTAGAAGTTACTGTGATGGAATGTGCGGAGTGGGAAGAAAAGCAGAATCCATGTGTGGAAACCTGTTTTGGAAGAGAAAATGTTCAACTTTTTTTGGTCAGGCGTTCAGAAACAAGTCTCCTTCCTTTTTAACACAATGCTGCTTCAAAGACTGATTTTAAACTGATTTGACATTATTGTACTGTAGTAATCTTCCAAAATCCATGCTAAATCAAAAGCTTTCAGTGTATAACCTCTTACAGTCCATCATAGCTCTGTTTTCTATGGTTTTCCAACTGCAGTAATTTTCCCATCCTTCTCTAGAGAGATTTCCTCCTATATTTCTATACCATTGTTTACAATTACTTCAAAGTGCAGTAAAATAAAATAAGCATGGAGGTCTATGCAAAAGATTACAGCTGCTTTTTATGTAATTAAGTCTTTAAAAAATGCAGTTCTAGAAAGTCAGAAAATATGTCTCTTCTGCAAGCCAGTACTCATAAAGTCTGGAGCCTGGTCCCTGTGAAGGTTGCAGGACCTGTGTTTGGAGCCTGGAGGCAGACACCTGCCAAGGACAGATAGGCAGTGCTGAATGTCACTCTTCTTTTGCACCATCAGCACTTCAACAAGTGAGGTGGAATTACCCTGGACCAGTGTAACAGAGCAGAGGAACTGTCCCCACCTCTTGGTACAAGCCCATGTGAAGAGGTGTGTAGAAGAAACCATTTGCAGTGCCCAGAAATGTGTTTTCATTGGCCTAATATAAACCAGAAAACATAGTAAATATTTTCAAGTGCCACCTACTGGCGCTTTATCTACTATTTACATAAATACAGCTATTTTTCATTTCACAGAGCAGATGAAGGACTCTAGAAATTGGATAAGTCTCATCAGCTGCCTGGCCAACAGTTGAGCAGACCTCAAAGCCAGACATTATAGCATTTTGTGCACAGCCCAGATATCGCACCTTTCTCCTGAGCAGTTCAGAGACCTGCAAACATGAGCTAAATCTTTGTAAATCCATGTGAAGCGGATGCAACCAGTAGAAGACCATTGTTGTAACAATCAGGACCAACAAAGGACAGCAGTTAC
The DNA here is from genome assembly GCA_022605575.1 of Laterallus jamaicensis coturniculus. Classification (NCBI taxonomy): domain Eukaryota; kingdom Metazoa; phylum Chordata; class Aves; order Gruiformes; family Rallidae; genus Laterallus; species Laterallus jamaicensis. The sequence continues at coordinate 7,820,639 of JAKCOX010000023.1, read as the reverse complement.
CAATACTTGGTTCCACTGCAGACGTCATGATTCATTTCTTGTGAACGCTCCAGCTCCTGGAGTCAAGAGATTGCGTGAGAACATAAATTCCATTCAGGAATAAAATGGCGTATGTATGTGGTTCTGGGAGGAGGTGGTGGAAAACTGAAAAACATGACTCACAGCAGCCTAGGAAGCAAAGAAATGAGAAGGACCTACCATCATTTTTTTAAAATCTCAGAGGTAGGTGGAGAGAAGAGCTGGTGAATTAATTTGCATACTGGGACTTGGCAGCATCACAAGAGTTGAGTGATGAGGCCAGCATCTCACAGCAACTCTGTGATGCAGCTGGCAGGAAATCCCAGGGTTTGTCACTCCCAAAGTCCTGCCTGCAAATTGCTTCACTGATCAGTACATCTGATTTTTACTAATGGCACAGGGACTGGAGCCTCGGGTTTGTTTTGGTTTGTTTTTCTTGTTTTGGCATTAATGCTACAGCCACTTAATGTGATTCCCTCTGTATGGCTATTTTCCTTGCAGGGATGAAATGCCTAGAAATTGCAAAAAAGGATTTTATAGACTTTGAGAGAAAACAAAATTAATTTAATGACATCAGAAAATGATTCAATATAGTTGTGAGTTTTTAGGAGAAATTATTAGCCTTCTGCAAAAACTCCGACCAAGATTTATATTGCCTGCAATATTCACTAATGATATTGAGGCTAGGGTCTTATGAACCAGTTTAAAAGAAATTATAAATCTAAATGAGCACATCTGAGCATGAACCCTGACATTTTCTCCAGACTAAAACAAGATTTATTATGAGAGTTATGAAACTTTGGACCCCGTTATATATTAAAGAATTCTATTTATGACCAAATAATTAGGTCTGAATTATTGTGCTTATTCTAAACACTTCTTCTGTAAGATTTATGTCTCTGTCATTTTACAGCTTTCAGGGATGAAACTTTCCATTCATATCCACAGGACGGAAAAAAATTCTTTGGAATCTTTTTTAATACAATCAATCACACTTCAGAACTAGAGAGGTGAAAAAATGTTGGGGTTATTTTTGGAGACTCTCATACCTACTGAAAGAGGTTGTGACCGTGGTTAGCTTTAAAAAATACTTAATTTTGAAAGCTATGATTTTATATCCTTACTCCCTGAGGTATTTGAGCTCATTATTTACAGTAACCCTTTTCAAATGTAAATGTAAAAGAATTATTTCCTGTGAAGGGCAGTTGTTGCATGCCTATAACAAAAAGAGTAATGTTCATAACATTATTATCTTGCTGGCTGAGCAGTTATCTAGTCTGAATAAAAACTGTTTCAATTTTTGCCTTTGAAATTTGGAACACAGTGCTGTTTAAGAACAAGAAATAAAAGGGAGGGATTCCCATGCCCTTCTTCCCAGGGCTATCAGACATCAAATCTTCAAATAATTAACAGGGAGAAGTGTTCTTGATATGTGAAGTCATATACCCCCTGGACAAACCATAATTACTTGTCTCTATAGATGGAATTGATAGCCAGGATGTGGCAGCTCTGGATTACAGCTGATCGAAGTCATTCACTGACCTGTTGAATTTATTTTCAAATGTGGACTTCATACATTCCCCTAGAACACCATGGTAGTTGATTTTTAACCAACCCATGACTAAGATGAGAGATTTCTGTGAAGACTAGTCCATAGGTTCTATTTAGTGTTTTACTGCAAATAAACATTTATCTGAAAGAACCATCTCAGCCTTGTGGATTTGTGTCTTCCCTATAGCACACTTAGACTCTACTAAGCTTATTCATTTTCCCATTGTGGTGCTACATGAATCCTTCCATGACTTTCTTTAGAGACAGAAAATCCTCTTGCAACTGGGGCATGGCAATGCATGAAATCCAACAGCACAATGTCCTGAAATGCCATCTGTATACATATGGTCCAGTGTGCAGAGTCACCAGACCTGCAAGGAGAACCTCAGTACTCTAGCAGGAAGAAGATTGGACTGAACTTCCTGCCTGAAGAACATCAAAGTGGGTCAAAACTTTACTTTCTTGGTTCATTAGTTGTTTATTTGTTTTAAATATATAATAATGCTACCATAATTCTTAAACGTGGGCAGAACTGTGTTGAGTGAGATGTGACTATCTGTGATAGCAGAGAGTTGGAGCCAATTTTTTGGAAGTGTGGTTCCCATCTCTCATCAGATACTTCATGTGCCTGTATGTCTGCACCAATAATTAAAAATAATCAAGCCTAAAAGTCTGCACATTTCCCCATTTACTCTTGCAAAACCATAGCTAGCTTTCCCTTAGAAAGAAACTACAGTCAAATGAAAGTGAAGTTGGTTTCAAATCTTAGTAACTTGTAGAGCCTTGTGCCCAAAAGGACCACTCACACAGTGGTTCCCATGAGGCATAACACAGAGCTTGGCTCTTTTTAGGAAACTCATTACTTAACAATACATTATTGTGTTTGATTGAATTGGCACAGATATGCTTGGCAAGGCTGCAAGAAGAATCTGTGTTGTCATGCCAAATGTTTTTCAACCTGTGTGTGTCTGTGTTCAGGTCTGATAAGGTTATCCGTGGTGCAAATGCTTCTCATCAAAAGGTTACATTCTCATACTGTCCATATAGTCTTCAGGAAGCCTTTCCATGTGGAAAGGCAATTCAGCCCCAGACCAAGGGGAGCAGGCACCCCTTGCCCTATTCTACTTACCTGTGACCTATACTTCCCTGGCCTCACTGTCCCTCCATTTCAACATCAGAGTGGGACAGTGCCCCATTCATCCTCATCTTCAGTCTGTTTTATGTGTGGGACTTACAGGGGCAGACATGTGAGTCTGCATATTTTTGGGCTCGATGAGGTGACTGAAGCAACTCCCTCACACCTCTTAACACAAGCTTTAACTACTGTCACGCAAAAGATGGCCTTGCCATGAGCCTGGGCTTAATGTTGCCCATGTGCACTGAGCACACACCAGAGCTATAATCTGTAGTCTTATTTTAGGTGCCATTGCCGGTACTCTAGTTCTCTTCCCAAAGCATGCATGCACTGGAAAACTAGGGCTGCCCAAGCTGTCTCTAGGTCCCAATCTAACATGATCTGAACACAGGTTTTACACTGGCTTGAGTATCTTCTTTTTTTCTTTTTTTTTTTTTTTTAAGATAGCAATATACTGGTATTTTACTGGTATTATTCTTACTAGATGCACAACTATGTTTGCTAAAGATTTCCCTAAGAATCTTGTATAACTTCCAATTAAAGGCAAATGTATTGGGAATTGTGTCCATGCTGAGATATTGTATTTCTTTGACTATATCAGACTTATCAAAACAATGCATTTCTGACATCTTTAACAGACTTCTGAGTTGCAACAGTCCAGTTATTGTGCCTGGCACTGTTATGTGTGTTGCATTTTTGAAGGACAAAGGCGCATTTCTATCACTATAATAGGAGTCTTTAAAGTCACACATGGTTCCAAAAGGTCAAGTTTGCTAACTTGACATTAGTTGACGTGCATTGCCCACTAGTTTCTTCCTTCAGTTGAAAATGTTGTCTCCATGAATCTTCTTTCCACTATCTTTTTCTTCACTGTATATGAATGTGGAAGTGCAGGGAGTGTCCTGGGTCTTCCTGACTCCTCTTCTTTCCATTCTCTCTTTTTTTGTTCCTCTTCTCATTCCCTAGATAGTGATTCCCTTGCCACCTGGCAGATTCCCAAATGCCTTATCAGAATTTACTTCTACCATTTTGCAATGTCTTCCCCAACTACTTCCATACCACTTGATTGTCTTGTCCTTGGCCAAGTGCCTCTCTGATGTCAAGAAGAGAATAAAATCTCTGAATCTATAGTATCAGCTCTTACCTGGAAGGTTTTGTTTACCAGTCTGGGGACTAGAAAATATTTTGTTTCTGGTTTCAATGTTGTATTCTTTAGAAAAGGGTTGTTAAGAGACAGCTGGTTGTTTAGGAACAGATGTTCTTCCTATATAGTAATAAGAGCTTGGTTGAGCAAGTTCTTTTTCCTCTGAAGGAATGGAGCAGTACTGACTCCATAAGCCCACCTCTATAAAAGCTTCAGATCAAAGTTCTTTGTGAGTTATTAGCTTCAAAAGCAAGTGATGAAGAGGAAGCAATCTCTGAGTCACATACTGACTGAATGTATGGTTTGTGATGGCACCTCTGATCAATTTGCATAAGCCGCCATGGCTGGAAAGTACCTTTCTTGACCCTAGCTTTTCTTGGTCTTCCCTCAATTATTTGGCTGAACACAAACATCTAGCTGCCCTTCTTATCTGAACAACCATGACCTGTTTGCCCAGGAAGACAGTCACTTTGGTTGCCTTATCAATGTCTGTGGTAAAAAGCTGTGGAAGATGATGATAGTTGTCCTGCTGCAGGCTCCTATAGCAACCCTGTGTGTCCTTCTCCTGTAATCCTGTGTAAGTGAAAGCGTCATTACTGGCACTCAATCATAGAGGGAAGCTTCATGAGCCCCCTTGAGTGCAAGCTGGGCCACCAATTTGTGTCAGTCATGTTATACATGTTTCTACATGAGAACAGCAGCAGTTGCTGCCCTTTGAGCTCTCACGGCCTTGGTAAAAATGCCTTTAGGAGCAGCCCCCTCTGCACTTTCCCCCACTGCTGGATGTGGCTTAGAGCCAAAATCCAGCCCTTACACTGCAAATGGCTTGGAGCGGGGATTATGCTTTTCTTTTATGTTAAACAAGAGCAACCCACACTGAGCGTGCTCATTAAAAAATCATGTTGTTCAACACTGATCCCTTGGGCTATAGTTAGAGCTTCACAATATAACATGCAAGAGACAGGTTGGATTCCCAGGCCAGACAGGCTCAGAAAGGGATGAGTGGACGGCAAAACAGTGCATTGGAAGAAAAAAACCCATAGCCATGGTGGAACAAGGCTGCCTTCAACAAGGAGATGTTCTTAGCCATGTGTCTGTTTAAAGGAATTTAGAAAGGATCCAAACAATGTGTGAAAGACTGGCTGTTTCTGTCAAGCAGAAAGATACGTTCCTGGTGATGCTGCATCACAAATCACATTAAAAACCAAATTAAATAGTACCTTATGCCGTTAGTAGAAGGTGTATATCCTGGCCTTCTCTTCCCAGGAAGTCTACCCGTCTCCAAAGACCATATGCGTAGGTGGCTAAATGACACAAGAAAGAGAAAAATGAGTAAGTAGCTAAGCCTATTGTACATTGTATTAACTTCATAAATGTCCCTAATGATTTTGCTATGGGTGAAGTGCCTGAGGGAAATAGTAGAGATAAAAGATGTTAGAGTGCATAACAATTTAAGGATTCCAAGCATGAAATAGATGCCCACTTGAGCTGAAAGCAGAATGATGTCCTGAGAAGAGCATCAACACTTCATTTTTTTCTGTCCTAAATGCTAGGAGCCTTAAGTGAAGACAACAGGATCCCACACACAGTTGCTGTTCCAGATGTTTTGACCGGATTCAGCCTCTCCAGGCATCTCCCATTGTAGCCCGTTGATTTGGCTGGCCCCACAGCTCCCCATCCAGCTGCACAGGGCTGTTTGAAGGAGAGGGATCTCAGATGAGAGAATGAAACCAATGCACAAAGGAAAGAGGCGTGAATCCTGTTCCAGCTGAATGGTGGCTGCAAAACCAATTGCACTCAATCATTTGAACCTCAGCACCCTACCAGTCTGAACTGAAGAAGGCAGAAGAGAAACTTTTCCATTACTAAAATTGCAATTATGTTATTCTCTGTTCAGATAAAAATGCTGAAGCTTTAAAGCAGCTGGCAGAAACACAGATATCAGAGAAATGCAGACTGTCTGCTGGGTTTCGGGGTGCAACATTAAAAGAATCTATGTGATGTAAGGAGAGTTGAGGTCATTTAAAGCAGCATTTCTCTACTGCTTTTGTCTACAGAATACCAACGATCTATCAGATATTCAGAGATGATCTTCAGAAAGATTCTAACTACTTAAATTGCAAAAATTGAATCTTCATAGAATTATAGAATAATTTTGGTTGTAAAAGAACTTCAATATCATTGAGTCCAACCATTAACATAGTACTGCTAAGTCCATCACTAAACCATGTCCCTGAGCACCACATCTATGACTCAACCACTTTCCTGGGCAGCCTGGTCCATACTTAACAATCCTTTTGGTTACGACACTTTTCCCAATATACAATCTTAACCTTCCCTGGTAGAACTTGATGCCATTTCCTCTCGTCCTATTGCTGGTTACCTGGGAGGAGACCAGACTACAACCTTCTTTCCCCTAAATTCTTCCCAGTCATGCAGGTAAATATGCCAGAGAGTTGCAGGAAGGAAGCTAGCAGCAATAGAAGAATGTTCAGAGTGAATGATAGTGAAATTAGCCTGTAAATGACCAGAGTTGTAACCGTGTTGTGTGGACAAGCCCATGACCATCCTTTGAGAAAGGCAGATCGGAAAAGGCTGAGAAACACCAAGCCTTGCAAACAGTTCAGCATCTGACTTGATCAACTTATAAGATTTTTTTTTTTTTCCTCTGGGAGGCTTTTTGCACGGAGAGAGTTATATTTTAAAGCTCAGATCACACACTAACAGACTGATCATCTGTGTTTTTAGCAACCCACTGACTTTACAGTACTCCTCTTTTCCCTTCTCCTCATCAAGGTGGATGCAAACCCCTGCTGCTTTCTGTGGGTTCAGTCTGAAGGAGAGGAACTAGCAATTGTTTTACCAGAAGGTGGGGAAAGGAAAAGGTGACCAAAAGTCTCAGCATTATCCTTTTCCACCTGAACGGCTGCATTAAGGACACAAGGGGCTTGCCCTGGGGCCTGCAGTGGCAGAGCCTGAAGACCCTGGGGGTGCACATGAGGGCACCACTTACCCTGCAGAAATGTTGCGGCCAGGAAAAATGATGGGGTAGCTAAATCACTCTCTCTCACTTTGCAGTGGAAAGCTGGCACATTACCAGCATGCTGTCCTCATGCCTGGGCAGTTCTGACAGCTGGGGCACATAAACCATATTGTCCTAAAGAAACAGCCCATGCTGCTAAAGCACTCACGCTCAGTGTCACCGATGCTGCCAGTGACCTGACTTTGTGACCAGTGCAGGAGACATCCTACCTGAGTCTAAATGGGACACAAAGGACAGTTCCACTTCCCTCCTGGGAAACCTCAGGCACATTTTGAAAGAATTCCTTGCTTGTGACTGGGAAGATAAGCATTTGGACCTAAATATACCATCATTTTGGCCTGCCATGGTACCATCTGGAGATCGTTTGTAATCACTATAGTTCACGGGTTAGCGCACACCCCTTCCAATAGCTGGAGGAGAACTGATAACTACCATGAAAACAGTGTCTTTATTTATAGAAAAACTAAGAAAGTGCTTAACTGGTTAAAAAGCCACAAAAAATTGCTTTTCTTAATATAGACTTGAGTTCAGCCACAAAATTGGAAATAATTACCAGGAACGTGTTTTAGAAATTCAATATTCTATTCATCTGGAAGTAAGTTACTTGCTTACTAGTGCATGCCAGGAGGGTAGGGTGGTGTCCTTTCTATGGAGTTCCCTTTCCCAGGTGTTATTTTATGCCTCAAACACTGAAAGACATTTTGCTGCTGCTCAATGGGAGAAAGCAGGCTTGTAGCGCGGAGTGTGCAAGCAGAAGTGAACCAGTTTTTTCCAGCTGGAACTAGGTTGTTGCTATGGCAACACCAAAATGATAGACAGATTTTCTGAATGTGCAGTGGTTGACTGTGATAAGAGGGCTTCCAGGATTGCTACCAAATAGCTCCAAACTTGTTGGAGTACAATAACACCAAATGATGCCACATCTTTGAAATTAAACAAGCAAACAAAAACCGGTGCAATAACAAAATCTTCTTTTTTTTTTTTCACCTAGCTTTCAAATAACACCCACCCACACACACACTTAACACATGGCATTTATATTTCTAGACAGTACCTTCCTGCCAATCTCTTTTTAGTGCACTGGCATGCTGCTGAATGACAGACCACACTCGAAGCTTAACACCACCTACGGGCAGATCGGATACGATGGTGTGCAAAGTCTTGCATGCACAAGATGCTTGCTCCTTTGGATTATTTTTTTAGGCTGCATGCAGCCTGTGCACCTGTGAGTTTCCCATTGAGTCAGTGAAGCTTTGCACTCCACTCTGTTCATGGCTATGTTTTTCAGCACAGAGAACATGGAGACTAAATGGCTAAGCACACCGGAGGAACAAATATTATATTCATAAAGCATCCAAAGAGAAGTTTCCCAGGGGCCACTTCTATAAAGTATAAAACATGCCTGCCTTAGCAGTGTCCCCCTTGCACACACTGTGCACGTGGTTTTCATTCAAAGCACTTTCCTCCTCTGCTCTTCCTTCTTGCTTTGCTCCAGGGCAGGACAGTCCAAGATTTTGGATTTCCAGGAAGAAATCTCTTCCTGAGCACAGCTGGGGCTCATGAGCATTGCAGAGACATTTTGGCTGTGCCTCCTCATCATCCATTACCTCTCAGTGGGAGTGCTGCTGCACCGTCTGCAGTCTACAGCTGATAGAGTGTGTTTAATGTCCTTTTGCCCCCCAGTACCCAATCCCTCTGGCAGTTCCTCTCCCTGGGAAGCTACTGCCAATTATATTGGTGAAATCTTCCAGTGAACTTCGCCTGATTTCTGTAAAAGCAATTTCATCCCCATTGAAATGTATCTGTAAATCCAAGACAGAGGTTTTGACCTGTTTGTGTGTATGAAATGTAGTCTGTACTTAGATTACCCTCACCACCCTTAGATCTGTAACCTAGTTATTACTAGTGACTTCATCCTCACAAGAGAAGTGGGACACAGGAAGGTTTTCATGGCAGCTTTGATGTAAAGGTAGCTGGTAACTTGGAGACCTTTGCACAAATGTTTAATGAGAAGTCTTGGGTGGAGCTGAAAGCCAAATTCTCTTCATTTCAGGGCTTATGAACACAGCCCTTCTGCTACCAGGCATTTTCAGAGAGTAAAGAAGAAAATCTTTCCTTTATGTTAAAGTCTCACTGTTTGCAAGAGGAATTATGTGTGCAGAAGGGTATTTGAAGCAGAAAATCACATACACATTTAGGAATTAGAACAGATATATAATTTATGAATGAATTCATAAATGAAATAATAACATAGTTTAACCAGATAGATTTACGTGCATATGCTTTGGTTTTGTGGCTGTGTTTTGAGGGGTTTTTTTAATTGTCTTACTACTTAAGGTTGCATTGGAATATAGTTTCTTTCTTGCTTACTTGGATTAGAGATCTTTAGTGAAGTCCTGCAATAGGGCTCAGCTAAATAAAAAGATTAATTGCCTTTATGATTCACAGGGCACTCTGGATAATTAATTACTCAGCATCTATGGTTTGGCATGTGGTCATCAATCGTTCAAAAAATTCACATTTGTAAACATATCCTTTGCAGCTGGTCTTCTTATGTCAGACTTCAAAATGACTAGTGGAGATATGAGAGGGCTATAAATGTTTTTCTTTGAAATTTACTGGTTGCGCTCCGGTTTATTTCTTGTGGCAAAAATTAAGCAACAGATGTGGGAGGACAGGAGCTCTAAGGAAGAATGGTAAAGCATCTTGAATGGTTCTCAAATTTACTTCTTTCCCCTTTTTGCTAATAGAGGTTGAAATCCTTAAATGTTCCTTGTTGTAGCTTGGGTCTGTGAGCATTTGTTCTGGTTGTAGGGTGGTTGTGTGAAAAATTTTGATAAGTTGGATATGAGATGACCAACAAAGTTTGCCTCCATTCAGCTCTGCTCAGTGGGGGGAATAATTGGAAGAACCACAAATCCTGAAAGAATAGGCTTTATTTTTTTATAAGAAACACCAGCAGCTTGACAGCTTACAAAAAGAATTCTTAATACTCTTCATTGTAAGACTTAGAATCATCTGGTCATTAGATAGCAAAAATCACAACCATCTGAGCTATTTTCTTTCATGCTGGGAGTGAATTTTGATACATGAGACAGATGTCCTACAGCTAGCTGATTCCCCCACTGAACAGCCCTGATTCATCACCACTTAGGGCTGCTCAGTGCCCTGAAAGAAGCAGCTATCCTGTGAGCAAAAAGAAGTGCCATGTAATCATTTCAACAGACTCACCGTCAGGTTGCTTGAATGTTCTTAGTTCTAGCATTTCCCAAGTTTCAAATGCTCACCATTTCATCCTGATTGGCAGTTACTATAAGTATGCATATATATGTATTTAGAGACAGAGAGTGTGTGCAGCATCTATTTTTACAAGTGGTACAGGAAAAGGGGACTGAACGCCAATCCTATTTAAATTACCATGTCTGTTGGTTTCACTTGGTTGTTTTTTTAATGAGTATATTTCTGCTTTTAAAATCAGATGCCAGCTCCCATGCCACACGGTGGAACGTTGATCTGCCTTAAATGCAGATTTCAGCCATAGAGGTGTTGAAGGACATATAATTAGAAGGACCTCCCCGTTTGACATGAAATCTCTCTGTAGGATGTGCTGAAAGGGTAACTGCTGTAAAAAAGAACTTCTGGGCACCCATGACCAAGGCTTTTGATCAAGAGTAGATACAACAATATCTGTGATTGCACAGGCTCCACGTGCAGATCAATTTAACTCTCATGCTTACTCACTTGACCTACTGTTGTGAAGATATTTATGTAGGGCAATTGTCTTAGTCTTAGGCAGCTTGGCTCCTGGGCCCTCCTAATATTCTACCCTGTCACTAGGTCAAGCTATGTCTCCATCCACCCAGTATGTATTTTCTAATCCTGTTTTGGGAAGTGGAGGAAAAAGAGTCTTTCGTACAGCTAGCTTTGTGATTCAGTGGTATTTTAAAATGTGTGTAGGCCACACTCCCTAGCACATCGGCTAGAGAGGGCTATGATAAGACAGTGTAAATGAAGCATACATTGTCTATAGTAGAAGCAGAGAAAAATACTTTATCTGCATTTATCTTTGCTTGCCTCACACTCTGGGGTAGCATGTTATTACAGGCTCATTTTTACTGCAGCTTAGGGAAGAGGAAGGTATGTGGAAGACTGTCTTGTGCAGGGACAGCTCTGCCAGCTCTGAAGTCTGGTTCACAGGGTTAGTTCTTCCCCAGTGAAAAGGTTAAATGAGCAGCGTCTTCTGAAGAGTTTGGTGAAGCCCCATGCAAGGGAATGCTGGGACCCATCAGAACAACCATAACTACGCTATTACCACTGTAGGGCATTTTTTACTTATGTGGGATGGAAGACAGAAGTGTGTACCTTGTGCTGCACAGGACTCACAGGCTTGGATGCTTGGAAGTAGTATTGAGGTATGCAGAAAGAAGAATCCAGGGGAATAAATTGACAGCACTGCATTATGTGTTATGAAAAACCTTTGGAAAGGTTTAAAGAAGCTGTCTAAATGAATGCAGTGAATGAGTTTCAGCATAAATTACACAGTCATTGATTTCTCCTACTGATGCACATGATAAGGAAAGAGATTTTACACTGTTAAATACAGAAGGAATGTGGGGCAGAGATACTTCTGTATACTTGATGTGAAGTGACTAAAGTTTGCAGTTTACAGAGTCTCTACTGTGTCATTTTACCATGGTTTAACCACACCACCAATTGCTCACCACTCCTCACCAAGGGGATGGGGAAGACAATGGAAAAAAACTCAACAACTTCTAGGGGATATAAAGACAGTTTAATAGGATAATAAAGGAAAATAATAGTAATAAATTAAAATTAAAATGAAAAGTAAATATAAAATAAGTGATGCACAAATGTGTTTGCTCACCACATGCAGAAGGGGAAAAATAAAACCCAATGTGCAGTCTGTCTCCAGGCAGTTTCCCCAGTTATATCCAGAGCATGATGTTATGTGGTAGGGAATATCCCTCTGGCCAGCCTGGGCCAGCTGTCCTGGCTGTGCTCTCCCAGTTCCTTGTGCACCTGGCTGGGTGTGGGAAGCTGATAAGTCCACGACTCAGTTTAGATCCTGCAACAACCTAGCAGCAACTAAAAAAATCAGTATGTTATCAACATTATTCTCATCTTGAATCCAAAACATGGCACTATAACAGGTGCTAGAGAGAAAATTAAATCTATCTATCTCAGCCAAAACCAGGACATACTTCCATTCAGGCTTTATGCTGCTAAAGCTATTTTCATCAGCACACAGTGATACATGGGTTTTTTGTATGATACATTTTTTTTGTGTGAATGTTTGTTTTATATCTATTTCTAGAAGCTGCACTTTAGGTGTAGTTATACCAGTCCAAAATGATCATTTGGACTAGAGGAACTAATTTTGTAGCCTGAAGCAGAATAAGCTCTACCAGAAGAAGCATGTCTAACTGGTGTAATTGCACTGGGAAGTAAGAACGGCTTCTTTACTGGTGTAGTTAAAGCTGCAAAACTTACTAGTTTTGTAAGTCTTTATATGCATTTTTCTCACTCTAGATGTTTCTATCCAAAACAATCCCAGATTTCCCAGGTCTCTCACTGAAATCTGGAGTGTGGTGAGAGAGATCACCAAATCATAGAATTGTAGGGGTTGGAAGGACCTCAAGAGATCATCGAATCCAACCCCCATTGATGAGACTGAAAATCAAGTGGTCATAAACTCTGCATGTCCACATGTGAGGACTTCCTTGCATCCCAAGCTTTAGAAATACACTTGCTGGCTTGCTGAGTATACAACTAACAGAGTGTCCAGGCCATATAAACATGCTTTATCTTTAAACAACTTGATTATGATGATAAACACTGCTGAAATTGCATTTGTGAATAAGGCAATCGGGTTCTGCCTGGAAATAAGGTTGTTCTGCAAACATGACCTGAGCTTGCCAGCCATCCCCCAGCTCACAGCTCCGACCACACTCCACAAGACCACTGCACACACTCTCCTGCTGCCTTATTACCACTGGAAAATTGTCCATGCTCCTAAGGACATTGTTTCAGCTAGAGTCTTGCCAAGCGCACAGCGCCTCAACATAAAGAGAACAGACAGGGGAGGATTTACTTTAAATTGAGCAAACAATTACACAAGGAGGAGGACTTTTCTCAGGGAAAATGATGTCTTTCTTGTGGCTTTTTCTGCTCTCAGGATTCTTTTTGCTTGATTTATTTTTACATTCCTTTTAAATATGTGTGTGGTGCCTGAGGGCTTGGCGTGGGACAGGTCAGTGCTACATCTACTTGCCAGCCTAAGCCATGCTCTGACATCTTCTTTTTCTCAGAGCTTGAGTTCAAGGGTTTAGGTTCTGGGTGCTTGCCCCAGGCTTCTTGTGGACATGTTTAAAGAGGAGCATCCCTGAGAGAGACACCCTGTGTTCATGTTGAGGTCAATCTTTCATGCCAAATGTATATGACTGAACCACTGCAGCACCTCCCGTCCTTTCAGAGTGACTTCGCATAGGGGACCTGGGTTCTTGGCTTTGCCAGAACTCTCACATTCTCATCAGCCTGTCCACATTTAAATCCGTTAACAACTACTTTTTTCTTGGCCCATCTCTTCAAAGCAGCATCTGAAAACTACCCTCTTCCAAAACTTTCTGCCTGTGGAGATATGGTTATAGGGAGCTCTAGACCCAGTCTGTGGACACCTAAATTCTTATATCTACACATAGGTGTAAGTTAGATCCATAAACTCCCTCCCTACTCAGTGGAGAGCTAGTCAATACAGTGACAGATCATGGGGAGAGATCCTGATATAAGCACCTATTAGCTGTTCAGATAAATGACCTATCAGACTCTATTGAGTACATAGAGTTAGAGAAGGAGGAAAAAGCATGGTCAAATCAAACTGAATATAGTAGCTACGGAGACATTTTTCTTGACTCCCAGCAGAGACAACATTAATTTGCTAGGATTACCATTGTCTTATGGATGCCAGAGAGGTGCAAAATTTCTGCAAGAACTAACAAACCAACAGTTCTATGGGGCAACTCGAGCTGTTTCGTGTGGGCACAGATTTAAGACATCTGAGAAAAGAAAGCAAGCTGAGAAGCTTGGTTACAATGATGCAAGCATTGGGATTTTTTCTCAAGTTTTTCAAATATACTCACACAGATTTTCCCCAAAAGTTTCAGAGACTTGTTCCTAGAAATAACCAACTGATATGCAAGTGCTGTAGTGTTTAAATAAATAGTAAAGTTTTCAGAATTTGGGAAGGGGGAGAAGTACCTGGAGTATTTGGAGATCAAGTAGTACTCTGCATGACATCCTGGAAATCAGGGGATAGACTTCCCAGAGTGAAAAGAGGTATTTTTTCTTGCTTTGTTTAATGTCATTCATTATTGCAAGTTTTGTTTCATTAAAATGCATATTCATCTTCTGTATGAAAATACATTTGTAAATACATATTCATTTCTCAGTCCAGCTCTTTAGAATGCATTAAGAATTGTTCCTAGAGACATTATTATACAGAGGCATCTCTGAGGACTCTGATAATAATCAGAAACAATAGATGAAGTGAGTAGAGAGAACCCTCTCCCAACAGACTACCCTCCATGCTCCCTGAAATCCTATTCCCTATGGAATACGGACATGTTCCCTATGGAACGTGTGTACTGCCACTGAATTTACTGCAAGTACAGACTAGGTCCGTAGAAATGCTTACTAGCTGATATCGAATCTTACATATAAAGTTCTTTGATTTCCTTCTTTGCCCTGACCCCCAGCCACTGAAAGTTGCACAGAGTCCACATCCAGGCTTGACCCCTTCAGACATTTCACTATCTGAAAAGCAAGGCTAGCTGCTACTGTGAAAAATAAAACATCTACATAAACTGTCTCTTTTTTGTTCTTTTGGGCAGAGAAAAAAAGCAAAAACCCCACCAACTGTTCTAAAGGGTAGGGTAAGATGTTTGCCAGGGACTGGATTCCCTTATGCTAGGACACTGTGATTTCTTGGCTAGATGTGCTTGTTCTCGTCTGAGGGATGGCTACTGTGTGCTGCTTGCCTACTACAAAGCAACAGTAATGCTCAAATGCCCTAATGAATGTCATGGAACAGCTACAATTAATCTTTGTTCTTTGATCCAACTTTGAATAAAGGGTCACCTATAGGATTGCTGCATTGTGGCTCCATCCTTTCCCCACCAACAGGGATACAAGCAACACGAGTTTTTGAGAGATGCCAGAATGGGCATCAGTTTCATCAGATGAAGGTGTTCATCCTTTTGTTCTGGGGACAAATACAAATAAAGCACCTGAAATTATGTCAGTGGGATAGAAAGCAAGACTGCAAGTGTAATTCATAGTTCTGCCTTTGAAACCATGTCACCACGCATGGAATAGAATGTCTCTGACTTCAAAACATATTTTCTCTTCTGCTGATCAAAACCCTGTATTTTGATTTAGTATATATAGTACCGTAGTTTGGTAACTGTGTTTTATAGACTGAAAAAAACCCAAGCACAAAACCAGTTATGATCTTCTTTTAACTCTATTGGAGAAAGTAACATGGTGGGGTCTTGAATGTTTTATGTCGCCACAGCTGCTCTGTTTTACTACAGCCCAAGTGGAAAATGCCTCTCAAAAGTACCTGCCTCACCACCATCTCTTACAGCTCTGTGCTGCTGCCAGGGATGGGGCAAGATGCAGCTGCTGCCACTGACTTGCCAATTCCTTATGTGATACCCAACAGCTGTTGGAAGCTGTGTGTTAAAATTCATGCTGGGATTTGAATTTCTGTATAATCTTCCTCAGGAAGTGAAAGCTGCAAAGTAATCTTTATGTCCCCTAACTCCCAGTCTGTGCTCCCATATTAAGCAGGATTCCACTTTGGCTGAGAACATGCACTATGCTATACCATATTTTAATTCTTTATCTGCACAAAGCCACATTTTAGCATGTGCTCACTTCCTCCATCAGCCTGCTCCGCATGCATGCAGTCACAAAGCACTCTGATATATGTCTTAGGTAAAGATGCAAAGCTTTAGGGACTCATCTCAGTGATGTGGATGGATTCAGGAGGGCAGCAGCTTTCTCAGGTCTGTCAGCATCTGTATTCTCCTGCCTCAGCCAAACAACATAGAGAGGGCTCAGTTCCAACACCATCATTAGAGTTGATGGAGCTGACTTCAGGCTGCTGCTCCATTTTCCAAAGGCTGCTGAGGGCCTCACCACTCATTGTCCACCTGGAGAGGTGAGAACCAGAGACAAGGTGCAGAGAGGAGCGAACAGGGAAGATGTAGGTAGACTACTGCTCCCCAGTCTAAGCACATCTCTGCCAGAAAGGCTCCAACACACTGCAGGCAATTCATAAAAGGGCAACAAAAATTTTATTAAAGAACTTGAGGGATTCATTTCTAGAGAAGATTAAAAGAAGTAAATATGCTTAGCTCTGTACCACTAACTGACAAAGGGGAAATTGGATAACTCCATATAAGCATCTGCAGGTGCAATGAAACTAAGAAGCCTTGTTTGAAATGATTTAAGGAACAGCTAGTAACAAAAGAATGGCATTGATCAAAGGAAATGTAGACAAAACTCTCAAAAGCTTTTTGTACCATGGATTGTATCCAAGTGATGGATCACTGAAGTCTAGGAACTAGTGGAAGTCCCTTTGCTTTGACCATTTAAAAAAGGACTGGACCAAGTCTCCAGTACTAATTGGGAACTAACAAAATTAATAAAGTCATATGGAAAAAAACATACCTTTTTTAGGAGGTAGGAACATACCACTAGGAAGAGGGTGCTCCTGTGTAACACAGGGGCAGTGTAGACTTGCAAGAACTTTCTCAGGCTCTCTTGGCATACTGCGCCAGGAACTGAGCCATTTGACTCAGACAATGTGCTTCCTTCCTCACCCTTCTCACCCTGAGGCTCCAGCATCTGCCCTGATGTGTCATATTTCCTCCTTCTGTCGTGTCTTCAGAGTATCAGGGGCCCACTACCCTCTGGTTGATCCAGGTGTGAGTGGCCATGAGACAAAAAGTTTCAGACTTCTTTGTCATACATGAACAAACTCATTTACCCAAGCAGAGTTCTGTTGCTGAGATTAATGCCAGTCCCAACAGTTCATATTTCAGACAGGAACTATGGAGGAGGGTGAATCCCATCCTGTCTGGCAGCCACTTGGACCCTTTCTTCTTTTAACCTCATGTGGTACTAAAGTAACTCTGATCAGCAGAAGGACTACACTAGAAAGACAGCTGGTGCAGAAAGACACCGAAATGGAAAGTGGAAAATGCTCTTTGTTGTGGTATTTCAGTGTGAATTGGGAGATTTGGCAAAGCTGACCCTCTCCTGTGAACATTTTAAGTGTCAGACAATACCATTTTACAATGCTGGACCAAGAAACTTCCCCGAGTATTTTCAAGACACTGAACTACAGATACTGACTTGGCAGATCAATCAGCAGAAGTTCAGTTTATGTTAGAAAGGTACAGCAGTTGTTTCTTTAAATGCTCCTGCGGAGCCCTTGCTGGCCAGGAGTACTGCATCCCATGTCTGAGCCTTTGCTTATAAAGGAAGACTGTGCCCTTTCAAAGATTTAAAGTGTGAGTGGTGAAGGAGGCAATCGGCACAAGCGGAGTAGAACACTAATGAAGTTACCTAGCCTGAGAGGAAGAGGATGGATGCTCCATCTTTCTCTGTCAAGTCAACGGTTTTATGGGCTTTTGAATTCCGTGCTTAATGCTAATATGCACCTTTGTATAAGTAATATTTTTCCTCCTGAGCCAAGCAGATTTATCAATCCCATGACTTGCCTTTTAGGAAGGTAGAGATTTGAATGCTTTGAAACAAACCAACGTGTTTTAGGGAGTTCTTGAATAACAGGATCCAAACTGCTGTATAAACTGTGCAATCTTTTTTAGGTGGACGTGCATATATACAAATAAGGAGGAAGGTGGCCCATGTGCTACAACAACTTGTCATTTAGTTGTGATATCCATCAAGTTCCTTCCAGATGCTGAAAGCAAATCCTGGTACAAAAGATTTACAGTCCCAAATTCTGCATGCCCAAACATTTTCAGAGTCCTAAACAAAGCTGCCTAAGATGTGGTTCACCTTGTGGGAAGGGAAAGAGGAAAGAGGAAAGGGAAAAGCAAGGCAAGGAAAATCTGGAGAAATAAACTCCTAATTTAGAAACACAATGAATCAAACCCAATTTCCATAGGCTTATAAGCACACATGTATCATGGGGATTAGTGAGAAACTTAATTGCCAGTGTGTTGCCTTTGAGAGCTTTGCCAGATCCCATATCTTTGACTGTTCTGATTTTCTTCTAGCTGGTGCCCCCACCTGAGTTGCAGCTAATTCCTGGACTAAATCAAAAGAAGAAAGCTTAATTTTAATGTCCTAGAGACTTTACAAGTGACTTTCAGACTGGAACAAAACTGGAACTATTTTATTATGGAAAAAAATGGCAATTAACTTTGTCAGTAATTTTTTCACTTGCATTCCTGGTATTATTTCAGCTGTGATTTTAAATTAGTTCTTTGCACCTTACTATGCCTTCTACTTGATTTGCCAATGAAATCTGACCTCAGTGTCAGTTGCATCACACGGGCTTGTGGAGGGACTAACCTGAAGACAGATTTTACTCCTAGCTGAACCTACACAAGTGTGACGGAATGTGATACCCAGCCACCTTGCTACTCACTTGGTCAATAAGCTGTAATCTTGTCTGAGGCTGCAGACAAGTTGAATGATTTTGAGAAAAACTAGCTGGTTTCAACATACTATCTGTGCGTTACAGCAAATCTGTCTGCTTTTGGGCTCAGCTGTTTGTCAGGCTTTAATTGGGTAGGCTTCATCCTGCAATAAACAATGATGCTGTTTTACTGTTTCTGTAGTGTGAACCCCTCCACCCCCCAAATTCCCAAACAGGACGAGGGGCTCCTGTATGACTAGCATGTCTGTGGACCTGGGAGGCACCCTGAGTCCTAGTGAGTGCTAATGAGGAGGAAATACAATTCCTTGCACATCCTAGACTTTAGAGTGTGTGTTCATCTCTGCTGCTGGCTGATGATGAAGAACATAGCTCTGCGTCATGTCTCAGAAAAGCAGGGTGTCAGGACACAGCTAGGAGACTCAAATCATTACAGTCAAAGATAATGAGATGTTTCTAGCTGAGGCCTCTGGCACAGCCCAGTAGAAGGGTACCTGTGGTAACATCAACTTTAGACATGAAACATATCATGCCCAGAGAAAACCACTATTGTGTTAAAGTACTTTTTATTCCAAGTTTGTGTTTCCCTTTTGCCTTCTGTTTTGAGGGTCCTGAAGGCATAGCAGCCTTCATCCTTTCAAGAGGTTCTTCCTAGCTGTGGAAACTAAAGCTCTCTTCTTTTTATGAAGGTGGGAGTGGTGCTTGGAGAAAAGTGAAACTCCCATAATGCAGTCACACATCATGCCTCCTGGGCATGGCCCATGCCTCATGCTTATATTGCCCCAGCAGTCCAATGCCACCAGATACTTCCTGGCTGGCACATCTCTCCTGCCAAAGCTCAACGTTGACAGTCAGTGGCTGCCCTGAGACTTTTCATTATCTCTGTGTCCTTCCACCTGCAGCAACCCACTCTCCCTTCAGATCTGCAAAGTCCAGCTGTCCACCTCCACACCCTAGCCCTCCAGCTGCTGCATGTCCTCCACTGTTTATCCCTACTAGACCAGAAGCCTTAACCCTCGTATCTCCTCGCTTTGGGGTCTCCTTCCATTTGCTGAAATCTCTGGGCTGTCTCTCATTTAAGTGTTGAATTGAATCTGTGCCATTCCCAACAAAATATTGGCTACATGTCCTTTCCCAGATTTTCTTCTCAGACACAAATGGCCTCTTGGGTAGGAGCTGATGAGGTGACTGCCACAGATCCTGTTTCTACCTAACCCTCCCAGCTCAGAGCAGGAGGCA
Organism: Laterallus jamaicensis coturniculus; assembly: GCA_022605575.1. Taxonomy (NCBI): domain Eukaryota; kingdom Metazoa; phylum Chordata; class Aves; order Gruiformes; family Rallidae; genus Laterallus; species Laterallus jamaicensis. Next base: position 7,800,796 of record JAKCOX010000023.1, on the reverse strand, counting down.
CACCTCTGAACCCTCTCCTGCCCAGCAGCTCTTAGGGTGAATTTATACCAGGTCTCAGCCCTGAGTCAGTAATGGCCCATGTGTGTTACTTCTCTTGGGTAAGATTCTGTGGAGTGTGGCTGTCAATTACATACACTTGAAGACACTGCTGTTTTCAACTGAAAAAAATAGGTTCTGCATTGAGGTCTGTACTCTGTCCCACTTCTGTAGGAAGCATTTCCCTCACAATGGAGTTTATAATTAAACTGAACACAGGGACAGCCCCTTTAGTTTAGTTTACTATCTGCCATCTTCCTATTGAAGCAGTGTCAAGGTAAGGGCAGGCGATGGCTCTATGGAGAAGGCCTTAAAGCATATCTTTATCAAGTTCAAACATTGCAAACATGCCCTGGGGGAGGAAGGGGATATCTGAACTGAAAAGACCCCCTAGGGTCAGAGGCATACTAGGAGAGACGTGCCTCTAGCTTGAGATCGTTTTAATGGGGGACATGCATTGAATTATGTCCTTGTTTAAACATTTGATCTATAAAGAGCTTTAAAAGAGCTTTCGAGGCACCCTGGCAGCTGCAGGGGTCAGAAAGGGTGGCCTAGAGCTGGGCTAGCCTGTAGGTTTTTTCTTTCTCTCTGTGCATCTGTCTGGAAACACAACTCCACCATTGGTCTTTGGACCACAAAAGTCAAGTCTGTCTCTCCTTTTACCTTCATTTTTCTCGGATGATCAGAGTGCTTTTAGGACAACCAGCAAACTACAGATGCTCCATTTCCCAGTGAAACAATAAGCCATAAAACAATCTTGCTGGAACGTTCTTGCAATTCCCAGCACGTCCCTCAAGACTCTGGGAGTAACTGAGTGCTTCCATCCTAAACAGCAGGTACCACTTTGAATGCTGATCATGCAGGGCATCAGCCGAGAGGGATGTCCCCTAGGGACCAGCGTTAGCCAGTGTTTCTTGAGTGTGCTACGCAGCGATGGGGGAGGTTGAGGCCTGCCGCAAGTTTGTAACAAGAGTCAAGAGGGAATATGATTTTCCAAGGCTGGAAGAACACCACTTCAAAGCAGAGGCTAAATAACCGATGCTCCCATCTAGTGGTGAAACCGTACCTAATGGTTTAGACATGTCAGGCATCAACCTGAGCTTTCCAGGGAATATGGAGCTGGATGGACCATGCCAAAGGACAGGGCCACCCGTGGGAACTTCTGTAGTGCTCTGCAGTCTGTGATAAACACCCATATACATTCAAAAGCTCAGGAGAAACCAACTAATAATCTCAGACAAAACTACAGCATTAGTAATAATAAATAAAAAGATAACATCAGGATCAAGGGTTCTTTTAAGGCAAGGGAAGTGTGGAATGACATTCTTGACATTTTTTAAGCACCTTTCAGTAAGATGTAGGTGCCCACGTTACCTTGGCTTTGGTTTTTACAACATGAAGGCCCCTTTCAAAATGTTATCCAAAGTTAGTAATTAGCAATGCATTATGACTAGTGTTGTTGTTATGTTGATTACCATGTAATTAATATGCTAATGTTCTAGAAGGCTGCTGAACTTATAATTATTGGCCAGAACAAACCTGCTTTTTTTTGTTTCATTTTTAGTTTACATCTGAAAGCTTACAGTAAGAGGTGAACAATTGCCATATGCTCAATTATTGGGAGTCACCCCATGACATTTTTGTAAATCACTTCACAAGGTCTGCTCAGTTCTTCCTAATATGCTTATTTTCAATTGTTATGCTTGGAAGCTGAGCAGATTGGCAGGAAAATGGTGCTGTTCTTCTCACTGGATCTTTTTTTTAAAGGCACAGCTGCTGCCTACAGGATATACCCAGAAGCAAAATTCATTAATGATGCTGAGGCAGTACTTTGTCAGAAGAATGAGCTGTACAATTGGGAAAGAACTTTAAAATATCATCTCTTGTTAGACGGTAATTGTCACTGCTCTGTTTTGACTTCACTGCCCTTTTTTACTATACCTACATATATTAATGCAAATAGCAAAATAGTTCTACCACTGGTCTCATACATGCACTTTCCAACAACACATTTCACAACACTTCACACTGCCCTAATCCCCATGTTTCAGAGCCATAATTCCCAAATCTCAATTCAGGGCCACCTGTGATAGGGTTTAACATGAGCCAGAGGACAGGACACTCCTTGAAAGGACAGAATATTCTGGAGTCCATGCCTACTGTAGGTGAAAGGCAGAAAGGCAGCTCTTCTGGCAAGCAATAGGTCTTGAAGCAATAGACAAAATTGGGCTTCCATCTCACTGGAGGTCACAATCAAGAAGGAAACTCAAATTTGTTTCTTAACCTGAGTTGGAAGAAGAGGGAGCAGCATAGACAGTGCTTGGCTAGATATTCACTGAATATCTAAATTGTTCTCTCCAACAAGCTAATCCAGTATTGGCAAGCCATGAATTTAATGACTCAGTACAAGATCCAAAGTGACCCCACAAAATGGTTTATGAAAGGTTTGTTAATGAAGGATTCTGTGTCTATTGATGGGGGTAAAAATAGTCCAATGCCTGGCAATCTCTGAGACAAATTCAACCAGAATTAATCCAGATTGACTGAAATTTAGCTAAAAGCCCTGATAAAACTACTGGGATGATGCAAGCATTGCTGAAGTTAATTTCTAATCACAACATAGCTGGCAGTGTATGCATTGGATATTATACAGGTTATACACCTTAAAATTAAAGGACAGTCCATGTCAAATGAATGAGAACCCACAGACCCAGTGTGTGGCTTTCACAAGAAGCTATGATGGCACAGGGAAAGAAAAATCACTGTACAAAATGAGAGCAATGCAAAGGAATGCAGATGTAGCAAAGAAACTAGAGATGTTGTCCTACTGAAGAAGGAGGTTAAGGAAAGGAAAGACTGCACCAGAACTAATGTCACCTTGTCAATAAGGAACCAGGTGTTACTGGTAGAGATTATTCCTAGAATGAAATGCCACTGCTAAGCCCAAGTAGAATTCCACTGTGGCAGTCAAAATAATGCTTGCAAAAGTAGTCACAGCTCTCAAACCTTGCAGGGATGTCAATCAGAGATTTTTTGATAAAGGGCAGAAGTTAATCATCATGTTAAGTGTGTCCATAAGCACACTGCATGCACAAACATCATGTTATAGAATGACAGAATGCATTAGGTTGGAAGGGACCTTTAAAGGCCATCTAATCCAACTCCCCTGCACTTAGCAGGGATACCTTTAACTGGATCAGACTGCTCAGAGCTTTATCAAGCCTGACCTTGAATGTCTCCAGAGATGGGGCCTCCACCATGTCCCAGGGCAACCTGTTCCAGTGTCTCACTACCGTCATAGTGAAGAACTTCTGCCTAATGGCTGACCTAATCCCACCCTTCTTCAGTATAAAGCCATTACACCCTGTCCCGCCAGTATACGTCACATTTATGTTAAGTCTGCCCATAAGCACACTGCATGCACAAGCACATGCTCAGATTTTATAAACCTGCTATTCCTGTACTAAAATCCTGAGAACTTCAGGCTACCAGGATACAACATGATGCAAACCTGCATCATGCTCTGGACGGCTAAGAAATGAACAAGTGCATCATCAGAGTAAAACATCTTCATGCTGTTCTTTTAGTTCAGGATAACTCTACAAAATTGGCAGCAAGATGTGCTACTGTTGTAGCTTGTTCAACTTTAAAAGATATTAGGGATGGCAATTTATCTTGCCAAGTTTTTACTTTACCTTTCAGAAATCTTGGTAACACTTAAGATCTGTTGAAGATTTGGTTTCAATGGGATGCTGGCAGGAATCCACCTTCATCGAAATGAAGTAACTAATAAAAATTCAGATGGATGCATCTAAGCAATGACTTGTGGCTCTGTTACTGCAGGTAGGGTAGTGAGATGTTTATGTATGCAGCTCTTCCACCTCTACAGTAATAACCTACGTACAGATTGAAAGAGAGATGTATGCAATTGTGTTTGGCTGTGAGGGTTTCCATCAATATGTGTGTGGGAGAAAAGCGATTGTGGAATCTCATCATACATTACCCATCCTGACTGGGTTGCAAAACCATCTGAAAAACCCAATCTATAAATATTTTTATTCTTATTTGAATAATGTGGCCTTTCATTAAACACCAGAGCTCTAAAAGATATATTCTAAGCAATTATTATTGTTGTTGTTATTATTATTATTATTACTATTCTATTGTTAGTAAAGGAGAGAAGGGATCCAGAGGGGGTGCTAACAATAAATGTATTTTGATTATTTCAGTACAAAATTGGCATTACTAGTGACAGAGAAGAATCAGTAAATTTAGTGACCTTGAAACCACCAATTGTGTGAGGCATTAAAAAGAGGGGAGACATGACAAAAATGACAGAGGATTTGACTGTTTATTTTCACCTCCCCTGCATTCCCCTGTCAAAGGATGGAGAAGAGAACAGCATAGCATCTGTTCTAAGGAAATGTCTATGAGCATTAATTAATTATAATGCTAGTCCTCTGTGTGCTGGATGCAGTGTCACACTCTCACAAACACTTTACTTGTTCCACTATCATCAACTCAATTATTTGAGATGCTTCTCGGCGGGCGTATATGATGTGTTCTTTCAAAAGCTTCTTTGTGATGAAATATTCTCAATAGCTTAATGCACATTCCCTTATGGCACAGACTGCTAACAGCCCCGTTACATCCCCAGTTCAAAAACCCCTCAGTAATGTTCAAGCTGACAGTACAGCAAGAGCCCAACACAATGACAAGAAAATTTGTGACTTATCTATTGAGGCCAAACAAACCACTCCAAAACATACCGCAGCTTAGCTAAGTGGCTTGATGTCAATCCTTGCCTCATCCTCTGGCTTTAGCATGGAGACTGTGAGGTTGGGGTGGGAACACTTGGAAAAGAGCAGCACCATGTGACTTGGAGCCTCCTCTCTAGCCAGGGTGGCTGTGGGAAGGACCTCATGCTCGGCACAGGTTGGCAAGATCTGAGACAACACCACTGGCTTGTTACTGCTTGCTGAATAACAGTAGGAGGGCACTGCACAGGGTCCTATTTTATCCTGTGTGCCAGAAAAAAAACACTTCTGTGTGTTTCAAGGATCTTCCATGGTTTCAGTGAGATTTTTAGCTCTTGAGCAGACTTCCCTGGGCCTTTGTCTTGCTGCAGCCAAATGTCAGTCTTAAAGCAAGGGCTCAGCGGACACCAAAATCAAATCAGAAATAGCCAAATATATGTTGATCCACAACTACTGGTATTGCAACTCCACCCTTGGTGCCTAGACATACATGTTTTATTTGCAAAAATAAAAATACTACCCATACCTAGAATAAGAAAAAAGATGATGCCATTAGTGTTGGCATGTTGGGTATATGTTATGCATTCAAACACCAGATCTTACAGCCGACTTCCACAAAGGTGCGTTGGCAGTGCAGGATACTGGGAGGTCAAGTCTTCTTCAATTATTTCACACTCACACCTCATTAAAATCCTAGCTTCCCCATCCACTGCTAGAAACCAGATGGCTCCCAATGTACAAAATGATGGGAAAACTGTGAGAGACCTGGCTACAGATCTTCAGGAAGCCCACTGACAAAGGTGGCTCTACTTATCCACAGTGCAATGTATATGCTTTACATATGTAGAATATAATTAATGAGGAATATTACCTGTCTCCATTTTTTAATCTATTGTTTCAAGATGATGTCACATAGAGACTATATTCCCTTGCTAAATTATACTCCCACGGCAGCAGAGAGGGAAGAAATTTAGGGCTATTTGCTCTACAAGCCCAGGTCCCATTGCTTCATTTTGCAATAGAAATGATGTACAAGTAGGCTAGCTTGTGCTCAGACCCTTGTCTTATTTACAGTTATTTTGTGCTCTTATTTTCATATATTATGGGGCAGTCGGGCCAAAAACATGTTGTTGTTACAGCCATGTACAATCTGTTCTTCTTCCTTCGTGAATGTTTACTTTACAAGGCTGTTTGTCAAACAGACAGAGGACAAATAGGAGAAGCCCAATGTATATTGCTAGAACTAAATTCAGAGCTGATAGAGACACACAACAGTGGTGCTGCAGTTCTTCCAGTTAGGAGTTTGATCCAGCCTCCATAGAAAAGAACAGCAAATTCCCATTGATCCCAGGGTTAGAGAGTAGAACTTGACTTCAAAACATCAGCTGAGTAGCTCTCTGGTACCAGAGTGGTGACATTCCTGACTCTCAACCCCTTCACTAGGATGATATGCTGTAAGAGACATTGCTTTTAAAGTTGGCTGGTTTGCTTCATATTTAATAAACTCACTGTGCAGTCATGGTGTTCCTTCTGCTAAGCAAGGTAGCCTAGGGATGATATACACCCCCATGAATTCCTATCAGGAAGTGTAGACGTTCCATTATAATGCAGGTACATTATATTTACAACTACTCCTATCCTGTTTGACACTCACTAGGATTCTCTGTTTGTATTCCAGCATACAGGATTTATGCACTTCTACATTATTCAAATCTCTGTGTGCTCCTGCATCATCTCTGGTGCCAGGTACATTTCCTTGGACTTACAAACGTACCTCAGTCTTACACAGGTTGCATGACTTCACTGATACCAGGATCTCCCATAGTCCCAGAACTTGGAGGCATCCTTTCCCCAAACTCTACCTGCTATGGGTTTATTTTGGGTTTACAAATTTCTTTTCCTGGGACCAGGTGATAGCTTGAGCAAGAGGGAATTGCTAGAGCTGAGGAAAGCAATCTCTGCTTTAGCAAATACATGAAATATAAAACTCTAAATGGAATGGGGCTATAAAGTCAAACTTACATTTGCCATACTCTTTCCTCACCATTCTGAAGTTTTATCTTTAGATCAAAGTCTTGCCTTGCCTTTCCTTCCAGCCAGTCTTTCACTTGCAGGGTTTTTTTCTTCTTTCTCCAAATAGCTGGTGAAAGACCTTGACCTTAGCAACACTTCCTGCTGACTTCATCTGTTCAGCCTCTGCTAACAGACTCAAATAATTGTCCACTAGGATGGGATGGGACGGGATGGGATGGGATGGGATAGGATAGGATAGTGTAGCGTAGCATAGAGTATCGTAGCGTAGAATAGAATGGAATGGAATGGAATGGAATGGAATGGAATGGAATAGAATAGAATAGAATAGAATAGAATAGAATAGAATAGAATAGAATAGAATAGAATAGAATAGAATAGAATAGAATAGAATAGAATAGAATAGAATAGAATAGAATAGAATAGAATAGAATAGGACAGAATAGGTTTCAGCTGGAAAGAACCTACAATGATCATCTAGTCCAACTGCCTAACCACCTTAGGGCTGAACTTATGGTATAGCAGCCAGTTTTTAGCCCAAGAGGATTTCCATGTAATAAACACAAATGTTCAGCACTTCCCTCTTATTAGGTGTGTGTCACTGCTCTTGCCTTCCTCTGGTGGGCAGATGGGCCAAATGTTCCAAGGGTGGCAATCTGATACAGATCTGTATTCACAGTCCCTGATGAGAAACAGAATAAACTTTATATGGAGGCCCCAAATTGGCAGCATTGTTCCTTGCAAATTTCCCAGATGTTATGATTCAAATGTTTTTGCGATGCAGGGAAAAACAGCAGTTTCCCTGCAGTCAGAGGAACTTGAGGTTTTCCAATTATGGCCACACACTCAGTCTTATTAGCACAAAATTTAATTTGCGTTAATCAGACTGAGGTGGGTAGAGCGCGAAATTAACTTGACTTTCATTTTGCATCGTACAGTAAACTGACTCAGTGGAATCACTGTAGAAATCTGAGCTGTGAATGATGGATGAGATGAAAAAGAAAAAGGAGAATAAACAGTGCTGTGTAATTGCCACTGCACTAAAAGGGACACAATGTTCAATTCAGTTGTTGGGAGAAATGCTTTCCTCCCCTGGCAAATCAAACAGCACGCTGCCCTCAGCCATACCCATATCTTGCCACTGAAGCTGAAAACAGAGTTTGGACCCAAATATTTTTCTTTAGCATCCCCTCTATTCTGAGACCTATATATGCTTGGTTGATCTTGCCAACAGTGTTTTCAAACCATCATTTTTTGCCAGAAATTTGCAATTTAATGAAAATAGAAACACATTAGTTTCAACGAAACCTCCATTGTCAGTTCAAAACTCTTCTTCAAAATCTAGAAGAGAAGCATTTACTCAAGGCAAGCCAGAAGCCACGGGGTGTTCCAACTAGGGTATGGGTTTCAAGCCTCTGCTACTGGAGAGGAAGACTATGAACATACACCGAAATCTTTCACATCCCAGAGAAGTACACTGATGACTGGCTCTTCTGGAAGTGTGCTTTCCCTCAAACTTATTCTAAAGGTTTCTGTTTCACCTCAATGCAAAGCAAAGTCCTGATATTTTCTTTTCCTTCTCTTCTCTTTTTTTAATTTTTCAAAACAGAACTCTATTTTCCAGCCAAGGCTAACATTAATTCTCTTTTACCATCTCTCTGCCACCTTTCCTGTGTGGCTAAAATAAACATTTGTGAGATGGAAGCTGCCTTATATACTGGAAACACAACTGCCTCCACCTCGGCCACTTCCTTAAAAACAACAGAGAAAATAAAACAATGCTTCTCAAGTGTTGTCCCCTGACTGTTCCAGCAAGATTTTAAAACTTTATTTTCCATCCATTGCCATAAACATATTTCTGTCTGAGAGCAAACTGTAAATTTGAGAAGGGTATCAGCACCGCAAAAAAGCTGCAGAAAAGCCTGGAAGACAAAAGGGGCAGGTTTGGGGTGACAGGGGGGGTAAGAAAGGGAGAGAGAAGGAATGGCGTCCACTTCCTTCAGCCAGAGCTTAGAAAACCAAGAAATGGGGAAGTTTGTTTCTGTGCAGGAAGATGTGAGTGAGACGGGCACCAGGGCAACATCAGCTGAGAACTGCTCACAGCCATGGGGACAGGTGCCCAAATGCCACCTGCCTCCTGACAGCAGGACAGATCCTGTACCGGTTTACACCCAGCGCTATAGAGAGGGCCAGAATGCTCCCTTCACAAAATGGTCTTAATTTTTAATTTTTATTGTTTTTATTCCCCCCAGGGAAAGAGTAAATTTTATCGCCGAGTGGGAAACGCTGCTTACTGTTTACCCTCTTTAAACTGTGAAATGTGCTGGAAAATAAAGACTTTAATTAAAGTTGTCTTTTCAATGCCTGCTCCTTACAGAAAAGTGACACCAATTCAAAACACATCTTTTCTGGTATGCCTCTATTTACTTTCCCATTTTTCATATAATAGCTTCTATTTAACCGATTTCAACAACACATTTAACATCTTCGCAGATGTAACTGCAACTGTAGAATAAAGTTGTGTGGTATCTTCCCCATCTCAAAAAAAAAGCGGGGAACATGAAACAAAAGGGCCTAAAAGTTGTTTTCCCAGATTAACGCCTGAAGTCCTGCCTTTATTATTTTGATTATTTAAACAAATCAAGCAATGTTTGCACTGTAAAGTTCTGATCTGGAAACACCAAAGCAAGATAGGAACAGGTTTTGCCAACTCTGCCTATTAACAACGGAGGGTAAAAATTGCTGACTCGCTTTGTGATGGTAATTGGCTAAACCCTGTGTATCTTAATTGTGTTTTTAACTGTCTTTAAAAAAAAAACAACAAACAGTATTTGCATATTACAAGTATGACACATAGCCTGTATGTTTGCAAATAGCCATTAAACCACTGCACTGTTCATATGTCTTTATTTGTCTTAGAGCATTTAGAAAGTACACGTGATGAGAACGGTTTTGCCACACTGATCTATCTGCACTCCCCTGCAGTGGAGATTGAGATGTAGGTTGTTTTTTTTTTAGGCTGTATACAGCAGAAAGCAAGGCAGCATTTCCCAGTCCAGCTACAAAGTTAGATGAAACAGTGTACCAGCAGTAAGTAGCTCTGGAGCAATGAATAACCAGCAATCGAGCTACTCCTGGGAAAGCTCCTTTGCATTTTAAATCAACAAGAAAACAATGACCCATTTTCGAAGTATAAAGCAATTCCTATCAGAAAACGAACTTTCTTGGGTGGCTCCTTAGCAGGTGATACTAGCACATGGGACTTCTGCTTCAGGCTATGAATCCTGCCCTCCGTTGTGCCAGATTCGAGAGACCCGCCTCTGCCCACAGGAACGTACACCTCACCCCCCCTGCACACCAAGCACCCATGTGCAGTGCCCAGACGACATGAGAAGGGACACATGGAGTGGGGCATGCATGAATTTGTGAGAGCTTTTCAATCAAACAGGATAGGGGGCACTTTTTTTTGACCTTTCAGCTACATCCAATAAACCCTTCATGTATGAAGGTAGAGGCTGGCAGTGGCGATGAGAACAGTCTGGAGGATCTTCTAGACCCCTTCAGGTACGGGGCACCTCAACCTGCCCTCCCCACCAGTCAGCGGGAGGTCAGAGAAGGGGAAGTGACAATAAACCAGGAGAGGCCTCTCCTCATCCATGCAGTGGCACAATTCCCTGTGGCATGGCATCCCCAAAGGGATCGTCCTCGCACACTGCTCCGGCCTCTCTCTGCCCAGGTCAGGCTGCCCTGGGGTGGACACGTGCTGCCATGGGCAAGCTGGGCAGAAAGGGCTGTCTGCCTGCTAGGGTTTCAGGGAGTTGATATGGATTTGCCTCCCTGCTGATAACACCATCCCAGCAAATAGTTATTTCTTCAAATAGGAAGGAGGGAGCTCACAGTACACCGAGAAAGCTGTCATTCCAAAACCAATTTTTTTCTTCCATTCTCCCATCTTGATGATTCAGCAGATGTGGCACCTTTTTTTTCCCCTTCGAAAACCTGCTATATAAAAACATGTTTATTTCAGTTAACCTTTTCCACCAAAGAGCCAATCCACTACAGCTCATCAATAATGCCTCCATAAATCACAATCGTGCAGTCTGCAGGCAGAGATTAATACTAAGTAATTTTGTCTATAAAATTCGCTCCAAAACTAATCTATCTCTAGATGTTTATTTACATATACAGAATATCCAGGTTTTGAATTCCAGTGAAGTTTTGCGCTGACTGATTCTTAGTAAAAATTGCCTAAAGGCTGAAAATTACTTCAGCATCCTCAACTTCCATTGAAAGGAAGTTGACAAGGAATCAAGGTACACACAGCACCCAGTGAGCGCTGCTAACAGTAATAAATAACAAGGAGGGAAATGGACAGAAACTTCCAGACCTTCAGCAAGTAAGTGGGTAAGATCATTGAGTTCATCAAAGCAACTAGTATTTAGGAACACTTTACTGCCCAGGTCCTTAGGATGCTACAGACTTCTGCTTGTGAAGGTTTTCCAATCTTGTTAATAGGAAGGATGGAGATTTACAATGCTTGACTTTGCCTGTAACAGTTGCAGTGCCACAGAAACACTGGCTGGAGGACATCAACTGAGATCAGTGGGACAGAGCACTGGAGGGAACAGGAGGGAGCTCCCTGCCCTGCTCAAGTTAAAGCCCCTACTCTGTTACCCATTTGTTTTACAAATGCAGCTCCAGTTCACTTTTTTGGAAGCTTGGGGATGACTTCTGCAGTAATGTGACAATTAGCACAAAACTCTAAGGCCAAGATAGGTTGTGCACCTTTGTCTTTTCATTATAGCTCTTTACTGCTTCTTACGAACCTGGCTCCTTGATGAAGAGGTCACAAAGGTGACTTGTGTGTGCAAGAGAGTAAATAGCCAGGCGACATAGGTTTGGTTGAATGTCCCTGCTGTGGACATGGAAGTCCATGCTTCCTTCCTAAGGCAAATATGAGGGAGAAGAAAGCAAAGAATAAGCTGTGACTTTGCTTACTGGGTTCTGCATCTGACCCTATGCTGAAGAACAAGAACCATTTATTAACACAGGTCAGGTCAGCAGTTAGTTAGCATTTTTCCCTCATGATTGGAGAAAAGAAGAAAGAAACTGCATCCCTCATATCTTTTGAGTCCCAGGCCAGCTTAGAGGTGGTGCAGCTCCCACTCTTGGTGGCAGGCTCCCAATTCACCCCCATTGCCTCTCCTACTACACCTTGCCTAAACTCAACAAAGGCCAGCCTGCAACTGTGCGGGTTCATCAGATGCACATGAAAGAGGATGCACATTTATTTTGTATCTATTCCATGGTGGCAGGCACCCTCCCCCCTTCTATTTTTTCCCTCATCTGTTCTGTGCAAAGGGAGTTTCTTAGAAACACCTTGTATACATACCAGTACCCATCAGCCAGGATGTGACAAGCCCTGTGAGCCCAGCCAAATGTACGTACACATCTGAAGCTAAAGCACCTCACCTCTGAGTCAGGGAGGATTTCATCAGGATGTTTCTGAAGGGCAAAGAAGCAGCTTGCTTTGGAGAGGAGGCAATTCTACCCATCACCTGCCACAAGATGATATGAGAGAAAGAAACCAGGCCACACTCTCTCCTAAGGGAGAATTGTTAATTGAGCTCCGTAGGCTCCGATCCTAAATCAACGTCTGCACCTGAACAACCACAACACTGAAATACATCTGAGGTGCGTAGAAGCCAGTAACAGGAACTCCAGCTTATTAAAAACCTGCTTGATGATTCAAAACCAAAGGCAGGACATCACTAATGAGAAGCAGGGCATGTGACCACTATAGGTCCTTCTGGGTGCTGTAGCACAGGCATGCCCAGCCAGAGAAGCCTTATCTGGGGGCAGTGATGCTAAGGAGTGAGGAGGTTCACCACTTCCCAAAGCACCGCAGGGAACATGCTGCAGCATGTGCCTTCCTTCCTGGCCCCAAACCAGGGTGGCATGCATCCTCATGTGTGTCTGAGGGTTTGCTGAAAGGGGGCGGCAACCCACCTAACGCATCTCCTCTCCAAGATTAACGGCAGAAAACTACCTTGGGGAATCGTGAGAAGCAGGAGACGAGCGATCTGCGGGTACCCAGGGCTTACTCACCAACGTAACCTTAAGAGCAGCTGTTTTGTTCAAAACCCGGATAGTTCTGAAATAAAACTGCAATTACTAGGGTGACACGCAGCTTCAGGAAAGTCAAGGGAAAAATTCTCTTTTACATCAGCGGAGCCACACGAGTCAAGGATATATTTTGAAAAGGTTGAATGAGTTTGTGCTCGGGCTTTAAGGATCTCTGTGTACTGTACCCTGCCAGTTTAAATGATGACTACAAAGATCTGTTATAAAACTTTCTCCAGGAGAGGCGAAAGCTTTCTCAGTGTCACAGTTTTTAATATACTGTGACTCTCGCTCATAGTAAATTAGGTTATTTATCCCCTTTATTTATATGCGGTGTTCTAACATTGTAACAAAACAAAGTGATAGATACACCTTTACCAGTAGTCAAACTCAATAACAAAGCAACAGCAACTGTGAGTAACTTTACCCCATTGTTATCAATTTATATAAAAGACAAATTCTTCAACCTGCAAACATGTGAAAGTAAATTTTTTTACCACTCTGGACCTGCCAGCAATTACTTTGTCCTCTGATCTCAAACCCTTCCCCAGGCCTGCTCCTGCTCACAGGGGCCTGACACTGATCTCACAGACCTTATCCCAGTTCACTTTCCCGGCTTCCAGGGATGCTGTTCTTTATTACGTCGCCATAATTGAAGACAGAATCAGGTCAATGGTCAGAAATACAGGATGCAGAACTCTTCCATTTTGGAGCTCGGAGTCTAAGCCAAAAGCAAAATGTCAAAGGCAGAAGCAAACCTTATTGGATTGCAGAATAACTCCACCTGCCTTCTGCAGATAAATTTTACATTTAGATGTGTAGGGATGACTCCCACTGCAGTCAATAAAAATTGTGCTCAAGCAGCATTATTTGTCACCAATCCAACTGCCCATTCTGGAAGCCTTTTGCTGAAGGAGAGGGAAGTCTTCAGGCGACAAGCTCTCCGGATACTTTGTTTAATCCATCTCAGATTCCTATGTAGAATATCTTAGTGCTACCAGCTCCCCTGTAATATTCACTTAATTTATGCAATTCATTTACATTCTATTCCAAATTGAAATTCTATTTCACTGGTATATTAAAAATGAGCCTACTAAAACCCAGCACATTTTAAAATAGTAACAGATGGAGAAGTCTGTAGAGTTCTACAAATTTAGAATTTAAAATTAATTAAATATACTTGAACATTGAGTAAGCAGTATATACCTTTCACTTTGTTTCTTAAAACACGTGCTTACGGTTCATTGTACGAGCCAGCACATCATTTTATAGACAGGTGCAGCAAGCCTGGGCAAAAAAACCCCACCACAACTGCTGGGAAAATATCCATCCCTTAATTGCTAATTATGTTTATAAATTTGGATTTTTTAAATCAATGCTGTACAGGACTAACCCTAAGCAGCAGTGTGCCCACAGAACTGATCTGTGGGTATATCTACATCGCAGACCCTTTCAATAGCATTTTTGTTGCCTTTACCACCTGTGCGTAAGACAACCCATTTCCATATCACAACATGACACTGATAAATGAGGAATTTTATATTTTTTAAGAAACTGCCTCTAGGTCTGAAATTTCTTTTCACAATGTCCTTCAGATGAGGAGAGAAAATGTTACTTTTATTAATTCCTTTGCAATTCGTGACACTTCTCGGTTAAATGAAGAAAGTGGATGAACTTTGGGATTTAGGGTTGCAATTTGCTAATAGTGCGGAGCGTTACTCCAACAATCATGTTTTTTAAGACATTAACCAGTTCTTGATTGTGTTTTGTCTTCCGCATCCCTGTGACTTTTATTTCCAAGATGCTACCTCTTCATTTAGGAGGTGGCATCTTTTCTCACTCCAGCACTAACTGTTTTGATTTCCACATTTGTTCCACGGCTCTGAAGGCATGCCTTTTGCAGGCACGCTGCACCTTCCCATCATCTCACGCCTCCCAAACCCGGGCACAGACAAGCTAGCCGGGGCTGCATTTACACGGATGCTGAACGCAGAGCACCGACCCAAGCACAAATAAAAGTTAGCGATCGTCGCGCCGATTATTTGCAAGCCAAGACTTACTTAAGACTTATTTGCAAGGCAAACTACCGTTCAGTCCCAACAAAGACGGCTAAAACGCGCTCTAAGGTGTTCTGAGGGGTCCGGCAAGCCGAGAAAGGGTAGCGACAACACTTCTCTTCCTCCGCACCGCTGGACAGACCCTGCGGCAGGGCAGAGGCCACCGGTGCCGCTCGGGGCCAGCGGCGTGGGGGAGCACTCGCCGTAGCTCCTTCAGCATCTCTATTTCCTCGCCCGTCTCCTTTGTGCTCGCTGGTCTAAACAGCCCTGTACCACATTGTTTTTCCACTCGCTTTATGAGCGACTTAATGTGTTTCTTCTCAGGAGACCTTTAGGCTTAAAATATTTCCTTAATTAACGGAGCCTAATCTTCCAAGAGCCAAAGCTGGCTGCCGCGCTCCCACGCCAGCGTGGGTGCAGGAGTCCCACCGCCTCGGCTGCCGGGGGAGGGCTGAGGGAAGGGCCATGCCTTCAACTTTACCGACCGGTCACAGCGGGACCTCCCTCACCCTGAACGGCCCCGCCAGGGTCCGGGTGCCAGAGCTCGGTGGTCGCCGCCGCGATGCCGGAGCCCCGAGGCGCTTTCCGTGCTCGGCAGGCCGGGGGAGGCAAGGCGAGAAGGCCTGAGCCCTCCACGCCCCCCCCCCCCCCCCCGCCCGTTCACCTCCCATCCTTCCCTCCCGCTTTGAACTTCTCCGGCGCAGCGCCCTGAAGGTGCAGCACGGCCCCCCCAGCCCCGCCACGCCACCGCGGGGGAAGGCGCAGCGCATACCCCCCGCCCTCTCATGCCCGAGCATCCCCCCTCGTTCCCGACCAGCGCGGAGAACAGTGCCCCGCCGCCTCCGGCCCCACGCACTCTTCCCCCCGCGCGGGGAAGATGCGGCGCTGCCCCCGGCCCCCCGCCCACGCCGGGAAAGGTGCGGCTCTGTCCCCAGCACCGGGGTGGCCCCCTCCCGCCGCAGCGCCCGCCCCTCCCGCCGGAGCCGCCCCTCCCGCCGCTGCCCTTCCCGAACAATGAGCCGGGACAGCGCGGCACGGCCCCGGGGCAGCCCCGGCATGTCCGACCCGCCGCGGCCCCGGCCCCGGCCCCAGGCAGGAGGCCCCCTCCGCCCGGCAACCAGCGCAGCCTCCCGCCCCGCCGCCGTAGCCCCCTGCTCCGCCCGCGAGGTAACGGGGGCGTCCCCCATCCCGGGAGGGGCCGGGCGGCGCGGGGGTCGCTCCGCCGAGGGCGACCCGGGCGGGGCGGTGGCTCCTGGGGGGGGTAGCGGCGGTGGGCGGCTCCCGAGGGGTGGGCAGCGCCCGGGGGGGCGGTACCGTACGGTACCGTACCGTACCGCGCCGTGCCGCGCCGCGCCGCTGCGAGCCGCCCGCTTCCCGTGTCACCTCCCGGCGCTGGTACCGCTGCGATCCGGCGGGAGCCGGGGTGCCGCCCGCCCCCGGCGGCTGCCCGCGCCCTGCGCTTTGTGCGTGCGGCGGCCACCACCATGCGGGGGGAGAGGCACCTCGTGGGAATCGGCGAGGCGGAGTGCCCGCGTCGCCCCGGCTGCTACACCTCGGGGGGCAGGCACCCCGGAGAGCCCTGAGCCCCTCGGCGGTATGTAGGGGCACCACCGGGCGGAAAGCACTTTTTTTTTGGGGGGGTGGTGGGTGGTAAATAGGGGGAGGGAGGGAGGGTTTGTACTGTGCAGCGTTAGCTGGCAGGGAAGCCCAACGCGTGAAGCTGTTCGGGTTCCCGGTGGCATGGCTTAGTGGCTTCTTGGCGTAACAGTTTTCGGGCGGGGAGTGTTGCAGGGTGTGTTTTTAGTAGGGTTCGCCCGCTCAAGAGAGCCTGAATAGATATGTTTAGAGAAGCAGTGCTTTCCAGGAATTTAAATGAGACCTTTTTTCTTTCTTTTTTTTTTTCTCTCTTTTTTTTTCTCTTTTTCTCTTTTTTTTTTCTCTCTCTTTTTTTTTTTTTTTTCTCTTTTCCCCCCCCCCCCCCCCGTGTGGTTGCTTTCCAAGGCTGTGCTATTAGTTCTTTATTTGCCTTCGCTGATCGCGCTTATAAATAGTCGTATTAGCGTATAAAAATCGATACCCTCAAAGGGGAAGGAAAAGGTCTCGGCGAATTTACCTCTAACAAGCACCGTGGATCGCCTTTGTGGTCTGTTTGTGTATTTTATCGGGAGCATTATCATCTCTAATGCTCGACTGGCGTTTGTAGTTCGCTCTGTCATGGTAATAGTGTGTTTCAGTTGGCGTTAGGGAAAAAAAACAAAGCTGATGAGGTTACTCGTTCGAGTAATGTAGTTGGTAACTGTTGGAGTGAGATCTAGTCGCCTCGCTTCTTCATGGGGAGAGAAACGTTAAGGGATAGGCAGGAGGCAGCAGCAAACCTCAAGGTTAAGGCTTTTGCTCGGTTTTCAATCTGATTTTCCTTCCAGTCTTGCAAACTTTCTGAACTTTAACCCTTTGCAATGAAACTTTACAGGCGTGATGTCTGCATCCAGGTAATTTTAATACATATATATGCGTGTATCTCTTTTTGTTTGGAAAACTCATGCAAAAATAATTGAGCTGGTTTTGGTGCTGGGGGACTTTAGGATGCGGGGAAAGAATGACTACATTTTTTCCACTTAGAGATGAAGCTCTTGCAGTTTTAGTGTTGGGTTGTGTTTTTTTGGTGTGGTTTTTTTTTTAACAGGGATTTTTATTATTGCTTTAAATGTGAATTGTAGTTTAGAGGTATTTTTCCTTCGCACGTGCTTTCCGATTGAACCCCTGTCTGACTGGAAACCCTGCGGTTGTTACCTACTAGTTTTGTGTACATCCAAAAGCTGCAGTCTTGGGAAAAGATGTGCTGTTTGTTGCTGCGTGAGAAGCTGTGATAAAGGGTCTGGAGGTGAGATCCTCCTGCCTGTATTCAAACCCAAGGATGTTCGGCACTGACTCTACCGCTGACAACAAAGGGGCGTCCTGGCAGACACCTCTGCTGAAGCAGACCGGGCTCTGCTTGCCATTTGCTGCGAAAGTTCTGGGTTTGAGATCTTTTAAGCAAGGTCTTTGAACTCTTTGTAGTCTAGAAATCTTCTGTGATGGAGTTTAGGACCTCGACAACTCCTGATGTGGTGGTTGATAAACTCTTTTTTTTTTTCCCTTCTGCAGTTGATCTGGGCAGAGGACAGGATTTCCCAGCATTGTCCACACCACCCATTCAGAGTTGGAGGATGTATTGAAAACGTTAGAGGCTTGACACAAAGTTGCAGACCTCCGCATCTATGTTTTGTGATGTGTTTTGTATTAAGGAAAGGAAAAGAAAGGCCAAACAATAGAGAAAGTGTTATAAAAACTTTATAAAAGGAGCTTAAAGAGATGTTGGAATTGCATCTGTCAACGTCCTGGTGGAAGGACATTATGGATAAAGTTGCATGTTCACCTTATCTCTGTCCTTCTTTGAAATCTGTAAAATGATTGTTATATGCTCCCTGAGATTTAAGCATTAGTGCTGTGCATAAAGTCAAAAGATACCAGTTTACAGTTTAAAATTGAGAAAGAAAACCAGAAAATATTTGTAATCCTACAGAATTTGATTACTTTTTTTTTTTTCCTTCTATTTCAGACTAATGAAATGAGATAGAACAGCATCCAGTCGGTAGCATCCTCATGACTGCATTGTGAATTGACACTGTGTGTGGTAGTTACTTGCGTGTATTGGTGGCGCATGGTGAATTTTACATAAGTTGTTGGAATGCTACTAGTCCATCAGAAATTGTATGCAAATCTCTCTGCAGCAATTTTCAGATTGTGTTTTGGGAACTTCTCTGTATTTGCTAAGCAATTGGCTGGCAGTCTACAGAGAAGTACTTGGGCATATGGTGTTGGCTCGTTTTCCATGTATTTAGCTACTAATGGCATTAAAAGAAGCCAAAATATATTAAATGCCTCCCTAATATTAATTATCTTGATAAGAAATTGCTGCAAATACTGTTAGAATTGCAGATGTATAGAAATGCTGTGTGGTTGGTGGGAAGGCAAATCCAGGGAGCAGGGTCAGTGGGAAATATGTTGATCTGAGAAGGCCTGCTGAGATGTTGCTACCAAAAAAAAAAATAAAGGGGGCTCCCCTGTGACACCGTAACTTTGGAACAAAGACGTAGGGACTCAACTCAGGGAATGGAAAGTCTGGCTTTGATGCTGCTTTCATAGTGCAGAAATAATTTTTGTCAAGTAAGATGCTTGGCTTCCTTGGAGTAGAGGTTTACAGCCCTTAAATAGCTCTTCCTGACACTGAGCAGTATCCCTTTCATGCATTTGAAGTGTGTTAGAAAGGCTGGCTAGTGACATTGGTACTGATGAATGAAAGAGAAAGAAATTTACCACATCAGATACTTTTCTTTAAATTATTTCCCTTGTTGTTGGTTATTACCAAGCATTAGACAGCCACACTTGAATATAATTAATGTAGTAAATGGTTTATTAGGCACCATCTGAACTTTTGTCTTGTTTAATTATAGAAGCTTAGTGCAGCGGTCTGTGTACAATATTCTGCCCAAATAATTGCTTTCAGACTTTTATCTGACCGTGGTTATTTTTGGAGCAGTTTCATGCATGGCTTTTTCCTGAACTTTGCACTTTTTAGGCTTCTCATTTGCAGTCGTGCCACTACATTTCCAGTTTGAATTACTGAAAACAGTTTTATTGTGATTTTGCTGGTAATAATTCAGGGCAGTTGTTCTGCGTGCCATCATATGGTCATGTGTCTGGATTTTCCTTAAAACTCTCTCATTCCTATTTAGGTATCCACCAAACCTCAACAAAAAAGGGAATGTTGCAATTATTTATAACTGGTTTTCCAAAAGTTTTAGAATGGTTATTGAAGTTAAAAGTTATTTCTTCCAGTGACACTGCATGTCTTGAAAATTATTTTAAGAATGTACAAAGTAGCAGCATGGGATGAAATCTCTGCCACAAAGAATTTAGAAAGGGTTCAGATACAGCGACCCTTTCTTCATGTGCTTAATCGTATGTATTAATTCCATAATAAATGTAATTTTTTAAATTCATGGGGTCGTATTTAGGGCACAAGATCATATAAAAAGCTGGCTACATCTACCATATTATATCAGAGAATAATGTAAAAAACCCTGATACTTGTTATGAGTCTTAGGAGCATTTTGTATTTTAGAGCCAGTCTTTTCTGTGGTGCAACCTCAGCAAACTGATTTTCTTCATTGATAATACTGGGACAAAAGCAATTTTGAAAAAAAATCCGATTTATTTTTATTTGGTCTGAAAATTTTACGTAAACTACAAACAGCACTTAGATGGTTGGCCTTGAGGGCAAAGCATGCCAAAACCGCTGTGGTGCTTGTGTGCATTTTTCTGAGACTGGCTACTTCCAGGAGGATAAATGCTTGAAGAGTTAAATGTCAGGGAGCTGTTGCCAGTGTTCTTAGATGAGGGTCCTTGACCTTGGGAACTTGCTCCTGATGTATGCTCTGACAGAGCCTGTTGACCTACAGGCCTTCAAAGCCCCCTTTGATGCCAGTCACTTTGGGGACACCAGATCTTCCACGCTGCTGAAGACGGCCCAAGGTTCGGTGGGAGCTGGGGAAGTGGAGCAGAGCTGGGGTCTGGAACGTGGTGGCCTGGGTTGCTGTTAGGTTTCATCAGTGATGCGAGGGTGTGTCTGGTTGTGCGCATTACTGCGTTGTGCTTTGTGGAAGGTTGTGCTTCAGAAATCTAAATGTAAATGAAAAGTAAATCTTATTCATTGCATAGCTCTGCGATTGTCATCGGAGTAGTATTCACCTCAGGCTTTGTACAATCCACTGTTTATTGTATTAAATTGTACAAATACTACCTGAGATTGGGGTGTTTTATAGCTAGGGCTGTGGAGGGACTGCGTGTGCTCTTTCGGGACTAAATGCAAAATCTTGTGAACCAAAGGGCTGTTAAATGTGGAAAGGAAACTTTGTTCTTCCCTTGTGATACCTACCCCTCTGGGTAGAAGATACGTGGTTCACCACCTTTAGAAGACTTGGCAAGATGGAGTGATTTGTTTTGCAACTTTGTGAATTCATTATATTGTTGATTCAGGGTGTAAAACTTGATGAGGGATCTCTATAGGATCCTTAGTTTGAAGTAGCTCTGCTATGCTAAGTTTTCTAGTTAATTTTGGTAGTAGAGTTGCCCGTCAGCCCATCACTGGAAGGACTGCTGTTGGTCTGGTAGCTGTCCCTTCTGTCCTTCAGCAAAGGCTGTGATCCTCATGCAATGAAGTACCAAGTTTTATCTGCCCATGATGTTCCATTTGAGGGATGGGGGCCTAAGTACATACCTTCTGGGTATAAAAACATTGTAATGTGCTCTAAAATCATGTCCCAAACTGAATAGTGCAGAATTTGACATTCTTTAGTGAGGTGATTCCCAGGTAAGAAGACGCTAGTTCAAAGTGCTCTTTCAACACAATGCATTGCAAATCTGAAAAAACCTTGTTGGTATTTTATAATGCACTGTGCAGAGCAGGAGGTGTTTTGCTCTGGACTGGCAGCGGGATATCAGGGATATTCACACTGTGACAGTGAACGGAGGTCAGTAACAAATGAAAGCTGTTACCATCCGATGGCTGTTTAGTCACCTGTGAAATGTGGTTTCTAATAGACAGGTTTCCACATCATAGGAGCAGCCACTGCAATTAGATGAGCAGAGCCCACCCCCTTGTCAGAAGACTCGTTAGAGTGGCTAACAAGCACATCACGCCTCAGCTTAGCCTCAAACCGATCCCGCCAGTTAAGCGTTTCCAAACACAGCGTTGGGACACACGATTGCTGATGGCTCTCAGTCTGCTGGTGGAGAAAGAGCGCGTTTTGCTGTCAGAGCTGTTGGCCTGTCTCTCTTAGAAAGACCTAATCAGTAAAAGCTGAAAAAGCACACAGCAGCACTGATGAGGTCCAAGCTCCATCTGAATAAGATGCTTGCAAAATATTCAAAGGCTTCGCTGGGTTTAGGATTTCATCCTGTGGAAGGAGCATTGTAAGAGGGCACACTGTATCTCCCAGTGAAACTAATCATGGCCCAGCTTGATTGTAGTTACTGACCACTTGGCTGAAAAAGTCAGTGATTAATTTTAACAAATGAGATTTCTTTGAATGCAAGCTCACGCATACCAATTGTAGCAGTACACCGATGATAAAATAGGGATTTTTTTTTTTCCTTTGAGTTTCAAATCTGCTGGTGACTGATGAAATTTTTTTCTGCGCCTTAAAATGTCTGTGTTTTGTGGGGAGGTGTCACAGGGAAGGGAGAACAGCAGAAGTGTTCTTTCTCCCCCAGAATATCCTAAATAGTAAAGAAATGTTCAAAGTGGCTGCGATTTTTCTTTTCCTAGTGGTTCAGGAGTATTTAATGTAGTATATCATACAGTCTGGAAGGCCTCTAGTGTCTTCGGTGAACTACAGTCCCGTAAAATCCGTGAAAGGTCTTGCACTGCTTTTAAGTAGGCTTTGGATCTAGACCCCTTTGAGTCCTAGTTTGTATTCCGGCTGCAGGCTCCTTTCAACAGGAGACAATAAACTTGGGTGGTAGGAAACAAAGCTCTCAGCAAACATACGTGAGTTGGGTCATATTTTGATGTATCGAGGGAGCCAGTTTTAAAACAAAGCCTGCTTGGGCTAAGTATATCATGAGGCGTTATAGTGGAAGAATGAAGAATAAGGGGAGCACAGGAGTTGTATGAAGAAAGCAGTGTACACTGTATGATTATATATTTTTTTTCCCCTAAAGATTGTGGTGCTGGCATAGAAATCACATTCTATCTGCATAGATAAGAAGCGTTGATACTCAAGAACACAAATGTGGTTTATAGGAACGTCAAGCAGTGACATGTTTTTGGACACTTCACTTGGGGTGTAGTCTTTCAGATGGATGCAAAGCAATGATCTAACTACCTTGACCCCACACACCAACCTTTTATTAGCACAGCTGAAGGGTACAGAATATCAAGGGTGGTTTTTGAGTTTGCATGGCTGTAGCTGCATTGTGTTGACATTTTCTTTATAATATGCCACTTTTTTTTTCCTTTTTCAGAAGCGTATCATTCACCCATAAAACTCATGTTCTGATTTAAAGCGTAGTTAAAGGGTCTGCTTAGCTAAAGGAGAAGTTTTACTAAGTATAAAAATGATTGCTTTGACAAAATGGAGAGTAATATGTCATTAACAAAGACAACTCATTTTTTTTTTTGTTTCGTTTAACATCCATAACTCTCAGTACCCTTAGATGTAAAAGACATTTAGAAAAAGACAGTTAGAAAACTGGAAGTCCCTTAAAAGATTGTTTCTTTCATTATCTTGACAAACCTTGAAAAGTAGTTTCTGTTCCTGCATAGTGATTATGTTTCAGAAACAGTTCTTAGGGATTTTATTATGTGCTGAAACATATGTTTATAAAACAGACTATAACCTGGTGGAAAAAGTGTCTTATAATAATAAACCTGTCGATGGGCCATATGCTGCCATCAGTATGTTTGAAAAAAAAATAATAAATTCTTCTACAAGTGTTAAGTAAGTTTACAGCCCGAGTGTTAAGTTAGGGTCAGGCAGTGACTGGCCCTCTGTGGATTGAGAGGGGGAGGAAAGTGCATGCAGATCCTCCTCATGCTCTTTTCATTAGCTCACACGGCGGCCGTGTGAGGTGGGGCTGGGGTAGCACCCCTTCCCAAAGGGCAGCAGAGGCTGTTCAAGCTCCATGGGAGACCATCAGCAGTCCTCCTCCTGCAGCTTTCCTTGGCTGGCGAACAGGGCTGTGTATTTTGTAAAACTTGGCTGAGCTTTGCGTGGTCTCTTCCCTCAGAAGAGCAAGCCTCTGAGATTAGATGATCTGCACTGAATAGGTGGCAGGCCAGATGTATGAAGCCAGTACGAATCAAAGAGCTCTGATGACTATGCAATTGGATGGAAAATGTGAGAAAAGCTTCAGCTCTTACTGTCTGATGTGTAGATTGTTTATATTTCATGGATTATTTTTGGGGTTTTTTTTAAAGAGTTTATGGGTTTTTTTTAAATGTAGGTGACATAGTTGTGGCAAAATCTTTTGTTTCTGAAAAGCAAAAGTAAGATGCAGTAGGTCAAAGAATGTGTCATCCTCAAAAAGCACTTCTGTGCGGGATCAATGTTCAGTAAATGTAGATGCTTTCAAGCCTATTCTACTTTGGATGCACTCGCATAGATCCTGTGAATGGGAGTCATGCATGTGTGCATCTCAAAAAGAATAGGTCCTTTTGTAACTGAGGCATTTTCTGTGTAGAAACATACTTCACTGAGAAGTGTCTTTAATGTCCTAATGTTTTCCACCACTGATCAGCAGTGCACTGCCTGTTTTCCTGGCAACACGGCAGGTGATAGCCATTGTCAAAGGAAATATCAAAGATTAAGGAGAGTTGTTTAAAGTTGTTGACCATGCTGAAGGCAGTGTCAAGAGATGCATGGGGTTGCCATAGTATCCGTTATCAAAATCAAGATTGTGAACAGAGCAGTCCCCACCAGGAGTGAATTTCTTACCCACAGTCTTTCCAGGGTTCATCAAAGCTTTTAGTTTGCTCAGGGGAAATTTGCTTCTTGAGGGCTGAGATCTTCCCCCTGGGTTTTCCTGCCCAGAAGTCTAAGGAGGTATGTCGCGTCTGTGTGTATGAGGCTCCCGGCCTACAAGAGGGCCTTGGAGACCAAGGATGTGGAGCAGGGAATAAGCTGCAACAGAAGTACCCAGACTCCAGCACGGAATTTCCGGTCACTTTGGAAACAGACAATAGGTTGGATCAGTAATCCCTTGGAGGAGGGGGTACTTGGGAGTTACATGGATGTTGCCTTGCAAAATGTTTTTGCTGCATCAGAAAGTAAGGCTGAGTATGGATCAAAGGAGTCATTGAAGGATGACAGTAAGTCTGGATAGGAAACCATCTGTGCCTGGTGAGTGCTTACCTGTCCAAGAGAGACACTTTGGTACTGGAAACACCCTGGGACCATTTCACTTCAGTTCAACCTGATGAAATGTAGCTCCCCCACCGAGTCTGTAAAGTTCTGCCAAGCTCTTACACCCAGTTGGATCTGAGGGAAGGGTCCTGGGCTTTGGCACTGCCTCTTGAGCCCAGCTGATGAGGTGATGGAGGAGTCTGCAGTGGGCCAAGCTGGCTTGCCTACTGTACATACAAACCCACATGTGGTGTTAACAACTGCAGCACTCAGAACTGCAGCAAACCCACATTTAGTAATAAAATAGCCTGCAACTAGTCAAAGGCACCAGTAATAGCCAAGCAAATTTGGAATGTCTAAGCCAACCGTTTTTAAGTTATGATGAGCCAAAAAAAATTAGGAAACAGTCCAAGAAGTAAGAACACCTCACTTTTCTGGAACTCTCATATCTCCAAGATGCCTTGGCTGATCTACCTCAAACTTTCCAGAGAAGCTTTCCTTGGCACGAGACCATGACTGTGAAATTTCATGTGACTGGGTCTTACTTTGCTGAAGTTACGAAGGTTAAAACCAGAGCTAATCTCTCCATTAGAAATATTCCTGCATAGTTGGTACTCATACCATCTTAGTTGTTAACTTGCTGTTTCTTCAGGCTGATCATATTTTTGCTATTTATTATAGTTGTGGGGTTTTTTTAAGGGTAAGTTCAGAGCAATATAGCTTTGAGCCAGATTGTGCGTGAATGCGTACAGGCATAAGTGGTAAGGCAGAAACATTAGTCGTACATCTGCTGGAGAAGGAACCATAGTTAGAGTCCTGCTCCCACTTGAGTATCACTGGAGAGCTTTTCGGAGTGTCTGGTTTTAGACCTCCCTGTTGAGTAGATCTTTTCTCACTCTGCTTGGTAAAAAAGAGTGTCTCTTGGTCTGCTTATTGCTGTCACCTCCAGGTGAAAAATGCGCCTAGTTGATGGTTGTCAATGATGTCATTTGGGGCTTCCCTAAGTGGCCGCTCCTGCTGTGGGAAGCCATAAAGTTGGCAGCAGCCTAAGACTGGGATCAATGTTCTCCATGGGTGCTCTTGAGCTGCTCTTCACTGTGTCTGAACATCTGTGTCTTGAAACATTGAGTTGCCAAAATTGTGAAATTTCACATGGGTATTGGAAAATACAGATGAAATGTTTGTGGTCTGGGAAGTGGCTTTTATTTTTCAAGTTAGGGACACCTTAGCTGTGGCTTAATTCTGTATAGGAGCGAGACCGCCAGCCCTTTCCTCCACTCTGAGTGCTGTTTTCTGAAGGATGCAAAGACCAACACATGCCACTGCAGATCCTCACTATTGTTAGATGGAGCCAAATGAGCAAAGGTCCCTAAATACGCTGTGTTTAAAGATGACATTGAATTCATTTCACTGAGTCGCTTTATAGACAGAGCCAACAGGGCTGGAACAGATGTCAAGCTGCAATGAGCCCTCGCCCCGAGGCATGGACTGAGCGTTTGAAGTCGATGCTTGACTGCATTTTTCCTTCAGGGGTTCAAGTTTAAAAGTGCCCCGAGAGAATCGGCAGAAGTTGGGTAGTGCTGCTCCTGGAAAAGACCAGGCGTTGGTGATCATGGTTTGGAAGGACTCTGTCTCAGGGTCTCAGGAAGGATCCCCCAGTGCCTGCTGAGCTCTTGCAGCTCATGAGACCATGAGGTGGTCCATGTCTGTGCGAGGCATGGGCTTTGTTTGTCCTCTTTGCCATCTGTACTGGTGCTCACATCTCTACCGGCACTAGCGTCTGTAGCAGAGGGAGGTTGTTACTGCTTCTCACCTAACACATCCCATGCTAACCATACAATTGTCTGTCAAGATGTGGTAGGTTATCATGGGTTAATTCCCTGAAAAAGGGTGTCTGCATAAAATACCTATCAGAAGGTTTTCTATCTGCTCGGGCATTTTATTATTAGGAGCCAGCTAAAAATCAATCTGCCACTACACAGGCAGCCAATGAGAAGCGTGCAGGGTGGGTGTAATGTGATCACAGCTACTTAAACCAGTGATCAGATATACTGCTACAGTCTGCAAAAGCTGCAAGCACTAGAGAAACCCCGCTGAAAACTCCTGGACCACGGAATTAAAATAATTAAGCCTTGCAGTCACTGGAATATATGTTGCTCTTGCAAGGTCGTCATGAGATAAATAAGGGCACAGCTAGAGCACACTGCACATGTGAAACTTTGCTTTTGTCATGTGTGTGATGCAGAGACTGGCTGCTTTTTCTAAAACAATCATAGAATCCTAGATTGGTTAGGGCTGGAAGGCACCTTAAAGATCATCAAGTTCCAACCCCCCTGCCATAGGCAGGGACACCTCTCACTAGAATGACTAGCTGCAGTTGAAAGTGTCCTAAGGATTCTTCAGGTGATGAGAATACCAAAGCCACAGCCGTCAAAGAGGAAATGCAAAGCAAAACATATAGATATGAGGGTGCATCTCTTGATTCCCAGGGTAGCTCGAGCATCGCTGCATGGCAGTGTAAGTGCTCTGCATAGAGACTGCCTGAATGATTTCTTTGGTAAGCAGGGCTCCGCTGGAGGAGATCACCTCAATGAATTTTTATCTTCTTGGCATTTCTAGAAATAGCATGTCTGTGCTCTTCAGTCTGCAAAGCTTTGAGTTACTACTGGTGCTACTCCATCCCATGCTTGCAGATGAAAGTTTCCAAGGAGTCTCATAAACCCATTGCACAAGCTGAGAGAAGAGAGAGAAAACGGCATAGTCCACAATACTGCAATATTACAGTATTGTCTACTGCTGCAGTAACCCTGCTGTGTTTGGAAGGTCTCGGGCATACCAGCACCATGTCTAATCAGTCAAGCAGCCAGTAGTAATTCATAGCCTTGACTGCTGAGAAATTCAGCATGGCCAAGATCGCTATCTGATCCAGCTCAAGAAAGAAGCTAGGGAAAGTGAAGTCCTTTCTGTAGTAGTTTGCTTTTTGACAGTGCCATTTTAACTTTCTGGATTTGCTCCCTTGTTTTCTAAAAAAAACAGTTAAAAGCTATGACACTCAAAAAAATTAAAATACCCCTCATTAAATCCATGATATTATATGCTGACTTTTAACATTTTAGCTAAATGAGGCAGGAGCATCACCAGCCAGATGACAATACAGCTAATCAAAGGCAATATAGCTGTTGGATGGACAGACACTGCTAGAGTTTCATGACTCTAAAGTATATTATTAGTGCACAATGGACCCAGTAAGTATATGTGAATAGAGTATGAAGTCTTCCTTACCTTGCTGCTGGAGTAAAGTCAGCTTCCTTGTACATGATTCCAGCCTACCCCCACATCCCAGTTGCTTGAAACCAGCTATAAGGCAGAAGTGTGGTCAGTAACAGCGGAGCAACAGGAGACTTGCACATTTCTCCACTGCCCAATTTTCTCAGAAAGTAATATTTGATACCACATCAGTTCTACTGTGGTTTTGGGATATAAAATGAAATTGAATTTTTCATTCAGATCCGCTAAACCAAACAGTTATATTTTTCTGTTCTTTGAAATGCAATACCTTTTTAAGCAAAAGATTCCCCTTGTTTTCTGTCCAGCCGAACTGAGGTTACAAAAGAAGAAAATTGCAAGTCCTGTCTACAAGAAATACTGAGGAAAATGTCAAGTGACTTGGGAGTAGCTATGCTAAATAAAAGTGTCAAAAAGATAAAGACAGATTGGGTTGAGACTTGCAGCAGTGGTGACTGGTTCATAGGTCTTGGAGATGGTTCAGAGTAGGGATGCTGCTTCTCCTGAGGTTTTAGAAATCAGGAGGTGGTTATGGTGATGTGGTGATGCTGGAGGAAACACATGACTGTAGTCTGGAGTAACCAGTGGTGGCCAAAAGGCTGGAGAAATAGTAACTGTAGAGCTAATGCATAAAGTACATAAAGTATGTATTAACAATGTTATATTTTCCCAGAAAGACAGTGCTTTCAGACAGCAAATGCTGTGTTCTAAAAGTCTATTTTTTCCCCAATCAGCTGATGCCCAGGCCAAGTGAAATTGATTTTAAACTAAAGGCACCGACGAGCCTGTTTCTTACAACAGCGTGCTTGGCAGAAAAGTGATATATTAGAATTCACATAAACTCAGATTCTCTGACTCCAGGAAAGGAAACTGTATATGTTACCAACTGACGGAAACATGGGCTCCTCTACAGTCTGCCCTTGGGCATGTTCTATTTAAGTTATTCTTTATGTGCTCGTCCATACTTGGTTTCTGTATGGAGACAGTGACATTTATGGTATATGCAGTCTGGAGTACTGCTTCTGCCATAGGTTTTAATGGTTACCTCCACTTACTGAAAAAAAAAGCCTCACCAACCCAGAACTAAGCAGAGATCTTGACATGACGATGATGGTGTGGAAGGTTTAACAGAAAAAAGTTATTACCCAGGTGTGGTGATAAAGTTTGAAAACACTTCAAAGAAATCAAGTTTTCCATTCACTTGATCTGAGCCATACAAATTCCTTTTCTTTAATTTTTCTTCCCTTATGGTATCAAACCATGTAAGTCTGCTCATTCTTTCATCAAAAATGATTCAGACCTGAGGGACACTTGTAATTTGGAAGTAATTAGTAAATAAGTCAGATAAATACTATCCACTGAGAATTGTGAAAGCGCATTGGATAGGACTCCTAAAGAGCTGTATCAAATTTGAACAATTAAAGCTTAAAAAAATTATCAGTAGTTAGTATAATAAGTCCATTTCATCATAAATTAGTTCCCTGTTAATAATTTCTGCTGCTTTTGGAGCGATCTGAAGAGATTTGGCAATCTCAAAAAGTGGTTAAACTGGAAGAAGGAGAAAAATCTGCAAAAGTACAGCATCTTTGGGTTAAAAAGTGGGGCTTTCCAGCTACCTGATTCACAGTATGAACTTGGGCGGTGCGCTGGGAGCCAGTGCTTGCTTGCAGATACAGTCAGCGGGGTGCTGTGCCCAGTGCTGGACCTCAGCTCTGTGGTGTGGGTACTTCCCCCTCCCCAACTAACTTTTAAGAGTGGTTGTTTGGCTTCTGTTGGGGTACAATATATTGTCTCTCTCTTAAGAAAAGCTCAGTTGAGCTCATTTTCTTACACTGAGGTAAAAAACTGGCTTGTGTGACTGCTGCTGAGGGACAGGATTGGGCTCTTCATTTGGAAAAGCAGAGTATGAGCTACAAGGTATGTTTGAATAAATGCAGCTTGTCAGTAGACCAGCCTCCCGCTGCTTGTAAATCCATCTTAAAATCTTGGAGTTCCTCTAGCCAAGTGTCACTTCAGGATCATGAGATGCTACAGGATTTGGCTGTAGCTTTGTACCGATGTAGGGGTGAGGTAGCTGAAACATGCCAATCTGTGCCCTTCCTCTCTGGGAGTAACCTGGGGTCTCTCACTGCCCTCCAGGCTCTGTTAGGGGGTAACATCAGATTTCCTGTTGGGGGGGGTGTTGTATTGTACATTTATTTCACCAGAGTTCCTGGAAGTACTATGCAGCTGTACAGTGCATCAAAACAACGTACAGGTTACAACAAAATAAAGAAATGTGCTGTTTCTACGTAGAGCTCCTTCTGCTTTATTGGGTCAGTAAATTTTGTTCAAGCAATTCACCAAAGTGGGCTTAGCAATGAGTAAGTTCCCTACTAGTGGCAGGTTTCCTACTAATGAGTGTGGATTACCAGCACCTTGCTGTCCTACCCCATGTCCAAATAAAGGTCCACAAGAATTTCCCTCTTTCACCTCATCAGAGCAGGGATAACAGAAGGTTTTGCACAGATATTGAAAAATATGAGAAGTTTGGAGTGGATTGAAGGCAGCTGAACACCAGAACAAGAGTCTTATCACTGCTTGGCATCATTTATTATTACTGCCAGTATGTCTTTCTGCATTTTTATACCCAGATTTAGCATGAGCTTCAATGCGTTTTTCTCCAACAGTTAAAAAAAAAAAAGAAACAACATGCTGAAAGCAGGGAAATTTTGCTTTGCTTGCAGTCATCCTGCATAGTATACCCTATACCTTCTGTAGCAGTTCTGACTGTTAGTAAAACAGCTCTACTGAACATATGCTGACTAGAATATAGATGCAAATCAGGAAATAAAAGCAAGAATAATGGAAATGTTAGAAATGTTAATCATTAGCTTTTAGATCAGACTCTTTTTTTTTTTTCCTTCTCTCATTTACTTAGTGTCTGAACAGGACTGAAGCAGGACTAAAACCCCATCAACAAAATAGGTTTGACAGGATTGATCCTTATGGGTCCCTTCCAACTCAGGATATTCTATGATTGGGTGTTGCTAAGGAATCAGTCTATGTTAAAACAAAGATTTCTTTTTCAGAACAGTCCCTTTTTATGCTGGCAGAGAAAACCTTCGTCTGATTGATTTAGGGCAGTGAATTGGCTTCACTTTATTACTTGCTGTGTGCCTTTAGCACTTAAAAGCAGCAGACATGGTTTGGGGCTGTGCTATGCTAGGCAAGGGGTAAAACCACATAAAAGTTTGTCTCCATCTCCTTTTTTGGCTTGATTCTCCTTATGGCTGGCTTGAGTGCTGCCGATGGCCTCCCTAAGTGGCAGATGGTGCCATGGGGAGAGAAAACTCATGTTTTGCAGGAAGGCCATGAACCTGAAGAGATTCAAGCACTGGCTTAGAAGAGGCTCCCTGGGAAGGCAAGCTGGCACATACCCCACAGGAGCATGGGCAGATCCCAGCTACTCCTTACTGCAGACAGGACAGAGATTGTTCCCATGAGTGCCAGGTCACCAGCATGCAGCAAGGAGAGGTAGAAAGAGAGTTTCAGGCATGTCTGACATCTTACTGAGGGGATGGTTACTCTGTGTGCTGAGCAAAAGGATGTTCTTCCCCCACAGCTTCTAAGCAGGGCGTGCGAAACCCAGGTGGGGTGTTTGCATGGCTCAGCTACTTGAGGCAGTCTTAGAAGGAAGGCTTTTTACTGTTATTTCAAAGGCCTGCCTGTTGGCTGAAAGCAAACAAAAAGACTCAGACAGCATTTGAATTACTGATAAATATTTTAATGAAAATTTTGAGAAGGACACCTGTTGAAGAACTGGAGGAAGGGAATATATTACATGTATACTGATTAGCTTCAGACTTCAAAGTCAGTGTTTTATGTGGAGAATTTCCTCCAGACGTAAAGGCATGTCAACAACCTCTATCATGTATCTTGGTGAGAAAAGAATTTACTCTTTCACGGATCCATCTGTTGCAGCTTGTAGATCTCAAAGTACAAGGTTTTAAATTCTGTTGTCTCTTATGATGGTGAAAATTAGCATCAAATTCCATAGTTGCAGCCAGTGAGGATGGGCTCAAACCTTATCCCATCATTTCAACTTTTATTACAAAAACAACTAATGCAATAGTCTTACAAACTGCCTGGCTGTTTTGCCTCTCACTTCAGTTTTTCTCTCTTTTAATGAGGTGTTCTGTTTAGGGCTGGGGTAGAGTTTATTTTCTTCACGTTAGCTGATGAGGGGCTACGTTTTCGATTTGTGCTGAAAACAGTGTTGAGCAACGCAGGACCTCAGCCAAGGCCTCTTCTGCTTCTCACCCTACACTACCAGTGAGTGGGATGGAGGTGCATAAGGAGCTGGGAGGGGACACAGCCCAGACAGCTGACCCCAGCTGACCAAAGGGATATTCCAGACCATATGACATCATGCTTAGCATATAAAGCTGGGGGAAGAAGGAAGGAGGACACATTTGGAATAATGGTGTTTGTCTTCCCAAGTCACTGTTAGGTGTAATGGAGCCCTGCTTTCTTGGAGATGGCTGAACACCTGCCTGCCCATGGGCAGTGGGGAATCAATTCCTTGTCTTGCTTTGCTTGTGCATAGGTTTTGCTTTACCCCTTAAACTGTCTTTATCTCAACCAATGAGTTTTCTCACTTCTACCTTTCCAATTCTGTTCCCTGTTCAGCAGGGGCTGGGAATGAGCAAGTGGCTGCATGGTGCTCAGCTGCCAACTGGGCTTAAGCCACAACACAGTGTCAGAGCTTTCAGAGAACTTTTTTTTTTTTTTTCCTGCTACCTTCCACCTTGTAAAGTCATTTGTACATGTAGGGAGTGAATGGCAGGTGCTGGGAGGGAAGACTTAGAGTACACTACACATGGGTGCTAATGACTGCACAAAGGGGAAAGCTATGAAGAATCCAGCCAACAACCTTGACTTAATTGTCACTTTCCCTCTTACTGTTTTCATGCTGGAAGTTCTTAGATATCCTGTTCCTCTGCAAAATTTCCAGACAGGTAGGATTCAGGTTCGTGTCAAATTGCAAACAGCCATATCCTCCACAGAAGATACTTCTGTTGATCTAGTCATAGTTTCGACTAAGACTGCCCTAAGCCATGTGTAAAACAGTGCCAGAATGGAGAGGAGGAAAAAAAAAGGGGAAAAAAAATGATACTCATGCGACTTTGTTTTGCTTTATGAAGCCAAATAAAAGATCCCAGCTAGTGTAGGTTGGCTTATCATCAGCATAGTCATGTTAAGTATTAAAATATTTTAAAAAGGGGGAAAAAATTTGTTCCACTCCAGGAAACTTCGATGTTGGATTGTATTTGTAATGTAACAAGGGCTGAACTGACTTCATCCTTCAGTTTGGCAAGCCTTCTCCTTCCAGGGTGAAACTTTTCATTCAAGCTTTTGGCCTAGAGCAAAAAAGCCTATAGAAAGCATGTTGGTTGGATGTATGTACATGAACATATCGAAATGAAGCATCAACAGTGCCAATTTTCTAAATGTTCTCTTACAGTTAAGTTGCTAACATAAACAAGTAGGAATTGGCACCGAGATAGAGCTGAGAAATAGGGAACAATTTATTTACCATTGTTCTTTTTTCAGAGCTTTAAAAAACAAAACAGGGCTTTTTTGCTTTCTGGAACAAATGTAAAAGGACAAACTAGAGTCTAATAAAAAAAAAAGTTAGTAATAAAATGCAAAGCAAAACACAGTGCCTATAGGACTTGCTTTATTGGAACATACAGGAGAAACATACTCTGCGGATGTAACATTTACTGCTATATTGAGATACGGATAATCAATATATCGCAGAAACATCCTTGCTTCAGAGTGGAAAATCAAAATTCTGCAATCATTTCTGCCTGGGAGAGTTTGTGAGTTTGGTCAAGGTTTTTTTTTTTTGGTGATAGGATTGGAACAGACCTTTTGTCGCCGCGCTCTCTGTTCATGCGCCTGTTAGTATAAATGTTTCCTTCTTTCAGGAAGCAATTCAGATTGCCCTTTTTCAGTGCAATTACTGCTGTGTTAAGTTCAAGTAATATAGCATCTAAAAACATTTATGGAGCAAAGAAAAGAAGCCTTTTATTCTAGCCTTGCCAAGAGCAGAAATAAAATGAGCTGTTGTGCTGGAAGTGTAGAACTGCATGAGGATTTGTAATGTCCTGTTTCTCGTGGTTTGGTCTTGTGTGCAGCCTGAGATTTGTGTAGTTTAATGAGACTGTGATTCGTTTATCCTGTCAAGCTTTAAATAATAATTAAAAAAAAACCCTCAGAGCACTTCCTTCCTTTTTTGAATTACGTGTTTTTGCAACTATGGTATCAAAAGCTGTCCCTTAAAAAGAGGGAGGAGAACCAAATACAGTTATGTATGTTGGCTGGATTTTTTTTTCCTTATATTTTATTAGACACTGTGCAGACTATGGATTTCTCTGCGCCTGTGCCTCTCTGTCTTGTTTCAGGGCATTAAGAGATTTCTGCCATCATGTTCAGTAACACATGACATCACAACATCAGCACAGGCTGCTCCTGAAGTGTGCTTTTGCAGGGGGGAAAGGGATTAAAACCTTATACCCTGGGCAAGGAAGGATCAGTCCCACAGAAAGCCAGGCTGTGCTGAGGATGAGCTCCTGCTCGTGTTGTGCATCCTCAGGCACCAGCCATGCCTGTAGTTTGGAGCATCTCCACATGGAGTATGAAGTGACATTCACAGGGTAGAAGGAGTGAAAAATGTGTGCAGCTGTGTTGTGGGTGCAAATCCATTGCAAAGCCCAGTCTAAGGATCCCCTGGTGCACAGAGTGGGAGGGGAGCAAGGACAGCATAAGGACCTGTAAGGAGCATGGTCTGTGCCTCAGGGTCCTCTTTCCCATGTATGAGGATGGTGACAAGCAGCACGTTGACCTGGGAAAAGCTTCCCAGAATAAGGGGGAAAGGCAGCTCAGGTCCTGCTGCTCACTCATATCCTGCCTGGTGTAGGAGCATGGTGGCCTCTTTCCCACTAACCAGTGGAAGTAGTAGGGTGGGATGCTCTGGGGCTGAGCCTGCCTTCAGCTTCAGCAGGGCTCACCAGGTGCTTCCGCAGAGGGAAGGATATCACCATTCTGGTGGGAGGAAGTTTTTGCTTCCAGTTCTCTCGCCTTAGTGCTGAGGTGTCCCTGCTTCTGGCAGGTGTTGTTTTGCTCTTTCACTAGCACTCCTGCCCTGTGTTGGCATACTCACTTCCTCCTCATTGACCTCACCTCATCAATAAAAGTAAATACATCAGTAAGGTGGTTATGTATGAATGGAGGATGCACAACTAAGTGATGGCCACCAGTCAAAAACGCGTTTTTTCCACGCCTGGCTTTTACCTCCAGCCAGCTTGTGGTTTCAGCCTGGAAGCCTCATGCAGACATGCAGAGTTTGGCTTCCCAGGACCTTAATGCCAGTCAAGTCCATTGAGGACAATTGCAGTTCCTCTACAACCAGCAGTTTGTGAGAGGGAGCAGAGATGCACAAACGCAGCACGGAAAACACGTGTGCAGCTCTCTCACTTGATTTGCAAGGCTTTACCCACATAGAGGAAATACTGATGTGCAAGGGTATAACTAGCTGGGATGGTGTTTGTACAAAGCTGGATCCCTCTGAATATCCAGTGGCATACTGAATTTCACTTTGGAAAAGTGACTTGTGCTGTCTTTGGATATTTTCAGAAGTTTTATACTGATAAGAGGTTTTTGTTGTGGGTTGCTGGTTTTTTTTTCCTTGTGCTTGGATCAAAAGGCAGTGTTGTGTCAGCTGAAATATAGATTCATAGAATCATGGAATAGTTAGGGCTGGAAGGGACCTTAAAGACCATCAAGTTCCAACCCCGTTGCCATGGGCAGGGACACCTCTCACTAGAGCAGGCTGCTCAAGGCCTCATTTAACCGGGCCTTGATCACTGCCAGAGAGGGGGTATCCACCGCCTCCCTAGCCAACCTGTTCCAATGCTTCACCACCCTCACAAAGCAGAATTTCTTCCTGATATCAAATCTAAATCTACCCCCTTCCAATTTAAAACCACCTCCCTACATCCTATCACTCCATGACCTTCTAAAAAGTCTCTTCCCAGCTTTCTTGTATGCCTCTTCAGGTACTGAAGTCTGCTGTAAGATTTCCCTGGAGCCTTCTCTTCTCCAGGCTGAACAAGCCCAACTCGCTCAGCCTGTCTTCATAGCAGAAGTGCTCCAGCCCTCTGATCATGGCCCTCCTCTGGACCCATTCCAATAGTTCCATGTCCTTATGTTGGGGACTCCAGAACTGGGCACAGTACTCCAGGTGGGGTTTCGTGAGAGCAGAGTAGAGGAGGAGAATCACCTCCCTCGACCTGATTGCCATGCTTCGTTTGATGCAGCCCAGGACATGGTTGGCCTTCTGGGTTGCAAGCGCACATTGTCGGTTCATGTCAAGCTTCTTGTCCACCAGCAGCCCCAAGTCCTTCTCTGCAGGGCCAAAAACTGTCCAGAATGGTGAGACAGTAGTTCTGCAAGGGCAGAAAAGATACTTTTGCTGCTTCTCTACTGTTTCTGTGTGAAGTCATGCCTAAGGACTGTGGCCCAGGTGGTGGCTTCTGCATCCATGTCCCATGGTGGAACCATGGCTATGTGAGGGGGCTCCTTGAGAGGCTGTAGGGACTGAGTTGTACTATGAAAATCACTTATTTTCAGCACAATTATGTGGCACTTCTGCCCCTTTGTAGTTTTGAACCTGAAGTGATTTATGCTGAAACTGTTCTGAATTTCACATGCAATGAAATGTCGTACATTTCTATAGAAATCCTCAGTTATGATGACAAGACTGTATTCAGCTCATGACCAGTCCGTAGAAGACAAAGAGGTTGTGTTGCTTTCCCTGGCCTAAAATGTGGGAGGAAATTCTGACTGGAGTGTTGAATTTTGGCGTGTATCAGGGCAAGAGCTGCTGTCATGGCTCCTGAGGAGAGATGCTGCAAGTTGGATAGATAAAGGTTGACCCGAGAGGTGCAGTCAGTCACTGCGAAGCTGGGTTCTCCCTGGCCCTTGATGCTGTGATGAACATTTCCATTGGCAGCAGGAAAGTCTGTACATAAAGGCTAAGAGCCATTATGGTTATTTTTACTTCCTTCCTGTCAACCCACACTCGTGTAACCTGTATGTGGGCTGTGGGCTGTGCAGGCAACACTGTGGGCTGTAGTAAAGTGATAGCTGGCTTCAGTGCTAAGCAGCTTGAACCTGATGATGGAGCATGGATGGTGGGTATCAGATGCATAGAAGCTACCTTTGACCTCCCACTGAAGCCTGGAGATTTATGTATCTAAGCCCCTATGCTCCTGCAGAATAATCTAGGACACGTTCCTTGGCAGAAGCCCCACTGAGCATTTCTCCAGCTGCCGGGCTGCCAGCTCGAGTGAGATTTTACTGCAAGTCTCACTATATTTGGTAATTTTCTTCTAGCCGGAGCTCCTGGAAATGGGTCATTAGTAAAAATAATAAAAAATAAAATTAAAAAAAACCCCCACTCCACTCCACCTTCATCCCCTTTATCTTGAATTCCTCGGGTTCTATCAGATAACCTGAGAACAGGCATGCTGCCTGTCTGCATCCCCAGAAACAAACCAGAACCTGAGGCTCTGCTTTGGAAAACCCTTGGCTTGAGATTCTTGGCTTGTATTTAGCAGCTGAATTGGGTTAGCAATATCATCATTTCCCTATCTCCCAAAGAATATTCCCCAAGAAGATAACTAAATATAGGTTAAAGAGGCACTGAGCAATATAAATTTTAAAAAAAGTATATTAAAAATTCTCCTTCTTATTTGTTTGAATGTTTCTTCATTTGTTTTAGATGATACTCTGTTACGTTGCCACAAATAATAAATACTGAACGCAGCTTGAAGGAAGGAGCCAGATTTATTGGGACTAACAAGGAAGTTGTCCAAAAGAGATTCGTTAATTAGGAGGCCTAATCACAGCCAATAAGACAAGTGCCCAGGCCATCAGCAGACTAATATACATCTTTTGGCAGTCACCACTCCCCACAGGCTTGCCTGTCTGTTGCTGCCTACTGTACGGCTTCCACCGCAGAAATGATGTGATAATGCTAAAACCAATTTGGCACTTCCCACATGAGAGGATGAGTGTGTTACCCCCATCCTGAAAATGCAGCCTCCAGCTGTCTCGCCCTATGCCAGAGGTTTCTTAATACCCTGGAATTAGCTGACTAAGAGATGAAGCAAACTAAAGGAGCGTTTTCTATCTGTTGAGGCTGCCTAAGCTTTCCATCAAATAAACCCTGGTCTGATTCTCAGCCCTTTGGGAACGGTTGCCCACAGCTAACATTTGCTACTCCAAATAACCCCGAGGTGACCTTCTCACTGCAAAGCTGCAGCCAAGAAAAACCCTGTTTAACATAACAGTGCGCAGCTTAGGACATCAACTTGAACCGTCCTGACCTCTGAGCTGCTTGGGTCTGTACAAATTAATTTAACAATAGACAGTGTTGAAAGGGAGGAATGTTTCAAAGGATTTTTTAAAAAAAAAGAAAAAATGTCCCTCATCCATCTTTTCTCATTTAAGAAATAGTCAGGAGGCCTACTTCAGAAAAATTAAAAGTGCTCCTTGTTGCAAAACAATGGGCTATATAAGGGGAGGGGGAGCACATTTGTTTCTTGCATCTTAGCGTGGTGAAACGAAATTTCCCATAAATGGGTGCCGCTTTTGGAGAATCGGCCTTCAGTTTCCAGGGGGAATTGGCTTTATTTCCTAGGATGCTTCAGAGATCCCCTCAGGGCTTGCCTTTCTTTTCCGTAGCCACTGCTAGTACTTCTATTAAGCACATAAATAAGTGTTCCTTTTCTGCCTGCTTCACTGGTCTGTACCTTGTGTCATGCTTTCTGTGGCTTCCATGCAAGTAACCTGACTGGGTAAGAAGGCAGCCCCTCTCCATATGGTACACAAGGCCTAAATCAGTTAATGATTAAAAAAGCCTGTCAGTCAGGAGATATGTAGCAAAAGGAGACAAAAGCTACAGGGGAAAACATCTTTTATTACTTCTGCCGAACAGGAACCTGGGTTGGGTTAAATCTTGGCTCTTTTCCCTTGATGCAGACATACTCCTCTGGTCCTCTGTAGCTGGAGCTTTGACTCCAGCCATCTCATCGTTTGTAAGTAGGATTGCTACAGCAGGGGTGGGGAGGTTGGAGACAGTAAGCAGTGTTAATGAAAATTTTAAAATTTGCATAGAATTGCTTTGGCAGCTTGGAAGCTGTGTGATGAGCATGGATGACAGAGATGGAAGTTTCTTCCTGAAGCATCCAGTAGACTTCAATAATTACATCTACAAAACCACCTGTTTTTCTTTATTTAGCCAGTGCAATTCACTGCGATCATTGTTTCTGGCCTCCTACACAAATGTTTTTTTGCTCTTCCTTCTGGAACACCGGCCATGAGCCCCAGAAGCATCCCCAGGTGGTACCGTGGGAGATTCCCCAGTGAGCAGCAAAGGGGTCTGCCGCCAGCAAGGGGATGGGGAGCTCTTGGAAAGGCTGCCCTCTTCTCCCAGACATTCCCAAAGCTGGGGACTGGTAGGTGTGAGACAAACCACAGGGGCTGAGGGGGAGAGGACCGGGTGTTTAGTGCGGAGGCAGATAAGATAAGGATATATTGCTCTGGACTTCCTGCTGTGCTCTGCGCACTATCTTCAAGATCCTGTGAGGTTGTAGGGGTCCTCTTGCAACTAATACAGTAATGACCTTGAATTTGCTTCCAGCTCAGCTGTACTGCCGGAGGACAAGGCTTTTCTTGTGAGCAAAAAAACATTAAAGCAGCACAGAGATTTGCCTGCATAGCTCCCGTCTTCAAGAGATTTGAGTATCCTTTTTGAGGCCCCATTTGCAACAGGGGATTGTAGATAAGCTTCTGCAGTAGTTAATGTGTAAAGTTTTTGGATTTATTCTCACTGGTGCCTCTCCTTCTGCTTGCAATGTTGACAAATGTACCGCTGTATGCTGATTTATATAGCTATTTTGTCACTGCATGAAAAAAGGTGATCATGTGTGTGCTCAAAGGTGCACGCTGACCAAGATGAGTGCGCTTTTGTGACCTTGTAAGTGTCAGGGGGAAAAAAATTGATTTAAAAATAATTAATAATGCAGCTCATTCCTTTTTCAGGTTGCAACCTGAATATCAGATTTAGAAATCCAGCGTAACTCTTCATGCTGAGGCAGTCAGCTTCACCAACCGTCACATGTTATCACAATTAGAAATGTTCATAATCTCATACCTGAGTTAAGACTAAACCCCTTCTATTCCTAGTCAACTTCTGATTAAAAGATACAGCAAAATGTGGAAGAAATTGAGAAAAACATGAGCGTTTTTTAGGCATTATGTTTAAATTGTGTTTTGACTTGTTACGTGACTCAGTGGAAAATATTAGTGACCTCTTCCTTTATAGCTTCGACTTCCTGCAAGCTTGTCTGCTAAAAAGATTCTGGGAGATGCTTCCTTTGCAGATCCTGCAAGAAATGTACATTCAGCGGGAGAAACATCTGACTGAGCAGAGTCTAACTTACACAGTGGTTTGGAAGCCACGTGTTGAAAAGTGCTGGGGAAACACAGCAGGGAAAATGATAAAAAGGGATGAAAGCAGTACAGACGGGCGAGAAATGCTGATTTAAAAATGCATACCATCTGAACACTGATGAGTGGGCAGGTTGCAATAACTTCAGGGCAGACCTAAGTTGCACAACAGTCATACACTGTAAGTCGACTCCCACAGGACATCGCCTGTAGGGATCTAAAATTGGAAGGGGTTGCAGGAGGGAGAGCATCGAGGTGCTGCAGAGAACAAGCTTGCAGCACCAGCAGAGCACAAGTAGGAAATGGGTCAGCTGGAGTAATAGCTTTTATTCCATGTGGTTTGTGTGAGCCAAGCCAAACGTGTGTGGAGCACAGGGTTATCTCGCTCAGGAAAATTTTATTTCAGTGTATTAGAAATGAATGTGTTTGCAATGAAATTTGGGCATCCAAGTGTGACATGAATTCTCTCTCTGGTTGGGGAGTGCCCTGAGTCTCAAAGTCAGCTTTTTTTTTTTTTTTTTTTTTTTTTTTAATGTTCTAGGCTTTGTCTAGGTCATTAAAATAGTCTGTGTTTGGCAGTGTAATGCTGTGGCCTCACATTCCCCGGAGGTCAGCAGAAATGCAAGCCTGAAGTCTCCCTGCTAATACCACCTGCGGTTTGTTCTCGCCTCTGCATTGTGGTAGGCAATCTCCTCTCCCCTGCTGAAACAACTGGATGTGTGGCCGCACTCAAGTGGATAAAAGGGCTGACCCAGTTTAAAAAGAACCAAAAAAACCCAACCCCCTGACATATATTTTTCCACCTTAGTCTCTCCCAACTCCCCCCCCCACCCCCCACGCTGTGTGAGTTTAGTGGTGCAGTTTGTAACATGCCAGCTCTGTACACAGGGGTGGTGGCGGTAATGGAGGCTCAGTGCAGGAGTGAAGGGCAGCGTGGCAAACACCTTACACCGGTGTTATTGCCAGTTTCTTTGCGAGGTGAAAACACAGGCTTAGTTGCAGCTTTGGTCTAAAAACTCACTTAGCTTTGATGCTAAGTGCTTGTAGAAAGGCAATAGTGCCTTTTTGGTCCCTCCTGATGGTGAGGTCTAAGCAGAGAGCGTGCTGTCAGAGGCGCGTGGAGCTGTGCCTGCTGTTCAGATGCAGTGTGATGAGAGGGTGGCTCCTTGGGCACTAGCTGTTAATGAAATCTGGGACTTCTGCCACTCCAGTTCCCCTTCTCTGGTCACAGTTGGCAGGTACAAGGAGCTGTTGAGTCCCACCATTAAGAGGTCAGTGAAATAAATGGTGTTGGAAACAAAACTCCAGAAGAAGGGGCTTATTTTTAATCCAGATCAGGTTAAGTCATCTGTCACTAAGTAGTACTCTTGAGTTACGTTGGAATGTAGCAGCTGTGATGCAGGGAGGTGAATGATAAGGCTTACAGTGAGGGCTGGTTGGATTTTCTTCAGCCAGATTTGCCACTAATGCCCACACCTCTTGGTTGCACGAGTGACTTTGTGTAAGGGCGTAGTGTGCACCATGGTCCAGAAATGCATTAGTGTGTTTTCCTTGGAACACAGCCCCCAGTCAGACTTTATTTAATTTGGGCTATGTGTCCCTCTTGGTAATGCATAAGCTGTCCAAAGTCCTCGGGCACTTAGCACAGCACAAATTTCCAAGTCTAGATCTGACATCTCCCCCTGCTTCCCCTTTATGTAATCTCCATCCTTACCCTAAAGGCTTGTGTTTAGTTAGTTGTGCCAGCTGTCCCCTGCAGTTTGGAAAAAGCAAACCGCTCACACCTTGATGTGGAGATCTCCTTCATGCCGCCTCAGTGTGCACGCAGCATCCATAGCAGTGACACAACAGTCGCTCTCTTAATCACGTCTGATCCTGGGCTGCGCTCCCCAGCAAACAACGTGTCCCATTGGTGCTGTGCCAGTTTGTACCATCTGAGGAAAAGAAAAGGCTGCACTCAGACCCTCCAGTGTGATGCCCTCCCCTGTATGATACCCACAGAGCATCATCCTTTCAGGGCTGTGAGCAGAGGAGGGCTGTCCAGCTGGGAGTTTGTGCTCCCTGCCCGGTCCCTTTGGGGACAGGCTTGCTCGCAGTCCCACTGCATGAGGACTTTCAGTAGCAAAAGAGAAGACAGCTGATACTGTCCCTGCTGTGCATACAGCCAGACCTGGGTTTTGCTTTTGCTGTCTTAATGCTATACTCGGTATAGCAGAAGCAGGCAGGCACATGATCTCCCCAAAGGCAGGATCCAGTGTTACTGTAGAAACTGGCCACCAGCTTCTTTTGTAGCTAGCAACTGTCACTCTGTGGTTACAGCCAAAGTGTGTCACTCCTGTGGTGTTTGCAGGCTCTCTGGAGTTTGTTTCTGTTTCTGGATCCTCCGCGCTACAACTTGGAGATTAATTCAGCACCTTCTATCAAAGCATATTAAGATATTCCTGAATTGCATCTAATTTTAGAACCATGCTTGATTAATATTTGATGTTCTTTCCAGGTTTCATTTTCCTTCACCAATACTTCAAGGCACAGAGGAGCTAGTAAAGGCATTGCTATGAAACCGAACTTGAAGCAATGGAAACAACTCATGCTGTTTGGGATCTTTGCATGGGGTCTGCTTTTTCTGGTGATTTTCATCTATTTTACGGATAGCAACACTGCTGAACCAGTTCCCAGTTCCTTTTCTTACATTGAAACTAAGAGGCTTCTGCCCCTTCAGGGCAAGCAGAGAGTCATCATGGGAGCCATACACGATCCATCATTCTCCGAAACCATCGATGGGAATGAGGTACTTCTTAGTGAAGATCTCTTAGATACGTTTAAATTGGGGACTGGAAATTATAAGAAGTGGACTGATTTGGAAGATGCCTTTAGAAATGAAGATGAGTTTTTTCCATCCCAGATAGGAAGAAAATCAAAAAGTGCTTTTTACCAAGTGAATGATGATTATTTATTTGCTGCTGGTCAGCCTCGGCCGCACAACCACCTTCAAGAGATAGCAAAATTCATCTCAGCTGATGAGGACAATCCAAAAGTAAATATTTTACAGAACAACTGGAACCATCAGAGAAGAATGAGGAGAAGGAGCGCAAAGCACAGGAGAAACCAGATGCTCGATGAATCTGATGATTGGGATGGGCTGTATTCCACAATGTCGAAATCCTTTCTTTACAAGCTTTGGAAAGGGGATGTCTCTTCCAAGATGCTAAACCCTCGACTGCAGAAGGCGATGAAAGATTATTTGAGCACCAATAAGCATGGGGTGCGGTTCAAGGGAAAACGAAACTCCAAGTTGACGGGAGACCAGCTATTCTGCGAGCTAAAAGAAAGGGTGAATGTGAAAACAATAGATGGCAAGGAGGCTCCCTTCTCCACTCTTGGATGGGAAAAGCACGTTCCCCAAATTCCACTGGGCAAATTGTATACACATGGCTTTGGGAGCTGTGCCGTAGTTATGTCTGCTGGTGCAATACTGAACTCCTCTCTAGGGGATGAAATAGGTGGGTGAAATGCATCTATTCATGTGCATATATGTCTGTAAACATTTGTATTCGTGTTTGTCTTTC
This sequence comes from Laterallus jamaicensis coturniculus, assembly GCA_022605575.1. NCBI lineage: Eukaryota > Metazoa > Chordata > Aves > Gruiformes > Rallidae > Laterallus > Laterallus jamaicensis. The sequence continues at coordinate 7,756,430 of JAKCOX010000023.1, read as the reverse complement.
AAAAGGTTTGTTCTCCTCAAGCATAGGTCTCTAAAACTGGGTCCTTCCCTCTCACCAGCATTACATGAGTGTGAGCTTACAGATTTCAGTGAAACTGTTCCCTTTCAGGACAATACAACTGAAAGGAAAATCAGGCCTGAAGCCGTAATTTGATTTAAAGAAAACAATGATGCCTTCTTATCATATTATGGCTTGCAGTATAAAGGAGGCATGAGTTTCCTCAGGTCTGCCATATTTGACATTTTGCTACAGGATGTGTTTGTTTCTTCAGCAGATGAGAACCATGTTCAGGTTCTATTCTGCAAAGCTGTGTTGTACTCATCTATATTTCACGGTGGCTCATAGAGAAGCTGCTTGTGGTGTTGCTATCCCAGACTGAGCTTTGTCTCCATGCCCAGAAGCAGTAGAGCATCCCCTTCATCTCTTGCGTGTTTAGAGTTCACAAACATACAGAGTTCAGACCTTTGAGCAGCCTCATGTGCTGAGGTCAAGTCCCCTGACCTCTTTTCCAAGAGTGAATTTAAATTAGTTGAAGTATCTCCTCCCATTGTTTCTCCATTGCTGCACCAAGTCAGTGAGGTTGCAGGTGTTGGGATGTCAGTGCCACACAGAATCCCCCGCTTCAAAGTGAGAGCTTCGTGGTATCTGTTCAGAAGGGCATTGTGGAGCCATAAAACTAATCCAGATCAGTTTGGGTTTTTTTCTTTTTAGAAATGAGTGTTGCTGCTCATGTTAACATCTCAGTAGTTCTTCATTTTAGTAGTACACGTGCAGTATGCTAAAAGTGCCAAAAGAAGGATGAAATGTATGTCTCAAACTTATTTCTGTAGCAAGAAGAGTTATCTCCTTCACCTCTCTATAAAAATCTTTTGATGTGCACTCACTAATCCTCCCATCGTCCAGGACTTCACATCCCCAATACCTGCTTCATTGCACTGCGTCATCTCCTTGACACAGATGGGTTTCCTTTAAATCTCTGGGCTATATTTGAGCTGCTGTCATTATCAAACTACTCTGATAGGCTTCCAGCGCAGCACAGGTGCCTGGCCATCTTGAAGCTAAAATCACACCAGGGTAACCCCCAATTTCTCAGGAGGTCACTCTGATGTAAAAAGTCTTTGGTGTAAAAATGCTTAACGGTTCCTCCTTACTCCAGTGTGTTATCCTTGACTGAAACAAAATCTTCTGTCAGTGTTCCACAGTACGCCCAGTTTACACCAGTATGGAGTAGTGCTGTACTGGAAAATCCATAGCACTTCATGACATATTTACATATCTACATACTACAACATGCATGATGACAAACTTCCACATGCAGGAGCAGCTGAAGATCTTGACATGGTACCTGGGGGCTGTATGCTCCTGGGTGTACCCATTTTCTGGGGAACACTCTGGGCACAGAAAGTTTATGCTATTCTCTGAGGAAGAGCTTTTGATTTAATTGGGAAATTGTAATCTGATGCCACCTAAAGGAATGCTGTTTGGTGAGGTCTACAATGAAGCTTCAGATCTCTTCCTACCTGTAGTACAGGGAAGTGTGTGGGGCAGCAGGAGTCACAGAAGGTTTTTTCCAAGTGTCCTCCAAGCCATGGATAGGTACTTGTGACTGAGCAGACAATTCAGCACAGAATTATGGGGGTCAAGTGACTGCTGAAAGCCGTGCCAGAAGGGCCTGGTGCAAACCCATGAGTTGTCAGCATGGCTCTTGGGAAATGCCAAGATGCTAGAGACATTGTGCCAGTTTTTCTCACTTAAAATGGAAAATGAAAGCTACAGCATCTGTTTGTATTGTTATTTGCATGGGGAAGAAGTTCTGCTTCCCCTGCAGAGTCCAGATAGTGTGTGTTACAGCTGAGCTCCTGACTGTGCCTTTCCACCTCCCCTCTAGTCCTTGGAAAAGTGAGAAGAGTCTGACCAAGAAGAAAAAGATGTTCAAGATGCTCTTTCTCCCCATGCATCCCAGCTGTAGAAGAGTGTCCTCTCCCAAAGCTGGCACCAGGGCTACCAACACTCCTGGCTGAAAATGCAAGCCAACCTGCTAGTTTGGAGGCACCTTGGGCAGCTGGTGATCCTGCTCTGTGGAGTCAGCCTGGCACCCACATTATGGCCCTCTGTAGAGGTGCAAAAAAGTCAGGATCATTAGGAAGAGGGGGAAAAACACCCCATGCATGAGTTCTGGGTTTTGGGCCATGGACTGTACAGTCTTGGTTGATGAAGTTGCTGCAGGCAAAAGGCTTTTACTATTTATCCGCCTAAAAGAAAAAAAAAGTCTTAAGAGAGCAGCAGCAGAGGACCTTTCTCTTCATAGGCCTTTAGCTCCCTCTTCTGTAATCCTGTTAGAAGCGCAGACAGAAACGTTAATTTGGGTCCTGCCTTTGGCCCTTCTCCCTTTCATCTCTCCGTTGTTTTTTGGTAAGTTTTTTTGGGGGAGGTTGGTTGGTTTGGTTTTTTTTAATGAAACTAGGTATGGAAATACCGTGCAAGAGCAGCATCCACTCCCATTGTGATCATGCCATTTAATAAGAGACCAAATTATTTTGGTATCGCCATGAGGGGATCTGAGTTCAAAACCCCAAATTTTTATATCTTTAAAATGGTTATCTCCAAATACTTAATAAGAGCTAAATCAGCTGACTTAAAACCAGTTGCTACCAGTGTTAGGGAGTGTCCTGATGGTGAAGGAAAGGTGTTTACTCTTGACATGAAGAAACAGCATGAGTAATGGTGGAAATGCCGCACACCGTCTCTCAAGTTATGAACCATACAATTCCCATTTCCCAGACCAGTTCTCAGTCAACAGGTTGTTGAAAAGTTATCAAATGCAAGTCCAAATGTATGATCTTAAGTTCATAAGCAGGTTTCAAGTATAAAGGACCTCTGGTTTTCTTTTCCGTCTCCAAAAATATGGAGTACCTGCACCTTCTATTGACTTCATGTCCTCTAGGTCCTACGCAATCAAGATGCTTATGTATAGAGAAGAGAAGGCTAGGTGTTGAGGCTGGGGTTATCCCTGAATAGGGATATAGAAAAAGCCTCCCCGTCCTCTTAGTTCCTGAGGAGTTGGGCTCAGGTAACATTTGGCAAAAATCTCTTTTTAGATACAACATGTTAAAGCAAGCAAGTATTGCTGAGATTGGACTGCTGGCTTCATGTCACACAACATTTTCTTGTCTGGAGTACAGGAAGTGTGGAGTAGAAGTGTCAAAGAATGGAAGATACCAGTGTGATAGGATCAGGCCTGAACTCCCATCAAAGCATCTTGGTTATCTTTGGAAACTTCTGCCTCCTTCATTTTTTAGTTACACACAACCACATTTTAAGTAACTAAACATCTGTATAAACTCTCCCTATGGGTTAAGGCATTACATGCCCATTTTGGGCTAAATCCTATTCTCTGCTTCCGTCAATAGAAGGGACAAGCGTAGACCAAAGCGGGGGCTACTGAGAGGGAGAGTGTGTTTCTGGGCAGTGGATGTAATGCCTTACTCTCTCTCTCAGGCCTGTTGGGCTTTGAGGTCCCCTAGGATGAAAGACTGGGAGAATGATTATCTTTTATCCAGTGGAGGCTTGCACATAGTGTCTACCCTTGACCCATACTTGACCTATAGCTGCTTTCTATTCTGCATGACACCGAGGTCAATAGCATGTGGGGAAACTTTGACAGTTGAGCTCTGTTAGCTCTCTGCTACCAAGGGATCCTCAGGTTTCTGTGCGTGAGCAGGCTTGTGGGCTGGCTTCTATACAGACACCCTTTAAGACTTGTACTGACCTTACACAATATGATTAATATTTTTAGGGTAGTCTGAGATTTTCAGGTATTATAAAATACTGTGAAGCATAAGCTTATAGATAAGTGTTGTACATTCAGATGTGCAATTAGATATCCTTATAATTAACATGTTTTTACATTGAGTAATTCTTTATCTGTTTTGCAATAGAAATAGCAAGCAATGGTGTGTACTGGGTGGACTAATAACTTTCCCACACTACATTTATCCAATGAAGAGAAATATTTAATTATCACAAACTAAATTAATAGATGATTCTGTGCTTTTTCCAGTGGATTTTAATAATGTTAATAATGTATGGCAGATGCACGAGGATTTTTGTTAACACATAGCGGAATGTTTATCATCCTTAGACTATGAAGATTAGGAAAGATGTGTAAGTTTTATGTTAGTTTAGATCACTTGTTTTACTTTACCGTTCTATGTTACTAAAAAAACCCAAAAAATATCCCCTCATTTATGCCCCTAGATTCTCACGACGCTGTCTTAAGATTTAACTCTGCTCCAACACGTGGCTATGAAAAAGATGTTGGAAATAAAACAACCATGCGGATCATTAACTCACAGGTAAGATCTTCCTTTTGTGAATTTAATGCTTCTGTACAGTATGACATTCAATTAATAACTTGTGAGGGAAGTGTTGGGTAATTTGTGAAGCAGCTAGTGATTTTACAATCATGATGTAGAGCAGGTAAAAATTCTCCCTTACAGGGATGTTCACGCTGCTGGCCGCGTAGAGCGATTGCAGTAGTTAACCTGATATACTCGTTTCAAAGAAATGGTTGGTGAAGTTTCTCATGTGTCTGCCCTCCATCTGTAAAGGCTCTGCAGGATGCCAGAGCTGTCAGTACAGAAGACATTCACCACACTGCCTCCGGGATCTTCACAAAGCCCAGGCTGTGGGATCCCAAAGCTCTTTTCTCATGTTCTCCAGTTCCCCAATTATTTCCTCGCTGGAAGGCAAAAGAAGTGGGAACTGAGTTGTCTTAATACATAACTTCAGGCAAGTCATCGTTCTTGAAAAATTTGGAGTGAACTAGTAAAAAACTTTAATGTACGTTGGATATTACGGGTAAGGTGAGTTTGTTCATCTGAATGGAAACAGAAAATGGGATTTTCTGCCTATGGTTGTCAACAAATAGTTGTGCGCTGAGCTGTAGTGACACCTTATGGTTAAGAGTAGTTTTTCAATTTTGAACAAAACCTGAACTCCCATCTCGAGCAAACTGAGCCTCTTCACCTTTCTGTGAAACGCAGCCAAAAACGCAATGACAGAATTACTGTGAAATCCTACAACATGATTAAATGGAGGTTTTAATTACTCAATGCCAGTAGTAGGGTTGGCCCTGCAGCGTGCTCTGTACATACTGATTTTGGCTGAAAGAGAACTAAATTATTATGGATTCATTTTTTCTTCCTCTTTGACTGCCCATGCAAAGTCCATCTTTGGTGGATGTGTTCTCTGTGTGTTTTAAGTTTTTCTTCTTCACCGCCGCAGAGAGGACTGTTCTCTGTCATTCCCCCCCATATTCACTTTGTAGCTGCTAGTGAGGCTGTAGGGCAGACTGGATCTTTGAAGTGATCTGGGTCAAATGTGCCCCGTCTTTTGCTCAGGGGAAGAAAGCAGAAATATCTTACTTTGGGTTTAGTGCTGAAATCAAGGTATAGGAGAACATCAGTCTTAGTGTCACTTATTTTGCTGCCTTTTTTTTTGGTTGGTTGTTTTTTTCTTACTGTTATTTATTATCTCAAATGTCCTAGTTGCTGATCATGCCTGAACTCCAGTGCTGGGCAAGGAGGAGGGTTCAGAAACTTAAAAACTTCAATTAGGTGACTAATCTCACTAGGCTCCCTGTAGGAAAAGAGCAAAATGCCTCCAGGGACTGATCTGAGTTTGTTAGCTCCCCAGCAAATTCAGAGAGGCTAAACAGGTAAATTAGTCGCTCTCTGCAGCAGGCTGGGATACTCCTGGCTCCCAGAGCTGCTGCTCTGTTACCACTCCTGCCAAGGTGGTAATGGAGGGTCCCATGGCCTCTCAAGAAAAGACAGGATGTGGCTAAAATTCGGGCTAGGTCAGCTCACACAGCTTCCTCAAAAACATTCCTCTTCTCACCACCTTTCTGGTCCTTCAGGGAGGTCAGAAGCCACCTGTGATGCTCTGGCCACCTGCTGAGTAAGTGGCCTTCTCCTCCCTGGGAGAGAAGTCTGCACAGCCCGCTTGATAAAAGTTGCTTTCCCTACCAGTTCTGAAGATGAGTTATCCACACAGTTTTACTGACGCTCCTTCCCCTTCCCCGCCGTTGGAATTTCCTGCGTTCAGTTGATTAAAAAGCTGCTGTTGCCCTCTTCTTCCCTCACGGTTCTCTGCTGCAAACGCCCAAAGGACATGAAGGAAGCCAGTGCAGCCACAACACGTATTGTTTTTCCAAAAGAAGCTCAGCTCATACATATGTATGCAGGCTTTCTAAGAGCAAATTTGTGTGGACAGCACCTCCAAAGGACTCTTGCTTACTGAAAGGCAAGTAAGAGCTCCTTTGTGTGATAACTGTGGAGCCGAGCTTTTAAAAGCTTGACCTTTTGGTCTGTTTACTTTGTACTCTCAAAAAAAAAAAAGGGAGTTTACATTCTCAGGCAAAAACTGCTCTGAGAAATGGAGTTGGGGATGCTGATGGCAGCATGACCAATTCTGTTCTTGTTGTAGAAGTCTGATGGAAAGTCATTAAGCTCAAAGTTTATGGTAGGAAGAATATTGCTATGGTAACAATATTATTTTTCTGAAGAAAAATATGCATAATCAAATATGGCTCATTGGATCCTAAAGGGAAATGAATATTAGTATGAATTTATTTGTCTGGAATGTCGATTAGTTTAACAGCTGGAGCCAAATTCATGCTGTTTCAACCAATGCTGAACTCATTCAGCTCAATCCTGCCTGAGATTGGATGCACCAAGGATCAGAGAGATCTGGTTAGGCATGGAGGGCCCGGGAAGGGACAAGCCAGCAGGAGTGGAAAGGAAACTTCCAGTGGGGCAGGAGATCAGGCAGAGTACCTGGAATGTGGGAGGGAGTTACATGAGAGCAGTAGATCAGAGCATTATGACAGATACTTCAAAAATAGCCCTATCACATGCCTGTTCATGACTGATTTTTCTAGGTATACTGGGTTGTACAGTCATGGTCTAATTTACCTTTTTGGAGTTAGCTGAAAAGCATTTGTCTTGCTGTTAAAATGAGAAAGCAATGAAAATGGGGGGGAGCAGGGAAAAAGAAAAGCAAAACACTGTGTTATCCTCCGGGCTGTAGCTCTTCAAAAAAGGCAGCTCTGAGGCAAAAAGAGGATCCTGTGGGCAATCTGAAATACCGCAGCTTTCATTTGCAAGTTCCAGAATACACGGTAGTGTTGATATACAATTATGCAACATCTCAAGTGGTCCCATCATATCCCTCACAGATGGAGAGTAATTCAGCATACTGCTACTTCAAACTGTCATGAGTGCTGTTTATGGCTAAGCTCCTTTTTATATATATTTTTTAACAAAGCAAGATGCTTAAAATCAAACAGAATTAAAGCAGAGCAAATAGCAGTGTGGGGAGGACTGTTCATTTTACAGAAGGATTTTGCCATTTTTCTGGATCCCACTTGTTTCTAACACTGTTCAATTCTTGACATCTGTGTTTACAGATCCTCACCAACCCAAACCATCACTTTGTTGACAGCTCCTTGTACAAAGACGTTATCTTAGTAGCCTGGGATCCTGCCCCCTACTCTGCAAATCTGAATGTGGTAAGATGCCTGCTTGGACCTTTCTTCCCAATCAGTTGGAAAGCACTGTAGAACAAGAATGTATTCAGTACTGCAGTCTCTTGGTTCTCACTTGTCATGGCAGACACCAAAGTTTACTATTTCTGCTTGAATTGGTCAAAATTATTTATTTATTATTTATTGTTCTAAAGCTATTTTCACGTAACAGTGAGTTTTCTGTGTATTTACCAAAGGAGAGAACATTGCTAGATTTCAGAAGGGGGTTTTGTCAGGAAAGATGAAGAATTGCATCCCTTTTTTCCACACCTTCCCCTCTGCCATCCCAGACAAAATACAACGAATGAAATGAAATCTATCTTGACGCCTTCTCAGTTTCTCAGGCCTCTTCATCACCAGTCTTCCCTTTGTGTCCACTCCCCCAGAGCCATCTGTGCCCCACCATCCGCCCCCTCGCTGAGAGCAGCAGACGTCCATCTGGTTGTCACTGGGGGAGTCTCTGCTTTGGCTGGTGCTGCAGCTCCAGTGGCCCAGTTGATCTGATGGTTCTTGGCAAGGGGAGCTCAGAGCTGAGCAGGCTGCAAAGTAGAAAGTAAACCTTCGTCTGCTGAACTCCCTTAGCAACAGATGCCAGAGGCTGCCTGTCTCCTATGCAGGCTGCCTTCAGCCTACCTCACCTGCTGCTGCTGCCGCCAGCAGGGACAGGGACATCTTCAGAGGAAGGTTCACCCAGGTCTCATGTCAAGGCTCTTTGAACCCCTTGTGTAACACAGACTTGTGATTGGCAGGTGAGGTTGGCTCTTCCCACTGCAGTGAATCGTTTATTGGGAGTCTCTGTATGAGGAGAAGTAGAATAGCCTAGAGTGAGGACTGGCTTTCTAGGAGAAGTGTCCACCCATGCAGGCTGCCTTACTACCTTTGATTTTGTTCTGAGGAACCCGGATAAAACTGGTTCACATCACTTTTGGCATGTAGTGTTCAAAGCACACTGGATACCATAAAGGTTATAAAAATTCTTTCTTTTTCCCTCCCAGTGGTACAAGAAACCAGACTACAATCTGTTCACTCCCTATGTACAGCATCGCAGGAAGAACCCAAAGCAGCCGTTTTACATTCTCCATCCAAAGTTTATATGGCAGCTCTGGGACATCATTCAGGAGAACACTAAAGAGAAGATACAGCCCAACCCTCCTTCTTCAGGCTTTATTGGTAGGTATATCAAAGAGAGGCCCAGTAGACATGTTAGATCTTTAAAAGAAAATTGTAAATGTGTACATTGCATGAGGATCAAGTCCATATGCATATACTGTTTGTTCTTGTTGCTCTATATAGAAACAATGAGCTAAAACAGAGAGTATGAGAACTATGAAATAGTTGGGTGAATTTAATATCCTGCTTTCTTGCCTTTCGTATCCATAGAATGCATACCAGATTTATAAAACATACATCTGTGAGAAATGTGTATTATTCCATGGGCTTAGAGAACTTCTAAGCAAACTCAACAACCACAAATCCATGGGCCCTGATGAGATGCACCCACGAGTGCTCAGGGAGTTGGCAGATGTTATTGCTAGGCTGCTCTCAATAATCTTTGAGAGGTCTTGGAAAACAGGAGAGGTGCCTGAGGACTGGAGGGAAGCAAATGTCACTCCAGCCTTCAAAAAGAGCAAGAAGGAGGTGACAAGGAGGACCCAGGAAACTGCAGGCCAGTCAGCATCACCTCCATTCCTAGAAAGGTGATAGAACACCTTTTGGGGGGTTATTAATAAGCCTGTGAAGAAGAAGGTTATCAGAAGTGGTCAGCATGGATTCACCAAGGACAAATCATGCCTGACCAATCTGGTGGCCTTCTGTGATGGCACGACTGCCTGGATGGATGAGGGGGGAGCAGGGTGTGCCTTGACTTCAGCAAGGCTTTTGGCACTGTCTCATAGCATTCTCATAGGCAAGCTTAGGAATTACGGGTTGGATGAGTGGGCAGTGACGTGGCTTGAGAACTGGCTGAATGGCAGAGCTCAGAGAGTTGTGGTCAGTGGCACAGGGTCTGGTTGCCCGTGGTGTGCCCTAGGGGTCAGTGCTTGTTCTGGTCTTGTTCAACATATTCATCAGTGACCTGGACAAGGGGACAGAGTGTGCCCTCAGTAGGTTTGCTGATGATACAAAACTGGGAGGAGTGGCTGATACACCAGAAGGCTGTGCTGCCGTTCAGAGAGACCTGGACAAACCAAAGGAACCAAATGAAGTTCAGCAACGGGAGGTGTAGAGTCCTTCACCTAGGGAGGAATAGCACTGAGCACCAGTACAGGCTAGGAAGCAGCTCTGTGGAAAAGGACCTGGGAGTCCTGGTGAACAAATTCTCCGTGAGCAGTGTCCTCATGCCACGTGCCCTCATGGCCAAGAAGGCCAATGATATTCTGGGGTGCATTAAGAAGAGCATGGACAGCAGGTTGAGGGAGGTTATCCTCCCCTTCTACTGTGCTCTGTTAAGGCCACATCTGGAGTACTGTGTCCAGTTCCAGAAAGACAGGGAACTACTGGACAGAGTCTAGTGGAAGTCTACAAAGATGATGAGGCAGTGGAAGGATCTCTCGTATGGGGAAAGGCTAAGAGAGCTGGGTCTGTTTAGCCTGGAGAAGACTGAGAAGGGATCTGATAAACACTTAAAAATACCTAAAGGGTGGTAGTCAAGAGGATGGCACCAGACTCTTCTCAGTGGTACCCAATGATAGTAAAAGGGGCAGTGGTCACAGACTGGAACATAGGAAACTCCATTTGAACATGAGGAAATCTTCACTCGGAGTGTGGCAGAGCCATGGCACAGGCTGCCTAGAGAAGCTGTGGAGTCTCCTTCTCTGGAGATACTAAAGACCTTCCTGGGTGCTGTCCTGTGCAATCTGCTCTAGGTGATCCTGCTTTGCATTGGGGTTGGACTAGATGATCTCCAGAGGTCCCTTCCAACCCTTCTGTGAATCTGTTAATTTATCTACTCACTCTGAAGTTCTTTGTGGGATCATAGAGCAGGGATGCATCAGACAAGTGAAAGCAGATGGTAGCTCATACAGAGATGATGAAATCGCTGATGTAGTCTGACAGGCCAAGCTGTATTCCCTATACAGGTCAGGAAATGTAATTTCCCATGTCCTGTCATGGCTTCCCGTGGTCTGACTGAAAGTACCCAAGGTATCCTCCTTACCCTTGAAGGAATAGAGTTTCACTACTTTTTGGTCCTTTCTTAGTATTTTGGGGAGGGATAATTTGGCACTACCCACAGTTCATACAATATAACAACTTATCTGATGCATAGCAGGTCCTGATCAGGAGTGCCTAAATCATGCAAGCAGTCAGAGAAGCAAGACTCTGTTAGGGTCTTCCTTGCCTATGCTTCTAGAGACACAGAGAGCAATAGAGCTCCACATACCATCTTCCATTTCAGAAACTCCATCCTCTCCTCCTTGACATTGTGGTATTGGTCTGTGTATTTGGTGCACGCAGCAAATGCTCTCACCATTCTTTCCATCTGAATCTGAAAGTGAAAATACCAGAGACTGTGATTGCATCTAACATGGGGAAGGCAGTTCTGAGCACTTAGCCTGGACACTGTATATAGTAGTGGCATCCCATGATATTGTGGAGCCCACCGAAGGCCTTAGGGTGGGTGCTGCGGCTCCCAGAAGGATGACATAAAGGTGTCTGGGAGATACTCATCTATGACCTGAGTAGGTTGTGATTACCTACCCAGGTGGCCAGGAAGACCAATGGCATCCTGGCTTGTATCAAAAATAGTGTAGCCAGTAGGTCTAGGGAGGTGATTGTGCCCCTGTACTCGGCATTGGTGAGGCCACACCTCAACTGCTGTGTCCAGTTCTGGGCTCCTCACCATAAGAAGGACATCGAGGTCCTTGAAAGAATCCAGAGAAGGGCAACCAGGCTGGTGAAGGGGCTGGAGGGAAAATCCTATGAGAAGCAGCTGAGGGACTGGGGATGCTTAGTCTGGAGAAGAGGAGGCTGAGGGGAGCCTTTATCACCACCTACGATGACCTGAAAGGAGGTTGTAGAGAGGAATCATAGAATCATAGAACGGCATGGGTTGGAAGGGACCACAGGGATCATAGAGCTCCAACGCCCCTGCCACAGGCAGGGCCACCAACCTCAGGTCTGGATCTACACAAGGTTGCCCAGAGCCCCATCCAACCTGGCCTTGAACACCTCCAGGGATGGGGCATCCACTACTTCTCTGGGCAGCCTGTTCCAGCACCTCACCACTCCCTCTGTAAAAAACTTCCCCCTAATATCCAATCTAAACCTTCCCTCCTTCAGCTTTAATCCATTCCCCCTTGTCCTGCCATTATCTGCCCTTTTAAAAAGTTGATTCCACTCCAGTTTGTATGCTCCCTTCAGGTACTGGAAGGCTGCAATGAGGTCCCCCCGCAGCCTTCTCTTCTCCAGGAGGGTGATGGTCTCTTCAGCCAGGTGACAGGAGACAGGACAAGGGGCAATGGCACAAAGCTGTGCCAGGGCAGGCTCAGATTAGATGTTAGGAAAAAATGTTTCACTGAAAGAGTTGTCAGAGCCTGAAACAAGCTGCCCAGGGAGGGGGTTGAGTCACCATCCCTGGATGTGTTTAATAAAGGGGTAGATGAGGTACTCAGGGATATGGTTTAGCACAGGACGGGAATGGTTGGACTTGATGGTCTTAAAGGTCTTTTCAAACCTTGTGATTCTGGGATACCTGAAGCATGAGTGGTAAGAAGAGGAGGTGATTGTTGGAGGAGGATGGCTTGGCAGTTGCTGACTTCTTGAAGTGAGATTTTTGGAACCTGCTTGTAAAAATTCATAAGGAGAAGTCTGCTCATGTGGAATGATCTCACCAGCAGCATTCACATTTTGTAAAAGCATTTATTGGAGTAATGAAGTTGTTGATAAAAATAGTTTAACAGCTGCTGATCAGAAGAATAGTGAAGAGGATCATTGTGCTGTCACTCTGTGCTTCCACCATATGTAAGAAACACTTCAAAAGCTTACTTTGAAGAAGGGGAGTTAATTTCACTGTAAGAATAGAACAGTAATCTTCAACCCCAAATCTAAATGTTCCTGGCAAAAAATATCCTTCAAGCAGCGAATGCTTTGAAAATACAAATCATTAAACAAGCAAAAACACTAACAACAAAAGCTTTACAGATAAATATAGTCTGTGTGTACAGATGCAAATTTGGTTCTTTCACCTCTACTGGGAATTTTATTTAGATTGTTCTTTTCTAAAGGCGATGCTTAGACTTTTTTTGTAATGGCATTATTAGCAGTCAGGGGTATGACTGTAATTACTGCTCTTACAGATTATTTTAAAATATTTTAAGAGAGAGATGCTTCCTGGTTTAGTAACCTTACTGAATGGATGTCTGTGCAGTGCATGTGTAATATACTATGGAAGAGGGGGCACAGCACAGAAAGAGCATCAGTGTATTGTCAAAGATGGACGTAAAGGGGAAGATAAAACATAAAAAATGTAATACAGCTTGGCAGGTATCTGAAAAGTCATGTTGGTCTTCAGATCAGGTAATCTCTCAACAGCTGATGCTGCACATACTCGGTTGGAAGTGAAGCTGGCAGACTCCGCTGAGTGCACCTGTGCAAAAGGCGTATCTTCAACATTGAACTGATTGTTATAAACTCTATTAAATTATTTCCTATAAAATTAATAGAAAGAACGAGTGGAAGATGACCATCATAAAATACAAGTGTCTTAACTTCAATAAGATGCAGGAAAATGGTTTATTCAATGGCCACACTGCTAATAGCACTGTGCTCAGAACAGCTATGGGAAGGAAGATGGGTTGTTGTTCGATGGTATCAATTTTCACAGGCCACGTGACCTGTATTCCTCTAAGTTCTTTATATCACATTCCTTTCAGGATGTGAGGAATTCTTTGGGGTGATCCTAGGCCATTCCTTCAGAAATTACTTTTTTCACCTGACAGTTGCATCTATTTCTGCCACTTGGTGCTATTTGAAAGAAACCAACTCTTCCCAAAGGAGGGATGCTTGGTGGAACATGCTCTTCTCCAGCAGTGAGTCACCATCCTTCAGCGGTGATTGATGTCAGGGGAATTTTTTAATATTGTTAATAGCTGTATTAAAGTACTTAAGTCACAATATCATTAAGTCCCTTGTAAAAGGGGCCAATGGATCATTTGTGGAGAAGAGGTAGCCTCTTGCATGCTGAGACTTTAGGGGAACAAGTGAGAAGAGGTAGTATCTTTTTTCCCTGGTTTCTCCACCACATGGGAGCTAGGGAAGAGAAGATTTTTTGAGGTTAAGGGGCACCATGTCTTGGTGTATCTACCTCCTGAAGCTCCTGGTTCCCCAAAACTCTATGTGCATTAGCTCTGCACCAGCATGTTGGCGAGGAGAGGCATTAGCACTGCATTAGCTGTTGGTGGGAGTAAGAGAAGCATAGCGCATCCCAGCTGTAGAGGAGGGAGAGGAGAGGCTGGGGAGAGAAGTGTGGCATGGAGCAGGAGTGGTTGTGCTCTATAGGTTACATACAAAATAAGGAACAAGTCTGGAATGGTTTAGTAATACCGTATTTTGTGCATACTCACTGTTTAAAGCCTTTTCAATGTCTCACTGCTTCCAGCAGCTTCTGAAATGGCAACATACAACACATACACACTACAGAGGTCTAAAACCAGGTGACAGGAATATTACCCAACACGGATCAGCTTCCTCCAAGAAGAGGAACTTCTGTAGAAACTTCTGGTTTTGGTTTTCTTCTAAACAGTGTATCAGCTCTTAGCAGCCCATCTGTCACCGGTGTCAGACTGCACCTTAACAAAGCTACACGCAGACCCACAACTGACTGAAGTTTTTTCTGATAAATTTTTTTTATTACTTGAACGTTGCTTTCTATCCAACTTAGTGATAGGTGTAAGTTCAGAACATTGTTGAAGGTAGGCTGAACTCATTGCTGCTTGTTAGGTGTTACTTCTGGGGTTACACTGTATATAGGAAGAACTGGCTTGGCACAGTTCAGACAACCTTTAGTGTGATATTTTTCCCTTTAGTGTGATATTTCTTGATCCATCTTCAAGATTGTGAAAATGGGCAAGAAAACACAGAGATTGTTGAGTTGTTTCAGGTTTTTTTGTGTTTTTTTTTTAATGGGGAAAGGTTCAGCAGGGTAAACTAAACCTTTTCTTTTAATCTAGGAGTCTTTTTAGGCTTGTTTTCGAAGATACTCATGGACTTTGCCTGACTCGGAACTTTGCCCTATGTGGCATGTCATATTTTAGCTAATGTCACTTTTCATTATAAATAATTTACTCTTTGAATCCCTAAGCTAATCCTTCAATGAGCTTTGAGAACCCATTCTTGCATATTTTTGCATCATTTTTGCAGCTGCCACCTTCATGCTTTCAAACAAAACTCTGCGCAGTATTCTCATCATCTTTCATTAGCATTAGGCAATTGCCATGGGGGCAGTTAAATTTGCTGGTTCACATTTGGCTGAAAATTGTTTGTTAAACAAGTATCGATGTATACATCTCATCTTGGACTTTGATCTACTGCATTTTTCTCAGGAGAAATGTGAAGCATCCAACCACGAAATCTCAGATTTGGATTCTGATGGCAAATCCTAAATTGACAGCTGAGAAGTCATTATTAAGAAAGGATTTGCCCTCTCTTTCGGCTGCAGAAATGTTGCCTGTTCACTTCCTATTAATACAATTTTTTCACTGTGAAGTAAGAGCTCAGTCTTCCTCCCCTCTTTCTGAGCGTAGCAAAATTCAGTTTTTAATTGAGGCTGATGGCCTGTAAGTAGGCAGTCTCTATTTTTACTACTCTGCTGTAAGAAAACTGTTCCTATAGCCTCCTTGGGGGCCTATGCGAACAACTAGTTCTAACACAAAAGGTGCTTTCTTCAGTTTCTCAAGAGCATAATTCTCTCTGTGTTGGATGGGATGGTTCACTGACATTCGGAAAGTTTGGGGGCTTTTTAGTCATGTCTAGATTATATATGGGCTTCTCTATGAAGGTTTTGCTCCCATCACTGCGGTACTATCTGGATTTGCCACAAGTTTCTACTTACTGTAGTCCATGGTACACTTTGCTAACCTGTCTTTGTATACCCTTATGTACCCAGGAGCTGATATCTTTTTAAGAAGCTAGTTGAAAGCTCTGACTGTGGTATTCTCTTTTATTGGAGTGTTTTTATTTACTCCCAAATCAGAACGTGGTCTTGTGTAGCTTTTCAGGTCTTAGGTTGCCTGTGTAGGTGGTGGCCTTTTAGCGTTTAGCATAACACATGAACCACTGAAGGCAAAATGGTAACTATGCCCAGATTGCTTTATTGTTGGGAGAAAGAAAGGCCTGTTTGAAGCTTTACAGTTGACATTACAGATTTAACAGTTATGCGTCAGTGATAGCTGATAATGTTATTTTAATATTCATTTGCATGCGTGGAGACAATAGTACAAGCAGGACTATCATTACACTGCAACATTAGCAGATCATTGTGTGACTAAGAACTTAAATTTAAAATGGCTTCGGAGAACATGTTGAATAGACAAACACAGCTGATCTCCAGCACTGCTTGGGAAAAAAATACGCTTGCATGAACTGAAAGAAACTACTTGACATATTAAGAGTTGCCTTTATTACTGTTACTTACTCAGCTGTTTGCCAGCAGTTGGTGAAGGAACAGAGCAGTGCTTACTCTTTTCAGCTCAGTTTTGTTCAAGTATTACTGTACAAATAATACCTCCAAATACATAGGCTTTAAATTCTTCTCATTCTGATACAAAGCACTCTGAAGTGTGAGCTGATCCTACTTCCTGAAATAGAGATAAAAGAGCAAACTCTCCTCTTACAGCACCCCAAATCATATATAAAAATTTTTACTATTCTACTGTGTCACCCCAATTTGAATAATATATTTAAAATTATATTACTGGTCAGCATTTTCCAGTCTAAGCTCATATTACCGCATATATTATTGTGATTAATGTATGGCTTCTGGCATTCAATATTAACTGATAACTATTTCATTTTCTAGGTCTACTATATAATGCAAGTATCTATACATCAAAGATGGCAAGTATCGCACAGCTTATTAAGCTTAGGCACAGGGCCATTTGGTGACAAATTCCTTAATAAATATTTGGCTTTCCTGTAGTTAGTATTTGTCATAGTTCATGAGCTAAACAGAGGTAAAAGAACACTTTTTTATTTTGAAACTCCAGAGCTACATTTACTGTATGTTCCAAAGAAAAACTGAGGCATGTTTGGCCCAGCTTCAATGAGTGGCAGATCTTACTATGGTCCCTAAAATCCAATCAAGAGACTACAGAAGTAGACTAATGTATAGAAAGCTGTGTGTTCTAAATGCTTTATGTTCATTTGTAATGCTTTCAAAATGCACAGATTATCAAACATAAATTTACTGGTCTGTCTGGCTAAATTCTTTTCTGTAACTAAATTTGTGGTGGGTGTGAATGAGACACATTATGAGTATAATAGTCAGATTATGTGTATTTAAATGTTTTCAGCATCTCTTACATTTGATGTTAAAGTGATGCTGAGCTGTTGCTGAATGTTTGAATTACACTTACTACTCTGGATGCTTTCATACAGCATCTGTTGCATTCAGGTATATTAAACTGTATTTTATTTACTTGTAAGCCAGAGATCATTCTTTTAAAATCGGTGTACTAACCTCAAAACCTTATTGAACTGTACAAAAGATGCATATTGGAAATTCAAAACATCTTGAGTCATTGAAATTGCCAAGAACAAATTGAAAAGCATTTTCTCCTTTTGATTAGAATTCGTAGTATATGTTCATTTGTATAAACCACCCATGCAAGGAATTTAATCTTAATTTAATTCCAATTTAAATGTTTTCAGCACAGGCTGTAAAAGCTCAGCAGTTTATTTGTGCCGATTGGACTGAGTTTAAACTATACCCAGTACTTCCTGACAGCACAGATGTCTGCCAAATGGGAGGGGAAAAAAGTAACACCTCTTTCTAAGGATTTTGAAATACTAATATATAATATTTCAAAATACATAATACTTTATTAGCATCTAATCGTCTACCTTTACAGCAAAGTTGTAGGTTGACTGTTTCTCTGATGGCCACGTCGTTTCCTTTGAACAATATATTTTAAAAATAATATTCTATGCTCACAATCCTTTTTTTCTTTTTTTGGTCCAGTGCAGTATTCAGTAACATTGCTGTTCAACTGTAAAACATTCATAAAGTGCATCTTTGACTGATCTACTATAAAACAGCTTTTCTCCATGCTGGCAGAATTATTCACATTTTTCCATTTTCACAGTTGTAATCCAAATGGGACTTTTGAAAATCCAGCAAGGGTATTAGAATGACAGTGGCTTATACAGAAATATCTTTAGTTGTGATTCTGAATGTATGATTGCACCAATCATGTTTGCTAAAGCTCCAATCATGCCAGATACCTGGACTTTTCATTACTATGAAATTTAGTTTGGATATTTAAGATCTAGAAGTTTTAAAGCCTAAGCATCTGATCTAGAAGAGATCAGGTCTGGTGGTCATTCTTACACCTGCTTGCTGGTCTCAGAGTCACACCTGCAATATTATTTTTGCAGACCTCAATAATCTTCTGAAAATGTTCAACAGCTCCATTCCCATCCTTGGTGATACGTCAGAACTGGGCTGGACAGGATGCCAAGCAGCCGGATGTCACATCAGAGTTGTCACTGCTCTGAGGGGACTCTGAACTGCCCATGCAGTTCCCTCCAGACCCCTCTATGGATCTCAAGGCAACATCATCACTCAGTGACAGCAATATTTCTGCTGGTTTGTACTGGAGCTTAACATGTTCTTGACCAAATCCTCTAGGCGCCACAGTAATATTGCTACTACTAGATTAATCCAATTAATAAATCCAGTTAACCTCTCAGCATTCACTCTAAAGAGCACTTCATCGTTTTTGATGTTTGCATGCTGTAGATAGCCTATAGGCTTTACTTTTCATATTTTAATTTTTCTCAAGTTGTGTGGATCCCCTGGCCTTCCCTAAATATGATCCAATTCTTTTCTCATTCCTGCTCCCTACTACCTTGATCCTTATAAGTGTAAAAAGAAGCCATCTCCTCTCAGCTTAATCTTGCACATAAAATTGACTCCTCTTTATGGTCCATGGCCAAGTCAGAGAGCAGGACTCATGCCACCTAGCTTTAGATATCTCCAGTACAGGTCTGTATTTGTGTTGGCTAGCCTCAAGCCTATTA
Source organism: Laterallus jamaicensis coturniculus (assembly GCA_022605575.1). Classification (NCBI taxonomy): domain Eukaryota; kingdom Metazoa; phylum Chordata; class Aves; order Gruiformes; family Rallidae; genus Laterallus; species Laterallus jamaicensis. The sequence goes on along the minus strand of JAKCOX010000023.1, from coordinate 7,737,607 downwards.
GAGCAAAAGTTAGGCACCTCTTAAATACGACTGTGAGACCTGTGTTCCCCTCTATGTGGGAAATTTTCACCCAGTACTGGAAGTGCAGGTGGAACTTGTGCAGCACAGATACCACTCAGGCTTCCCCTACAGTCAGCAGAAGGAGAGGAACTTCCGGGGCATGACTTGTATGATCCGTTTTTTAAATGTCTACTCTGGGATGAGCAGACATGTGCTGCTGCCTAAAAGTGCCTGCTTTGCTCTACTGATGGCAAAGGAGTCTGTGATACCTGTCTTAGGTGTGGGTAACTGCACCAGTGGCCATACTTGATCAGGTGAATCACACCTTGTTTTCATTTCTTCTGACAGTGCCCCCGGAAAAGCCCATTGCATTGTTTTTTCCACAGAGCTCCAAAAGCTTCTGACCTAGGAGAATGGACAAGAAGGTGCTTGATAGCAAGAGCCAGCCTCCTACTTTCAGTTTCTGCCTAGTCACTAGAGAGGAACAACATTTATAGGGAACAGTTCATCCCATTCTAAAAAAGACATCTAAAATAAGTCAGATAAATTGTGCCTTGTCTCCCGCAGTGTCTATAGAGCGTGCTTTAGACCAGTGGTGTCAGGGATGGGCATGATCATCTCAGTGAGATTAATTCTGTCCAGACTAGGAGGTGTTGGGACAATGACTCTCGTAGTGCTCACAAATGTCTCCTTAGGTTATGTGTCAGCCAGTCTGTGCTGGTTTATACGTAATTGTGTATTGACTGAAAACATAACTTCTTACATTGAAGTGTAGCTTATGGAAAGTCTTCACCTGACAGGCTATGAGACAATGTTGTTTTCATTTGTACTGATGCTGATGGTCATAGAGGTGTGCTGAGATATGAAACAAACCCGCAGATGATACTGAATCGAGCAGTGATGTGAAAAGGCATCATCATGCAGATGAAAGAAATAGGTAGACAGGCAGGTACTCTATAGGGAGTAAGGAAAGGAAGTGAGCTGGGAAACTACAGGTTAATATGAGAAGAGATTCAGCCACAGAAGAGAAAGCCAGGAAGCAATAATACAGAAAGACTTGTGTAAAGGTAGCAAATGGAGTAGCAAATGGGAAGCAGAGCAGACTGGCAAGCAAAACATGTTAACAGAAGGAAAGTCAGGTCAGTGAGCCATTAGGTGCGTACCTCTTCTTCAGCTTTGTGACTGCATCCAAAGCATAGGATTTTGAACATAATGTGAAAATACTTCTGGGATCATGTAAGTGCCAAAAAGCTATTAGGAATTTCAAGAAAAGGTATATGATCACTGAAGGAAAACAGGGGAGAAAAGGGAAGATGGTGAAAATGAGTTGTGAGGTAGATGAAAATATAGACAGCATGGCATGCACACACCTGCTGGATACAGATGTCACTTGCTGTGGTGGTGTTAACACCAAGCAAAGAGAAACTGAGTTTGAGTGGTACATAAAACCCATGGTTTGGAACATGAGACCTGCAGCCTGGGGGAACTCCAGTAGCAGCCCAGTTGTAGGGGCTGGAGGGAAACAAGCCAGGCATGGCATTAGAAATTAAAGAGAAAAAGCCCATAATATATCCCACTACACAAACTCGTGTAAATGTACTTGTGGTTTAAACTACTGGCATTCTTTTTGAGACAGCTGATTAATAGGTTTTGTGAACTTAGATTTCAGTAATGGCTCTACAGCATCTAAGCATCACGTCATCTAAGGCATGGGACAGACCTGAACACATTTATTACCCATTACCTATTTTAATGAAGATTCTTCATACAAAGAAAACAGCTGCTTTTTGGAAAGCGGGGGTGGCTTTGATTTGGGCTTTTTTGCCTTCCTTCCCTTTTGATACAACACTATTCCACCTTCTGGAATAGTGGACCAGCAGGGGCAGATCATTCCAAGGGAGAATTTGGGGGCTGTGACAGCTAAGTAGAAGGACCTGCCTCCTCAGCTCACGTAGACTGTGTAACACTGTGTGCCGTGGGACCTAGCCCATAGATGGTTGGGATGGGAGTGCTGGTTTTACCACACCATTGGGGCTCTTTGGCTGGGGGTCTGTAGTGTTAGAGGTACTAAAGGAGAAAAAGTTTTTCCACCGAGTAGGATTTGGGCATTTGTAATGTGCCCAAATGAGTCTGGAAGTCTCAGGTGTATTCCCATTTCCACCAGAACAGGTAAGCCTCTCTGGTCCAGGGATGCCTCTGTATGTGGTAATCTCTGCTCATTGTTTTAACTCATCTTTCATTTTGCTGACCCTAGACTTCAACACAAAGATGTGCTGAAAATTAGCTGTTACCACTTAGAACCTAAGCTGTCAAGTCACTATCTTTTCTCCCTCCAAGCATCATTGTCCAGCATGAACAAAAATTTAAATAGACCGTCAGAAATTGCGGTTCTTTATGAGCAATCTAATCTGAAATCCCAAGATGTGGACTGGATGGAACAAGGCAGGAAAGGCAAGGAGCTAAACTAGATAGCCCAGCGTGCCTTTTAGATTGATTCTGGAGGACATTGATCCACAGATCATTAAGAACTAAAGCTCTACCACTGCTAAGTGCTCCATTAACTAATTCGCAGGGAAGTCAATGATACTGCTTAACATTTAGCCATTGAACTATACCTGCAGTGATGTGCCTTCTTTACCATTATTACAGAAATGATAAGAGAGTCCCAGTTTTTGTTCTTGACAGTTTTTCTTTCCGATGAATAGCAACTGCCTCTATTAATTTTAAGGTTAGCTGGGTAACGTGGCAGTGGGATGAAACACACTCTGGTTAAGGCTTGTACTTTCCGCGAGAGCCAGTTCTCCTAAGACATTGGTGGTATGGCTTTGGAAACCGGCTCCAGGCTTGGTTCTGGGTGCAGGAGAGAAGTCACTTTGCTGTCTGTTTCTGGACGTGGTTGGCTATTGCACACGTTTCCACCATCCGTCCTCGGATTCAGCTGGATAACGGTGACCTTGGAGTGGCAGGTGGGCTCTCCATCAGTGGAAGAAGGAGATTGACAGTGGAAAAGCTGACGAAAGCATTTGTAAAACTGAAACAACAAACAATTCTAGACATAGTTGTTAAGCAGGCTACAACTCTGAGCATCTCTATAACAGCTCGGAGGCAAGGAAATATGGTTCATTAAGCTCATACTTTTTGCTCAAACAGGGATTAAATATTTTTTTCTGTGTTTCCTGCTGCTTTGAGTTCACTTAGGTTTGTGGACTTTCCCTTTGAAATTGATATGCTTTGCTTTTCTAAGACTCTACAGAGTGTAAAGCTGTAGAACAATCTAAAACATTTTCAGAACCTTTCATTTATGATAAAAGAAGATTTAATCACAGAAGTAATTGGTTTTCAGTTACTTCACACATCAGGCAGGGAAAAAATCATTTTGATAATCTAATGATACACAGCAGGGAGAACATAAGGTTCTTTTCATTAGCAAGCCGTTGAAATCTCTGTGTTCCCAAACTGCAAACTAAACTTCAGAAAATGGCTTTGCTTAATTAACGAACCAAAATAATTTTTATGCTAATTCATTTCACTGGTGAGATTTACCCAAAACACCTCTGATGCTTTATGATTCCAAAGCTGTCAAACAGAAAAAACCCCAACAATTACATCAGTTCTCATTTGTAAGTGCAAAGTGAGCAGAATTATACAGCTGCCTCCTCTGAGAGCTGACAGTGACATTCAGCAGATAGGGATTCCAGTAATGCAACAAGTGCTTCAATACATTTTCTAAATGTTTTCATTTTTTGTTGTGACATCTTAAAGAAAACAACACAAAAAAAAACTTATATCCAAAGCTTACTTTGTAATTTTCCTTTCCCTTGGCTGTGTGGAACAGAAAAGGTTTCTAGAAGCTGTGATTGATCTAAAAGCATTGCAGGTTAGACACTGCAGTTGATCAATATTTGATATTAGTCCTTTTTGAAAATGGACCACCACAACAGTAAGGTTTCACTCATTTTCAGCTGTAAAGACCCTCTGTTAGTATGGATTTACAGTTGTGCTCTAGGAAAACAAAGTGTGTAAGCCTACCTGTCTTCCCCCTAAATCTGTCCTGGTCTAGTTTTGATCTTGATCATGGGACATAACATGGGATAAGGAGAGTCACATCATCTTTAGGCTGCACCCAAGGTCAAAGCAAACCTTTGTCTGGCTTTAAACAGGAAATTAATTTCCAGGTGGCCTTACGCAGACATTGCTGACAATGCTGATGATAGTCTGCCATTGACATGCAGCAGGAGAAAATGGGTTGACATTTTGTGGATTCCTCCTTGCTGCGCAGGGGGTGATCAGAGGATTTTCCTCATGACAGTACTGCTCTAAGAAGAAATTCCAACTTCCTTGGCCTCCCTCCCTGAGACTTCACAAAATCATCATAAGCTGTGGACTTTTGTGACCCCACTGAATGGCTGATGTTTCTTTACATGCCCTTCTGCATGTATTTAGGCTGCCTTCTTGGTCATGTCTTCCTGCCTGGAGAGAAGCAAGTGGGTAGAATAAGTGGAATCAGCTCGATTCCAGACCAGGAAAGGCCAACAAACTTTGTAATAGGGTTGAGATGTTTCATTGATACCCTAATATTGCCAGCAATCTAAATGAACCATCCAAAAGCTGTCGGAGAAGAAGCATGGGTGATAGTGGCCCATCTTTCTATTCTTGTTTCCCCTTGCCATGGCATACAAAAAAGAAAAGGGAGGTAAGTCAGATTCTTCATAGCCTTGAGTTTATATGTATATATTTGCAAAACACAGATGTCCAAAAGCACAGAGGAGGACAGAATGGGTATACCTGGGTTATTTTTTCTATATCTCCTGTACATGGCAGGTCAGAGTTTAGCTGTAGAAGTGGTGGAAGTATCAAGTAGAGCTCCTTAAAAACTAGATAACTGCTCTGTGTTTTGTATTCTGCAAGTGCATGTAAAGACCTGGTCTGTCTTCCTAAATAGCTTAAAGAATTGATAATAGGCAAGAAAACCAAGAAGAGTGATTAGCTGACTCAAAAAAAAAATGTAGCATGTGGCTAAATTCTTATGTGGGGTGTTTTGTCGTCAGGGCAGGGTAAATGGGAAGAGGTGGGAGAGAGCAGTCTTCTCACTCAAGGAGGTTGATGGTGGTATACAAGTTCTTTATAGACTTTCTTCTCCTTCCTCCTGATTGTTGTCCTACCTTGTCAACTCTACAGGGATTGCAGTCTTTCAGGAACAAGTGAAAGCTGTTCTAATAGAAGAAAATGTTACTTCACATGGATATTAATTTACTTGGATATTAAGAAAAATTTCTTCACCAAAAGAGTGGTGAAACATTGGAACAGGCTGTACAGGGACGTGGTGAAGTTGCTGTCCCTGGGAGTGTTTAAAAAATGGGAAGACAAGGCACTTCAGGAGATGGTTTAGTGGTTATGGTGGTGACGGTTGGACTTGAAGATCTTTTCCAACCTTAATGATTCTATGATTCACGTAGGGATTTTACTGAAGTAATACAACAAAGGAAAGCATGAAAGAAAACCAGAGAGCATGACTACAGGGAAGTTTCTGTGAGAAAGGGGAAATCTGGGTTTCACTTGTGTTTCCGCTTCCTGCTCCAGGTATCCTCATCATGATGTCCATGTGTAACGAAGTACACGTGTATGAATACATCCCTTCAGTTCGACAGACCGACCTGTGTCACTACCATGAACTCTACTATGATGCAGCATGTACCTTAGGGGCCTACCACCCACTGCTCTACGAGAAGCTCTTGGTGCAGAGGATGAACAAAGGTTTGCAGGATGATCTGTATCGGAAGGGGAAAGTAATTTTGCCAGGGTTCAAAGCTGTCAAGTGCCCCGAACGAAACAATTTCCCACACTTGTAGGGGAGAGTCTTTCAGAAGCAATGTGCAATAAGGTACTACTGTCGTACTATAAACAAGAAGAAAATACTTGAAAAACGTATCTTAGACCAATCTAGTCTTGAGTCTATAAATTGTAATTAAGTAGCAGGCATGAGAAATACTTCTTTTCTGAGCCTGAGTATTTATTACTGCTTTGCAAGTAGTTAAAGGAGAAAAAAAACAAAGGCTTCGCTTATGAAAGGTGCAAAGGACATACTTAGGCAGAAATATAATGTGTTGTTGTTTTGGGTGTGACTGTCAGAATTTGTCAGTGGTGTCTGATGCCACATATGCTAGACTGTAACTTTTCTTTTGATGAACTTATTTAACTGTCAAACTGTCAAACCTGGCATTGTGAAACATCCTCTATTGTTCATGTGCAGAGAGGCCAGTAGAACAATGCAGTGTTTCTCACGGCTCCGTGGGATTTTCACACTCTCCAGGAACAAAGTAATCACTAGTCTGAGCTGTGCAGTCACTGGCTAGAGCAGGCTTTAGCTCCCGTTGCTACACAGGCTCAGTTACAGGCTGCCAACTGTACAGGGGGCCTTACGCTGGCTATGAAGTCAGCACAGGTGGAGGTGGGTGTACTCACAGCTAACCAGTTAAACTACTGGGGGTACTTTTGATGCCAGATCCCCATCTCACCCTGACTGCATAGGGCAGAAGGAAAGAGAAGTGTCTCATTTCTTTAGAGCGCAACAAACACTTTTGTAACCCATTTGAGTAAAAAAAACAACCAACCCAAACTCTCCCCTGGGAGGCTTATCAAGAGGGCACGAGATGGAAATGGTGCCTCTCCCTGGTCTGCACAGATAAAGAAAGTGCAGAGAAAGCCAAGGGAAGCTGTGCAGCACTCACACATCATGCTGGATGTAAGTGGAGAGGGAGCTCACCTTCCTGCAGCAAAGATAGCATACAGAATTACAGGCATCATTAGTTAGGTGTTTCACTGGGATCAAATCAGACTCAATTATTCAGAAGTTACTGCTGTTAAGGAAGTACAGGGAGTTCTCTGACAAAAGAAGGTATCAGCATTTTTTATTTAATGTTTGAAAGACTGTACCCCAGAGAAGCCGTAATACCTGCAACAAACCTGACTACGGATTGTATACAGAGATAATTTGAGATTTTCCTTAATTACACACAACGAGAATATTCTCTATGGCATTTCTAAAAATTTGCCTGTTTGCTAATGTATTTAAAGCATTATTTTTCATGGCAAGACTTGAGTTTCAGATTTTCCAATTGGCAGGAGGTTAACGTTTTGGGGTTTTGTTCTCCACACAACTGTTCCCTTTCTCTTAGGGTAAGTTCAGGAGAAACTCAGCACACAAAAACACAGCTATATCCTACTCATGTCCATTCAGTAGGAAGGCAGCCAGCCCAAAGAAGCATTGAAAAGAATAGCTGAGTGACTGTGAGGAAAGTATTTTTTTGTGTTTTGTCTTAAGCAACAGAAAGGCAACTGAGGAGTGCTCACGTTAGTGGCTATCTCCTCTTCAATAGTAATGCAAGTATAAGCACAGAATCATTTTTCTCTCACTCTGCTCTTTGGGTCTTATGATACTACTTCCTCAGAAGTGAAGAATATGTGCCTCACATAGGACTTTGCCCGCTTTTCCTATGTAGTCTCTTAATTTGGTCCTTACGATCCTTTTAAGATTCCTTTTGTTGACAGAGAGTATGTCCCGATGATCTAAAAACTGTACTTCTGTTTTATGTGCATACCTATGTCCATAAATCATTTTGGTACATGTCAAAATGAATAGCTTTTTCTCATATTAGCCTTAGACTCTGGATATATCGTATACATTTCTTTTTAATGTTGTATATGGTGGCAGTTGTATTCTTAAAAGTTATAACACTGTTGTTTAATCTTGTGGAGAACAGATAACCTACATAGAACTAATCTATGTTTGGTACACTGTTGGCAAAGCATATGAAGTTTGAACAGTGCAGTCAAGCTTGTCTCTCTTTCCTGTACGTTGAGTTAGCTACCACATGTTTGTAAAGGAAAAGAGTTGATTAGCTTCCTACAACTATGAATATGCTACTTTTCCATAAGCTGGAAATTCTCAAGTTCTGAGAAGAGAAGAAAAAAAAAAAGCAAATAACTTTCACTGGTCTGCAACCACTAACCTTTAACTTTGATTTTCACAAAGAAGAAGAATACTAACTGCATTACTCAACCACTCACAGCAGAATTACGTTGTATTATTCCCGTAATTTGTCAGAATAATCAACATAGCTGTTGTACTGAACAAGGCAAACGCTGAAGTTTCACGTAACAAGTAACTGAGCATACCTATTTAATATATTGTTTAAATAACAATGCAGAACCAGGTCTGAGATGTTATAGAAAGAACTGTATATTTTTAATTTACTGGACTGTGCACATTCAAGCCTTCCCAGAAGAATTTTTTTCTTTGCTGTATCCTGATTTGTATAGCAGCCACTGCTCTTTCCACAAGGGCAGATGCGGGTTCTGTAGCACCATCACCTCAGAAGATGATGCACAGCTGCACTACGAAGACTTGCTTTCTCACAGAGGAAGACTGACTTGTGACGCCCGTCACCTTGAAAAAAAATCAGGATCCCTGGCAGGGCTTCCTGACACTGGTTTCCACTGTGATGTTTCACTGGCCTGCCTGTTAAAACACCTCATGGCTGTTTAAAGCGATTTTGCTCCCCTTACCTTGTCTTGTCCTCCTTCAGTTTTTGGCTCAAGCGCAAGCTTGCATGATCTGAGGGCTCACCTCCACTTGCTGCGAGAGGGGAAGGGGCAGAAACAATCAGGGAACACAAAGGACCTGCAAAGGTGCTCCCCTCACCACTGCTTACACTTGATGGCATTGGCATTGGTGGCTTCTCTAAGAGCCCACCAACTGTTTTTGCATTCACAGGCATTTCACCATCCCTTGCAAGGGCAGAGAGGTTTTTACAAAGAATTACATTCAGTAAATTTATAGCAAGTGAGTGTGTGGTAACACTGAACCATGTGTCTTTTAATAGTAGTAACAATGTGTGAGAGTGCTGAGTTTAGATATATATCAGACCGTCTGAAAGGAAATGTATTTTCCTATCCAGGTTGGAAAAAAAAGATACAGGCATGGTTTCGTAGCTTTCCCCTGTGACTGTCGCAGCCTAACAGGGCGCAGTGGCACCACAGATGAGAGGTTTGCCCAAATCCAGCTCTTAAGATGCATCATCAGCCAAGCAAATGCCTCTGCTAGTAGAGCCCTGAGCTCCCTTCACACTTGTTGCAGTGATGCAGGTTTTAAATTTACGGTGTTGTGCTAACAAGTAGGAGCAAGTTGCCTTCCAAAGCTGTTGAGCCTCGTTTCTGTGCCCTGATGCTGTGGACAGAAGTTCTACTTAGCTGGAACAAAGCCGAAATGCAGCAGCAGCTTAAGGAAATGTGCTGAGTTTATGCTGAATTTCTTCATGCTCTTTTTTCCACTGTGAATTCTGTAGTTTTTCTGACTTGCGGTGCTCTGTCATTTTATGCATTCAGACTTTGGATGGTTAAATCAAGGTATTCTTTATTTATTCAAGGAAGAAAAAAAGAAAAATGGAAGATTTTGGTTCAAGAAAAAGGCTTTTCTCAGAAAAAAAATAATTTTTCTATTCCTCTATAGCTTACCTTGGATTAAACTACTACATCTTCTTTTTCTACCTTACTGTGCAGTTTTATGCTGTTTAAACTCTGGTAAAGCCAGTGAAATTACAACGATACAAGAAGCATGTACCTTTGGAGAGGGAGGGGAGTGATTTACACACTCTAAATCTACACTCTCTGTACAAATTCAGCTAAATCATCACACATCTTTGGTCAGGATACTTTCTGTGGTCAGAACATCCGAATTCTGAACTTGTTGCTGTAGATTTCTTGCCAGAGTCAGCCAAACCAAGGCAGTTTTTTTCCTTAAATTAAGACAAGTGTCTACATTCAATGGCTGTGCAGACTGAACACAGTCATTTCAGAGATGGATTGAATCAAACAGGAGTTTGAAACACATGTAGACCAATCCATACTGGGGTTTTTCTTTCTCATTCCTTTTTTTCTTCAGCATTTCTTAAAATCCTTAAGATGGAAAATGCCATTTGGACAGTGACACAGATGGACCGTGAAAGGAATATTAAATGCATTGACTGCAAAAATAAGTGGCTACTATTTTCCTCTTCATGCTCTCTAAAGTTGATGAATGTTGAATAAATTAAATTGCTTTTTGAAGTAGGTAATTCAGAAGACTGTCATTAGGAAGCGTGTGAAACTTTCCCTGGAGCTATCCTCTCACACACAAGGAGGATACCTGATTTAACTGTTTGAAATATAAAGTAGCCCGTGTCTGGGCATACCTGCATCACTGAATGAATTTTGACACTGCAAATTTTTTCTCTCTGGTGTAGTGATCAGATTCAGTTTTGGTTTTGAAATAAGAGTTGTGTGTAAAAGCTTTACATTTACCCATATCATCTCATCACTCTTATAATATGTAGTCATTGGAACTATTCAAATATAGACTGTGTACTTTTTTAATAGCTTTGAGAATTATTTTGTATGATGATTTTTTTAAATCAATGTGTACTCTAATAACAAAGCTTAAGATTTTACAGGAGTCACATTTTTAAGCAGTGTTTGTATACATTTTAACACTTTTTATATTTTCTATTATGATTTTGTATATTTTTATGTATGCACAGTGTACAGATTTTTTCCTGTAAATAAAACATTTGTTTTCATTTGTTTAGGAGTCCTGGTCTTTTCATACCACCTTGAGTGAGTAACACTGAGGCGCAGATGGCACACAACAGAGAAGGTGCTTGCTGGTTCACAGCAACATCTCGAATGGAAACAGACAGATAGGCTGAGCAGTAGCTTTCACAGGAAACTATGGAAAACAGGCAAATATTGTAAAGCCAGTTTTATTCTAAAACGAGCGTGTTTAGCCAACTAGGTGCTCTAGGTTTCCCCCGGGAGAATATACCATACTGCTCTAGCTTTGGCAGTAAGTCTCTGGGGACAGCCAAGCTCTCTAATGGGATGACGCTCTGGTGACTTGATGATCTACTTAAAATGCTGGTAAATTTCAGCTAATGGCTGTGCCACCCATTCAAGGAATTTAGCATCACGTCTTAGAGAATAAGAACAGACTTTTTGATCAATTATTAGTTAAAATGAGAAATGACTTACCAAAGGGAAAACATGACTTGCCATTCAGCCTGTGATGAAATACCATATCATTAGACCACTACAAGTCTGCTTACAGTCTGCTGCTTTTTGGTAGTCTTTGAACTACACGGTGACTGGGGTTGGGCGAGTGGAGGTGACAGTTGCTGGTTTCATCTCCGGGAGTCCCCGGGAGTCCATGCAGACAATAAAGGTAGTTACACATTAGTGGAATGCTAAGAGTAGGATTGCTATCACCTAAACTCCTGGCAGCCGGTAATCACACCGCACATCCTATGTATTACACCACCTCCTAACAGGCAGCGTGTGTTGAGGGGGTGGCTGCTATACATCACGATATGTGAGTAACACCTTGCAGAAAACTCAGAACAAGCAGCTACACGGGGGCATGAACTGAATGCTGGGATGCATGAATGAAGCAACTAATTGACGCTTTTCAAATCCATCAACTTTGCTTTTACTCTTTGTTTTTCATTTAAAAAACCAAACAAAATATGATCATTATATTTCATCTGATAAAATTCTCAGTAAACTTCAGTGTCTACAACATGCTGCATACAAACCAGTATCCCAGTAGGAGGTTGAAACCCATTAACTATATTGCCTTAGGAGAATACTTTGCTGAACTCCCTATGCTTTAGCAGTGACAGCGATAACAGGTATGACATTACCTTTCTGATAGTATCTCAGGGAGCCTTGGATGCAACCCAGTTTCAGGATTCATTCCCAAAATCAGACTGCCCCTTTCTCAGTCATACTCCTTTGAAGGAGGCACCTTTTATCTTTTTGTTCGTAGAAGTCAGCTGTTTCACTTGAGCAGCTCTGAGGCGCATAGTTCTCTGACAGGCTAAACTTCATACAGGCATTATGGTCTCTCTATCTGCATTAGTAGATTGCCTGTTGTGATCTGGCTGAAAGACATGTCTCAGGATGATGCCTCCAACTTGCTGTCTTGACTGCAGCATGAAGCTGTTAAAGGATAGCTTGACAAGCAAGAGATGATCTAGTCTTTTGCTATAGTCACATGAGCCACCTTCTTCTGCAGGAAATTACACCTGCAGCAATGATTAAGCAGTGGCTTACTGTGGGACTGCTTCATCCATCAGTACAAACAGTCCACTAACACTTGTGGTTTGGTTGGGCCATATTCCAGCTCTTCTAGCATCCTGATCTTTCCATCATCAGTGGACAATTTGATTGTTTCGTTAGAACAGCACAGATTTTGTGGCACCCAAAACCTACCAATGCCCACTCCATACATGTATCTTTCCTTAATATTTATACTCTTCTTACTGGAGTAATTTACTCCAGATAGAGGACTTCAAAGAAATTACCACACTTTTCTGGAAGCACAGCCTGACCCCTAGGTTTCATGCCTTGATACCCAAGTGATACCCAAGTGCGTGCCTTGTTATTTCCTTTTCCTAAAAATATGCTAATGTTCAAGTAAATTCTTATTAAGTTTGACAGAAATTCTAACTGAATATATTAGAGTGACAGGGAACCAACTGTAATGCAGTGCTGTAGTGTGGGTTTTTCCTGGGGGCAGAATAGCCACCAGAGAACTGGCAGCACAAGTCTGTTGTGACAGATCACAGAGGGAGCCATTGCTGGTGGGATTGCTGGATTCTTAAAAATTATGACAGGAAAGAAAGGTCTTCATGGGAAGGAAGGGGGAGAGACAAGGAATGATAAAGCACAGCAAGGGAGGAGATATACCATACCAGATGCAAAGGCAGAACTGCTGCTTTTTCCAAACAGTCACTTAATTGGTTTTGGCTGTTCATGGTCTTAATTTTGTCTGAGAGGAACCCAACTCATCTGTTGGTGTTCATCTTGATGCTGTCAGGTTAATGTGGTGGGATGTGATCTTCAAATGAAGAACTAAGGTAGAGTTATGAACAGTAATAGACTTCTGCCGAGGCTCAGCTTCTTTGTGAACACATGAATCCCACAAATTAAACTGAGAAAAGACTGATGTCATCAGAGTTGTGGGCTTACATTGCTACACTGTGAGCAACCTCATCTATGCGCTCTTTGTCATCTGTATGATAAATGAATTAAGAAAACCCATTTCCTCTTGTGACCTGTTTCTGTGCATAGACAAGGCTGAGTCAAATACTCTCCTGGTTACAGAATGCTGGCAGATAAGGGATAGCTACTGCAACAAGGACTCCTTATATGTTCATGAGAGGACTCCAGAAACCCAGGGGGGTTCAGGAAGGCAGGCAATGGATATCCCAGCTGCCTTGATATTATGGAATCAGCCAGAAGGGAACTTCAGGCTGTGTCCATTGCTGGTAATTGCCTCTCTATGAGACACTTATCTTACTGCAACTGAGCTTCCCAATTAAAATATTTTGCTGCTCACCTTCTAAACAGTGGGGGTTTTCTACCCTCAGTCCTTATGTATACGGTGTACTGGTTGCATGTTTCACAGCTGCTGCTGTGTGCAGGTATGTCTCCTGAGCAGGTGAGGTCCTTGGGGAGGGGGGGAATGGAAAATGTTGGGGGGTTTCTGAATTGTTTTCTGTAAAGTTAGAAAACTTTGTCTTTTAAGCATTGTTTAGTCATTCTTACAGCAATTCAAGGTAACATAAAATTAGCATGCCTTGAGAAGCTAGAGTTCATGCTGTTGAGTTGTCTAATGTTTTGTAGACTCGGTGGCATTCCTGATACAAAATATCTACACCCTGGATTAAGCCAGGGATGGTAGGGAGAATTTCTAGCAAGTTAAGGGAAGATACATGAGATGCTTCTCTTGTGCAAGCTAAAAGTGCCTAAAGTCTATCCATAGTCCCAGCCTTGCTGCCCATGAGGCACGTGAGCCAGTAGGCTCATCTAAGGCACTATGTCCTCAGCACAAGGTCAGATGTATGGGAAGATGACCAGGAGGGAAAAGTGAGGAAAGTTTGTTTCTGTAGCTGTGTCTGAGCCTGGATTTTTTTCTGAAAAGGACAGGAGGATTTGTTGAAGCTTCCTATCGAATCAAGCAAAATAATTTTTCTTATCTAGCAATATTCCTCTTTGGAGGCATTGGGTTCTTTTTCAGTTACTTTTCTGTGCTTGTTTTCTTCTAAAAATTAAATTATAAGCTGTATAATGGACCTAATTTAGACTTTGCAAATGCATGGGGTTGAATGTAGCTATCAGTCCATTAGGCATTTTAATGAGCAGCTGGAGCATCCCAAGAACAGGAGAGATGACAATAAAGCAAATCAATAAGCTGTTACCAAAATAATACTAACAAAGTAGTTCCATGGTAGAAGAGCAGGGTAGGAACAAAGAAAAGAGCATATGTCAATGCCTGAGAAATACTACCTTATTTTCCTGGATACAGGATCATTTAAAAGTACTCCTGTGTGATTTAGTCTAGGTGATCCTGCTCTGGCAGGAGGGTTGGACGAGATGATCTTTTGAGGTCCCTTCCAACTCCTAACATTCTGTGATTCTGTGATACTTATCTTAGCTCCTTATGAAATATGTTCTCGTATAAACAAAGTGAGAGATCAAAGCTGGTGGTATCATAAACTAGGAGTACGTAAAGTTAATTCCTCCTTCCTAAGAGAAACTAAAGAAGAGTTTCCTAAAGCAAGGGGAGGAAGAAAAACAGGCAAAGAACTTCAGTGAATAGCAACAAAATAGATCCTGCCTCTATTCCCTATTCCCGTTTCATTAAGTCAAAAATGTTTAGGGCTTTGCAGCGTGATTGATGAATCCTGACTGACAGAGGCAGCAGCAAATTTACCAGTCCCTACAGTAACATTTTACTTCGTGAGGAGAAATGAAGGGTCTATTACTACTGTAATATGGGATGAATGATTCCAGATCATTTTGAAATAACTCCCATTTTGCTGAAAGTTCAAAGTATAACAACAAGAAGTATTTTGACACTTGAAAAATGTGTTTATTTAGTCATAGTCAGTATGCTGTTCTGCCTGCTCAGTTTCTTCCTCTATTTTCAGTTCTTCATCCATGTACTCTGGATCAGCCCACAAGGATTAAAAGAAAGACTGCAGCTGACTGTGATGGCTTTATGCTGACATATTCCTGCCCCAATTCTGCTATGACTAAAGTACATTAAAAAATGCTTGAAGAAATGTGATCTTATTTTGGGATGGGGTTTTCTTTTGCTGTGGGTTACGAGCTCCCTAACCTTGGCAATGGATGTAATGCAAATGTAAGGAAAACAATTCTTCCAGATCTTCTTTACAGAGTTTCACTTAGACTAAGACCAAGAACACTGCTTAAGGAAATCCAAAGGCTTAATAGCATGAGGTTATGTCACTGGCTATTTCCTGTGTGAATCAATTGGGGTCTTCTGGGCCATCATCTTACACTCTGCTATCACACACAAACACACAAACTCTCAAAAACTTTAGCAGTTCTTGGGCATTTAATCTACTAACTTTCATTAGTGCTGAGAACTGGAGGAAAGCCAATGTCACTCCAGTCTTCAAAAACGATCAAGGAGGACCCAGCAAACTACAAGCCAGTCATCTTCACCTCAAACCCTGGAAAGGTGATGGAACAGCTTGTTATAGAAGTCATCTCTAAGCATATGGAGGAAAAATAATGTTATCAAGAGGGGTCAACGTGGATTCACAAAGGGGAAGTCGTGCCTGACTGATCTGATTGCCTTCTATAGGAGCATGACTGGCTATTTCCATTTAAATAAGGCTTTTGGCTATGTTTCCCATAGCAGTCTCCTAGGCAAGCTCAGGAAGTGTGGGTTGGATGAGTGGACAGTGAGGTGGATTGAGACTGGCTGAATGGCAGAGCCCAGCGGGTTGTCATTAGCAGTGCAGATCAGAGTCTAGTTGGAGGCCTGTAGCGAGTGGTGTGCCCCAGCAGCCAGTATTGGGTTCAGTCTTGTTCAACATATTCATCAGTGATCTGGATAAGGGGACAGAGCTACCCTCAACAAGTTTTCTGATGACACAAAACTGGGAAGAGTGGCTGACGTGCCAGAAGGCTGCACTGCCAGACCTGGACAGGCTGGAGAGCTAGATGGAGAGGAATCTAATGAAATTCAACATAGGTAAGTGTAGTGTCCTGCACCTGGGGAGGGATAACCCCATGCACCAGTACAGGTTAGGGGTTGACCTGCTGAGAAGCAGCTCTGCGGAGAAGGACCTGGGAGTCCTGATGGCCAACAAGATCTCCATGAACCAGCAGTGAACCTTTGTGGCCAAGAAGGCCAATGGTATCCTTGGGCACATTAAGAAGAGGTGGACAGTAGTTTGAGGCAGGTTATCCTCCCCCTCTACTATGCCTGGTGCAGCCACATCTGAAGTATTGTCTCCAGCTCTGGGCTCTCCAGCTCAAGAAAGACAGGGAACTACTGAGACAGAGTCCAGTGGAGGGCTACAAAGATGATGAGGGGACTGAAGCATCTCTTGAATGAGGAAAGGCTGAGAGGGCTGTGTCTGTTGAGCCTGGAGAAGAGAAGACTGAGAGGGAATCTGATAAACACTTATAAATATCTAAAAGGCAGGTGTCAAGAGGATGGGGCCAGAGTCTTCTCAAGTGGTGGCCAGTGACAAGACAAGGCACAATGAGTACAAACTGGAACACAGGAAGTTGTCTGAACATGAGGAGGAATTTCTTTACTGACACTGGAACAGGCTGTCCGGAGAGGTTGTGGAGTCTCCTTCTCTGGAGATGTTGAAGACCTGCCTGGATGTGCAACCTGCTTTAGGTGATGCTGTTTTAACAGGGGGATTGGACTATATGATCTCCAGAGGTCCTTTCCAATCCCTACCCTTCTAAGATTCTGTAATTCTGTGATTTTGTGGGATTTTTCTCTGACTAAAACAGAAGTTCTTACAGATCCTCCCTTCCCCCAGATTTCCACGCCACCTGTCCTATTGCTTCAGCTTCTGTTTTCCAAAATGATCTTTCCATCAGTTGCTACGAGTGTCATATTGCAGGTGCTTTGATATGGGAATGCTGGAAGAACCTTTTAATTACCAGAGGCACATCCTGACGCTGGATGAGGGTTCTTGTTACACAGCTCACTTTTTTTTTTTCAGTCAGAGAGCTACAGTGTGGTGAGGAATGGGAACCATTCATTTTTTCTATCTTTATCTCATTTTGCATCCAATTAGGTATTGATTTTATCCAAGACAGAAATTGCCAAGGGTGGTTTAATTTGTGACTGTGTTTTGGTAGCAGCTGCTTGGTTTTATGTGTAAGTTACACAATGATTGGGTTGAGAAGTCAGAATTTCTTCCACAATTTCTTTCTTATCTCAGGCAAAACCAAAACAAACTATCAAAAAATTCCAGAGAAAACCTTGGACTGTTCAAATATGCAATTACAGGAAGATGCCTTCAGGGAATTATAGTTCAGTTTCATTCTGCCTGTTCCCCTGTAAACAAGATTGCCGAGCTGGGCTACACTCCACTGCATGTCGTCCCCTTGTTGAGCCACCGCTGTTCCTGCGGTGGTGCATGGGGGATGCAGTATGGAGCTTCATCTGTGTCAGTGAAAGACAACATTTCTTATTGAGGATACATTTTGCAGGAATCCAGGTGTAAAGGTTAGGGCATGGAGAGCTGGCCTGAAATGGGACCTTGTTTACTTTTTTTTTTGATGTTGAAAATAAAATTGACAAAATTAATAGCCTTTAATTTTACAGAAGCCACATTTTTCACCAAGAAGACCACCAAGAAAATGCAATCATTATTTCCTTGAGTACAGCACCATTTTTTGCCTTGAAGGAAGAGGACATCATGATTAAATCATAAAGTTCTACGGATTTGAATTAGACTTGCCATACAAGTTCATGAGGTTTTAAGCAG
Organism: Laterallus jamaicensis coturniculus; assembly: GCA_022605575.1. Classification (NCBI taxonomy): domain Eukaryota; kingdom Metazoa; phylum Chordata; class Aves; order Gruiformes; family Rallidae; genus Laterallus; species Laterallus jamaicensis. The sequence goes on along the minus strand of JAKCOX010000023.1, from coordinate 7,719,740 downwards.
TAATCTAACCTTTGATCTTCAAATTCCACCTGCTGTAAAACTAGGATGATGTTAACTATCTGCTTTACAAGGATAGTGAGGATTAAATCTATTAACAATACTTGTTTAAAGGACATTACATAAATGCTGAAAAATATTATCTGACTAGGAAATTTCATATTGTTTTTCTCTTCACCCACCTCATCTGAAATGATTGTTGCTCAAATTGTTAGCTGGATACATGACTGCAAAGATATACCTGGTAGATACAGTAAAATTCTGAGACATAATGTCAGCTGACACAAAATGCACAAAAAAATCCCACTCTGGATAGAATTTTTGTATTATGTTGTTTCCACATCACTAAAGATTATTCAGTGATTGAACAGAAGAGGAAAATGAGAGGCACAATTACCCTCAGGGCTACACTTAATTTTTCATATCTTTTCCATCTGTTGAATTTGATTGTTCTCATAAAGCAGCTAAATTCTTTGTTTATATAATCTGTTGCATTGCATTAAAGATTCTGTTTTCTCCATGTTGACCCATGCCTACATCTCAGCTTTGAAATGGTAAATTGGAGCAAATAAGTAGCTGGAGTCCCACCTGTAAAGTGTGGACATACTACAGAAAAGCAGAAACATTGGAAATAAAATGGGGAATTCTGAGGCTACATCAATGTTTGACCTCAGCTAGACCAAGACATGGGGGTTAAAATTCAAGGGGATCCCTGACCTGGCATTGCAGCTGAGATCACTGCAATATTAGATCCCATAACATCTGTTCAGTGTGGCTTGGCAGTGCTATTTTGAAAAGCAGCACAGGTTCAGTCTACCTGTAGATCCTGCATGCATTTGCAGGACGCTAACCGTCCATACCAAACTTGCTAATCAGTTCAGAGAGATATAAAAATGCCAAGTGCTTTCACCAAACTTCTAGGTCACACTGACAATTGAAAAACAGCACAGTCATTATCACCTGATCCTTTTTTCCTGCCTTTCTCTTAGCACTGAGTTCTTGATGATCCAGACTCTCCCTTGAGAACAGAGCTACATTTAAAGGCAGCAAAAAAAACCCCCAAACCAAACAACCAAACAAAACAAAAAAACAAACCCCACAAACAAAACCCAAAATGAAACTACTTTGAATTTCTGTTGGTATACACTTGTGAGAGCAAATCAGATACCAAGGGGCCTTGCTTATAGGAATCGTAACACCTTTACCTAGCTGTAAATATACCACATTCCTTTCTTCTGTAGAAAGCTCTGGATACTGGCAACTTCCATTTCTCTCTCAATCTACCCTGTATATTTAATGTTAGCAGTGGAAGTGTGGGAAAAATAGCTGATTGTAAACGGCTGTTGTGAAGCTCCCAGCATAGCTATATAGACTAGGCAAATGCAAACAATTTGACTGAAACCATTTTCTCTTTACTGGAGAAAAGTTCAGATGCATAACCCTGCATACAAATTCATTGAAGACTTAAACAGTTTGTTGGCTTATTGCCTTTTGGATAGTGGCAAGGATTTTAGAGGTCAAATATTTTCCTACAGATATTCACTGCTAGCCTTCAAACAAACAGCAAGGTTAATCTCCTGTCATTCAATCACTGCAGTTAACTCTGGTTTCTCCATCTCTGCTAAGGCAAGTGTGACTGATTCTTTCTATTGACCAGCATCGCCTGCAAGATTGTCAGGAAGCAGCTGAGGCAACAGTCCCTCTTTCCTACACTAATCTCAATGAAAATGCACTAGGGTGGATGTGGCCTCTTAATCTGGGATTCAACTATATTTTTGTTTTGAAAGTTGACTTGTCCAAATACATCAAAATGCTTACGTGCACCATGCTTTAGGGCTGATTCTAAATTATATGGATCACTTAAACCTCTGAAGAAATACATAAGCCATCCAGATTTACAAAGTATGTTGAAAAGACAAGAAATTACCTAATAAGTGTGCTATATGATAAGATTGTCTCTGGGGGTCCCAGAGTTGGATGCAGCCCTCCAGGTCAGGGCTCACCAGAGCAGAGTAGAGGGGGAGGAACGCCTCACTCGACCTGCTGGCCATTTCTTGTAATGCAGTCCAGGATACAGTTGGCTTTCTGGGCTACAAATGCATGTTGGCAGCTCATGTTGAGCTTCCCAAGTCGATCTCCACACGACTGCTCTCAATCCCTTCTTTCCCCAGTCTTTGTTGATACTGGGGTTTCCCCAACCAAAGTGCAGAACCTTGCACTTAGCCTTGTTGAACTTCGTAACATTCACACAAGCCCACTCCTCATGCCTTTCAACGTTCTTCTGGATGGCATCTCTTTCCTCAAGCATGCCAATGACACCACTCGGGTGACACCTGAGGGTGCACTCAATCCCTCTATGCCTTTGATGGAGATATCAAATAGCATTGGCCCCAGTAAAAGGCCCTTGAGGGATCTTCCATCTCTCTTTCTGCAATACTTGCCACTTCAAATTTGACATCGGTCTCACTGTTCTTGCAGCCTTCTGTTTTCTCCTTCTTTCAGAAACATCTGTTTTCTTTTCCAGGGTGTATATGGACTACAAAAAGATCCCATTTTCTTTGCTACAAACCCTGCTAATTACATTTTCTCCTACGTGTTCTGACCCTTTCATTTCCTTTGTCTAATGTAGAGGCCTCTTCCCATTACTGTGAAGCCCCTTGTTTCTCCATTGCTTTGCAAAAGCAATATATGAAGAGACACCAACATATTAGATACTTTTTGAAATCACATATAAAGTGAGAAGAAATCACTGCCCTTTATTTTCTGTTGCTTTTGTTACTGCATTCCCTAGCCATAAGTTTCAAGTCATTATATAGTCTAAAACGTGTGCTTATCCTGTGTTTGTGTTCACCCATGTGTATTACTTTCCAACATTATTTAATATTTTGCTTGCATGAGAGGTGGCCTGGCTACCTGCTTCCTACTTTTGCCCTGCATCTAAAACCTTCTGTAATGCTGAAGCCAGTCCAGTCCCCAGAGAGCATCCACACAATAGGCAGGACAAAGCTGAGCTCACGTCATCATACTTTGCCAGACTGTATCAAGGATGTAGTGTGGGGCAGCATGAAGGCTGCCTGGGGGTGCTTGGGATGCTAGTTAAATGCCCAGGTTACTTACCAGAAGTGATCTTTTTGTTAAGAGCTGCAAGAGAAATTCTTTAAGACATTCGGAACTCTCTGTGTGAAATTCAGTTATGCCTTATGACAACAGTGAAGGTGCCCTTGAGACCCTTCTTCTCTTTACCTCTCAACTTTAAAAAGTCATAACACTGCATATTGGGAGAGAAATAAAGTCACAACACCTCTGAACTGTACTGTAGTATTGTACTTAGTGCTGAGTATTCTGCACTAAGAGATCATTTTGTCTTTGCCCATTGTCAACTTAAGAGCTCGGGTGTGCAATTCTATTTGGACAAAAAATCTTCCCAGTTCCAGATGACTGAGAAGGTAATACAGCATCACTTCTTTATGTTGACTATTATTTACTCAAAGTCAGCCCAGCGACCAGTGAAGAGATGAAAAACATCATGAGTGTTAACATGCACATGGATTTTAACAAAGAATTATAACAACTCAGGATAGTAAATCTTAGGGTAAGCCCACCAACCTCTAGAAGGGCATGAACTAAACAAACAGGCTCTCTCTTCAGGACTTAATAGGTATGCTGCAATTGGTGCATAAAATGAGGCTTGACACAATTGTCCCTGCATTGTATACTACCTTTCCAGATCTGTAGTTTTGTGTCCTCATGCAGCTGAAATATCCTACTTTTCCAAGTGTGAAAATGAGCAGCTTTAACACAAAGGAAAACCCAAACCCAAGCCAAAACAAAAAGCCTTAACTTACCCACATATTCTTGCAGCTTTAAAAATGAAACATTACCTTTTGTTGGACATACTGAAATACTGAAAACTGCACATGAAAATTGACTGTGAAAATACAGCTGTTATACAGCCAGTTGGGAAATATTAGGGCTATTACTATTTTTTTCACAGCTATCATGAGCAGCTCTGCCTCCCGAAGTGCAGATGCGTTTCTCCCTGCTTGGTACATAAGGTAAGATAAAGAAGGATTGAAAAGGGTTGCTAGTAAACTGCATATACAAGGAAAAGACAGGTTGTCATTAAAGAAAGAAGGACTCCTTGTTCCCTCTCTGGCCACAAGGAAGTTCCATGAAGGTCCTGGAAGAGAGGGCCGGTGACCCACCATGTGGTGGTACAGCCTCCTGGGGACCACTGCAGTCACAGGGTGCCTGGGAAGTGTCTGACCTGTGACCTGAGTCAGTAGCAGTTTTCTGGATGGTGTGCTATGATGCATCCTAATATAGCAAAATAATGTGAAAACGCCTTTCCTTTCGCCTACAGTTCTAACCTGCTGTGAAAATGCCACATCCCTGCTGGGTTAACTCCTGTTTATCACACATCACGCTCCAGCACTGCTCCCCTGGTTCTTCACAGCCTCTTCACTGAGGCTCTCAGCTTAGGCCCAGGCGACTATTTTACCTTGTGTGCATGAACAATGAGGATGAATCTAAAGATAATTCAATGTGTGAGCAGCCCTGTTGCTGCAGCAGGGCTGCATGCCTGAGTAAGTGCTCAATTGTGAGAAGTACAGTTGCACACACTTAGCCCAGGTCTCACTGAAGAACACTAAGTATATTATTACTCAAATCTCATTGTACACCACGAAAAAACCCCAACAACTTTGTATTTTGCCTAGTCTGTTAATTCTTTCTATTTAATTTCTGCCTCATCCAGCCTGCCCCCTCCACCAATACATGATAACTTTGGATAGGTCACAGTATTAATTATTTTCTTAATTATTTTTCTTAATTATATCCTTTTCAGCATCGCTTCTCCAAGTCATTGGGGAAAATGACAGGGCCAGCTTCTATTTTTAAAAGTGCAATGATTCTAATACAAGAAGACAGAGAGTAGAAATCAAATCACTAATCAGGGACTTGTACTCACATCTAATACATCCCTTCCCTCCCCCTCCCCCTCCTCACTTTTGCTCAGAGGCACTTCCTGACACCAGAAATAGCACATTGCTGATCACTGGCTTTGGGTGAACTCTTTTCCCAATTGTAATATGCAAAACAGTATTAGATGTGCTAGCCTGACTTTCAGTAGTCCGGGGAGCCTTAGGTCGCTACCCGAGCGACTAAATGTGTGGAAGTAATTAGTCAGAAGCTCATGAGACGCAGTGGAGCAAGGCACAGCAAAGGTTGTGTTTTATAATCTGATGAGTGGCTTCAGAGTGATTGATACTGTAGATCTCTGAGTGCTACAGGTTGAACTTGATTTAAATTTGCTGTCAGTAGCAATGCAACAAATTCCCATTTTCTCTGAATGATAACTTGAAATTATGCGAAATAGCGAGTGCAGATTCACTCAGTCTCACTGTGGTCTCATCCATAACCATATCCTCTCAGGCACTCATTATTCATACCTTGATTCTGTATCAATAAAAAATGAACTTTGGATACATATGATAAGGTTAACCTCAAAAGCTGCCACACAATTATGCTATCCAGCTAATGACCCCTGTTTCTTGGTACAGTATGTCCTCACGTACAGTTGCACCAGCCAGAAAGCTCTTCTGTGCTGGGGGTCCTGTGCCATTCTGTGGAATACAAGAAAGCAGGACACCCCTGGCAATCATGTCCTCAAAAAGCAAGCTGGTGGCTACAGGGGAGCTGCACATCTCTTGGGCGCATGCTTAATACCCGCTTGCATAGAACCTGTGAAAGAGCAGGCTTCTATCAGCACCACCCCGATGAAAGGGAGGCAGTTAAAGCTGTCATTAAAAATCTGTTTGGGGTGGCTGCATGGGTGGAAGTTTGAAGAGAGACAATGCGAACTTGACAGGGAGCTGTGATGGGAGTAAAATACGCTGAGAGAGGTAGGAGAAGCTGAAACAGAAAATCTGCATAACTACATTAACTGTATAAAGGACTGATGTACTGAAAGCCTATGCATGCTGACCCTGTCCAGCTTGCTCTGGCAACTAGGGGTGTGGGGGGGCAGCGCCAGCCCAGCTGGCGTGGTATTTGGCTGTGTGCTGCATTTTTAGAGGCTGGCCCTTCAGGGAGGGCTACTCCAGACACACACGTCCATGTTGCAGAGGGGCAAGAGACACAACCGCAGCAAGAGAAAATGGAGTCTCCTTCCCTACTGTGACCTCCAGCTTCCCCCAGACATCACTTGGTCTCAGGAAGTTTAGTGCTTTACACTTTGTCCATGAAGCTGAATGTCTGCCTGGCATGAGGCTATCAGCCCAGTAACAGTCCAGCTTAATGATGCATCTCCCTCCTCCTGGAGGAGAGCGGAGGGAGAAGGAGAGCAGCGTGCCCCATGCCGTCCCACCCGAGGGAGTCTCTCCATCTAGAAAGAAATTCACCACTTTCCTCAGTATTTTATCACCTCAGGGCAGTAGAGAAGGCAATGGCAAATACAAAACTTTTTCTCTGGGGTTCCTGGACCATGAAAGTGACTTGGGGCCTGCTTGAGAGCTAATTTAAAGGTGCGCTCTGTAGGATGAGTTTTAAGGCTGACTCAGAGGCTGATGGTTCAACGATATTCCACACTGATTTATGATAGCTGGAAGCTAACTCCACAGCTGCAGTCAACCAATGCTGTTTTGCAATCTTCAAGGCATGTCCTGAAGCAAAAAAGTTAGCTTATGCACAAAGAAATAAAAATTAAGCCATATGTTCTCGGTGTATTTATATGATGCAGGAGTAAATAGCCTACTTTGGCATCTTGCATGGGAAAGGAGAGGCGAGATAATTTCTGTGTTGGGGGGCATTAGCCTCCAGTGACAATTCTCAGCTAAGCAGGAAGCCCAGAAAAGCCAAATGCTGGGAAGAAGACAGCTTTTCCTGAGGTGTTAAATGTACAAAAACAGCTGAGAACAATTACAAAGCAGCTGAGGTGCCATGAATGATGGTGACACCAGATGAGGGTGTTACCATTGTTCCTGTTTTGAAAGGAAGGTGAACGCACGAGGGATGCATTTCACCTTCTTCAACTGAAATTTATTCATCAGCCTCAGGTAAAAATAATTGGTTACTGCTAATGCTCTGTTGCAAAGCAGAGGAGAGCTGAGGATTAGTGTTATGTATTAGCTGTTATTTTGGTTTTATTACAGTGAAAAGTATTTACTCCAAATCTGACCTAGCTACTCTTCAGAAGCGATTTTCATCTTGATTCCAGGGGAATCTGGAAAAGCTCAAGAAATATGACTGTGTGAACTTCATGATGTTCAGCAAGGTCAAGTACAAGGTTCTGCACATTGGTCAGGGCAAGCCCCAGTATCAATACAGTACGAAGAAACTGAGAACAGTCCTGCAGAGAAGGACTTGAGGATACTGGTGGATGAAAAGCTGGACACGAGCCAGCAATGTGGCTGGGCTTCATCAAAAACAGTGTGACCATCAGGTTAAGGGAGGTGGTTCTGCCCCTCTACTCTGTTTTTTTGAGACCCCACCTTGAGTACTGCATCCAGCTCTGTGGTCACCAGTGTAAGGAGCAACCTGGGCCTGTTTGAGCTAGTACAGAGGAGGGCCATGAAGATGATCCGAGGGCTGGGCCACCTATTCTATGAAGACTGAGTGAGAGTTGGCGATGTTCAGCCTGGAGATAAGAAACCTCTGGGGCGACCTTACTGCAGCTTTTCAGTACTTAAAAGGAAGCTTATGAGAAAGATAGTGACAAACCTTTTAGTCAAGCCTGCAGTGATAGGATAAGGAGCAATGGTTTTAAACTAAAAGAGGGTAGATTTAGATTAGATATAATGAACAAATTTTTTACAGTAGGGGGTGGTGAAACATTGAGCAGGTTTCCCAGAGAGGTCCTAAATGTCTGTAAACATTCAAGGTCATGTCAGACTGGTCTCTGGGCTGCATGATCATTGCAGGGGGTTGGACTAGATAACCTTTAAAGGTCTCCTCCAACCCAAACTATTGTATTACTCTGCAACAATAAGGAAGTAAACTAGGAAAAATACCTGACTGATACAGCAACTACCAGCTGGCAACCAATGATCCACTCTCAAAGACTGATCTGAATTTGCCCATTCCATTTTTTTTGTTAAGTGGTGGCAGCTGTGGAACAGTAGGCAGTGGAAAACACATGAAACAATCTCAGTGTTCAAAGAGAGAAATATAATACACTGCTGTCATGTGTTACTGGAGAGGAAGGAAAGACATTTAAGAAACTGTTTCCAGTTCCCTGTCATGATGGTCCTGAATGGCTCCACTGCCTTTTCAGTGCTTGCTGCTAAGAAGCTGCATGTCTTGCCTCGAAAGTATCCTAACAGATCTTCCCCTTGCAGACAGATCATCCCACACTGATCTTTCCTTACAACAGATGATAAACTGGATCAAAAGTAAACCACATACTGAGAAACAAGTTAAGCACTCAGAAGTATTTCCTTTATAGCTGAAAGAGGCAGCTACTGCAAAGAAAGAATGATTTTAGACAGCTTGCTACATTCTTCTGATGTGCAAGCATGCTGGTTTTATTCTTGCTAATCAACTTTTTCTCAACAGTGAGCCTTTGCTTTTTGCCTCAGCGCACCCACAGCAGCATGACTGTCTAATAAGCCTTTGATGCTACAGAATTCACAGCTCTCAGTAACTGCTTGGAGCACTTTAAGAATATAAAAACAACCTTAATTGTGTGTATATCTGTTGATGCAAGGTTGTCACCACAGGTAACTGTGCATGTGATTCTGTTCTTGAGACATATGGAGGCACGCAAGGCTCAGTGCTGAGTTAATGTGTTTTACAATCCGTATCCTTCCCCTGGCTTCCATACTCTTGCTATTTGGGATGTGCTCCATGTGTAAGCACTATGCCAAAACATATTTGCTTTCTCTATTTCAGCCTTCTCCGGTGATCACAGCACCGTCTGATGATCTCATACAAGTCAAGAACCTCAGACAAAGCACTCAGAAAGTGAAGAAACAAGACAGATGCTGCTGTTGAGGAGTTTCCATAAGGATTGTAAAAGGTATAGGGAAAGAGAAAACATTATTATTTTGCTTCAGCTCTCTTTTTCGATGGCAGCTCAAACTAGATTTTGGAAATGAAGTCGTGGTCTTGGGAAGGCAATAATATTTTTTCTTTCTGCCTTCATCAAGGTTTCACAGCTTACTCTCAAACTCCAGGAGCAGATCCATTCCTTTTTAAGAAATTTAGGTTAGATGAACAAGACCAATAATTATCTCAGGCTGTAGCAAAATTGGAATACATTTGGTTGTTACTTTCCACTTTTCCCTTGTCTGAGCTTCATAAAAATATAATGCTGCTGTTGATAAATACTAGGGCAAGCTCCAGCATACATCCAGGAAGAAAGGATAAAGGGAGTTTATTTGCTTCATAATAGAGTAATGGACATAATGAAGACAGGAAATTACTCTAACATGCAATGTAATAAAAAAGATTGGGCATTTTCATAAACTATGCATATTTTCCAAATTTCTTACTGTAAAACACTTTCAAAACATCCCAGTCTGCCATTATCAAACTTTAGCCAGTGTTGTAAACACAGAAATGTCAGGAAGTTTACTTTTCTGTACAGAAAAAACTATTTACAGGAACAAGGGATCTGAGCTGGATCTAGGCATTTTAGAAGTGTTAGAATTGGGCTCAGTCCCCATGAGACAATATTCATTATCCATTTTGGCATGTAGCTAAACTGGGAATTTTACAGGAAGGATGTATGAGGTACACAAAAGCTGAAATTGCAATGACCATTTGTTTTCAAGGGGATCTGTCATGAAAATGGTATGTTCACCTCCTTTATGTTGTTTTCAAGGTCATGAAAAACCTTTATCTTTTCGTCCCTCTTTTCTTCCCCCTCCCCCAAAATGTTTGAGTATTCTTCTTGTAAATAGATGGCAATTCCTTTGGCAATCTATTTGTATTCCTCTGCAGCATACAAATTAACACCCAGAGCATCCTCAGAAGAACATAAGCAACTTCAGTACGCAAATGTGTTCTTCCTATCTAGCAACATGTTGTTGCAACCACTTCCACACCAAGACTCAAATGGTACTGTTTAGACAAGCCTTGACTGCCCATCTCCTGAGGTCACATTTACAGGATTGGTAGTCACAGTGGTCAAGAATGTCTAACAGACCCTGAAGAAAATGCAATTTTAAAATAATATATGTCTTACCTGCTTATTCATAAGTATGTAGATAATTGGATTGCAAACAGTGCTGCTTTTTGCCAGGATGGAAGGTATGATGCTTGCAACTGGAGTCACCACACCTGGCTTACCAAATGTAGCAAGTAATGCTATAACTCCATAAGGAATCCAGCACACAAGGTAACAGATAACTGTAGTGATAACCATGAAGAGTACGTGGTATTCTCTTTTGCGGGCAGCATTCTTGTGAATTTTTCCAACCTAGGAAAAGGTGAAAAGAGATAGAATTTAAGATGCTGAGCTATTGGATTGATTGTCTTAACAACCTGGGATTACTGGTCTGGGATCAGCAATGATAATCATCGTTGTAGTTCCAGAAGCAAAACAAACCCAAATCCAAAAGTGAGAGAACACAGGTAGAAGACTTTCATCGTTTCCACCAAGGACCAGGGGAAGCCCTGCAGACATCAATGCTGCATGCCAGAATAAATCAGAGTCCCAGTGGAGATAGAAACAAAAGCAGAAAGGTGATGAAGCTAGTCCTTAATAAGCAGTAGAACATCTCTAGATCTTTTTAAGGTATGGTATTTTATATAAATGTACAGCATTTTCCCTCAGGTTGTTCCAGTACACAGGACTTGCTTGAGATGGTGAAGCATTACACAGCGCAAGTGAACCAACAGAAGTGTTTTCTTTTAGAGTTGTGGAAGCAGAGGAGTAGGGCTAGGACAGTACGTAGTACATCTGCCTTTGGATGTTTTCAAGGCTTGAATAGACAAGGCCTCAGCTGGCCTGGTGTATTGTTGGCAAAGGCTTCATTCAGAACGGGACGCTAGAGAAGCCCTGCAGACAGCACTTTTATGAAGTTTTACAAGGTAGGATTCATCCTTTCTAGACTATTTCTTCCAGATAGTCTACCATTCTGATAAAAGGGACTGTCTCCTATCATTAAAAAAAATAAATAATTGTGATCTTAAAAAAGCACGCCCGATACTGGCATAGCTCAGCTATTGTTTGGGGTTTTGGGGGGAAATGGAGGGGAACTGGCTAAATGGGAAGCAACCAGTTTCCGTGTGATGGTGCAACGGTTCATCTTTCTATTGCTGGTAGTTGACAGTCTGTGTGCAAACCCAGCTCTGCTGTGGAAGGATTTAAAGCATAGTCTGTGCTTCAAAATGTACTTTCCTTTGATCTGTTCTGGTCTAATGCATCATGCCCTTTTGGAGTCCAGAGCTTCAAGATGGAGATTACACTTTAAAATAGCAGCTAATTTTTATTTTTCTTAGGAAACATTCAGAAAGGTTAGCTCCAGAATAGAAAGGTTGACCTCTCTATGCACCTTTGCAGCCAACAGAGAAAAGTAAACTCTGCAGAGCAGCTAATTTTGGAGCCAGTCTCTCCCCACTGACTCTAGATGGAGCCTCAGCACAGTAATCTCCCGGGGTTGTGGTTAGTTCCTCAACTTCCCCCCCAGTGGCTGTTTAGCAAACCCAGATGTGCCAGCAGGGTTTCAGGAAGGATTCAAATATTTAAAGTATATCGATTGAGTCTTGTGCTCAGCCAAACGTAATTTATGTCCACTTTGAAATCTTTTCACCTCCTGAATGTGGTACTTGAGAGTCAACTGCACCCAAGCGAACTAAACCATGCTAAAGCAAAAAGGCAGCTCTCTGGAATACAGTGCTGCCAAACTTTACCTAACAAAAGAAAATACGTTTGAAACCAGTTTCAGCTGATGAAGAACACTGATGTACACGACTGTCTAAATGAATGAGCATGAATGTCAGCAACGTCTAAATGAATTGAGCATACAAACAGGAGGGGAATCAACTTTTTAAAAGGGCAGATAATGGCAGGACAAGGGGGAATGGTTTAAAGCTGAAGGAGGGAAGGTTTAGACTGGGTATTAGGGGGAAGTTTTTTTACGGAAAGAGTGGTGAGGTGCTGGAACAGGCTGCCCAGAGAGGTGGTGGATGCCCCATCCCTGGAAGTGTTCAAGGCCAGGTTGGATGGGGCCCTGGGCAACCTTGTGTAGATCCAGGCCTGAGGTTGGTGTCCCTGCCTGTGGCAGGGGGGTTGGAGCTTTATGATCCTTGGGGTCCCTTCCAACCCTTGCCATTCTATGATTCTATGATTCTATGATTCTATGATAATGGAACACAGTAAAAGTTGGAAGCCACTCGTCACCCAAAGCCAAATGTCACCTTCTGTTGCCTGGCGTACAACTTGCACATGGTAATGCAGTGGAAATAGCCAGATATTTACCTAACTCTGTGATGTGGGTGCTGCTGCATAATATATATGTTTATGTATCAGACTGCAAGTAAAAAACATATACAGTAATTGGATGAGGACAAATAGAAAGCAACATAATATACTGACATTGTTTGTTTTAAGTTAATTATGATTTTAGCCTTCTAGAGTGGTTCATTCTATCTGGAATTTCAGTAGAAATGTTCCCGTTGAAAATAAATAAAACACACATTAACTTAGTCTGCTAAAAAATAGCAATTTTTTTTCCTCTGTAGTCTTCCAACGATTTTCTGCAAAAAGGCAATTACAAAATAAAATCCATGCTTTCTGAAAACACTGGGGGCTATTTCTTTTTCTTTTTTTTCCTCCAAGAACAGAACTTTTTTAATCTCATAATTACTTTTGCTTGAAAAAAGGATTAATAATAGATAATGGTCAAATCCCGTATTGATTATTTGAACTACATTTTTAATGACTAATGGGAATTTTCTTTCATGAACAACCCAGGATCCTACGTTAGCTGCAGCTATGTTACAAGTTTAGTATTAATTGAGGAATACAAAGCCCTAGTTAACCACAGCATCCACAGCTTCAATAAAGGCAGAGGCATCAGTCAGCACATTTTCCCTCCAGGTTTAGATAATATCTCCTTCCTGAAGAGTTTGCAAGAGTTTACCCTCTGCACAGGAAAAATATAAAACAGAAAGAAGGGAAGGAAAGATGCATATAAATGAAGTGTCTGTGGGTGGCATTTTGGTATGCATCCTTCTATTTTCACATCTGTAGCTAGTTTCGCTAGGGAGGGAAGCTTGCATTATCACTGTGACTGTGTCAATATATTAATAAATCTGTCTGTCCGTTGTTCCCAATACCTTCCCTGTAAATTTGATTGAGGTTTTAAAACTTATTAGGTCAACAGAGGTCTTCGACATTGAATTCTTCACATGTCACTAGAGCAGAAGGATCCTTATTAATGTTCCCATCAAGAAGGAAAATGCAATGTGAAATGTACTCCAGTTAGAAACCAGAGGATTCACTCTAGTTTAGGTTCTGTTTAGATTTTTTTGTTGTTTTTTCCTCTTCTGATAATTAAAAAGGAGAAAGCTCTGATTACAGCTGTTCTTGAAATAGGATATTCATAATGTGTCCCCAGTATCTATTAAGTGTGACCTTCCGCTGCAGTCCTCTGTAATTGAGTTTAAAAAATCATTTGTCGTGAGACAAGCCTATTGGAAAGCAAACTTAGTTTGCTGTCATGCCCACAGAGTCTTTCACTTCCATGTTTACACCAACGCAGCCAAGTGTTTTGAATTTTATGTGCCTCATATTATAATTTTATAATATGATTTACTTACAGTGCAGATTCTGGGAACAAGCAAATTGGAATTTCTGGGCTTTTTTTCGAAACTACTGTTTAGGGTTTTTTTTCAAAAGTACATGTTTATTCTCAGCGTTGCAGAGAAAAGATTAAAAGTATGGAATTGCAGTAAGAAATGCAAACAATGGACCAGCAGAAATGAAAGATCATAAAGTGTATCCTTCCTTAATGGCTCTAAGTCCCAGGTCTCATGGATGTCCCAGCTTTCCAGAGGGGAGAAGGATGGTATGATGAGTCCAAAGGACAAATGGCCTCTAGGCAGCCTTTGCAATGAAGCTCAAATGTAGTTGATGCTTCTCTTGGTGTAGAGCGGCTGTAGTAGTTAGGTGCATTTTATGCTTAGGTAATGCATCTGCTTCTTCATCAGTAATCTCACATTTCCTGATGTTCTGGCCGCTAGAGAAATGCAGCATCACAGTTACTGTTTTAATTAGATATGGCCCGGGATGAAGACAGTATGCTGATGGCTTGCTCGGCTTGATGCACGGGACTCGAGAGGTGCTGGAGGTGTGCTTGCACAACGGAAAGGGTGGGAGAACAGCTGCATTTCTTAGTGTCTCTGAGCATGCTGCCAGGCTGTTGTGTGACTGTCCTTCCCCTTGCCTTGTGCCACATCAACAGACCTGAACTGTAGGATCTTTTTTGATATGCTCCTTCTGCCTCCCCAAGCCACCTCAGCCCAAACACAAGTACTTTCATAGTGGTGAAGGCAAGCAGCGGAGTCTCAGGTTGGTTGTGGTATCATCCTGGTACATTCTGGGATACATTAACCATGCAAGAAATGCCAGAGTATTTCAAGAAGTATTACACTGCTCTGTAGGAAATGACCCCAGATTTTTCAACACCGCCCCCACCCCCCCACCATCCATTTATCTACACACTCTTGGCTTCATTGCTTTTCCAGCTTTGTATCCTACTTTTAGAAGGTGTTATCTTTAAAACTTCTCTGTTTACAGGTGCTGGAAGGCCTCCAGCAAAATAGAGCTCAAGCTGATGTAACCTACAGAAATATTACAGTAGGTAGTAGGCATTAAAATTATTCTATTTCTTATTTTAAAACTACCAGACAGTCTAATGCAATTGCTACACTGCATTTGCAGCAGGCTAATAGAAGTGCTTCCCAGAAATGCCTAGTGTCTGGACAGCCAGCTGACAGAAGAGCATTGGATAGTGGTGAGAAAAAGTAAATTCAAATAACGTTCTGGAATAGCTGAACTTGTAAAGCGCAATCTAAATGTGAAGATACAGGGTGTATATATAATATTCATTTGATACACATAGAAGATATAAACCACATATTTAAAGTGGCACAAGAAATACTGGCCCATTGGGATTGGGTATTTATTTAGGATGGTTGGAAAACACTCTCTTTGCTGTAGATGTAACTATTTTCGCCAGGACAAAGATCGTCTCCTGCCAAATTTGGGAGTCCTGTTCTATATTCAAAGAAAAGGGGATGGGGCAGGAAGGGGCCTTGAAGATTATTTTTTTAATGAGAAAACAGTATGTCTCCCCTGTTTTAACCCTGAGAAGTAGCAGAAGCGTTTTGGTTTTTCAGATCTCAGCTGGAGGCAGCAGCAGGCAAGCTTGACTCATCTCAGGCACAGAGACTGGCACAATTGGCTCTCGTCTGCATTTGCCCTGTAGCCAAGCTGCATTTTGCATCCTTACCTAATATTCCCTTTCACCCTCCTTCTCCACTCAATCTGTCATTCAAGGCAGACACCACCAGTCAGAGGACAATGGCGGAGTGCTGTGCAGACACATGAGATGCAGCAGGCCACAGAGAGGGAAAAGCCATCAGGGTACCCAGTGAGAAGGATGGCAATAGCAGAAATGTCCTCAAAAGGGTGACACATTGCTTGGTTCACCTCAAAAGTTACATTCCCTCCCAGATGACAAGACGTAGCAGATACAACGCCCATCAGGGAATGGGCTGCTGAGCCTGTGGGCTTTCTCCAGGTTAAATATCGGCACATCCCAGCCCACACCTAACAGGACAGCAGCTCCCTGACTCCAGTAAGGGTTTAACTAGTTTTATATAGTTCTCTTAGCCACCAGATGAGTTCACATGGGAGAAGAATACAGGGCAGTACCCTGCCCAAGAGTGCATTGACCCCTTCTGTGCTCCAAGTTTGACATACAGCAGCCCTTGCTCAGCTCCCTCTGGATTTAGCTGGGCATTTAGCTGGTCATGAGGGAGTACTGGTGGCACTTCACCTGCTCAGAAGGCACAGGTGCTGGGAAAGACCTGAGGGATGGATATACACAGAGGCAGTGTTGTTGCATCCTGCAAGTAACTGAGAAAACCATGGTGCCTATATACAGGTCACCCCTGTGAGGCAATATGTACAATGGTCCATAATCCCATCACCCACAGGCAAGCTGTGTTGTGGGTTTTTATCTATCTATCTATCTATCTATCTATCTATCTATCTATCTATCTATCTATCTATCTATCTATCTTTCTATCTTTCTATCTTTCTATCTTTCTATCTCTGTAAGGCAAGGAAGTTCAGCTAAAGTTAGCTGTTTAGATGGGAAATCTGTGATGATCTGACCTGTTTTTATCAAATTCCCCTGTGTTTTCTTTTTTGCACTACATGACTAATAGCTTTTGCTATACATAGCTACTTAATGTAGCTATGTGCTTCCTCTCTTAAAGCATTTTCTTCATATTTTAACAGCTCCCAGTCATTTTCAGTTGTGAACCTCTTGAAAGGTTATGAAGAATATACGGCATCCCATCCATCTAACCACTAGATGGAGAGACTATACAGTGAGACTCCAGCATCCAAAACCACCTCAATTAGGGGCGAAGCACATCATAGCATCTTAAAAAGCAGGGGATCTGTTTATGTATTTGGTCCTTCAAGTCAGTTTCTCTTTCTCTGAATAATTATTAAGATGGAAAATAATAGCATTTATTGTACCCTGTGTATCTGAAGAGTGGATGTCATAACTGTCCTTTACCTAGCACACTCTAAACAAGAAGCAGGGAAACATGGTGCAAAGTGCTTTCTTTCTCATGGCTGATGCATTTTTCCTGGATCTGTCTTTGTACATTTTACACTCAAATAACCATGTTTTCTTCACTACTTCGGAACTGCACAGTGAAGAGAAGGTTATTTATGAGCAGCAGTGTTTGTTGCCAACCTCTTTAAGTGTCAGTTCTAAGTGCTTGTTTTGACATGATCAAATATTGAACAGTACTACCAAAACCAGAGACAAATGAAATATTCATAATCAACTGAGGGAAGTTTGCCAATCTTTGAACATTTTGTCTACTACAGTGTCTTGAAATGAACAGAAGTGAACTAGACTTTTAATGCAAAAGCTGCAGTAAAGGAAAAAGCTGGCAAAAGGTCATTCCTCTCCCTTTATGAACCAGTCAAGTAAGACAGTCTTCTCTGTTTTGTTTCTAACAAAAGAAAATTAGAAATGCTCTCCATTTATTGGTATGAATAACCATCTATCAAATCTAGGAGTGCCTCAAACTAAGCAGTGACTCAAAAGTCAGTTACAATGAACTTTCTCCTCTGCCATCTCTATGGAGTCTGTCCTCAAGGAAAAAGAAGGAAAAAAAAACCCCAAACAACCCAATTAACCACACTCCATAGCATAAAAAACTCTAAAAAGCTGTAAGAAACAAAAGTTCCAAGTAATCTGTTTTTTCAGTGTGGGCCACCCCAAAACTGATACTTTGTGGACTAATACTAAGATAGATTAAATATTTTGTTTGTTGAAATATTTTGTTTGTTGTTTCAGATGGGCAATCATGGGAAAAGGCAGCTCACTGGCTTAAAAATAGTTGCCTTCTTTATGAGCATTTAGGTGGCTAAATTCAAAACAAGAGTGAATACTGAAGAGATGGATAGACTCTGTAGAAACAGGGACCAAACAACATCTGCTTTGAGTCATCTTAGAATCCAATGGGCTCTGACTCTACAAAGCATTCATACTCACATATTTACTGTCTATCCTGAGATTTAAGCATGCACATGAGCACTTTGCTCAGCTAGGGCCACATAATGAGTTAATAGCAACAAGTAGAGAAGAAGAAAGACATAAAATCACACAAGGGGCTTTATAGTTAATTATTTTAATGTCACAATTAAGTTTAGGAATTGAAGTATGTAGGAAGGATATTTTATCAGCTGAAGTCTGGCTTTATTAGGAATCTTTGTTATTGAAACAGCAATAGTCATCTTAAGGCCTCAAGGTGAAGGGAAGCTATGCTTTAAATAAAAAACTTATGGCTTTGTACACTGCCCTTAAAGCATAACTGCTATTGTTGCTAATACCAGCGAAGTTCTGCTACAGACTTAAGGAATGCTATAATCCTCTTAGTTGCAGGAATTCTTTCACTGCTCTAGCTAAAGGGCTTCTAGCAGCATTTTAACTTAGAGGGTGAACACATTCCCATGCACTAAGGTAGCAGGTCATGCTGTCACTTCCATCATTTACAACTCATGTTGTAAGTGCACCTGGGCTGGGACAATCCCTGTTATCCATACAGGTTAGGAGAAAATGTGCTTGAAAGCAGCCCTGAGGAAAAGGACTTGGGAGTACTCGTAGATGAGAAGCTGGACATGAGCCACCAATGTGCATATGCAGCCCAGAAAGCCAACTGCATCCTGGGTTGCATCAAAGGAAGTGTGGCCAGCAGATCAAGAAAGGTGATTGTGCCCCTCTACTCTGCTCTGGTGAGCCCTCACCTGGAGTCCTGTGTCCAGCTTTGGAGCCCTCAGCACAAGAAGGACATGGACCTGTTGGAGCATATTCAGAGGAGGATCAAAGGTCTGGAGCACCTCTCCTGTGAAGACAGGCTGAGAGAGTTGGGCTTGTTCAGCAGGTTCAGATTAGACATTGGGAAAAATTCTTCACCAAAAGGTTATTGGGCATTGGCACAGGCAGCCTAAGGAGGTGGTTGAGTCACCGACCCTGGATGTACTTAAAAGGGTAGATGAGGTGCTCAGGGATATGGTTTAGTGGAGGACAGGGATGGTTGGACTTGATCACAGAGGTTTTTTCCAACCTGGTTATACTGTGATTCTGTGATCTGCCCTAAGTGAGGTGCTCTCTCTTGTCTCTATAGGTACAGACAGCAAAGACAATGGCTACAAAAACATGCACACGACTGTCCCAAGGCACTGAGTTGTCAGGACTCAAGCTAATTCCAGTGCAAGAGCTAAGCACACACTCAGCCATGAGAAACAAGTTCCACTTGCCCAGGGGTGAGCCTGGGCGCTGCCCTGAGCTAACACAGACATGGGAGGTCCACAGCTGCCTCACATCCCACCAGCCTGGAGTACAAGCCAAGCAGCCAGGACAGACAGACCCAAGCAGCTGCCCCCAGCAGCTGGGGCCACAGTCTCTTACTAGGAAAGTATGGGACCAGTAGAAGTGGATTGCCTCTGGCAGGCCGTAAGGAACCCACCCCATAAAATATGCCTACAGACTGGTCAAAAGGTCTGATAGCACAGGTAAAGCAATTTGGAAATGTTAAAACCTGTGCCAAATAAAGAAAAAAATAATCCTTCTGAGGTGAAATAGAATCACTCTATTGCTGAAGAGCCTCCAGCCCCGGCAGCTCATTTACGCAGATACATTGTATACGATGATATGCACTTCTCAAAAATGCTATTTGTATATATACATCCCTCAATAACTGTGGGACTGCACAGAGCTACTATCCCTGATATTGGCACCGACACTCCTATGGCACTTACCTGCCTGAAACAAATCAAAGGTGTGTGGAAAATAAGAAATGTGGAAAATGGAAACTGAAAGGGCAGTGAAGTGTGGTTGCTCTCTGGATGATATAGTTAGTTGAAAAAAACCTGTGGATGAAAGAAGCATCAAATGTTATATCCAAAGTTATTTAAACTCTAATTAATTTTCTATCTGAAAGGTGATCAAAAAGAAACTGATCTACAATATTAAGGCTATTGAAGTTTTGTGTGTCTAACATGACTTACCCTATTTATATGAATTCCCTAGGTAGTATGAGAGACTGGAATAGATAGGAAACCATTTCCTTGGAGCCATCAGGTGTCATTTTCCCAAACTGATAGCAATCACAGACTGTATTACTTGCTTGTATTTGATTGCTTGTCTAAGTCCAGGTCTAGTGAGCATGTTACAACTGGCATTAACTCACACCAACTGACATCCATATCAACAGGCTCAGCAAGAACATGTTGGCCTGAATGACCCTAAAACGAGATTATATCCTATGGATGATAAAGAAACTACAAAGCTTTAAAGGCAGGATTCACTACTCTGCTTCCAGCGTGTGCTACCAAGGGAACGAGTGCTCCTTGATCAAAGAAGATACATGTTTTGGCCTGAAAACATACCGAGACAAAGCTGGCTTTGGTTCTGGGGCTTGTGAAAGGTGCAATGGTCCCAATGTAGGGGTTAGCACTAAAAGTTTAGAGCCCTGCAAGAACTGAATGCTGTCAAGCAAATACCAGCTGTTTTTTCAGGTCATCTAATTCAAAGTAGCCGAACATCAGCCCCAGTCCATAGGTAGTGTCACAGTTACCTGGATATAGGTCTATCAGCAGCTATTTCGGGAAAGAAGGAACTTCTGGTTTGTTTTCTGATGGCCAAAAGCCAGAATCTTTCCTGACGTGGTGTGAAGCATACAGCCTGTCACTGCCAGGCACCTGGCAGCAAGAACTGCAAGGCTTGAGCAGATTCACTCTCCTACTTTTGACTGTAGAAGAAGCCTAGAAGATTAATTTGTCCTAATCTTTTGTTGGGTAAGGTTATGCAACCTGAATCTCACTCAGAAAAGAGCAGGAAGGGGATAGAAAGGCAACTACTCCTATTCCCATTGCATGATACCCAGAAAATCTGGGATCTTAGACTAGTGTATGTCTAGAAAGTGATAGCATTGCCAAAACAAGTATTCAGAAAGAGAAAAATTATGTGGACTTTTTTTCAGGGGGACAGGAGGAAAATTAGAGACTTGGCAGGAGTGACACTGGAGAGGATCTGGGGAACTAAGATTGTTGGTGTCCAGATTTACCTATCCAGTGGTTAGACGTCTTTAATGGTAAGGTCTATTAAGAAGAATATAAGTGGTTCTTGCTGTAACTGCATGGAGTACACATTTTAAAAAACATTAGGTTTTGTTGCATGGTTGAATTAAACCCAGGTTAGGTAATAAAAGGGGTGTTTTGTCAGCAAATACAATGCAAACTCCTGAATGAGATTCAGTAGCTGCTGAACCAAGCCAGGACTGAGAATGACCTTATACCCATGGTGCATAATATACCGGGTTCATCTGTGAGGGCAAAACTGAGGAATTCCACCTTTGGGAGGAAAAAACAAAGATATGAAGGATACTCTGCAATAACAGAGTAGAAATGCAGCTAGTTTTGTAAAGAGAACACATAAGAATATTAGTACATGTGTTGCTGCTTAGCAACACGACTTGCTTTTATAAAGGTGGAAGGTGCTGAGATCACTTTCAGAAAATCTAGCCAGTAATTTAGTTTAAGACTCTTCTTTTTGAAAATCTTGCCAACAAACTGTATCTCTAACAGATTTACTTTTCCAATAACCAATTTGTAGTTCTGGGCGGGTTATTTTGGGGTTTGTTTTTTTTTAATAACTTTTACAATTGCTTTGATCAACCTGTTTTGTTTTCCCTTTCCACCTGTTTTGTTTTCCCTTTCCTTTAACTGGGCTAAAGTTAAAGGAAAGGGAAAACAAAACATACCTCTGTTTTTTTAAAGCTGTCTTCAGTGTATTTTACATTGAAGAATTTCTAGAGCAGAAGGGGAAAATAGCAGACATTAATTCCTTGGTTTCCACATTCCTACTTCCAGAGACTGCACCACACAAAATGTTTATCTGCAAAAATCACTAATATGGTTGAACTCTTCAGAAAGAGATGAACTGACAGGTGTAATATTTCTTTCCAGGTTTGAAAGTCACTGCTTGATGCTAAGCAATAAAACGCTTCCATCTACATAGGAAATGGAATGCACATTGGCCCGCATCTAAAGGAAAAGGGTTTTCAATCATAGGTGACAAAAAAATAATGCTTCAAAGGACTGGAACACTGATACAGCTAAAGCGGGAAATAACAGCCTGGGTGTTGTAATTGGCAAGGACAATAAATATTAGAGTCAGAGTAAATGTCAGCTGAGATTGGCAAACTTATTCAGCTGGAATCAAAACACACAAGAAAACCTTCTCCCCACCCTTCAGATGTGTTTGCGGTTTGGTTTATGACCTCTCCCTTGTCACTGAAAAAGGCTGTTTGTGAATGAAGGCACGTATGTATAAACACCACACACTGTAGATGCTATACTTATGTCTATATCACAGAATCACAGAATCACAGAATCTTAGGGGTTGGAAGGGACCTCAAGAGATCATCGGGTCCAACCCCCCTGCCAAAGCAGGCTCCCTATCTCATATTACATAGATAGGCGTCCAGATGAGACTTGAATATCTCCAGAGAAGGAGACTCCACCACCTCCCTGGGCAGCCTATTCCACTGCTCCGTCACCCTCACTGTGAAAAAGTTCTTCCGCATGTTGGTGCGGAACTTCCTGTGCTCCAGCTTACAGCCATTGCCCCTTGTCCTGTCCCCACAGACCACTGAGAAGGGGCTGGCCAATTCTCCCTGCAACCCATGTCTAAGATATTTATAAACACTAATTAGGTCCCCCCTAAGTCTTCTTTTTTCCAGGCTGAACAGACCCAGCTCACTCAGCCTATCCTCATAGGGGAGATGTTCCAGACCCCTAATCAACTTTGTCACCCTTCTCTGGACTCTCTCCAGAAGGTCCCGGTCTTTTTTATACCAGGGAGCCCAGAACTGGACACAGTATTCCAGGTGGGGCCTGACCAACGCAGAGTAGAGGGGGAGGATCACCTCCTTCGACCTGCTGGACACACTCTTCCTGATGCGTCCCAGGATCCCATTGGCTCTCTTGGCCACCAGGGCACACTGCTGGCTCATAGCCAACCTGTCAACAACCAGGACCCCCAGGTCCTTCTCCACAGAGCTCTTTTCCAACAGGTCATCCCCCAGCCTGTACTGATACAGTCGGTTATTCCTCCCCAGGTGCAAGACTTTACACTTGCACTTGTTGAATTTCATTAGATTTCTCCCAGCCCAGCTCTCCAGCCTGTCCAGGTATCTATATACACTATATATGGGATATATGCATACACTATACAATATATAATGCACACACCCACATACACACACACACATGTGCATAATTGTGTGAAAAGTCTAACATAAGAGTCATCCAAGGTTGGAGAAGAAAGCTATGATGCAAGTACGACTCACTGCCCTCTTCACCTCTTGAATTAGATTAACAGCCACCTTTTCTACACCAAATACCAATACAAATATCAATATTTCAAAACCCAAAAACCAGTCAGGACAATGTTTCCTGGGTATACCCCAGATCCATTTTTGCATGCCTGTATAAAGCTCTCACTTGCATTGAATTGTACTTTTCACCAGACTAGCACACAAGGGTGAGAACTTGAGCTCTGCTTTTCTTTGGATTGGTAACTGCTCTCCTTGCATTGAAATTAGATGCTAAAATGTCTCAGGCACTATCAGTCTTTCATCGTTTAACCACAATTATCCCTCTTCCTGGGAAGAGGTCAAGTTTTCCCATATTTTACTGAGGGAACCCCTCCCACCCCCTGAAAATTTCTACTGACATAAGATAAAGCATGGTATCATTAAGGACATGTGGGTATACCTTTGACAGATAGCTATTTATATTTAAATAAGCCTAATATATGTGCTCCTATCTGCCTGTCAAATTCTGTAGACTCTACACAGAACATAAATCCAAAAGGGGTTCAAAGCTTTCAGTGGCATCTTCAAAATACAGCAATTATGTTAAAACTGTCAGACCCTTTCCCTCAAATTATTATACACTTATCATGGCACAGATGCATTCAGTAAAAAAAAACAAAAAACCCAAACCAAAACAAGCTCAACCCTACAAAGTCTGGAAGCCTTCAATCCCTCTCTTCTCAGCGGGAGCCTTGTAACCCCCTTGAATTTTAATCTCACTCTACAGCACATCATCCTTTTTTTGGCACAGAATGACAAGTAGGAGGGAGAAATTCATGTAAACTGCTAAGTTAGTTAAATTACTTTTAAGCAGTAAGACTGAAGCTCTGGTGTACACATCGTTTTTATCTTGGGAGGCTGTGTACCCAGGACTGTGTTGCACCTGACACAGTTTGGTCTTTCCAGCTCCCATTCAGATATGCCAGGGAGGGTCAGCAAGGGGAAATTGGCATGGTGAGTTGTGCACAGCCTGGGTATTCATAAACATTTATCTTGGCTCACAGAAAATAAGATAAATTCCCCTTCTGTAGCTTCTGTATTACAGACAGTCCTCTATAAATTATGTATCTTTTTAAGACTTCCAGTTAGGAAACTTGCACTTAAACTGTGGTAAAGTTTCATATTTGTTTTAGATTACTAAAATGGCAAGATAAGCAGAATGAAACTTTTACAATTTTATGAGTTCGATACATTACCCCTTAAGGCAGTCTTTGGCTGTGCAGCAATTTGTGCTTGTTATTAAACACAAAATAACACAGGAGCAAACAAGGCTGAAGCCCTCAGTAAGTACTATGTAATCTTGCCCTTGACCCCTACCCATTAGATGGGTGAGGAGAGTAAAGTTGTCTCCAGAATTTGATGGGCATGCGAATATGAAATGGTCCCACTGCCTGCCAGGCACACCAAAGCTGCCAGCACATAGACACCAGAGTGAGCAGTCACTTGGGTTTTAAGAGAGTTAGGGCCATGCAGTACATTACAAATATCACTATGCATCTGGTCTGTTTCCACAAGCTGATGCTATATTGGGTACATGTATATGTATACATGTATCCATGGCAGAATTGCATATGTAGAGATGGCCTCAAACCTATTTATTATTAATAAAGATGTTATAGGTATAACAAATATGGAATAGGTTTATTATTCATTGAAAGGTTACTATACAAGTGAAAAAAAATCTGCTTTATGAACAATAAACTACTAATAGTTCCTGCCTTGTGAGCTCAGAAGCTGTATTGTCAGTGGTTATTCTAAATAGCCAAAAATTATGGGGCATATAGTGTGATTTTCAGATCTACCTAGAATAACTAAATTATTTTTAAAAATACTTTAAAAAATATCCTTTTTCTATTTAAAACTTTAATTTCTGTCCCCACTAAATAAAAATCTTACACTTGACCTGGGATATTCATAATATTAGACCAAAGATTTAATGCTAAAAAGGGTAGATTGCATAAAAAACCGTGAAGAACAGATCAGGGATTACATAAAGAAATATATGGTTAGACATACAGGAAATAACATCCATTTTCTAGAGCATAAAAAGTAAATTTTCCTACTCCGATATGCAGATACTGCCTTTGTAATCTTGCCTTTCATAATGGCATTTGCTTCCCTGTAGGAGAAGCATGATGGCTTCAGTTTGGGAACACATCCTCTGACTACACTTTTAACGTTACGTTGAGGATAACCACCATAAAGCAGTGTTCTCACATTAGGACTCCCCAAAAAGAGAATGCAATGAACAAGCACCTACTACCAGAAACCTTCTCCAAGTGTGGAGAACCCTGTTCACTGTGGGCAACCAGCCATTGCTCCATGTGAAAACAAGTTGTAGGAGATTGTAGGTGGGAATGACTTTTCCAAGCCTGCAAC
The DNA here is from genome assembly GCA_022605575.1 of Laterallus jamaicensis coturniculus. Lineage (NCBI taxonomy): Eukaryota > Metazoa > Chordata > Aves > Gruiformes > Rallidae > Laterallus > Laterallus jamaicensis. The sequence continues at coordinate 7,694,222 of JAKCOX010000023.1, read as the reverse complement.
AGTCATGATCTTCATGCCTTCAGAAAGGCAAGCTTCATTATTTACAGAGATGCATAAATTTCAACAGATTTAACAGGATTTAGACAAGCTATCCCCAAAAGGGACAAGAGGCTGTAGCAACACATTTTGAGAGGAGTGGGTTTTGTGGCCCATCCAGATTTATTTCTGACCCCCACTTAAACAGGCCTGAAGAAGCTAGCAGAGACATGTCGGTATACAGTAACAGGAGAGCAGATGTCTGTGAGAACAGGAGCTTGTAAGAAAAGCCATGTGATAAGAAACTGCAAGAATGTGTACAACTGCCTTAAAAAGAAACAACTTGACTGTGTGTAGCCTTAACCAATAATTACCAATAGTGAGACACATGTAAGGCAGGTGAATAGAGCATCTAACCAATAGCAATGTAATGTAACTCGTGTACTGATAGAGAAACCTATATAAGCTGTGTGTGTGTTTCAGTAAACAAGCTCAGCATTGATCACATAGATCCAAGTTGAGTCCACAAAACTTTGGCTCCAGAAAGAGGCCACCAGAAAAAGAGGTGTAAATTATGAGAAATATTTTGAATTCTTCAAATATAGCATAAGGCATCTCGAGGGCAGCAATATGACATGGAAAGATAGGGATCAGAAAAACAAGTCCTGGAGTGAAGAATCTAAAAAGAAGTGACCACACTCTACCCACATCCAGCTGACTTGGAGTCATATGAGATCCAGCATTTATATGTTCTTAACCATTGGCTTGTGATGCGTGATAAATGTGGGTAGAGAACAGCTAAAGCTCCTATAAAAAAGTTGGAAAGTTGGATGTTAAATACTATTCCCTGTTAAAATTATGAACAAGACCAACAAAAATAAGATGGTTTCTTCCATTTTAACTTTCCAAATACTTGCAACATAAAAGGGTGGGCTCACTGACCAATTTTCAATTTCTACCTTATGCTTCCCCTCTGTTGGAGTCTGTGGAAGCCGTGATGCATGCAGACTTAAAAGCTACTGATAGTAAGTGTGAGGTGGAGATACACTGCCTTTTTTGGTTTGTTTCAGTTTTACACAAAATTGTGACTTAAAGTGGAGCCATCTAAACATTTTCCCTATAGTCAGAAGCATCATTACAAAATAGAACAAAGGACTATGACAAAACATATGTTTGTAAGTTTTTGTTAAGTAAAATGCCTCTAAATTATATTTTTACCAGCTGGTATGATTTATCAACTCCAAATTAAGGCAAATTTTGTCCTTTGTCTTCTAAAGTTGGATATAATATTTGAAATAAAAGAAATTACATGTTTTTTGATGGAACATTGAAATATGCATCACAAAGTACAATAAACATAAAGTATTCTCTAACTGAAAACAAGTACCAAATGTGACAGGGTCAGCTCTTTCTGCAAAAATTTTGGATTATAGCTGTTGTTACATATTCAAAAATCTGGATTTATGAAAGTTTATTTTGTCAGATGCACAGTAAAATAAGTAATGTCTGGTGGAGGAAAAAAGACTGAATTTATCTACTTTTCTACCATTTCATTTTCATATTGCCATAAGCTCCTCTAGTACTGGAAATTTCCTGTTACCTTGATGAATTTATTTTACACTCTTTGAGAAGAAATGTTGGGAATATCATTAATTTTACTGCATTTAAAATCATATAGACAGAGGGTTGGAAGAATTCTTAGGAGATCCAGTGGTCTCCATCATCCCCCCTCTCCCCAGTATGCACTCTTAATGCAGGGCAAGTAATCCTTGACCAGCCCGACAGTTACTGACTAATAGAAAGACATTTCATATCCCTGGACACCGGGCTCCAACATTTCAATACAGAATCACAGAATTATAGATGTTAGAGGGGACCTTGAGAGATCATCGGGTCCAACCCCCCTGCCAAAGCACATTCCCTAGGACAGGTCGCACAGGTCGGCGTCCAGACAGGTCTTGAATATCTCCAGAGAAGGAGACTCCACAACATCCCTGGGCAGCCTGTCCCAGGACTCTGTCACCCTCACTGTGAAAAAGTTCTTCCCCATATTGGTGCAGAACGTCCTGTGCTCCAGCTTGAGGCCATTGCCTCTTGTCCTGTCCCCACAGACCACTGAAAAGAGGCTGGCTATTCCTTACAAACCTTTCAGTAGCATCTAGTCTAAACCTTAATTTCTAGAAACTGTTTCCTTTTATCTCTTCATTAGGTAAGGTGTGTAAGCCCAACTAGTCACAACTGCGGTTTTTTAGGAGTAGTGCTTTTACACTGGAAAACTGTTCACATGCTTGTTCACAATACTTACCCATCACAGTTTAAGAAAGCCAGCAGACAGAATAGCGCACACCAAAAGTCAGGTGTTCCACAGCTCTGCTCACCTGTCCTACCATAAGATCTACTCTGTTTAAGAAGGTATTTGGTTCCCAAACCCACATATTATTTGTGACTCACTCTTCAAATTAGATCCTTTAGTCTCTACAGGTTCCCAACCTGTGTTTATCCATCCTGTATGATTTCTCCCATCTAAGCAAAAAAGTGATGAATCTAGACAGTTTTAGACACAGATATAGAATCATAGAATCATAGAATGGCAAGGGTTGGAAGGGACCCCGAGGATCATAAAGCTCCAACCCCCCTGCTACAGGCAGATATGTACTCCATCATCCAAACTGATGATGAAAATGCTCAAAGCACCTGGCAGATCTTCATGAAATTGGCAACCTATGGAGACTCTTTTAAGACAGTATTTCCCCAGTTGCTATAAGTATATCATAAATGCTTATATATATGTAGTTGTGTTTTCAAGAACTTGACCGATAACACAACTACAGTTTTCCTTTTATCCACTAAATCAGGTTACCTGTCAAAATGAAAATGAGTAGAGATCGTTTGGTCCAACTTTTGACCAACTCATGTTGGCAGTTGTAACACAGAACATTGAACTGTACAGGGACTGAAGCCTTTTTTTAGAGTAGTGAGAGAAAGAACAAAGTTAAAATAGAAAAAAAAAGTATTTAACAAAGTGTGTGGACTAACCACGACTTAATGGGGTATTTATAGAAAGAAGGTAGTCGAAAATGTCCAGATAGTGAATCTTTGTGAAATAAAACTCTTTGATTGACACTTCTGCAGTACATAAACTGCTGGGTAGTGAAGATTATCTTCTCTGATAAACCCTTGTTTTCTGTAACTGACATGATTAGCCTTTTTTGAAATTATTTGATATCTTTCACCAGCTCTCCTTTTACAAATTATCTTAGCAGCCAAAGCACTAGGAAGTTTTTTGAATATGCAGAAAAACATGAAAGAGGGTAGCAAATTGGAGGGACCAAGGTATAAAAGATGTACTCAGGACTAAAACAGGTCTAGGACAGAAGTGTAATGAATTCCTTGTGTCAGACTTTACTGTCATCATGGTTTAACCCAGCAGTCAGCTAAAACAATCACACAGAACTTTGCTCACTCCTCCATTTCCCAGCAGGATGGGGGATAGAATTGGAAATGGAAAAGGAAAAAAGACAAAAAGACCTCATGACTTGAGAAAAAGACAGAACAAAAAAAAAAAAAAAAGAGGAAGATGATGATAATAGAAAACAGAAAACAAGTGATGAACAGCACAATTTCTCACTGCTTCTCAAGTTGATACTCCCCAAGACCCCAAGCTGACCTGCCTCCCAGCCCATTCATATACATAACACGACACCATATGGTATGGAATGTCCCTTTAGTTAGTTTGGGTCACCTATCCAAGCTGTATCCCCTCCCAGCTTCTTGGGTGCCCCAAGCCTTCTCATTGGCAGGACAATATGAGAAGCTGAAAAGTCCTTGACTGCTTGTAAACAACAAAAATAACAGCGTGTTATCAACATTATTCTCATCTTAAATCCAAAACACAGCACTGTGCCAGCTTCTAGGAAAAAAATTAACACTATCCATATTAAAACCAGGACTGCTAAAGATGTTGGGATGATCCCGTGAATTCTGCATCATACTGGGGTAATGATGCAGGAAGGTTTAGGCAAAATCTGTATGTCAGCGGATGTTGAGGAATTCTGGGGGAATGGGCTGCAAAGAGTGGCCAGGTTTGCACACAATCCTGAGACAGTAGCTGCCATAGTAACTGTCAGCAGTAGAGCACCAGGGTGATAGACCACTGGCAGGGTTCCCCTTTGTTGAGACCCTCAGGCAACCTGCATAAGGCATTCAGCAGAGAGAACAATGGTCTTGTTGCAGAGTTTGCCTTACTATATCTGTATGAAATAGGTAAACTAACAATTCAGTTATCTGTGTCTAAGTTTCTCCTGGATCTTTAAGATGAAGCCCCTTCCATGATCTACTTAGAATTCCAGGTGTTATACATGTCACTTTATCAGAGAATCATAGAATCACAGGGGTTTGAAGGGACCTCAAGAGATCATCGGGTCCAACCCCCCTGCCAAAGCAGGCTCCCTAGCTCATATTGCACAGATAGGTGTCCAGACGGGTCTTGAATATCTCCAGAGATGCTGCTGAAGAGACACTCCTAACTTCATATTTTATTTCACCATCTATATATACTTATTTTTCCCAGTATGGTATCAAAGAAATAATTTAATCCTTTTCTGACGGCACAATTATTTCATCTGTTACACAGATCATGAAGAGGACAGACAAAACCTGATTGCTGAAATATTACTTTTTCCTCTCAAAGGAATTATTGTATAGCTACCTTGAACATGAGGTTAGGCAGCTACTAAGACTGTGAATGCCAGGCAATTGTTAAAATTGCCCATAGCACAGAGTGTTCATCCAAGAATTGAGAACCTACAGAATATTTGCAGCTGACTTTGCAACAGGCCACCACTGGCCTTCACTGAAACCAAGTTCACCAAGTTTGCTTTAAGGCAGGTCAGTGATTTCTCTAGAGACAGCAGCATCATTTAGGGAAGAAGTGGCAGTTTTATAGTACTAATAGCCCGGCTAGAGACCTACTGGCATTTCTAGGAGAGAGCCAGGCATTTGTAAAAGTGATGAGCTGTGTTAACTTCACTACACTTAGATAAATCCCTGCCATTCCTCTGCAGGAGGAGCACAGTACAGATAATGCTGAAGCACAATCGTAAAGTACACTGAAGCTGAATTACAGTCTTGACAGGGAAGAGAAATATAGTACATGTTAAAAGTAAAATGTGCAACTTTGCAAAAATTGATTAGTTGGAAAACTCCGTTTCAGTCTCAGCTGTGAACTGTAATCATCTGTAAAGCAAAACATAGGAGATGACTGGTTTCTGATAGGCTTACTCACTTCAGAAGAAAAGAGTGAAAAACACCAATAACCCATCACATTATACTAGCTTTGATACTACTCATTCTTTTGAAACCTGACAGCTCCAAGTGCTCAGAGCTTCTAAATTAGCATTATTATGGCAAAGAAACAATTTCAGTAAGAAAAAGACTAAAGTAACCTCTTAGAAGATGACTGGGACATAAGATAGCTGCTATTGGTACTTTAGTTCTAAATCATACCATGTTTTTTCCTCAAATTTGTTTTTAGTTTGTGGAGGGGGAGGAGTAGAGCAGGTGCATCAATATATTGTTGTTTCTCTGTACAAAAGGTAGCATTTAATCAATGGTTTCTACAGGTAGCAGCGATTTGTGGGTTATAGGGGAATGAGAAGAGTAACACTACTGATAGAGATAGAGCAATCCATAGAGATTCCAAATCTTGTACCCTAGCAGAAAAAGTGCTACCATGCTGTAATGGCTCCTTTGAGCTATTTGCCACGAGTTCTCACGTGTTCCAAGGGAACAGACTTTGATGAATTAAAACTAGATGATGGCTGCTCTTTAGCATATTGTAACATTTCTATGCAGTGGTTTAAATCCTGTGAGAGAGAAGCAGCAGCTTTGCAGTTAATAAATTGGTCTTCCGCCAGTTTAGACCACTTACTACATCTAAGAAGGTATCAGTTCACACAGTGCACGTTTTGCTCAGGAGCAATCTACGAGTAATCTAATATAGGGGTTAAAGATATAGTGCCACTGGAATGATTCAGTCAGCAAACATGATCGCATAGCTATACCTTAACATCTGCATTAATTTAGATAAAAACAATTGTTATCAGCAAGTTTTCTGTTGACTGATACTAAAGGGAAAGAAAAAGGAAAAGGGAAGGGCAAGGGGAAGGGGAAGGAAGGGCTCAGTGTGACACAGTCACCCCTTGCTCACTTATTCATGGAAACTGAGAGCTGGGACAGGGAATTCAGTGGGACTGTGTATGGACCATGCTGCTTTCCAGCTTGGACCATATAATAATCTTGGACTCTGTGATTTCAGCTTGGAAAAGTTGAGTGTCTCTTTCCAGGTTTCTTTTCCCCTCAAATTATTTCTTCTTGGTCCTAATAACTTATTCTCAGTGATTAAATGACTGGCCAGCTCAGGGATCAGCTGCCCAGCAGCAGTTATGCCAGTTATCTTTTCCTCTACAAAGGAAATGAAAAAGAAACAATGTAGCAGTCTGAGTCTGTATCCTTCTTGATTTTTTTTTTAAGTCTGAATAATTAATCACAGGTTTTACTTTAAGGATAAAGGAAATGCCAAGTCACATTTCTACCATTTTCCTAATGTTTAAATTCATTTTGGAGTGAATTATCTTCACTGAGATGAAAGGGTCAGTGCATTAAAACCTTCAGAAAAATCTTTTCTCCTAAATATTTTACTAAATAGGCTTGGTCACAAAAACCCAATTATATAATAATAGTAAGTTTGAGTAAATAAATACTTCTTTCTATTATATTTAATCTGGAATCACATTTTTACTTAACAGTGTTGTAATTTTCCAGGTGACCATAGAAAATGCCACAACTAAAGGATTTCATTCAGTTCTTGGTATCCAATACCATGAAACTGAAGTGAGGAAAAAACCAAAAAAAATGAGTGTTGTCCTTTTTAACAAGTGGAGTGATACCAAAACAGGCTTTTCAAGACAGTAGCAGAAACCTTCTTAATCTCCCTCAACCAAGGACGGATGCATTTCTGGATGCTAGACTTGTGCTTTATCAAACACGTATTAGTTTGAATGTGGAGGAACTCAGAGAAACACTTTGGTAGTACAAAGTGTTTTGTACAAATATCTGTACCTCAGGTGCTGTTATTAACTACTGCCCTCGTAGGCCTCTCAAACTCTCAAACTCCAGCAGTACCAGAGCCAGTGTTGCCCAACCCACCCTTGATCTGTGATACCACTGACAAAGCTACTCTCTTCCCTTGTTCTCAGGTTTCCTGTTTCAGAGAAACATTTTTGACCATCATCCCTTGCTTTCCTCATCAAATGCACACATTTCCCAGCTGATGATGTCCATGGATTTTTGCTATAATAACTGGTGTCATGTTTGCTAACAGGGCAGTGACAGAACTACTGGAGATGTCACACACTGAGAATGGAGTTTCTGCATCCCTGCACGCAGCAAGGGGTCACTCGCTTAATCTGCAAATTAATACTACTCCCAGTGGCAAAACATGTCCTTCCACGGAAGGGTTTGGTGCTAAAATGACATTCTTTGACAGCCTAACTTTGCTCTGGATGTGCTTTTTTTGACAGCTACATTTAGGAAAAGCAAGACAGGCATTTAAAATAATTCTCTAGATTTCCTTCTAATTCCAATTTCAAGGAGTCCAACACATCTGGGAAGGTTAGAACCAAGGTACAAACTACCCCTGCAGAGGCCCCTGCTAAGCACAGACTCCTTCAAGACAGTATTTGCTGAATATGAATATTATAAATTCAGCTCACTTTTGTGCAAGACCCTCATTTCTGAGTTTTGTTACAGCAGAATCCTACAGAGTGCAATGAGTAAGTAGGGATGGATGTAGTCAGAGCCAGTATGAAGCCTGTCCAGTGTGAATTTTATCACCTCAGAGTGGAAAGGATGATGTAGTCTTATAAAATTCCACCATTGTTCTGGAAAGACCGAAACCAATCGAGCAATACCTGTACCTCCCCTAAGGAAAGGTCAAAGTAAAAAGAATACTGAGTTAACAAGATGATTCAGCAGGCTGGAATCGTATTTCTTTTAACTTGACATTTAGACTGAATTAACATCCTGAACTTACTCAGCAAGCAATGAAGCTCAAAGCAAATCCATTTAGTTTTATATTGAGAAAATGCAAAATGTGCCAGGCTGACATGACTAAACACCTACTGAGCCTTGAACATCCTGGAACACAGAATCATGAGCAGGGCAGAAGAGCTTTTTTGCCACTGAATAGGGAAAGAAAACATGCAAAAAGAAAAGGGTCCCAGGAGTAGCATGCAATTAATAAAATGCTAAGGTTAGATTGCCAACCACAGTTACAAATTTTCTTCATATAGACTTTAAAGATTGATGCAGAAAGGGCAGGTTGAAATGATGTGAAAGTCAGTTCTTTCAACTTGACATTTAGACTGAACTAATATCCTGAACCTGCTCAGCAAGCGAGAGTGAGAAAAGTATCAGGTAAGGCCTTTAAAGGTTTATAGTGAGCGCTTGCAAGTCATGCCAATAGAGAAACTAGAAAGCAGTATCCACATGAATTAGTTGAGTGAACTTTTCCAGACATAGGTGTTTTTAAAGTCCCAGTTCCCACCAAAGGTACCAGAGCAGAGTGCTATGGGTGTTTAACTAAGGATAGCTATGATCAGAAATTATGGGCAATAATCGTTCTCTTTTCTGTGCAAGGCAAGGGCACATATGCAGCATTTTACAGACTTACAACCAGCCGTTACACATACTCAGTTGCTAATAGGAATAAAAAAATTCATATACTCTAGTGTTTGCCACATAGGCAAAACTCCATTCATCACAGGAGTGTTTGCTTAATCTTTTTTTTTTTTTTTTAATTTAGGCTCTGAATATTTACGACTTTTTTCTTTACAACTTCTGTACAGGTTGGTTTTATTCACATTTTGCTCATATTTAATCTTTAACAGGCCAGATATAAGTGGCAAGATATCAGGTCAAAAGTATTTTCTCTTTCCACATTTGGTGCAGTTTCAGGTGAACTGCTACATCACCAGATAACATGGATGTTGATCTTCTGAAACACTGCAATGTGCTGCCTCTTCTGCCCCATAAAAACAAATCAATCCAGTACCACTGAGATCTCCTTAGTAAACACCTTACATGCCTTTCATTGTCTAAGAAGCTGTTTAGTTGACAGATCTCCCACTTGAATTTAGATTACCTCTCTTAAGTACATGTTGTGGTTTGAACCACAGAAGGAATATACCCTGAAGGTAGCAGACTCAGTCACGATTAATCTAGCTGATTAGCAGATGTCAGTTTTAGTACTGGAAGTCAAACAATAACCCATTCATTGTAAGCTCAGATGACTCTACCTCATGCCAGAGTCAGCTGCTCATTGTTTTAAGATGCATACAGTGTAGATGCTTTAAAAGAACAACCACGAAAATAAAAGAAGGATGACACTTAATGAACAGGAAAGTGAAGCCTCAGAACCCTACATCTTAAAAATTAAGAGTGAATGTTAATTCTTTCTACTTTTATGTTTCTTAATAGCAAAGGAATAATTAATTAAAGCCACAAGGGAGACCGGTTAGGTTACAATGAAAGCTGCATGAAATAGTAAAGTTGCAGAGTCAATGGATTAAGCATCATCTTAAAAATAACTTGAGAAATACAGCAATAGATCTTACGTATATTTCTCTGAAGGAAACATTGGCTATTTATGATCATATCTTTTTCTTTCCTATCATCTACCTGTCTAATGGGATATTGATTTACTGCACAAGGTTTCTTGAGATTTTTAAGTTGAAGATCTCTATAATTAAGCAATTGAAGAGTTCATCTGACAACTGCGTTACTAACGAAGTGAAATTCAACTGTAACACGCACCTGGTAAGAAGACATGTAAAACCCTCTACATGGTGTGATAGACAGGTATCATTTCTCCTGGGAAGGTTGGGACAAGCGCTCATTCAGTAAAGAAGGCTCCCTGCAAAGCTCAAGTGTCAGCTGCAAACTGGGAAGAGCCCGAACAGTATCTCTTCTTCTAGCGGGGCCAGATGTTCTGAAGAGCCATATGTTGGTACTTAATTAATTTTTTAATTTTTTTTTTTTAAATAAAGCACCTCAAAAGCCTCCACTCTAAATACTTCACAAGGACTGTTCTCACTGCTGGAAGCTGCTCTCTGTTGGGATGCAATGCAGCCAGCAGCTGCCTGGCCCGCACAAGCTGCTCTGCTCCTATGCTGCTGTCAAGGCAGTGACACGACTACCCTCGTGCAACTCCAGCTTTACCTTCCCACCTTACCCCCCTGCTATGCGCGAAAAAACAAGATTAATCTTCAGCCAGTTGATTGTCCTGGTGTTAAATCCAACCAAATTATGCTGGGTATGGAGTACTGCAGGGTTTTATTCTATCGAGGCTAGTAATTAAAGGCACTCAAGGTATTGCCAATCCATTTTCATTGACTCAGATTAATAAAATGCTGCCTGAGATATAAATCTGTGTGTTTAAAATATTATTGGCCCTATTTCTGCCATCATTTTTCACTCGTGACAGTGGCCCTCACTTTACCATCATCCACACTGAAATAAGTAGAGCCAGCTGCATAGTAAAATACTTGTAAATTGAAGTATGACCCCAATTTTAATCTACTACAGAACACAGAAGCTAATTTCCACTGACTCACCGTGAGATAGAGCCAAGTAGTGTGCAAAGCAGCAAAAAATTTAGTAATGGAGAATAATTCCATAAACTATGCCAGCTGTTTATTGTAATAACAAAGGAAAAACCAAGTACAGACCAAAAAAATAAAAAATGCCCCAGCAGCATTACTGATTTGGATTGACTGTGTGAACGTTGACAGAGCCCATTATTGGAACACGAAAGCTGGTGTGACTTTTCAACACTTCTTCGCCCTGCTGATGAGACTCAGTACACTGACTACCAGTATTTGCACCTTTACCCTTGTTAAACCCCAAGGGCAATGAACTATTATGTGAATGTGAGAGCTGCACATTTATTACTGCACCATATCATGCATACTGAACAGGCGGTGAAAACAGAGAAGGTGGGAAAAGGTTTAGGTAGAACCACAGAAACCCTCTTGGCATTTTATAAGCAGGTGGCTTTGCCACAACAGAGGTGTTTCATTTGCAAAGAGGCAAATTACAGATCGGCTAAGGTCAAAATTATTCCTAGTGTGACATTTCTGTGCTGGGAAACTGGTTCACAAAAATGAAAACATCCTGTGGGAACCTGCAAATTTGAGACATTTCTGGTGGTAGTCAAGTTTCCCTGGGCTTCTTTCTTGTTCCTTGACAATATGCCTGACAGAGATCTAAAATGCCTGGGCTTTTAGTGCCTAGTTACCTCACAAAGCTATTTTATTCAGGACGCTGGATCTCACAGGCATTTTAGCTCATCAACTCCAAGGATTTCTAGGCGGTTTTGTTCCACATCATTTTCGCTATGCAACTGCTGTACAAGGGCACCAGAACCCTGAGTGGTTTCAGGGTCAAGAGGAGATTAATTTATTTTTAATATCTAAATGTCCCAGTGGAGGATTATGTCAAAATAAAACACTGCTGATTTCCAGATCTGTAAAAAATAGTGAGGTTAAGATTTTCCCCCTCCTCCAAGCCAAGAAATATCTCCATCAAAAATCTCAAACTGAGAAAAGATCAGAAAGCCTATTTCTCAAGCATCCCTATTTATAAATAGTATCCACAATTATCTGAAGTCAAAGAAGAAAGCAAGAAACTTGTCACATGCATACATGACTTCTTCATACAAGCTGCCTTAAAGGAAGAAAATAAAACTCAAGTTTTCTTAACACATGAATTAAAATTAAACCTTGCTGGAAAAGAAAGACATGGAGTAGGCACATATTTTTAAAAGTATGAATACTAGGAACAAAATACTATGAATACTAGGAACAAAAACTACTCCATGAAGTGAGACAAAGTTCTTGTCCCCATCCTAGTTTCAGTTGGGATAGACCTAATTTTCTTCCTGGCAACTGCTGTAGTGCTGTGTTTTAGATTTAGCATGAGAATAATGTTAGTAATACATTGATGTTTTGTTTGTTACTAACCAATGTTTACACAAAGTGAAGGACTTTTCATCTTTTCATAATTCCCTACCATTGAGGAGGTTGGGGTGCCCAAGAGTCTCGGAGGGAACATGGTCGGGACAGCTGACCCAAACTGGCCAAAGGGGTATTCCATGCCATATGACATCATGCTCAGTATAGATATGTATAACTTGTGGGAAGCTGGTTGGGCTGTGATGACTGTTCAGAATAGGATGGGCATCAGTCAACACATGGTGAATAATTGCATTGTGTATCATTCTTTTTGTATATTCTTTTATTATTATTATTATCATTACTGTTATTTTCTCTTCCTTAGCTGTCCTACCATACTGTCTCCATCTCAACCCACAAGTTTCACTTTTTTTTCCAATTCTTCCCACTGAGGGGGGAGGAGTGAGCGAGTGGCTACATGGTGCTTAGTTGTTGGCTGGGTTTAACAACATCCTCACAACATCCATGATCATCCATCTTCCATAACTATTGGTGTGCTTAGCTCCCCAGCAACATTTACCTCAGCAGTCTCTAAGACAACGCCCTCAGCCACTATGTGAAAGACAGAAAGCATCGGTGACTTTTCCCGATAGGTAGTGTGAACAAGGCTGCAACAGGTTTGGCTTCATATTCTCTGCATAGTCTTCTGAATTGTGCCAGAGACTTGTACTCATCAACACCTCTGCTACATAGATCTGGCACAGTATATCAACTCTCAGGTTCACACTGTAAGAGCTCATAACTTTAATGAGCCAGAAGGCAGCCCTTGTGTGATATCAGACACTTTCATTTGGGAAAAAAAGAAAATATGAACTCCTGTGTTTGAGTCCAAAGAGCAATGAAGTTGGTGATGGGTCTAGAGCACAAATCTTATTAGGAGTGGCTGAAGGAACCGGGGTTGTTTAGCCTGGAGAAGAGGAGGCTGAGTAGACACCTTATCGCTCTCTACAGCTACATGAAAGGAGGTTGTAGCCAGCTGGGTGATGATCTCTTCTCCCAAGTAACAAGCCATAGGACGAAATGAAATGGGCTCAAATTGCACCAGGGGAAGTTTAAATTAAATATTAGGAAAAAATTCTTCACTGAAGTTGTTGTCAAGCACTGGAACAGAGAAGCAGTTGAGCCACCATCCCTGGAGGTGGGAACATAATTTAACAGGACTTTAAATGGGACTTGGCATTGGTAGGTTAATGGTTGGAGCAAGGATCTTAAAGGTCTTTTCCAACCCAAATGATTCTATGATTTGTTATATTCATATTACAACTAGCATTGCCTCTGCTGAAAATAAATGTAGGTTTCAGAGAAAGCATACACGTATCATTTAAGTCTAACCTTTTAGCATGGTGAACCCTTTTCACCATTAAAAAATATAGGATGTAGTAGGTGATAAAAATACTAGAATATGAGTAGTAGCCTAGCAAAATTTTTATCTCTTACAGGTAGGTTAAGCCACCATAGCTTTAGTCAAGTTAAGCTGCAGTTACTAGATCAGAAAACATTAGAGATGTAAGACAGAGATGAACTGGGTTTCTCTGCCTTTTGTTTGTGGAAGAAACAGCTTTGGTGCCAACTAGCTAGGCAATGTAAATTTTAACTTATTTTAATTGTGGCAAGAATTATGAACAATCTCATAAATTTATTTCATGTAATACATTCATGTTATTAAGATAATAAAAGCCTGACAGCTTAATTGCATTCCACTGGCCATAAACATTGAATCTATGTTTATGCAGGGATTGTTGAGTTACTCAACTGAGCTAGCCAAAAAATCCTACCTAGCCAACAGGTTTACAGACTAATGAAACAACAGAATAGAAACTTTGAAACAATGTTTGTTCTAGTTTTACACATTTACCTTTCTTCTTTTACATGCTTTTGATTTTTATTCTCTAAACACATAATCATCATTTGAATCTGTCCTGGTATTGGCTGGGTTAGAGTTAATTACCTTCCTAACGGCTGGTATAGTGCTGTGTTTTCGATGTAGGATGAGAATAACATAGATAACATACTGCCCTGCCAACAAGAAGGCAGGGGGCCATCCAATAAGCTGGGAGGTGACATGACCAGGTCAGCTGACCCATACTAGCCAAACGGATATTCCATACCATATGATGTCATGCTCAGTATATAATTGGGGGATAGGCTGAGAGACAGGGCAGCTTGGGAAGTAGCTGAGCATCAGCTTCAGGTCATGAAGAATAGTGCTGTTCATCACTTTGTGGGGTTATTATTATCACAATCATCATCCTCATCTTCCTTTTCTGTCATTTTAAACTGACTTTTTCTCAACCTACAAGTTTTACCTTTTTCTTTTCAATTCTCTCTCTCATCCCATTGGAAGGGGAAGTGAGAAAACAGCTCTGTCATTTTTCAAGTTGCCTGCCAGTAACTATGACAATATCCATTTTATATCTCTGTAGCATGTGGATGTGTCATGTCATAGAGGTATGCCATCACTCTTCACTACATGATTAAGTTCTCAAGTAAGGTTTTTGCCCTCTATTCCTGCCAACATATATGGCCTCAGGTACCATATCTTGAGCTTCCAGGATTTTTCTGCAATGGAAGTGGTCTAAAACAAGGAACTAATGAAAAGTTAACAGCTATTACAAATATCCACGGAGAAATCCTGTAGTTGCAAATAAAATGGGACTAACATGGAGGTGGAATAAGGGTGGGAAAAGTCAAAGCAAACATCCTTGTTGACTCTCTTGGGTCCACCAGGAAAAAAGCAGAGCTACATTTCAGATTGTGACTGGAGGCTTTGCTATATAAATTATGATTTCCATCCAGGGAACCAAGGCCCTCTGTTTTGAATTCCCACCTGGGCAGCACTGGCTGGGGTCTGGCATGAGGACCCTCATACAACGGCATGGTTAATGTGATATCAAGAGTGTGGGGTGCACCAGAGGTGGAAGCCCTTGGGAATCTCATATTTGTTCTTTTATCACTGCATAGCAGCGTACTTTTGCAGATACACCCTCAGAAGTGTTTCTCTGGGGGACAATGCCACATTACTACACGTAGGAGAATTTATTTTGCTCCAAGTCTTCTGGCAAGGAATCTGCCTGTGGTCACAAGTTGGTCTCTTAAGTGGAATTAAACTACAGGAGAGTAAGTGTAGCTCGGTTCTGAGTGCTGAAATATAAGTACATGGAAACACATTCTTTACTCTGCAAAACACCCTTCTGTACATTTAACCTTTCCAGCTTTATAACAGGAAAGCAAACAACAAATCTCATGCTTTACCCGTCAGGAAAAATCTTTACTAAACCACCCACCCCCCAAAATGAGAGATCGTGAGTGCTCGGTATTGATGAACACCATTTGCTGTAAACTGAAAGACTTGTGAGACTGCAGTCTATTCTTTATGGACATAATGCATCCAGAGATTAAAGCATCAGATCTTAAATTCCTATTAGCTTGTTATTAAAGATTGTGACAGGCTTATTTCCTCCCTAGTTTATCTAAAGAATGAAAAATGGCAAAGTCAATGAAATCCCATTTTCTGACCAGCCATTAACTTGATTTATAATGAATTTGTACAGTGCCTGATTTATGCCAACATTGTATCACTGCTTCTCTGCAAAATACAAACAATTAACTAATGATTTACGCTTATGCAAGCACAGGAGAAAGAAGATCATAATCTTTTCTCATGTCTGTTTCTCTTCCAGCATGTTCAGATCTCAAAAAATGAGGAATAATCTGGTCACACATGCTTCAACAGTCAGTTGGCACTTTTTAATTAGAAGTACAGAGAACGAACCTGAGTGAATATACCTGTCTAGAGCCAGACATGTGTCTCTGCAAGACCTGATGGCAGCCTGAAGTCTCTATCTACTTGAAAGGTACTTTACATTGGATTGACTTGCTATACCATTACTCTCCTAAAAGCTGAGATGCTGAAATGACAAGCCTTGAAGCTATACACAAAGAAAAAATGTTAGCTATCTCCTTTGTTTCTCAGGGTTTCACAGGGTTTCACATTTTTCTCTGCTATTACCGAAAACACTAGATTTTGTGCCCTTGGGACAGACTCCTTCAATAGAAACTGTTATTAATTTAGTGCACAAAACTGAAATCTTTTTACAGTTGAAAGCAGTGAACCCTAAAAATCAATGCTATATTTATAGTGTTTTCACGAAAGCTACGCAATAATGATCTCACCTCCTGGGCAAACTCTAAGTTACCAAAAAGTACAAGAATAATTTAGTTTCTTAAAAATTAAGCATGCTTCTAAATCTTCCCCTGAGCTAGTCAAAGCAGCTTTTATTCCATCAGGCTTCCCATTTAAAAAATAATAATCAGATAACAGGAATAATCAGTGCTAAAGCAAGTTATATACTTGTTATAAAGTTGTTATATCCTTGAACAGAAATGTAACCATAGAACTGTTTGACATGTGAAATGCTGACATCTGAAAATTGCTTATGAAAGTGAAAACAAGTATCTTTAAAGTCCTCATGAAGTGAATACCAAAATTCAGTGTCAAAATGCTACAGATTTTGTTTCAGCAGTTCTGTTATGCTTGTATTCTGTATTATGATCGGGGATTGAATAACAATGGCAGGCCATAATCATTTAACTATCATACTATTGTTTTTTAAATAATTGAAAACAGGTACTATATCATCTTTTCAACATGTAACTGTTTCTTTATCTGTTGTAATACAACAATTTACTTTGTTCAGTGGGATTCACGTGTCTGCAGCTGACAAAAGTTGTCTACTTGGGGGAAAAAACCTCCCTAGATGGGACTTTCTTTACAAAGCACTGGAAAATTTGTGTGTATATCCACAGCATTTTCAAACTGTCAAAGGAAAAGCAGAAAAAAAGAAAGGAGGAGATCTGTGTATGCAAAAAGTGGCGTTGGGTAAAGAAGAAAATGGAAGCAATGGGACTCATGGTCTGTGAAAGACAAGAGTAGTTACAGAAATGATCAGAAAAAAATTTAAACAGGAAAAAAGTTGATAAATTAAGAAGTTTATATTTATGCAAGACAATTTACAGATTGTGTCTTGATTCTAAAAAAATTACATATTCAACAGAATGAAGTAACTTCTCACAAAATGGTGAGAACAATGATTTTTTTTTCCTTCTTTTTTCAAGTACTCTGTAAACTTTTTTAATTAATAATCTTCAAAATAGCTGTCCTAGATATCACTTTACCTACAGGATCCTGGTAAATTTCATCATGGCAGAAACCAAGAAAACTTGAGAATAACCAGATTTTCAAAGAACCGATCACTGATACACACTATATAGAGCCAAATGGATTTCAGTGTTCCTCTTCCTTGAAACAACAAAGAAAAGCCAGCTCCTTTGCTTCCCTACTTAAGAAATGATCTAGAAATTCAAAGAAAACATACTCCTATATAAGAATGTCAATTGCTCTCAAAATTTACAGCTCCTTCTTCTACCAAAAATCCCAAATCAAACAATAAAACTGAATGTCTTGAGTGGTTTTATCATAGAATATTCCTGTTATCACAGAATAATGGTTTTAAAAAGGCCCGTTACCACCTCTGTGTTTTAGCTGTGCAGTGGCTCGCACATGCAGAATTTGGCAAGGGTCAAACAACTGCTCAGTAAGGAGATGTAAGCAGGACAACCAGGTGATCAGGCCCAGTCAGCATGAA
This sequence comes from Laterallus jamaicensis coturniculus, assembly GCA_022605575.1. Lineage (NCBI taxonomy): Eukaryota > Metazoa > Chordata > Aves > Gruiformes > Rallidae > Laterallus > Laterallus jamaicensis. The sequence goes on along the minus strand of JAKCOX010000023.1, from coordinate 7,676,530 downwards.
GTCAGGAAGGGCAGGTCCTGCTTAACTAACCTGATCTTTTTCTATGATCAGGTGACCCACCCAGTGGATGAAGGAAAGGCTGTGGACATTGTCTACTTGGACCTCAGTAAGGTCTTTGATGCCGATTCACACAGCATTCTCCTGGAGAAGCTGGTGGCTCGTGGCTTGGATGGACATACGCTTCACTGGGTGAAACACTGGCCGGATGTCTGGGCACAAAGAGTTGTGGTGAATGTAGTTAAACCCAGCTGGAGATCAGTCACCATTGGTGTCCCCCAGGGCTCAGTACTGGGGCCTGTTCTGTTCAATATCTTTATCAGTCATATGGATGAGAGAGTGGAGTGAGACCTCAGTAAATTTTCCAATGATGCCAAGATTGGTGGAAGTGTTGATGTGCCAGAGGGTAGGCAGGCTGTACAGAGGGACCTTGACAGGCTGGATCAATGGGCAGAGGCTAATCATATGAGGATCAACAAGGTCAAGTGCTGTGTCCTGCAGTTGGGTCACAACAAGACCATGCAAAGCTACAGGTTTGGAGACGAGTGGCACTAGAGCTGTCTGGAGGAGAGAGACTTCTGCATGTTGATAAACAGATGGCTAAATATATGCCAGCACTGTGCCTAGGTGTCCAAGAATGCCAATGGCATCCTGGTCTGCATCAGGAACAGAGGTACCAGCAGGAGTAAGGAAGTGATCCTTCCCCTGTACTCAGTGCTGGTGAGGTCGCACCTGGAGTACTGTGTAAAGTTTTGAGTCCCTCACTTGAGACGCTTGAGTGTGTCCAGAGAAGGGCTACAAGGCTGGTGAAGAGTTTGGAAGGCAAATATTATGAGGAGTGGCAGAGGGAGCTGAGATTGTTTAGTCTAGATCAAGGGAGACTGAGAGGAGACCTCATCACTCTCTAAAACTACGTAACAAGTAGTTGTAGTGATGTAGTGGTTGGTCTCTTCTCCCTGGTAGCTAGTGACAGGACAAAGGGAAAGGGTCTTTAATTGCATCAGGGTAAGTTTAGGTTGTATATTAGGAAAAAATTATATACTGAAAGGGTTGTCAGATATTGGAACAGGCTGCCCAGGGAGGTATTGAGTCACCATCCCTGGTGGTGTTTAAAAGAAGAGTAGATGTTTTACTTGGTGACATGGTCTAGTGTTGGACCTAGTAGGGTTGGATAGATAGTTGACTCAATGATCTTGAAGATCTTTTCCAAACGTAACCATTCTAAGACTGCTGTGTGTTAACTGAAGGCTGTACAGAAAACTTGGAAATATTGATTTTGATTATTTTCTGGATTATGCTGGTTATAAGCTGTATGATTACTTTATTTTGCAACATTTGGTCCAGAACCCTTTCATTACATTTTGCTAAGACTTTTTCCATTTATCTCAGCCTGACATGAGACATATTTCAATTAAGTTACCATATCTTCATAATGATGTGACAGAAATCATCTGTCCATTCATACGCAAATTGAATCTTGTGCTTGTGAATTTTATGTAATTATTATATCTTTATGGCAAGGTTTTAAAGGGAAAGGCAAAGTTATTTATCATTCTTCCTCTATACCACCAGAAGGTAGGAGAGAAAGAATACATCAAGTCACAAAGGGAAGAAATAGAATTTATGAACATAGAGTAAAAAAACAGCAAGACACAATTGTCTAATGAGTACAGCTGACTGTCTGAGCATAGGTGCAGTTTGGGCAAATGTATTTGAAATTAAGTCAAATCCTAAATGTACTTAATCACATTTGAAAGGGATGAGCTACAGGAACCAAATGGCCAGTTGTACATCATCTTCACCTGAATTACATTTCTTAGGACTTCTTTATTTCATCAAATAACTAGAAAGATATTGAGCTTTGCTTCTAAAAGAAGGTCTATGACTACAAACCTGGTTGTATTTAGGCCTTTTATGAGATAGAGTTAATGGTACGTAATTGCTTTATCAGTTTTCACAGTCATCAGTCATAACTTCAGTGCCATCAAAGATAAAGTTTGAGAAAATTGAGTTTCTCTATAAATAGGCAAACGGAAAATATAAAGGAATGATGGAACAATTATTACTTTTCCATCCTACTCTTTGTATTATGTGAAGATAATTTCTTTTCAATTTATATCATTGTGCATTCCGTCCTAATGTGTTGTCTTCCTACAAACAATCATTTCCAAATGAGCTGGAGAACTGGAAACAGTCACAGGAGGGATCCTTCTGCTTTATAATCCTTTCCTGACTACTTTAATGAACAATGATGCAATAATTGCTTCTACAGTTATTTTTAACTGTTCCAAATAGTACAGACATAAAACAGGATTAAAGAATCATAAGTCATAGAAATCTACACCTCTTCTTTCCTTTTCTCTCAGACTTCCTTTGCAGGCACGGGAGATTTAAAAAACCACCATCATCCATATCCAACGCTTTAACTAGAGTTGAAATCTTACCATACAGAATTCAAAATCAGTTTCTTCAGGCTTACAATCGATTCACAAGTTCACTCTGGGGCATTACTTTTTAAATAAGAGATAGAAGCATATTTCCTTCACTAAATTGGGTAATTTGAAGCATGGAAAAAGGGTAAAATAGAAGGCACCAGACGGCTCTCTGCAGCATAACTGTGAATGTCCCCCTTTCATTGCAAGGTGACAAGGCTCGGGAAGATTCAGAGGATGGGATAAAAAAAGGTGATCTGTTTCTCTTGTGACATCTGGATGTCAGAAATCATGTGTCACTCTTCAAAAGAAACAAAGAAAGTTGCTGTAAAGGGAAATAGTCGGGTAATTCCCACTACCTGAACCCACTTTTTGGTGACTAGTTAAGCTAGCAGTTTATGAGGAATCAATAGGTGCACCATAGGGTGGAGGACAAGGCACATTAGGCACATTCGGAAGGCAAACTTCCACCTCAGAGATCTAGTCCTAAAATTTTAACTGTATACTTGTTCTTGGTTTTTTGACATGAAAGAACATAATAAACATTTTCCATCTCTACTTTTTTCTCATTGTTTTCAAGTGAAAAAACCAAGCCAAAAGATTGCAGTAGTACTATCAGGTCAGGTCACAAGTCCATCTACTCCAGAACCCAATGAGACAGTGTCAGCACTGACCCTTTGTCCACTTTAATACACAGTCTGATGTACTGAGCAAGAACTGCACGGTCAGATGTGTATTACAGTATATGCTTAAGTCTTCGTGACCTGCTTACAATCCTTTTTATTGCTTTCTATGTCCCAGCTAAATTCCATAAAGTGCTGCTGAGCTTTATTCAGGCACAGCTTTTGATGAAAGCGGACTGGCAATGAGATGAACCAAGAGGAGAGCCTCCACAAAACCAATCTGAAAACTTATCTTGAAACAAATTTCTGGGATTCTTCTTGTCCTTGGGCAGTATTTTTATGTGCAAGTGGGAGATAATGCAAACCAAAGAGGTCTTTTCTTTAAAGTTTTGCTAATTTTCATTAGGCCGGTTCATATGAGTTCTCTGGGTCCCTCAGCGGAGGATTTTAATCATATTGTGCCTTCTGTGCTACAGTGACTGCAATGCTAATCTCTGTAATCCCACATTTGGGAGCCCACTTTTCAAAGTGTAAACAACTGACACTGACTTCATAAAGAACATTTTTCCAGAGGGAACACAATAAGAGAGTCATAGAGAAGCACCATAAGCCAAAAACTGAGAAAATAATCGTATTGTACTATGGAAAACAAAAATATTCTCAGTTTCCTTCCCTGGTTCTGTGGAGTGTGCATGAATAAAACATATGTGAGTAATGCTTTTTGAGAGAGAAAACTTTTCCCCTTTCTACTTACAGTCATCAGATGCATGATCTCTAAAGGAAAACTTATAAAAGGAACTGAATTTCAGCATCTGTGGGAATGGAAGAACAGGTTTCTTAAAAACAGGAAACAAGATCAGCATGAGTGAAAATATGGAGTCGGAGGGAAGTCTAATAAAATATTTGTGGTTTTCTATGTCTTCAAATCTGATGCACTGCCAATTTCCTTAACAGCTTCTAAAACCACAGGTTTTTCTTCAGCTCTCCATTTAGAGCATTATTTTGCCAGGCACCTCTGAAATGCTCCCACTCTTCAGATCTAACATTTCCCTGGGACTTGTTCAACCTGCCATACATCTCAGGCTGTGGTGAGCTCAGGTCCTCCAAGCTAGCCTCACAAGAATGGCAGCAAAGGCCATCTGCAGAACCAAACTCAACCGCCCAGATAAAGCTATTCTGGGGAAAAAAAATTAATTCCATACCTTTAAAGAAAATTACTTGAGCAATTCCTAAGCATTCTCAAACTTAATAAATGGCAAGAGCTCTGAGACAATAGTAGTCGTGTTGTAATGCTGTTTAATGACATTTGCTGTTAACATTATTCATACAGAGATGCTATTGACTTGCAATTCCTTGAAAAGACGATCTATTATAAAACCTCTATTACTGAAATCCTTGTGCCTTTTACCATTACACAGATTGCAGATGACTTCATAGGATCTATTAATGCCTCGAGTGACAGAATGCTGCAGCACCTGACTAAATTTAGAGAAGAAAAATAGAAAAGCAGACCCTATAATTACTGCCCCTGCAAAGAGAAAATGCAGGCGCTGTGCCAATTCTTGCATTAACTATGCCAAATCTATTAAGATATTTCTTCCACCTCAATTAATTTACATTGCAGTATTAATAACAGCATAACTTCTGCACTCTGGATCTCAGGGTGCAATATCATCAACGCTGCAATGCTCTAACATAAAAAATTCTATTTATCTTGCAAAAATATGAAATGCATATTTTAGAAAGTTTAGGAAGCAAGTGAATCTGGGATAATGCACTTACTACTTTTGTAGTGCTCCCAACATTTTTTTCTAATGTATATCACAATACATCATAGCAGGGCTTTAATCTATGAAGCAAATATATGACAAGATAATTAATTTTTTGACCACACCAGAAAGTAACAGCATTACAATGGTTGTAGTAACCTCTCCTAACTTATTTTTAAATTACTCTACCTACTCTTCCTAATTTTAGGTAAGAACTACTATACTTCTATTTGCATATTGCTCATCTCTTTTTCCAGTTTGAAACATGATACACTTTAGCATTTCATAATCTACCTTATCTATTTCAGATTAGCTAGAAGAAGAGAAAAAAGTCTGTATTTCAGTGACTGTCATGATATGGTCTTCAGAAATTTATAAATATGTCACAGGAAATTTATAAAATGCAAGATTTCAGGATTATGATACTGAAAGTATATATATCACAGAAACCTGAAGACTGATGAGTTTTCTGATTGATATTCTTTTTGCTGAAATGTAATTTACCAAGGAAATCTTACAGAGTCAAGGAATAGATGTTTTCTGTAAAACTTTAGGATTTTGCTATTCAAGACTTCTCCAATGCTTGGGCAGTTCTTATGACCCTGAATCATAACAACATCAGAGAAAAGATACGATTTAATCCTCATTGGAGTTCCTTTGCATTTAATACGCATTAGTTCCCTGAGACCTGCCCACCAACAAGCTCTGCAAGATCAGGTTTGATTCTTTTTCACTTCTAACAGTTAGAAAATTTCTCATTGCTCTCTAACCTCAGCATCCCAGAGGCTTCCTAATCACTCTCAAAAGTACATGGAGGATGGAGGTGGAAAATGCTATTCCTGCTCCCATTTTTCTTCTTTAGACTGTCAACTAATCAATCAACCTAATCTTCCACCTAGTCCTTATGTCTAAATACAAAATGTTTGCCATAACTTCTTGAGCCCCATCAGGCAGATCAGTAAGATATACTCTACTTATAATACAACTGAATTTAAAACCAAAAAGGTGAATAAGATGACACAAGTCTACATTTAGAACTAGAAGCTAAAGCACGTGTTACAGAAATATTTGTATATTGTGGGTGATGTCTGTTGTCTGGAATGACAGTGAGGGCTGAAGGAAAAAGAGGCAAAAGTTGAACAAAGTAGTATTTTCTGCATATTATTAGTAGCATATATTCCAAGATCCTGCTCCTTTCTTTAAGGTAATGGTAAAGGATACTGCTGCCCAAGGACCAGATACAGTCTGCAACTTCACTTTTATGGTTTACAATCAAGAGAAATTTTTTTCCCTAGTACTACTAACAGAGCATTAACAGGAGTACTAATGTGTCATTCATCAAAGGAATTTTAGTGGCTCACTCAGCACTCAACCAGAAAAAGATTTCCCATCTGGGCTTCAAGTGTTCTGAAACTTTCGACTAATCTTGTAAAGGGCAGGACCTTAATTCCTCATGACTAATCAGAAGTAAACTACATTCACTTTAAGTTTGTACAAGAGCCTCTATTCAGGGAGTTACTGCTTTCTTCTTTTTTTCCCCCATTTAGCACCTTTAGTTAATTCATCTGAACACCTTAGAGAATTAATTTTTTAGAGGATACCTATACACTAATTCCTTTCTCGTTACTCATCATTAAGCCATTTCATTACTGTTCCAAAATAAACAAACTTCACAATACCACATCCCCTGCCAGGATCTTTTTGGCACATCCATTTTGGAATATCTGCAGTATGCCTTGGACCAGTCAGAGGAGTGTTGGCATTGTTAGCAGTCGTACCAGTAATAGTGGTAATAATATTTAAGGAAACTTTCAAATTTGGTGTAGAATTACAAGGAGACGCTAATATACTGGGGATAATTCTGCACATGGTGGCAGAACTGCGTTACTGTAGCTACATGTCCACAGATTAAGAAGCAGAAATTATGAAAATGTCATGATCCTAAGTCAGGAAGAAATGTTTGCATGGATGTCTTACCTATAGATAGGTAAACATGTCTTATTTATAGACAGGTAAGTGTTTGCTTCATTACAAACTCAACCTTCACCCAGATAATGCAGTTCTTCCTAGAACACAGTATTTCCAAACCAAAGTACCTATATGGATGTTATCTGGTTGTTCAGACTGATGCTTCAGGAGTATGAAAACGCTTGGTGAAGACCTCCTGCCCCTTTCTAGAAGCTTTCTGTGGTCATCTTTATTTCATTCTGCTTTGTTGTTTGCCCTCTGTCATCAGCGCTTCTAAACTTGATACAAGAGAAATACAACATATGATGCAGGGCAGTTTGCACTACCGACAGCACACAGCAGCTTACCTGTTTAACAGCATAAAGGAGGCGACCGTAGCAGTACATCATCACCATCACAGGGATGACCAAGCAGAATATAAAGAGACAGATGATATAGGATGTGGACTCCGCTGACTCAGAGGACCAGCGTACCGAGCAGCTTGTACCTGCACCTTCTACCCCGTAACTGCTCCAACCGACCAGAGGTGGCACAGTCCAGAGCAGGGAATAAATCCATGAACCTCCGACTGCCAGCAATGCCTTCCGGTAGTCGGCGCTGCGCTTGTTGCACAGGGTGAGAGTGCTGTAGCGTTCATAGGACAGGACAGCCAGGGAGATCAGGGACACAATGCCTGCAACAAACCAAGAAATGTAAATGCTTACTTTCATTATTTTGCAGGGCATCCATTTTAAACCCCAAGAAACTATATGCTTTTCTGGTTATTACATTATTGGAAGGAACAGTGAAAACGATTTTCATGATTCCCTATGCTTAAATACTCACTGGACCTGATTGCTCTGTTCACTGTGTAAGATTTTGTTTAACTCATATTTGTAAGATTCCCTTACTAAGAAATATTCCATTTTTAACATCCACTAACATTTTCAAATATTGCATTGACTTTTATACATTCAAAAGGTTTTATACTCAAGATTGGGAGCCCCAAAATAAAAGAAGCTTTTGCACTTCTTCCCCACCAGCTAGATACAGCTTCAGCTCTGACCACTCATGTATGGAGACAACAGGCAATCCTTGGCATGACTGTGCTATGCCAGGTCGTAACTTTATTTACATATACATCACATAATCAGGTTTAAAAGTTATTTCAGTTAATATTGAGCCATAGGTGTCAGAGACCAGCTGTATCTTCCAGTGGAAGATTAAAAAATCTGGGTTATAGGACATTTCCACTCTCTTTTTCAAGGTTCAAGGACACAATCCCCTCTATGAATCTTTATGGATTTGCATAGCAGGTTCTTAGTCATGACTTAATCGGGCTTTTTGTTATTTCCTATGTTCTCCTTGTAGCTTCCTTATAGTTCTCGGTGACAAAACACTGGATACATCTTCCCAGGAATTATGACAGGAGGAACTTGTTGGAAGAAATTCAATACCATCTTTTCCCATAGTTTCCAGGCACCTCCTTGTCCCATGAGACAAAAAACCTGAATAGATCTATGTCAGTCCAGCTCTTTACAGGAATTTTTTCCCCTGATCCTTGCCATTAGTAACACCCAGCTATATACAGTAGTGCTGAGATATCACCTGCCAAAATCCTCTGGGTTTAAGTTGTACTTACTTCCAGCAAATCTACTAACAGAAAAGGTGATCTTCAGAGGCAACCACAGCTGTAATCCATTTTTTCCCCATTTATCTGTCAGCTTCTCCTGTAGCTCCTTCTCAGATGTGGAACTGAGGTGAGTCAAAGACTCTCCTGGGGATAGCAGTAGTCTATTTTCTACGTGGGCAACACACCGCACATAAATACCCACACAGAGCACAGTAGGTTATTCTCCCCAGACAGAGCGTTTTGCTTCCCTTTCCCTTACAATTCAAGAACTCATTTCCCAGTTCGCTGTTCCTGCCAGCCTGACAAAAATTTGCAGTCACTTTGCGCTGAGCTCACCATGGCAAAGGACCCCAGGGGAATGTAAGCACTGCTTGCTGTAGTAGGGGAAGAGAAGGCAAAAGGGTGTGAGGAGAAGGCAACTTTTTATGAAGAAAACATCTTTTTTATTACAAGAGCATCCTTAAATATTTTCTGTCTATTACTGGGAAGTTATACCTGAAAAGTGGGTACGCCTACAGCTGTAAAATGACACAGCTCCACTAACTTCAACTGCATTATAGAGTTTAGGAGTCTAGCTTTAAAATTATTTTAACTCTAGACTTTTTTAGAGGCAGTGGAAACTTCCTGACTATCCCTCATCTAATCTGATTTCCTACATAACACAGCTCTTGAAAACCCTTGGCCATAGTTTCTGCATTAAATACATATCTCAGTGTTGAAGAAGGTGGGTTCTGAATTACAGGCACGAGAAGAGAGGATCTGCCACTTTCTTCTTGATAACAACCCACGCTTACTTATCTTCACTTCCTTAGCAAAGTCTCCATGCCCTTCTCTGCTTGGATAAAGAACTTCTTGCTATCAAAAACGTTTATCTCATTTATCTCTAAAAGTTTGTCTTGTTTATCTCTAAGGCAAAAATCCAGATTTTAGATTTGAAACTTGGACCTCACTAAAGTGATACAGATCTATTTCTGCATTTTAGAAGAGACCACCTCGGACTAAGAGAAAATAGTCTTGGGAACTAGGAACCTCTCTCCTCCCAGCTGAGTGCTCTACAGCAGAGTTATATGACTCCAACTCCACCTCTGATGGCAATGGGGGGCACGATGTCCCTGTGTTGAAGGGACTGCAGGTGAGATGTACTTTTCTTGAGAATACCCTACAGTCCTGCAGGTGTGGTGTTGCCTAGAAAACCCATATTGGATGTTCAAACTTCCCTAGCTTGGGGTCCTTTGCTGTTTTAGCCACTGGTCTCCCAGGTAAGTCTGGCTACCAGCTCCACCTGCCCATCCCCATGCCTGTGCCCCATGGTCTGGCAGCTTCTTACAGTGCGTACTCTCACGATTTACAGCATTTGTTTACACTTCCTCCTATTTTTGCCAATTGTCTAATACAAGAAAGATGCTCAGCTTTTCTCATGCTGGTATTGATGATGAATGGCTTCATGGAATAGATCCGAAGATAACTGGCCATGAATGCAGGATTGCCTGCTTTGAGATGAAGGAAAGTCTCATCTTTAACTGGCATAGAATTAATGTTCAGTTATTAAATTAGGACCATGGTGATGTCAGTCAATAAATCAAATATTAGCAATCAGACAAAACCACAAAAGCTGCCTTTAAATTACAGCAAATCGTTTTTCTTCCCTATGCAGAAGAAAATTGGATACTCTTAATTACACTTCTTGGCAGGAGCCATTTCATCTTTACTCACCTTTTATTATTGAGTTCCAATGACATGACACAAACTGTATTTTTCTCTGGAGGACAAGAACTGTGATATATGGAATCCCAGACCACAAAAGTTCAGAAAAAAAGCCCCAATATTTTTCTTTTTGTCACAGTGAGACTTCAAGGTCGGCACTATATCTGAGTTTTTTAATAGCACTGAAATTAACATCACTGTGCTTTGATTTCTAGTGTTTTCAAGACAACAAGGGAAAAAGAGGAAAGCACTGAAGGGGTAGTTTGTAAGAGATATTAAATTAATTTAATGTTCTTGATGTGGTTAAAATTTACTAAACCCAGCTAACTTTTCAGAAAAATTGCAAATACTTTGAAAGAATGAAAACAGTTCTTGAAAGGCCAAAAAAAAAAAGGGGATTAAGAGCCAAAACCAAAATAAAAATTAAACAAGCAGCTTTTTTCAACAGAAAGATACATTTGATTGAATTGGCTGCAAGGAATGAAACACCTATTACCCAGGTGAGGAAGAAACAGAAATAAAAGAGGCCGTGGCAACCCTCTCTCAGTCTACCTTGTGTGACCTTGCACAGAGTACACAAAGTCACAAGGTATGCCCTGACCCTTTATGCCACAACACCTCAGCTCCATCAACCTTGCTGATGAAGAAGCTCCTTTCACCTTAAATCAGAAGCAAAGACTGGACAACACCAAAACAAGATGCACATCCAGAAATAACCGAGTTTCCACATTGTGGTAGATTATCAGCTTCAATGGCTCTGTTTGCTAGGAATATCCTCAGCTTTTTATTTTAAAAAAGTAGCTGGGGTTTTTTTTTAATCTCTCTCCTTTATCAATTCAATAGCTGAATCCTGCTGTCTTTCAATCAATTATAGTAGATATACAAGTCTAATCAGTTGGACTGAGTGAACAAGCTGACAGAAAAAACCTGATGATTGCATCGTCCTTCACATGTTTTTCAATCGCACCCAGTATGACCTCCATCGTTTTCCCAGGTACCGAGGTTAGACTATCAGGCCCATCGTTGCCTTTCTTGTAATCCGGTTTGGATAAAGTGGAATAAAGCTTCTTACTTTTTGTTATGCCTCCTATTTTTGCATGTCGGTTTTGTTGATGTCATATGCATTTAACTGCATGGCCTTTGCCAGAAATCCTGCAGCTATCTGGTATTCTATTTCACGCTTTATCTATTGCAGTCATAGGAATTAGTGAAAATCTCAGCATTAAAACAAAAAGCAATAAAATACTTTAGAATTATAGCTGAGGAAAAGACTTGAATGTAATCTCCATACTCTTAATAACCAGAAAACATTTTTTTAAATTAATGTAAGCTATAAAAAGAAAAATAATTATAATTTTAAAGCTAATCACAATGCTTTATGTCAACATTTCATTATCATTTTGCAATAACATTTATGACTGGGTAGAATACATATATTAATGCCAGATGAGTAATGTTTTTTAAAATTGCAACAAAATTACCTTCAGAAATTGCAAATCTAAATAGAATATACCTCCAACAAATATATAGGGTCTCAAGCTGGTACCTAGCCAAATAACTCCACAGGAGTCAGTCTGAGTGATAAACGCAATTTGTTCCCCCATCATTCATGCATATACAGAAATAAAGCTGCAGTTCTCACTGAACAGTTCTGAAAAATGACATAAAAATCCACTGCAGATTGCATTACAGGAACAAATAATTATTAAAAAATTAACCATGGAAGTAAGTGACTTTGAGACAATCCGGGTCGGAGGCACAAGCCTTTTCTACACAGCAATTAGTTGCAGTGAGTAGAGTGCAAGAAATTAAATTTCAAGTCATAAACTAGGTCAGGCATCCATTTATAGGATTATCAAGACATTATCTATTATTTATTTTTTTTAAAGATCTGTCCATTTCTTCCTGGCAGCACAGCACAGAGTATGGCTCTAGGTGAAGGACACAGCAAATCACGGGTTTGTTCCTGTGAGTACTAAGAGCATTACATTTTCCTATTAGTTTTCTACTGGTTTATGTTGCTCACCATTATGAGGTAATTAAAAAAACCTGAGAATTCCTGAGATCCAGCCAAATTTGAGTAAATGTTTTGTCTACTAACTGATGCATACTTGCCCTTCTGAAGGCCATTATCCTGCCTCAGGATTAGAGCCCTGGAGCAACATGGTTGCCTGTTATAATGTATATCCTGCACCACGTTCCAGTTATCAGGGACTACAGGCAATGAAAATAAACTACAGGAAAGCTTGGGCAGATTGAGCTTGGAGGAATGGCATAGCACCTTCTTTGATCAGGCATTAATGAACTAAATGCAAGCTCTCAAAAAAGGCAAAGGCTATTTTCCTACACCCCATCTCCATGCAGGCTCCATCCACTCAGTCGTACCCTCGTAGCTTTCATTCACTCACGCTCTCACACCCGCAAGCACAAAGGTCTGTGTTCAAGAGGTCTGTCCAGGACCATTTTTGTGCAGCAGGGAGAACAAGGGACTCCAGCTATCAGCTCATCAAACCTCTTTCTTATGGGTACATCCCTGGCAACAAGTTAGGTTTTGGATAGAGCTTTCATACTCTTTAGGAATCCACTATCATTATGACTGATCTGTTGCTTACAAATCCTGCCCACATCAACCTTGTTAGGTCTCGGGCGAGGCTGCTGCTCTGTGCATTTCCTTGAGTGGAAAGTACATTTTCCCAGATCATGCACCCTTGCATGGGCACCATCTCTTTCATGGTGAGCTACCAGGGAATGAAAAGGCCAGTGTAACATGCTGGACCCTTGATGCCAGTTGAGATGTTCCTCTCAGTTGGCTGTAGCAACCTCTGCCAATGAGTTCTTGTGCTCTGCTCTTACGAGGTGGGGATTCTTCATTACCTTCTTCTAAGTCTTATGCAGTGTTATCTGACATTTACACCTATTTCCCTTTACATATTGACCATGGCAACCTCAGTAACTCCATGACAAGTCCATGTACTTCCCTACACTTCAGCCCACAGCCAGTCCAAACCCAACTGTGAAGCTGGTGCAAGGCAGAGTCCACCTGCTCCTGCTGCTGCTGCTCAGACCCAAGGCATGATGGAGCCAGCTGAGCAGTCCTGGGTGAGCATCAGACCCTCTGAGAGCCACATACAAAATGCAGGGGTGGAGATCAAGGGGACAGTAACTGCTTGGGTTCCCACATACCATTTAAAGACTCTCTGCTAACTCCAGAGCAGCCTGCCAGCAGCAGAGGCTAACCAACAGCAACTCTGACCTCTGCTGCTCAAACGCGTTGCAGAAGGAAGAGACAGTGATGTTCCATCTTTGAGACTCTGTACATATATGCGTATATAATGCCTATTACTATGAGGCAGCTTTCAAATAATATCCTGATTAAGGAGAGGACACACCTGGAAGTGGAAGAGGAGCATGAGCCAGCAGCTGATAGTCTGGGACTGGCCAAAAGCCAGTCCCTGCACCCCTCCTGCTGAAGGCAGTCCACCATGCAGTGATGAACAGTGACCTCAGAGAGACAGCAAGCAAGAAAGAGCACAGTGCTGCAAAGATATTTGCAGGGATGGAAGAAGCGTGCTCTGGTGTCCGCTTAAAAATGCCTTGTTGGCAAATACCTAACGCCAGCAGTAGGTAGGTTTCTCAGCAATCTTATGTTCTGTTAACTTCCCTCTAGTCCCTCAGGTTTCAGCTGCTAAATGTGCTGCTCCATTAGCTGCAGAATACACACTGTGCATAGTGCTCTATGGCACTATGAGATGGAGATAAGATGGAAAAGGAAGAAAAGGTGTTTTGTGATTAAAGACAACCCAAATGGGGAATATTGGGGAATCCTGATATTCTTGTGCTGTTTGTTCTGGCCGACATCTTTCACTGTGTTTAGCCAAGGACTTAGAGGTAAACACAGAACAACAGCTGTAAGAAACAGCCCTCTTCAAATGAGGGTTCTTATTACCTCATTTTAAAGGTTTCCAGTTTAATTCCAAGTTTTGCTACTGAATGGTATTACATAAATATTATTGAGTTATACAAAACTAGTTTGAACAGTGACTCAGTGCTGTTTGCAAGGGACACAACTTCCCTGAATTTAAATGAGAGTATTTTGATTAGTTCTCTACAGAAATAAAACATTCCACACACGAAAATGAAAAAATGAAACATAAACAATTTAAGCAACTTAATAGACATGACCTTTCCAACATGTTTGCACTTCTTTATCTCCTTAGAAGCCTTTCTGAAAACATATCCTAGTAACATCCCTCAGGGACCTTGCATGAAATATGATTTGTAGGTCTAGTTTTCACAAGAGATGTTTAGAAGCAGCAAGAGGAAAAAAGCAACAAGCTCTCTTTCTAATGGTAACTTAATCCTCAGGCAAAATTTTGTCAGCTCTGGGCCAATGTACCTTACCTAACACCTGCCACAGCATCAGAGACTTTATGAGAGCACACACAGAGCAATCCATTCTATCATAGAATCATAGAATGGTTCGGGTTGGAAGAGACCTTAAAGCTCAACAAGTTCCACTCCCCTGCCATGGGCAGGGACACATCTCACTAGACCAGGCTGCTCAAGGCCCCATCTAATCTGGCCTTGAATATCTCCAGGGAGGGGGCACTCACCACCTCCCTGGGAAACCTGTTCCAGTGCCTCACAGCCCTCACAGTGAAGGTTTTCTTCATAATATCCAATCTAAATCTACTCCCTTCCAATTTATAACCATTTCCCCTCATCCTATCACTCCATGCCCTTCTAAAGAATCCCTTCCCAGCTTCCTTGTAGGCCCCTTCAGGTACTGGAAGACTGCTATATGATCTCCCCAGAGCCTTCTCTTCTCCAGACTGAACCCCAGCTCTCTCAGCCTGTCTTCACAGAAGAAGTGCTCTAGCACTCCAATCATCTTCATGGCCCTCCTCTCGATCTGTTCCAACAGTTTCATGTCCTTTTATGTTGAGGACTCCAGAACTGGACACAGTACTCCAGGTGGGGTCTCATGAGAGCAGAGTAGAGGGGTAGAATCACCTCCCTCAACCTGCTGGCCACACTCCTTTTGATACAGCCCAGGACATGGTTGACCTTCTGGGCTGAGAGCACCCATTGTCAGGTCATGTTGAGCTTCTCAGCCACCATCACCCTCAAATCCTCTGCAGAGCTACTTTCTATCACTTCATCTCCCAGCCTGTATTGATGATGAGGATTGCATTGATTGATAAGGATTCTATCATCAGCTTTGTTTCCTTATTTTATATGCTAGTTAATACTAATAAGGAAAACTACTGAGGTCTACTTAGCTTAAAGTCAAAGCATTTCTTCTACAAAAATACAATAATTTCCACCACAGCAGTTGTTGCCAAAGGACTTTGTTGCAGGGAAGGAGGTAGAATATTAGAATGATAAAAGCAGAAACTTTCAAAAGCTGCCTCACAGGGCAGGAGGTGGGGAGCATTTCTATGATTTGTTGACCTGACCACTGACCTCCTCACAGCATATGCACTTTTGCAAAAAAAAACAAAACCTATTGAGGCACAGCATCACAGGGGAAGAAAGAACAAAAGTTGTTAATTTAAAAAAAACCCCACCCAACACAAATGTATTTTGGTTTGCTTTCTAGCTCTGAGTCTTATAACACAAACCTCTATCCTATGGTCAAGATAGGGAAAAGCTTATTTCATATGCAGTCACCAGTGAGGTTCTACAGGTTACATCTCCTCTTCATGCATGATACCAGAATTGCCACAAGTGGACAATAGTAATTAACCTGCAAAATCTATGATGGGCAGCCCCTCTCTATCTGAACTAACAGAACACAGTTAAATTAGTTAAGTTAGTTACCAACTTCCACAGCCACTGGTGCTAGTGGGAAAGTAGCAGCAAATGAGCAAATCTGAGAGAGGAACAAGTGAGATTATGAATATGTACTTTCACAAAATCATTTTTAATCAAGGGCTTTGGTAGGGGGATGTTCTCCATTTTTCGACAAGAAGCCCAAATGGATATTCAGAAGGGATGCAAACAGGTCTGGAGAGTGACAGAAATATGTGGGGTTTGTTTCTTCCTTGCTAGCCCCCATAATATTCATAAAATCATAGAATACCAGGTTGGAAGGGACCTCAAGGATAATACAGTCCAAACTTTCTTGGCAAAAGCACCATCTAGACAAAAGCATGGTCTAGACAAGATGGTCCAACACCTCATCCAGCTGAATCTTAAAATATTCCACTGTTGGGGAATCAACCACTTCCCTGAGGAGATTATTCCAGTAGCTGGCTGTTCTCACTCTGAAAAATTTCCCTCTAGAGTCCAATTGGAATCTCCACAGGAGCGTAACTTTCCATTTTACTCCTTGCAAAAAGGGAGTCTCCATCTCTTTGTAGCCACCCTTTAAGTACTGGAAAATGGTGATGAGGTGACCCTTAAACCTTCCTTTCTCAAGGCTGAACAAACCCAGGACTCTCAGCCTTCCCTCACATGGCAGGCTTCCCAGGCTTTTAAAAATCCTGGTGGCCCTTCTCTGGACTCTCTCCAGCCTGTCCACATCTTTTTTGTAGAGTGGAGACCAAAACTGAACACCATATTTCATGCATGGCCTGACAAGTGCTGAGTAGAGTGGGATAATGACTTTATCTCTGATGCTGATGCACTTGTTGATGCAACCCAGCATCCTGCTGTCTTGTTTTCCCGTTGCAGCACACTGTTCACTCATGCTAAGCTTCTTGTTCACTCACAGTAAGCTTGTTCCTTTTCCCTTCCTCCCAAACAACCAAACAAAACAAACAGAAAAGATACATATTTTATGGGCCAACAGGTTTTGGCAGCAGACTCTAAACATTTCCAGAGTTAACGAGGAAGCTCACTGAATCTAGAAGTCTTTCCAGAGTCAAGATGTAGATTGGCCCTGGTGGACAATCAACCAGTACTAGTCTCACTTGCTTGAACTCTACAGCTCAACATCTACATTTCAGTGAATAAACAAATCACAATAAATCATTTTATGATATAACACAATGATATATCACAATGTAAATATACCAACTCCTGCTAAGTTCAGAGCTACTGCAAATGATGTAAACTGCAGAGGAGTGCATGGATGCCTCAGTAACTGACAGAAGCAGCTGAGAATGGGATATGCTTCCAAAACACTGTTGGTTGCATTTGGATACACCTATTAAATATTTAGATAATAAATGGTCAAAGCAATCACACATTCTTGCATTTGGTGACTCTATTTCTGGTTGAATGCTCCTAGATGTCAGTGATCCTATCACAGTTTCCTTTTGATTTCTAAAGCATTAAAAGCACTTCTACTGATTTGAAATGGAGAAAATATTTCCCCCAATTGTTTGTTACACATTAGCAGCTATGCCAGCTTTTAAATGCTGGCAGTCTAGGCTTTCAAAATGCAAGCTACTTAAAATATCAACAATTCACTCTGAATAGAAATAAATACATCAATCGCTATTTATCTAATGCCTGGAATTATTTGTTTTCTTTTGCTTAGATGACTTGTAATCGTGAGTCCATTAGAGCAGGCAATCATTCCTTTCCCTGAAGACTTCTCTTCCTGCTTAACTCTAATGGGAGTCACAGTTAACTCTGCGCTTGAAACAAACCACTGTTGAAATCACTGTTGCATCCAAGCCTACTGGGACAAATCCAACAGCCAACATTACCGGTCCTGTTCAGTAAACCTTACTTGCTCTTCTCTCAACAGTCATGTCTCCATTTTCTCCTTTGTACAACATACCCTTCCTTTTGTGTTTGGAGGTGTCTTCAATACAGACAGCATGTATAATTTTTAATAGTAAAGAATGACTGGGGTTTTTTTCTTTCCTCCCTCCCCCTTGATGAATTTCTAATTGGGAGAGTTGGACCTGGTGATCTCTCGAGGTCCCTTCCAACCCCTACGATTCTGTGATTCTGTGATATGTTGTCCTTTAAGGGTGATCTTATTTTTTAGCTCTATCTTGTGATTTAATGTGTGCCAGTGGTTAGTACTATGCTTTTCTGCTGTTATTAATATGCTTATCCATCAACCAATCAACAACTACTTCCTAGCAGCATAAATAAAGTAAATAATTCCTTTTTGCATCTCAATGGCAGCAGCACAGCACCAAAACCCAGCCCAAAAACCCCAAAAAACCCAAACCAAACAAAAAACCAAAAACCAAATGAATGTTAATTTCATTCTTGTTTTCTACAGGTTATGCAGGATCCCTTTACATTCTGGAAAGCAGGCTAGCACTTGCAAATTTGGCCTCCTAATTGGCTGCCTTCATTATCAGATTATTCATCCGACGGATGCAGGGAGTCAGAATAAGAAGTCAGCACTAGATGGAGCTCCTGTACAGCAACATCTCAGAGGTCTTCCAAGCTTGCGTGCATGTGAAACGCAGGGATGGAAGTACAGTGCTAGCACAGCAGGAGGATGCTCTCAGGGCGATCAGGTTCATGACGGCACCCCCATGTCCATGCCCACGCTGTCCTGCAGGGCCCCCATCTCCTGCCAGGACTGCTCCTTTGCTTTCCAAATGAGGTGAGATCCCCAGGACCTTCCTTCATGCTGAGCTAACACAAAGCACATAGTTTCAGGGTTTTGTACATATGGGGTGTAGGACCAAGTAATCTAACAGGTGAAATTACAGCATATTAGGATCTGACAGCCTGAGACAAGCTTCCACCAGAGCAAACCAGCTAACTTCCCCCCCATGAGCCTCTGCTTTTTCAATTACTTATTTTTAATAATAAAGGTATATTTCCAGGGATTTTTAAATTATTCTATAATCTGCTTTTTTCAGCAGTTACCATTCCTAGAGATGGAACACACTGCAAATGCTTACTTTTCTGACTCAAGTTTCTGTCATAAGGTCTAGTAGTCAAAAATGTTTTTGAATAACTAGCTATTAACTGGTCAATAACTAGTCATATCTAATAATATGAATGTGGTGTCAAAATGTGTAGACCAGTCTTTACTGGTCTACACATCTTTACTCCCTTGGGCCCGGAGTTTCTTGTGTGGTTTTACAACCCAACAATCTCTCATACTATGGAGGTTGGATATAAGACCAGAGGCCAAAGCTGTGCCTATAGCTATGCAATATGACTCTGCTGGCTAAAGGATGTGTGGTGAGAAGTGTTATCACCAACAACCTAGATAAAGGGACAGAGCGTACCCTCAGCAGGTTTGCTGTTGACACAAAACTGGGAGGAGTGGCTAACACATCAGAAGGCTGTGAGGCCATTCATCAAGACCTGGACAGGCTGTAGACTTGGGTGGAGAGGAATCTAATGATGTTCAGCAAGGGCAGGTGTAAGGTCCTGCACCTGAGGAAGGATAATTCCAAGCACCAGTACAGGTTAGGGGTTGGCCTGCTGGGAAGCAGCTCTGTGGGGAAGGACCTGGGAGTTCTGGTGAACAACAGACAGTGTGCCATCAAGGTCAATGGCATCCTGGGGTGCGTTAAGATGAACATGGCCAGCAGGCTACTCTGCCCTGGTGAGGCCACTTCTGGAATATTGTGTAGAGTTCTGCACTCTCCAGTTCAAGAAAGACAGGGAACTACTGAAGAGAGGACAGTGGAGGTCTATGAAGATGATGAGGTGACTGAAGGATCTCTTGTATGAGGAAAGGTTGAGAGCTGGGTCTGTGTAGCCTGGAGAAGACTGAGAGGGGATCTGATAAACACTTATAAATATCTAAAGGGTGTATGTCAGGAGGATGGGTCAAGACTCTTCTCAGTGGTGCCCAGTGACAGGACAAGGGGCAACAGGCACAAACTGGAACACAGGAAGTTCCTTCTGAACATAAGGAAAAACTTCTTTACTGGGAAGTTAACAGAGCCCTGGCACAGGTTGCCCAGAGTAGTTGTGGAGTCTCCTTCTCTGGAGATATCCAAAATCTACCTGGATGATATCCTGTGCAACCTGCTCTAGGTGATGCTGCTTTAGCACCTGTGTTGGGCTAGATGATCTCCAGACGTCACTTCCAACTACTACCCTGCTGTGATTCTGTGAAATTATATTCTTTGTTCCTTAACCCCTCAGCAGGACCTCAGATGATGAAATTCCTAGCTGCATCCATTAAGAAATGGTTACTGATGCAGACAGAAATCCCTTACAGAAGATTTAATCCAACCCATGTGTCTAATCTGCAACACTGGATAGATTGGTAGAAACTACACTAGAGATTATAGTAGTGGATGTATAAGCATGTGTGACATACTGGGACAAGCAAGTGTGGCTGCCATGGGGGGAAGTCATGCCTTGCTAATTCATCAGAGGTCCTCAGCAGTGCTGGGCAGACAGGGGTGACACATTCCATAAAGCTGACCTGGATATCCAAACAGCTTTGAATAGCCCAAAGGCTCTTAAGGACAAGAAACTGCCTTGAAATAACAGATCTTCATATGGATAAATAATTGATTAGAGGCAGGAAATAAAGAACAGGAGAAAATAATTAGCTTTCTCCACAAAAACTGTGACCAGCAAAGTCCCCTGTGGATCTGTGCTAGGCCCTGGGTTATCCAGCACTTCAATAAATGATCTGGAAAAGATGGTAATGAGTGAAGTTTGCCGATTATACTACAATGAATAACCTAAAATCAACAAAAGCTGACTGCGAGGTACTGAAGAACAACCATGTGAAACTGAGTCACTGAGCAGATGAAATGCCCTACTGATGCAGACTGCCATATGTGGAGAAAAACAGTTCTAGCTCTAAATACACAGCAATTGCTTCTGATTGACTTACTGCTCAGCGAAGAGGGTCATGATAGATAGCTTTATGCAAACCACTTCCACTAAGCAGCTGTGCTCAGCAGCATTTGGAAAAGCAAACATCAGGGGTTATTAGAAAAGGAAAACAGAAAGCGTGAAAAGGTGGATGGGGGATAGATTACTTAGTGATTCTCATCATACAAGAACTGGGTTTTCAAATGAAACCAACAGGTTACAGACTAGGAATTAACGTACAAGGGAAGGTACTTTGCATAGTACTCAGTTAATAAGTGGACCTCCTTGGCATACCAAAGTTTTGCAGTTTCTAAGAGTTAGCAGCTGGGGGGATAAATCAAGGAAGATCTATTAGACTCAACAGTACTACTTTGGGCGTTAAGTTTCTACATCACAAACCATGGGCTGTTGGGACTGCATACTGGAAAAAAACCATTGGATGCTGAAAGTTACCCAAATTTTTGGTTTAGTATTTTAGAAGCTTATCCTGGCAACATGTTTTTGAATGGCAACAACATTTATCTATATATATGCTCCTTTGAAAGGCAAAACTACTACTGAAATGGTGAGAAGAAACAATTACAGCACAGTAAGAGGACATTACCTGCCTCTGCCTACTAGTAATATTTCTTTCCAAAAGTCTAAGTGCCCCAACCCTAGCGAAGGTATTAACATTTGCAAAACTCCTCCTCATTCTCACCCTCAAATTCCTTGTTAAACACCCTTTGATGCGCTGACCAATAGAGAAAAACTGTTAGATGGAACAAACCAGACGCTGCTCTTACCACAAAGAATATATGGCTTTGTCTTGCCTTGTAACCTGCTTTCTACACATTAGAAAAAGCAAATTTAAATCCTGACTGGCATATTTATCTGGCAGCCTTTCATCCTACTCTTCTGATGCAGTCTTTGCCTCTCACAAGGATGTCAAATAGGAGCACACTTTCAGTTGTTATGAACTGCGCACAGAAAAGCACTACTCAACATCCTCACACAGCTGTTGCTGGACCTCAGCCCTCTTGTACTTCCACATGTTCTTTCTCTGAAAAATGAGCAGGCCAAAAAAGGAGCCAAATTTGGTAGTTTGGGTAAATTAAGGCAAAGTGCTGGGATTTGTTCCAAAGACTTACATGGAGAAGACCTGCTTTTGTGCATGGTAGTCAGTGTACAGAATATATCCATAATACACACCCACACACGGTGTAGATATTCCACACTTTCCTTAAGAAGCAGAATTCATTACTGCTCATCCCTACCATATTACATCCTGCCTTAGAACCGTTTCTAATTAACTCCTGCCAAGCTCACACGGAGGCAGACGGCTCGATTAGCCTCCTGCGTGGTGTTCAGTCGGCTGCCGGCGGCGGAGGGGAAGGGGAAGGCAGCACTCCCGACCACCACGTAAGATCCCTTCTCTGGGATATTTTGCCTAGCACTGCCTGCTGAGCCTAATTTCATTAGGGTGATTAAACATGTCAGTGTAAAAAGGCCCCCCGGCAACTTCACAAACAGCCTGAACACAGAGGAGAAATTACCCACGAACTGTAAATTTGGCAAACAATAATGCTTCAGCGCGCATACGCACGTTAAGAATTAAGTCTAATGCAGACCCAAGCCTTTTCAACCTCTGCGTGCACTAAAATTTTCATAAGGACACATTCAAAGGGATTATCTATGTTTTTATAAAATTCGTACCATTTCTTAGCTCAAAGCAAATCTTGCCAGATGTTAGTGTGCTATTTCAGTACTATCTCAGAGGTTTGCACTAGAACTGAACAACACTTAGTTATCTAGGAATAAAATGCTACATGTGTGAATTAACTAATGATTTCGTATCTCAGGAATTGTCAGTCGTAATCTAAGTTTTAAATTTCTGTTGATTTTTCAAGGAGATCAAACTAGACCTTATGAAGAATTTTCACTATCAAGTCTGCTTTCTTCTCCCTTTCCTGGTAGTTATTTGGTCCAGATCAAATTTCTGTTGCTATAATCTCTAGAAAAATAATTCAGCGTAAACCAGTTTCCATCTACTGACTCATCTGAAGCCTGATCAGTTTGATCCTTTTTTCCCATATTTATCTACTACGTCTGCTCTGGATTGCCTTAGTGAAAACAACATAAATGATAAAACAATAGAAATATACAACTGAAAAACAACAATTTAGCACATAATGAACATCTGCTTCTAATAAAACACTGCAAATTATATGCAAAGATTTACAGCTTACCCCAGTGACTCACTAGCCTTCTGCACCGTGGCTGCTATATTTTCATAAGGAAAAGTAGAAGGTTGTATCTGGCCATAGGATGCAATGGTACTTCCAATATATTGGCAGCCATCTGTGAAATGGGTTTAAGAAACCACAAACAGAAGAAGTAACGTAATTTTGCCATATTTAGAGAAGAGTTGTTGGCTCAAGTTGCCCACAGCAATTGAGCTTGATGCTGATAGCCAACATGAGAAATCTTCAGCTAAAGGACATGAAGTCTGGCACTGTTAAAACAGAGCAGTTTTAGAGATGGCGCCCAGGTGACCTGGATGAGAGGCATAACTGTCTGGACCACCAAGAGATGAGAGAGGAGTTGGACATCCACAGGGAACCTGAGGTTTTAGCCTTGTATGAGGTGAATGCTTGCTTGTCTGCCTCTTCTGATCTGCACTGGGCCAGCATGGCACCAGGAGAGAGAGAGAGGCCACCAGTCCCAAACCACTTGGAAGTCAACATACTTGAAGGGTCACTTTACAGAAAAGTAGCAGTGGGATGCCAGGGGAAGGAAGCAGCTGCCTGGAGTAGAGATCCTTTGCATTTGCTGTTTGTAGATACCAAATGTTCATCCTGCCTCTATCATTTACAGCAAAAAATTTACAGCAGCCAGGGGTCATTTTGACTTAGTATTAAAAAAACCCCACAAACCGACAAGCCACCAAACAACAAAACCAAACCCACAAACCTTCCAGTAACAGGAGGCATTTGTATTACTTAAGTATTGAATGATGTTAGCTGTGAAATCAGCGGAAAGAGTAAGTGGTCTGAGAATCTATAGAGGCTGTAGTTTATTAATGCATTTGACATTCACTGAATCTCCCGTTTCAGAAACAGTTTCTCAGCTAGTGTTGGTACCTAGAAAAATATAAACGTGAATAGGAGAGCTCCAGCTTTCAAAGAAACTTATTTTTGCATGTCAGCGCACTCTTCTAGCAAACTACTGCAAATTATTTTCTCATCTTAATAGGCATTTCTAATTAGGAAAGTGGCAGACACACTAAGAGGAAAAAAACCCACAACCAACCACAAAAAACCCCAAAGCCCAACCTAATGATTACTTTAAGTATGAAGTATTGGCAGTGGCTGAGAAAAAGAGGAAAATGAAATCGTTACTTATTACCTATTATCATATCATTACTTGGAACTATACCAACCCCCTTTATCACTGAAAAGCCTTTAGTTACTCATTTGCTTACTAGACTGGAAGATGTAGCATTCTGCTTAAATGCTTCCTAAAAAGAAATGGACGTAGAAAATTAATGTCATCTGTTAAGGAAAAGCCACTAGATATATAATTTCATTTTAAGTATCCAAGGATAACATATTCTCGCTAGTATTCTGCAGGGACAAGAAGAAAAGTTTGGGGTTTTTTGGGGTTTTTTTTTAAATCTAATGCCGTTGATGTGTGCCATCACACAGATGGCCTTAAGAGTAACTACAGATTATTAAACCTATAGTTAAATAGAATATGATTTAATAGGTTTTCACAAGCAAAGTCCATTGCTCTCATACACTTTCTTGGGCTGAATATTGCTTAGATATCAGGCTCTAGTCCCTTTCATTTTATTCACCAAGGGACCAGAAAGACAACTATATTTTAATAACATATTTCTCCACATGGATGTGCCCTGACTACCGGCACAGCTGGCTTCTGATTTTTCCTAAAGTAATAGAAAAACCGACATGAGGCATAGGGTTGCCTGGGTTAATGCTGTGACCCAGGATTAGGGAAAAGGGCCTGCAAATGCAAATGATTAAAGTTAACTCTGACAGAAATGCTGTTCTATCATCTCGAATGCAGCTTACAGCCATGACCTTTCAGACCCAATTCACTATCAGGATGATTTTGCAGGAAATCCGCTGCTGTTTTTGCCTTTAAGCCCCTATTCCAGGTTTCTATGTAAAGTGATGATATTTACATACTTGCTTGCATAAAGTCCTTGGCATTCTGTAACATGCTGCTGTAACACAGAGCCGTGTCCCAGAAGAACCAAAAATGCACAAATGAACTGCAAGCATGGCTGCTCAATGAGAAAGCATCAACTATGGGCTTGTAGTCCCTTGCACATGCACAAAATCAGACTTTGGGCATGGGCAGAACATTTTTTACATAACATAAGTTGGCAATATATGGACAGGTAGCTAGGCTAAAAAAAAAAATGCCAAAGAAGTTACAAACTTCCTTATGGAATTCTCCTGTCCCTCTTTCCAAGGAGACATGCATAAGCTCCTGTCTACCCTTCACTGTTGATATCTCTGCATGGGTTTTTTTCTGTTTTCTTTTGGTCAGGCATCAGGAAAACAGACTTTAGGTTATCATATAGCGACACATCAAAAAATTAAGGATGGCAGCCAAGGGAAAACAATGACTCAACCTACACATGGCTGCTGGCGCATGTTGAAGGCACCTGGGGATCAGTGACCTGTTCAGAGCATTCTCCAGGTCCTGTTTGAGACACATGCTGGAATTTCTACTGTGCTGAAAGCTGGGAGCAGTAAGGAGGAGAGACATGGGAGGGGGGTTCTGGTGCACCCCACAGTCCTGCTGAAGTATGGTGTGAAGATGGGTTTCAGCTGGTGCTGGCCCTGGCCCTGTCAGACCAGAGGGAGGGAGAAGCAACCATGGCTGCTAATACAAACACAGACCACACACCACACGATCTAACCTAACACTGTTAGCATCAACATCCGTGGTCTGCAATAACTTGAAACCACATGCGGACTGAGTAAGACCTTCGGGGATACTTTGCCATAACGAACGCAAAACCTTCTCTTGTCCTAAACTGGTGTTAAAAGCACCTACCAGAATGAAGTCTCTGATTTCAGGAATAATGTTCAAAGTACAACATTAGGTCTTTGACTTGTATTTTCTCTCCAGACCATGATTCCTTCTTTATCAGGTCCTCCAAAACTCTTGCCCAAGCTGACTTCCAGCTTCAAGCATTTAAATTGAGGACAGAAGCCCAATATTCATCCTCTACAAATTATCTGTAGGAGGAGCAGAGAGCATTTTCCTTACATGATGGATCTGGGATCTCAAGCTCTGAAAGAGAACTTGGGCACATCTTCATGTAAACTCAACAGTTGTCTTCCAAATACTCACCCTTGGAGAGCTATTCCAAGTGAATTCAACATTGTACAGTGTTTAATGCCTTCAGGAACTAGAAAGAAACTAAAAAATAAACCGAACATCCAGGTAGATGGCACTGAAGTGGGGAAGCAAAAGTAAGAAAGTGACAGAAATTCAAAAGGAGCAGCAAGCACCCTCTTTGTGAGGTCATCTCATTACTTCAGAGAGGTAGAGAACAAACATCTACTCCTGAGCTTGGGCCCCTTTCATAGCTGATGGAGATAAAGGAGGACTTGTAAGACACAGCTCATATCACCCTGCAGTGAGAATCTCAAATACTTCAAACAATTTGCATGCTGTCAGGACAAATTTGTTTTTCTATTGATTATAAAAGAAGCCTGGGGGATTGGAAAATGTCTGGGTTTAGTCAGATTATTCCCACTTGTTTTGAAAAGGTTCAGCATTTCATTTTCCATGTAAATATGGCCCTCAGAGGTGTCTTTAATAATATACTACTACCTCATTGATTAATTATTTAAATAAAAAGAATTGCAAACTAACTTCATTTTCCCTAGAGAGGGGACGATAAAGAGGAATTCGGATTACATATCTCCTGGATAAGTACTTCTGTGTTTCCATTTACTGTACAATCTAATGCATGTCAGGTGCTTGAAATTACGCAGAAAAATTCAGGACAATCCAACAGTTGCAACACTGTATTAAAATCACAGAATTACAGGCTGGAAAAGACCTTTGAGATAACCAAGTCCAACCACTCCCATCCTATGCTAAAACATATCCATATATATCCCCCATATCCCCCTATAACATCTACCCATTTTTTAAGCACATCCAGGGATGGTGACTCAACCCCTTCCCTGGGCAGCCTGTCCCAGGCCCTGACAACTCTTTCAGTGATAATTTTTTTCCTAATATCTCACCTGAGCCTGCCCTGGAGCAGCTTTGTGCCATTTCCCCTTGTCCTGTCTCCTGTCACCTGGCTGAAAAGACCATTGCCCACTTCTCTACAACCTCCTTTCAGGTAATTGTAGGCAGTGATAAGGTCTCCCCTCAGCCTCCTCTTCTCCAGGCTAAACATCCCCAGCTCCCTCAGCTGCTCCTCATACAATTTGCCCTCCAGCCCCTTCACCAGCATGGATGCCCTTCTCTGGACCCGCTCAGGACCTCAATGTCCTTCTTATGGTGAGGAGCCCAGAACTGGACACAGCACTCAAGGTGCGGCCTCACCAATGCTGAGTACAGGGGCACTATTACTTCCCTAGACCTACTGGCCACACTATTTTTGAAACAAACCAGGATGCCAGTGGCCTTCCTGGACACCTGGGCACACTGCTGGCTCATATTCAACTTGCAGTCAACCAATACTCTCAGGTCCTTCTCTGAGAGAGACAGCTCTCCAGCCAGTCTCCCCCACCCTGTAGCGCTGCATGGGGTTGTTATGTCCCATGTGCAGCACTCCACACTTGGCTTTGTTAAATCTCATCCCATTGGTCTCAGCCCATCGGTCCAGTCTGTCCAGGTCTCTTTCAAGAGCCTCCCTACCCTCAGGCAGATCAACACTTCCTCTCAACTTAGTGTCATCTGCAAATTTACTGAGAAAATATTCAATCCCTTCATTGAGGTCACTGATAAAGATGTTGGAACAAAACTGGACCCAAGACTGAGCCCTGGGGAACACCATTCATGACTGGCCTCCAGCTGGATTTTGTTCCATTTACCACCACCCTTTGGGCCTAGTCATCCAGACAGTTTTTAACCCAGCTGAGGGTCCACCTGTCCAGGCCAGTGGCAGCCAGTTTTTCAATCAGAATGCTGTGAGAAACCATGTCAAAGGCTTACTCAAGTCCAAGTAGACCACATCCACAGCCTTCCCTTCATCCATTAAGCAAG
The DNA here is from genome assembly GCA_022605575.1 of Laterallus jamaicensis coturniculus. Classification (NCBI taxonomy): domain Eukaryota; kingdom Metazoa; phylum Chordata; class Aves; order Gruiformes; family Rallidae; genus Laterallus; species Laterallus jamaicensis. The sequence continues at coordinate 7,648,458 of JAKCOX010000023.1, read as the reverse complement.
TCAGCTTGTCATAGAATGTGATCAGGTTAGTAAATTGAGTAAGTCTTCCAGGTAATGACAAAATTTCTCCTTTTTTTAGATAGAGGAACTGTAAGCACCTTTGACTATTCCAGTTAGTCAGAACCCTTTTTTCCCCCCTACTTTCTTTGAACCAGCAGAGCATTTCTGATACCAAACAACTACCTCGGAAAGCTTACATGGGTTATGTTGACTGCAGGAGTAACAGAGTCTATGTGCTTCAAACTGAGAACATTTTTGGGTTCCAATGCAGGACTATGTTTTCTTAAATGTTACTGATTAGTTGTACTTGCTATCAGTTTTATTTATAGAAATATCACTTTTAAATTACTATTAATATATTTTTTTTATCCCAAGCCCACTGGCAAAGGAGCTAGCCATGTTCAGTGGGCAGACAAGGAGCTGCTAAGAGTGGGTTTGCACTGGGAAGTATGTGCTGTATCAGAGATCAGGCTTGAGGTCTTTCAACCAGACCAAGAAAGATTATGTCTTTACTCCTAGAAATCACAGAATCATTAAGTTTGGAAAAGACCTCCAAGATCATCTAATCCAACTGCCTCCCTTCCACCTATATTACATACTAAGCCATGTCCCTAAGTAACTCATCCAACCTTTCCTTGAACACTCTGAGGGACAGTGACTTCACCACCTCCCTGGGCAACCCATTCCAAGGCCTAACAACCCTTTATGATAAATTTCTCCTAATTTCTAACCTGGTGCAACTTGCAACCATTCCCTCTTGACCTATCACTACTTAACTGCCAGAAGAGGCTGACTCCCAGCTCACCACAACTTCCTTTCAGGTAGTTGTAGAAAGCAATAAGATCTCCCTCAACCTTCCTCTTCTCCAGACTAAACAGTCCCAGTGTTCTCTGGACATGCTTCAGGGCCTCAATGTCTTTCTTGTAGTGAGGGGCCCAAAACTGAACACAACGTTCAAGGTGCAGCCTCACACCAGAGCTGAGTACAGAGCTGATCACCTCCCTGGTCCTGTTGACTATACTATCCCCAATGCAAGCCAGGATGCCATTGGACTTCTTGGCCACCTGGGCACACTGCTGGCTCAAATTCAGATGAGCATCAACCAACACTCCCAGTTCCCTTTCCTCTGTACAGCTTTCCAGCCACCCTGCCCCAAGCCTGTAGCATTGCCTGGGGTTGTTATGACCAAAGTGCAGGACGCAGCACTTTGCCATGTTGAGCTTCATGCCACTGGCCTCTGCCCATTGATCCAACCTGTCCAGCTGCCTCTGGAGGGCCTTCCTACCCTCTGGCAGACCGACACTTACCCCCAACTTGGTGTCATCTGCAAACTTACTGAGGGTGCACTCAATTCCCTCACCCAAATCATCAACAAAAATATTCAAGAGGATGGGCCCAAGTACCAACCCCTGGGGAACACCACTTTTGATCGGTCTACAGTTGGATTTAACTCCATTCACCACCACTCTCTGGGCCTGGCCATTCAGAGAGTTTTTAGCCCAGCGAAGAGTGTACCTGTCTCAGCCATGGGCTGTCAGCTTCTCCAGGAGAATGCTGTGGGAGACTGTGTCAAAGGCTTTGCTGAAAATAAATGTATCTCCTCACAGAAGAGCCACTCATTTTGCCTGAGAGCTACATCTCATAAGTAGAACATTTCTAGTATGGTAGAAGTCTGTACTCTAAATTTAAGTACCTTAGTTTGGTTCTGTGAGTCCAAGCCACAGCATATAAAATCAAGGTGAAAGATTGAGAAAGTTACTTGTTTAAGGTCAGAAGGCAGCTGAATTTTAAAAGAAAACCACAAGCAGCTCTGTTTCTCATTCAGTATGTTCTATGGCAGTTTAGAAGGGAAAAATGATCAATAAATTATGTAATGTTACTGAAAAGATTATCTACCTTTACGAAAAAGTACTACGGTGTTTCTAAAATATTTCTTAAGTCCTCATTTAGATAGAACCTTGGTTTATCAATGGACATAAAGGCACATATGTATGCCTTAATTTAGTCAGAACAGTTTAAGAACATAGCCATTCCTTGTGTTCAAGACAGACAGGATGCTGTATGGGAAGAGATGGCCTCTAACCACGCAGCTTTCACATGGCACAGACATCTCTGGGACCTCTTAAACAGTGATGTTAATTTACACAACACTGATCTGAATCCATCTCGGAAAACGAAGTACTGGAATCAGCTTCTCAGGTGAACTGCCAGGTATTTTAACTACCATGAAGAGAAGAAAAGAAGAAGAGGAAGAGAAGACAACTGACAGACACCTGAAAACACGAGCTAAGAGTTCAACAGTTACAAAAATATCCTTGTTAGTCACATGCCTTGAAACTTTTCCAGCATTATAATCTAGTGTTAGATTTCCTGAGCCAGAGAAAGCTTCATCTTTCTCATACATATTAGTCTATTTAATATTTCATCGTCATATGTCATGGCAGAAAGTAGTGATTCTGAAGATGAACTGCACAAGTCATCTGAGCCCAAATTATGCCTATCCTTCGTGTCTGGGAAGTCTACATTAGTGCAAGTAGCTTGAGAAAAGATGAAAGGTTTCTGAAACGTTTTCATCTGTCCAGAGATCTGAAGTGTTTAATGGGGTACTGAAGAGATTATGTGTGAGATGGTCAAAGCCGCATGACAAACTTCATCTTAGGATGGCATGTCGCTGTGTGTATACACGGCCTCTATGGAAGGGTGGAACTAAATAATGTATCTTTCTTAAATTAAAAGCTAATGCTTAATCATTTAATGATATATTTAACAGTTGTTATTACAGCTTGCTTGCAAAGTTTACTCAGAGTTCAACTGGGAAAATGTGTCCTGTCCCTGTGTCCCTTTCCATATTTGCTTAAATGTATAACCATGAGCCTGTCAAAACATGGCTAAGTGGTGGGTAATGGGAGCAAATTTAGCAAATCCATCCACTTCCCCAGCTCAGTGACATATGCAGTTTCCACTGCAGTGACCTAGTTGACAGAGCCGCAAACATGAACAAGCACCAGGGCAAAATCATTTATGACAAGAACAGCCCATGCTGTTCCTCCTCGAGCTTCATCCCTAATACTCCCCCACACCAGGACCCAATAGCTCTTATGCTTCTATAGCAGGTCTCATGATATTAATGTTCTCCTTAAAATGCCCATTACATGCTTATTGATCAGCATTTGCACTTCCCATTAGCTTCTAAACTTTCTGTGAATGGTTTGAAATCACAAAGCAGACAAGTGGAAAGCAGCACATAAATAAACCAAATGTTTACAATTTGTCCATATTTTTTTCCACTATGCCCACAGAAACCCCCTCCACCCCCACTGCTGGCTCTTGGGTCATGGTTTGGAAGTGCCTGGGTAGGCAATGGATTGTCCAATAAACTGGGCTCGATTCCATGGCAAGCAACATCAATGTGCATTGCAGTGTCGATTTTGATGGGGTAAGAATCAGATCTGCTTTCCAGATGGCCTCCCTGGGTGATTTAAAAATCACAGTTATGGGATATTTTAACAGGTAAGACACTTCAAGCAAAAACAGTGATCTATTGCCATGCACATACATTTGAGGCAAATCTCAGCTTTCTGCTTCCACTGGCTCAGGTTTCATCCAGGCCTGGGGAATAATAACTTCTATCTCAGTTCTTCCATTTAAACAGGAATAACAAGGCTTTCATAGCTTCACAAAACAAAGTGGCAGGGAAAAAAAAACTCCAACTGAAATGCAGTCCTTCTCAGAACCCTTTTTGAAATGGCATTCATTCAAAAATACTTTAAAGTTCAAAGTTACCTTACATGTGTTTTACACATCATCAAATACTCACCACATCATGAAGGTTAGTTGCCCACTCCAAATCTCTTCATGATTTAGGAAAATATTGCAGTTTAAAAGTAAGGTGCATATCTTAATTTGGTACAGGAGAGTGAAATTCAAATAAATAGATGATCTTTCAGGTCCCTTCCAACCCAAGCCATTCTACAATAAATTCTATATAAATGTTAAGCCACCTGCCACTATTATTTGCTTTTACTCATGTTGTGTTCCAGTGAATGTATTTTAGTTATGACATCACAAGCAAACTTCTTCAGCACACCCTTTGTATCTACTAGTGAAAGAATAAACAATATGAGAGCTGCAAGATTTCAAGAAAAGAATCACAAAAGGTGGTGGGTTTTTTTAACACTGTCCTAAAAAGTTTCCACATGCCCAGCTCAATAACTGTCCACCTTCAAGCTGCCTCAGCCACCCAGGACATCATGCTGACAGCACCAACACCCCTCAGAGGAGCTGAGGTCACCTTTGGCATTCCAGGGGCATTCTGTGGGCTCTGTTCGCTCTCTTGCTTCTTGAAGATCCAATCGATTGATGAATCAGGCCAGAAACTCTCGCATGAACACATGCACAGAAATCAGCTCTCCTGCCCTACAGCTGATTTACAGAGATCTGACTTTGAAGAGTTATTCCAGGAAAAAGTCACCCCAGGACAAACTTACCCATCTGCTGGTTTAACTTAACCATTTAATGGTTACTGGGGTGGTAACATGCAGGTGTCCTGACAGAAGCCAGCAGGCTTGAAGGGTACTTTCAACATGTTTTTTCCCTTATCCCTTACTTACACAAATACCTTTCTCTCCACCCCTTCAAATGTTACTTTCCCATCCCGCCCCTAAATAACAAAGAAAGAGGCTTAATTAAAGGATGGAGAAAAATGAGTCCTAATGTTTTCCTCCTGGAGAAGACTAGTTACTGCGTTATTGGAATTAATAAAATCCACAACACCAGAAATGAAACACAGTAGAAGACATGTTGTTCTGCTCCGCACAGACCAAAACAAAAGCACCCTGCCAATACAAGACATTGTTGGTAACAGAGTCTATTTTTGGATGGATGAAGCTGGTAGTTTTATACTACATGACACTGCTAACTCCTGTGAGCTCACTTTGGACAACGCAGCAGTTTCCCAGGGGAAACTTGCCAGGCTGAGACATCTGTCTTTACTGAAGCACACGTCTGAGGAAGGGAAGAGTACACCACTGGAAGGAGCAAGAGCTTATAATCCTGGTAGAAAACATGGGTTTGGATCCACAACCTGATTCTATACATCAAGGGCTGTAAGAGCATTTCTCACGCCAAAGTGGCTGCACAAGATGAGATGTGCCACAACTCCAAGGTGGGAGAAGAGCCAGGGATGAGCTCAGCACTGTCCTCCTGGCCTGGGGGCACCTAGGCAAGGACATACAGCTGGAGGGAGCTACACCAGGTCCCCCTATACTAAGTGAGAGACAAGTGGCGTCTACATGTGCACCCACGGGCCAGTTTATGCTTCAGTGGACCTTGTCTGAATGTAGGAATAAATGCAGAAAGGCTCACTGCTTAGCGATGTAATTCTTGAAGCAATGAGCTGCCTTGGGGGGATGAAGGCTGCCCTCTGACTGGGCTTTTTCCTGTATCGTTTTCAATAATTAGAATAATTTTCAGTTTAAAAACTTTAATCTAGCACAGAATTGTAGGGGTTGGAAGGGACCTCAGGAGATCATCATGTCCCACCCCCAATAGCAGTACAAAAGCTGGTTGCAGGAAAAGTTTTGTCTGGACAGGAGAAGAGCGCTGAACGTGTTTTACCATAGCTTTGATGCACACTTGGACTGTTCCAAACAAATCTATTCCCATGGCTTCATTTGCTATTGAATCTGCAAGCATGTAATTTTAAAATAAAGATTTTGCTTTAGGGGAGAACGGAAAGCATCTGATGATGAAAACCTGTCGTTATCTCGGCCACGAGGGAATTCATATTATGGATTGATAGATAATTACAAATAGTAAATGGAGTACTTTCAGGCAGCTTTGTTCATGACAGAAGCAGCACTGAGGGGTCTGTAGTTCAGCATGGGCATAGATTTCCCTAAAAAAGAAATGTACTCAGTCAGACTCCTTCCACTGCCTTGCTTCTTTCTAGATGCCATTTTTAGCTCTTAAAAACAATTCCAAAGAATGGGATATGTTAGGAAATACTTATCAGATCAATGTTACTCTTTCATAAAGGCTTTTGTTAAAATGTCTTAAGCCATGCATTTTACTTGTGTTTGACCATAGCAAGGCAATCAAAGCATTCTTCTGTTTACTGCAGAGCAGCTGTCCCCTAACTCATGAAGTTGCTTCACACACCAGTGCCAAAAAGATCAAGACAAGAGAATTATCATTGAAGTCTTACCAAAGCAGGAATTCACAAAGCCATACCACCTACAACCATGCTCCCCTCCAATCCATCTGCCGTGAATGTTAGATGCAAAGCTGAGGGTAGTGCCCGAGATGCACACTAACATGTCGCTGACACTGATGTTCAGGAGGAGCATGTTGACTGGGTTACGGAGGGTTTTAAACTTGCAGAAGAGTATGAGGACAATCAAATTATTCAAGAAACCAAAAAGCAAGATAAATCCAAGAAAAACAGCCACTACTGTGTGCCCATTTCGTGAAAGTCCAGCCCTTGTCTCAACAGGACCTGCAGGTGCACCAAAGCTCAGGTTGTATGTCCAGGTGTGATTCATTTTGGACTTTCACACAGCAAGGTGATGGCAGAGACACCAGGTGCCCTGTGCTGAAGTCCTGCAGCAGCTTCCCAGAAGCATCCCTCCATTACAGGTCAAATCATCTCAGGATTCTTGTGTTCTTCACTCAGTCAAGACACCACCTCTTGGGAAGTTACTCAGTTGTGAAATACTGTATGGTATGGCAGACCAGGAGTGTTTTCCTGTGCTGTGCCTTGCCAGTGGTCAGCTCTGCAGCTAACTCCAGGGCAGTAAAACCAAGCAATCACCTCAAATTCATCTTTGTTATTTAAACCCAGGATCATATTAGATGGTTGGTTTTGAGGATCAGATTGGAAGATGTCTTAAAAAGGTGCTTCAGCATGGTCCCTTCCTCCAGAGCCCATGAGCAGCTGTTCTATCAATGGGCAGCTAGCTTTGTTTCCTTTGACAATAGGTATTCCTCTGAAAACAGAGAAGAAAACAAATTATAAAAACCAAAACAACTCTTTCCATAGCAAGATCAAAATAGGTGCATAATTTTATAGCAATTCCTTCCTTTTTGAACTGTAAGAAACATTTCTCAGTCTTTTCAGTTTTCTCAGATTTTCAGCAGAAAAATAAGTTTGTTGACATTTCCTTGGCTGTTGTAAACAGTTTTTCCCTAGCTCATAGCTTAGCAAGGAGAAGGTTATTTGCACCTTCCTAGCAAAGGTTTTCAGGTGAGAAAACACGTGGTAAGATCTATCTTTTGCAACAGCTTCCCAGAGGGAGAACTGCATCTTCCTCCTCATTAAGTCCATCTACACCAATCAAAACTTCAGTCTTGGCTAAGCCTTAATTAAAATGATGAAAATTTTAGGAGAAGGAGAAAGTATTTCTTTATCCAGGAAGAATAATTTCAAGCAGTCCCTGAAGCTCTCATGTGCTTACAAAGGTTGGCAGAGCGGTGATATCAATTTCACTTCTCCCACATACACCAGCGGACAGATGTTCTCCTTCATTATTTATAAAGCAGCCAAACACCCAAAGCCTCACATCTATCTCCCACCACAGACATGAATTTGTATACCCACATGTGCTGACTACTATGTGTATGAAGCAACAGTAGAGTGCTTAATGTGGATGCATAACGGGCTTAACCCACCTTCTGCATATAGACATGTAAATGTAGAAATTCCATTCCTTGGTGCAAAATATACAGCACCTGTACCTTGCTGAACTAAAAAAGTATGAAAACTTTTTTTAGGCACTCTTCCCAGACCTTCTGCTGTTTGGTTATTGACAATCTGAAATGCTGAAGCTTTCTGCTTTTTCCCCTCATTTAGGAGGTAGATGGTAATGTAGATTGGTAAGGGTCTCAGGTAGCATATCTAGGAGAAAGAACATTTGAAATCTTCTTTCTACCATCTTGAAAAAGATTGTTGCCAGGACAATGCTGGTTGCAGGATATAGAAGGAAACTCACTGGGATTAGCCATTACTTTAAATTTACTCCTAATTGTGTTCAAAGGAACAGAGCTAAAGCCTAGTGGAACAAAACAGAAATGAAAGAACAACTGATTAAAAAACATGATGCTGAGTGTTTCTCAGTCACTGATTGTATGACTGAAAAGGTAAACAGCTGCACTTTTTTGGGTAGGGAAAATGCATGGTGGCATTGTGCAGGAGGGGAGCTTAGAAAGGAAGAATTCACAGCAAAGCGAGAACGTGCAGCCAAATAAGCTTGATGTGTAATCACTGGTAGATCTTTTTTATAATAATCCTTATACCCTATGCTTATACTCTTGCCTCTACCAAGGTAATCTCTTCTTTTCCCATACTTTGAAGACTTTGAAGTTTTGTCTAATCCATTTCCACGTGTCTGTTTATTGAGGAATGCAGCTAAGGTTGGTCCTATCTGCTCCTCCCTTCTGCAAAGCATATTGCAGAACTGAGATTCAAAATCTGAAGCGATTTATGTCTGATTTATGTGCAGATTAATTTCAGTTTCAGATGCAATTTTTTTTCCCCAAGCTAAACTGTTTACACCTAGATAATCTGTAGCAAAGATTATAGTATGCCATCATAAATATTCCTGTGTGGGAATTAACTTCACCAGAATAATCACAGGCAGAGAATCTGAAAGCATCACAGCCGTGGTGTTAGACAAAGCCAAAGGTCATAACCCCCTTGGGAAATATGACTAACTTTATATAAGTATCTCTATCAAGCACAAAATATAAATAATAAAATGCAGATCCTTTATACATAGTCACATACGTCCTTCATTCTTAAAGACAGGTTAAGAGTGGTTGTAAAAGGATATTTACCCCCTGTGGGGAATTCGGCTGACTGAAATGTAGCAGCCTGACACCAGGTGTCTGGGCACAGCCCAATGCCCAGGACATTTCCCTGCTGACTGCAGCGGGATGACTTCTGCCCTGGTGCACCAGGGGAGGATGCCTTAGCCCCCAGGCAAGGGGAACAGGCTCTGGTAGCTCAAATGCAAGATGCAGTTTTTAAAAGTTAATAGGCATACTGTGACAGTCAAGCCATGTGTCCACTTAAAATTGAAAAATGACCAAAAGGACTCACTAAAAAGTGCTTCAAAGAGTTTGGGGGTGAACTTAAGAGACACAGGTCTGCAGAGGAAAACACCTGAGGTCTGGGCTGTGCAGGACTAAACTGTTTGTTAGCAATTCATGTGTAAAGCCCTACTTTTTTTCATCTTTAGATGAAGGACAAGCCAAATTCAGATTTCAGTAAAGCTTCTAAACTCCTATCCAAATCCCGTGAAAGAATGGCTCTAATTCTTACTTAATGTTAGCATTTAACTCAATAACCAACACTACTGGTGAAAAACATCTCAAGATGGCCTTGTGTGCTCAAATGTTCATTTGATTATTTTCTTTCTCCAGACACATAGCTTGATGTAACAGAGGTTACTTTGTAACCCTGACAGCTCTGTTTTACAGGTGACATGTCTCAATGATCTAGCAGAACACCCTGAATCCTCCTAATTTCTAGCAACCTCAGGAGCTTGTAGGATCACACTCTATCGAATTCTGCCAATTCTACTTCTCAAAAATATAATAAGGAAAAAAAACAAAGAAATCTACAATTACATTCAAAACAAGTAAAAGAGCACCCATTTTTGTCTCCTTGAATTTGTTTCAGTTGATCTGCAAAGGAAAACATCCCCAAAGTGATACAAAACATATGGCCAGGTGAACCAGGCCAATAGCTCATTTAACATCACCAGTTACTAAATGCTTCATCTGTTAACTGGTTTTGACAGTAGTAAGCTAAAGATACAGCAACACAGACTCCCATCGCTGCTTGCACTTTTCTCTGAAGCAGCCTCTTATCAAAAAAACCCAACCAAAACCAAAAAGGTCTCAAAAGATGTTATATCAGCTTCTGGGAACACGGGCGTTAATAGTGACAGTTTGAGGCTTCTTTCTGCACTTGCCACCACACATTAGTTTGAGTGGTATCCTATATCAGTGAAGCTGTTTTTTCTTTGGCTCAAAATAAATGCTAACTTATTGAACTCATTAGCTTTAAGGATTTTTGATTGTTTTGGGGTTTTTTAGCTCGTGTGAGCTCGTCTCTTATTTCTAATGGGCAGATTCTTTACCATCTTTCCCTGCAAAGTCATGGCAACATGCAAAAGATGATGCTTAATTCACTTTAAATATTTAGCAGCTGATGAAATGGAATAGAATTAATAAAAATTCAAAATCATATTGCTAAAAAATTTACAATACTCTCACTTACATTACTCTCACGTTATTCTCTTGTGATATAAAGGAGCTATAAAAACCCCTTATATTTACATATCCAAACTGGCCTAGTCAACCTGTTGTTCAATTCACTTTAAAATAAATGTTTAAAGTTATTTTCCTTCATTTATTAACTTAGCTTCCTACTGAATGTCTTTTTTTTTTTAAAAAATCATAATATTTCAAAGATAATCCCAGACGAAATTTTATTGAGGAGGTATCAGGTTTTTTCACCTGATGTCAGAATTATGTTAGGAATACTATATTTTTAATTTTTTATACTCTAAACCTTGTCCTCCAGATGAGAAATGGAATTCTTTTGAGCAGGAAGCACTCATATCCAGAGGTATCACCTGAAATCTTTCAAACACAGACGAAAGAAAAGGGACTGTGTGGTCCTTTGCAACACCAAAACAGAATTCCCATCTGGTTCGGACTACTTTTTCCATGCCCTGAGTCAAGAAACTCAGTAAGTCTTCAGAAGGGATCTAGAAGACACAAAGGAGGATCTGTGGTCCAAAGATCTAGGTATCTTTCAGCTCACAAATCGTGCTATGTGTGGTCGAGGCTCTTACATGCAGACTCCCAGAGTTACTTTAAGGACAAGCGCAGAATACAGACGATAAGTCCACCAGGTTTGTAAGCTATGCTGCTGACCCGAAGGATTTATAAGTGATAAAACAGAAGGAAAAACCCCGAACCGTTGCTTGTGGAATGCAAGCTAGTTTTTATTTAGTATTTTAAAAGTTAAGGCGACCCCTCCTACGGGCCATGTCTGTGCTAAGAGTAACGGAGGCACGGCCCCGCCCGTGGAGCGCTGAGCAGCATCTCCCAGGGACTCCCGCAGCCGAGCGAGCAGGGAGCACCCGCTCGGCGCCCCGGCTCTGCCCCAACTTTTAAACGCTGCCTCGACCCAAGGCCTCCCCAGCCAGTCCTCCCCTCCCCTCCCGGGCGGGTGGATCTCAGCTCCCCATTCCTCCTGCCCGTCACAAACTTTTTTATACTTACTCGAAGGGATGGCACAGAAATCTGGAGGAAAAAGACCACCTGCATCATCCACAGAAACGCAACCCCCCAAAAAACGAACCAAAAACCTAAGCGGCGACGTTCAAGTGTCCCGACTTCGGCACCCAGCGGGTGGCCCCCCTGAAAGGCGCTGCGGGGCTCTGCCGCCGCGGAGGACGACGTCCAGCGACAGCGGGGAGCAGACTGCGCCCAGACGGAAAGCGCCAACGGACTCGCCTCGTCCCTCTGGCGGGTCCCCCGCGCCCTCCCCTCCGCGGGTCCCCGGCAGGGCGCTTACTTTCCGCGGGATGGATGCGGTGAGCTCGACCTGCGCTGCGCTCCGCTCCCCTTCTCCCTTCCCAGGCGGGCTGAGAAGACATCAAACTCCGGGATGGCGGGGGAGAACAATTAGGGTTTGTTTTCGTTTGGTTTCTTAAACAAATTAAGAACCGAATTTAACTGCCGAGGCTCGTACCGCTCCCGCCTGCGGGCAGCCCGCGCAGCCCCCGCAGCCGCCGCGCTCCGCCCGCGCCGGGGCGGTGCTGCAGCCCGGGCCGCCCCCTCCCGGGACAGGGGGGTACCAGAGAAGGGGGTTGTATGAGGGCACTCGGGGCCGTGCATTTTGGCAGCCCACGCCTCTATTCCAACCCCCTCCCTGCTGTAGGGGTGCTCCCTTCCCTGCGCTTCCCCCACCCAGGGTTTCTGGTCATCTCTGGCCGTGGGGCATCTCTGCACGTAGCGGGCTGTACTGCACGTCCTTCCCGCTCTGATTCCTATGAAAGACACTTACCTTTCTTCTAAGCAAGCTGGTACAAATACCTGTCCAGCAGCTGATCAGGAATGCAATATCAAAATGTGCCAACAACGTATGGGAGATGCCTTGTGTGTTCTTTATCTGCTCTGTCTCTATTTTCCACGTGTATCTTTACATTTTAAGGCGTTAGAGAGCATAGTTACTGCATGCATAGTTACTGCATACATAGTTGCTTGTGAATTTTCAGAAATATGTGTATTACAGAAAAAACATATGGCTTGAAAGCTGTAGTGCTCTGTCTTTCTGTTCCTACTACTGTTACCTACTCGTGCTCTTTTGCACTTCTACTGTTCTGGTCTTCCTGCAGGAGAAAATAAAAAAAGCTGGAGGGGAGGGAATCACAGGATAAGACACACTAGAGGAAAAATGTTCAGAGAATGCCTTTCTCTGCTGATCATCTCTTAGCTCTGGTTCTTGCTGATTTAAAAGCTTTTAAATGTGTAGATCGCAGAGATCTCCTTCAGAGATCATGGAATCACAGAACCACAAACTCATTTGTGTTGGAAGGGATCTCAGAAGCCATCTAGTTCCATCCCCTTGCTGTGGACTGGGACACCCTCCACCAGACCAGGATGCCCAAAGCTCCACCCAACCTGGCCTTGAACACTGCCAGGGAGGGGGTAGCCACAGCTTCTCTGGGCAGCCTGTGCCAGAGCCTCACCACCCTCACAGGGAAGAATTTCATTCTGATATCTAATCTAAATCTGCCTTCTTTTAGTTTAAAGCCGTTGCCTCTTGTCCTGCCACTCCATGCCATTACAAACAGCCCTCCCCCAGCTTTCCTGTAGCCCCTTTCAGTTACTGGCAGGCTGCAATAAGGTCTTCCTGGAGCCTTCTCTTCTCCAGGCTGAAGAAGCCAAAGTCTCTCTGTCTTTGTAGAGAGGTGCTCCAGCCCTCTGATCATCATCTCTATGGCCCTCCTCTGGACTTGCTCCAACAGCTCCGTGTTTTTCCTGTACTACAGATCCCAGATCTGGATGCAGTACTTCAGGTGGGGGGTCCTACCAGAACAGAGTAGAGGGGCAGAATACCCTCCCTTGACCAGGTTTCAGGCTGGTTTTGATGCAGCCCAGGACATGGTTGGCAGGCCTAACAAAAAATAAAAGGGGCACATTTTCAGTGTCACTTATTTAATGTGTACCTCCAATGTTCTCTACTATGGCATCTGGTAAAGAGAACACAGTCACCAAATGTACATACTTCTAATAAATTTTAAGCAGCACAAAAATGTACTTCTTTAGGTGTTAAATTGTTCTTCATTATCTGATGCAAATCCAGATTTATTTTTTTTTTTACTAGAGGCAGTTGGGTTAAAATAAATGGTTTGGAATTCATGTACCTGTTACAGACATGGAAGTGCTCAAAACGTGGGTTGTACCAGCAAAACATTTGTCAAAACAAATAAATTTGGGGGCAGTTTGCATACCTGATTCATTGTCACCCATGTCCTTTTATTTCACAGATTATGATTCAGAGCAGTTTGGCAGTGTTACTAATTGCTGGTGTGTGTCAGTGGAGGCAGGCTGCCACGCTCTGGATGGTGTCCATTTGGGGTGGCAATTCTGAGCTTCTGGTGATGCTTTAGAAATTAAACAGGGAATCTTTGATTTCAACTCCTCGTTTCATTTAACAAAAAACCAAAATTTGCTAGGGAAATCCAGCATCTCCCATGAATTTCCTGGTTACCTCCTGTTTTCAAACAATGTGAGTTTTAGTAAGACCTCTAATTCCACACAGAAGGAAGGGCAGTACATTAATCAACCAGGGAGCAATACAGAGAACACTTGCTGTTGTTCCCCTAGTGCAACAGTCAGTAGTTGTATCCATATTGTCCTTTCACAGCATCACCCAAGAGCTCACCACCCTGGTTCCCCAGCTGTGGCAGCTGGAGAGGTATGGTAAGATGGAGAATTGGGTGTGCATCTAACATGTAAGCTGGGTGGGCAGGGGGCCAAGGATTCGTGTGTGAAGTTGAGATTGTGTCACTCTGATGGTTATATCCTGATTTCAGAAGCTGTCCCTTACATAGGCTGTCCAGGGAGGTGGTGGAGTCTCCTTCTCTGGAGATATTCAAGATCCGTCTGGATGCCTATCTGTGCAGTATGAGCTAGGGAGCTGCTTTGGCAGGGGGGTTGGACCTGATGATCTCTCGAGGTCCCTTCCAACCCCTACAACTCTGTGATTCTGTGATTCTTGTATTTACAAGAATGTAAGACACCTTTACATTGTTTTCTTCTTATGGGAACCACTTTTGGTGCCCTCGTTTATATTATGTCTAACTTTTCCAGTGGTCCTTGGGAAAGACCCAGCTAGTCCAGCTTAGCATCTCTTTCCCTGGTTTTCCTTAAAAGACTTCAAATTTGAGTCAGTTGCCATCATTTCATTGGCTTAACATACGATGCTGAGCGGTTGCCTAGCCCAGGGACATACTGTGTATGTCCTGACATACTGAAGCGTGGTGGCACATTACATGGTTTAGCCAAGTAGTTGTTTCACTAACAGTGGAACCATTTCTCTTTGCATGACAGTGATGAAATAAGGAGAAACCGAAAGGGAAAGGGAGGGAAACTCATCCCTTCTTGCTTTCCACAGCTGCAAACATTTATAATTCTTAAAATCCTTACTACAAAGATTTACCAGTGGATACTAGAAGCAAAACCAAAGTATCCTCAGACTTACCCCAGAATCTCCTACTCCACTTCATGAAACCCAACTAGTCTATTCCTTATGAAAAATGGCAGCAGATAAAAAATGCATTGGCCTCGATTCCATATTTAGATGTTTAGGATGGCACTGATTTCACAGTTTGTGAGTCTGGATAGAGAAGAGTTGATAGGAGTCCAAGACTGAAATTGCTCATAACCTCCTTATTCTGCAGAAAGTATATGATGAAAGCAACCACAAAAATTTAGGGTTAGGTACAACAATTTAGTTTTTCTAGTTTTTGAATAAGAGGTAACAGTATATTGCATCATAATAAAACCATCATCAGAACATTTTGAAATGCCTTTCAAAAGGTGTGGGGGAAGGTTATTTCTTGCAAACTAAGAAAGAATTTGGGGGTCAAATCAAATTTTCATTGCCTAAAAAAATCTTTAGTTTCAGTTACCCACACAGAGGTATCTATTGTGTTTTGAGGCGCCCTTGAGGATCCCATCCTATGCTTTTCTCCTAACCTAGAGGGGTGTAGGGCTCCAAAAAGTGCTTCAAATACTCCATTGCATCTCAGATCACACTAGATACCTACAGGCAGTCTGTGCATCTCCAACAGAACTGATGGTCATGAAAAACCTGTGCAGTTCTTACTAACTGTAATGAAATGAATACTTCTGTCAATTACTAGGAGTTGCAGTGATGCAAGCAAGATTACATGCTACAAAATGGTTTAATAAAACGTATTATTGATAGTTGAGACAAAAGCTTATGTGCTTAGGGCTTACCTCATTCCCCAAGCATACTACCTGGCCTAACAAAAGTTGCTACCTCTGTCTACAAACCTTGTTTGTCTTGTCCTTTGTCTATCACAGCATGAGCAGTATGACCGTTCTATGAGTCAATTCTTTCAGTTGGTATCTTGTTTTTGGGGGGTGGTGTTGCTTAGGCTTCTGCAAGGCACTGAAATGCCTATGCAAACTTCTTTATCACTCTTGTACTTCATCTGAATTTCTAAATCTCAAACATCTAGTGCTTAATGCATCTAAACTCTGAGACAGAGACACAGTTCCCAGGGTCTGGAGCCAGGCAGCAGATGTGTATGCATGCAAGATTCAGAGAGCACATCCTGCAAGCACATCTGTTCACTGTGTACCCAGGAATTAATGCTATCCCTAAACAGTCTCCTTAACAGCCTCAAATACAGCTGTTTCTTCAAAGTCATGCTACAACCTAGCAGTTCTCCCCAACTGCATGTGCTTCCCAAATTTGCATGTCTGTCCCTCTGGCACTTCCAGTTTTGCATCTACTTTACCAAAGTCCTTGGGCTGCAGGAGGCTGAGACACAGACCCAGACCTCTTCACCCTTGCATCATTTTTCTGATCTGATGTTTCACTGAGGAAAGATTTTCTCCTGGGCAACAGAAAGGAAACAAAAATAGTGAGTTTCCTGATTCCTATTGACAGACCATCTCCTGAAATGAGGAAGGGGAAGAGCTATTTTTCTCAAGCTTTGTCATGTCTGGCCACCTTGCCTCCTACCAGTCACTGGCACAACTAGGTAGCAGCCAGAGCCTGTCTATAATGTGATAGGTGGCTGGGGTAGTTTGCGTTCTGACGTTGTCTCCAGCTCAGCAGAAATCTGATATCTCCTTACTTATTATAAGACCTGGCAGTAGAAATGTTAATGGAAAACACTGGGCAATTTGTCAGTCCACACTAACAACGTGCTCAAATCTCAAATCTGCCACAGGGAGAGAGTGGGGCACCGAGCTGTTTGGTATTTCTCAGCGTGCTCCTGCCAAAGTGCATCTTACTTTTCTTAAGAACCACTTAGCAGCTCCTTTGATTCACAGATGAATTTTTTGCAGCATTTACGTTTCATACAGGATGTGAGACATGCTTCCTTCAACCAACAGTGTTTTCAGCAGAAGGAGGGATGCAGCTGTGGAGCCCACCAAGATCAGAATTAGTTGTACAGAAGAATGGACCAGGGTGAAGAAAAAGATCAGAGGAGTGTGATATTATAAGACTTCAAAGACTGGCATGAGTCTTAAACTGGTTTTTCAGCATGGAGATTATCTAGTACCTAGAAAGTTATGTCTATACTGCAGCAGGCAATATAGTTGTAACCTGTGGACACTTGCTTTTTGGTGAGAATACCCAGGATAGTATTTTGCTAGAATTATAATGACAACATAGCCATATATTAGCGCTATTGCAGTAAGCACATTTATCAACAGCAACCCCAAATTTTTTATATGTGTCACTAATGAACTTTCTGTTAGTTTCAACTTTGTGAAACCTTCGGGGGCTCTGACAGGCAAACGTTGACTCTGATATGTGGTTATATATGTAATCCTTTAGACATAAACCATTGACTAAGTAGGACTAAGACTGGACCTATCCACACTTAGACTCCTCTCTGAGGAATTTAGAAAGCAAGGGGTCCTTTCTGAACCTCATGACTCAACAGGAGGGCCTCTCTCAGCCACACATCTGATTCTTACCCTTTACTTGACAGATATAATGGGTCACGTCCATGGTCAGGATTTAAATTGGAGCAGAGGTACAAATTTTTCCCTTATACTCCTTATGTTCTGGATGAGAACTACCATATTTTTAGTCACAATTTCTTAAGAGAAGAGCCTTGTTGGTGGTCTTTTCTTTTTTTCTTGCTTAAATCTTTAATGTCTAGGTTCATTTAGTTCCATGAGAATCAAAACTTTCATTTATTAAAGTTTTCATTTATTTAAAGATGTTTCAAATATGATGCAGATTAAAAATTACCTACATAAAGTACAGAAATAGACTTTCAGAGTTACTGGGTTTACATACTGTGAGTTTTTTCTAAAAGGTAACTAAAAGATGTCAAATAATGCAAGCAAATCTGAGGGACTCGGAAATGAAATGAAGTTGCTAGAGGTTTAAAAATGGAATAGTATGCAATAAGCCCAACAATGGATTTACTCATTTGATTTATATGCTCATAAAAAAAGAAACATTTTATGTCATTCTGAGAATTTCATTAATATTCAAAAAATCTCACTAGGGACTCAAAATTTCTAGCTAGTGAATTTTTGTGTCTATATAAGTCAGGAGCAGAATCTATATTTCTAAAGTGCTGTCCCATCCTTCCACCTTTCTTAGCAATTGGTCCTGGAGGGGTAATTTTTCAATCAACATACTCTTTTTTCTGGAGGATGAAAATTATTTCCATCCATTTTAAAGCAAAGTATGATCTGTCAAAGCATAGTAACAAGATTTCCCATGCAACATAAACTGACTTTCTTAAGAGAAGACATCTCATAGAATTTAAAAAATTTTTTTTTTTCAACTCCACAATTTTAATTATTCTGAACTTTCATGTGCTTAGGCTTCCTCTATAACCCTTCTCCAGGTAAAATCTCCAGTCTTCTAAGGATGTCATGATGTACTGGAGCTAAAATAAAACTTTTGATGTTTAGGGTAAGCTTTCATTTTAGCTTAATAAAACATAAACCTTTAGAAGTTTTTTCTCAGGAAATTTAATAATTAAACATTACAGTTGGTGCAAATGGAGAAGAAAAATGGTTTCATTCTCAGAATACTTCTTTCAGAAAAATGTATCAGATGATGTCCCGCAAAAAAATGAACTCCATGGCATTTTTCACTACTCAGGAAAAGCAATGCTTGGTGTACTTCTGAATAACTGTCTTGTGAACCTGTAGTAGATTATGACAGTGGTCAATGGGGACATGCTGAGCAATGAAACTCAAGTCTCTTTATTTTAATGAAATTAAAAGTCAATGCTAAGCATGAATTTTTTTATATGAGAAATGTAGAGAGCTATCACTCCTTTGATTCCAGAAGTAGGAATCTACAGCTCCCTACTATTTAATTAAATACGTGGAAAAGCTAACACTGGCTTTCACTAACATTCTTCATGAACAATATATCCATGCATCAAGTTCATCTTTTGACATGAATTGCCCAACAGCATTTGCCCATAGAGTTCACATCTGCCCCTCAGATGTACCCAAGGCAAGATTTGTGCTTAAACCACAGAAAACAAAATTTTTAACGTTTCAGGTATTACAGGCATTTCAGATTTTTACAAATTCAGAAACATGTTTTAGTCAGGAATCATTTGTAAAATGCATATTTGCTTTCTATTTCCTATTTTAGATCTAGTTGTAGAACAAGATTTTGCAGTAGATGCAATACACGCTGCCAAGAGCAGCCACGTTATACAAGAGCAAGGTTTCTTATAAAATTCAGTAGATATTTTAGCAAGATGACAGCTGTTTTTTCTTGGCATTACTGATTATAAATCCCTAAGAGAACACTTAGAAGGTTTTATGACAATCCTGGCCAAAAATGTAATTGCATGAGGAGACTGATGTTCACATTCTGCAAAAATCAATTTGCTGAATACTTACCTTCTATGGTTTGCATTACCACCTTTGAAAAACAAGAGCTGACAACTCAGTCAACTGGCTGCAGGGCTCATGTCATAACTTTAACAGCAACCAGCAAATCCGTAGTGGAATTGGCTGGCTGATCAGAAACCAGCCATGTGAATACCTGTGTGGTGAATACTCATGTAGTGAACACCAGGTGAAGGGTTCTGTGCCAAATGCAATGACCAAGTTAGCAATAGAGTGAAGGCCGCTGAGGTGTCTACTTACAGACTGGGAGAAGAGCTTCTTGAGAGTAGCCCTGCTGAGAAGGACCTGGGTGTCACAGTGGATGAGAAACTTAACATGAGCCAGCAGTGTGCTCTTGCAGCTCGCAAGGCCAATGGGATCCTGGGCTCCATCAGAAGAGGGATGGCCAGCAGGGACAGGGAGGTGATTGTCCCTCTCTACTCTCCCCTTGTGAGGCCCCACCTGGAGTACTGTGTCCAGATCTGGGGCCCCCAATACAAGAAAGATGTAGAACTGTTGGAGAGGGTTCAGAGGAGGCCACAAAGATGCTTAGAGGGCTGGAGCACCTCCCCTACAAAGAGAGGCTGAGGGAGCTGGGCTTGTTCAGCCTGGAGAAGAGAAGGCTGCGGGGGGACCTCATTGCAGCCTGCCAGTACCTGAAGGGAGCATACAAACAGGAGGGGAATCAACTTTTTAAAAGGACAGATAATGGCAGGACAAGGGGGAATGGATTAAAGCTAAAGGAGGGAAGGTTTAGATTGGGTATTAGGGGGAGGTTTTTTACAGAAAGAGTGGTGAGGTCCTGGAACAGGCTGCCCAGAGAGGTGGTGGATGCCCCATCCCTGGAGGTGTTCAAGGCCAGGCTGGATGGGGCCCTGGGCAACCTTGTGTAGATCCAGGCCTGAGGTTGGTGGCCCTGCCTGTGGCAGGGGGGTTGGAGCTTTATGATCCTTGGGGTCCCTTCCAACCCATGCCATTTTATGATTCTATGATAAGTTCCATTTAGGGGAGTACATGTGAACACTGCAGATCCCCAGTGTTTCTTTCCTTGCCTCCTCAGTGAATCAGAGGGAGGCTGGGGCACGTTTTGCTTGCACCGGGATCTGTTGGAAGATGTGATGGAAGGATTGCTCTGATACTTCAGGATGCATCCTCAGGCATGGGTTCCTCTCTTAATCCAGAATCATGATCCAGATTTCAAGCATTAATGAATACTCAAGCACTGGGTTTGGTGCTCTCAGTTTTCTGTAAGTCAGCTCTGCTTATATTGCTCTCTGTGTTCCACCCATGATGGAAACTCCTATGTCAACTTCTGTCCATCCACAGGCTATAGAGGCTGAGAGAACAGGGCTGTGCAAGGGGGAGGTATTACTATTATGCAAGCCACTAGAGATTCAGTGATTTGTTTCATTAAAATTACTTCAGTACAGAGGAGCATTAAAATGCTGGCGTCTTTGGGTTTTGAGAGTCAGAGAAGAGGCTTTTTTGGGCTTTGATTTAGAATCACTCTCCCAGAACTAAGGTGATTTCTTCTTTGTTGTGGCCTTAGAAAGAGCTGTGATCAAAGGAAGAATAGCTTTTCTCAGCCAGGTTTCCTCAGGAACCCAGTGGCACAGCACAGTTGCTATTTCCCCTGGGGAATCATAGAATCATAAAATGCTTTGGGATAGAAAGTACCTCAAAGATCATCTAGTTCCAACCCTCCTGCCATGGGCAGGGACACCTTCACTAGACCAGGTTGACCAAAACCCCATCTAACCTGGCCTTAAATGCCTCCAGGGATGTGGCTGCCACAACCTCTCTGGGCAGCTGTTCCAGCGCCTCACCACCCTTCATAGTAAAGAATTTCTTCCTAATGTTTAACCTAAGCCTACCCTCTTTCAGCATGAAGCCTGGAATAGGTCCGTCCTTGGGTACAACTGCTCCAGTGGGCTGAGGGAGCACACCTGTCTTTGACTTAGAGATTCTGTAGCCGGAAAAAGAATCTTTAGAATTTCTCAGTAGGCTGAATTTGGTAAAAATATGGACAAGAAAAATATACACCTGTGGAATAATACCTGTGCTAATAATTCATGTATTTAATCTGAGCTATGTACATTAGATATGAGTATATTGGTTTGAGTTTATCTCAATAACAGCAGAGCTTACAGGAGCCCGGAATGCTTGCAGGACGCCAATCAGCAGTAATTTTCCAGCACCTAATGAGTACAGCCTAACTGCTATCAAGCTAAATTCTGCAAAAGCCTCAAATACAAGTGTATGCATGCGGGAATGATCCTCAACCTAATAAGCAGTGATCCTGGCAAAGCACAGGCATTAGCTTTTTCCAACAGAGTGGGTCCCTAGGCAGCATTAGAATGTAAAAGGAGAGGTGAGAAATATCTCTGTGCTGGGCAGATGCTAACTGCTGCTGGGTGTACAACTGGCAATTACATTTTAACAAAAGAACGGGCAATTAATTGTTTTTCTTTTCTATTCATTACCCTGCAGAAGGATAATAAATATTTGAATGGCGGGGCTTAATCACCGGCGGGGTTTATGTATTATTGTGTTTTGAAAGCCGGCATTCCTGCTGGAGCATGCTGGGGATCTCCCTGCGTGAGAGGTGTCATCTGTGTACAGCAGGAAGGGAAGGGCCTGGGGCTGTACTTTGCATTAAAAAAAATGAAGATTTTGAATTCCACCTTGCGTGTTTGCTACTATCCTAGTGATCTCTGCCATTGCAGAGAGAGGTGCTACCACATAATTTAAATTAAAGTAGCAATTTCCCTAAACCAGGAAAGGTGTTAAACTGTAAACGAGTTATTCTACATGGGCAAGTACACCAGTGACTTCAGACTGTGGGGCCAGCCCCAGGTTGCGCCTGGGCAGAGAGCTCCCTTCAGCATCCCCGTGGCTCAGTCTTCCTGATGGCTTCAGCAGGGGAGAAAAAATAATCCCTTTTTGGGGAAGTTCATTTCAAAGATAAGGTCTGTGTGTTTTCTAGTCCTGCTTTACCTGTAGGGGCATCCAGTGGAAGCTAGGGAGAAGCAGAGGATTAAGCTTTACAGTGATGATATTTAGAATTTCAAGATAGGCTTTCCTCAAGATGATTCCTATCAAAATGAGTTGTTCAGCCTTCCAGCACTTATTTTCCCAGGGAGGTGGTGGAGTCTCCTGCTCTGGAGATATTCAAGTCTCGTCTGGACGCCTATCTATGTAATATGAGGTAGGGAGCCTGCTTTGGCAGGGAGGTTGGACCCGATGATCTCTTGAGGTCCCTTCCAACCCCTAAGATTCTGTGATTCTGTGTGATTCTGTGATTTAACAGGGTTTTCAGGTTGGGGGTTTTTGGGGGGTTGTGGGGTTTTTTGTTGTTATTTGGGAACATGAGCACTTTTTATCAGCGTTTATACACCACCTACGGAGTGACATTCTCTGCTGCGAACAAGGAGAGCAAGGTTATAGCCAATGACTACAGCCTTAGGAGCAGTTACTGCGGGGGTGTAGCAGTTGATGCTGGTCTTTGTGAAGATAAAACCTGGTGGGCCTTCTCCTCCTGTCTCCGTTGAGTACAACCAAGAGATGGCAGCATTTTACTAGGCATCGGTGTGCGAGTCGCCCAGCTGTGTGCAGGCTGCAACTCTGCACCCTTGCTGAGATGGAGCAAAAAAAAGCAGCTTCGAATTGAGTAGTGAAGGATTTCATTATCATCTCTGCTAAGTATAAACCATTCCAGAATGCGTTTGTGTCATAATTAAGAATAATTACTACCCTGGAAACATCTTTCTTCAATGATTTTACTTAAAACGGTTTAATCATTGTTTGGGGAGATTGGGAATAAAATGGGGGGGGGGGGGTTTATATGGTCAGATTTATTTTCTTCTTATCTTTGTGTTTTCCACTAACTCACAGCTGTAGTCAGACATGAAATTCAGTCTCATTACTTTTGGATCTGTGAAAGAAGAGATGTGGGAAATTTTGACAACTCTTACAGAGTTTCCTCTCCAGTGAAATCTATAAAGTTTGTTTGTTTAATACTTATCACTTTCCGAGAACTCTCCATTCCTGTGAGATACAGGTCAACATTATTTCAATCTCAGGTGTGTGGAAGGTGAAGCAAATAGTTATCAGGCTTCTTCAGAGGTTCCTTTGTGGATATCCTTCTTCTTTGGTATCTGCACCACCTCTGCATCTGCAGGTGCAAAACACATTAAAAAACTCCCATCTGAAGTGACTCATTATGCTGTACTGAAAGTTTATGCACATAATTGCCTTTGCTTCTGAATCTCATTATAAAGGGAGCTCTCATAGCTTTAAAAATAGGTAGCTTAGCAGATATTATTAAAATCATGAGGTTATTTATATCTTTGTTTTTACCAATTACACATACACACACACAGAGAGAGTTTATGAACACCAATGTATTTGATAAAGTGTTTGCAGTTAATTTCCAGTCATATATCTTGCAACCTCACATGGGTAAAATAGCTAGTTAGTGGTCTGGAATACATACACCTGATTAGGTGTACCTGGGTTTAAGGATATTAGTGTGTAGTAGCAGTAACATTGCCTTAAAACCTTTCTGAGTCACTCTGCTAATTCAGACAAAGGAACAGAAAACATTCTTCTTAAATCTGTTGTCTGTTTGTCTTTAGGCTCAAAAAGCCTCCTGGGTACTGGCTGACATTATGAGGCCTATCAGCCTAATTAGAAGGGCTGAAATTTCAATTTGTAAATGCAGCCTGGTTGATGTGTGCTGAATACTTCGTCTCTGATGCCTGGTAGATGTCTACACTTGCTGCTGTTGGATCAATGCGCCAGTGCCTGCTCTCAGCACGCGTGCCCACATGCTTGCAGCAATGACACCCAGCTGAGAACTGTTCAAGGAGTCTGGGAGCCATAGGGTACCCATCACTATCACTGTGGAGTCCCCACGGGGGCCGTAGCGCTGTCACCATCACCCTGAGGTAAGTCTTGTTTGCTGGTTTTCATCATCTTTTAACACTGTAGCTGGAAGAAGCTTTTTCAGCTTTAAACAAACAAGAGGCTGTTTTGCATGGAAGTTTAAAGATGTTCAGCTAACACCAGCTTGAGACACCAGCTACAATTGCTGACACTAACTAGCAATAGCTTTCAAGCTTTTCAGGAAATCATTTCACAAGAAGCTATAAAGACAGCTCACCCATCAAAAGGGTTCTTCATACTTTATTTAGGTCTGAACTTCATTAAAAATGAGTATTTTGTGTAAGAGGCTGCTCAACCCCTACAGTCTAGTAAAACTTGGTCAAGTTTCCATGATCTCTACATCTTTACTAAAGGGAAAAAGAAAAGAAGTACCATCAGGGCAGATGGAATTGATGGTATAAGCAGTCACTGTCCTCTGAGGCAGAAGAAATGACCCTTAACCTGTGATGTAGCTAAAATGAGATAATTGTCTACTCTTCAGGAGCCTGACTGCATCCTCTCTTACCTTTGAGGGAACGGGGAATAACATTGCTTGCATACAGAGTTTTGGCCATACAGGTTAAGTAGTCAAACCATGGGCTGCTGAGGGCTGCTGAGTAAAATAATCAAGGTTGTGAGTTCCAAATGAGTTAATAAATCAGACCCAAACAAAGAGATGCTAGGCAGTTTTCTAAGGTATCCATTGGTTTTAATTTGGCTATTTTTAACTGTCAAAGTGTATCTGAGAGTAGCCATGTCTGTGAGTTACTCTGAAATCACAATCTCTTGAAAAAATGGTCTTGGCACAAGGAGGGAGTTAATCCATTTGAAAATAATTCTTGACACAGAAAATATTGTCTAGAGATTAGTTTAATGCCAGTGAGCATATAGAGCCTGTCTATTTTGCCAGCCACAGCCTCTACTGGGAATGGAAATGAAGCTGTGGATTAGGATCCTTGGATGTCCAACCACAAATGTTTGGAAAGAAAACAAAGCTGTGGATCCACCTCTTCCTGCAAAGCTGGTTTGAAGACACATTATTCTTTCTGGAGACTCCAGAACTGTTCTTCTCTGATGTGTTTTTTTCCTTCTATTTGTAACATAATTACACACTCTCCTGAATATAGATTTCACCAGAGCTGATGGAGAAGACATACACACTGGACGCAATTTGCCTCTGTGTTTCTACACCCATAGTTTTGAAGACCCTTTCCCTGGCTAGACAACAATCTGAGAAAAAGTGGAAAATAAAACTATTCTGAAACATTTTTCTATGCCACAGTTTTGTGCCTGTTTATTTCTACAGAGCTGTGTTACTTTGACTGGGACCCAAAGTACTAAAAATTGTGATTTATCAAAAAAACTTGGAATCTAAAAATACCAAGTCTGAAGCCAAAGTAACTAGACAGAAAAATGAATTAACTTCTTTCCTAGTTTTTGTGTCACTCAGGTGTTGATTTAAGACCCTGATTTTCTTCCATCTCAAAAAATACACTAGGTTAGTGCAGTTTTTCTCATTCCCATAACTCTATAGCATATATTCTAGCTGGTCATTTCGTCACAAGTGTTTCTGTTTTGTGTATATACCTACAAATACAGCCTCAGAACTACTCGAGAAAAGGGACAGATAGTTTTGAAAGTTCATTAAGTTCAGTGGGTTTAATCTGAGATTTTCAGTGCTCACACAGTTTATCTCTCATTTACAACCTATTGCACCTAGGCTGTTTCCCCCAATAGAACAGAATGCAAGAGCCATCATTGATTTGCATGAAAAATCAGGGTACAGGGTGTTGTATGTGTTAAACTTCATTATTTTTGCCCATTTCTCCATTACTTCAACACTAATTATATTGGCTATCGAGAAAATTGTTAAAAGTCTACCTGAAAACTCTACTTACTTCATTAGCAGATTTGATTATCCATCAAGAATAAGATTTCCATGATCCCCATTTGTCACGAGTAACAGGTGCTTTCTCTTGGCCTTCTCAAGAGGACTGTCAGAAAGATGTCTGCATTCCTGATAGAGTGAAAGAACACTGCTGCAGTTAAGGTTCTGAGAAGTAAATGCTGGAAGAAGCTTACCATACATTGCTAAATCCCATCAGATTAGTAGATTATGTTTTCTTTTCCTGTCTCTCTGCATATAGCTTTCTTCCCAGTACTTTCATTAGCAGTACAGCTCAAATGGGTACACTAAACCAAATTACATGCTTCAGTCACACATTTCTCTTTTAACAAATTTTCTATAAATTAGTCAGACATACTCTTGTTGGTTTTGTGTGACGGCCAGGAGAGCAGGGTGAGTTCATGTCACCTGCAACAATTAATGTTCTCCTCCAGAAGCATTTTGCTGCTTCAGACTGCTGCTGCCATCGGTGCCACTACTTCTGTTGAACTGGGTGGGGGATGTTGAGCATGCTTTAAAAAAGAAAATGTTGCCATTCAAAGAAAGGCCAGACAGGACTCTGGCTGCCACATCCAAGTGCATGAATCGGAGACCTCCATGCGCCAAAAACCAGGTTTCCAAACAGAATCTTAGACATCTGTCCTTCATGGGAAGTTTCCCAAGCCATCTGTGACCCTGTTTCTGCATCCACCCGGAACGGTGCCTAACAGCGAGTGGCCCACACCAGCTAGTGTCTGGGAAGCTAGCAGTCACTTTATGCAGTGCAGTGCAGAGCAGGGTAGAGATCCTGCAGGTACTTCTCATATCAACAGCGCTACTACAGCCATCGTAGCACCACTGAGCAAATTAGCCCTGTTAACTCCTCACTACACTTCAGGCCATCATGTAGAAGCTAAATCCCATTTGTCTCAGTATGAGACAGTGCTTCCCATCTCAACACACCTGACTGGGGGAATCTTCATGCTGCTGCATCCTTGCATTCATGCTTGAGGACATCTTTGTCTTTCACACTGAATCAAGCAGTCGTTAAAAAAAAAAAAAGCAGAATCTCAGGCTCCTCCCCCATGAAATGTGTGTCCTTCAAGTGCCCTCTTTTTATGTGCCATGCTCCTTGTATTCCCTCAGCACAGAAACAGAACTCCAGTGTGAAGGTGGAGGTGCCACTCTCCTTGGTGTCGGAGAGCTCAACTCCAAGTATTGCAAGTGTTAAACTGGAGCTTTCCACACCTTCTTCCCTGGGATTCCAACAGATATTCTTCAATTCCTTCACATGACAGCAATAGGTGCCAACCTGAGAGAAGTCTGATTCTGAAGCCAAAGCAGGCAATGGGTGGCCCATGTTTGTGCTTTGTTTCACATCAGGACTGCCTTTTTTGAGTAAATGTCTCAATTGTCACTACTTAACTACACTTTGTTTTGCATTGCAGAGGGATCTCTCAAAAAAAACTCTTTCAGATGACACAAAGGCAAAAGACACTGCCAGAGCACACCCAGATTACCTTGTGCACAGTAGCTCCCACCCAAATGAGAATGCAATGAATATAGGATACTCAAATCCAGCTGTTTCATTCTGCAGGACTCTGCTCGTTGTGCCACACATTGTCCTTGCTAACTTGCCTTCTCCCAGCCCTGACCTGGACACCTGAATTGTGGAGGGGACTAGAGTCTCCATCCATACCCTAGGCTCAGCCTCTCCTGCCAGCCAGCTCCCACCCTCTCTGTGTGTAAGACAGGCACTAGAGTGGGGTTCCACACCTGGATTCTGCTGGAGCTAGTCCTGAATGAGGACAGTTACAGCCCTTAAAAAACACACACACTAAAACTGAATGTTACAAACTCATTCATCCTGAAGAATTCTGGAAAACTTTCAAGAAAGGAGATCTGCATGGGTTACAGGCTGGGTAGGAAGCAGGCAACTGATACACACAGCACTTCAGCAGATGGTTTTATCCACTAGCTAAGTCGTGGGATTTTCTATGTTTGTACAGAAAAGGCAAACATCTGTTTGGGAACCCTGTTTGGTCTTTACTTTTAGAGTTATTTAATCTAAATATCCAATCTCACAGTTACTTGCTGAAATGATCTGCACACATGTCTTTTGATTCCAAAGCACATGAGAAAGAATGTGTGTGCTTGAAAATCTGGTAGAAGAATGAAAAAATATCTATGTAGTAGCCAAAAGAATATTATCCCTAAGCAACACAACACTGCTGTTAATTTCATTTGTCTGAAATAAGCCTCCTTTAATGGAGTCATTATATTTCTCCACTAAACTGGGAAACTATTTACAACACAGGATGACAAATAATGCTGGAGAGATAGAGAAAATTACAAGCACCAGAAGCATCTGAAAACATCGGTCTGGAAGTAACCTATTAGGCTATTGAGTCTGTTTCCTGCTTTCCTCAAAAAACCTTTTATTTTAGCCTCTCTCATTATCTGGTATAACTATCTGCCAACTGATCCTTTTGCCCCTTTCAAAAGGCCAAATACAAACCCACTTCACGACCAGACGCCTGTGCATTTGGTCCTAAGCCAGTTTTCCTCTTTTACATAAATATTTCAACTTCCCATGGTATTTACTCCACAGAAGTAGTTTAACAGAGCAATCGTATCCTTCTTCAGCCTGTGCTTTGCTAGACTATATAAACTATGAATATTCAAGGAGTATCTATCCCTTCAGTGGAGCTTATCACGAATGACTTTCAGTGCCAAGTGCAATAAGTAAATGCAGAAACCGGTTAGGGCAAAGATGGAAGTGCAGGAACCTAAAGGCAGTACAGACACATTCATAGATTGCTGGGCCTGACCTAGTAAGCCTCTCAGCTGGCACTATCACCCTTGCCAGCTTACTTCCTGCCATGTTCTTATGACATAACATCTTTCAAAGACTTTTAAAGTTTCCCCCATAAGTAATTTGCAGTATTGACACAATAGCTTTGATATCTCACCCCCTCCCCGTTCACCTTCCTAGCACCATCTGGAGGTGAAATATGGCTGCAGATAAGGGTGGGTCTCAGGATGGGAGTTCATGAAAATGATCTCTGAAATGACACTAGAGAGCACCTGGAACTTCTGGAGTTGTGTGAACTCTCATCTCCCATAGGAAATGTGTGAACTCACATATTCTGTTCAAAAAGGCTGAACAGAAGGCTTTTTTACCACTTAGCTCCATCAATATGAACTTAATGCTTCAAACGTGTAATAAAAAATGTGTCAGCAGTGTAAAACACATAAAATTTTACCAGGATCATGTAAATAAGAGCAGTGATAACAGATGCATAAATAAACATGGCATCACGGCATTCAATTTTCATTTGGCAGCTATCTCAAAAGCTGTTCCTGTGGGAAAGTTATCACACATAAGAAGTCTTTACTAACCCATATAAATAAATCTGTCTGGTTAAAATTTGCCTTGTTACTGATATAGGTTGGAAAAATGCCATCTTGGAGAACAAACTTGGGCTCTCAGTGTTATTACAAAGTCCATTGCTTTGCATTGAGATGCACAGCCACTCTTGAGAAGGCAGGGTCTGTCTATGCAGATCCAAACAACAGGGACTTGATGCCTGAAATTCCCAGGAACACTTCTTCAGATTGCCAGCAGCTGTTTTCACACAGAAAGCATCTTTCTGTACAATGTGCTGAAAGGGAATCTATCAGGGAGTGGAGTGATAGGGCAAGGGGTTATGGCTTTAAACTGAAGGAAGATTGATTAAGATTAGGTATTAGGAAGAAATACTTCCCTATGAGGGCAGTGAGGCCCTGGCTCAGGCTGCCCAGAGAAGCTGTGGCTGCCCCCTGCCTGGCAGTGTCCAAGGCCAGGTTGGATGGGGCTTTGGGCAACCTGGGCTAGTGGAGGGTGTCGCTGCCCATGGCAAGGGGTAGAACTAGATGGGCTTTGGGGTCCCTTCCAACCCAAACCAGTCTGTGGTTCTGTGTCTTCCCTCCTTTTCTCATATGAACACATAGACGTGAAAATATGTGTAATTTTTTTCAGTTAGATGTCTCTCTTTAGAGTATTAGGTAGCTTCCTTCAAGACAGTTAAATTAACAGAAGTTGCAACTCCAATAAACATACCAAAGAGAATAGTACTTGCATTGTAGAAAAGTGAGTAAAAGTCGTAATGCAGAAAACCAGTCAGAACTTCTTTGTACTTGCATCACTTGTGGTCGAGTTTTGCAATTTTTGTCTTTCCAATGACAGAATCACACAGAATCACAAGGTTGGAAAAGACCTTTAAGATCATCAGGTCCAACCATTCCTGTCCTATGCTAAACCATATCCCTAAGAACCTGATCAACCCGTCTTTTCAACACACCCAGGGATGGTGACTCAACCCCCTCCCTGGGCAGCCTGTCCCAGGCCCTGACAACTCTTTCAGTGAAAGCCATCTGAGCCTGCCCTGGCGCAGCTTTGTGCCATTTCCCCTTGTCCTGTCTCCTGTCTCCTTGCTGAAGAGACCATCATCCACCTCTCTGCAACCTCCCTTCGGGTAGTTGTGGTGATAAGGGCTCCCCTCAGCCTCCTCTTCTCCAGGCTAAACATCCCCAGCTCCCTCAGCTGCTCCTTATAGAATTTGCCCTTCAGCCCCTTCACCAGCCTGGATGCCCTTCTCTGGACCCGCTCAGGACCTCAATGTCCTTCTTATGGTGAGGAGCCCAGAACTGGACACAGCACTCAAGGTGCAGCCTCACTTAGGCCAAGTACAGGGGTACAATCACCTCCCTAGACTTACTGGCCACACTATTTTTGAAACAAACCAGGATGCCAGTGGCCTTCCTGGACACCTGGGCACACTGCTGGCTCATATTCAGCCTGTAGTCAACCAATACCCCGAGGTCCTCCTCTGCCTGACAGCTCTCCAGCCAGTCTCCCCCAGCCTGTAGTGCTGCATGGGGTTGTTATGTCCCATGTGCAGCACTCTACACTTGGCCTTGCTAAATGTCATTCCATTGGTCTCAGCCCATCGGTCCAGTCTGTCCAGGTCTCTTTGAAGAGCCTCCCTATCCTCAGGCAGATCAACACTTCCTCTCAACTTAGTGTCATCTGCAAACTTACTGAGAAAACATTCAATCCCTTCATCGAGGTGATTGATAAAGATGTTGAACAAAACTGGACCAGGACTGAGCCCTGGGGAACACCATTCATGACTGGCCTCCAGCTGGATTTTGTTCCATTTACCACAGCCCTTTGGGCCTAGTCATCCAGCCAGTTTTTAACCCAGCTGAGGGTCCACCTGTCCAGGCCAGTGACATCCAGTTTCTCAATCAGAATGCTGTGAGAAACCATGTCAAAGGCTTTACTGAGGTCTAGGTAGACCACATCCACAGCCTTCCCCTTGTCCATTAAGCAGGTCACCTTTTCATAGAAGGCAATCAGGTTAGTTTGGCAGGACCGGCCTTTTGTAAACCCATGTTGACTGGGCCTGATCCCCATGCCATCATGCATGTGTTGCATGATAGCTCCCAAGATGACCCTCTCCATGATCTTCTCTGGGACTGAGGTCAGACTGACGAAGCATTGTAGAAGAGAGTCTGTAGATATGACCTTCCATGATGCATCCTCAGGTTTTTGTCTGCCCAGGGAAGGAAGAAAAGGAATAGAGGAAAAGAGACACCTGTGTTTCCTTAGTAAAAAGGCACATGGGACTCATGAAACTGTTGCTCATACCCTCTAACAGGACCACATACACTTGAGAATATTGCAAGTGGTGACTGGAGAAGAGATTACTTGAAAGTCATTTTAATGAGGTTTCTAAAAGCCTGAAGTCAGGAAAGGGAGAGTATGCCATAGTGCATATCTTGGTATTTAACAGCTGTAAGCTGCATATCGATCTGGTTTTGAGCAGCGATAAACAAAGCCATGAACCCAGCTGAGGCAGACTGCAGAGTTTGACATAAGCATTCATCTGTCATTATTCAGGATCTTATGTTTGTGATACAAACCCAGTTAAGAGGGAGCTGTGTAAGGTTGGAATTTTGGGTAGCTTTATTATAGAAACAATTTGGAAGCTGTTTGGAGATCCAACCCATGAGACCTTTAGCAGAACTGTGGACGAACAGCCAGGAAGACACAAAAATGCAAAGTAGCATATGCAAAAAGGGAAAGACAAAATTTGAGACAAAAAATAGTCAGAATAAATTCAGGAATAATTTAAAAATATATTACTCCTTTTAATAATATCTTGTCTTCCCTTTTCTCTCTTCTTTTTGCTTTGTTTTGTTATTTTACTTTTCTTTCCTCTCCAGTTCTCTCTTCACAGGATGGTGACGGTTCCTCGGGGCAGCCAAAAGCTTGTGGATATTCAGACTTTGTGATCTGTCAGAGCAAAATCTGTGTATGAAATCTCAAGAAAGGTAGGGTCATTCATTCATTGGCATCACCTGATGTCAAGAACTTTCTGCAAAGTTTTCCTTTCTGATACTAAATTAAGAGGACCACATAGAAGAAAGAGAACAAGATAAAAAATTACTAGTACATACAATTTCAGAAGTGCAAATTAGAAAGTAAGAGCCTATAAAGCACTCTTAACTACTCAGAAGAGTCATATTTTGTGATTCATCTCGATGCTCATACCCTGAGGGATTTATGTTCAGCTGAAATAAAGGAAAGCAGTGGCTAATGCACATATAAACACCGGCATAAAGAGCACATATTCCAAAGGGCTATTTGTATCCTTTGCTTCTCCTTCAAATATATTTTTCTGGGTTATTTCATAGTGTAGCTGGGACTGAATCAGGTTTAGACTAAGCATAAGTAGGTTGGCTGTTTGTACTCAGTTTCCCTTGTGTTGTCCCCTACCCTGGCTCCTTTACTTGTGGAACCTAAACCCAGTCCGGTCGCTCTAACTAGAAAGATTAGGATTAGGGTTTCTTGACATGTTGATCTACACAAAAGTGCCCAGATATGGTGGCACACCTCATTTGAGGAAGACTTTTATGGGAAAGTCTAAGAAAATGTATCACAAGTAATCTTGTCAAGCTCAGCAAACTATCTCAAGAAACTCCTATTCAGATAAGTAGCCTGGTATTCTCCGTAGAGTTTGAATAAAAAGTGCTTTCTGTTACCTTCGTAAGCTACCTTTAATATGAACACCTAGGGCAGGGTAAATTTCATCTCACTTTAGACATCTACAGTAATAGCAGCAGTAGTAACAGATGTGCTTGCAGGTAACTATTCATTTCAGTCTGAGATTTATCTACAATAGAAAAACTGTGTTTCAGAAATTCCTATTTCTCTCCATTTATCATAAGGAATATGCTCAGGCGATGACATCAACACAGCAGATGCCTGCGCTAAGGTGAGTCTCATTCCCCATGCCCATCAACTCCTCTCCAATCTAGTATTTTCAGTCCTTACTCTTTTGTCTAGATAACCGATCATTCTGCTGATTTTCTTTGGGAACCTGCTTGTCCCCATTTCAGATATAATCCTACATATCCTTTGGTTTGTCAAACTGATGTGAATTCTATGGCAGCTTCATCCACCACTGGCTTCCATTTGATGCTTATGAATGTAGCTTTGACTTATGTCAGGGTGAATGTAAGCCAATTAATGAAATGCAATTAAACCCAAAGTCAACCTCTTGGTTTCTAAATATTTGAGGCAGCTGAGTAAGCAACCATGTTTGAATCAATGCACATATTTTCCCTGCAGAGAAGGCTGATATAGGTGGATTTAACTGCTTTTGCTTCATTAAAAATCTTCTTTGAAAAAGAAAGATGCACTTTTCAAAGTGGCTGTAAGCACTGCTCAGATTTCAGAAAAAGCTTTGAAATCCTTGGCTTTCTCACACAGTTAAATGGCAAGATCATTCTCTGCATCCTGCAATGTGTACACAGAAGTATGAGTAGCAGCTGAGACCTGGTAGCATCCATGAAGTCTGCAGGTTTAGAGCTGATGTAAGAATTGCTTTGCTACTCTGCTATGTCAACAATGCTTTGTTTTGCCTAGATCCTCTGGAAAAATGGAAGTTCATCCCACAGATAATCTCCATATTGAAAAAACACAGCTGAGGCCTGAACTGTATACTTTTGAGCTGCATGATTGGAAACATTCTGCTATTTTTTGTAGAAGCTTTTAGTTTTTTTAAAAAAAGCAATTTACTGATTTTCTTAGTTTTTACTAAAAAACCCGCATGGTTACTAAGAGGGAGAAGCTTCTTTCCAGTTGGAAAATTAATTTTGTTTATGTTGGTTTAAAAAAAAAAAAAGAAAATCCCCCAAGATAAATTTCATTTTTCTCCCAGAAAATTATTCTGATGAAAGACTCTGAAGCAGCTGTAAATGAAACAACACACAGTCAGCTGCCACCCAAGTTTGCAATGCTTGTCTCTTCAGTTTTCTTATTTTTATTCTGTAGCCATTTATTTAACATTCCAAGATATCTTTGAGAGTTCTTGTCTAATA
Organism: Laterallus jamaicensis coturniculus; assembly: GCA_022605575.1. Classification (NCBI taxonomy): domain Eukaryota; kingdom Metazoa; phylum Chordata; class Aves; order Gruiformes; family Rallidae; genus Laterallus; species Laterallus jamaicensis. The sequence goes on along the minus strand of JAKCOX010000023.1, from coordinate 7,614,047 downwards.
GATATTATTCCACTATTGTGTCATAAGTGTAAAAGTTCGTTAGAATTTATCAAGAGTATGAAGTGGAATTTTCATAAAGACTAACGACCATTTGTTCTTTCAAAGCCCAAATTTATTCCAGCAAGCAATTAAGCAGGCATAACAGTGCTGGGTGGCCAGGGAGTCTCATGCTCCACCAGCGGTGCACACTTCATCCTCACCAGAGTCCCTTTTTATAGTTTAGTAGTTCCAGGTCTACGTGGCACATCCTGGTATTTTCCTACAGCTGCACATACTGTTGCTAGGGGGTCGTCCTGGTGTCTCTGGTGGTCAATGAGAGGGTGAAGGTTGTAGTCTTCCTCCACATTGTGGATCAATTCCTTTCTTTATCCCGCCCTTCATGAAGCAAGAAGGCATCCTGCTTGTTTACTGAGCAGGATGTCACCACCCTGAGGTTTGGTAGTTTGTCAACAGATTAGGAAGTAGCCCCATGAGTTTTGCACAACCAGCGATTTTAAATAAAGACACAAGGAGTAAACTAAAAGGGAGGCCTCTCCTCCTTTCCTGTCTGCCAGTTTGAGAACAAATTCCATATGAATTCATTTATTAAAATTGGATGCATCCAAAACTGGAAATTCCTCTAAGTTATAGGCTTCTGGTGCTCCCTAGCACTGCACTTGGGTACCCAGCTGTGTCTTGTCTTTGTGAACAAAAATCAGTTTCAGCTAAGGAAATAACTGGCTTACAGAGTTCCTATGCTGCAGCCCCATGTTGCGCTGGGAGGCTCTGCTTTTTAGACTGCTACAGTTGGAATAGCCAAACATCATCTTACTCCATTTGCTCTTTGAATTTCCCAGGAGCTTCAAGTTGTTCCTTAAAGTTTAACCCCGGGTGAAACAGGTTCTCTGCAATTAAAAGCCCAGTTCTAAAAATATGCTGGCACCTTCCATTGTACCTGTGCAGCAAGAAACCCTCTTGTGGGAATACCCTTAAGGTCTTTTGGCTTACATGCTTCTGTGCTATGATTCATACAGGTGTTTAGGTGACATTTAGAAGCAATAGCTCTTCCTGCTGGTTGCAGGAATAAAGTGGTGCAAAGTGTCAGGAAGAAGCCTGGGGTTTCCTTTTTACTTTGTTTGTACCACACCTTAACCACCACAGCCCCCACCTCAGAAATGCTGTAATTCATCCTGCTTCATGTGAGCCATTGGGCAAAGCTGGATGTCTTTAACAAAGGCCTGCAATGAAGATGCAGTGACCCTCAGGTAGAAATTCTGTCAAATGCTGTGCTATAAATTCTCACTGAGGCTGTGGAACATAGGAAATATCCCACTGCTGAATTTGCTGCTAGATATATCTGCGGACTCAATAAGGAAGCCATTTCTCAGAATAAGGACAGATATTAGTACTGCCAAAGGGTTGCAGTTTTTAATTTGGAGTAGTAATAAAACATATTCTGGTGTGGCTATCACTTTTATTTTGTTCTTTTTTTCTTCAGACATCGGTCTCAGGCTTCTTGTAATTAAGGTTTTGTACCAAACTTAAGACTGTGCATTCATGCATTGTCTTTATATAGATTTGGAGACCCCTGTGAGCTGGCTGGCTTTGACAATTCTTCTACTATTTAACAACTTCCTAAAAATTCCAGCACTTGGCTCTAGGTCAGCAAGTGCTACATCTTCAACCTGTGAATTAGCAGGATGGCTGGCTTCTGAGTGAGCATCTCTGCCCCTTCTCCTCCCAGAGTGACAGTTCAGCCTGCCTGCCAGTAGTAGCCTCACCAGGTGTACTGATACACTAAGCAGTGCTGTGATATGAACTGGGGCAGCCCTGAAAGCCCCTACTCCTGTGGTGCAGACACTGCCTGGATCTGGCCCGAGCTGGGAGGCTCTCCCCTAGCCCAGCCCAGTCCTGTGCAGGGCACGTGGGCTGGTCCCAGCAAGCAGCCTGGTCTGCAGAGCAGACCTCGTGCTCACATCAGTGGCTGCTCCACAGCCATGAGGAGTGGGACCGTCTAGGTGTGGCTGAAGATGTTGCTAGACCCTGATATCTGTTAAAAACGGAGATGGGAGGGAGGAGACAGCATTATGTGACTGCCCCAACCAGCCCTCTCATACCCTGTCCCAGGAGGTCAGAGGGTTTTTCCCACCAACCCAACCTTAAGTTACCTGCACAGAAACAGAGAGAAACACGGCACAGAGATGGACATGTGCTGTAAATGGATGGCTGTTGTGAGGCTGCCTCGCTGGACAGAACAGGCTAGAACACATCAGTTTATGCTGGGGTGCAAGCCTTAGAAATCATAGAAATTATAGAATACTTTGGGTTGGAAGGGACCTCAAAGATCATCTAGGTCCAACCTTCATTAGCCCAGGTTGTCCATCACCCCATCCAATCTAACCTTGGACACTGCCAGGGAGGGAGCAGCCACAGCTTCTCTGGGCAGCCTGGGCCAGGGACTCACCACCCTCACAGGGAAGAATTTCTTCCTGACATCTAAACTAATCCTACTCTCTTTCAGCTTGAAGCCTTCCCACCTAGAAGTGCCCCCATGGGTACAAAGGAGAATTGCCCAGCTGACTGGAGAGCTGTACCACAGCAGTGGGACTGGCTAAAATTTAGCAGCTGCCCAACTACATTTTGGATGATAACTGAGTGGCAGAGAGGAGAGATGCTTCATCCTAAGATGCGGCAGCTGTTGGAAACGAAGTCTTGGACAAATTTCTCTAGGTCTGTCACCCTCCATGATAAATTTAGGCAGCTGAACCTTCACATATTCACTTGCAGGTGACAGCTGACATTTCCTAACACTATTGCATGGAAAAACTATGCCAGATGGAGAATCTTGTCAGGAGCAGCATTTGCTCATTTTCGTTCTCTGCTACTGTGCTGAAATTCAAGAAGAGTTGAAAAAAATAAGAGCTGTATTAAAAATGTGCAAGTTGCAAAGCTGCACACTTTAAAATATCTCTGAAGTGTCCTTATGGCCCCTTCTACATATGAACAACTATAAATTTCAATTAACATGCTCACATGCTGTTTTTCACTGAACCTGTCTGGGGCCGTAGCTGGATATTCAGTGTTTCTCTTCCTGTCATTCAGAGGGGCCTAGTTTAGCACATTTCACCCAAACTGAACACAAAATATTGTACTTGATGAAACTGTGATGTTCCCACCATAGTAACTGAGTGTGTCATAAGTCTTAATCATATTTCAGTGATATTTTGCCCCATTACTTGAAATGGGGAAAAGGAGTTACAAGCGGAGAGTGGCCCAAGCTGGCAAGGATCTTTCAACTTCAAGACCCCAACTTCAAGGTGAGGGTTTTTCATAATATTTTATGACAGAGTACAACCCACCTTCTCACCTCTCTCCGGTACTGCTGAGGTGTCCTAGCTTCTGTGCTATGGTTCCCAGGACACTTTAATTATGCTTTGTGGGACCAGATGAATTCGTTAGCTTGTACCAACTAATGTCAACAGCTTGCACCCTAGCAGTTAGATGCTGCCACTACCATAATCCTTCGCTGGCAAGTTTGAAACATGTAAAAGTTTCCCTAACACTGCTTTGCACGGGGAGGACGGCACCACCTCCCTCCTCAGAAGCTGATGTCTTAATGGCAACTTGTGTGAAAGGCTAAGAAATAAGCTTGGGCTGTCTTTCACAGCTGTCACCCTCCCGGATGACAGCAAAGAAGAGCAAGCATGGTATGCTTCGTTGCCACTACCCGTGCCAGCTCTACTATGGACACATGTAATCTGAGGCTGACAGAGTCTTGTTTTGACAGTACAAAATGTTTTCACAGGGTGCTTTGCCACACGCTCATGATTGGTCTTGACTGAAATTTAGAATTTCAAACGTGGAAATACTGACCATGAAATGGAATGGAATACATTCCAAGTATTAGCCAATATCTTAAACAGTTAAAATTTTTCTCGTTCCAACAATGGTGTGACAGTCTCATGAAAGACAATGTGGTGAGCATTGTGAAAGCAAAGTTTTGACATGGAATTTGTTTTTGTGTTCAGGCAGAGCAGGCTGCCTGTAGTACCTACCCTTCTCATCCTTCACCACCAGAGAGAAGAAAGTGTGACACAAAGTCCAGAAGCCAGTCTTCTAAGCACAATTTCTCAGAGGTGCTGTAGCAGCATAATACCATCCTGTGGTTTCTGTTCCAGGTAGTAAACTCAAATACCTTGACATGAAGTTTGCTTATTCAAAACACAGTATTATATTTCACCTTTCCTGATGGAATCCTAAGACATTCTAGGTGGAAAACACTAGCTCTACTATAATCTTTGCAACTTAGTGTTTCCTACCAATCAATTTCAAAGGAAATAACTCTTACATTAGTAATATTTATTAGCTTTCATTTGAATATTTCTGTTACTTTTTTTCTTCTAAAAAACTCTTTTCCACTCTGCAAAGGAACTCCAGTTCCTTCTGGGTACATCTGTTCCCCATTCTTTTCCTCTCCTGTATTTGCATACAAAAGTTTGCTAGCCTTAGAATGAGGAAAATGATACATGTGAAGGCTTGGCACTTCCCCTATAGTTTCTGGTAGAAAGAGCACTGTATATTTCATTTAAAAGTACTTGTACTCTTTATTTCTGGATAGTCCCTAGGTATTCCTTTTTACTTGCCTGCCCTTTAAGGAACAAAGTCGGATTGTTTAGTGAAATCCTGAAGCCAGGGGTGACTTAGTGAGAGGTGGAAGAACAAATAACTGCCCAAGCCCTGGCACGTTATTACTTTGAAACACACCTGCATTTGGTAACCTGCTGAGTGCCCTGCTACTCCTCTGCTGGCAAGTAGAGCTGCACAATGGGAATGGGTCTGTAGATCAAAACACCGGGTGCAGAGCATGCAGCATCAGCGTGGTATGTGCTTGGGGGGAATTACTTTTGATTCGTGCTCATCTGTGCTGAATGTCCATCCAGAGATACAGTTTGTTATGGGCTGTCTTCTGGAGGATGTCTTGCATCTTACCTTGGCAGAAAAAAGGTCCACATGAGACACACTGAGGTCAGTCTGTGAAGGCCACAGCAAGCTGCCTAGCAATTCAGGGGGTTGTTTCAAGACTGCTCTGCTCATCCAGACTGGAACACCGTTGTGGATGCACCAATGGCTGACTTCCTGGCACAACAAAGTGTCAAAAGTCATCAGATACTCACATTACAATTGTGTGCTACTTCCAGTGCAAGATATCCAGAGTATTACTGACTCACATAGAGCACAGCTGAGGTCACAACCCTAGCAAACAAACCTGGTCATCTCACACCAATGTTGCAGAACAAATAAACAGCCCACTTGCCTTTGTAACACTTTCTGAAAGTGATGCCTTCTAAAATTCATAGTTTTGGAAAAGAAAAGAAAAATCAGACTAGAAAAAGAAAGGCAAGTATTGTGAATCCTCCTCCACATCTTCCATTTCTGTCACTAAGCATGTGGAATAACTTTGCACTGACTTGCATGAAGGCACAAAGAAACAACAATGCCTCTTAGAGGAGTATCTGGGCCAGTGTTTCCATTACAGATGGGCTGCAACAGCAGCTGCCTTGCACTGCTCAGATGCATTCTAGCAGATTCCTGTTCCCACATACTTTTCCCTAGCACTACAGAGATTTAGCAACTCAGAAACCTACAGTGTATTATTCGTGTTGAATTGAGAAGGCTGCGTTATTCCTGTAATAATTGAGGGGACCTGAGGGGCAGGCTACCTTACAAACAGCAGCTGTAGCTCCCAAAGAATCACTACATCCCTACCAACATTTTCTAGGATGTCTTCACCAAATCTTCCAAACTACTATATTCCCTAAATACAAGGTGACATTTTTTCCCCTCAGGAAATAATTAAACAATCACACATCAAAGTCATGATGGAATTCAGAATGTCTGAGGGATTTACATTCTCATCCATCCTCACTCCTTATTTATTAGAAAATTACATTTTACCCTCAGGAATAGGACGTGCTTCCCAATTCCCCCCTCAGTTTCAACTAAGCTGTAAACATGACATGCTATCTCAAAACGCCAGGCAAATAAAGTTGTATTACATGTTTGTGCAATTCTGCCATACATCACAAGACAATTTCTTGTCACATGAAGTGCTTTTTGCAAGGTTTAAAGAAGTTATGACCTTTAAGTAAGTCTTTAAAACTTATCTTTGGAGTTGTACAGTCTGACATTTGATCAGCCATTTGTGCTGAGCTCATCTTAATTTCATTCCTGTGTATTTGCAAAACACTGATGCAATCTTTAATTCATACTTCTCTTTCATCCTGAGCTATTGACAACAGTTTTAGAACTCAAGCTGCAAAATGCTGCAAACTGGTAATCTCAATGTGGTTTTTATTGAATTAGTGGCTTGGTTCAAACTATTCAATTTATACTTCACACCTCTGTGCCTAATTCAGAGAGAATTTCACAGTATTTAATTTGGCATGGTCCTTAGAGATCTAGTACTCTTGAATCAGAGAGCCCTTACTAGGAAATAATAGTCAAGAAAAACTCCTTTTAAAACCCAGAAGGCAGCACTTTGCAGCCCTCTTCCTTGGTATTCTTAAAACTGCTAACACAGCACTTGATGGAGACAGTACCACAGGAAAGCTCCCTAAAACTGTTTTGGTTCCCTATGACCTAGAATGAGATATACTTAAAATAACTAAATAGAAGATGACTTTGATATTTAAAAAGTTTAAGGACAATTTAAAGGTCCGTAGGCTCAGTGCCTATCCTGCCCTTAATGATTTCACTGAATGGGACTTACTCTTTAATATGTGAACACAGATTGCACTCTTTTCTTCCTTGCTGTTTCAGCATCACAGAACAGTATTAGCAGATAAACTCTTTTTTTTTTTTTTTCCCTTGGTCAGTTATATCTTTCTACCTCTTATGTCTGCTGACTTCCGTGAATAACTCAAGGCAATAAGGGATACTAACCTTTGCCTGTCATGGGCAGCTTTCAAGTGTAAGATTTTAGCTTGGAAGCCAGATGAGTAAAACAACCAATTTAGCAATTTGTACAAATTTCTGAAGTCTGTGGGGCATGGCTTGGACCTAGTTGGCTAGAAGTCAAGCAGTAGCTAGAAACCTGCCATTTTATTTTTCAGCATAGTATTTACCAAGGAAAAGGCTATGGGAATTATGCCAGTAAAGATAAAGGAAAAAGGGATAATATTACTGAAAATTTTCTTCAACATTAAAAAGAATCTTACCCGTGCCTTTGCTAGGGACATGAAGCCTTTACATGACTTGCCAAGAGCTGCAATCAGTATTTCATGGGGAGCCTATTCAAGCATGAAGGAAAGCTGAAGAACTGCTAGTGTATTCCTGTCTTAGAGGCAGGACTGATAGCTCTCACGACTGGAGGGAAGACAGAGACCAGAGGAAAAACAGAGAATGGGTCTTCACCAGTTTCTTGATAGCTCATGGGCAAGATTGAGAAAGGAGCTACACTTTGCTCATTAAAGGAGAAGAAGACATCTCCTGCAGAAGAAGGTCCATCACTGTCTATGGAAGCAAAAAAAAAAATATCATGTAATTATGGAATGGATGTGGAATAGGAAGATGGAATAGTTGGACAAGGAGGAAAGAATTGGGAGGTCATGCCAGTCCCAGTGAGAGAAATGAGAATGTAGAGGTTAAATTGAGAGTGGGAAAATCTGGGGCTGCAAAGGGGGGAGAAGAGGTGAAAAGTAAGAGCGATGAAGGGGTGAAGAGCAGACATCAGGAAGAAATGGGCCTGATTGAGATGGGAATCTAGACTGGGAAGAGGGTGACACAGCTTCTGAAGGTGTGGGGGAAAAGAAGACAATAAAATAGGTAAATAGGCCTGGGACAAGTAGAGGAAGCAAAAAGAGTCTGAGAGGTGATGATAGGACACCTGGAAAGGAACTGCTCGGAGAAGAGTAGGGAAGCTAGAAGAGATAAGGCAGGATGGATAAGGAAAGCAATATGATAATGGGGATAAATGGGTGAGGAAAAGATCATAGGTTACCAGAAGAAAATACCAGGTCAGAAGGACGGAAAGGAATCAGCAGAAGAATAGCTGGACACCAGAGCACCAACCGACAAAATCAAGAGCTGGGCTGTGTCTAGAGCATGTCCTATCTCCTGTCTGGTGAGTGCATGCAGGTTCTCTTCATTGGCAGCCAAGAAGTGTTAGAGAAATCAGGGAAAAGCCATGTCCAACATGTTACAGCTTGGCTGGGTGGAGCACCCAGATCCAAGCATTTGGAAGCATTTGGAGATCCACAGTTCAAATGCAGACTCTGTAAGTTCAAATGGTCAAAGTCTGTGTTGTCCATCTGAAAGCTCAAACCTGTGTCATTGGCATGAATGCACGAGTAGAAAAACACAGAAAGAAGTAAAATTTGCTATTGTTTTCCAAGAACATTACTGTCATGACAAAATCAAATACCTTTGGGTAACATTATGACACAACAAATGTCACCCACACAAATTCATTTTGAGTCCCTTGTGAAGAAAATCTTAACTTCATCTTTGCATACTATTGCAGCTGCAGAAGCCTCACCTCATTCAGTGTTCTGGGGACATAGCAGGACACCTTAGGAAGGAGTTGGGTTTCTGTCAGATCCGTATTTAACTGGTTGCAGAATTCAGACTTCATTTCACATTATTTTTCAAAGGAATTGAACAAAATGAACAGTCAAAATACAGGGCTACATGTGCTGTGCACTGAAATAGATTACAGTAAATGTTCATTTCATAATCATGGAAAATAGCACATTCCTAGTGATCGAGTTTCACAGTTCAACCAAATTTAAGGAAGGGCTGACATGAAAGCTTTATATTTTAAGAAACTCGGAATGAAAAATATACTTTTAATTCAGATTGGTTTTAATCATGGGATTCAGCTACCACAGTGCATCAGCTTCACAGCACAAAGGAGTGTGTTCACAGCATCCAAATTGCATTCTTACGCTGCTAGTGTCTGTGGCTATATAGCTACCTTGTTTAAAACTAGAAGTAGAACATGGTTTAAAAGGATCAGTAGGTTCAGTGAATAATTTGAAAATTAGTGTCATAAGAAACTGTAAAAAGGAGGATATTTGAGACACTTGGATCATAGTGAGCATCATTCCTAAGTGCTCCTCAGAGGAACCCATGACCACTTAGCACACAGAACCACCCAAGCGCATCTGTTTAGTTTAGTCCCTTCTCAGAAGGGCAATTTTTTAACATTGATTCTGGTTTAAACAAGAAGTCGGCACCTGCTGTCACAAATCAGACATTAAGTGGTACCTCAGATGCTGACTGAGGCATAAGTAGGCTATAGCCACTGTTTATGTGAGAATCTAAAGTTCATCCCAGTGTGATAAAGGCCATGGAGAAGAGATGAGCTCAATAGCAGCGGTCCCTGAAAGCAAATGCAAACTTTGAACTCTGGCACAGTGGTTTCCCAAGAGAAGGTAAAACCTGATCCTGAAGGGCTTTCCAGAAATACACTTAGCTCACCATTCAGTTAAAAGATATGAATTCAATGGAGAACCTGGAGGAATACTCTTCAGCAGCCATACATAAGCAACCACTGTTTTCCTTTTTCTGCCCATTGCTTTTCTCAGCACCAGATCAATCAGCTCAGGCTAAGTGAGGCAGAAATTATTATTTTTAACAGAATTCAGCTGGGCAGACTTTGAACCACTTTCTGACAGTGAATTGAGTTGCAGAATTAAGCAGAGACAGTTCCCATCACATCCTTCCTGTGCTAAGACAGAAAGACATTGCATGGCTCTGCTGGCATGGGTGACACAACTGTTGCATGCAAACATGTCCATCATCTTCCACACAGTTATTCTGGAACCTGGAGTCAAGTCTTCTCGCTTGAAAAATAACTCAAACCTTAATCCTTTCAGTAGAACGTGTCTTTCAAGATTTATGAAACATTTACCTCTGCAGCATAAGCAATCTGAGGGATGAACACATCCTTACGTGCCCTGTGTTCCCCTGGAAATGGAAATAATGCCCTTTAAATGCATTTCTTTATAATGCTGTATGGGCTTGTCACATGTGGTCACTGTGACTTTTCAGGCCCCTTATACTGAGGCTTTTAACAGACAATTTCAATATAATTAATATTGGCTATTCAGGATGTGCTTTTAAGAGTTTCTTACCCAAAATGACTGTTATCTTTATTCTGTAAAAGCATCAGAGGCGTGGGTGTGTGTTCTGCTGGTATAAACTGTACAAAAGGAAATCAATAGCCATTTTAATATAGATCAGAGCTCCCTCCATTAAGACCAACACACAAACCTCTCAGTAAAAGGTAGAACTGCACTTCTGCCTCATTCATTGTCAGTGCTCCTGCAAAAAGACGAGGGAAGGCCTTGGGCTAGGCCTTGTCTGTAGAATAGTGATTTACTCATTGATTGGCCAGAAATGTGCAAGAAAAGGTGTTTCCTATGTACAAGCTTATGTCCATCACACACTTGCATGGACTCATTTCTGCTCTTGACATATTTCTTTCACTTGCTCAACTATTTAATATCTATTGTAAGGATAAAGATGTCCTTTTCTTACAGAGGTAGTCAGCTTGCATGATGGATTTATACTATACCTACAGTAGGGATTAAATACTTTGTAATACTACTGCAGAATTACATGGCACTTGGGAAAGAACTTAAGAAAGTGATATCTGCCTCAGCTGAAATTTGTTTTCACCCTGGACTATTTCACCATCCAGTATGTTTTATGTAGTAATAAGCTTAAACCAGTGCTGGGAAAAAATAATAATGCATGAGCTTATCTAAAACAAGGGCATTGGGAGCTTTCTCATGGAAATAAGGAATCTTGTTAAAATATACCCACCATGCTTTGTGTGAAAATTAGAAAGTATTTAAATTCAGAAGAATATAAGCAATTGCAGCTTTCTTGTAGGTGAAAGGAGAAGGCGGCAGAAGGAAAAAGGAACGTGAGTCAAAATCTGCGGTTGAAAGTAACAGGCTATTGAACTATCCAGTATGTGGTTTCAAGCTGAAGACAAGGCCTTACAGGTTACAAATTGAAGTTCCTTCAAGACCTTTTTTTCCCAGCACTGAAAACAGATGTATCAATATACTAGGAAGTGGCAGTAAGGGCATAATATGTCAGAAAAAGTGATTTTTCTGCCGCAGAGGTACACTCTTAGACATCTAAGGGTGTTTACCCGCTTCCGTGGAGCACAACGATCGTACCCAAAGGGAGAATCAACACAGTTACTATTTGAAAACAGGATTTGGGACAAAAAATATAAAGTCACAAGTGTGAAATGGAAAAGATCCCCGTTGCATTTATTAAATTTTTAAGTGCTGTTAATCACTGAAGTAGATGCAGGTTAGTGCCTGAGCGATCTGCCTCAAAAGTGGCTCTGTACATTGCAGTTCTGGCAATGTACCCTGGACAGTATGTATAGCAAATTGTGTGGAAATAGGGAAGTATTTCAGTTCTAGAGAGTCTAAACAATAACAGCTTTCTTTTAAGAGAAATTAGAATAAGATAAAGATTCCTGAACATAGAATAAGACACTTGATTTTATTGCTACAGTTATTATTTAGCAATAAAAGCATAATTAAGCAATACTTGTTTTTGTTGGAAGGTGTGTGTGGAATGGAGTTATCCTATCACCAAGCATTCTCAGAAGGCATCAGGGAATTTTGAGGTCAATATTTTTAACATGCTAATTCAGTTGGATTCTGATACTGTCATAAATGTAGAGTTACAGTTCCTGTAGAGGCAATGTGAATCCTGTGCTAACGAAAAATAACATCCCTCAAGTATACTGTGGGATAACAGCCTGCATTTAAAGTACAAGGTATTAATAATAAGTTAGCTGGTCCTGGGGACACCATGGACCACTGTCTGTTCCTAATGGACAGTACAGAGGAAGCAGTTTAGTAAAAGGAATGCAAACTATACTCTATTCTATGTACTGATAAAAACACAGCATTAACAAGCACTGATACTTGATTCTACACCTATAGTCTTTAAACTTGTGGTGAGACATTAAGGTTGTTGTGAAGTATTTTTCAGTGTTTTACTGCTGAACTAAATAACATAGTAAGAAACAGTCACCTGTGCTGAGATTGTTGGTTCAGTAACCAACAATGTACATTGTTAATGTAAACAAATGTAGGAGCTCTGTAGATGCATTTGGGTTGATGTTTCAGTGCAGGTTACACTACATGGAATTGCATGATATTAAGACACAAAGTGTAATAATGAGCTAGCTACAAATTGATATGAGAGATATAAGGTAAAACGAGAGGAAAAATCTTTCCTAAAGGTATATTACTACCAGGAATTATCACCAAATCACAGAATCACAGAATTACAAGGTTGGAAAAGACCCTTAAGATCAAGCCCAACTGTTCCTGTCCTATGCTAAACCATGTCCCTAAGTACCTCATCTACACTTTTTTTAAACGTGTCCAGAGATGGTGACTCAACCCCCTCCCTGGGCAGCCTGTTCCAGGCCCTGACAACTCTTTCAGTGAAACATTTTTTCCTAACATCTAATCTGACCCTGCTCTGGCACAGAATTGTGCCATTTCCCCTTGTCCTGTCTCCTGTCACTTGACTGAAGAGACCATCACCCACCTCTCTACATCCTCCTACAACTACCTGAGGTCTCCCCTCAGCATGCTCTTCTCCAGGCTAAACATCCCCAGCTCCCTCAGCCGCTCCTCATAGGATTTGCCCTTAATCAGCCCCTTCACCAGCCTGGCTGCCCTTCTCTGCACTTGCTCAAGGACTTGCTTGATGTCCTTATGCTGAGGAGCCCAGAACTGGACACAGCACTCGAGGTGCTGCCTCACCAATGCCAAGTACAGGGGCACAATCACCTATCTTGACCTACTGGCCTTACTACTTTTGATACAAGCCAGGATGCCATTGGCCGCCTTTGCCACCTGGGCACACTGCTGACTCATATTCAGCCTGTAGGACAAATTCCAACCAACGAGTTGACAAATACAGCCCTTGTGACAAATGAGGCAAACTGAACAAAGAAGTCTATTGTGTCATGGCATTTGCACATGGCCATTTTCATTCCAGTAGCCAGTCACAGGGGATTCAGATTCTTTCGTAAGCACTATCAATCTGACAACATTTCAACACAGGCAAGTTTTGATTTTCTAACACATTCTGGGAATATTACTGGGATATGTTATGCCATAAAATAGCATACTTCCACACTAGGTCTAAAAATCTTTGCATCTTACTGTGAGGGTGCATGTCTTGTGGCTGTGAAAACGACTCAGTCTTTGGATCCAGTCACCGGGCAGATGAAAATCATACCTGAGATCAAAATGCCCAAGAAAAATTATAAGTAAATTTGTATCCTATAAAAGACACTGGTAACTCAGTTTGTTCTGCTAGATGATTTATGATCTACCGTAGCTGGAAGACATTAAGTTTTTTTATATGCATGCAACAGATACCTAAGGCAGGAGCTGAGCTGCTCGTTTATATTCTATCCAGTTCTTAGACAGGACATAATCTGAGCATTTAATTTCTGATGAATTAATATAAAGATAGAGATTACATCAGACTTCTCCTAAAGATCTATTTTGTCTCAGAATGCTAATTCATTTTAAATATACAGGAACTGATGCAATGGCAAGATGGGGTTTTTTCTCTGCTAGAAAAAAGCAAGGGTCCTGAGTTGAACTGAATCATGGAAGTGCCATTATTTCAAGGAAATTAATGAGGCATACAGGATAAACCACAGACATAAAGGACTAATGGAGTGGATAGAGAATTGGCTGTCATAGATGTAACATGGCAAGCAACTGAAGAAAATTATGAGAAGTTGAGACCAAATCTCACCAACTTCAGAGCCCCTTCACTTTAAAATAAGACAATTAATGTATTTTAAACTCCTGTCACACATTATCCAGGCTTTATTTTGTTGTAAGCAGACATAATGTAATGGAACTTGACAATGTGCACAATGCCTGAAAAAACACGGCATGTCAATGGCAAGGCATCCCATCAACAACTAGAGATAAATATCTGCAAGGGTTTTTTGAGTGCATCTGCTTGTTCAGTTTAGGAATATGCTGCAAGGGGAATACTCATTATAACACATGTTCTGCCTTAAAATATGGGGACAAAAGAAGAGTCTGAAGACCTTTTATAATCTAGCAACTGCATCAGGAGACAAGTCCCTAAAATCTTGGCAAATAACATGCACCACAGATGGATATATATGTGTCTGAGAAATATACAACCAGGAACTGATACTGCCACTTTGGCCACCTTTGTGCTGCCACATATTACAGCATTTAGTGCTTCTGTGGGCTGCTGAAATGTCATGGAATTACAGTTTTCATTTCTTGAAAGCCTGTCCTGGCTTCAGCCAGTTCTTGGTAGAACATCAGGAAAGTGGGACAATAAATCATCCTTAAAAACACACTGATTTCCTCAGGCAAGCAATCCGGCAGCCTGAAGCAAATGGAACCTCCCCCCCCTCCCAGCACTGGAAATTGAGGCATTAACCGGTCTCCCACTTCCTGTAGGAAACCGAGCATTTTAGTGCTGCCATCAGAGAAAAGCTTGATTAGGTCGAAGCAACTGAAGATGAGCTGGTGTACTTGAAAAAAATCTTCCTTGCATAGTCTTATGGCCAAATCTTCATCATTCTCATGCCAAAACAGTAATCCTGGAGCTATACAGATCATAAGAAACATTCTCTGTGGATGTTGGGAAGGATGTGCCAGAGCTCTGCTCTGCCCCCAGATGCTGACACAGGGAAATAGACTTGACCAAGGACAGACTGGAATAAAAAGCAAATTCCCAAAGGCAGACATGGTATAATGAACCTGCCAGCTCTGGGCTCTTCAGAGCACCCATCATCTTTGTTCTTCTGATTATTGCAGTTACACGCACCCACACTTCCCTCAATAATAATCATAACCAAAATGACACAGCACAGCCTTTTGTATTTCTTTTAAAGGCACTGATACTTCTTTCCTCCAAAGGCAGATTTTTCCATCCTAACTTGTACTACCCGATCTGAGATGTTTAAATATGGTTGGGTTGGTTTGCTCCCCTCCTCCTCTAGTTCAAAAAGGAAGAAAATATCTGGATTATGCAGCAGGTCAGCTCTCAGTGACATGTGCATTTAGAGAAGATAATGACAAACACAAATATTTGAAATCTTTTCACGGAGCTGACCAAGCAGAAGAGGGTGGCACTGAAGGGACTAGAAGTCCCTGCCTGCAAAGGCCAAGGCAGCTGATGGGAACAGAGCACAGCCCAGAGCTGACTCTTCTTGTCATCGGGATTATAACAGGTGAGAAGAAAGGTACTTGCTCAGCACCTTCTGCTGCAAGATCTCGGGACAGAAGTGTTGTTGTGTTGGTCAATCCCCTCCTATGGCAGCTGCCTGCTTGAAAGAGCTAAGCTACATGCATGGGCACTCTCTAAAGCAAAGAAAATTGAATCTGCTGTTACTACTCACATGCTCTTATGGCCCATTTGGAGGGGATTCTGCTTTAAACTGCTTATGAAAAGCCCACTGCATTTGATGGATATTGCATAAAAATATTCCTCAGCAACTCTTTCAAAAGAAGCCTGAATTTTTCATTGCCCATCCTTGGTTCCTTATAGCATTCCTTATAACTTAATGGAATTAGAATATTTCAACTCTAGGGCACTTTGAAGTGATTTAAAACCAAAAGAGTATCCAGGAGGATCTTGTCAGGGGAAGGCACTGGGAAGCAGGGGAAACAGATGTGCTGCGGCTGTCTATACATTGCCCCATGTCTCCTAATAATGCAGGGTTGTATCAGACAAGCACTCAGAAATGGCAAATGTTTATTTCATTGGTATGCAGCAGCTGAAAGTGTGGGTACATTATAATGAGCCACAAGGGAGTGCTGGAGGAAAACTCAATATCCAAAAATGTAATACAATTTTCCCTGTCACAATAGCACTGTATTTTGCCCTTTGTTTTTCACTGTTTGTGGGGTTTTTTTTCCTTTTTTTTTTCTTTTTCTCAAAGCCTGGTTTAAATAGCTAGACAATAATTACCTGAGCAATTTCCTGCACAGCATTAAATGGGCAATGCATTACTCTCTCAGAACGATGTTGCTGTAACACGTGTCATCTACAATGACTGCAGCTGCAAAAAAATTGTTGAGATTATTTTTATTACACCACAGTTTATAATAAATGGTTATCCTGTTTTATATGCTTGAAAGCCTATCAGGTAGAGGACATCTTTATAGCTAAAGAGATTTATTTACTTAACTGCTAATTGTTTTGATGCAAATACCCATAGTGGACCAACAGCATGGCATTATCTTAAAGTCCATTTGTTTCAGAGGTTATTCATCAAGGAAAATAATCCTTAATGCCATATATTTTCATATGCATATCTTTCTTCTGCTGAAGCTGCCATTGGCTTTCAGTCTTAAAACTAAATATGCATTTTAACTGGTTACTCAGATGGAACAAATGATATTTTAGGATTTTATTGCCTCTCATTATCTTCAAAGCTTTTTAGGGTTTGTTTGTTTTTTTTCAGGGCAAACAAAGAGGAAACAGTTATCAGCAAGCTGGGCTCAACAAATAAAACTCAGCACATCAGTTTCTAGGTTGAATATGGACTATCAAATGTGGGAGAGCAGTGCTTATGTTCCCTCACATACTGACATCATGGCCAGTGCCAAGCCACCTTCTCAATCCACCCACAGTGCCCACTATGTTGCTCAGCCTTATGGGGCATATATAACACCCTGACTTCACAGCCCCATCTCTCTGCCCTCCACTAGCTAAGCTGCTCTATTGTAAACATTTGTAGGAACCATAAGCACTCAACAAAAAATGCTTCTTTAAAGGTTTAAGCACATTGCTCTAGTTATCAATCAGGGAAAACAGAAGTAGTATAGGGCCACAAACTGTTGGCATGCAATTTTCCCCGAGAGAAGAAAGCTTGAAAAAATTTTAGATCTGTTTTCAGGGTTTTCAGCTCTGTCTTCCACACATATGTCCCCCAGTTTTGTAGTTATTATCTAAGTGATTCAAATCAACTTTAAATATCACTGCCCAAATGTTGGAACACTCATCTGAAGTTAATAACACAGTGTAAGAACAAGCCTATTGAAACCCTGTCTGTTCTGTTTAAAACTGATGTAAATGTCATTTAATCTCATTTTGAAATAACATCTCTTAAAGAAATGTATTTATCAGCATGACATTAGTTAAGTTCAGATGAGAAGGACTGTATTTTTGCTAGCAACCAAACTGAGAGTTTTGCAATGGCATTTCAGTGAGACCACAATTCTGCAGTTGGTGCCAAGTAGATAAAAATCCAAAGATGAGCACAGCAGAGAATGTAGATGCTTTCACTATAGTCCCCAAACTAAGCAATAATACAGTGCAATGACTCTACTTCATTGGAAGTGGTGGACAGACTGGTTTTTTAATCCTCAGGTCTGCAATATAAGACTGGGAGAACTCTCAGACTGAAAAAATACCTTTTAAATGCATGTTTAAAATAGTGATCAGTATTTTTACCTGGAGAAGTCTTGCCCTGTGAATGACTAACAAAACATAAATGATTATCAGTGTACTGTCACTGGCCTCAAAATGCAAACAAGGGCCGTGATTTTGTTTAGTGCATGGGATTTCTGTCTTCAGAGTTTTTCTGCATGATGTTTCTGGAAGACACGGGTGGGCAGAGGAGGGTGTACAGCATCTCTATGTTGTCAGGAAATTGTTCCAGGTTTGTGGAGAGCTGCTATGGATGCTTCATTTAGGGAAACCTTTTTCCAGATATTGGCTGCTGGCACTCAGGACTAAATCCTCTCTTTAGATGTATTAAAACACTTGGGTAGCTTTGAGTTCTGCCTAGCGTGTCTCCTTCTTTTCTTTCTCCCCACTCCACACCAAGCCTAGGAAACAAACTCTCAGAGTGGTGACTTCTGTGGAAGCCAACTCTAGGACTCACCCAAATGGAACACAAGAAGGAAAAAGTAAACACAAGGAGAAGTCAGCCTATGAATGTGAACTTTCCTCAGACAAAATCTGCAGCATACAGCCTTTGTGTCCCCTGCGAGTGACAGGTGAGTAGATACCGTGCAGCCCACAGCAGTTTCTCATACATGATTGGGAACACTGAGCTTCTGAACACCCAGTTCTGACTTGGATGATGTCATCCATGAAAACTGCTTCACTTTAATCATACATTTTGTCAGCCACTCCCACTGGAAGGCTTGTGACCAATTCTTCTTCAAAGTCTGGCTCTCCACCAGCCAGTCCTGCAGCCTGTGGCTGTGTTAGCTGTGCCCTAACTTGTAATCTCTCACTCATTATTATCTGCTGTCTGCAGTTTGTGGAGACAGATGGGAAGCTGGGGTTCATGAGCTAGAGACC
Organism: Laterallus jamaicensis coturniculus; assembly: GCA_022605575.1. Taxonomy (NCBI): domain Eukaryota; kingdom Metazoa; phylum Chordata; class Aves; order Gruiformes; family Rallidae; genus Laterallus; species Laterallus jamaicensis. The sequence goes on along the minus strand of JAKCOX010000023.1, from coordinate 7,595,687 downwards.
AAAAGAAAGTCCTGGACAGGCAGTTTCCCACCACAAAAATGTTCATAGCTTCAATATAGTAATTTTTTGAAGGAGAAGATTCAATCAATGTTAAGAGCTAACCCAGGACTGTATGAGTGGTGTCTACAGCACACTAGAAGATCGATTCAGTTGTTTTTGGTGGCTTCCATGGCTATTTCATGCCATAGCTGCCAGTCAAGAAGAGCACAGTTTTCCTGTATACCTCATGTCACATCCTAGGTCATCTTAGACAGTTCTTACATGTTGCCAAACAAAGACCTTAATCACTAGAGTCATTGGAGAAGACATCAGATAAGTAATTGTGAGGTGTTTACTTCAGGGTGAAGTTGTGCTCCAGGCTTCCCTCTCTGGATTCACCAGATTTCCATTGCCTGTTAGGACAGATCCAAAACAGTGTACTTGCAGGTGCCCTGCACAGAGGTTAGTACAGACAAATGTGTTAATCTCAAGCCAAATCCCATAAAAAGTGTGTCTGTTAGACTGTGCTACCTATAGGCACACTTTGAGTGGGGGTAGCACAGTCCCATAGTTGGATGTATAGTTGGATCCCTTGGTGTGCTGTGCCTCCATGGCTGTCCCAGCAGTGGCACAACACAGACGTGATTCAGTCCTTTAGAAGTGAAGCTAGCACAGAACTTAAGTCACTTAACTGCTGTTTTCAACTTTTATCACAGCTTTAGGCTGTATACCCTTATACCTTATGAAAAACAATTCAGCTGTGAGGCACACGCTGGTAATTTACTTGGCTTTGCTAGCGCTGCCAATACTTGTAATGCAATGAGCTGTGCATATAGCTGGGATCTGGATGAAAGATGTGATTGTAGACTCTGGAATAAATTTTTAGCATATGCATTCTTGTGTAGGTTCCTTTTCACTTGCTGTGCATAAATGAGTATTAGGCAGGAAATGAGATAACCTATGTACGGTGCCTAGTGCAAGAATGGAACATAGATGCTGTTGTATATGATGTGAGCAACATCATGTTTTTAAATATAATGGCACTTAGTGCCATTGGCACAACCTAATCTTAAATTGGCTTTCAGGTGTTTCAGGATGACAGACTGCCTACCTTCAACACTTGGCATTATAACATTTTATGAAAATTTTACAAGAGAATTCTTATAAATGGTGAATAATGAACTAAATTAATAGAAGGTCAGCCCATGACAACGAATTTCCTTTCCTGTACAGTATTTTCATGCAATCAGAACCACAAACAGAAGTCCTCCATGAAACATATCAGAAGCATGAACAACTTCAGAGATGGTCTCTTTTGAACTGTGAGTACAAGTGCTGCCAAGCATATTTGAATCGCAAACTTCAAGTCTGTATAACTGAGAAAAAAAATCTTTAATGTAAAGCAATCAAAAAGTGTTGTGCACTTAAATAGTCACAGGATTTATTTCCGCTCTGGCTTAATAGCAGTCATAAAAACACTGCCTATAATCCCCCTCCTTTGGAGACCTACGTTGATAAGCCCACAATGCATTTGTCCAGCCATGTGATGTTGATACTCTAAAGCTTAATTTCTGTAACCCTTTTTTGATCCAGATCCTATACAAATGTGTGAACCACAAGATGACATAGATACTGTACATATTTCAGTCATGCTAGAAGCACATTGAGTTTAGGAGTGCTGAGTTTAGGAGCATCCTTTGTGCTTCTGACTGCTCATTCTAATTGCAAGTGGAGGCTAGTCTAGAAAAGGATTGGTGTCTCTACGAGAAGAGGGTTTTTGGCATTAGTATCCAAATGCAATATTCCTGTATTTTACTTTTCACAAAACTATCACATCATTAGATGTGGTTTTTCATGGAAACAATCACTATCATCATTTTAAGGCTGATAGGGTTTATAGTTTGGGGGATTATAGTTAGCAAGCAGTTTGGGGAGTTTGCAAAGAAACAATGCAACTCTGGTAGGTAATGTTTCTATTCAATGCCTCACGACTCTGCACCATCGCAAGAGAGCAAAATGCCCTGGGTTCACCTCCTGTGTAGGTGCCTGTACAATCTCCTGGACAGCCAATCCAGCCCCTGGGAATGGGGGATCCTTCACACACTCACCATCAGCCCTGCCCTGTGTACACACACAGCAGTTTCTCTCTGTTGGGCCTTGTCAGAGGTCCATAAAGGGAGAACATACCTCTATAGTAGTGGGAATAGCTACTAGGATGCAACAGGACAGCAACAAATCTTTTAAAATCAATACTTAATACAGTGTCCCATGAAAGGAGCAAAAAAGTGTGAGATAGCCATCGAAATTACCACATTTAGTGAGAGGATTCCCTTGTGCCAAACCCCTTATTTCCTTGGATGCCTAATTCACCATAAATTCTCATTCTTATTCTTGGTCTGTGAGTGCACAAGACCAAATGATGAAGCATCTGTCTTCATTGGAGTGCCTTGGTGCTATGGAAACACAACTAAATCTTAATCCAAAATTCAGTAAATTTCTTGCTCCTGAAGGAAGAACTCTGGTCTGTGTCTGTAGTAGTTTTCAAACGGTGCAGATCATATTTTTATTTAGAAACCATTGTTTTTGAGGTGTGGGATATAAATATTATCTAACCATGGATGCCTCTGGCTCAGTGATTCTTTAGGCTTTGCTGTATGAATGGTCATTCTTAAATAGTTCCTACTCTGTTCCTCACTTCGATTCTTTCATTTGCTCCCAATCACCTTCCAAAACCAAATACAAACCTCCTCAATGACCTTCCAGGTTAATTTACTTGTCCAAGCAATTCATAATCCTAGCTAGAAGAAATATGATCTCTGCCATGAAATTCTTCCTAAAGATTTAGCTTGTTTTCTGTCTGTTCCTCATTCAGGCATATAGTCACAGTTTCTTTATTGGCATAGGAGTTCCTAGAAATGTTTTCTGTATGTTAAAAAAAGAGGAAAATAAACATGATCATATATTTTATTTCATAAGAGAAACCATATAACCATTTCAATACAAATAAGAGGATTTTTACATGTCAGTGAGAAAACAACCAATATTAACACAGTCCACCAAAGAGAAACAATGTCATTTTGTTCAAGTAATTATCAATACCTGAGGTATAATAAAACTCCTGCCTGATTAAACAAATTTCTTATTGTTCCCATCCTAAGAAATGCTTCATTTTCTGCTCTATGGGCTCTTTCAGAAGCAGTCCAGAGTGTCCTCAAAGAGCTCCATCTTCCTTGCCTGAGCGTTAACTAATGTCAGTAGCAGAGCAGGATGCAAGATCAAAGTCAGGATGTTTCTTCAGAGCCTGCATTCTCTGTGCTCAACTCCTCATCACAGGTAAATATCATTAAAGTTTGCCCAATTCCTGGAAGTGATGCCAACAACAACACTGCACTCCCTTAGAGCCCCTAAAGGGCTGGGAGGGGGTGAGGAACTCCCATGCCCAGAGGCACAAGGAAACAATGTCTGGCCATTCTGCAGGGAAATCCTGGTAGAGAGAGATCCAGATGATCCCTGCACCGCGTTGTCAAAACTTTCATGGGCTAGGAGGAAGAAACCAAGCACAGGGTAGGGAGGGAGCAGAGAGGGACCTCTTGGACAACAGGACGATTGACTCCATCCTCACCAAGGGTGATGCAGAGAAAAAGGGGATAGTTTCTTCTTTAAGAAGCTGCCCAAGAGTCAGAGGCACCCACTGCACCAATTAATAACATGGTAGACAGGCAGAGACATGAAATATCAAAAGGTTCCTTTCAAAAACTTTTTTCCAGCATTTCAGAAGAATTTTCCAGGTCTCAGGAGTGCCAGGGCCTATCACTGGTCACAGGTGGCCCTGGTGAGAATGGCTGTGTGAGATGTGAGCAGATGGATCCCCTGCTCACCTGGCTGCAGAGCTGTGAGAGGAAGCAGAAAGGTTAAGGAGAATCAAGGAGGATGAGGAAGAGATAGACTGGTGGTACCATGTTCTGCTCTCCCAGAAACAGGAACAGGGACTGACACCAGAAGATACATGAAATCAAGGGGACCTTGTACCTTCCCCTTTCCAGGCTGAAGGCAGTAGCTTAAAGGAAAAGAGTGAATGGAAACAAGTCTACTCTAAGTGCAACAGGTGAACCCTCTGCCTGCATACCTCACCTTTCCAGGTGCCTCTGTACAAAGGTATGAGGCTTTGGTTGTGAAAGGTCAGAGAGTTTGGAGCACAAGTCTTCTGAGGAGCAGTTGAGGGAACTGGGATTGTTCAGCCTGGAAGAGAGGAGGCTTGGGGGAGACCTTATCACTCTATTTGAAAGGAGGTTGTAGTAAGGTGGGGGTTGGGCTCTTCTCCCAAGTAACTAGCAATAGGACAAGAGGAAATGGCCACAAATTGTGTCATGGCAGGTTTAGATTGGATATTAGGAAAAATGTCTGCATTGAAAGAGAAGTCAGGTATTGGAACAGGCTGATGAAGGAGGTAGTAGAATTACTATCCCTGGAGGTATTAAAAAACAAGTAGATGTGGCACTACAGAACATGTGAGTTGACATGGTGGTATTGAACAGATAGTTGGACTTGATGACCTTAGCGGTCTTTTCCAACCTTAAAGATTCTACAATGATTCTATGCTTTACCTAAGCTATAAGAATGCTACATGACAACCCTGACTGCATATTATACAGTCCCCAACTTTACAAGAGATTTCATGGGCTTTTGAAGGTGTCAGGTATTACACACCTGAAAAAGACAAGTCTTGAAATACCTTTGGCTTTTAAAATCCATTAGGAGGTCATATTAAAGGCTTTTTAAATTTGAAGATAGGTAAGTAAACTGACAGATAAAATCTCTAGGGGCCTGCAGAATGCATTTTAATTAGTCATGAAATGTCATGCTTCTACAGAGAAATTATGTTCTATTTGAAAAGACATGTAAGGCCTCTAGGAACTAAAGTAACTTTGATCTCTGTGCAGTGATTTCAATTCTCCTGCTTGCCTATAGCTCTGCACTATCCTTGATCCACATAAACTTTTAATCTCTCGGACATAAACACAGTAGAAATGATGGTAATTCTGTTGTTGTTCCTGAAGTAAAGAGGAAATCCTATGCATAGGCTAAGTGAGAGTAGAATTGCTGTTACACACATACATATATACACACACAAACTAAAAGTAGCACAAAAATTTTAATTTTGGTGAGGGCAGAATTCCCTCACCAACTTCAGAAAATCATGGCAAAATTAGACTTGTTTCTTCCAAAATGGCTGCCTTTTTTGTTGTTTCTTAATGAAATACACAGTAGAGGCCAAATAGTACAGAACAAGGAAGCTTTCTTGTGAATGGACTGCGTGTGAAGAGAGCAATAGAATATCTAAGATGCTCCACTGTCATTTGGACTATTTGTTCAATGTTTTCTTCAATAGGTAAAATAATTATATAATTATTTAGAAGATTATTTTGTTTGTAGATACAGAATGTATCATATTTTGGAATCTTATTCATATTCTTCAATAAGAGTCTTTATTCCCTGTTCTATGCAGACTTCTGTCAGACTTGTAATGCTATCCAAATAATTGTACCTTATAATAAGATGTGCAGTTTTACTAGGTATCCACACATTGCATTTCTGGCAGTAAGAAAAGGAAGACAGAACATGGTGAGGGGTAGAGTCGATTTCATATTTTTATTAATATTAAAAATATATTGGCCCGGTGGTGTTATACACTTCATCTGTACTGTACCTAACCAAATAAATTTTGCACTTCTTTTCACCGTGTTACACTTCCTGGTAGATGCAAATTAATAAAATGTTTCAATCAACAATATACAATTCTCAAATATTTGCAAAACTAGATTTATCTTAGCTGTGTCTCTGAAATCCCTTTTCCTGTGAGCAGCAGCCCTGGACTCCTCTTCAGGGACAACATGTCCAGAATTCAGAAGGACTCACTATAATTGAGTTGGAAGGAAAGGAACTTAGACCTAATTTTATTAGAGTGAGATTCTCTGCAAGAATGTGTTTTAGCCTGAGATGCTTGCTACAGAAAGGCAGAGCTAAGTACTAATTGTACCTTATTTAATTAGTTATGATAAATATCTTTTAGTTTTGATTTTTTTTTTTCTGTTTTTCTTGGCTAATAAAAAGATCATAGTTCAAGTTTGTGAACTGCTGCATTTACTCTGTGTGAAGATGGAATGTGATAAACAAGGTGAAAATAGTTTGGGTAAATCTAAAAAAGATGACTAGTGATGTGGAGGTATAGAGAGGAATTAGCTTAATTTTATTAACAAGTCATAATGAGACTTCGATAAAACTAAGATTCTAGCCAGAAATGTGCAAGCCAAAACTTTACACATTATGCCATCCAGCACTGTTGATATAAGTAGATGTCCACTATAGTGAAAAGAGTCAGCCCTGTTGAGGCACAGACAAATAGCATAGCTATAGCTATAGTCCAAATCTTCTGGTTTTACAGCACAGGTTCCAGCTTGGAAGGATAAAGGGCTTTGGGCTTTGAGCTCCTGCACAGCTCCCTGAGCAACACCAGCCACTTTGTGCTCCTTGGTCATCATGAACCCCACCACAACCATATAGCTGTGTGCTCGAGCAAGAACAGGATCTGTGTGCCTTCCTCTGCCATTGCTGTCATGCCCTGGCTGGAAAAGAAATATCTTTTCTTCTTTGGAGAAAGTGCCAGATAATAACAGCATGCATTCTTTGAATAGTTTCATCCATGGACTGAGATTGTGGGTCTGAGAGATGAGGGCTGAGAAAGGTCAGTCTCACCTCTATACCTGGTAAAATTATGGAGAAAATCATACTAGGAGTTTCTGAAAAACACTGAAAGGACAACGCAGTCATTGGTCACAGCCAACACGGGTTCAGAAGAGGAAGGCCCTGTCTATCCAATCTGATTTCCTTTTACAAGGTCACCCAGATGGTTGACCAAGGGAAACCAGTTGATTTTTTATTTTTTATGGTTGTATTTCAGTAAGGCTTTTGATACTGTGCATCTGGCTGGACAAAATGTCCAGCATACAGCTAGACAGAGCCATAGTGTGTTGGGTGGACAATTGGCTGAAGGCTTGGGCCCAGAGGGTGATAGTGAATGGGGTAACATCAGACTGGTGACCAGTCACTGGTGGGGTTCCCCATGCCACTATTTTAGGTCCAGTTCCTTTTAATGTTTTTATAAACGACCTGGATTCAGGCCTAGAGGGCGTCTTAAGTAAATCTGCAGATGACACCAAATTGGGGGGAACTGTTGACTCCTATGAAGGCAGAGAAGCCTTACAGAGAGACCTGGATAGACTGGAGAGCTGGGCAATCACCAACAGCATGAAGTTCAACAAGGGCAACTGTCAGATTCTGCTCCTGGGAAGGGGCAGCCCTGGCTACACATACAGAGTGGGGGGTCAGATGCTGGAGGTCAGCCATGCTGAGAGGAATTTGGGGGTCTTGGTCAACAGCAAGTTAAACATGAGCCAGCAGTGTGCCCAGGCAGCCAGGATGGCCTACCGTATCCTGGGGTGCATCAAGCATGGTGTGGCCAGCCAGCCCAGGGAGATGATTGTCCTGCTCTACACTGCACTAGTGCAGCCTCAAGTACTGGGTGCAGTTTTATGTGCCACAGTACAAGAGGGACATGAAACTATTGGAGAGTGTCCAGAGGAGGGCAACGAGGATGGTGAAGGGTCTGGAGGGCAAGTCTTTTGAGGAGAAGCTGAAGTCCCTTGGCTTGTTTAGCCTGGAAAATAGGAGGCTGAGGGGAGACCTCATTGTAGTCTATGGCTTCTTGACAAGGAGGAACAAAGGGGCAGCTGCCAAACTCCTCAGGTGACCAGTGATAGAACCCAAGGGAACAGTATGAAGCTGTGAGAGGGGAGGTTTAGGCTGGATATTAGGAAGAGGTTCTTTACTGAGAGGGTGGTTGAGCACTGACACAGGCTCCCCAGGGAAGTGGTCACAGCACCAAGCTTGGCTGAGGTCAAGAATTGTCTGGACGATGCCCTCAGCCCCATGCTCTGACCTGGCTGGCCCTGTGTGAAGCCAGGAGTTGAACTTGATGCTTATGGGTCCCTTCCAACTCAGTATATTCTATCATTCTGCGATTCTATGACATGGAGTGGTGGGACTTCTCCCAAAGTAATTATCATTTAAAAGGCCCTGTTTTCTATTAAGGGCACAGAAGGGAAGCCACATCTCTTCTTTAAAGGAAGCATGAAAAATAGTTCGACTTGGACTTCGGTGTTCCCTGTAGTGATCTGTTGCCAAGTTACATATTCTGCACTAATTTTTGTTTTCTTTTACCATTTCCAAACTGCACAGACATACAGATTGTTGGGACCTCTAATCTCTAAATTTGGCACTGCTTTTTAACTATTAGAGTTACAATTTCTCTGCTTATACTTGGAAATTCATACAACTAACACAACTGTGTAACTTTTATGAAATCATTAATGTACCATGAGGCTAGTGGGTTGCTATTTTAGCAAAACCAGTATTAAGCTGTATTTACTTACTTGAAAATTCTTCTTTACTGTTTCTCTCAGGCTAGGTTGCCAGAAAAAGATATTCAAAGATTTCCATGAATAGACATAGCCTTTTGAGCAATTAGAATAGGGTTAGATTGCTCCATTTGGTATTACTATGGTGAAAATTTGCATTTTTGCTTGGCAAAGACTGAGCTAGTCAATAGGATTGTTATGGGTCCCTGCCAACTTGTTTAGATTGTTTAGAATGGCCTTGCATAACTGATCAACCACTCCGACAGCAGTCTGGTGTTTCACAGAATCACAGAGTTGTAGGGGTTGGAAGGGACCTCAAGAGATCATCGGGTCCAACCCCCCTGCCAAAGCAGCTCCCTAGCTCATACTACACAAATAGGCATCCAGACGGGTCTTGAATATCTCCAGAGAAGGAGACTCCACCACCTCTCTGGGCAGCCTGTCCCAGGGCTCTGGCACCCTCACTGGGAAAAAGTTCCTCCGCATGTTGGCGCGGAACTTCCTGTGCTCCAATTTGCAGCCATTGCCCCTTGTCCTGTCTCCACGGACCAAAGAAAAGGGGCTGGCCAATTCCCCCTGCACCCCATACTTAAGATATTTATAAACATTGATTAGGTCCCCCCTCGGTCTTCTTTTCTCCAGGCTGAACAGCCCCAGCTCTCTCAGCCTTTCCTCATAGGATAGATGTTCCAGGCCCTTAATCATCTTCGTAGCCCTTCTCTGGACTCTCTCAAGGAGATCCCTGTCCTTTTTATACCAGGGAACCCAGAACTCTATCTTTTTATTGCTAAATGTCCTTTACAGATATATCTAACTTAAAGCAATTTATTTGAAACATGTTCTTAAAAAATCTTACCCTCCAATTCATGCTATGAACATTTATGCAAGTCATAAGCTTTGAATTGGTTTGACATAGCTCGTTCCCAGAGCTATGAAACATGCAAGAGAGATGCTCGTTACTCAGAAACTACTGTTCCAGCTTTTAAACCAAAATGACATCGGCTCTTGTGTTGGCACCTACCCAAGCTTCCCAGATGCTGCTATATTATTCATAATTAGGACTACATATTTTTCTAGTGATTTAGTTACAGTACTGTAATTCACACACATAGTAACATAAACACAAAAGTAAATTAATTCCTAAATAACACTTCATTTATCAATATACATTTGTAAATGCATTTTGCATCCGCATTCACAATTGCAATTTAAAATATTTTGAGAAAGATGGAGATTCTTGGATTTTATTTTTCTCCTCACAGAAGAGGGCAGTAACAACAAATTCCACTCGAAGTGGCACAAAGACTGCATGTGTGGCACACAGTTGTCTAATCATTCACTATATAGTTTATCAATACTATATAGTGCTCAACATAATCACTGAATGTGCATACTAGCTGTTTCCCCTCCCTCAAGAATAAGCAAGAGATTACCAGTACATGAGATTAAAGGCATAATTTATGAAAGCAAAACTGGGGGGAAAGGGAAGTGAGCAAAACGTGACCATTGCTCACACTGTCATGGTACAGTTGGTTCTGTAAATTTAGCCTGTTGGGGTGGGGAAAATTTCCTGAGCACCCAGAAGTAGCATAGTAAAACTTCTCTGAAGTTTTAAAAATTGTATTGATTTCATACAGGAGCTATTTGAGTTCAGTGACTTTAAGCCTAAAAGGTTTATGAGCATATAAAAGCAAGCTGCCAAAATAAAAATTGCTTTGTCCTCTTAACCACAGAAGCACTTATCTTTGGTGTCTGTTCTAATAACAGATAAATACCCCAAACTGCTCCTCTGGCTTTGCTCTGGACTCGCTCTTACCTTACCTGCACATTACAGCCAAGGAGGTGTATCGGTCACTCTACACACAGGTACAGAACGGATCGCATCTGCACCCTGCTTTTGCTAGCTGTGACTCATTTATTGAACAAGTTCTCATCAAAACCAGCAAGGTTTCTTGATGCTTCTGTTCCCAGTAGGATGCCACCTCCAGTCCCTCCTTACCTTAGATCCTCATTACATTTAATTCTAATATTATCAATTCAATTGCTTTCTTCTCTATTATATTTAGCATTTAGGCCTAGAAGCACAAAAATGCTGCTTATCATCTTTCCTGCAAAAGGGAAAGAGGGGCATGACTCCACAGGAAGATCTGAAAATGCATATGACCTCATTTTAATCAAGACCAAATTTTAGATCCCCTAGGAATTAAATCATATCTGCACAGACTTCAGCTTCAGCTAAATCAGTCAGCAGTGCATCAGGCCCGTGCTCACTGCCTGAGTGCACATCTCTGGGCAGCAGTCACACTTCCAGCTGCAGCACTGGGTGGCCCATGGGAACCGGGACCTTTGGTGCTCAGTCCACAATGTCCTGCAGAGACCTTGTGTGTGCAGTTACTCTGTTAGATGCCAGCTGGCAGCCAAAAGAGTAAGATCCACTTCTAATTGTTCCTAAAAGAAAAAAAAAATCACAGCTGTGATGCCATGGACATATTCACTACTACCCTTCCCACGTAACACATCCTGTTCTGTGCTGAATGACAAACTAGAGGAGGAATCATAGCACCATACAAATATTTAGGCTGGAGAAGACCCTTAGAATCATCAAGTCCAACAATAGAAGTTGAAGGCTGAGTTGAAGAAAAGCTCTCTAGAAAGTAGGCATTATTCCCCCCTCCAACAGATGAATTTATTGACCTAGTTGTCCAACACTACAAATAGTGGTGCCAGCACAGCCCAAGGGCAGCGATGGGGCTGGGCTGGAAAAGAAAGAGTTTAGTTTATAGCTAAGAATGTGGATTGGGGTGTTTGAGCAGTTCCTCCATGTTAACAAGCAACAAGTTTGCACAAAGGGATCCCAGCAGAAGAGACCAGGGCAAGCACAGACAGATGCAAAATAATCAACAGGAGCCGAGACTGCCACTTCTCCATAACACCCCAGCACCCCCCAGTCCCTTCCTGGGACAAGCAGCTACAGGACTCCCCTTTCTCACTCAGCTATACCCAAACACTGAATACCCAGACACACACATACACCCTGGCAGAGTGTCCAGCACCCAGCTTTTGGGCACACCTGGCTCACAGCTGTAAGGGATGCACTGTGCCAGCACATGTGACAATAGCTTCCTAAATGGTGAGCCCCTATGCCGCCTACCACATCACCATGCTCAGTGCCCCGCTCCCCAAACCTTCCCTGACCGTTTCCCATCACAGGTGACCCAATGGTCTGTTTGAAAACACCAGCACTAGGTGAAACACAGCACCCCCAAAAACAGGGATTAGGAGAAAGAGCTGAGGAAAGGAACTGTATTTCTGGAGGAAAGCTCCATAATTCTGTCTCACAGAGTATGGGTACACTGTGCAAACTGTTTTCCCTCTTCCACTGGCAGGAAGAGAAAAGGGAAGAGTTTGATCCAACACTGGAGGAGAAATCCAGAGAAGGATTTCTCTCTTCCTGGGTAGCAGGAGCTCTGTGAAGAGTTTACAGTGTTTTCAAGGCAGAACATCTTTTCTATTTCCAAGAAAATCTTGATTACTTGCCACGCATTTCCAATGCCTTCATTATAGTTCTCTGAACACAGTCATATTTCAACTGAATGCAACTCTAGGTATTATAAGGAAATGTAGGGATAATCATATATCCACAGGGGGAAGCACAAAAAGCACAAAATTAAATCTTCTTTAATTCAGAGCTTCACAAAATCATCTTTATTGGTATTTATCACTATGGCTTACTCTTCCAGCAACTGTGTGTCTCTTACTGCTGGGTGAATGGAAAAGAGGGTTACTTTAAGGGAAGATTAGAAAATGTGTTGTGAATTGTCAATGGGAGGAAACAATTTTACATAGGAGTATATAATGAATACAAACTACAGGGATGGGGGTCTTTTTACAGGTGTCTATGCAATGGTGGTAAATATAGCTGCTGAGTGTACAATAAGTGGAGGCATGATAAGTCCATAGGTGATGGAATTTCTATGCTTCAAAATGTGGTGTATGACAATAAATGAAAGGTGAAGATCCAGAACCACGATGTAGAACATGTTCCACAGCCCCCCTGCCTGAAAGCATCCATCCTCCTGCCCCTTCTGCTTCAGCTGAAGTTGAGAACCTCAGGGGAATGCTTCAGCTGGCAGCGGGTTTACAAAATGGCATGAGCATTGTTCAAAACTCCAAAGATTTTCTTCAGATGTGAAAAGGTGATATTCTGAATTTGGGCTCCCATCTGGCAGACAATGTGAGTCTCACATGCTCCTGCTGAGACACTTTACTCTGCAGCCAGGCTGCCATATTCCAAAGCACGTCATCCTGAAGGTTCTCTTACTTGATTTAAGGGCACTGCAATAATTTAACATCAAGGAAATCTCTAGGAGTAAAAGACCTATGATTCTTTCTCCACAACCTTCCCAAATCCCATGATTTTTCTCATGTGCTCCAGATTTCCTCCTCTTCTTTTTCCATTCATCTTTTCCTCTCCCAAGCAGTTCCCTTCTCAGAATAACTGATTTCCTTCTGGTATAAGCACAACATACTCATAGATTGCATCACCGAATCAGCCTTAAGCTCCCTGCAGAAAATCTCAGCCATAGTAGAGGTGTGTAGGGTTAAATGCATTCCTGTGAAAGCTCCCATTGAGTCAAAGTAAGTTATACTGGGGCTGAATTTATCCCAACAATAATGAGATCTCAAAATGTATGTTAATAAGCCAGAAAAGCATTTAAGTGCTGCAGTGCATATGACTTTCAAAACTAGACATTTTTAAGATTTTGCTGGATTTTTCTACATTCAAAAAGCTGTGTCTAGTGTAATATTCCTTAAAAAAGAGTTCTGATTGCTAGTAACAAATACCAAAAAAAGACAAGGCTGAGAACCAAAACCCATAATGCCATATGACCACTAACAGGCTCATTCTCTGAGTAGATTTAAGATAATCAGTAACAATGCAGAATACAAAGGAAATTCCCCCATCATGGATGAGCTGACAGCTGGTCAGAAACTTGGGGATTTGCTTCCTGAAAGTTTACTTCTGCCACCACACTCTCAAAAGCCTTAAGTAAGCCCATGAGACACTTAGGTACGCTGGTATTCAAGGGATCAGAAATTCCAAATCAATGTAACTGTCCTTCATCTCTTTGCATGAAAGTTAGCTTTCTGGGGAAAAAGAGAGAGGCATTCACTCTAGGCTATAGTCTAACCTCATATGCAACACGTTTTCAAAGAGTTGCTACTGCTGAACTTCAACTTTTGCCCTTCTACCTCAGTTCCCCTGGCTCTCTTATGTGAAGTGCCTGATTTTTAAAGTGAAAAAATAATCTCACCTTCATAAAGAGGCTGGAGCATGAACTTTATGAATGGATTTACCCTGAAGAATTCATGACTTGCAGTTCTTTCTGTCACTGAAAACAAGTCTACCTGCCCTACTGCTGTGGAGAGCCTTTTCATGACATTTCAGGATCCCTCTTTCTTCTCTTTTTGCCTTAGTTGAGCAAATGTCTTCCAGATAACTCTGTATTCTTAGGATAAGTCTGTCTTTCTCATTTTGAGTTTTGGTTTGTGGGTGTTTTTTTGCCTAGCTTCTTCATGCATATAATTTTACACTCAAATCTCAAGAAGTCAATAATCTTCTCTTGATGTAGTTTCTATGTTATGCATTTGATTTCCCCTTGACCTTTGACAGACTTCTTTCTCTCTTTTTTTTCAGACTGCATTCATTACACCTCTTACTTTTTGAAATTCATAATACATTGTGAAGAAAGGAAAACCATTTAACAAGGGAATCAGGGATTGTTACCGAAAGATAAGAGCAATAACTCTCTAAGATCAATTTGTAGGAATTAGAAAGCAAGGCATTCCTTTATTCCAGCCCTGGGCACAAACATGAACAACTTCGAAAAGGTGAGTGAGCTCAGAAGAGTGAGAGGTGACTTACATATACAGCAAAGTGGCACATCTTCATTATTTTCTGAAAAGTAATTGGCATATTCATGGTTTTTTTTCTGGAACTAATGAATATTCATAAATGTCATTTTCCACATGTACATTTATGTTGAGTGGTGGTCTTGAGGGGTCTTCCTCACCATGTCCACTGGTTGACCCAGTCCTTGCTCATGCCCACAAGGTCTTCTGGCTGGTTGTCCCAATTATGCTCGGTCCATTCTGGTCCTACTTGTTATCTTGATGAACAAGGCCTCTCTTGGCATACTTATTACATCTCTATCTCCACACTTAATTTTGTTACTTAAAAGTACCACGTCCAGCTGTGTTCACACATTCCAGGGTTTCTACTTCAACCCATTCTTTTCAATTCTCAATAATGTTAGTCATTTTATGTTTCCAGGTTACAGGATTATTTTCTTATTCTCCTCAGCAATCATTGCTTTACTTTAATTAGGTAAGTAATTTAGAATATACACATTTGAATATGGCTATTTAGCTTTGTATTTCTGATCTAAAATCCACTAGACTGTAGGTTTTAATAGTTTATCTATAGATATCATACCAATACATACATTATATGAAGCCCTTTTCTTCTGCATTGGCTAATAGATATAACATGCTTTCTTTTGCTTGAAAAGTGCTTTTTATGCATATTTCTTTTGCTTTGATGCCACCACAGCAAAATAATAATGTTCTCTTGCCTTTCTCTCCAGCTATTTAATCTAATATGTTTTCTCCTTCTTGATACAACATTAAGTCTTGCCAAACTAATGAAATAGTTTTGTTTGGCTTGTTACATATTTGACATTGGAAAGTCTACATTGCTGAGCTGCTGATGGGTGTTTTCCAACAGAAAATCTGAATGAAAGAGGGAAGCAAGGAAGAACTCTTCAGAATCACTCACATGAGACACAAGACAACTACATAAGGTCATGAGACAACTACAGATGGATGCTTGCTTCAAAAGACTTCTAAGTATTCAAATTCATGGCATCCCATAATTCTTATCAAATTATACCAATGGCTAAGTTTACTCTCTGATGTCTTTAACACTTTGAAATCACACAAGTCAACTGAACTACCTATCTAGAGTGAATAGGAACAGATATAATACTTAAAAGAGCTGTTCATCGCACACTAAGATCAGTGTCTACACTGACTAGGTTCAGTCACCCCCTCAAGACGCCTTAACTTTCAACAGTGAATGAAACTTTAAAAAGCTCAAAAGAGTTGAAAGACTATGATCTGTTTGAATGGCTTAAAAGAAGTTTTGTCTCACACAGAACATTAAGGAATTACTTTCTTCTGTTCAGAAAGGGAAAAATACTTCCAAATAATGGACACCTTTACAAACAGAAAATGCTATTCCAAGGAAACCCCATTTGTCTGTGCCACTTCCAAAAATAAACACTGCAGAACTGTTTTCAAGTTTGGGGAATGTAGTAAGGACCAATGTACTGCTGCTATTTATTCTTACCATAAGAAACCACCTTCTCATTCTTTCTGTAGAGAAGAAGCTGCTCATAGATGGGCAGAAGGAGTAGGCATCAAGATGGTGGTACTCATGCCAAAGCCAACGTACAATTACTGCTATGTCCTGACTCATCCTCAAAGCTTCACTGCCTGGTGTTTTTTAAGCTGTGAGATAAAACCTAACACTGTACTTAAAGAGGGCAGGGGGTGGCAGGCAGCAAAAGATTGTATTATCTAACCCATTGTAGTATCCTTTGCCTCCTCTGTTTATTCTCAGTGCAACAGACTTCATGACATTGCAAGCTGCAGGGCTGGACACTGCTTGTGTATGAGTTTATGGGTCTACAGCAACAAGCCAAATGCTTGGGGTTTTTTTCTATAAAGTGGGTTCACAGAATCACAGAATCACAGAAGGGTAGAGGTTGGAAGAGACCTCTGGAGATCATTTAGTCCAGCCCCCCTGCCAGAGCAGGGTCACCTAGAGCAGGCTGCACAGGACAGCGTCCGGGTGGGGTTTGAATCTCTCCAGAGAAGGAGACTCCACAACCTCTCTGGGCAGCCTGTGCCAGGGCTCTGCCACCCTCACAGTAAAGAAGTTCCTCCTCATGCTTAGGTGGAACTTCCTAAATTCAAGTTTATGCCCATTGCCCTTTGTCCTGTCACAGGGCACCACTGAAAAAAGACTGACCCCATCTTCCTGACACCCACCCCTCTGGTATCTATAAGCATTGATAAGATCCCCCCTCAGTCTTCTCTGCTCTAGGCTAAAAAGTCCCAAGTCCCTCAGCCTGTCTTTGTAAGAGAAATGTTCTAGTTTCCTAACTATCTTTGTAGCTCTTTTCTGTACCCTCTCCAGTAGTTCTGTGTCCTCCTTAAACCAGGGAGCCCAGAACTGCACACAGTATTCCAGATGTGACCACACCAATGCAAGTGATGCATGGTAAGTACTTATATAGCCACTGTCCTAAAACAGTGGTGTTAACTTTGTCTACGCAGACAAATCTTAGCTGTGGTGCCATTTTAGATACTTATAAGGATTTTTTTTCAACCATAGTTTGTTTTCCTGTACTATTAGTCTGTGAACTGTCTCTCACCTAATTTACCTGTGGTTTCCTATATCTTGTTCCCACCTGTTTTCTTCTTTATCAGCTGCACTTAATGTTTTCTTTCTGCCAGAGCATGTGTATATATGTGAAAGCTGATATTTCAAACTGGAGGAAGAGGAGGGTGATTTGATATTACATGTTTGGGTATTTTTTCTGGAATTTAACAAACTTTGCAGAAATTAAGAGAAATCTTTCTCAATTATGAAATATTCATTTGTCTCCAAAAAAACCCCACCCAAACTAATGCTAATAGGTTTCTTAACGTGCTGATAGTGCCTACAAACCAGCACAAAAGGCCAAGCTGTACCCACTGTAATGTTCTGTTTTTTCCTGGTGGCTTGTAAAACACACAGTACAATGAATAGCACCAGAAGGTGGACTCTGTATTCTGAAATCTTACATCTCTGTACTGTCTTCATAGCCATGTTTTTTCTGTAAACATTTACAAGAATTATTAAAAAAATGCCTTGCATTTCACTGAATTATGGTCATGGTGATAAAGGATTTATAACTGTTGAATACCATAAACTAGTAAAAATGCCTGATTGTGGACCTACATTATGGAAAGCTGGGTAGTATATATTTCCATTACCTTCCTCAGGCTATGCACAGGGTATTTTGGTAGTCTACCACAAGCTCAATACTTTTCCTATTGGCAGCTAATAAATGTTCCCAAAAGATGTTGCTGTTGTGGAAGGCTTGCAGAGCATTTGCCTGTCAGATGTTTAAAAGACTGGGTTGCAAATATGACTACTTTTACAACAGCAAAAGAAAAAAATCATCGATTTTTGAACTTTGCAATGAAAATTGTGGGTCAGAGTCAGCATTTATGCCACTTAGGAAGCTCTATTCAACGCAAGGGTTGAGGCTATTTTCCTTCCCCGAATAGGAAAAGGGGGGAGGGGGGGTGGGGGCAGTGAGGTGGGGGGAAGCAGAAGTCTGAAGATTGCCTTTGCAAAACGATCCATGAGCAACAAAGACAGTATTGTGCCTAGTATGATTAACATCATTGTGCTAAAACACAATTCCTCTGGCTATGTCACCCACATTATCAAAGGATTTGCCCGGAAGTAGGAGATCTTCTCAGAAGCTTTGAGATAGAATGATGTTTACATACACATCAAGCATTCCCTCAAGTGGTAGTTAAACACTAACAATCTGTTGAAAAGATTCACTGACAAAACTCTTACAGATGGCTACCACCACCCACTTAGCCTCTAAAAGACTTTTTTGGGACATTGAGATAATCCACTCAAGATTCACTGTGTCCAAAACAAGGAAAGAGGAAAACTCACTGAAACTTTCTTTGACACAGGGTGTTTTTTAGTCTCTGTTTTCACAAGAAGCAAGAGACTAAGAAAGTTCATAGCGACAAAGCAGCTACAGTCTTCCAGGGGGCTCGGTGATCTCAGAGACTCGTGAGCAGCAGACACCTGGAGATGTCTGTCATACACCTAACTTCCTATCATCTTCTCTAGAGGTCTTATTAGAAAGGCAAAAGACCACAGAAGAGTGGGGCAGAACTTCATGGAGTACTGCAGCAGATGCAGAGGGCCCAAAAGACAGCTTGAGAACCAGAATCTCAGATGCTGGTTGATGAACTGAGATGTGATAAAGGTTGGTGTTAGAATATAAATTCATGCTGCTGCACAGTGCTGTGCCACCAGTTTGAACTCATCTCCACAAATGGTGACACAGCTTCTTCCAGAGCACTCAAAGAACCAATCCACTTTGATTCCTACTTACGCTTTTTTTGCAAAAGTCCTTTTAGATTTAAGGGTCCTGCCTTATTAGTGCTGGTGAAGAGACAACACCATTTGTCCTCTTTGTTCACTTTGTGTTGCTCTGCATTTCTGAGGCTTCCCACAGGAGAAATAGTTTTATGTCCACCTGATTTTGAGTAAGGGCACAACCTTCCTCTGGGACTTGCCACCCAATGTCTTTTGCATCCCTTGCATCGCTTCTTCCTAATGTCTTCTGAGGCATTTGAAGTATAAAACTACACTTGTGGTGTTTATGAGGTTTATCTCACAACCTCATCTTAACAGAAGTCCTGCTTGACACAGGAATCACAACACTAATGTGCACCTCCCTCAGGAGGGTGTTTGCCTGATTTAATTTCAGGCTATGCACTGTATAATCCTTCTGGCTGAATGGATAATTTTTCCATCACAGGTACCCTGCATCTTAGGACAGAATTAGAACACATCTCACATATTAACATCGTGATTTGTAGTGTAATTTTGTACCATGAAAAGGCCATTATTTGTCACATAAAGAAGAAGCATTTGCAGCTGGAAATGTTTAATTATTTCTTCTTGGAATGACCTGGTCATTCAGTGTCTCACATTATCTTTGCCTTTTTGACAGAAGGAAATTAATAACATCAATAAGATACTAGCTTGTTAGATAATGAGCTCTCTAGATACCAGGTCTTTAGTTACATTCATCTTACAATTCCTAGTCTAATATTTAAAGCTCACCAGTTGGCCTCACTTCAGTGTTTGTAAAAGATGGAACTTCAGAGTCTTAAAATGAGAGATGATAAGTGTATCTCTGTATCTGTTTTAATAGCTCTCAGGCCATTTGCATGAGAATAAATGAAGGTTATGAAAACTTTCACAGACATGAGCAAACTATGACTACAATGAGAATTTTAATATCCGATTTAAAACTCTTGGTTTAATGTGGTAGTGATTTGTGCAATCATAATTCTTTTGAAGAAGTGGGGCTATATGCAGATAAAGTAAGGCAGGTTTTAGCTTTAACTTCATCTAGTGAGCCCGTTTTCTCTGATGTGGATGGGTTACTGTATCTGTACTTAGTACTGCCATTATAGTAATTACTGAGAATGTCCATCTCACAGTGCTACTGACCCCTCTCCTGTTCTTTCTTTTCAGGTCTGCAGTCTCATTCTCTCATTTCTTGTCTCTTTACAATGTTGGCTAAGTCTTTGACCCTTTGACATTTGACTCTTGTATCCTGGCATTTTTTTATGCTAATCAGTTCACTACAAAAAATAAGATGGACAAGCATTAATGGGCAATCAAATGGTAGCAAGTACAGTTCAGAGCATCTTCAGTTATAGACTGGAATCTTTGTTCTCTCCTTCCCTTTTCTTTTGAAAGATATTTCCCTGCTGATTAATTGAAACTAATTCTAACTGGGTAAGTTCTCATGCAGCTAATGGCTGGAAATTGGCTTCAGACACATCCTGCAGCCCGCAGAAACAGTGGTGACAATAACACAGGCCATTCCCAGCACCACCAAGCCACCTGTGGCTCAGACCTCAATGTGAGTTCAGATTCCCCAAAGAAAGCTGGAGAATGGAGCCATGGACCTCTCCTGGCAGGGTTGGATAATCCCCCCCTGCAAGCCCTCCTCTTGTTTACAGTGTCACCACAGCCACACCTTGAACCATTTCTCCCCTCAAATTTTAACCCAAACTTCAGCACAGTTCCCAAATGTGCCATTCTCATAGATTTCATGATGCAATGTGTACTGGAAGGCATGAGCTGAGTCTGTGCACTGTTGGTCAGCCTGCTGGTGACATCCAGCCTGATCAAATTTCAGGTATCTTTGTAAGAGAGGCAGCTGTGAATCTCCTGAACACCTAACAATGACAGGGGAAATATTTTGAGTCATTGTATCTGAACTTTGTGGGACAACAATGCTGCTAGCCCGTGTGGTCTTTCATTTGGAAGGGATGGTACAGCTCTCCCACAGGTTATCTGTGCTCAGGCCTATGCTGATAGTTGTTTCACCCTCAAGAGAAGATACATATTGGTGTAGCTGGAATCAAACTCTTCTTGGCAGTGGTACAGAATGGCCTCTTTATAGCTTGGGGGAGTTGAATCAGACACGAGAAAAATCTTCACTAAGGGGGTGATGCAGCCCTGAAATTCATTGCCCAACAGGGCTGAGACACCTCCATCCTTGGAGGCCTTTGAGACCTGGATAGACAAAACCACAGCTGAGCTGATCCAGTGTCAAATGCTCAGGGGCTGGAGTAGATGATCTCCAGGGGTTCCTTTATCATCACCATGCCTAGAGATGATTGCTGAAAAGGTGCTCATGCTTCCACAGCCACACGATTCTCCTCCCCTAATCTTAGAATCTGACTGTCTTGGACAAAAGCCATCCCTTTGGTATTTGTGTGCACAGTGTCTAGTGCAAGGGATCCCTGACCCCACACTGGAGTCCCTATTTGTCTTGCAGCTGAAGTAGCAATACTATGGCAGGTGAGCTCGAGGTTTCACACTACATCCCACTAGCATTTCACACTACAACCCACTAGCATTTTATTTTTCAAATGCTGTTAACAGCCTTTCATTCCTCAGCTGCTCTGTCTTCACTGACAACTTTTTTCCTTGAAGCAAAATCCACTGAGACAATTCTAACAGGCACGTCAGATATGAAAGTATAAAATACGAATGTTTTTATTTAAATTCCTGAGTGTCAATTTGCTTTTCCAGTAGGGTTCCAACAGTCAACTGCTCCTTTTTTCTTTTACTAGAGGAAGTTTTATACTCATTTGTATCAGAGAGAGGTGAGGCAAGTTTAAAGCTGGGAGAGCAGTTACAGCCTGCAAAGACAGCAAAGTACAAAATGGGCACAACACTTACAACACTTAATAAATGGCCATTAAAAAATATTGTCCAAGCTTCCAAAAAAATGTTAGCAGATATGATAGGATCTTTCCCAGGAAATATTTATGTAGCAAGATGGCCATCCCTAGCTCTCTTCTCTATAACTCTGAGAGGCATCTGCAAGTGCCTCTTACCCAGAAGAGAGGTTCTGGCAGTCAGAGTAAGGCAGCAGCAGGGATGGGAAGCTGTGGTCGTCGTGTGACCCCTGCTGGGAGGAAATAAATTATAATCAAATGTGGGAGAGGAAACGAGGTTTTCTGTTTGCAGTGATCGACACACTGTGACTGAATCAGTAAACTGCATAAATTAAATAACAACAGTGGCAGTGGAAGGAATAAATAAATGTGGGACAGAAGACACAAATGAGTAGAAATTGTTAATTAAAAACGTTCATTAACCAACAACTGCATTTTGTCAGAGAGGACTTCTGCCCTAGACGTGTCCTGATGCATGTCGCTGCCTATACGTCCCCAAGAGCTGAACCCTCCTGTGACGTATGACATGCTGACAACCTGCCTCCTTGTGCAGCTAAGCCCCATGCCCAGAGATCTCATCTTCCATTCCCAGTGACCAGGGCTCATGCAGGCTAGCATCCAAGCTGCTGCACCGGTAAGTCTGACACACCACATGAAGGTCATGCGTAAGTGCCAGGCTTAGACAAAGCTACTGGAATTTCCTAATGGTTCTGTCACTGCTACTGGCCACTGCAAACCCAGGCTTCAGTGACACAGAGCTGATCACAGTCCAGCATTGACCCCTAATTCCCAGACTGATCATGCTGCAGTCAATAGTATGCTATATTATACTTTATTTCAACACTCTGCAAATAAGACTGTTGAAGCTTCTCATCAAAATCATCACTCCTCCTGTGAGTCCCAACAGCTAGAGTAGCAATTTGGATGCAGTAATTGCATTCAAAATAGAGCTAGCCCTCCGCTCACTGAGCTGGAGAGGTTGTTTAGACTTACTTCTCATGGGTTTCTCAGCTTCTACATCTGCACTTTAAAGCTACAGACACTGAACACGTGCTTGCTATTAGCAAACAGTGGGCTCTTCAGAAAAATGGCAGTGGAGAATGACTTTTATAACAAACACAAATGTATGTATGGAAAATGCTGGTCATCAACAGCAAGCTAAGGGTTTGGGAAGCAATGTATCATTGCTATTTGATTGTTGATAGCCGTTGAATGCTCTTCTGATGCACTACTCACAGACTAAATACTTCTTTGTATTAAAGAAAGGGCAAATATTCTGTAGGTTCGTGGGCTTGCAGGCTCCAATTATAAATGGCTATCTCCAGTGTAACTTTTGGCACTGAAGTTCTTAAATATTTTAGTAAACTAAACACAGACAAGCAGAAAGTGTTTAACTTTTATCAAAACTAATAGGGAAGTTGAATTCAGGACAGGTGTGGTTTGGCCACACATATCAGGTAAGAGTAGAGCAATTTTGTAGAACGACTTTAGAAAGGAGACATTAATTTCCTTATTTTTAAATTTTTTTTACTAAAGAAATTATTATTCTCAAACTGGACTATCCCAGAAGAATAAAAACACATGTGAAAATGACATGGGCATTGGTGGACAGAAAGAAACAAACAGATGAGGTCATCTGGACAAAACCCTACCCCAACACAAGGAGCGTTCCAAGTTCTCCCACTTGATGCTGTGGTGGGATCACAGCCAGTGTACAACACAGACACAGGTGACCATAAAAGCACAGTGACAGGAATCAGCCAACTGTGGTTTCTTTTGTCTCTTTTCACACCTCACACACTATGCTTTTACCAATGCCTCAACCCTTTTAGCTGTTTCCACTGGTTTTAGCACTTTTCCTATCACAACATTTCACGTTGCCATTCCAAATCAATTCCACTCTGCGCCGGGTTCTCTCCTTTTCTGACCTTTTCAGAATGAATTAAGATGAACACAAGCAGGTGTACTGCTCTGGGAAAGGGTGCCCCCTGTACAGTTGATCAGCAAAAGCAGCAGTACTTTGAATTCAGACTTGAAAGGAAAAAAGTGAATTTAAATTCATTTTCACATACACTATGTTTGCAAAACACTTTAGTTCAGTTTTCAAAGATATAATAAAGAGAGAGTAAGTACGAGCTATGGCAGCTCTCATTATCCTTTCTCTCTAAAAAATACAAACTGGAAGTTGCACAGAAACAACCATCAGAGGGTGCATATACACCATCAGTCTGGCTTGATCCCTATTTCAGCCTTAGGTCCTGGTACCACAGCTGCCCATGCTGTGTTCATACCAGCTCTGGAACACCAAGTTCCTACCAAGCGCCACCCGCTCTCCCTGAGGATTCAGCCCCAGCCTAAAGAATGTGGGCCAGGCCTCATTAAATAGGCTGAAGGAGGAGAGCTTCCAGCTCACAAAAATTGCATGGATATACTAAAAATCTTCATTTCCTAGAAGAGGAAGTCTTACCCTTAACATTTATAGATTTATTTAAATGTGAAGTATGTTTCCATCTCTGTTGATAGATGCTTTGAGATAAGAATAGACTTGCAAGGTATAAGGCTTTTTTTTGTTTGTTTGTTTGCTTGCTGCTACAAAGCCCAGGAGAAAAAAAGAATCAGACAAGAAGGATTTAAAATATAAATGTAGTTATAATTTAAATTGCTGCAGTACCAATTTAAGGAAGCCTTTTTATTCAGACCAACATTGCAAGTCTCATTTGAGGTAGCAGACTTGAGGGTATATTTAAATTATTGCATAAATCAGGAAAATAAAAGATTAATAATATTTATAAACTACTTATACATTAATAATATTTATATACTATATTCTAAGACTGAAGAGTATCTCATTGTTAATAGAAGAATCGACCCTGGAAACTTTGGGGTCAGCAGTTTCCACCTGTATATCAGTAGCACACACCATCCAGAATTTTATTAGAATATTTAAGGAAATCATAGACACATGTATGTTGTATATATATAGTTCTATGCATAGATATAAACATACTAGCATATTAAAAAAAAAGGAGACAGACAGGTCTCTCGTGGTTGGAGATTTAAAAGGCTCTCAGCTTTCTTAAATGAACAGCTTAGTGATCTGATCTACTAACTGCTTACAGCATCAAGTCTACAACTCACTACACCAGTCTCAAGGTGTAGTGACAGCCACAGGCAGAATCTCTGTGTAAAGAAAGGAAGAAGCCCAAAATAAAAATAAATATTACCAAGAAAAGGACTTGTGATTTCTTATGCCGTCATTACTGCTGTGCTGAACTAATTAATAGCAAACTCCTGGCCACTTGGCTTTAGTGAGCTCTAAGCCAGTCTTGGATTTCACACACTGTCACATACATCAGACACAGAGCCAGGAGCTACCACAGATAGAAAACAGGAGACCCTGTCCAAAATCTCCTAGGTTTTGCACACTTAAGCACGCACCTGAATCCAGACTGCAGGCAGGCACGTGAGTAAGAGCAGGATACCTGATCTGTGTGTCTGTTTGCAAGAAGGCCTTGCTCACCCTTTCATAAAATGCCATGACCTTCTTTTCTGTCCTGGTAGTGCCTGGAAGACCAGCCTGAGAGTCCACTTCTAACACTGTACTCCAGCACATCACTTGCCAAAGCGCCCTAGATGCCTGACTGCCAACTGTTCTGAGCAGAGCTGAGGCTGGGGGAGATCTGCAGCACTCTCAGGATGAAATTTCAGCTGCAATTCCAGCACTTGTAGTTTTTAATCCTACAAACAAGGACTTTGTTTCATTCATTTTCCCCACACACAAGCATGAAGCTTACGCTGGTCTCAGTGCAAGCAGCAGCAAGGAATTAATTCAACTTCACCACAGCCCAGAGCTCATGGCTGGAAAGTGAAAGGTTATAAATGAGTCATATTCAGATTTGTCCACACAATGGTCCAGATGCCTTCCAATCACATGTTTCCATCCACAAATACCAAATGCTGCTCCATTAGAATTGAACAGAACTTGAAAATTGTATCAAGAAGCAATCAGCTAAGAGAAAATCAAGGGCTGATGCAAAAGTCAGAATAAGACATTTATGATTTTGTGGCTGTGGTAGCTTTCATGATCATTGATCTAGCCATGACTGTGTTTCTATGGCTATTAAAGAAGAAAATTGAACGTGTTTTGTAGACTTCAGTAAGAAAGTGTTTTGTCCAGCTATAAAAGATAAAAAGTGGAAGTTCCCCTATCACATAAAATGAGATAGATAGAAATGTTCTCTTGGACAAGCTCAAGGACACTTGCATGGATTTATTTCACAATCGTGTCTCTCACAATTCAAAGAGGTTTACTCAGGTCAACAGAGAAGTAACATACCAAGCTTCATCTTCAGAATTTGGCTGCCTTTCATTTACGGCTGCCAGAAGGCTGCAAAACCAATATTGTTATGCTAGAAGGGGAAATTACTTTTTCCACTCCCCTCTTAATTAAAAAAAAAAAGTCATGTTTTAGTAAAGCAATCTGTTGTTGGATTGAAGCCAAGACAGAATAACATAAACTGAAAAGTATCAATCTGAGGGTTTGATCTTTTACCCTTAGTGCCTATGGAAGTTCCATACTCTAAGTTATCTTCTTTGAGCCCAGATCAGTACCACTTGTTGGACAACACTTGGAGACAAACTTGTTCTGAAGTGTTCTGCTGAACAGAGGTAGTTCCATGGCGTTAGCCTGTGCACAGTTGCCCACTACTTTACCTGCTTTATCACATCCACAGATCCATATCCACAGATTTGTTAAACATTCATAGAGCAATGATGGAAAGTATATTCTGATCACTGGAGATGCCTCTTTAGTAGTAAATACGAACTGTAGTAAATAATCATGAGATTAAAGAGATTAAAGCATATGAATACGAAATCACAGAATTGTTGAGATGGGAAGACACTGCCAGAGACTGTCTAATACAACCCCCTGCTCAAAGCAGGGTCAACTAAAGCAAGTTGTTCTGGACCCTGATCAGGAAGGATTTGAATATATCCAAGGATGAAAACACCTGAATCTCCCAGAGCAACACCTGTCAGTGTTAATCTTCACAGAAAAAAAGTTTTTCATGTGTTTAAATGGAGTTTACTGTATTTCAAGTTTTGTGCTACAGAGACTCTAGTACTGACTGCTTTACTCTCCACCCCAGATATTTATACACTTGAATAAGACCTCCTTGAGCATTCCAGGCAGAACAGTTCCAGCAACCTCAGCCTCCTATCAGACATGAGATGCTCCAGTACCTTAACCATCTCAGTGGCCCTTCACTGGACTCATTACACTAAGTCCATGTCTTTCTTTTACCACGAGCCCAGAACTGGACACATAGCTCTAGATGTGTTTCACCAGTGTCAAGTAGAGGGGGGAGAATCAACTCCCTAAAACTTCTGTCAATGCCCTTCCCTGTGTGGCCCAGGATGCCGGAACTATTGTTCAATTTTCTAATACTTACAGTATTGACATCCTACAGAAACTGTTCATAAAAAACTCGGTGTCTTCACCTGCACTTGACTTTTTATACAGGAAACCCAACTGTTTATATACACAGGAGTTATGTAATGGAATCCAAATAAAAGAAGACCTCTGCTCAAGAATGTATGGCTTAAAGAAAAATCCAGTCTCCTCAACAAAAATCCTTTGTCTAAGGGCAACTGGGAAAGCACACAAGACCTGGTTATCTTCAGGCAACAGTATCTCATAAAATTCAAACATGACAACCTAAGCTATTTCTAGTACCTAAGATTATACAACAGTTTCCCCTGTATTTCTGAAGTTGTTTGAGCTAGATAAAACAAATAAATTTAATCTGTTGAAATAAAATAATAACATTGTTAATCTGATTGGGGGCCCCAAACTGGCTGCAGATACGGTGCAGCATGCCCTAAGTGAAAGGAATAATCTCTTCCTGCGATATACAGCAATGCTTTCTGTGTGCTTTCTTGGGTATTGCTACTGCAATTTGCAAAGGGGAAATATTCTAACAGATTGTAAAAATCTCTGTCCTTACAGCTTTTCAAGATCTGACTGAGCTAAGTCCTGACAAACGTGGTTATATCAGAGAGCTGAATGTGTTTTGAGCAAATGGCTGGACTGACAACCCCCCAGGATTTCTTGCATCCTGAATAATTCCATGACTTGATGGTTCAGAGTATTATATTTCTTCTCTTAAGATATTTACAGTGTTTGGAGACCTGAAAGGCTATGCATTCCCATATCGACAATAAGTTCTTTCTGCAGCTTTGTTGTACATTTCTTACTTTATCTGTAACTGTTGCAATGAAAGGAGCAAGAAATAGTCTCATTTGAAAGTGGAAATGCACTCAGAAAATTCACTGATGTTATCTACATATAAATAATTTCTCCTTTTCCTCACGAGTGTCAACAAAAGGTGAGTAAGTTCTTGTATGACCACCTGAGGACATTTTCAATCCTTGCAACCTGCCAAAATGGGAGATGGGAAAATATATCAGAGCCTTACCCTATCCATTCTGTGTGTCCTCTGTGTGTCCCATTCCCCTTTTCTTTCTTCTGGTTGGTTTTTTTTTTGGATACTCAAAGGATTTGAAATTTCCCTGCCTCCCCAAAGTAAGTTAGATATGGAATAGTTCCAGAAAGAGCTTTAGCTCTTTAGCTTAAAACACATCTGCTTCCTTGAATATGCTTGCTTTTTAGATAATAATTTCACAAAGAATTTCACATTATACTAAAGATTTTATGAGGAAAACACAACTGAAATGCTTTTAACAATTGGGAGGAGTAGAAAGTTATTCTCTACGGAGAAGAAGGTGTTACAGGATAAGAAAAGCTTTTATAATGCAATCCAAATCCAAACAACATCTACTTCACTTCAAATTTCACTTCAGTCTTTCCTCCCAAGCGTTTTGCAGAGCTTTACAAACAGAAAAACAAGTTTAGTACAGAGTAACCTTGGAAAAAAAACCTCCAGGACTTCAGTTTAGTATGGAAATACCATCACTGCTTTAATCAGCTTTTGGACTAAATCTGCCAAAAGCAAAACTTACAAATAACTTTCCCTTAAAATTCTCCATTAAGAAATAAGTTTTATAATTTAGATAAAGAAGAAAAAGTATTCAAGAAAATCTGGCCAGTCAAAACTGGAGGAAAATTGAAGGATCTTCATAGAATCATAGAGCAATAGAATCATTAAGGTTGGAGAAGACCTCCAAGATCATCTAGTCCAACCATCCCTCTACCACCTACATTACTTACCAAACCATGTCCCTAAGTACTTCACACAACCTTTCCTTAAACACCCCAAAGGACAGTGACACCACCACCTCCTTGGGCAACCCATTCCAAGGCCTAACCACTCTTTCTGAGAAGAAATTTCTCCTAATTTCTAACCTGAACCCCCCATGGCACAACTTGTAGCCCTTCCCTCTTGCCTTAACACTAGTTATCTGTGAGAAGATGGATTTCCAGCTTACCACAACCTCCTTTCAGATAGCTGTAGAGAGCTGTAAGGTCTCCCCTGTCCCTCCTCCTCTCCAGACTAAACAGTCCCAGTTGTCTCAGCCACTCCTCACAAGACTTGTGTTCCAGACCCTTCACCAGCCTTGTTGCCCTTCTCTGGACATGCTCCAGGACCTCAATGTCTTTCTTGTAGTGAGGGGCCCAAAACTGAACACAACATTCAAGGTGCAGCCTCACCAGAGCTGAGTAGAGGGGGATGATCACCTCCCTGGTCCTGCTGACTATGCTATTCCCGACGCAAGTCAGGATGCCATTGGACTTCTTGGCCACCTGGGCACACTGCTGGCTCAAGTTCAGATGAGCATCAACCAACACTCCCAGTTCCCTTTCCTCTGTACAGCTTTCCAGCCACCCTGCCCCAAGCCTGTAGCATTGCCTGGGGTTGTTATGACCAAAGTGCAGGACGCAGCACTTTGCCATGTTGAGCTTCATGCCACTGGCCTCTGCCCATTGATCCAACCTGTCCAGCTGCCTCTGGAGGGCCTTCCTACCCTCTGGCAGACCGACACTTACCCCCAACTTGGTGTCATCTGCAAACTTACTGAAGGTGCACTCAATTCCCTCACCCAAATCATCAACAAAAATATTCAAGACAATGTGCCCAAGTACCAACCCCTGGGGAACACCACTTTTGATCGGTCAACAGTTGGATTTAACTCCATTCACCACCACTCTCTGGGCCTGGCCATTCAGAGAGTTTTTAGCCCAGCAAAGAGTGTACCTGTCTCAGCCATGGGCTGTCAGCTTCTCCAGGAGAATGCTGTGGGAGACTGTGTCAAAGGCTTTGCTGAAGTTATAGGAGACGAGGTCAAGCAGGCAGGACTTGCCTTTCATGAATCCAATCTTTTTTTCCCTTTGCTGTGCATTCACACACATACACAGAGTACCGACCCTCTATTCTAACCTCCAGCACCACAGCTCTCTTCATTCTCCTCTTACACTCTTTTCCCCAGCAGACAAGAACCCAAGCCTTGCAACTCCTATTTGCTTCAATTCCCAATAATTCCTCCACAACTGTTAGTAATCAAAGTAACCACCTTTTTCTCATGAAAAAAAAAGACTGTCCACATGGTCTTTTTTTTTAGCAGCTTAACTACACCTATTATAAAAGCCAAATAACACTATACCTTTTTTTTGCATGCTCAAACCTTCACAATCATTTGTGAAAATTGCAGTTAGAAGCAGGCAGGTAAAGACATGTTGAACTCTGTATAAATTTCCACTGTTTAACCCAAGAACCTACATTAGCTTTTATGATCTTCATTACAACAGTCAGGTTCCTCTCCTCATAGTCTGAAGCAATGGAAGTGACACTGAGCACAGCGCTCACCAGCTGCAGCCTTACAGGCAGACAAAAGAATATCATATGTATCACTTACATTTTGACACGTTTATCAGTGGGCAGACAACCTCAGACAAGTTGCATTTACCTCCTGGCACGTCACTCTCAGGCCTCTGAGCAAGGGAAACCATGTGATGTTGAAGCACAATGGCTTCTATCACATCCACTCCTTGCTTGGCAAGGAGAGATTCACCCTCGTATGCCTCCTCAGAAGTATCAACCTTATTTCTAAGCCTGGGGGTATGCCAGTCACTCTGCAAGACCCCCTGTGTTCATTTGGCAGCTCTGTGTGTGTGTGTCAGTGTTTATACCACAGTGCCCATGTGTACAACCCACAGCCAAGGCAGCCTGAGAAAGTTGACTGTCCTAAGAAGACAACCAAAGAGCAAAAATTCATTTACAGAACAAAATCTTCCTCCTTAATCTGTGCTTGCACAAGGGGCTCAGCAGGGACGATTCCCCATATCACCTTTTGTTGAAGCTTATGAGGCAGAGTCATCACCTTAACATCCTGCCCCAGGCCTTGGTACAACAGTTCATGTCAGTGCCTGGGTGCACCAGCAAGCCTACAGGCCTAAGGCCTTTCCTGAGTGGAAGTGGGAGAAGCTGGGTCAGGTCCCAAACTCCCAGCTTTCCGGTGACAAAGTTTAGGAGGGCGAACAGCTCCAAATACTTAACAAACAGGAGCAAACAGGCCCCACAGGGGAAATGCAAAGAAGTTGTTTTTAAATGCAGTTTTTAAAAGCAGTTTGCAAAGCCCCTCTCTTATTTATTTATATCCAGAATAGCAAAGACCAAGGATTGAAAGAGAGGTGTCATCAGGGAGGGACTGGAGACCAATAAATATTCTGCATTAGAAAGCAAACAAGCCAAAACAAGGTGCTTTTTGCTCTGTGAATATTCCCTGTAGGTCTCATTAACTGTCAGAAATTAAACAAAGATATAAACATTTTCCATGGTGGCTCTGGCTGCTGGGAGCATTCACATTGATGTCACCGTTTCTGAAGTGATTCAGAGCAACTTGCAGGCAGCAGTCAAACGAACCTTCCACTGACAGTAATACCATCTGCTGTCATTTTACATTTTAATTATGTTCCCTGTGCTGCAGCAGTGCTCAGCCTGTGTGACCTTCCTGGTACCAAAGTGTCAGACAGAAAAGCCCAGGCTTGGCTTTTATGTTTGTTTTTGATGAGTTCTCAGAGCGACCTTGCTCACCCTGGGGAGAAATGGGCCAAAACTTGGGTTTTGATGTTACTGCACTTTAAACTCCACCTCTGCTAGCAGCTTTGGGAACCCTCAGGTAGGCAGGTATTGTTTTTATCTCTGCTTTTCTGGAACTGGGATACGAGGGGAGTTACTCTGGATCACCTCTTTTATATCACATTCCATGCCTCTGAGACACAGAAACTCAAAAACACAGCAGTGGCTTACGCAGCCCAAACAAACACCCCAGCAGTCCCAGGAGGTGCTCAAACATTTTTAAAAATCCAGATGAGCTACAGAGGGTGAATACACAGGGGTCAAGTTGAACGCAATTATAAGTACAGGAACCCATCCTCTGATAAATTAAGTCCCCCTGCACTTACAAAAGGAATAAAATTAAGAGCCTACCTGCCCAGCTAAGAAACACCTCAACAACTATGATCTTCATGGTATTCAGCCCTTCCACTTCTCACTGAACCTGGCATTACAGCTCCGTAGGGAAGCCAACCATTAATAGTTTTCATCAGTGAAAAGAGAACATCAGGATGAGGAATGAGAATCTAGGGCACAGTGTCACTGTGGATAAGATGAAACCAAACAAGTTAATTGCTGATTTGCCATTTCTCAACTTGTTTCAAAAAGCAGGAGTATCAGTGATCTGTGCTTTTTTAAAAGGAAATTAAATGTAGACGCTGAATTACATGAGTGTAGCACTAGCCCAATTAATACACTATCCCTGCTATATAACATTCCACATATTATAAGCAACAGAAAAAACATTATATTTCTGAAAAAAATACAATTCAGCCTATCAGAATGAAACTGAAAGTTTCTATTAAACAGGGCAAAAACTGAATCTAGAAAGATCTGATCTCTTGATTTGGGCACCATGCTCTCACCACTCCTAAGGAGGCCTGGGTCCCTCTGATAGCTTGGCTTCCCTTTGCATTTACTGTCGCATGTAAGTAAACATTAGTAATTATTCTGTGAAAGAACAATTTAACAAACTTTGTGCAATTGACTTTAAGCTTGGAAGAGGGTACAGCTGAAACCAGGAGTTTAGAGCAAATACCAAAGGAAAATAGCAACTTTGCCTACAATCTCCTTCAGCTCCCACGGGATTGGTCTTGATTTTGCAGCAATGAAGAAGTGAGCAGTGAGAATTTTTTAACACTTTATAGAAATTTGCAGTACAATTTTGTTTTCAGAATGAAAGCCAGAGCTTTACAAAGCCCCATTCTACTATGGCTTTATAAATAATAGAACTCTAAAAGTCCTATAAGCACCATTGTAAAATATTTTTGAGTGATTTCTTTCAGAACTGAACCTAATTAGATATGCCAGATGTCCTCTCAGTATTTTCTCCAGCACAATTTAAACAGGTAAGAAAAAACCCCCAACCTGTGGTCAGCGGCTCAAAGCAAATTGAATTGGATTACTGCAGATGAAAACATGGTTGCTCTTTTTGTTGCACTAACTATTATATAGAAAAAGACCTTGGAGTCAAGCAGGAAATCCAGTGTTTTCACTGGAAGAAATCCAGGCATGTGGAGCTTACCTACATATCATTTGTATAAGTAGTCCATTCTTACTGCCCAGCTTTCTTAGACCAAACAGATGAGGTTTAAGATGAGTTTTGAGAAACCACTGCCTCTGAGGAAGGAACCCATCAGTAACCTCACTCAATATGGCTGCTCCCCTGTTCTCACCATGTGTAGTTTCATGAGAAAGATTGTTCAAGGATCCTTCCTAATTCATTAAGTAGTGACAGAATGTTGGTAGGAAAAGTCAGGCCTCAGTCATATGCAATTTATTATGTATGTAGTTCTGGCAGTGGAAAAAGCAATCTGGGTAGAAGTAGAAAGCAGCGGTATACATACACATGTATATGAAGATACTGGCCTGAGGCAATTCTAAATATGTATTTAGTGACTACAGAAGTCCAGCATAACCTGCATAAATAGGACATGAGATTACTGAACACTGAATAATGATAGGGCTAGTTACTGAGCTTCCCTCTGTAGCAAGTGGAGAGGAAGAAACCAAAAGCAATGTTTCCACAAGACAACATGCATGGTTTTGGATGGGAAAATAGTCATCTAGCTCCCCAAACTCCATACAGTGCATATAAGCAACAGACTTAGATATCATGCAAAGGTTTAATTACATGTGATAAATCTAACCCTAACTTTTGTTAATGCCTTCAAGATCCCTTTCAAACTTTCTATAGCTAATTAATGAATAGCCAAAGATCTGTCTCCATCTTCTTACAGACTTCAAACTAGGATGGGAAACCATCCTTCACCTACCTGAACAGGACGAAGAAATGGGCTGTCTGGAATCGTATTAACTTCAACAGGGTGAAATGCAAGGTCTTGCATCTGGGGTAGAACAACCCCATGCCCCATTGCAGGCTGAGGGCCAACAGCCTGGGCAGCAGGTCTGTGCCAGCACTGTGCTCTGGTGGCAAAGGAGGCCAGCCCCAACCCTGGCTTTATCAGCAAGTAGCCATCAGGTTCAAGGAAGTGATGCTTCCCATATTCATCATTTGTGAGATGGTACTAGAATATTGTGCCCAGTATTGTGCTGTCCAGTATGAGAAGGACATAGATGTCGTGTACAAAGTCCAGTGAATACCACCAAGCTGGTCAGGGGCTGGAGCACTGGACATAGAAGAAGCTGAGATAGCTGAGTCTCCTCAGTCAACAGAAAAGATGTCTCAGGGAAAACTTCATTGCTGTTTACAAATACTTGACTGAAGACAGAGAGCAGATGGAGTCAAACTTCTCAGAGGTGAACAGTGATGACAGACAACAGACACAAGTTAGAATATGGGTGCGGTGGGTTGACCCTGGCTGGAGGCCAGGTGCCCACCAAGCCACTCTATCACTCCCCCTCCTCAATTGGACAGGTGAGACAAAGATATAATGAAAGGTTCTCATGGATCAAGATAAGGGCAAAGAGATTGTTTAGCAATTACCATCAAGGAAAAACAGACTCAACATGGGGAAATGAATTTATTTTATTACCAATCAATTCAGAGTAGGATAGTAAGAAATAAAAATAAATCTTAGAACGCCTTCCCCCCACCTTTCCCTTCCTGGGCTCAGCTCTGCTCCTGACTTTCTCTACTTCGTTCTCCTGTGCAGCACAGAGGATGGGGAATGGAGGCTGTGGTCACTTCATCACACCTCGTTTCTGATGCTTCTCCATTCTCACTCTCTTCCCCTGCTCCAACCTGGGATCCCACCCACAGTCCTTCACAAACTTCTCCAACATGGGTCCTTCCCATGGGCTGCAGTTCTTTTCCAGCATTGCTCCTTTTCAGGACTGGACTACTCCAGCATGCCCCCCCCCAACAGGGTTAAAAGTCCTGGCAGCAAACCTGCTCCAGCATGGGCAGGTTACCTGCAAGGGGTCCCAGCCTCCTTTGGGTGTATCCACCTACTCTGGTGTGGAGTCCTTCATGGGCTGAAGGTGGATATCTGTTTCACCATTAACGTCAATGGGCTGCAGGATGACAGCCTGCCTCACCATGGTCTTCTCCACAGGCTGCAGGGGAATCTCTGCTCCAGCACCTGGAGTGCCTCCTCCCCCTCCTTCTTCACTGACTTCCAGAGACACAACTCTGGCATGTCTGAAACATGTTGGAAAGGGAATACAAATGTGCAAGTGTTCTGCACGGCAGAGAAACACAAGACTTGTAGTAATGTGTCAGAGATAGTTTGAACACAGATAAATAAATACAAGAATTTGCTTTTAAGATAAGAAAATACACAATATCAGGCAAGAATTTCTTCAGCTTCTGTCCCAGCACTAGACATAAACAACTTTTTAATATGTTTTTAGAATTCAATAAAATAAAATTAAAATAGAATGCTATCATAAGGTACCTATGAATAGGGATACTTCAAATGCTAACACATAAAATGGAAACAAAGCAAAATTGTGATTGAAAAGTGAAATACAAACCTAACACATGAGAAATAAAACAAATACAGTTTCTAGTCATAAAAAATGCGTTCTCATTAAAAATTGGTGCCATTCTTTTAAAGAGAGCCTATTAGAAAGGCCCTGAAATTAATAACATGACATGTTTTATACAATAGCACAACTGAGTTCTGCAACTTTCAGCTTGCAGCATGTTTTTGGCAAAGCAAAATCTGTAAAAAATGAGTTTAATAACATATACCTGTCACTTCTCTAAAAGATTACTTTTCAGTAAATAAAAAGGTAAACATGCTAACATTTATGGAGGGGCTTCAGCACAAAGTGGACAGCCCTTTATCACATTTTGCTGACAAACTCTATTCAGTCATCCTGGTTTAAAACCATTATGTTGAAATACAGCATACCATTTCCTTTCAGACGAATGATGAAATGACTCTGTTTAACAGCCTTTTGTACTCTATCACAAAGCAGGTCATAATTCTCCTGTACATCTCTGAACAGGGGTAAATACATAATTATATGTATGCAATAATTAAAGTACCGTATCTGATAAAGACAGTAGAACAGATGTATTTCCTACCATAGCTGGTCTTTAACCACTTTCTAAGCAACAGGGAAAGTGGCCTGCAATTGCTGCAGAAGCTAAATGCCCAACTTCCACTATATTTCAGAGTATTCAGCATGCAAATTGCTTAGGAGCTCCAGAAAAATTGCCACCTGATTTTTTGGAAGCTCTATCTTTCATGGAAAACTGAACTGGAGGCAGGGTTTGGGATTGCTACCATGAACGTGGCCCAGCTCCCAGTGTCCCTTCCGTAACTGCGCAGCATGTTGGCTGGAAGTGCTAAGAAGGGAGAAGAAACAATAAAAGCAATTTCAATTGAAAATTACTCAAATTAAAATAATAGAAAGCTGAAGCATCAAAACCCAATAGCAAACACCCCCCACCTCCCAACAAAACCCAACCAAAACCCTGTATTAATATTGCTTAATATTTTGCTAATATTCCCCACACGTATGTCCAGACATCCCTGAGATTAGCCCACTCATATTTATATAAAAATTACAGAGTTGTGTGGTCCAGGAAAAAGGAAAATTGGAAGAAATAACATTCTCTTGGAGTACTCATCTCCAGAAAGAGACAATTCATTCACAGGTTGGCACAAGCTTCCTGCACCAAGCCTTGCGTGTGATGATAACTGTGCAGTGCCAGCAGCATGCACTGGTATACTGTTTTCGTAACTGAAGACAGTTTAGAAGTGTAAGTGTTCTCACCACCTTCCTGTTCCTGCCACTAGATATGAGAAGCTTATTTTTCATTTTTGGAGGTGGGGGTCTTAAATATTTCCTTCTCTCTGAACTGAGTACTGCCTGAAGATTGTGGCACAGCTAACAAAATGGATTTACCAAAACTATCCAATGTTTCAGCCATTCTGAAGAACATAACCTGCAACAGAAAAAGCTGGCTGAAACAGCATAAAAAACACAGTATGATTCAAGCACACCAACTTCTCCAGGCTCATGGTATCCCAATGTTTTCTGGCTGCAATGTTAGGCCTTTCTCCTAGGTGAATGCTACTGTTTTTAAAATACCCTTTTGACCAGGCTTTATGGAATACTGTTCTTGTTGCTCACATTTTGCTGTTTAAAAGCCTCCTCATGAAAGGCAGCCTTTCTGTCACAGATGCATATTCCCATGCAGGGATGGAAAGAATTAAGTTGCAATTAATTGTAAAGATAAACCTGTTAAGATGGTGCTCTAGCACCACAGGCAAAAAACATCAAGGCAAACAAACGGAACTAATCTTGCACAGAGTGAGTGCTTTTATATTTCCAAATT
The DNA here is from genome assembly GCA_022605575.1 of Laterallus jamaicensis coturniculus. Classification (NCBI taxonomy): domain Eukaryota; kingdom Metazoa; phylum Chordata; class Aves; order Gruiformes; family Rallidae; genus Laterallus; species Laterallus jamaicensis. The sequence goes on along the minus strand of JAKCOX010000023.1, from coordinate 7,558,266 downwards.
TACTCTAGCAATTCCAGCTGAAATTGAGGAAAATCTTTACTGTGAGGGTGGCAGAGCCCTGGAGCAGGCTGCCCAGAGAGGTTGTGGAGTCTCCATCTCTGGAGATATTCAAAACCCATCTGGATGCTCTTCTGTGCAGCCTGCTCTAGGTGATCCTGCTTTAGCAAGCGAGTTGGACTAGGTGATCTCCAGAGGTCCCTTCCAACCCCCAGCCTTCTGTGATTACGTGAAACAATAAACAGGCACAACCATTATAGAGGCTAAGACCAATTTTTCCTAACCATAATAGAGATTTACAAAACCAGCAAGAAATACATCGAGTTTCTCATTAAGCAACAAAAAGAAGACACTACTCTGAAAAATGCTCAACTCACTAAAAAGAATGACATGCTTTTTAGGGAAATCTAATTGTTACTTTACTGATAGTTATCAGGAGTACTAATGTAATGGGCTATAGGCTGAGCTGATACCAACGGGGTCAGCTCCACTCCTTTCTGGTCAGCTCCACTGACTTGACCAGAACTATTTATGCTCAAAAATTTAGACCACATTCTTCTTGTTATTTAAAAAGGATAAAGCATTGGAACTGTTAGAACAGCAAGCCTTTCTGTAACTAGTATGTATGCCAGCTGAGCAACACTAAATAACAGCCCATGCTACCTTAATTATGCAAAATACAGTTCTGGGTACTGTGAGCTGAAAGTGTGAGTCATGATTACATAGGTTGTCATATAGGATGATGATGCTATGCATTGCTGACAAGCTTTGTATAAATCTTGCTCCTTCCAAAGCATTTTGCTTTGACTGTGAAAGTTTAACTGTTCACATCAACCGTTTGCACCAGGCAGTTCATTACTTCATGGTACTGCCCTAAGAGTCATTCAAGGCAGAAATGGCACAGGTGTTTTACTCTGTATTATAATAATCTTGCCTTTCCAGATGTCAAAGTCAATCATTCATGTGTACTCCGGGTGATTGCAACTGATTGACTCGGGTAGGGATTCTGAAAATGCGCTCAAGAGCTCAGTCAAAAATAGATTTTGATGATACGTTGCTGAGTTATAAAGTACTTCTCGCAGCTTTCAGGATGCTGTGCAAATACCTTAGAATAACAGGCATTCAAATCAACCATAAATACTCAAGCAATACTTATGTTTCACCCCACAGATATCTGTTGGTTTGGGCTGGGATAGAGTTAATTTTCTTCCCAGTAGCTGGCATGGGGCTATGGTTTGGATTTGTGCTGCAAACAGTGTTGATGACACAGGGACGTTTTCATTATTTCTGAGCAGCGCTTACACAGAGTCAAAAATCTTTGCTGCTTCTCACTCTGATTCACTAGCCAGTGGGAGGAAGGTGCACAAGAAGTTGGGAGGAGACACAGCTGGAACAGCTGGCCCCAGGTGACCAAAGGAATATCCTATACCGTATGGCATCATGCTCAGCATATACAGCTAGGGGAAGAAGAAGAAGGAAGGAAGGATGTTCAGAGTGATGGCATTTGTCTTCCCAAACCACCATTAGGTGTGACGGAACCCTGCTCTCCTGGAGATGGCTGAAATTCTGCCTGCCCGTGGGCAATGGAGAATGAATGCCTTGTTTTAGTTTGCTTTGCTTGCGTAGTTTTTCCTTCAGCTGTTAAACTGTCTTTATCTCAACCCGGAAGTCTTCTCACTTTTACATTTCTGATTCTCTCCCCTATCCCACCAACAAGCAGCTGCATGGGGATCAGCTACTGGCTGGGGCAAAACCATGACAACATATTACGCTGATTCATTTGAAAAAGTAAATAAATTCAAAATTATCATTAGAAGAAGACCAAAATATTTAACCAGAATCCACTCTGACACTTCTTATATAACAGAATTTCTTAAGACTGATTTAAATAACTTCAGTGCAGTATGAATTACTGTATGTATTAGGCAGATTTTGGTGGCTGATGCTGAAGGCAGAACAGGATCTTGGGAATAGCTGGGACAGGGTTTCCATTTCCCATCCTCACTGGCACATTCTGGCTTTAGAGAATATGCTGCATTTCATCCACTCTTCACTTTCATCCACATAATGTAAATCCTGGTCCAAGTCTAACACAAAATTCCTGCCTCCTCTCCAGCCACCCTGATGTGCATTCTCTTTGTTGGCAAAAGGACCTTGACAGGAAATAGACTGTACCATGTTAATCCTTAGGCTTCCCTGAAAAATGTTTTTTGGATTTGTGTTTTTGAATGAGATAATACAGATTTCTTCCCATGGTTCGCAAAACAAATTTTGTTAGGATTAACAGCAGAGGCAGTTGTGGTGGTTTGACCTTGGCTGGAGGCCAGATGCCCACCAAATCCGCTCTATCACTCCCCTTTTCAACTGGACAGGGGAGAAAATATCTATTGAGAGGCTCAGGAGTCGAGATAAGGACAGGGAGAGATCATTCTGCAATCAATGTCATGGACAAAACAGACTCAGCACAGAATAAAGGAAAGAAACTCTCTAATTCATGACACCACACTGCACACCCAGTGACACCAGAGTCGGGAAATGAGAAGTGTGACCAGATCATAAAGCACCTTCCCACACCTCTCCCTTCTTTGCAGACTTCACTTCAGTCATGATTTTGCTCCCCTCTTCCCCCTGCATTGTGGCACAGGGATGGGCAGGGAATAGGGGAATTAGGGTTTTGGTCAGTTCCTCAAGAGCTGTTCTCCTTCTAAGCTGGGCAGGGAGGGAAGGGCATTCCTCACACCCGTTCCCTGCTGCAGCATGGGGTCCCACCCACGTGAGACAGTCCTCCACAAACTTCTCCACGAGTCCTTTCTGTCAGGGCTTCAGCTCCTTACCAACTGCCTCCACACAGCTCCCTTCCATGGGGTGCCAACCCTCAGGCCCAGACTGCTCCAGCCTGGTCTCCCACAGTCTCACAAGTCTCCTGCAGCAAACCTGCTCTGGCATGGGCAGGTTTCTCCATGGGCTGCAGGTTTCGCTGCCAGGAGCTTGCTCTAATGTGGGCTTTCCTTAGTGGCACAGTATCCATCAGGTGTCTCCAAACTGTAGATGGGATCTCTGCTCCCCCTCATTATCCATGGGCTGCACGGGGACACCCTTTTCACCATGGTCTTCTCCGCAGGCTGCAGGGGAATCTCTCTCCCCAGCACCTGAAGTGCCTCATTCTTCCACCCCGCCACTCCCCACCCCAATCCCGCTCCTTCTCTGACTTTGGTGTCTGCACAGTTTCTTACATCTTCTCACTCACTTCTTTGGTGGCAAAAGGCAGCTGCTTGTGTTATTTTTTCTCCTAAATGTGATTCCCAGAGGCGCTGTGACCGTCGCTGATGGGCTCGGCCTTGGTCAGCAACGACTCTGGCCTTGAGCCGGCTGGTGTTTGTGGAGAGCTTCTGGCTGCTTCTTGCAGAAGCCACCACTGCAGCCCCCCTTCTCCACCAGAACCCAGCCATGCAAAACTACAACAGCAGAGAATTTGCAAGAAGTACAGAGTGCAAAACCCTCAGTAATGAAATACAGCAATGTACAGCAAAATTTCAGAGCACTAACACTGGAGATGTGAAGTGGGTGAAAGAATAAATCTCATAAAGCTTAACTGCAAACATTCTGTCTCTGGTCTTGTAGAAAATGATCTCTTCCCTTCTCCCTTTGGACCCTTGTCTAGCAGTACATGCTATGCAGGGCTTGCAATACAAAATACTGTACAAAGATCATGCTAAAACCACAGCTCCAATGAAACTCAAGAATTGTCCCATTACCAAACTATGTGAAGCGAATCAAATGGAAAACAGGTTAAAACAAAGTATTTCAGCACACTGATGGGTTCATACATTTCCTGACTGATGCTAAGAAATGTTGAATTGCAAATTCTATTTGTCTTCACATTTAAATCTGTTTATGATTTCACTGTACCTAAAGCTTTTCACAGGGAGAAAGAAATACTGCCACTGCATCTTTTAAGAGTCTAAATTTTGTATTGTAAGCATACATAAAACCAGAACAGATCACTGTGACATGGCTCTGAGATGCCTTATTGCATTAGAGAGTTAGAATTTTGCAACTGAGGCCACAAGGGCAGAGCTATGTTTGTGTTAGGCTCCCTGGGGGCACCAGGTTTGGTACCTAATTACCCAGTCCCAGTGAGAACAGGGACAAAACCAAAATGAAATGTACAACAAGATAAACTGTAAGGTCTTTAGGCAGGTAAACTCCCATCTGAAGGTCCCTTCAGGTACAAACACAATGCTAGACATCCAGTGTTGTGTATACACAAAGATTATAAAGTTTCTGCAGTATTTCTTCCTTCCCTATCACTCCCCTTGGTAAGAGCATGCAAACAACCTTTGATACTAGGAAAAGGCGTAATTTCAGTGTAGTCATATCAGGAAATAAAGGTTTCAGAGTTATGTTGTGTATTTGGTGCTCCCATTAAGGGACAGTTTTACTCTCCATTACACCTCAGAATTTCCCCTACTAGGGGTGAGGAAGCAGGGAAGAGATGAGGAGAAACAAGCTCTGGAAACTGTCCATGTCAGTTCTGCTGCACATAGAACTACTTGCTTCTCATGTTTTCATTGACAGATGATCTTATCAGACACAGTTTTCACCCTGAATGGGGTGACTCTAATATTTGTGCCTTTGGAGAGCTGATTAGAACCACATAACTGGAGAAGTCCTTTTCCTGTGCCCCTTTGGGAACTGCATGACTAAGGCTGCCTTTGGACCACATCCCCAAGTTTCTCTCTCTGAGGGTTTCTACACTTCCAAATCATCCTGAAGCTGCTATGTTCTCCAGAAATTACAAGCTGAGGTCAAGCAAGAGTCACCACAGCACAAGTCAAAACAAGGCTATCCAGTACCCTAAATTGATTCCTGACATCTCAGGGAAACAAACTGATATGTGGAATTTAGGAGATAAGTGACTACATTTCTATGAGGTTGTGTCCCCAAAATCTGCCTGGAATGGCTTTTGATGTCCTATAAAAGCTTGAACCTCCCATAAGAGAATTATTCAAACTTCACGTCGCATTTGTGTACTTCTTACATAGCTTGTTTATTCAGTCAGTCACTAGTTTTAGGCAAACTACAGTTCACTGAAGAAAGAACTACTCTTTGATCCTTTTATAGTCTCTCATGGTCCAAGCCCTCTGGGGTTTCCTCAAAAATACTATGTGACAACTGTGCTATGTGCCACTTCACAACCTAGGCTTATCTCTCCTTGCCTGGTGTAAGTGTACTTAGCACAGTCCCTGGCAGTAACGCCTTTTTATAATGCTTATCACTGATATGCCAGGGCTCCCTAGTCACAGCAGCGCTTTATTCACAGCAGCTCTGCCGCTGCCAGCCACTGGCAGAGAGACCACACTCCAGGAGCAAGTGCTTATTTCACTGTGAGGCAGCACAGAGAGATTTATTTCTTGCTGGTTTGTATGACAGTTCTCCCTGCCTTGAGCCACCATTGTTGGACATCTGAAAGGGACCTCTATTTCTCTCTTTTGCTCCTCTGTGAGTGGGTGCATAGACACAGAGATACTTCAACGAAAAACACCAGCTACTTGCATGGCTGCACCCCATTCATGCCCCGCAAAGGGACCCCTGGGATGTCAGCACTGAGCAGGACACTAAAGATACTCTCATGACAATCTCCAGACAGTATGAAGAAGGGTTTCCCAGGCACACCATGCTTGTCAAGATTCCTGCTGAGCAAGGGCCAGACTGGCTTCTCCCTCCTCTGCCCCAGAGGGAGACCTGCCTGCTATGGCTAAGCAAGGAAGGGCTGCAGGCTCTCCTGCTGTCACCTGGCATGCTACCTACAGCTGGTCGGTGGGTGATCTGTGCCCTCACATGACTCCACTCAGCAGGCATGCTCATTGCATCCTGATTGTACACAGAGGAAAAATAGGGGCCGGGGGGGGGGGGGGGGAGATGGACACAACACAACAGGCATGGGGGGGCAGGGGGTGTGCTTCAAATGCATGTTTCTGGACCACAAGAGACCTACACAACTAGTATCTGTAGATGGTCACTCAAAAGTAGTTCTCATTCCTCTGCTCTACAAGCACTACACGTCCCTCAGAAAAACAGTTACAAATGAAACAAAATCACTGTAGTCCACATGCAGACACATCTGTGCTGCTTTCCTGCCAATGCCAGGAACATGTGCATAGCAGCTCTCACACACCCCAGTGAGCCCCCACTCAAAACCACCGGGGTTACTCAGTCCCTCTTCAGGGTACCATCCCAGGCAGTAATTCCCTGCCTGCAAGTAACAAATGTGTACAGAAGACACAGAAAGGCGAACAGGACAGCATCAACGTGGGAGAAGTCATATACTCCCTATAAAAAAATGATAAATGATGCTCTCATCTTTACAGTAACTTTGATCCAGATCTTGCCTGTTGCAATGAAAGGAAACATCCTTTCAGCCCATCACCACTCCAGCCCATTTTTGCTCTCACTTGTCTGCCCTTTTGACTCTGGTGCCACTAGCTTTGGTAAAGGAAAGCACTCACATCGAGCCACCTCCACCTCCTGAGTTCAGCCTTGTCAGTGCTGTCCCTGCCCAGTCCCAGCAGCGGTGGCAGCTGGTGGGAGGAAAGACACATCTAGTGATGTGTATTGCATTATAAGGAACACAGGACTTGCTTACTGACTGCATTAGAGAGGTAAGCAATTAAACTGAAGCGACTGCTCTAGTAATTCCTTGCTATCCTAGCTCTGTCAAACGAAATGCAGGTGCTGACATCTGCCAATGAACACATATTCAGATAATATTTTTGCAAATATTTGCTAAAGAACATACATTCAAAAAATATCCTGCAGCCACTATTAATTTATAGTTCTCAGATAAAGCATTCATTTGTGGGGGAAGGTGTGCATACAGGTGTGTACATGATTTATCCATGGTGTATAAGTAAATACAAGATGAAAATGAACTACACTGTCCAATTTAGTCATTGAGTTGGATTTGTCTCATTTCAGAAAAACGGCGAATTTATAAGATTAAAACACAATTAACAATGGCAACAATTCAGAGTAGTAGCTAAGCCTTATGTGTGTCTTGAAAACACTGATGCCAAAGTGAGAATTTGATTGCTTTCAATTAGAACTGGCTCAAACCCACCAGTCACTTGCACTCCAAGGAGATTAGCAGTCATCTGCATTGAAAAAAAATCTCCTTCTGTAAAAAAATAAAAAATTAAAACAAGTTTAAAATGTAAATGTAGATGTAGTTGTAGATTTAGATTTAGATTTATCCAAGGAGCATATTTGTACAAATAGGAGAAGCCAGAGGTGACATCATAAAAATATGCAAAATACAGCAAATTCTGCTTTTCATAAAAAAATACAACGCTGTGCTAGCCAGCTAATTGCCATTTCATTTTTTCCTGAAGTGTTTTCCCACTCAGACTGTCCATTTATTCTTTTTAAGCCACTACTTCAAATCCATTCAATTATACAACTGCATTTGTAACACATATAGTAATGCAGTTGGCATAAAAAGGAAAATCATGTTCAGAACAAGTTTTAATTAGATCTAAATATAGCCATATAGTGCCTCAAGTTATTTCAAAAGGCTTTTGAATCATCAAAGGTTAATTGTCAACATAACACTGACATGATTAAAGGGAATAAATATGTCACGTTGACCTGGTTCAGCAATAACCAAGTAAATCCTAAATTACTGCACTCACTTTAAAACAGCCTGTTGCTGAAAGTAGGTTCTTAAACCACTAGGATGAAATTATCGCCTTCTGTACCAGAGATTATGGTAATGTCATTCTAGATAATTGAAATACTAAATATCTGAGCAAGCTGTCAATGTATGAAGGTATTGCACTGATTTAGCAAAGCATTTGCTAGGTTAGGAAATCCCACGGGTTTCAAGTTCTCTCAGGCATTTCCGTGACATGGGGACAAGTTACTCAATCTGCTGCAGAACTGAGCCCCAAAACTCTTGACAGTGTTTATTTTGGATGTAGATGTTGTATCACTGACCTAACTATTTTTTCATAAAAATTCAGATGCTGCTGAGTGGCAAACTGCTGTATCTAAATATTGACATTAGCAGCTGATTCTCTTCACAGAGAGGGAGGGCTTGGCAGTGCCAGACAGCAGGGATGTGATGGGGTTTAGGCTCTTGAACTGGCACAATACTATGTGCTGTGTCTAAACTGGGCACCCAAAATGAGATGTGACTGCAAGTAGACATGTGACACCCCAATAATACCAGTATTGTCCTAGACACTCTAGGATATATCTGACTTAGAGCATCTCCCCTCCCAGTTCAATGAGGGCTGGTGTTTGCATCTCCCCTCCCAGTTCAATGAGGGCTGGTGTTTCTCCCATCGTTGGGAGAGGTGGGTATTTCTTAAGCATGAAAGGCTGTCCTCAATGTCCCCTTTGTCCAAGCAGAAGGAAAGAGGCACTTGAAGGTGGAATACATCCCCAAGTGGAGTGAGGATCTCCTTCCCTGGCCTGCAAGGGGAACTTGGGAAAGAGACTAGATATTTCTCTTGAGGGTTGCTAAAGTTAGCTGAGAAGATTGATGCTTTTTGGGTCTAACTGGTTCTAATGTGACTCTTTTAACTCGTATCATAGTGTCAGACCAGTGTACTCTGGAGGGGCGCTTGGGGGTTCCTGGTGCTCCTCGGTGGCACTCAGGGACACAGCAGCACTTACCAAAGCAACTTAGTGACTACTGCTGCCACCCCGACACTGGGGCTCGGGGCTGTGGGTTCCTATTTTTCCAAGGACCAAACAATGAAAAGAACTCCAGGTCTTCTTCAGAAATTCTGCATGGTTTCATAGCCAGCGTTTTTAGCTTGCTCCTGCAGTAAAAACAGTGAGGCCGCTGGGGGTTTTTTTTAGGTTGTTTGGTTTTGCTTGTTTGCTTCTGCACTCAAACACTGCAGCAGGGAAGAGTGTTCTTCCAACTTCAGCACATTTCTAAATTCCTAGAGCTGGGAGGCCCTGGCATATCTGAAAATACACTCCCTCTTTTCCAGCTTTTGCTGCAAGAGCAACCTAAAGCTTGCAAAGCAACTTTAACAGTACCAGGTGCGGCATGTCTGTCGTTGGGCTGTATCTGAATGTGCTATAGCTGGTGCCACTCTATAACCACTATAGACAGAACTGCAACTTTTGCTTATGTAGAAAATACAAAAGCACCAGAGCTTCTGAGAGAAAAAAGGTGAGAAGAAATTAAAAAGTAGCCACATGACACTTAATTAAAAAAAAAAACCTGGCATGCACTGCTAAATGTAGGTCATCTCCTCCTGTCCAAGGAACATTCCTTCCCATAAAGGGATTTGGATTATCTGCTTCTAAAGATGCACAGAATAGGGTAGAAGGGTCCCCCTAGAGATACTCAGAAAGACAGAAAGGGAGTAAGACAATCACTTTGTGTCTCACTTTGTGAGGAAGCACAAGCTTAGAGGGCTGGAGCTGCAGCTGATAACCTCTGTCAAAGCCCACTGCTGTCAGGAATGGCAAAGTTGCCTGAAGTGGTCCTGGCTGATGAGAAGCAGATTCTTCAGAGCAGGTAAGAACCATCTGAGCAGGTACAACACCTCTCCCAATTACACATCCTGCATTTTGCATTTGTCTTCTGGCAATTTGTCCAGCCCTCTCTTGAAACCATGTAAATTTTTAACACCTAACTACGTTGTCCAATGTTCTAAAGATACCCAAGCAAAACTAATAGAAAAAGTCTAAGAACAAACTTCTTACACAAGCTATAGCCATGTATGAGTGACACACAAACCAAAATGTAGCCAAGGGCAGAAATGAAGGCTTGCTGCAGCTTCACTTCAAGAACATTAACATATAATAACGTTTCCTGAATTATGCCTTTGTTATGCTTTTGCTATGCTGTAATATGCAATGTGCCAAACTCCGTGAGTAATTTCCTGAGAGTCCCTTGTAATAATGTTCCCAAAGAATTTTTGAACATCAGCTATTGCAAAATGTGTTAGAAATGTAAGTCAAGGGAAGAAGATAATTTATAAGCAAGCAGCTTCCTCATTTCGTGCCACTCCATTTAACAGGGAAATGGGCATTTCAAAGACACAAAAGTGATCAGTAAAACCTTCCAGGAAGTATAAAAGGAAGAAATAGAAAGTGGTAAATTATATTTAGACAGCACACAGAAACTGGACAGCTTGCTCAGGCCTCTGATTTGTCTCCAAGAACAAATCAGAAAAAATATGTTCTATGATGGCAGAGGGCAAGTGTATCTATTAATAAGAAAAAGGGAAACAAAGAGGCATGTAAGAGATGAAAGTGAGGAGATTAAAATACTTCATAGGAAGTAAAGAATTAGAGGCCATGTCTACTTTAGCAAGTATTTGGGTGTAAGAGAAGTGTCTCAGCATGGAGGCAATCAATGCTTGTCTTATATAGCTACACAAGGCTTTTACTTCAGATCAGATTTTATCCATCCCCCTGGCTGTTGACTGAAGTTGTCCAAAGAATCATCATTGACTCAGACCCTTAGGTCTGTTAGGGGTTGGGGGGCACTTGATGCACAGCAGGGACACAGCTTCTGGTTTAATATTCATCAAAAGGATGAATATTAAGGGTTTGCAGACATCCAACTGCTCTACAAGCTAAATCCATCAGTGCACAGCTGGGGACAGCAGGCGCATTCACGACATGGCTTCAATACTGTTTCAAAGCAAAGTATAACCAAGATGCAGCTATAGATCCCCCATAAGATGCTCCAGTGAATGTCAAGTAGTGCATGCTTGTCTTTAAATCAGGAGAATTAGTATGGAGCCACTGAAAAAATGGAGATTAAAATACAACTTTTTTGTGTGAACATCTGTCTTTTTTCATATTTTGGTATAAATGTAAAATATTAATGAAAAATAGGAGCTTTTAGGGAGAGGAGCGATACCTTCATATCTTGACAGCTTGCTCAGCCCTGGGGAGCGGTTGTGCATTGCTAAGATAATGAATTAATAAAATAAAAAAAATCTCAAATTCTAAGGACACCTTGCAGAATTTCAGTTTCCCTTTAGAGACAGCATTTCAAAGTCCAAATTTATGAGCTCCTTGTTCTTTTTGTATGAGTTTAGGATCAGATTGTATTATTAGATTTCTGGGCTCCTGTTGCCCTTTGTATATATGGATTTCGGTTGGTTTTATTTTTAGGTTATATTAATAACCTAAAAAAGTAGGGAAGCAGAAGTAGGAAAGATGCATCAGCAAGTGGAAGTCATTGCTTTCTGATTCCTCTCTGATTCAGCATGGCCAAATGTCCTGAGCAGCTGATGCCAAATCAAACAAGGCTGAGGTAGAACATGGAAAATAATGACAAAGCAGCAAGTTTTGCTTCAGTATTTTTTTTTCTTATCACTTACCATGTGAAGAATTAGGTGTTAATGAATTTTTCAACTTATTCCTGGTCTATATATCATAATTTTTCAGTTTGACTTACAGACTACACAAAGAGCATCACTTACCTTGCATTAAGAGCATAGAAGCAGGGAAGAGAATATTCAAGGAAACATTAAAATGTCCGTACTCTAATCATCATGGATACTTCCTGCTGCTAAATAAACTGTGTGAAAATGTGTGAAATAAAACAACTTTTAAAGTTTTCAATTCAAAGTTTTCAGTCAAAATTATGAACAGCAATAAATTTCAGTTCTTTTTCTGAAAAAAAAAATCCTGAAAAGCAAAAAGGATTTTTTTTTTAAAAAAATGTTTCAGTAATCAAAAGGATCTTATTTAGGAAGCTTTAATGTAAAAGTTCAGGCAAATTCATTGTCTCAAGTGTCTTTGTTTTTCCTGCATCGGAATCCCAAGCATAATTGCATTTTCCAGTATGGCTTTCATGTGGGTACTCCCAGTGCGACCTGAAATGATTCATCAAGGTGGAAGAAAACAAAACACTAGCTGGGGCTTTATTTAAATCAAGGAGCCAGACCTATACAGAAAAGCATGCCATGAGAAACCCAAACAACAGGTCCTATAGGTACCCCTGAGGTAATCCTGCATCTTTTCTTTTTAGGGGTTGTTTTTTAATTTCTGAATTTTCATCTAATCGCTCTGTAAGTAAAAAAAAAAAAAAATAGAAAAAATTAAAATGATAGAAAACAAAGCTTAAAGTTCTCCAGAAGTCATTCAGTTCACAGTAGCAAGTAGAACCGTGAATCTACCATGTCTTCTAGTTTTCAGTGGTGTAGTTTCAAAATGGAGGTTAAAAGAGACACAACAAATGGTGAAGTAAACAGCAAATGAACAGTATGAAAGCTCTGCAGCACAAGATCCATTTTCTTCCTTTCATTGCTGTTGTGAGGGCAGTATCTTAAATTCTGGTAAATTCCAGAGCTACAAGACCTGTACTTGTTGGCACATATACTACATTCCCTGACAGTTGTGGATAGAAAGGAGAAGACATCTGCTGGGGGAAGTGCCTCATAGTGGAGAAGAGGCAGTGGGCAATCTGCAGTAAGATGTGGCTATTCAACATTTGAGTATTACCCTCTCCATCATTTTTGATGTACGTTGTCCACTTCACTCTAGCTAAAGTTTGAAAAGTTTTGAGAAACACAGAGCTGCAATCTGTGAAAAAGATATATGCCTCCCTATGCTGGCAAAATATGTTAAAAAATAACCTTTGTTCACTTTTAAATGAAATTGTAAATGCTTCTGGTACAGAAATTGTAATATCAAAGTCATAAAAAACCTGCTGTATGGCATCCCCATTCTGAAGAAGACAAGACCTACTTGAGTGCTGCCAGCTGCATATTGCCGGGACAAAGTCAGTAAACAAGAAATAATTGCCAAGCTGCAATATATGCAACAGCTGCCTACTCTCTGGGTGTCTTAGAGGGCCCAGGGGAGGGCAGAGAGGAGTGTGCTGTCATTTTTTTTCCACGGTCGTAGAGATTTCTGTTCACCTCACTGAGTGTCTCTGCAGCTGAGTAATTTTTAGAAATCAGGTATTTCTAACTTGCCTGTAAAACAGAGCATAAAGAGAGGAGCAGAACTGAAATAGGTTTGAAAGAGAACAATTCCTCCTTTCTGAAATCCTTGCTGCTACACGCTTGTAGGGTTTGTTATTTTGGCTGCTTCTTTTCAAAAGCATAAGACTGCAAGGCGCTGTGAGCTTAGCTATGCTGTCCTAGCGTCACTCATTCTGTGCTGAGAGAACCAGTGCTGTTCCTGAAGCTTCTGAGTCCTTCCTCCCCAAAAAGCAACCTTGGATGGGAAGCAGCTGGTTAACCTGGCATAATCTGTCCCAGAACTAAAAAATGTTTTGAAGAAACAAATGTGCTATATATACTGCTTTCTCCTTCCATTGAAGGAGTAGGACGAGTGCAGAACTTCAGTAGGTTGTCTAAGGGCTCAAAGAGTTCCCATTAGCTGCTCAGTACTGCAGGGTAGGGGCAGCGGATAGGTGAAAACTGAAGGCTCCTTCCAATCCTCTTTGCCACACCATTCTAATGGTAATCAAATATTCTCCACAGCAGAGTACACTTGAAGATTTCGGTAATCTTCAGCAGATTGTTCTTCACTGTTAGACTGTCACCCCATGTAAATGGTGCCACCATTAACATTACTTCAGAAACTGCCACTGTTCCAAAATTTTCATCTGCTCCTATGCCAGAACTCTAGAACGCTTCAGAAGCATTCGGGAGAAGTGTCATTATCAACCCAGCAACATCACAGTGGCAACAGGAATTGGCATGCTCAATTAGACTTAATGTACTGTATTGGCGTTCCTAATTTAATCGCCTTGCAACCCTTCCTGCAGCAGCTGTTAGCTGCAGCGAGGTCATCAACTCTTTCATTAGTGCTGAACGGCACCGAGAGCTGGCCGCACGCAGAGTCTACTCACAGAATCACAGAATCTTAGGGGTTGGAAGGGACCTCAAGAGATCATCGGGTCCAACCCCCCTGCCAAAGCAGCTCCCTATCTCATATTACATAGATAGGCGTCCAGACGAGACTTGAATATCTCCAGAGAAGGAGACTCCACCACCTCCCTGGGCAGCCTATTCCAGTGCTCTGTCACCCTCACTGTGAAAAAGTTCTTCTGCATGTTGGTGCGGAACTTCCTATGCTCCAGCTTACAGCCATTGCCCCTAGTCCTGTCCCCACAGACCACTGAAAAGGGGCTGGCCAATTCCCCCTGCCACCCATGTATATTTATAAACACTAATTAGGTCCCCCCTAAGTCTTCTTTTCTCCAGGCTGAACAGACCCAGCTCACTCAGCCTATCCTCATAGGGGAGATGTTCCAGACCCCTAATCAACTTTGTCGCCCTTCTCTGGACTCTCTCCAGAAGGTCCCGGTCTTTTCTATACCAGGGAGCCCAGAACTGGACACAGTATTCCAGGTGGGGCCTGACCAACGCAGAGTAGAGGGGGAGGATCACCTCCTTCGACCTGCTGGACACACTCTTCCTGATGCATCCCAGGATCCCATTGGCTCTCTTGGCCACCAGGGCACACTGCTGGCTCATAGCCAACCTGTCAACAACCAGGACCCCCAGGTCCTTCTCCACAGAGCTCTTTTCCAACAGATCATCCCCCAGCCTGTACTGATACAGTTGGTTATTCCTCCCCAGGTGCAAGACTTTACACTTGCTCTTGTTGAATTTCATTAGATTTCTCCCAGCCCAGCTCTCCAGCCTGTCCAGGTCTCACTGGATGGCAGCGCAGTGTTCCTGCGTGTCAGCCACTCCTCCCAGCTTTGTATCATCCGAGTACTTGCTGAGGGTGGATGCTGTTCCCTCATCAAGGTCGTCAATGAAGACTCTGAGCGTTTCCTGAGTGTCACTAACGCTTATTAGTATAGATAGCACTGCTTTCCTACAGAGTCACTCTGCCCTTCAGTGGAATACATGACACTAATTCCAAAGATGGGAAGTGCAGCAAAGGAAGGACTATAGGCAAACAAATAAACAAGCGAAATAAATAGGGAGTTTAATAGTATGTACCTTACTTTCACAGCAGTAGGAAAAAGAAGTCAGAGAAGATGTGTAAATCTGCAAAGTGTCAAAGGGACTGGTATGGATCACTCCTGAAACTTCTCATGAGCTTTGTTACAATTCATTGGCTCATAAGGATTCTTGAAAGAAGTGCCAAATAAACACTTTAGCTCAATCAAAGCCTGATAGGCAGGCTAATCCAGAAGAAAATGTGTATCTTCTCTGGACAAACTGGACATTGGCTATCTAAACTAGGTTTGCCATGGTTAGCTGGTAAGTTATTAATCCTAATTGTTCAATATGTAGATATAGAAACATATATGGAATTAAAATAATGGAACTGATGCACAGGTTTTAAACAAGATACTTTTATAGACTGTTTGCTGAAATGCTCTATAGTAGTATAAGAAGAGAAAGCAAATGAATCAGCACAACTGATACTGCTGTTGTCATGGCTATCTGAGGCCATAGCTTTACTGGTGAAACCTGCATAAGGCAAGGCCTCCAGCAAAAGAATCTCCCCAGCTGCCTGCCCATCTGCAGACTTTGAGACACACTGTGGTGGTTTGATCCTGACCGGAGTCCAGATGCCCCCCAAAGCTGCTCTGTCACTCCCCTTTTCAGCTGGACAGGGGAGAAAAGATCTATTGAGAGGCTTAGGGGTCGAGATAAGGTCAGGAAGAGATCATTCTGCAATCAATGTCATGGGCAAAACAGACTCAGCACAGAATAAAGGAAAGAAACTCTCTAATTCAAGACACTGCTCTGCACACCCAGTGACACCAGAGTTGGGTGATGAGAAATGCTACCAGATCTTTAAACATCTCCCCCATCCCTCCCATCTTTGCAGACTTCACTTCAGTCATGGTTTCTCTTCCTTCTTCCCCCCCGCAAAGCGTGCTTTCACCAGATCAGTTCCCAGTCTGGTTCACTGCAGCTGCATGAAAGGGAGGATTGCTGCTTTCAGCACATGTATGGTGCATTGGAGTATACAACAAAAATGAAATAGCTCAGCTCTGAGGTTAGGTTGGCCACTTAGAGCCATGCTCTGCCTTCCTTACTTAAGCTGAGTAGTATCTGGGGAGTGGTCAGGGAGAACCAACATGGAACAAAGTACTGGGTGACCTGCAAAGAGAAGTAGACTATGGCCCACCTTTGTCCTTTTTCTCATTGAATTGGAATAGGAGCAGTTCCCTATTCTGTGGGTTTTCTGGAGGTTGCCGGTGTCTGTGGGGCATTCAGCATCGGAGGCAGCTTATAAAATCATTGGCACCAGTGCACAATGAATACAGCCAAGCCCGATGGCTTGATAAAGGGAAGCATGCAGGGCAAACCTGACTAGGTATTTGGATATTGTTAGCAAGAGGAACTCCACTACACCACAATCAACTTGAAAGTGATGCCCATTAATACTGGTTCCTGGGCATTCTTGATTGAGGGAGGGATCTTTATAATGATTGTCTGAAAAACAAAGTAGTTTTTTCTGCTTTAGACAGGACAGTTCACATCCCCAAGCGTATATCCTGTGGTATAAGGATAGAATTGAATGCAAATAGAGTTGAAATAGAGTTGAATTCCCCACTTAGTAAAAAGCAGAAGCACACACGTCACCACCACCAAACACCAAATACTTTTTGGGTCAAAGTACCACTGATTTTTCTTTTTGTAACTAAGGAAAAACCCTTCAGTCTCAGGAGAATGCAAAATATAGCAGGAGTGGTTACTTATTCAGCATTCAAGAGTACTCTGAGAGACACTTGACCTCTGGATATAGTGACTCCCTAGTTGTTGTGTGCCATGTTTACTTGTCCCAGCTCCTTTACCTTGATTGCCCAAGTATTGACCAGAAACGGTGGTTGTGGAAAAAATCTACAAATTTCTGCCCTTGTGAATTTTCTTTCTGCACTTCAAATGTAGCTGCTGATGATCCTATAAACACAAGTTGGTGTAATTCATAGAGGGGATGGTTAAATTATAATCAGGTTGATGGTCTGAGAGACTTCCACTGGGAAACAAAACAAACAAACAAAAAAATTAGATTGAAATATTTGAATTGTAAAAAAGAAACACTTTCAGGGCTTGTTTTCTGCTAGAGTCTCAATGGAGAGCTAGAGAAATGCCAGGTCAGTGATATGACACATACCAAGGAACTCAGACCGATCAAGTAAAGCAAATGAGATCGTTATTCAGACTGTTTGACATACCTGTTATGCAATTTGTTGATGTTTGATTAGAGTTAGCTGACATAGAATTAATCACACTATCCACAAGAAATACTGTCTGTGTGAATCACTCAACACCTCTGCTCTGATACCTAAATGCTGAATAAATCTTTTAGCAAAGGCATGAGAGACAAGATTTTTGTTCCTGATACTTCTAACATTAGAAAATTAAGCAGGAAGAAAGTCTGGGAAGTGCTGTTCATTCTCCACACAAGACATTTATGGTTCAGCACTTTCTTATCTTGCTCTTTTTTTAGAGAACTGATAGACATTATACACCCTTGCAGATCACCTGGTAGTGAAACAGTAGGTACCTGCTGACTTGCTGATCCAATGCCAGCTGAATCTGGATTGAGACCAGAGCACTACATTATTTTCTCTCTGTATGGCCACACAGGATAGTATTTGGCATGCCAACACTGAGTGCCACATCCCAATTTTATTGGCTAGCCTTTCCAAGGTAATTGATACATCAATTCTTCCCAGTTATTTGATAAAAAAAATGTTTCCCTGTGTTCAGATCAAGTTAATGCCATGGAGTTTTACAAACCACTTCATTTCCTTCATTTTAACTACATGTAATTTAAGGGAAGGGAAGGGAAGGGAAGGGAAGGGAAGGGAAGGGAAGGGAAGGGAAGGGAAGGGAAGGGAAGGGAAGGGAAGGGAAGGGAAGGGAAGGGAAGGGAAGGGAAGGGAAGGGAAGGGAAGGGAAGGGAAGGGAAGGGAAGGGAAGGGAAGGGAAGGGAAGGGAAGGGAAGGGAAGGGAAGGGAAGGGAAGGGAAGGGAAGGGAAGGGAAGGGAAGGGAAGGGAAGGGAAGGGAAGGGAAGGGGAAGTAAAAGAAGTAAAAAAGGAAATACCAGGAGTTTTCATCAAGGATCATGCTTGTCAGCTCTTCTTTGCCACTTGTTAAAACTCTGCATAGCACCTACACAAGTAACAGCCTCATGCAAATGCTTTCAGTGCACATGCAGGGAAACTAAACATTGACACTGCTCCAACCCCTGTATTATTGGGCTTGTACTTCGCTGAATTTGTCCTGCATTCTGCATTTTTCATGTATTCCTGTTCCATCTCTATGTCACTGACAGAGAATACAGATTGCCAGAAGCTGACATCAATCTTCTGGTAAATTGTGGTATACTACCAGTAAAACTTGTCAAGAGGGAAAATATACTTACAGTGACATTTTTATGCTTAGCAGCCAAAAAAGAGGCCAAGAGGCAGGGAAGTCAGCTCACAGCACTACAGAGCACTTGCTGGTTGGCAGACTGAATTCCTTAATGACATTGTTATTAAGTTCTTGCTGACAAATGCTGTTTGCTTCTGTTGTCAGAACTGTCTGCATTAATAATGAGTAACTGCTTGGAAGTTACTTATGTACTGTTTCCATGTCACTGCCATGGACAGCATCTCTGGGTGGATGAGAAAGCACCTTGTGAATGAGTTCACTGACCAGTCGTTTTTAAAGCACTTAGGCTAGAACAGCATTTCTATGGACCACAGTGAAGATGCTGGGGAGTAAAGATTCCACCTGCAGCCCGTGAAGGACCCCACACCAGAGGAGGTGGAGACACAGGAAGAACACTGTGACCCAGTGGGAAGTCTGTGCTGGAGCAAGCTTCTGGCAGGACCTGCAGCCCATGGAGACAGGAGCCCACACTGGAGCAGGTTCGCTGGGGGAACTTGTGACCCCATGGGGGGACCAGGCTGGAGCAGTCTGTTCCTGAAGGTCTAAATCCCATGGAAGTGACCCACACTGGGGCAGTTTATGAAGAACTCAAGCCCTGTTGGGAAGAACTCTGGTTGGAGAAGTTCATGGAGAACTGTCTTCCATGGGTGGGACCCAATGTTGGAGCAGGGGAAGAATTTGAGGAGTCCTCCCCCTGAGGAGGAAGAAGAGGCAGAGACAACATGTCATGAACTGATCCCAACCCCCATTCTCCATCCCCTTGTGCCGCCTGGGGAGATGAGGAAGAGAAATAATGAATAAAGTTGAGCCCTGGAAGAAGGGAGGGAGGTGTTTTAAGATTTAGTTTTATTTCTCATTATCCTACTCTGTTTTCATTAGGCAATATATTTTATTCTGCATTGAGTCTGTTTTGCCCATGACACTAATTGCTGAGTGATCTCTTCCTGTCCTTATCTCAACCCACAAGCCTTTCATTATATTTTCTCTCCCCTGTCCAGCTGAGGAGGCAAGTGATAGAGTGGCTTTGGTAGGCTCCTGGCCTCCAGCCAGGGTTAAACTGACATAGACACTCTCCAGACAAACAATCACAGCGAGCTAACCAAAGTCCTCATGTAATATGGGCCCAGAGGTAGACGCCTCTTGACAGATGAGAAAGGGTTGTAACATATAAGTGAGCTTTCTGGATAGTCTTGTAAAATATTACCAAAATTACAGTTTCCAGAACAAATAAGCCAAAGGAAGATGTCTCTTTCCTTCCACACACTGCACTTTCTATCTTTCTGCTTTTGTCTCAAACAGATTGCTGCTTTTACTTCCCCTTGGTTGACACCAGCTCTGTATTCAGAACACATAAAGAATACATCATTTAGAGTGAATATCTGACAGCAAGATTTCTACCATGAACCTGATTTGCTTGCAGTAATTTGTCATTGTGATGATGTGGTCTGTGTGAGATCTGGATACTGCTGGGAAGTTCCTATCAGTAAAACTCTCTTTGTGAATAATTTTTTGTGTAAGTGTAATCCAGTAACTGTTGATGGATTGCTTATATGTCTTTTACAGATAAGGTCAGATGCAGAATTAGTTCTAGGCAGCTAAATTGTTTTTGAAAGTGGCGATCTAGGCTTTTAAGAGTGAGTAGTACATAGCAAGTGTTAGAATCCTTCTCATCTGTTTAACAAGGTTTTACCAGATGCAAGTTTTAAAGGCCATGTAGTGGAAATGAGAATTTAAAGGGGGGAAAAGCTGTAGGAGAAGCCTGCAAACCTCTAAAATGAGAACATGTCACTCTCAGCATGCAGCAGTCAAGGTCATACACCAGTTGTTCAAGCAGGGAGAAAAGGGCCTTGCTGGCTGAAGTAAAGCCGCAAGTATTTACCTATCCTCAGATACATAACCCACACTGGGGTCCCCCCCACACCGGCTCCCCTGTGATTGTATCACCTGCCCATGATAGAGTGCAGTTGTATTATTGGAGTGCAAAGACAAGCATGGCTGAAAACTGCCTAGAGCGAGAGAAAAAGAGATCCTGTGTGTACTTCCAAACACCTTTGCATAGTGTATATAGGACAAGCTTTCCCACCTCCCAGGACCTGAGCACAATAGCATCACATTGATAACTCAAACAGCAGCAAAACTGCATCAAAATGACAAACTGGAGCTTAATGTGCATTTAAAGATTTATTATTTTTATGTAGTAAAAGGTGGTGAGAGGGAGTTAGTTAGTTATAGGTGCCACGGTATTTCATACAGTCCAGAATACTTCCCTCACCTTTTCATAAACCCAATAGTGACATCACTGCACCACTGAGGCTGTAACTCAGTGTGTGGGTGACAAGCAAATATAGCAACTTAATATCTGTCCCAATTACACCATTTTGGAAAAACGTTCAGGTGAAGACAAGGTCCTAGCATGACTATTCTTTATCCTGCGAGGGGGCCCTCTTCACGTCTTAAACAGCTTTTCTTTCTCCAGGCAGTCATTGCACAGTAGGACACCCAAGGCTACTGCTAACCAACCGTGCCTGTTGCCATGAATCTCCCTGTCAGGGAGCAGCAAGGTCCAGCTGTGCCATAAGGAAACAGCAGTGGGGAGCCAAGCATGATGAAGCGGCTGGCAGACAGAGGGGCCATGCCAGCAAGTCCCACAGTACCTGAGTGAGGTGAACAGAGAAGGTCCAGTGACAATACTCAGCTTAGGCTAAGGGTCCACATAACCAAATAAGACCATAGACACAAGTTAGGACTGAAATCAAGTCACAGAGTCAAGACAATGAGACAGGATCAGGGTTTGGATCAAGAATGCCCATGGCTGGGGATGGGAATGACTGCAAGACAGTTCAGGTGGGGACAAGGGCAAGACCCTCAGTTTAAAAGCAGCTCTGAAGGGAAGGAATGGAGACCTCTAGCTAAGGCATCCTCTCACTCTTTCTTCACAAGAATTCTTCTCAATGAGCTCACCTCAAACAGGGCCAGCTAAATTCTTGTCCTTAAGCCCAGGCAGGCAAACTCCCAGGAGGAGAAAAGGGGATGTGCTGATACCATCTAGACTTCCAACATCAGCACTAAAGGTGATGATGATGATGGAGCTCTTGGGAGATACAAGAACAGAGCTGTTCTTAGAAGTGGAATTACGTATTTTCAGGAAGGTTGCAATATACTTTAAAACAGTGATGAATTTGGGTGTTTCCTTTGCTCTATGGACAAAAAAAGGCATGTGGCTGTAAGCAGTCTTGAAAACTACACAGAGTACTCCATACGACAAAAATAGGAAAATAAACTCCCATCTGGTTGAATTTTAAAAAGGATGGAGATAGTTGCAGTTTAGGTGACATCCATCCTATTTTTCAAGGGCAGATGGAAAAAGAACATCCATTCACACAGTCAAAACCAGACAAGCCTTCATTCTTGGTGTTGAAACTAAACTCCTTGTCAATGAAAAACACTGAATGAGAATGTGAGATACAGTTAGTTAGGTAGCTGAACAGGCTTTGCCAAAATAGAGAATAACAGCTAAACAACCAAATTAATTTAGATGCAAAAATCAGTGAAAGACTGAGATGTCATAGCTTGTTATGAAGTTCTTCATAAAATCTCTATGGACCAGCTAAGCTGTAATTCCTCCAATCTTACAGACATCACCTTTGTTATTTAAATCATACCATATTGATTTTGGTAGCTGTTGCACAAACACTCCCACATGCAAAATGAAGGAATTTTAAGTTGCTCCACTGCTTTCCTCTTTTTCATGAAACAAGGGAGAAGATAGTTTTGATCTAGTCCCATGATGATAACCAGTGCAAGAGAGGGAAGTGCTAGCCAGAATGAAGGATGTTCAAAAGAGACCTGGTTCTTGTGGGAACCTACCTGGCATTGTGAGCTAGGGCTGATGAAGGACTTAACCTAAAAATTGAATGCCACAGAGTCTAATACTTGGACATCTGACCCTAAAGTTGAAACTATACTCCTGTGCCTTGAGTTCTTCACATAACATATGAGGAGAATTTGCTTGCTCAGGGGAAATTCCATCTGAACTCTGAACTATAAAGTGCTGTGGTCTCAGCAGCAAGTCTGTCACGTTCCTAACAGATTCAGGAATTTCAAGGGGTGCCCCTATATAATACAATCTGGTTTGCTATAGTGCTGTAGGATGGGTGGAGAATCCACTCAACATTTCTCAATTTCTGAGATGCCACCTGATCCTGCGACAGAGTTATAGCTAAAGTGGGGTCACAAAGAGCACAATAGTATTTTAAGACGTGCTTAATATGGATTGGGGACACAGCTTTTAGCAAATAAGATACAACTAACATTCAGAAGACTGGGGTTTTCTGAAATTTGTGTTTGGTAGTGGGATTAGCATCTGGAATTAGTGCTTTAATGTTGATTTTAAACACTGAGAAAAGTCTGCACAGAAAGGATGCAGCCAGACAAGATTCAGATTTAACATTCACAGACCCTTTGTTCTTAACTCCCAATCCAGTGTTTAGTTTGGGACCTACACCAGTTCACCTGATCATCACACATGTTGCTTAACACTTCGTTTATAACAAAGCACTCTTAGTGACTCACTCTTGAAATTTACTTTCCTTACTTAATTTGTTTTTAACTTGCACCTCAAGGAATTCACTTAACTTCTTGTACAGGGCTCTTTACTGACTTGGCAGTAACCCACATTCATAAAAGGCATGTTTTGTATGTGCAGCTCCCATTAAATTCACAGGGCATACAAAGACTGTTAAAAAAGTGTATTCTGGAAGAGGGGCAGCATATGAAATATTGAAGCATCTTACTGAATAGCAGCCCCTTAGTTCCTGCCTTCCTCCTCCCTGAGCCAGCTTCCTCCTGCGGCACTGGAAGGAGACTGTGCTAACAAATTTTGAAATGGTTTCTCTACCCAAAACAAGCAGTGATCAGGTAGACTATAAATAAGACTTTTCTTAATTATATCAAATTTAGGTAGAATTATATAAATTCTATGATCACTTCTGCTGACAGAAGAGATTTTAAATCAAATTTCTCTGCGTCTTATTTGGAAAACTGGATGGCCAGATGATAACTACTCTATTTCCATTTCTAAGTTATTGCCAGAGGAGGATCAGCTATTGCAATCTAGGAGAGATCAACACCTCATCAGGCTCAAGAGCTTAAACTACCCAAGTCTACAAAAAAAAATGCAGGCATGAACACTTTTTCAGTGACTTGCATTAATTGTTCTAAGGGCTTTACTTACGTTCTTGAAATCATCTGATTGGTAAACTGGGAAGATTTTCTTTTGCATTATGCTAATAGAAGTATTATATACATCAAAAGGATGAAAAGCTTCCCCTAACTGTCTTGCTTCTAGTGATTGATTTCAAATAATAAAACTGACCAGGTTTAGGGCAAAGTATTTCAATAGATAAATCAAAGATCTGAGCTGTAGAGCGAGTCCTTGCTTTGGCTTTACTGCAGGGATGCATAAATTCCATACTGGTTATTTCACTGTGTTCTGAGCTCTGCCTTTCCATACAGTCCAGGGGTATAAAAGGGAAAGGCAAGCATCAGTGAGGAAGGAAAAGTTTCTCTGTGTGTGTTTGGGGAAAGTTAACTCTTGAAACACTGAAGAGTTAAAAAATAATCTCAAGCAGAAGCAATAGCCAGGGACAGACTCAGTGCTGAAAATATTTTTCATGTACAAAGTCAATGAAAAAACAGATTAGACAGTTTAAAATGCAATCACACCAAAACATTTCCCAGCATTTCCTCCCTCTCCTTTCAGCCTGCATTTTGCCTATTTGACTAATGAATTATCAATGGGTTTCTGAGCTTCCAAACCAAGTGGACCTATGGATGGGACAGAAGCATTTGCAAGACTTGCAAAATCTGTCTGTGTACAAGCTGTGGCTGGAAAGCCCTGTTCAGGACCGCAGAGCACACTCATGTAGCTCATTTTTCTTCATGGTCTAGTCATGTCTACACACAGCATGGAACATCACAGAATCCCAGAATCCCAGAATCTTAGGGGTTGGAAGGGACCTCAAGAGATCATCGGGTCCAACCCCCCTGCCAAAGCAGCTCCCTAGCTCATATTACATAGATAGGCGTCCAGACGAGACTTGAATATCTCCAGAGAAGGAGACTCCACCACCTCCCTGGGCAGCCTGTCCCAGGGCTCTGGCACCCTCACTGTGAAAAAGTTCTTCCGCATGTTGGTGCGGAACTTCCTGTGCTCCAGCTTACAGCCATTGCCCCTAGTCCTGTCCCCAAAGACCACTGAAAAGGGGCTGGCCAATTCCCCCTGCCACCCATGTCTAAGGTATTTGTAAACACTAATTAGGTCCCCCCTAAGTCTTCTTTTTTCCAGGCTGAACAGACCCAGCTCACTCAGCCTTTCCTCATAGGGGAGATGTTCCAGACCCTTAATCAACTTTGTCGCCCTAAACATGCCTATGCCGTGGTTGCAGTTCAGCCCCAGGCAGCAGCTGAGTACCCCACACTGCTCGCTCACTCCTCTCACATGAAGACGAACAGAGCCCTAGAGTTTGGGACAAGGACAGTTACTGACAGCACTATGACAGAAAACACACACGGTGGTGACACTGAGCACCACACCAAAACAAGGAAAAACCCAACGCTCCAGTCACACTCAAACTGTCCCAGAGCCTCCCCAACCAGCCCCTTCATGAGGAAGTGATGCCAGGTGGTGTGGAAAACAGCCCGGGTTGACTTAGATCACCTATGCTGACTCAGCTCACCTGTGCTGACTGCTTGGGGATGTTAACTCTGGCCTGGATGGAACCAGGACAATTGCACACCCAGTCAATATCACAGACTTTCCAGGGCCCTGTTTGCATGTCTGTATTGCTTTGGGCTGGGATAGACTTAATTTTCTTCAAAGTAGCTAGTGTGGGGCTATGGTTTGGATTTGTGCTGAGAACAGTGTTGATGACACAGGGAGGTTTTCTTGCCTGCTGAGCAGTGCTTACACAGCCTCAAGACTCTTACTAACACTGCTCCACCAGCAAGTGGGCTGGAGGTGCACAAGGAGTTGGGAGGGGACACAGTCGGGACAGCTGAGCCCCGCTGACCGAAGGGATATCCCATACTGTATGATGCCACGCTCAGTGTGTAAAGCTGGGGGAAGAAGCAGGAAGGGGGGGACATTCCGAGTGATGGCATTTGTCTTCCCAAATCACCATTAGGTGTGACGGACCCCTGTGTTCCAGGAGATGGCTGAACACCTGCCTGCCTGTGGGCAGTGGGGAATGAATTCCTTGTTTTAGTTTGCTTTGCTTGCATAGTCTTTCCTTCAGCTGTTAAACTGTCTTTATCTCAACCCAGAAGTCGTCTCACTTTTACACTTCTGATTCTCCCCTTCCCATTAGTAGGGAGTGAGAGAGAAGCTGCGTGGGGCTAAGCTGCCTGCCAGGGTTAAGCCCACAACAGCACACCAGCTCTGTATCTCTCTCCTACATAAACAGCCTTGATTTTACTCACTTTTGCCCAACACCTTAGCTTAGCTGTATGTGGGGAAGATGAAAATGTATGCCAGATGTCCACATCTCTGGGCCATTGCCATTCCCTCCTGATTGACTGTGGTGTCCCCAGGGCCTGCACTTGGCAGCTCCCAAACAGAGTTGTGAGCACATAAACTCATGAGAGTCATTATGATTGGCAGTGGGATGTACTAGATGGCATGTGAAAGATGGGAAATAGAAAGATTTTTGTGCTTTTGCAATTTAATGGTGCTTTTATGTGTGATCTAAGACCAAAACAGTGAGGAACACCAGGAATTTGATACTAGTCCTTCAGCTCCCAGTGAAGGACAATGGTGTTATCTGTAGGTAGCATCTTAACTAATTACACGATGCAATGCAACTACTGCTAAAATGAGAGGTTTCTTTGTCTCTGGTAATAAACTGTAACTACCAGTGTCTACAATTGCCTGAAAGGAGGTTGTAGAGATGTAGGTGATGGTCTCTTCAGCCAGGTGACAGGAGACAGGACAAGGGGAAATGGCACAAAGCTGCCCCAGGGCAGGGTCAGATTAGATGTTAGGAAAAAATCTCTCTTCGAAAGAGTTGTCAGGGCTTGGAACAGGCTGCCCAGGGAGGGGGTTGAGTGACCATCCCTGGGTGTGTTTAAAAAAAGTGGTCTTTTCCAACCTTGTAATTCTGTGATTCTATTTCCCAAAGGGCATGACTATGCTAAAGGGTATCTGAGGACCTTGGTAGCCAGGGTTCTAATAGTTTTTGTTCATCCATAGCTATTTCTATTCATCAGTCACACAAGAACACCTTAGCCCATGAATGTGTAGGCCTTTGCTAAAGCCAGATGAATACAAAGGGTACTTCCTGTAAGAGTATTGCAGATTTTCTAGTCTCAGAAGATTAATTTAGGTGTTATAAACCATAAATCTACATGGTTGTAAACACTGAAATAAATAATAAAGGTAGTCAGGGATTTTTTTTTTGTTGGAACCTCTGTAAAAGACAACACTAATCTCTAGACAAAGGTTGCTGATGTAGTCTTTCAGAATGAACATTTTCTTTTAAAAAGAAGAAAACGGAAAACAATGCCTTTCAAATCCATTGTATTTTGAAATGTTCACTGACATGTGACAAAACCATACAGTAGATGAACTAATGGTCTGACAGATGGAGTACAAAACTGGTCTGACTTGCACTTGCTTACCAGTTGGCTGGATTTAGCAAATGAAAGCTGCGTGAGATGCATGAGTAATCGCTGGCTCTACTGCTAAGTTCATTTTGGGTGACAGTGAGTGAACTGAGCCAAGGCTCACTACCCAAGTTCAATTCACATGGATGACATCTTTCCTTCTTCTCTCTCAAACAAGTTCCTTTTGTAAATGCCGTGGAGTTCTGGGTGTGGGAAGAAAAAGGGGTCAGAAATCTACTTCAGATTGCTATCACCTGGCATCATTTGCAATTTTTTTGGAGACAAACATGGATAATGAAGCCTTTTGTTTCAAGATACTTGGGCACAGCTTCTTAGTTCCAACAAACTACTTTCCTTTTCTTTCCCCTTTCCATACTACTTTTCATCTTCTCCTGTAGATTTCTCTGCTCCTAGGGGCTTGCTCATCTATCTCAGGAAGCTAAAACTGCAGACTTTGCTCTTCAGTTTTGCCACAATTGATAACTCCAGGAACAGAAGAGCTAATGAAGCCTGGTTTCCAAATAATTTGTGTTGTGTGGTTGAGTTGGGTTAAGGTTAATAATAAATGGTGGGCTCTGTTAGAAAATCTCATAGTCACGGTGTTCACGTGTCTTTTTCCTGCATGGAGTCTTTGCTGCTTAATAAGACTTAAGCATAGCCTGTATATTTTCCATCTGCCTACCATCAATAAACACATAGGGAAATTAGCATATCTGAGACTTATTTCAGATGAAACATCTCTGCTATTTCAGATAAAACAAGCTGGTCATTAAATTACTGAGGGACTGGAGAGATAGGGGAGCAAGGAGAGAGATGTAAGGCAACATAGGAATGCCTGCATACATTTACATAGATATGTACCCAGGCTAAAAAAAATCAGAGCCATCACCAGCACAGACATGAAGGCAAAATGTCTAGGAAAAACTCATCTTACTGATGTTTGATTCCTTCCAGAGTACTAGTTTAAGCCATCCTGGCAAGCGACTATTTTTTCCAATATAACCTGTGTGGGCACATTTGTGCTATCTAGAAGTGAATGCAGGGCAACTGGATTGGGAAAATGCTTCTGTATATACAGTAGACAAGCACCTGAGTCATGTATCTGTTGAAATTACCAATTACTTGAATCAACTCAATGATTTTCCTTTTAACAGGCACTAGAGGTTGAGATCCTGTTCCTACCTTAACAACCTAGCATGTGTGCATAGAACCTTCAGATCTAAGTCTCCTGATAATAGGATTACTTTTTTTCAGAACCTTTTGAAGAATGCTTTGAAGCAGTCCACGTGTTCGACCTTCAGGATCTGGGAATACTTTCCAAATGCAGTTCAGGTGTATGTTCCAGCGTTGTCTTCATAACATTCCTTCTTCAATGCACCATTCACTTCTCAGTACTGTTTCCATAGCTAAAAAAGAGAAGGTTGCATCAAACAGTAAAGTCATATGGTATTGGCCAGGCCTGGCCTAATCAACCTATCTTATAGAATCATAGAATCACCTGGGTTGGAAGAGACCCTTTAGATCATCGAGTCCAACCACAGCTTAACCCTGGACTAGTCCACCTCTAGATCATGTCCTTAAGCACTTAAGACCCACAAGCACTGCAGCTCCTCCAGGCACTGTGGCT
Source organism: Laterallus jamaicensis coturniculus (assembly GCA_022605575.1). NCBI lineage: Eukaryota > Metazoa > Chordata > Aves > Gruiformes > Rallidae > Laterallus > Laterallus jamaicensis. The sequence goes on along the minus strand of JAKCOX010000023.1, from coordinate 7,529,624 downwards.
ACTCAAACCCCAGTGACAGGCTCTGTAGCTGAGCCAGGAAACCAACTGGTAGCAGTATCAGCTGCCCATGAGGCCCATGGTAAATGTGAACTTGCACATTTAGAAATGACTAGCAAAGCATTAAAAGATAAATTTCTGGTAATTGTTTTTGATTCAGAAATGCAAATGCTGTATTCATTCGGCCATCAGTGTCTTTTGGTGGCTACTTTTAATAAGCACTTGAGCAATAAGTCTTCAGTGCCACTGGCAGGTGCAGGGTAAAAGTGCACACATGAGAACTGTCACCTTTTTTCTGTTAATAACTTTCATGCCAAAAGTTGACACTGCTTTTATATGATTTGGAAATCTACAGGGCATTGCTTTCAACCAGCAGAGACTTTATACTCTGTGTAACAAGAACATTCAAGGGTTCTTTTGTTAATTTTGGTTCCTTGGTTGTTGGGCTGCAAAATAATTTCCAAATTTAATTAACAGGTGTTCACTGGGGGAATCTACTGTTTATATAAGACCATAATTTAACTTTGTAAGGGAGCAGTGAAAGCTTATTTGGTTAAATTTCATTAGGTACTGGAAAAGATATCTGGAATTTCTTAGCCCTCCTTACTTCAAAAGAGGAATTTGATACTGTAAATTACCTTGACCATAAGCTATAATTCCAAAGCCTGTAATTGCAAAAGAGTACACAGAAGGCTGATCCTTAATGTCTTTACTCATGTGAATACTATAGGGATAACTGAAGCTAATTTATACAAAGGTACTTGCGCTTGCCTCGTTTTGTATCTGTTCAGCTGTATCCAGGAAAAAAGCAAAGGAAGTAAAATATCTGAAGATCTTCTAGTGCAACCCCCCTGCTAAATCAGGATCCACCTAGATGGATCATGTCCATGGCTGCGCAAGATCATGTCCAAGCAGGTTTTGAATATCTCCAGAGGAGACTCCACAGGCTCCCCTGTCCCAGTGCTCAGTGACCCTCAGAGTGAAGATTTTCCTCATGTTAAGACAGAACTTCCTGTGTTCTAGTTTGCACCTGTTGCCCCTTATCCCATCACTGGGTACCACTGAAAAGAGTCTGGCCCGTTCCCCTAGACATCTACCTTTTAGATATTTATAAGTGTTTATCAGATCCCCTCTCAGTCTTCTTGAGGCTAAAGAGAGCCAGCTCTCTCAGCCTTTCCTCATACAAGAGATGCTCCAGCTCTTCATTATCTCTGTAGCTCTCTGCTGCTCCCTCTCCAGTAGTCCTCTGTCTGTCTTGAACTGGGGAGCCCAGAACTGGACAGTATTCCACATGTGGCCTAAGTAGGGCAGACTAGAGGGCGAGGATAACCCCCTTTAACCTGCTGGCCATGCTCTAATGATGTACCCCAGGATACCATTGGCTGCCTTGGCCATAAGGGCACGCTGCTGGTTTATGGAGAGTTTGTTGTCCACTAGGACTCATGTCTTTCTCCTCAGTTTCTTCCTTGCAGGTAAGCCCCTAACTTGCACTGGTGCTTGGGGTTACTCCTCCCTAGGCGCAATGGCACCCTCTACCTGCCTTTGTTGAACCTCACTTGGTTCTTCTCTGCGCAACTCTCCAGCCTGTCCAGGTCTCTCTGAATGGCAGCGCAGCCTTCTGGTGAGTCAGCCACTCCTCCCGGTTTTGTATCCACAAACCTGCTGAGGGTAGGCTCTGTCTCCTCATCCAGGTCACTGATGATGTTGAACTAGATCACACCAAACCCTGACCCCTGGGGCACACCACTGGCCACAGGCCTCCAACTAGACCCTGTGCCACTGATCACAACCCTCTGGGCTCTGCCATTCAGACAGTTCTCACCCCACCTCACTGCCCACTTATCCAACCCACACTTCCTAAGTATGTTTATGAGTATGTTATGGGATACAGTGTTAAAAGCCTTATTAAAGTCAAAGTAGACAACATCCACTGCTCTCCCTTCATCAACCCAGCCAGTCATGCCATCACAGAATGCTATCAGATTGGTCAGGAATGATTTCCCCTTGGTGAATCCATGCTGACCACTCCTGATAACCTTTTCCACTTAATCATCTCAGTAGCCTTTCACTGTATTCTCTCCAGTATGTCCATGCCTCTCTTGTACTGGGGAGCCCAGAACAGGATCCAGCACTCCAGGTGTGGCCTCACCACTGCTGAGTAGAGGGAAAGAACCACCTCCACGCTTGCTGGCCAGCACCCCTAGATACTATTAGCCTTCACCATAAAGGTACATGGCTGGCTTTTGTTCACCTTGGTCTCCGGGACCTCCAAGTCCTTTACAGATGTTTTGGCCCCAGCAGCAGTCGGTAACTTGGGGTTGTTCCTACCCAGGTGCAGAACTTTGGACTTCTCCTTGGTGAACTTTGTGAGGCTTCAGTCAGTTCTTTTCTCCACCCTGTCAAGGTCCCTCTGAATGTCAGGACAGCCATCTGTCCTATCAGTCACTCCTCCAGATTTTGTCATCTGCAAACTTGCTACAGGTATACTCTGACCAATCATTCAGACCCATCCTGCTATAGGAGGCTCTTCTATTTGCAGCCCTCCCAGATCCCTCTTTGGAAGGCCATGGATCATCATAGCTATGGACCTAACAGGGCCTCTACATTACATTTTCTGAAATGTGTGCGTATGTGTTCTCACTATAATTCCTCTAACCTTTCTGATACTGCAGTGAATGAGATTTGTTGAACAGGAGTAACACCAAACATCAGTAGAAATTTGTGCACTCCAAATAAAATTGAACTTGTCTGTGACACAACAGATTCTTCTCAGTAATGTCCTTCTATAAATTCAACTGTACTTGCTCTCTAACACCTTTAATTACCTTGTTTACTTTCTGCTCTATTGACAGCATTAAGGGTAGTTGAAGAGCACTGGGAGTCTTTTCCGCCTCAGAGGAGAAAAGACCAATAGATATATCTAGACTGCAGAACAGATGTGCTCTCCAGCACCTCGCAGTCCTGCTCCTCCAGTTTCTCAGAGATTCAGCATCTTATTCACACTTAAGCTGATAACCTGCATGTTGGTGTAACACAGAAACACTGTCACTGAGGAGGCTTGTAAACCATCTGCCTGAGGCTATGGTTTATGCTATATAATATACTATACTGCTAAAATGGCTGAAGTCACATCCAGCTAGCATTACTGCAAGTAAAGATGCAGAAAGGAAATGGCTTTTCCTCTTCCTAGTGCTGCAGTGGCCAGCACAGGCTTCCAGCATAAGCCCCAAGTTGGTTTTCTTATCAAAGAGCAGTCTTCAGCCACTACACCACGGGCATGTTACATGCACATACATCCTTGGGCCACCCCAAGAGAGGTTTATTCTTGTTTACTCTCTGGGGCAGTGATATACTGGGGAACAGTGGCAGAGATTTATAACTGCTCTGTACCATCATACAAAAAAGCTCTGGACTTCTTTGGTAATAATTCCAGCATGATCTGGATTGAATCCAACCCAAAATAGATCCATTCAAAGTCACCACTTCCCAGGTGCTGTGGGGTAGAACAATGCCAATTAAAAAGCTCCAAAGGGTTTGGAGAAATTATGAAATCTAAGCCATCAGTGAATAACTTGCTGACCTAGCCTAATAAATTAGTTTCTTTGATGGACCATAAAAGAACTTTGAGGAACAGTGGGTTTAGCTGCTTGCAAGTTTTTATAATCAGTAATTTAGCCACTCTCTCTGCTATTTCGTTCTGACCCAATTATCAGAGATTCTTGCATGTGGCCCTTCTGCACTTTGGGAACAGATACAGCACCTTAAAATCTTTTTTTCAATTTTGAAAATGTACAAGGCTGCCTCAGTTACCTCAGGGGAAAAATGCATCATGACGAGCAAGTGCTTTATGTAGGTAATGCTACCAGTCAATTTAGGAATGTTGTTTGACTCTTATTTTTTTCATCTAGTCGGTATATCAATTTCAAACCTGGAGCCTGAAGCAACTTCTCTGAGTAACGCTGTGTGTTGGGTTCCTACATGCTTGATGTATAAAGGAGGCTTAACTTTTACAGAATGAAATCTTGGGAATACTCCCCGATGATACCTAATGAAACTGCTTAACAAAATAGATGGACTGCACCCTAGTTTGAAATGCTATTATTTTACAATTTATACTTTACAAATAGCTGTCTAAGTCATTAAATGATTCACCTAATTTCTGCAAATCCCTACCTAAGTAGTCATTTTCATACTATGCTTTGACATCTGCCTGCTTGTTTGTTCCCATTCGCTGGATGATCTGTCTCTTTATTTGTATGTTTTCGAGGTCTGGGATTGTCTCAATTCTGCATTCGTGTAATACTTAGGACAGTTGTGATCCAGTTGCATTTGAAACTGTTTATTGCCATCAACATCCAAATAATAAATAATAACTGTCTGAGGCACTTAGCAGCTTTCTTTTTCTTTTGAGATGTTAATGTTAGAAGAATTGACTCTGTTCCCAGAACTGCATGTTCCCTTTTCTTTTGTCTTACAAAAACCGCACAAACTCTCAAGCTTCTAACTTTCCCTGCAAAGAAACACTGCTAGTGTTGTGTGAATTCCTCTCCTCACCACGATCACAGTGTGGTGGTAATGGCTTGGGTTTATTTTTATGGTTTTTTCCAGTGCTTTGCAACTCATTTCCTTATCTCATACACAGCAGTTCTCTCTGCCAGGGTATCAAGTGCCCAGGGTCCACTTCTGTCTCCTGGCTCATATGGTGGAATGTCATCTCTTGCAGAAACATGATTCAGACAGAGAGAGAAGATTTCCCTCTGTTTCCATATGACAGAAGTCTTCTTCATGCAGCATCATGTGGAAATGGTGAAAATTGTGGCAGTTGTGGTTGGGTTTGTTTTATTCATGATTCTGGAATGACAGGTGAGGAATTGCATGGTTCTGATCTGGTGTCAAGGAAAAGTATGTTGCAGGGATGCTGTGAATTCTTAAGTTCATATTGGTTCATTCTTAAATTCATTCATATACATTCCACACACACCTGCGCATTAGGAGTTTTAATAATTTAAATAGTCATTCAAATTTTCAACCTTTTAAACTCCCATCACTTCACAGGCTGTAGTTAGTGAAAGAAAAGGTTTTCATGAAGCATTTTGAGAACTAAAGTTGAAAAAACTGGAAGACAGATTATGTATATTACCTAGAAACTAGTCAAGAAAGGATTGCCAATAGCTAAGGTCCCACTATCACCTAGACTAAGATAATGACCCAAAGGCAGATGGATGTCTGCTTCCTGATCTATAGTGCACTCCCAAGTCAGCATTCAAAAATGTATCATCCCTCAGTCTTTCTCTTGGCACATTTAACAGCCACCACATGCCAGAACCTCTGCTTTCGGTGCCAGTCCTTGGCATGAGGCTGAGAATATGACCAGCTGTATCCAGAAATAAATGTCCCGGCTCTTGGCCATCATGTGCCTGGAGACCTATAGTACTTATAAAGTACATGCCTGTCATTATAGCTGAGATATGTTGGACTTACGTTCACTCTCCTGTGATTGTTAGACATGCTCTGGCTCATTTAGAATGACATGGGGACAGCTGGCCCTGGTGTCATTCATGACAAACAGCTGGCCTTGTAGAGAGTGTGGTCAGGATGCCTCTCACGAGGTTTGAGTCTCCTCTGCCATTGAGCACCATCCTGCTCCTTTGCTCTCCTTTTCCCAACTTCAGGGATTGTAGGCTGCCTTAACATGTTTCTGCAATGAAATTAGTCTGAACAACTGAGCATGGTGCCAAGCGAGGTGCCTTACCCAGGCAGCTTGATCGAGTCATGGATCATGCAGCCCAGATTAGGGCAGGGCAACTGTTAAAAATGCCTTGCCTCCCCCTAAAAGCTTGTGAAATTTGGTGTGGTGCGTGCAGATGCCACTACAGAAAATACTGACTGAAAATAATGGGAGTTTGAGGGCAGGGAGGGAGTAATAGTCCTGTAATATTCTCTAGCTTTTGTGCAGTGGTACAGCTATAGCTTTTTGGTGGCCAAACTTCCTCCGTGGTATAAAACTCTGTTACTATTTGAGTTATTACTACAGAGATATATGTGGTGTGGGATTGTATTTTAAATGGTGGTAGTTTCATTCCCTTTCCTCTACATAGCTACAAGCAGTGAAATAAATTGTCAAGTATAGCAAATACAAATCATAGCAAAACAAAAATCAAGAGGAAAAGAGTGGCCTTATCAAAGCAGAGGATTAGGAGTTAGGAAATTTAAACTCTCGAGGTTTCCTGAATAAAGTCAATTCACCTCTCTGGGCTGCAGGGGCATAGTCCAAGTCACCCTGAACCACATTTCACTGCGCCTACCCTTGTGAGACTCAGACATTTGACTGATGGTAGTTGTCATAAGAAGGAAGGGTTAACTCGCTTTCTTAACTTTCTTTGAGGTCACAGTTACTTCAGTGTGAACACCTGCACTTCTGCATTGAAATGAAAAAATTGTAAGTTATTTAATTCAAGAATGCTTGTTTTCGTAGTCTTCTGCAAGAGACAAGTAGCGAGACAGTATCCCTTAGAACCAGCGTGGAGGCTGTACCACTGAGGGGAAAGGTTGGGTTGTGGAGGGAGATTTCTCTTCAGATTAAGCGGGTGTATCTAACTGGCAGATCATGTTTTGACATGAAAGGAAGGTGCCTGCTGTTCCAGCCAAATACGAATCTGCACTTCGTAGCAAGCCACAAGGACTAAGAATGAAAGCTGCCTTAGAAATATAAACAATTTTAAAGTAACTTATCTTAAAACAGAGGAAATTCATAAACTATTACTTGGTGGGGGGGGGGGGGAGGGTGTGGAATCCTCCAATGTAGTGCAGCAGAGATGTGCGTGGCTATGGAGATCACATTTGGTTTGAGGAAAGCGCTGCTTTCAAACTAGCAGACACTGAAGGAGGCAGGGTGACACATATTGCCAATGCGTGTCCCTGTCTATCTGTCCATCCTGCCAGTCACCACCCAAGGGCTACTGTGGCAGGAGCTGACAGGGGAACAAGACAGGAATGCTGAACCAGCCCCGGGGCACAGAGAGGCTGCAGGCGCTCTTCCTTGTCCTCAGGCACAGTCTGTGGGAGGCTGGCGACCTCCAGGCAGCCTCCACTCAGGAACCCGCCGCTTGGAAGAAAGGCCGGGCAGGCCCCGCGGCGCCATCGCCGCATCACGCCTCACTGCCCGGCCCGGGCGTAAGGAGCGGCTCACGCTACGGGGCGGTAAGGGCCCGCGCATGCGCTGAGCGACGCCGCCATCGTTCCGGCCGCCGTTGGCCGCCGGCCGTCTCTACAGCGGGGGAAAGGGAGGGGGGAGAGCGAGCGAGCGAGCGGGCGGTGCCGCGCCTGCGCCAGCGGTTCCCGGGCTGCCCGGGTGGGGGGAGCCGAGCCCTGCCCAGCAGTGGGTGGCCGCAGGCGCGCGAGCCCGGTGGCGTGGCCGGCCGTGCAGGCAGCAGGCGCTGCGTGCCGCTGCCGCTGGGCATGGTGAGCAAAGGGCCGCTGCTGCTGCGCCTGGTAACCGCCATCAACCGGAGGAAGATGAAGCTGTTCCTGGGACTCGCCTTCGTCGCCTGTATCGTCTGTGAGTGAGCGGGGGGGGGGGCGGTGGGTGGGTACGGCCCGGCCATTCATCACTCGCTGCCCGGGCGCTCCCCCGGTGCCCCCCGCGCCGAAGCGATGGGGGGGCGGCGGCGGATCCCCCCGCGCCCCGTTGCGCTGCCCGGTTGCGAGGCGCCGCAGCCTGGCTGCTGCGGCCCCAGCGGGAGGGAGTCTTCGCGCGGCCCCCCGAGGGCCGAGGGGGTTCCCTCCTTTCCCCGCCCAGCTGAAACTTTCCCAAGTCCGGTGGGCAGCCGGCTAGGCCGTGTCGGAGGGCGCCGGCGGGTGGGCCGTGCCGTGCCAGGGGTGCCTGTCAGGCGCTTTCCGTGAGGGCTGCGCGGTGAGACGCTCCCGTCCCCCCTCGGCGGCCCTTGGGGGTGTTCTCGCCGCAGGCGGGTCGCTGAAGCGACAGGCGGGCGCGCTTCCCCTCGGCGCTCGGCGGGAAGGGGCTCCGTGCAGCCGGCAGCGGTCCTTCAGGCGAGCCCCAGGCGTGAGGTGGGGCGGGCGTGCTGCCGAGGCACCGTCCGGGCGGTGGGGCGAGCTGCCCGGGCAGAGCGGCTGGGAGGCAGCGGTGCGAGCGAGACGTGGCTCAGGGACTAAGTGTTTCCGCAGCCGCTCCTCAGACCGCTCTTTGTCCGCGCTGATCTTGACCTGGTAGCTGGTAGCTGCCTGAGGTGAGGCTGCGAGGAAGTTTTCCCGGGCAGGCCTCGCGTCTGCTTTATTTGGCCCCCACAGGACGTCAGAGGGATTCACCAAAATTTCTGTTTGTGAATTAGCTCCGCACGTAGCCGTAAAGAGGCTGAAGACAGGCACAGAGGTATTTGGGGAAACCTTGGAATAACCACTGACAGGGATGTTTATGACGCCGATTACTAGGCAGGAGTCAAATAGAGTCTCAGATTTATAACGTTGCCCTGTCATCTCTCTTGCTTTTCCTGTCCAGACTTTTCTGTTGCGTTTTTCATGTTCAGTTGACTTTATGTTAGCCTGTTCTGCTTTTGGACGTGGGTAAATTTTATGTAGTTGGCATATCATGAGGAAGTGTCTTTGAACCCTTGTCAGTTGGGATCAAGTGATTCACTTGATGCTTCAAAACAAGTGTAAGTGAGCTAGCTTTGGGTATGGGGTAGGTGCACTGGATTTAGGAGCCTCCCTTTGCATTTGAGAGGGTGGAGAGTTATGACTTGAATAACTTGGCAGAAGGGATGGTGTTTTCTACCCTAGAAACACAATATAGGAATTTCCTTTTCTACCATATGTTACTGTGTTTGCAGGACCTTGTTATTTAGATACTGCTGTTGTAGTTGAAGTTCTGTGTCAGCTCTAACGCTGTCCTGGTTTTGGCTAGGACAGAGTTAACTTTCCCAAGGAGCCAGCACAGGTGAGCCAAGCTGGCCAAGGTTGTTTTCATACCACTTGACTTCAGCTTCAGGTAAAAGGAGGAGGGGTGGGTCTCCGAGGCTCCATGAGGGTCAGAGTGTGGGCTGCCAAGCCTCTGGGCTGTTGGCTGTCAGGTAGGTAAGTGCTTAGTGTTGTCGCTGTGTAATCTGTTACAAGTCCTGTTGCTTCCCTCTCTCTGTGCTGTGTCAGCAAGCTGTCTTTATCCCAACCGGAGTCTGCTTTTTTTTTCCCCTTTCTCCTCCCTGGGAAGGGGAGAGTGAGCTGCTAGTGGTGCTCAGCTGCTGACTGGGGCTGGGCCATGACAGACTCTTAGGACAGTTTGTTTGTCCAAGTGACTTCAGGTTCCATGTGTACTGAAGCAGGGACAGCTTAATGTCTGTCCTTGTTTGGAAAGGGCTTGGTGTTTTGCTAAAAATGATACTTTAAATTTTGAAAACAAAGTTACTAGACTGCTGTTAAAATACTGGATTTGAGTGGCAGTTGACATGGTCATTGGGACCTGGTAACTGATTAGATTCTATGGAGAATAGTTGGTGTTTGCTCTCTCTAGCTCTGTGAGTAAAAGTTAACCTTGAAAAACTGCCATATGGAAAAACTGCCATGATATTTGCAGTCTGGTCCATAAGTCATAGATGTCTTCTTAATGCTTGTTTCTGGTTGTTCTTTGGGATTCAGAAGAAATGGAGGAGAGGGACTGCAGGTCAGTCTGTCAGAAAGTAGCTTGAAAAGGGAATAGGTTGGTGTCTGATGGAAGTACATTAGATTTGATAGAAACATACCATGTTGCTGTGTTTTTCAGTCTTCTGACTAGTGGTCAAAAGCAGTGGAATCATCAGTCACGGCTCTGGTGTCTTCAGTACGCCGAGATGCTACCAGATGCTGCTGGTCTAGTAGATTGTAGAGAGACTTTTTTGAACTTTCTTTTCTAGGGAAGTGATTATGATCCCATCTCCCAACCATGAAAGTGCACTCCTTGCAATATTACTGAATCATCACCGTGCTCTGGTTGCAGTCAGATAATGCCAGACTAAAATAGCGTAGAATCTGAGAAAACTGAGCTGCTGGTGTAGGTGTATGTGCTGGCATTTCTTCCATTCCTTCTCTCTCAAGTGCTCTCCAAATGACTAAGTGTTTTCAGGCTGTGCACCTCCTTTCCATGAATTTCCATTCAGTGTTAGTATGCTGGGGAATCAGAGTTGGAGCATGTTATGTTGCAGGGAATGTAGTACTTGACAAGTACATTATATTTTTTATGAACTAGGAGAGAGGACTTTTTTGATAGTGCCATTTTGTCAGTTTGAGTGTGAAACCCCAAGAGAATGTTGAGGGACTAGCTTCTCCAAAAGCGTCTTATTCCATAAAATTTTCTGCTGTTGAATGCAAATTTGTTAAAAACGTGCCTGAAGAACTTCTTCTTAAGTTTGCAAACTAAAGGAAGAGCTTATTAGCAGCAGTTGAAATGCTCTCTGCTGTCTCCCTCTCAAGAGTCGTTAAGTGGCTCTCTTGGTAGCCTCCCAGCCCAAGGTGTTGGATAGTTAAGGCTGGCTTGGGTATCTCTGCTCCACATCTCCCATTTCCCACCAGCATCCACCATGTTTCTGTGCTGTGCACCGAGTAAAGGAACTGGTCTGGACTAAGGTCACCCTTTCAGGATATGACCATTTGGCGGTGTGGGTATTCAGCTGGTTTGGCCCAACTGAGGGGGTAGTGCAGGAGGTAGTTGGGAGTGCTGTTGGCAGCGTTGCTGTCACGTACAATTAGTGTCTTGCCTGAGGAGTCTTGTTGGTGTTGCTTGAAGTACCACCATGACGTGGGGTGCAGTCAGGTTCACATTAAAGAATCTTAGAACTCTTTTTATGGACTTCACTGGTTTCCCTAGTGACACTTAGAGTAAGAAGGATCCTTATTTTACATCTGGGTATGAATTAAAGCAAGATATAATGTCTCATTTCTGCAAATCTAATTTCTATTAATTAAAAAACCACAACATTTATTCACTTGAAACTGTATGCTATGCATACTGTATATAAAAATAGAACCCCAAAGGAGCGTTTCTATGATGCAGGCTCTTGAAAGCTGTTGTAGCTTAAGCAGCTGTTCCCTGGCAAAACTGAAGAGTTTACTGAACAGTTACATTTACTTTAATGTGTGGGCCCTATGTGAAAAGGGCGATTTCGTTCCCCGTAGCCCAAGTGATGAATCTGGAGATAGTGCAGCGACCAAGCTATCAAAATCACTCTGTAATCTAGTAGAAGGCTGCACAGTTATTTTAGTTTAATATTTTTCAGAATTAGCTGACTTGACTCACTTGCAGTGCCACCTCCTGTGAACACTACATGGCTATACTGTGCTACATCTAATGGGAATCCTTGGCCAAGGGTTAAGCTTTCATTGCCCTTTTAAAGGGGCAAAGTCTTCTGCTACAGCTTTTCTCTGATTTCACCCCCCAGTTGGTGCTAGCTGGGGGGTGGGGGGAGCGTGGGGTGGGGTGTGTGGACTGAAACAAATCCTTTCAGTCATGGGCTGCACTTCTGTTGTCTTGAAGCCGTGGTGAAACCACAGCTTAAGAATGTGAGGTAATTATAAACACAAGTTAAGTGGATTTAATTGATTTTTGTTGTCTGTAATGAGAAATGTAGCCATCATAAACCAGCAACCAATTAAATAGAAACAGTTGGGAAAAAAACTCGGCCCTATCCAGTGTCACCACAATATGTGTAACTTATATCCAGGCTGAGAGTTTTATTTTTAAAAAGCCCACGTGTTTGTGGGTTGGTGTGTCGATTCATACACACCTTAAACTCATTTGCTTTGAAGTTGTAAACTTTTGTCCAGCTATATATGGATGTACTGAGATGCTTCAGTGAAGCTGGTTTTTGTAAATTCTGGACCTGTGGTTGTTGGAGATACATTGTAAAATCTTGTAGGCAGGATTTAAAGATCAGAGCTTGTCAGTCTATATGACTTGCTTTAATCTTGATGCTACTGTAAATAATGTACTGATGTCTTAAAGGGAGTTGCATTTTCTTAATGAAAATAAAGAGCTCTATTTCTGGTAAAGTAGAACAGTTCTTTTTGCTCATTTGTAGATCAAATGCTTTTTAGGAAGTATGTCAGTAGCCTTGTTCTTTTTTGAAGGGAGAAAAGGAATAATAGGGTACTGTCATGAGATCCAAGCTTAAGACCACATTACTTTTACAACACAGCTACTGAAACAACTTAAAAACAAAATGTCAAAATAATGTGAGGGAAGTAAATCTTGCAGTGCAGTGGCTTGACTTCTCCCAGCATTGTTAGTCTTCATGGTTGCTATTCTTTGTTTTACAAGATTAGCCATTAATTTTTGTCATGTTTCCATCAGAATGTGGTGTGTTCTCAGAATACCAAGGTGTGACTAAGCTTTTGGGTTTGAATGTTGCATGATGCTTGTCTTGCATTCGCTCAATGGCTAAATGCTACTTGATGTTGGGCTCTAAAAAGCTTTTACTTTCACTTTTCGTAGTAGAAAAGTAGTTGTAGATTTGGTCTTGTCCTGTTGCTTCAGGGTAGCTGTCTGAAAGTTATTCAGCACTGTTCTGGAGAACACCAAAAATCTTCCTTCCCCAGCTGTTCTACAACAAGGCCACCAGGATTGACTGGCCATGGAAGAACTAGAATTGGCCTAGTGTGACATCAGGCTTGCCTGCTTTTTGTGTCACCATGCCATGGATTCAACTCACAAAGGAAAACCAAAATAACCCCAAACCAAACCCATTTGCTTTCTGGCTGGCTTAATGTCCTGCAGAGCTGCTTTTCATCTGTGGGTTTATGCAAATAAGCTTACTGTCTCCCAACAGCTTCCTGGTCCCTGCTCATCAGGCTTCCAACTAGCCGTAGCTGTGTAGCTCATGAAAATGTGTTCACACTTCAGTTGAGTTTGTCAGGAATAGATGGACTCCAACTCTCTTTTGCTTGCCATGATCCATTAAACAATCTTTTTTTGGCATCCTAGAGAAACTCACCCTTACAGTTCTTAGCTTATCTCCATCTAATATTTGTCTTTACTATTTGTCTTTAGTATTTTCTCTCCACTTAAATATTTGCCTTCTCTGTGGCATATGCAGGAGGTGGTGCTGTCATCATGTTGCTCAAGGACAAACACCCTTAGAGCTTTCATCTTCTTTCCTCTTTGTGTTTTTGCAAAGGGGAAATGTTTCTCTCTCACTTATATTGCTTTTCTCTTTTTTGTAAGGTCGGTTGACCAAGAGGAGCTTAGTTGAAAGTGGTAGTTCTCATTGTGGACCCTAGGGAAGGAGAGGTGGGGGTTACTGCACCAATTTACCTGAAGGGATTTATAAAGTAACTGGGAAAAGTGAGTTTGTTTCAGTTACAGGGCTGACCATTTCTGTGAGTCTGCTGCAAGCAATCGTAGCAGTCAACAAGCTTTAAATAGAATGCTGAAAAGAATTTATTCCAGTCATGACACCTCATTTGGCTGTCACCTTAATTTGAGCCGCATTAGCTTGGGTGGCTGCTCAGTATCTGGGTTTTTGCACACGTGCTGGTGTAACATCATCACCTTGGGCTGTGGAACATCCCCTGCCTCTTTAGGTTTCTTGAAAAATGTCCCACAGTTCTGCTGGCTACGTTTGGGAAACAAAGGGAATGTCAATGGCTAAATTTAAGAAGTCATTACCTTTTAATTTTTAAAAAATTTTTTATTACTATTTTTAAGGCATATGAAAAATCAGGGGTGCTGTCTAGATTGGGAAAAGCATGACTTCTGTAAAACTGCATGTGATATATTCCCATTACTGAGGTAATAGTTCTGTTACTTTCCTTCACTTGAAATAGGGAGATGTGTGGCCCTAAGAGCAGCCTGTACAGGTTGATTGGCTTAGAAGGTTTCTGTTTGTTTCTTTAATCTGCCATGTTGCTTTAAAGCAAAGGGAGTGAAACAAAGTTACAGGTTGTTTCCCTGTGAGTGAAACAAAGTTTCAGTTACAGGTTGTTTCCCTGTGAGTGAAACAAAGTTTCAGATTTTTCTGGGAAAGTGGTGGATTTGAATTGTATCAATCAGATTTATGTGGAGATAGATGTCATTTGATTTTTTTTTCATAATTTGCTGCTGTTGACTTAGATTTTTCAGTTCTTTTTCTGTTATTAAGTGAAAAGGGGACACAGGGGTATTAGCAATTTAGATTGCTTAGTTTTGACATTGCCAAAATAATTTTGACCCAATTCAGAATGTCATTATTATATAGTACTGCAAAGTCCTTTTGTTGTCTCCCTTGGGAATTCAAACCTTTTGTAGGCATTTGCAAACCACTTTGTTTCAAGCCTGTGAAGTCAAAGCTAGAAAGTTTTATGATGTCTAGGCACACTTGAATATATGTGGTGATGAAAATTAAAGATCCTGTTTGGAACTTTATAACTGTGATGTATCACCTTGTAGCAGAAAAAGGACAGGCAAAAATGGATGAGTAGTGGTAAAGAATGATGCTAAAGATGGAAGATAGGAAGGAAGTAGGGCCACTGAACGGAGAACTGGAGAAAGACTTAACTGGAGTGTTGGAGAGAAATTGCCATCTGGGAACAGAATTCAGGCATAAAGTGGTGATGCTAACTGAAATGTTAGAGTAAGTATTCATGGTTAGCTTCCCATCTAGTATGAAGCTCCATTAACTCTTGTAAAGAAAGAAAATTTGCATAATGTTAAATGTGACAGCTGCAGGAGTGTATCAGTTTGCCAAAGTATAATTAATCATTTGTAAGAGAAGTTACAAAAAACTCCCAGTGACTGTTTTTTTGCTTTGCTAGCTGATGATGACGTGAGGGATTAACACGGAGTGGTGGTGGTATCCAAGTTGGAAAGCATCTTCACCTTCAGTAAACCATGTATCCTGGTCTCTAGGGTGTTTCCCATGTGGAAGAGGCCACAGTTCCTGTCTGCTGTCTTTGATTTGGGGCAGGAACTTCACTGCTGAACAAGACGTTACTTCAGGAAATGCAATAGGAATAACTACTTGCTGTTCTGAAATCTGTATAGCCATACCAGAGGAGAAGATTTGTTAATCTGAATGTTAAAATAATAAAATTGTACATTCCCCAAGGGTATATAATTGTAAACTTCACCCACATTCCATAGTACAAAGTTATGATTAGTAATTTTAAGTTTTCTCCTCTAATATTACAACGTACTCTCAGTATAAATAATCTTCTAAGCAAATTAAGAAACTAGTGGAATTATAGATAGGCTACAGTTGGTGTGGGTTTATTTTTATGGAATCTAGACTATAAAATATTGTTTCAAATGCACTGGCCAAATTGTAGAATGGTTTGGGTTGCAAGGGACATTAGTCATCTAGTTCCAACTACCTGCCATGAGCAGGGACATCCTTCTCAAGACCAGGCTGCCCAAAGCCCCCTCCAACCTGATCCTAAACACTTTCAGGGAGGGGACAGCCATAACTTCTCAGGGAAACTTGATCCAGTGTCTCATCATCCTCAAAGTGAAAAACTTTTTCCCAGTATGTAAGCCCCTTCAGCTAAAGCCATTACCTCAATTTTTTTTCCTCCACCAGTAACTCCAACTCCTCCTCTGCAGGGCTGCTCCTGTCCCAACTCATGTGCAGGATGTTGAATGTCATGAAGCTCATATTTGCCCACTCCTTAAGCCTATTGGGGTCACTCCAGATGGTACCCTGCCCTTCGATGGCACTACTCAATTTAGTATCTGCTAATTTGTTGGGGGTGGACTCAATCCCACTGTCTGTGTCATTAATAAAGATACCAAGCACAACCAATCACAGCAAAAACTCCTGAGGGACACCACTGATTTCCCTTTGGACATTGAGTCATTGACTACAACTCTTTGGATGTGACAACCCAGCCAATTGCTTATCCATTGAGTAGTCAATCCATCAAACCCTTATCTCCCCAATTTAGTCACAAAGATGTTGTGTGGGAAATAATAATTTCCTAAATGAAATCATTACATATCTAATTGAGATCTGTATAAGACTTTAATGCATCCCTAATAATAAAAGTAAAATAACAAGCATTATATGAGCTTCCTTTGCCTGATTTTTCTTTTTGTCAAATTTTCCTCTGGAGGCAAAAAGCTTATTTGAACCAGAAAACTAAAGATGCTGGGTGACTATGGAGTCAGATTTAAGGAGAAAAACCACAATACTCTTTTGCTCTCTGAAACAGGAAGTTTGGCTGAAGCAATTCACTCTGGATATCCAGAGTTTGATTTTAATCTAGAAATTGAGGTTGCACCTGTATCTTAATTGGTCCTGCATGCTGTGTCTGTTGATAGTGAGATCAGTTTGAAACCAATGTAATCTTATACTTGAGCAGAGGTTGTAAGAAGGGCAATGCAGGGAAAAATTCCTCTGTGTTCAATGAAGTCTACTTTAACAAAAGTAAATGAAAAAGTTTCTTTAACTGAGCGTCTTGAAAATACAAATAACAAAGCCATTGGGAAAGAAAATGGTTTTAAAAGAGATTGCATCCAGTTTTGGTGTGGTTGGATCTCTCAGCAACAGGGTCTCACTTTTTAAAACCTCTATTTTAAACTGTTTGTGATGCTGAAACTAATACTCTCAGATTATGAGTGTTTATAACCATCAATGCTTTGTGATAGTCTATGGCATTGATTTTTAATGTGATTGTAAGAGACTCAGAGAAGAGGGATCATTCTGGGGTACAGGCTCAGGCTTTCTTTGAGATTCTGGGTTGTTTTTTCCACCCCCAGATTTTGACAGTGTTAGTTATCTCATCCACAATCGACTGGGGAAACAGAAAAATAAGGCATCCAAGGATCTCAGAGTAGTAATATGTTTTATAGAAACCTATACACACTGAGTATTATTACAGATGACAGACTCAGAGGGTGTTCAGGTGAAAACATACATCTTGTTCCTCTATTATGAGGATCAAGAAGAATAACTCTTACTTGCTATGAGGTGCAGCTGGTCAGAGCTAAAAATCCAACCATGATAGAAATTGTCCATTTAATAGTGGATGCTCAACAGCAAATATCTTGGGATTTCAGTTGTACTTTTTGAGTGTAACTGAACAGATTTTGTGTTTGGGTGTTTTTTTGTGTTTTGTGGTTGGTTGGGGGTTTTTTTTGGGTTTTGTGGGGTTTGGGGTTTTTTTGCTTTGTGCAGGCAGGGTCGGCTTGTGTTCAAAGGATAGCTCTTGGAATCCATCTTTGCTGAAAGCAGCCTGGTCATCATACTGTTCTGCATTTCAGAAAGGCTCTTTTCTAGGAAACAAAAAAACCCCAAGCATTTAAATTTCCAGGGAATATATATGCGTTCAGTAGAAAAAGTGCCAAAAACGTTCTTTAATTGTCTGTGACTGCTTAGGTTTTGTTTAAGGTAATTTTGAGAAGTCATTGAAAGCTACCACAACTTGACTATGAATCTGTGCTTTCCAAATAGTCACAGTCTTATCTCTGAGGCTGGGGGGGGGGGGGCGGAAATCAAACAGCAAACCAAATAAAAAAGAGGATTGGGGTTTTCTGAAAACCACAAGTGATTAATGTTTAGTTGGCAAAATGTAAATACCTCTTTAATAACAATACTGTGTTTAATACTTTAGGAAATAATTTTTTTTTTCTAAAAGTACAGCTCTTTATTGCTTCATCCAAGGCATGTCATTCCTCTTCTCTGGAAACTGTCACTGTAAAATGTAATGTCTGTGGGAGTGATTAATGCCTCTGATGTATACTTCATCTTCGTGGTACTTGCAATTAATCCTTGCAGAACTGCCACAACACAATTTATTGTTCTCATAATTTTATAGAAGGGATGCAGAGGGAATAAAAAACATCCCAGAAAAGATAGAATGAAAACAGGACTACACCTTTGTCCTGCAGGTCATTAAACCAGGCTTTCATGTGTCTCTAAGCAATCCTGATGTTCTGATCTCTTCCCTTGGGGCAAGTCATAATTACTTTAATCAGTCATTAGATGAGTTTTACAAATAGTCTTTGAGAGAATAAGCAGAACCTCTGTTTCTTCTTTCTTGTAGGTGAGTGTCCTAATTGTTTGGTTACAAGTCATGCTTCTCTGTGTCCAGTCCAATTAATCATGACTTTAACCCTTGCATAGAGTTTCAGCAGGCAGCGGGAAGATGCTCTGCCCATGAGCGCTCTCTCTTTGGATGAGTAGGAAGCTCTTTGTAGAGCACATACTGTGTGTGGATGGGGCAGGGGATTGAGTGTGTTAAATCTCTTGAGATTTGAGAATTGGTATAGGACTGTTATCCTGGGTGTATACTTCTTGGCTTAAAAGATTTGACTTTAGAATTGGAATATTTTTATATCTCTTTTTTGACTGGCTTTTGCTGGGAGGTACTGGGTTATACTGGCATGTGCTCAAATTTGGCGCAATAGGAGTCTGATGCTTTTGGAAACTTGGTTTGTGTGAAGTGCCTGATTCATGACCTTGTTGGTTTGCATGTCTACAGCCTTTGGTGCTTGAACTTGGTGGGCCTGTCAAAGGGCTTTATGGTGTCTATGAGGATTTTCATCTTAGATCTTAGCTTGTAATTCTGCATCATCCTGCTCATGGATTTGGGCTCACTTGCCTTAGTGTGTCTCCATCATTTTTGCCTGAATGTCAGACTGGCTTTGGCATAACCTTTAGGGCAAAGAAGTAACAAGCCAAGGAATTCCTCTCCAAACCATGGTCATACTGCTGGTTCTGAAGCTGTGTGAGTCCATTTATAGAAACAATTGCGTATTTAGAAAAAAACCGAAAACCTTAATTCAACTGTAGTGAAAAACCTTACCTCTGATCCTGTCAAGCCTGATGTAAGCTGTATGGGGACACACAGTAGTCAGAGATCCTCCTTGTGATTGTGCATTCGGAATCCTTTGCAAGGGTGTTATGTTCAAATGTGTTTCTGCAGCACCTGTCTACATGAGAGACAGACTTCACAGTTCTTCACATCTCTCCGTGTGGTATTTCCTACATGGTTCATTTTGCAGGGTTGTTTGTTTTAATTTTTTTTTTCAGTACTACAAAAATAAGGTTCCTAGAAGTTTAATGGAAAGTTATTTACTCCTTCAGGCCTGGGATGTCAAGCATAGTGTTTTTGGAAGTACCTGAATGCCTTTCTGAGGTCCCATTCCCTGCTGTGGACAGTAAGAATGCACAGATTACATGTTTTCTTTAAGAAGCTGGCTTCTTGTGTGCAGTGTAGCTGCACTGTCTTCACAACAAAACTGGCAGGGTGGTATTTGTGGTGCAGCTGACAACTCTTTTTTTTTTTTTTTTTTTTTTTTTTTCTCAATTCCTGTTTTGCCAACTAAGCCCAGATGTTTTCTGCCACTGGGCAAACAATGCATTGGGTTATATGTATGGGTTTCTGTAGCCCAGAAAAATAACTGATTGTGAGTATAGATGAGTAATGTACAGCTTGACAATTCTGTACCTGTAGTTGCCAGATAGTCATCATTCACTAGGGGGAAAAAGAAAGGATTTTTTCCGTTGATGTTACCATAAATAATTCTAAAATCCTTGCAAGAGGTGAAATAACTTGGATTTAACTTAGTATTCAACACTGTCCCTTTTTCTTTTCAGAGAAATTTAATTAATATAAAATTTACAGTATTTTTGAAGTTCGGTTGGATTGTATTGGTAATCTTTTCTAATTTAAAGCTTTAAATCTCTTCCCCAGAAGATGACAGAGGTTTTATGATAACACCGCAGAAATCACAGTGCCTTCCTGCAGTTTGTTTGACTGTCTGTCATGGATTCGAGTTACTCCTTGAATTACTCTAGATCCTTTATTACTTAAAAACAGTTCAGTAGTGTCCCATCCCCTCAAGGGTGGAAGAGTGACTGCACTGCTGCATCCTCACTTCTGTCCTCTCCACTCCTTTCCTGGATATGTTTCCTTTTTCCTGGAAGATGCCTGTGGCTGTAGCAGCATTTTTTATTTTGTTGTTTCTCTAACACCTCATCTGCCTGAGATCAATTAATAGGTAATAATCCTGAAAATATATGTCCAAATCCTGAATCTGGGCAAAATACTTCATTAACTGTTATTTGAGATGTGAAGGCATCTTACAGAAACTGAGGATGCTTCAGAAGTTTTCTGTACGTGTGTTAATATTGAATATAGGATACTCTTCCTCTCTAAGACCCAGTCTAATTTGGATCCTTAGGTTGAGCTTCCTCCCTTAAAGAGGCATTGCAGAACGATCTTATGGCAGTTTTCTGGGTTCATCTCCTGTGTCGCTTATCGCCCGCGTTGCAGAGTCCCTTACGTAACTATTCTGTATTAACCTTATTTGTCTTGATGCTCTGGAGTTGTCAACTCTGTGGTGTAGTCTGGTTTATGGCTTCTCTCTTTTTTTTTTTTTTTTTTTTTACTTTAAACTGCATTTTGTGTCCCAGTTGAGCAGCGTTCTGGCAGTCTTTGTGTAATCGCTTAAACCATGCATGACTTCAGAGGTTTTTTTTGTAGCTGAAAATAAGTTGGACAGATGTATCAGCTCTCTCTGTGTTTACAAAAAGATTCATGCTTGCTGTGCTGTTTTATACTGTGGTTTGTCTTCCTTAAAACTTTTTTCCACATCAAGGGTGTAATAAATGTTCTTTGTTTGCTTAGTGAGGCATTTGGTTACATTGCTTAGTTACCTCTTGTGTCTGCATTGCAATATATACATATTTAGAGAGAATTCACATGTGCACAATCACTTGTTACCTTTCAGGTGGGACTGTTGTGGCACCTCTTTGGGCTGGTTCAGCTGTTGCCTGCAGTGGCCAGTCTTTTTACTCTTGTCCCTCTGCAGTTTGCAGTTCCTGTGGTCCAGGGCTGTAAGACTCCTTTCTTGCTCTTGCCATTTTTATTATTTTTTTAAAATTTTTCCAGTATCTCTTATAACTCCCTAGCTCTCATTTGTTTAATCTGTGTAACCTGTCAAATTATATAGTTCAGAGAATTCTTGTACGTTTTGTTTATGTAATGCAGTGTGGGGATAATGATCAGATAAGTATATTTGATTTACTGGTCAGATGATGGCAGATGTGCACTGGAAGAGTCTAGCCTTGGTTGTGGTTTTTATAGAATTCTTGTATTTTCCTACTTTTCATTATAGTCTCCTGTGATTTCATCAGAATTCCTCCCATGCTGTTAAACTGTGTTCTAGTCACATGGGGTGTGGCATATATAATGTATGTAACTTTAGATAATTTGTGATTAACATACTTAATATTGTTTTAAATTCCTTATGATGATAATAGGAAAAAAATTACCTCGTTTACTGTTACATGACATTAATATTCTCTCTTTTCATATTTTCCAGCTGTATGGGGAAACTTTGTCAGTATGAGGTAATGTATATAGAGTTTTTTATATTTATTATCCTTATCTGAAATAAAAGGAACATACCTTTCCCAGTAACATGCATCACTATATCAAGTAGGGAGAAAACAGAACAGCAGCTCACGCTGTTGTTTGGATGGTTGCTAAGCAGCTGATGCACTTTTTTTAAATACAAGGTGTTCTCTCTTAAAAAAGCCTTGTATGTCTGCTGCAAATCTCACCCAGGATCCTACTCTCACTTCAGCATCTGCCTCCCTTCACGAATTTATCTTCTGGTTTTGGAGATGCTTTCAGACAAAGTTAGTTGGCATAGCTGGGCACACAGGCTTGGATTCTGCTTTTCCTCAGTATGGATCTGACCGTACCTCAGTGACAATACAGGCTGACACATCCAGAGACGTGTCAAGAGCTCCAGATCCTCCACTGCTTGCCATAATTCTGTTTCCGTGCCTAGAATTAGAAGTGTGTTTTTGAGGGATTTTTCTCTTCCACAGTTCATTGGGAGAGAATCCAGTGGTCTAACTGCTGAAAAGCAAAAGAATACTGCAGTCTTTCCCCAGGATTTTTGCCCTCAGAAAGACTTAGCGTATGTCCTCAGGGGGAGGAGGAGGACATAACTGAAAAAGAAAGTGAAGAGACTATCAGGACAGGCTGTTCCCTGCAACAGAGTTTTTGTGCATAGAGGACAAAGTATTTCACCATGTTGTTTTGCTAGGGAAGGGTTTTGGTACTCTGTTGCCATACTTAGCAGCTCAGAGTAAAGAATGCCTGAGGAAAAGTAAAAAAATTAATGGATTTTCTGTAGGCTCTGATTCACCCAAGACTGCTTACCCTGGGATCTCTGCCTATCTGAAGCTGCCCATTTTTTCTCTTGAAGTTTTCCACCCTTGCTACAAATTGTTCAGCTGTTAAGCAAGCAGCTGCTGAAGCTTGCAGATGGAGATACGATTTAGATTGCCCTGTTATCCTGCCCAGAAAACTATGGCAGCTTGGCAGCTGTTACGCGAGCAGCTGAGCGTTTCCAAAGGAAGGACAGGAACTGCAGAGAGGGGTTTGAGAAGGCCAAGTAGACGTGGGATCCAGTGTGTTCATCCCCTGATAAGCTGTCCTTACAAATTCTACCATCAGCTGCATCTGACTTCATATTTCAGGTGTCCATTATAGAGCCATCAAGGGGGAGAACTATTTTTCTGAAGGTTTGATAGTGGTCCTCAGCCAATAGGATTGTCTTTGCTAGAAGAAAGAGCTCATTAAAAACTAAACTGCAGAGTGCTAGTCCTTCAGTTCTGGGATTTGTGAATAATCAATAGTAGAAACTATTTTTGAGGGAACATTTTTATATTCTGAGAAATTTTCCAAATTTTCATTCCTCATTTAGCAGAGAGGAAAGGTTATGCATTCCACAGATTGTTCACATATTTTTGTAGATTTCTGTTATTTGCAAAACATTTGAAAAATTTTCATGAATTACTTAACATTGCTTCCAATATTCATGCTATGTTAACTGGAGAATTTTTATTTGCTACTAATACAGTAAATTTCAATTTGTTTTGAAAAGATGGTTCAGGCTCTATGTGTCTTAGTCTAGGAATTTACTACACTCTTTACTGATACAAAAACATTAATCTGGTGAGTAAGGTTTTTACCTCAGTAATAGACTAAACTGACTTTTAAAGTAAGAGTCTTACAGATGGATATGAAGGGAATCATTGCTCTAACTTCCAACAGTGTGGCATATGTATATCTGCTTAATAAAGGATCTTCTGTTTCCCAAGGTGTAATGACTTGAGGTCCTGAGTAAAGGAGCTCTGTTTTATTTGAAAGAACTCCATTTTATGATGGATAACCATGAAACCTCTAGTATGCAAAACCTTGTTACTGTAAGATAAATAATTCCCCTTTCAGAAGTTTTAATTCAAAAAATGATTATGCAAACTTCAGGAAAATTGCATAGATTCAGAGGAAAGAGATAAAATTTAAAAATACATATTCTACACTTACAGAAGTTTACTCAAAGAAAGAACACAGCTGAGATACTTCACACAATTAGATGCTAAATAAAACCACACAGATTTGTGCAAGACACCAACTTCTTTGATGGTACTTTGTTTTCACAAGTTACCTTGACATCCTTCATCCTCCAGTGTATAATTGTGGCTTCATTTCAGCCAGGTAGCATCAGATGGTCACTTCAGGCAAGTTTTGGTATAAGATTTTTTTCCTGTTTGCTTTTTTTTTTTTTGAAGTACATAGTCAAAACTAGCTGTGATTGCCCTTCTCTCTTTTTGATTGAAGTTACAGTTGCAGCTTTAAAGGAAAGTTATTTCTTAGCAAACAAGTAAACAGAGACCCTCAAAAAGACGCGTTAGGTATTTGTATAGTAAAGATACACTCAACAACATCTCTACTGACCCTACCTTAGTGCAGTGATTAGACGCTTTTCTACAATGAAGTTAGTTTTCTCTGTAACATTAATGTCATCTTTATTGTTATTACTCTTTCCTGGGGGCTTGGTTCAGTTTCTGCCAAACTTGGTGACGTGACTAGCTGGTTTTAATGGGAATTGGGCCATCCACTTTTATTTGCTCTGAGTAAGCATTTGAAATAATACTGACCTGTCATGCTTTGAAAACACTTTATTAACAGGAAACATATGATGCAGGTACACACATAGTGACTATTGCATAGGTATGAATTATGTTTTTTCTGTTCTTGCCAACAGGTCTCTTCAAGAAAATGGGGATCAGAAGGTGGAAAGTAAAATAGAGGAGGTTAGTTTGCTAATAGTGGTAGTCTGCTTTGCTTTGAAGTCTCCATTTCACTCATTTCATATTGGACATACTTAATTCTAGCTCATTACTTTCCATAAAACGATACAAAGTATTGTGATTTTGTCTGTACATAAGTTTTTGAACTTCAGTTTCTGACAGATCTGTGACTCATCTTTTTATTCTCCCCTCTAAACCTTTTTGAAAGTAACAGTTCTGCTGTCTCATTTCCTGCAGACTGGTAGATTCTTCCTGAGAACACTTTTTTTTTTTTTGCTACTGAATTAAGGATATACATAAATCCTTCCCTCTGTCATCCTTACAGAATGTTTGCTGCATACATGTTTCATTAGAAATTCAAAACCAAAAATGCTTTGCTTTGTTCTTAACCAATGAACTGAGGTAGCGGTGGTCGTGGCTGGGGCTGGTGTGCAGTTCCAGTGCTTTAAGCTCAAGTCCTGGCAGTTTCTGGAACAGATGTGGGCATTGGACACACTGGTGGTTCTGTACTTCTGTGCCAATACCTTTGAATTTCTGTTTGAACCCAACAACTTTTGTTGGGAAATATTAAAAATAGCAGTAAAACCAAGTAATATGTAGGAAAGTCTTTGAATTCAATGTCGTCTACTCCTTATGAGGGAATGTATGTGTGATTGTACAAACATAGTCCTGTCTGCCTAGTCTCTTGTATTTCAGCAGGTTTATATAGCAATTGTTCTTCTGGACACAGTGAGAAGCCCACTGAAATAGACTAAAATCAAGGGAAAGTTTGTGTTCTTAGTTTGTCTTTTACATTTCTCCCCTCTTCCCCCACCCCCCCCCCCTTATTTTTTTAAAATTCTGGTGAACATTGCAGTGAGCATCCTGAAATGCTCATTGTTGTGACCATTGTGGCTGCTCCCTCCCTGGCTGTGCTCAAGGCCAGCTTGGATGGACCTTTGGGGAGTCTGGACTAGTGGACAGTGTCCCAGGCAGGGGGTTGGAACTAGATGGGCTTTGAGATCCCTTCAATCCAAACAAGTCTGTGCTGCTGGGAAAATCCAGTTATTTAAGAATGATTAGATACTTGAAATTCAGTGGGTCAGAGTTACTCTAAGGTCTGAGAAGTTGAACATTTATGGAACTTGTTTTTCAAAGCTTTAGCTCTACAGTAACTTGAACCATTAGAATAAGTATGGCTGTTTCAAGAGCTCTGCTACTCCACAGAGCTAGGTATTTAATGAATATGAATGGCAATACTGTATTTCACCCTAACATGAATATGCAGTTTATTCCAGTTCATGAAGTTCCTGAATTGTCTAGCTCTAACCCAGCAGTATTTGTACAAAGCAAATTGATTGTGATTAGTGATGCATTGCTATATAGACCATTTCAAAAGATAACCCTCTGATAGCTTCCAACTCGTGTATGCCCCTAAGTGGAAAACTTTCTGACAGGATTTAGTAAACTTAGAGTTCAGAGACTTGTTGAAAGTTGGCAGGACTGATAGAAATTTGTGTTCTATGATAATATAAAACTGATGCCAATTTAAATGATTCTGTCTATCAAAGCAGTGAAAATGCAAAAGTCTTCATAGATGAACTGTATTTTCTAACAATTTTTAATATTTTTAAAAGCCTAGATATACTCTTGAATCATGATATAAAACATATCTTTGGTTTGGGAATATGATGTGTCTTTAAAAACATACAATATTCAGAGAAAGTTGTAGCCTTTGTACTGCAGCTAATGCCTCTGATCCTGTGTCTGTGTACTGTTAAATATGTCTATCTGCTGTCCATTTGAATAGTTGAGGTTTTACTGACTGTCCTATTGTACTGTTGCTTAATATAGATTCCCTTTGACAGCCTTAAACAAGTCACTTGTGACTTCACTTTGCCAAATAGGAGTTGTAGCACTGGATGTTCTTATCAGCAATCTATGATACTCATAGCCTTGAGGTCTCTGGGTTTTAGTGGTAAGCTCCAAGGGATTTCACCCTGTACTAGGTGGTCTGCTTTTGGTGAAAAAGATACAATGATTTCTCACATAAAGAATACTTTAAGATGCAAGTTTCTTGGAGTGTCTTCAGCAAAGGTCTTCATAGGAGATAGTTTTACATTATTTTTGGTGTAAAGTAACTTCCTGTACTCCTGTTTTGTGATGTGAGCCTTGTTCTGTTCTTCAAAGATAAAATGTCATTCATTTATTTTAGGTGGTTGCACCTCTAAGGGAGAAAATCAAAGATCTAGAAAAAAGGTAAGTTTTTTTGCCAAATGTTGGAAGCAGTTACAAAGCCTAGTTTCTGTTCTGTGATAGTCAGTTGTTTGAAAAAAGAAATTAAAAGATCCAAGCCTGATCCATTTTTTCCTGGCTGCTTGCATTTACCCTGCAACATCATTTTCTCACTTTTATGCCAGCAGAACCACTTGAGTGCTGGTAGTAAGCTGGATGGGGAAGCCAGGTATTTCAGCCTCTCTCTGCAAATAACTCCCTCGCTCCCCAGCGTGGTTGCCTCTCCATCAGATCAGTTCTCCTGTCTGGGTGTCCTCATGGGCAGGTGCTTTTCATCACAGAGTCAGACCTGCAACAGGGGTGGGAATTGTCAGCTCTGACAAGAGCACTGCTGCTTTTGACAGTGATACTGCTTCACAGGTGTCACTGTTGATGTCCCAAGCAAACAGCTAGCTGAGACTGCTGCATTACAAAGGGCCAAGTCTGGACTTGTTCAAGCAGTACTAGTGAGCATGGATGGTTATGTATGGCATCCTGGTGGTGTGAGCTGTTCCTTGGGAGAGGAGCAGAATCCCATTGCTTTTGGTCAGAGGTAGGCTCAACACCCACTTTGTTCTGGTGTTTTGAGTTTTGTCTTGCCAGTGAGCAGTTGTCCTTCTCGCGCCCCTCTGCTGTAAAAGGAAAAAGAGAAAAGAAATTAAAAGTTGTCAGTTCTGGGTTTCTTTTACAATTGATTTGATAGATTCAGTGACCTGCCACAAATAATTTATTTCAGTGAGAATACTGATCTGATTGCTCATCTCTTAATGTAAGTGTGAACTTCATGGATCAAACCAGGTGATGTATTGGCAACAGAAACAGATTGCAGACTATTGCCTGTAGTTGTTGCATCTGATGCTGCCATATCAATTATAATGGTCAAATTATAAAGATTTTATGTTCACATTATTTTTTTTGTGTCCTGCCTCTATTCAATTGACTTATTTAATCTTTACTGATAGCCTACTATATCTACAGCTTCAGCTGTTACAATTTAGCAATCTATTTGTGGGAGGTTATCCTGAGTAGCTCTTTTTAAAAGAATATATTTTTCCAAATGAGCATTGAGTTTTTTCAGTGGAACTATCAAAACTTCTCCCAAGAGCTATCTAAATACATCTTTGTTTTTTGAGTAGTGTTTGTTGTATATTGGTTTCATATGCCTAACAATGAGGAGAAAGAATAAAAATACTTCTTTTTTACCTTGTTACGAGACAATTTGTGAATTACACTTCCACAAAACCTGGGGTTATGGGCTGTTATTGCACGTATCCAAACAGGGCCTCCTATTGTTCTTGGGTTTTTCAAATGGTGTAGCCATTTACCTCTGCTGCTTCAATTGTGTGTGGGTTGTTGCAATTAATTTTTGAGTGCATCTATGTAAAGTGGGAGTAAATAACTACTCACTGTCAGATGTCCAAAGGCTGATTCTGCTTGCAAAGCTTACTCTCTAGTGACAGTAGGGTTTTTTACCTCATAAGCTGATAAAACATGAAAGCAAGCTATAGTCCTGCTTTGGGCAAGCAGGAAAGACAAGAATTCTTTAATGCTAGTCTCATAGCAAGAGACTGTATAACTAATGCTAAAATTGGAAAGTTTTTATTAATAAATTGCATAGCAAAAGCATTGCTGTGTAGTCATCAAAGCAAGCATTGGGTCGAGATAAACTCAACTTTGTTGCCAGAAGATGAACACTCAGAAGGAATAGCTCCAGACTCCTGTCCACTGCCTCTGAGCTTGCACTGGTGGAATGGAAGGAGCAAAAATGCTTGGGAGGTCCCTTTGGCAGCAGTATTACACTGTGGTGGATTAATGTGACCTTAAAATAGTGGTCTTAAAAATGGAGTAGGCCGACTTTTACCTTGTATCAAGTTATTAGGCACTTCCTTTTCTTTAATTCCATAAACCTGTTGTTGTTATTGGTGGATTTGCAGCCTTTGTTTCACAGGAAGGCTGTGTTTTACATGTCAGCATTGTACTTATTATTTCTCATTGCTTCTTAGTTTAAATCAAAGGAATAGTTACTATTAGTGACCCATGTGGTTTTACAAGGCAGGAGGAGGTAGCTTCTAATTTCAGTCTCCATGTATGGGTGACATTGGAAGACCTGCTCCCCCTCTCACGGAAACTGAAAATGGGTTTCACTCTGGGGTGAAAAGTTGACACAAGTTAGGAAGCATCTGTGCTTTGCCTCTGAAGAATTCCTGTTGAGCCAGTACTGCCAGTTTGAAGCAGAGGAGATTCTTCAAGATCAGAGGTGTACAGGCGGTTCAGTCAGAGTCTCTTTGTGAGTAGATGAATATGTATTCACTGTGTGGACACTTGGAATATATACCTTGGACATGCTGCATCCAGTTGCATCTCTAGCATGTGGGCTTACTGGAGGAGAAGAGTTACCATAGTTTGATTTGTGTCCAGTGTCATACTGGTATTTAGTAAAGAAAAACCTAAGCTACTAAAATATTGCAAAGACCACAGTACTAATTACTGAAATAAATATAATAAAATTTACACCTTCTTTCACACCTTCCTTTATAAGAGTTTTTCCTCTATGCAGAATGTATGCCAGTGGAGGGAGAAAGAAGTGATATAATCCATGCCCATGAAATTATCTAAGATTCTGAGCATCAACTTTAATCTTAGAGAGCATGTAGGATTTGTATGTTATGTAACTTTATTTTAGGATGCTTAGTTCTGATTAAGTTCCTGTAAAGAAGAAGGTGAAAAAAAAAAAAAAACCAAAACTAAAATAACTTGAAGACCATCAAAGCAGTGGCAGTGTAGCTGTTTCTGAGGAGAAAATTAGGATTAACTTTCATACTGAATGAGCTCTCTGGTAAAAATTGGTGAAGTATCTGAAAGGGTTTCTTCAACTTTCTGGTTGATTGCTGTGAAACTTTAAGGAGAATTAAAGCTTCATCTTGTTAACTTCACATTTAAATGTTTGAAGTCAATGTGGTAAGTCTTGCTTTCTTTTCCAGAACTTTTAGAAAGGTGACTTGCTTTTTTAAGCAACAATTGAACTTTAAAAAGTTTGTTTTACTGCTTTATTCTCGTGTGATGTCATGCTTGGCACCAGTTCTGCCCTCAAAAGATAGAAGTCATGTGTTTCATTCTAGAATATCAGTTAAGCAGAAATTCTAAAAGCACTTTTGCAGATTGATTTTGATACTTATCACAATGCTTTTACAAACCATAGGCATTTTCTCATGTTGGCCCAGATCCTTCTTTATAAATAAGAGCTAAACATACCCATAGCAGAACTTTAAGAATGGGAGGTTTTCAGAGCAGTTTTTCATATTTCAAAGACAGATACATGAAAGAAGCAGCAAGTCAAAAACTGACATTGTTTTTTTTTTTCTTTGTTTTGAAATGTTCTATAGTTTCACCCAGAAATATCCACCAGTGAAATTTTTATCAGAAAAGGATCGTAAAAGAATCCTGGTAAGTTGGTATTTACTCAGGGGTTGGTTCTGGGAAATTAAAAAAAAGAAATAAAATAATCTGTGGAATGTAATCAATCTTGTAGGATTAATTAAAGACATGAACAGGAATAAAGTGAAATATCTTGTATGTTGTATGTGCTTGGAAAGTGCTGCTTCACTTACTATGTAACCTCTGTTTATGTTTGTAAAGTCAGCGTATGGATAAATACACTTGGGCTCTGATTTGGATGTTTGACTTGCCAGTTAAGCTACTGTTCTCTGCTTGGAACATTTCAGGGCTGCATTACCAAAGGGTCTTTCATCTTGTGCTCCCAGGTGGCTTAAACTTGCAGAGACTGGGAAACTTTTTAGACGCATCTTGATAGAAAGTTTGTGTGACTGAATTGGGCAAAATCTAGTCATAAGGCTAGGAAAGTAGTTACTATGCAGCACTGTTAAGAAGGATGAGTTAATTAGACTGAGGGAATGTTTATGTGTCTCTTACCTTCCATATTGTTCCTGATATTTTGAAGCATCACAGGTATTTTAAGGTAGAAGAGGCAGGTGGGTCAGGTGAGGACAAGTAGTTGTTCAAGGCATTCTCAGCAAATTCTGCTTCAACATCAGCTTTCCAGTTTTGTCTGCAAACACTTTTGAAGTTAGCTGTGTCCTATTTTTTTCTTCTTTCAGTCTGTCCTGGGGGAAAAAATTCTCCCCATATTTTGAAGAGATAGAGAGAGTATAGCTACTTGTGATGTCTAAATATAGAAATACGAATTTCTGCCTCTGCAACAGAGCAGTGTCTGGGACAAATCCCTGCTACAGTGCCTCACTTATCTAATGTTCTCCTTTGCTTTGACTCTTCAAAATTTTGAAGAAATGCAATGAAAAAATGCAATTAAAATCAAAGTTTGTTTTCACTGCTTTATTAGACACCAGTCTTCACTGCTATTGCAAAATTTCATAAATAAGTGTCACTGAGTTGGTTCAGTTCCTCAGTTGTTCTGTCGTTTTTGTGAGTCTGAAGGGGTAGACCTGTAGGCTCCCTGTTATCTTGTTGAATGAGGAAGGTACACTGAGGGAAACCTCAGAGCAACACAATTCTGAAAATTTCTAAACTGTGTGCTCATGTGTGAGTGTAACAGTATCCTTAATGTTGTGGGTTTTGTGTGAGCAAGATGGTACTTTCAAGAAAAATACTGGTGCGAGCTGCTAATAGGCTGTAGAGTGCAATATTAGCTCTTAAACTTTGCCTGTTAAAGATACTGGGTATTTTTCTAAAGTCTTGCTTCAACAGTGATTGAATAGGAGTAGTAGTTGGCATTAGGAGTGACATGGTGTTGAGTAGCTTTTTGGTGTCAGTGTATTTTATAGAGTTTCAACTACTGAAAAGAAGGCTGGCCAAAAGGATCAGTGGGTTGTTCAGTCATTTCTTCTCTGTTTTGGCTGGGGACTAGTTCAGTTCTTTCACAGGCCTGCCCACGTAGGCAGTTTTGTTGTTTTAAGAGAACATTATGACAGCAACATTTTGAGCAGCTGAAGTCAACTTCTTGAGGAATCAGACAGACCTTGCATGACACTTTGAAGTTTCTCAGGAGTAGACACAAGAAATGTAATCCAAGTGAACTTTGGCAGATGATTTGCCTCATATTTTTTGATACACTCTAAATCCTGCTCTTTCTCTGAACACAGTCTCCATAGCGCTGGCCTGATCAAACAACATTTCTAGAAGTTA
Organism: Laterallus jamaicensis coturniculus; assembly: GCA_022605575.1. Classification (NCBI taxonomy): domain Eukaryota; kingdom Metazoa; phylum Chordata; class Aves; order Gruiformes; family Rallidae; genus Laterallus; species Laterallus jamaicensis. Next base: position 7,498,140 of record JAKCOX010000023.1, on the reverse strand, counting down.
TTTTTTATTATACTGCACCTACTTGGAGGTGACTGCTGGCAGGGGTGGGATTTCAGCTGAGGCTAGGGACTCTGGCGCTTGCATTCAAAAGAGCTCAAGTCTTCATCCTGTTGCACATGATTTATCTACTCGCTCAGTTCCCTGAAGTGACTAGGCCACAGGCTTTAGTATGCAAGAGAAGGTGTTCCATTAATATAATGATGTCATTGGTTCAGTTCTGTCATGTGGGCTTTTCTGAGCCGAATGTGGTAGAGAAATTAAAGCATTAAAAAAAAGCCATATGGGAGACTAAATGTTTTTAGTCTGATGCCAGATGGCAGGAGCCAACCTGTTGAGCAAATGCACAAACTTCAAACTGCCTCTAGTGGAAGGATTTCCACTAAGATTTGTGCCTTGTAGTAGCTGCTGAAGTTACTAAGCATATTGGCAGTTGTAAGTAATTAAATATTTTCATTAATGATGTCTTATTGAAGAATGCCTATTTAAGCCCGGGGTGCTGGTGCTTCAGTTCAGACATAGAAATGATTCACATATGTGTGTGTATGATTTTGTAGATTAATATGTCATTGTGATTTGCAAGAAGTCATATTTAGAAATGAAGTATATTGACCTTGCTTTTATGAGTGGTTACAGGACGGTTATACAGAGAGCTTCAGTGATAAATCATCTTTTCTTTTTTGAATGTAGCCTCAAGTAATGATGATAAATTTATACAGTTGTTTACTTTTCCAGGGGAAACTCAGCTTCTTTTCCAAGTGGTTCTTTATTTATTATCTATGGAAGCGATACATTAATAAAGCTAACAGATTTATCATAAAAACTACTCACAGATATAAATTAGAAACTTCATCCCAGATAAAATTGGTTTGTACTTTTTTTTTTTCTTCATTACATATAGCATACAAGAGTGCTGCAAGTGGTGCTTGGTTTGGTTAATGGGTTGGTTGTTTTTTTTTTCAAAAAGGAGGTGGGGAGAAACACCTTCTTTTACTGCATCAAAGATAGATTGTGAACATCAAGTTTGTTTTCTCTGGAACCTGGAAATAGAAGTAGCATCAGGAGATTTCCTTGGGCCTCAGCTGATGAACAGGTTCAGGTCATCAATAGAAAACTTTTGTCCTGGTCACCACAATACCATGGAACATTCAGCAGGGCTGCAGCTCACTTCCAAGTCAGGATAAACATATGGCAGTAGGATTTTCATCCATGTTAATTTTCCATGGTAAATAATGGCACCTAGCAGAGGACAGTTCTCCCTCAGTTCCTGCCCATTCTCTTTCCTTCTTCACAGCATTCTGCCAGAAAGCTGTTCTTCCTCCTGTCTCTTCTGGGGTAGTTGGAGCCTTGAGATGATACTCTCTTTTTTTCCGAGGGCTTCTCCTAAATCCTCTTTATCCTTCACTTTGAGGAACTGGATCACATACTGAATCTCTTACCAGGAAGCCCTGATAAACCCAAAAGAATACTAGATAGACCAACTAGATGATTCTTCTATTACCTGCTATTACAGTGTCCTTGACACATTGGTGGCTGTGAATCTTTAAGAAGAAAAAGGAGTGTGAGAATACCAGAAGTGGACATTCAATTTTTTTACAGAACAGATGTAGTTATCTTTTCCTTTGTATTTTTGATAGCTTTCTCTTTGCCTTTGTGTCCTGTTTAAAAAAAAAATTTTAAATTCTGTTAATCTGGCTTCTTTCAGTAGTGGATGGAGAGTGAGTGAGCAGGATAAGTGTTTGGGCTTTGACTGGCCCAAAGGGAAAGAAAAAGAAATTAAGGCATCTACATTTGTCTCCATGCAGGTCTTTGTCATTGTAACACATCATCCATTCATTAGATTCTTCCTTGACAATTCACCATGTCCTTTTGTTGTTTGGTTAGTTGTCACTGCAGCTGAAGAATGGAGATAAATAGCTGAGTCACTTTCAAAATGTGAATTTGATCCTACAGTCACATAATATAGCTGATGCCACATGGGCCTTTTACAGATCCCTTCATTCTTTGAGAGTGGTGATGCGTCACGTCTTTGTATTCTTCGTAAGCTGTTTTCAAGTGCAGAGGAAATCACTGCTGCTTGTAGATATGTCTGCCTGGATGTGTCACACAACTGGCAGTTCCACTACATACTGTGGTGACTGCTTCAGTACCCAGTTAGTGATTTTGTTTGTTTGTTTACTGTTCAAGACTGAGATGCCAAAAGAGGGAAAAATCAAGATCTTCCTTGCTTGTGCATCTGCAGCAGAACAAGAGTACAAGCTTTTAGACATCTTATTTTTTCATGGTAAATAATCATAAAGTTCCAAGGCAGGCAAGTACTGGATGTTGGAGCTAATGGTATGAGAGGCTGAAAACAGCATGATAGAATGTGAGCTATGGATGTATTAAAACACAAAAGGAATTATTTTGGGTTTAGCAGATACTTTAAATAAGATATCTTCAAAGACTTGCTTTTGCCTAAGAATATACTTGCTTCCTTCTGCGAAGGATGAAAGGCTTTGCAGTACTGATTTAGAACGCCTGACACGTCTAACCAGACAAAAGCTGGGCTTGACATTTCTGAAGAGATAAATCTTCCACTGAAGTAACCTGGCATTCTGTCATCTCCTCTGAGAAATGAGAGTGGCAGAGAATTCTCCTTTTCCCTTTTTGGGTCGGTTTAGACTTTGCTGTCGCATAGAAGGGCACAAACCAATTTGAAGGAAAAAGGGAAGGAAAAAAAAAATCTTATCTGAAAAAGCTTTTGTTGATGTGAACGGTTAGCTAACCATTCTAACCTGGCAGTGATGAAATGTGTCAAGCATCTCTCTTGAAATTTTCAGTGTTGCAAATATTGGATAAAAAAGTTTTAAGCGTGGAAATGTAGTTGTTTCCCCTGGGGTAAGTAAAGACCTGAAAGCTACTGTTCTGTCTTCATGTTTGTAGACTTTGTCTGGTGTTTCTGTAAAAAGAAAAAGAAATTTATACCAACTGTCCTAACGCAGATAACTGGAGGAGCAGGGTTTGTGGGTTCTCATCTTACTGACAAACTAATGATGGATGGCCATGAGGTTACAGTTGTGGACAACTTCTTTACGGGCAGGAAAAGAAATGTGGAGCACTGGATTGGCCATGAGAACTTCGAACTGATAAATCATGATGTCGTTGAGCCCCTGTACATTGAAGGTGAGTAGTCTCTACTTTGGTATCTACACTTGGTTTTGTTTTACCCTTGTAAGTCTGTATGTTTGTAAATAATTGAAATTTATGCACCAGCTTCTGGGTTGGTCTGATACCTTTCAATAAGCTCTGTGTATTATTAGCTTAATTTCTTGTGACTGATGGGGATTGAGAGGTTCAGAGTGCTTTTGTCTTTGAAAACAGTTCTTCTTTTCAAAGTGGGCAGGGGGAAGGAAATCTTGAAAACTTCCTAATGTGACTGATTTTGTGAGAAGGCAATCTGTCAGCCTGTCCCAGCCTCATGTCCCTGTGTGCGTGCACAGGCTTACTGTGCACACAGAGCCTGCAGTCTAGATATGCCAGGGAGTGAGAAGTTTTGTTTGGAGCTGCAGTTATGAAAGGGCATACCTCCTGAAACTGCGTATGGCCAGTTGAGAGGAGATTAAGCTCTTTGAATGGGCAGGTCAACTCACTTTCCTGAATTGCCCTATGTGTCTTCCGTGGAAAACTAGCCCCCTTCTTCAGGTACAAACATTCCACAGCCTGTAGAACAGGAAAATAGCAGCACTGAATTTCCCACGTTTTCAACAAAAACAAAGCAAAAAATATAAAAAAGAAACTTCCACTCCAAAGCAGTGGAAGCAACTCAACATCATAAACCTCAAACAATTATGCCAAATTCTAAGATGTCATTAATGTAGCTGTATTTGAGAGATCTATGCATTTATAGACTTCCTGGGGAGAGTGTAAGTACATCATCAAGTACATTACTTGTATTGCAGTGCACCTCTGGTGGGTTTGCTTCATCCTTTTAAAACTTTGTGGTAATTTAGTTGTTTTGGTTTTGTTGTGTTGTTTTTAAATCTGAGGTGGTTTGGGTTTTTTGTTCTTGCTGAATTCTAATAGGTGAAATTTTATAGGGAAAACCTCCAGCAATTGCATCTCTTGTATTACTGCTTGCAGTGAATTCCTAACAGCGCAACTGACACAGTCCTGCAGACACATACTCCTTCTCTTCTCTGGCAGTGCGGTGGTTCAGTTACTGCCTGTTACGTAAAACTTTTGCTTCCACTGACAGGATAATGAGACCAGAGCCTTGTTAAATGACTCCAGGCGTTGATAGCTTATACCTCAGCCACTTCAGTTTGTCAACTTTCCCAATCTTTCCTCCGTGTTACCTTCTTTCTGACTGATGATACTTGAGACCACCTTGGAGAATTATCATTGTTGCCAGTGCTGTCACCAGGTTACTAGGCACTAATGAGTGACAGTTCTAAGATCCTTCAGCTACCTCTCCCATGTCCTGTGCAATTAAGTCGCCAATTTCGTACTGACCACAAATTATTACGTGTTATTCAGTGGGCAGTTTATTGAATGCCTTCTCATACTCCAGCAGTATAAATTAAAGCTGGAATGGCAAAATGTTAAGATAAAATTAACTTTGATATATTGGTATAGGAACATGATAAATTCTGCACTGAAATAAAATTTTACATTCTAATATAGGAAAGGGGGGAGGGAACAAAAAAGGTGAGGCAATAAGGGCTGTTATTGTAACAGATTAACAAAATAGTGTATGGATCGATACTACTTCTCTTAGTCCCAGTTTCTCCTTTTTACTTGTAAATAGAAATGAGTATAAGTGTTAAGTCATGATAAAAGAAGGTTGTTTTCTCAAGCCTTGCTGTTGATTGTTGATTTGCTACTGTGCTTAAACGAGGTCATATAAGGATGCTTGACAGTTAAATTCCAGGGAGAGTAATCAGTACTTTATTTCTGAAGACCTCATTTCTGATAAGAGCAATGTTTGCAGTTTTGATATGGAAAGGGAATTTAGTCTCAAGATGCAAAGCTTTCACTAATTCTCTTTATGCCTATTTTTGCATATGTCTGTGCACAGGCATCACAGTGAAGCTACAATCTGACTTGTCTGAGTCATTATCTTTAATCCATGACATGAAGTGGTATTGAACATTGATGAATCTTGATCTGGATTGGCCAGAAATAGTAATAAATCACCTAAACACACATTTTATTTCTCAGCCCAGGGATATCTATAGTTAACTGTACTTCTGAGTCTTTTTTTTTCCTCCTCTGCTACAATTTCCTTTGCTTTCGCATTTGGAGAAGATGTCAGTAGAAGATTCATAAAAACATGATTTCTACTTAGCCTTTTTCAAGCAGAAAAGCAAACCAAAAACCAACAAACCCCCTCACCCCTCAAGCCATACACCCAACAAAGCCTCCAAAAGCCCCAGACACAAAAATATAAGCCAGTTTCAAAGTGACATCCTAAAATTGCAGCCATACCACAAACTGGAATCCTAAAAAAACAAGTAATACCTCTTCAGTCTTGAGGTCTGCTTATCAACTGCCCTTAGGTACACATATACAACACCTTTTTCTCCACAGTAGTGGCAGCAACTGAATAAAACTGGAAGAAAACATGAGGCAGGTATACACAGCCCCTGTCCAACTCTCATTGCCACTTCTTCCTACTTCACCACCTTTGGAAGCCTCAAAACAATCTTTTATAAGGTGGTAGTATGTGTGTTCCCTTTACACTCGTCCCCCTCTTAGATCCAAAAGACATCCTCATCTGAAGTGTTTCACAGTTCACATGAACACATTTAAGCCTCTGGATTCTTTTTGGTTGGTTGTAGGGTTTTTCAATGGTTTTTTGGTTTTGCCACCCTTTCCACAAATTTGAAACAAAACCAGGTCTGAAAATACCACCGATTTCTAATGTTTTTTCACCAGTGACTTGGTTGAACTGATTTAATTTTCCCAATCACAAATGCACAATATGTTTTGAATGCTTTAATCACTGGAAATTTAAAGGATCTTCTGCCCTTGGAGTGATGTTCATAGTAGTCCTCAATGGTTAGGCTTTTTAGAGACTTTTCTTTCTCTTTCCAACTTAATTAGATCATGCTGCCCACTTTGGTTTTAAACCACAGGAGCACAGTTGCGGAGTAGGGATTTTGCTGATGGCCTCCAATGCTTCACTGCTTAAACAAGAGCTCTTAGTAAAATATCCGTCCATTTTTCTAAAATTGCAGTCTGTGGCAGCTGAAAGTGACATAAGTTATTTCTTTTTGGTCACAGTAGTGAAAAGTAGCTCCATTTTGATGCTCAGAGACAGACTTCTACAACAAATGCAAGTGTGCTGCCTAACTAACATAATATGAAATAAGTGAGAAGAAAGTGAATTTGTAAATGGTAGGGAAGGAAGTACTGTTTCATCACTTGCTTCCTCAGATGGATTGAAATATTGATATGAATATCAGTTAAATAAAGCTGATTTTTTTTTTGTTGGTTGTTTTTATTATTATTGATACCAGTAATTGGTTTCTGGTAAAACATTTCTTAAATATTGGCTCTGCTTTCGGGGGTTGGACTAGATGATCTTTTGAGGTCCCTTCCAACTCCTAGTGTTCTGTGATTCTGTGACTAGAACTAAAAATGCTTTTAGTCTAAAGAACTTTGCTGGATTGTGGGTCTGAGTTGATTTTAACACTAAAACCATAGGGTCACAAAATTGGGCAGAGGAACAGGCTGTAGCCTTCCTATGAATAACATCCTTCCTGAAGTCACGATGATCTGTTACTAAATGCTGTTCAACAGAATCCCAGAATTGTCTATCTGCAAGTCATTTCACACACAATGTAAGGCACAAATACAGCTTCTTTTTTACTTGAATGTCTTTGATACTTGCTTTTTTTGCCTTTTTTTTCAGTACCTCCATCCTAGATTCCCCTCCCCCTCCTCCGCTAGTCCCCCCCAGTCTTCGTTCCTTCTGACAGATATTTAATACATTCAACTTGAGGATTTTAGATTGTATAATTAGGGAAAGTCATAACAAGGGAGATGATTAACATATCCTGCTCAATTGTGTTTGTCCAGAGCCAGGTGTGGTGGTGTCTGGGTCTCTGGTGAAGCATCAAAACCACTCCAGTTTGAGCAATATGGTAAACCTTTATAAAGTTCTTCTAGTTTGTCTTATGTTACAGGCAACACTTTCAGAAATCAGGAGAACAACTTTGTATTTGTAGTTCTCTTTATTTCAGTGCAATAGAAATGTCTCACTTCACAGTGTCAGCTTCTCTGGCCTCTGCCCTACAGTAATCGAATTGGCGTAGCTGCTCTTTACAAGCAAAGTCCATATGTTTAAGCTGTAGAAATGTGTTTGTGTGCTCCTGATCAAAGCTGTTCTGCTTAGTACTTTCTGACTAGCAAGTACAATGATGGGTGCAGGTGCTTAGTAGCCATATGACCCATTTAGTCCTTTCTGATACTGTGACATGTGTTGAAAGCAGAAATTGGAGATAAAGGTCATTCCATCGTAGGAAGGAATGTAACTTTCTGTCATAGGAAAAGTGGTGGGTTCTACCCATACTAGGCACTTAGGCAGCACACAGAACACGTGCAGTGATACAACTGGAAAATACAGACAGATGGTATGAAGGAAAGTAGTTCTGTTGTAATATTTTGTAAAAGCGAGTGTTTTACACTGATTGTACTTGTTTAGTGTTAATGAAAACACAAGACTGAATGTTTGGGTCTGGATTTAGGTATTACAGATTCCATTTATACTAAAATATTGTGGAGGGTTGTGCTTTTCACATAAAGGGCCTAAATAACAAATTTTTGTAACTGTTGGTCTTGCAATATGTTACTAAAACTTTGATTAATTTGGATTTTGGCATTTGTCACCCTGTACCTGATGGCTTGAATGTTTATAACAGCTTCTACACCTGTGCTGTTTCGAAACACTTTTTTTTTTTTTTGCCTTTTTTCAGCAAAATTGTAACATGAAAAAAAACTTGTTTAATATTCCTTTACTACTGGTGTACCATCTTATGCTTGGTAAAACTAATTCTTGCTGCTGTGTTCAGTGACTTAGAGTTCTGGCCCTTGTTGTTAGACAAACCTTGCAGAAGGTTTTTGTTGTTATTTCTTCTTTTATGGTCTTTACCATAAAGTTTTCAATTAATTGCACTATGGCTTAATTGCAAAGCTAGCTCAAGGCTAAGCACAACTAAATGTAAACCCTTTTTTCTTCACCTCAAAAAACAAAGAGGAGTGGAGGTGAATTGCAAGATGCATTTGTTCTGATCTTCCAGTAGATGCTGTCCCAAACACCCAAACAATTAATGTCTTAAAGTAACTGCCAACTTTGCACTGGAGTGCACAAGTTATTCATGTTTGTTTCTAGCTAATAATCGTCTGACCACTCAGATAATCACAGGCCAAGCTGTATCCTGATACAGAGAAGGGAAAGGTAATTTTTGACCCTGTTCATCTGAATTGCTATGTGCCATTAAAGGAATTATCTCTATGGGAGCTGCTGTGTGTCAAAAATCCAGCAGGTATGTGGAAAACAGCAAAAAATTAAGTGGATGGAAGTAGGAGGAAAGGAAAATGTTCAATTCTGCTTTGGTGGACTAAGATTAAGCAGCAAGTTACTGACCACAGTGCTTTTGAACTGACGTTTTCACTCTGCAGAGGTTTTGCCACAGCTTGTTGAAAACTAGATGTAGAAAGGGTTATGAAGAAATAGGTAGAAAGAAACAGCATGAAACTCAGGTCAGAGTTCACCTCTGCCTTGGCTGCAGGTAGCTTTAGCTGCTGCTTTGCTCATTCTGAGCTGCTGCGCTTGCATTGCCTGCTGCCTGCAAGCAGTGGTCAGCAGCTTCTCTGAACACTTCTGTCGTCAGCTTCCAATTGGTTTCACGACAGTACTGTGCTCTGGGAAGGGGATCTTGACATTCATAGGCATAACTTGAGGCAGTCATGCATTTCATTCGTATTCATGGCTTATCTGCAGGCAGAATCCTGGAAGTTTCAGTGGCAATTGGGCTCCCTGCTATAAAAAAGACAGGGACCTCCTTGAGAGAGCCCAGAGAAGGGCTATGAAGATGATAAAGGGCCTCGAACATCTCCCCTGTGAGGCAAGGCTGAGAGAGCTGGGACTGTTCAGTCTAGAGAAAAGAAGACTGAGGGGGGACCTAATCAATGTTTATAAATATCTTAAGTATGGGGTGCAGGGGGAAATGGCCTGCCCCTTTTCTGTGGTCTGTGGGGACAGGCCAAGGGGCAATGGCTGCAAATTGGAGCACAGGAAGTTCCGCACCAACATGCAGAACTTTTTCACAGTGAGGGTGACAGAGCCCTGGGACAGGCTGCCCAGGGGGATGTGGAGTCTCCTTCTCTGGAGATATTCAAGACCCATCTGGATGCTGACCTGTGTGACCTGTCCTAGGGAGCTGCTTTGGCAGGGGGTTTGGACCCGATGATCTCTGGAGGTCCCTTCCAACCCCTACGATTCTGTGATTCTGTAATAGCAGTGCAGGCAGGGCTTCAAACAGAGTTCACATCTTCTAGCCTTGGCTGTGTCAAGCTGTCTTTTAACAGCATTGCTACTATGAGTTGCCTTCTGTGAAAAGCTCCCTTTGGTGCTGCCCCAGAGTTCATAGTGAACAGAAATACCGATTTCTGTTGATATGAGAGCAAATAGAGGAGCAGTCTACTATATTAAATTGTATTTCTGTGCACTTTTTAAAGTGAGAATAAGTCCTCACCAGTGTGACGCATCTGCTGAGGTTGTGTCTCTGGCTTTCAGGGCTGTTTTGACATCTTGTAGCCTGCTGGTCATATCCACTGTAGAGATGTAACAGCTGTAGACCAAAGAGAGCATGGCAGCATATAAAAAGCAGATATACTTTGTGGCACCTGCTTGAGCATACTTACTGTCCAGTGTCATTACTCTGTCCAAATGGTAAAACTTGGGGTGATGGAGTCATGCGGAAACTGATCCTGTGATTGTGCTGATAGATGATTGCTCTCTGTGATGAGGTTTCACTTGCAATAATTTCTTGTTTTGGGAGCTATTGACATTGTAAGTTTAAGCAGTGAATTAAATTTAATTATAAACTATTTCATGACTTTTTTTTTTTTTGTTGGGCAGTAATGGAAAGATGTAGTGTGAGGTAAACTTTGACAGGATCCCACAGATGAGCCAGTATGCATTCACAGGAGCTGTGAGCTTAAAAGTTACAGTTAATCTAGAAACATGACTAATGTGCAAGAACATTTCACTGAGGATTCAGAAAGTTAAATATTTTGCCATGCCTATTTTGCCACTATTTTTAAAGATTTATTGCCAGAAAGCATGCTTATCTTTAAAAGGATGTATTTTTTTAATATGAAGGAGATGTTTGTCTTTTGAAGGCTTTTAACTATTTAACATTTTTGTTTACTTAAAAGATTGCTTGGAAATAGGTACATTCCACATGGGTAAGTCAAGCCACTTGGATACACTGTCACTGTAATCACTCAGCTTTTTTATATCAGAGAGAGTTCAGGAAGCAAAGGATTGTGTCCTTGTTTTGTCAAATGAAATTTAGGAACTGGGGAAGAAGAGAAGACTTAATGGGAAACACATTAATGTTTCAGTGTTCCCAGATACTTGAGAGCTGGTGATAACTTCTTATTTGACTTTTTTTTTAAAATTTTTTTTCCCTACTAGTTGAATCACATATGCAGTCTGTGCTGTTTAAGCAACTATAGTTACATTTAAATTGAGAAAAAGTAAAAATTAGGGCAAGTTTTGCCCTATTTTCTTCTTGATGCTTTTATGCTGGCTTTGGCAAAAGGATTCATTTAAAACTTGAAAAAAAAAAGTGAATTGTCACACATACGGTGAAAGTGTAACCTTTATTTTATATTGCTATCATTTGCCTATTGCTTGTTAATTACTACACACCTGAGAAAATGAGTAAAGGAAACATGTTGGAGCATAGCATTTGGCCAGTAGTATTGTGTTCTAGGGCAAGACATCCTTATGGCACACAGTGTTGCCTTCTGTCAGAACAGGAGCTGTCTTGACTTTTCCAAGTTCTTGCATGTGTCAGTGCTGAGTCATCTTAAAAACAACAATAAAAACCCAAACCAACACCACCACCAAAAATCCCACAACTTTCCTTTTTTAACACATAGAAGGAATTACTTTGCCTTTTTCCATCCAGACATTCTAATTTTTACATCACCTTTTGACTACTTTACTTGGATGAACTTGGTAGAAGATTTGTTATTTTTCTTGCTTAAGCATCACTGTGTCTCTTTTGATCTTATTTTTAATTTGGGGGGGCATTTGCTTATCTGTCTTTGGGGGCTTTTTTCCCCACATAGAATTTTATAATTACAAGAGATGTGTTATGAAAGGCTTTCAGGCTTGAGGTTTGTTAAATATCTGATATTGCTTATGGAAATGGGCTTTTATTGGTTTGTTTTTATTCTAATTTAGAAAAAAAACCCTCATTTTTTTCTCTAATACCTCCAAACTTTACATTCTTGCCTCATGAAGTGCATTTTGCAACCCTGATACACTGAAACTGTTCTCGAATTAGGATTTGCCTAAGACTTGTGTGATTATCAATATTAACCAACTAATATTTTAGGATTCTTTTTTGTTCAATGTTTCAGAATGCTTCTGGTGTACTGCACACCTCAGTTCTTTAAATCTGTTGCCAAACCCAAGCTGCCTTACTTACACCTTCATTGAGTGTAAGCTACCATCTAGTGTATTGGTTACTTATATTCCATAATTGAGGGGTGGTCATCTGGAATCTCTGTATTGTTGGGGTTTTTTTAAAGCTGAAATCCTATATTATCCAAAGTAGTACATAGAATAGGGGTATGGAGGTAAAAGTACAGAAGCTGCATGTCTGTATCTTGGCATATATATACACTTATAAAATATGATACTAATGCTGTTAATATTTCATTGACAAGTGGCTTACAAATACAAATCCAGTGTTTCTTTTTCCCAAAAGGTTCATCCTCATATTAAAAAATGTTTGTCAGTTTTGCCTGGGTTTTCATTAGAGAGAAATATTCCAAGGCTGATAGTCACTTAATCTTGAGGGTAACAGAACATTGCATATACTTTTGCAGCATCTAAACATCTTTGAAGTACTCATAACAGAAATTTTTACAAGTGGAAAGTGTCAACACCCACACTGACTTCTGTATCAGTGTCAACAGTGTTGGTAGATGTTTTGCTTTAGTTTTTGCTGTACTAAAAATGTCCTGTCTCTTTGAGTTGCGTCAGGTTTGCATAACATATCGTCTGTAGGTAGCAATATAGGAAGAGCTGAGTTCTGATGTCAGAAGTACTTGTTTCTTGACTCTAATGCTTTCTTATTTAATATGTTACATGGGAAAATAATAATGTTTTCTTTCCCTGACTTTCTGTAGTGGACCAGATCTATCATCTAGCATCTCCTGCTTCTCCTCCAAATTACATGTATAATCCTATAAAAACATTGAAGACCAACACTATTGGAACATTAAACATGCTGGGTAAGTGGAAATCTTTTTTTTTTATTCAACCTTTTATAGACATGATGTAATTTGCATAGAATTTTGGTGGGAGGAGAAGATAGAGTGGATGAGCTGAACACTTTAGAAAGTTGATTGTTTCAGAAAAATAAGGGGAGGTTTTCCCCTTTTTAAAGATTTTTGTACTTTTCCTTTAAATGTATTTGTGGATGACATCTGACAGCATGCAAACCCAGCTATCAAAGCACAAGAACTTCATGTCTGTAACTTGGCTATGGAGTAATAACTGTGCAGTAATTATAGAAGTCATAGAAACAATTAAGTGCATGGGATTTTTATAGCAAAATTGCATCCATGTTCCCATGTTGGTGACTGTGGAACATTCCCACAGTTGCCATGAATGCCTCTTCCTTTCCACAGCAGCAAACATTGAACTGCATTGGTTCTGTAAACCCTGAACGTCAGGAGTGCTGCACCCTCTTGTGTGTGCATGTCCTGGCTAGCAAATTCTACAAGAATGTTTAATATCTAACTTCATGCTGGATAGTGACAAGGCAACATTTTCTCCTTTGTGTGGTGGTGGGGCTGGGGGTGGGCCTATGACAAGGAGGCCTCAAGCTTTCACTACTTCTTTCCTCCCATCTTTGATCCATTTGTCACATGCAGCAGCTTGAACTGGATGTCAGTGATCCTGAGAGTTTTGTTATGACGCAAAATTGCCACTGTATATTATTAGCTCAGCTGAGTTTCTCATTTGAGTGATCCTCTAGCAAGTACACTTAAATGATTTAAGTGACAGTTGTGCATCAGTCTTTGGCCATGCCAACTTGAAGGCCAGAAGGTCTGAAATGGAATAGAGAATAATCTCAAGTGATTGGTAGGATCATCCAGACTCTTTAAAGGGCTACAATAAAAGGAAAATAATTTATTTTGACCCATGGAATGTTGTTCAGTATCAGTTTGTTTATGTAGCTTATCTTTAAGTTTTGATAGTCATGAGATCATGTTGCTCTGAAGTCCTGATTTCATAACTGGAATGGCTTATCCTTCCTTTGCCCCTTCTTAGGGTATAATATATTAAGAATCTTGGTTCAGTGTAGCTTTCAGTCCAAGAAGCAAACACATCACACGTGGGTGTTCCTCTGCTGTTTCTCAAATCTTTTAGCTTGGGAGTGGGAGCAATGGATGTGATTTACAACTAGATTTATCTAGTGAGATAAATCGAATTCTCTTTAAAAACATGTGAAATGGGGTCACACTAAAGCACTAAAGTGACTGAAAGATTCTGGAACTTGATGTAATTATGTACTACTTTCCATGTTGTCCAAAATTTAGGGTTAGCCAAACGTGTTGGAGCACGGCTGCTGCTGGCCTCTACATCAGAGGTTTATGGAGGTAAGGAGGATAAACAGTGTTTATTGATCTTAAGATGTGACTGTGTGAAAGTGTATTTATGAACCATTTGTCAAATGACTGATAGATTTTTCATCACTTTCTTAGCTTGATTTCTTTTCAGATGTACTTCTCACAGCTTAAAATATGGGCACTAGTGATTGCTTTAAAGCTCTAGTCAGAGTGGTAGAAGGAGGCTCAGACTTTATAACTTTCCTATGTCTCAATTTGGCTCATTTTGAAAAGGCTTGTGTGGGAATTTTGAGTGTTGAACTGTGATTAAAATCCAGATGCTGTAATGGAAACCAGTGAAGAAAGAGAATTTCATTAACAAATCTGCTTCTCTCTTCCCAGTGTACTTACAAATTGTATCATTGCAATTTAGCAATCGCCCTCGTGTGTGCAGCACAGTGCAAGAGACAAGGACTCCAAGCTAAGAGTTGTGCATGCCATTGTGGTGTCTCTTAAAATATTGAGCAATGGTGCTATATTTCTTCTTCCTGCTGTAGTGACTGAGAAATGAAGTAGCAGGAGAGTGACTGATAGAACAGCTAGCTGCATGAAACAAGAAGCTTTAGTACTTCCTTGGGGGCCGTGACAGTCCGTGTGCCTACTAGAGGAAACTTCCTGCTGTTGTGAACTCTTGCTAAATTGGGAATAACAGTGTTGCAAGGTTAATGGAGATGTGCAGGCACAGTCATCTGCTCAACATGAGTAGTTTTGAGAGTCTAGGCTTTAAAAGAACAAACAAGGAACCAGAAAATAAGCACCTCTGTAACAAGATACAAAGCTTTGTAAGGAAAAATTGAGGAAGGACAAAGAATGTACCTCAAGGAGTATACTTTTGGTGGAATAACTTCAGTCCGTAGATTGAAAGCAAATATCCAAGCAAGAGCTCCCCAAAGATGAATGGGCAACCAAATAAGCAGCTTGAACATCTCTTGCTCGTCTGTTATCTGTGGTCAGGCTCCACAGAGAAAAGTGGTAGCCCCAAGGACTCTTCTGTAATTGAACAAAGTGCCTACTGGAAGAAGATGGGGGACCAACAGTGGGGTGGGGGGCAGGGGGAGGAAACCCCAATACAACCAAGAGCCTCATTGCTTTGCTGCAGTTTGCCTGTTGAAGTGGTAAACTTGGAAGTGCCATTATCAAGCTTTTTGTGTCACTGAAGTGGAGTCTATGCACATCTTAGTCTGTCTGACTAAGCAGATGAAGTCATCTTTGCTGAAAAATAAAGGATAGAAATTCAAGTCAAAAATGTTAGCTGTTTCCATAGGAGTTCTCAAAGCAGGGTTGTATAGAGAGCTTCCAAGGGGTTCATAAGGCTGCCTCTGCCAGAAAGGAGACCGAAACTGAAGTGGCCTTCCAGATCACAGCACTTTCTGTGGCCCTTTTGAGAATACGATAGGCTTTCATAATTGTGTAAAACCTCTCTGTGTTTGTCATTGCTCTGTGTCCCTCGTGACAGGAATGGGTCTGTAACTGTGTCAGTGAGCAGAATAAAAACTGGGTTAATCAGAAATGACCATTGACATTGTTCCATAAATTTAAGTGTGACACTTGGAAGTTTAACGTATGCAAACTTCAGATCTGCTGTGGAGGATAAGGTGGCACAGATAGTGAAATAGGGAAATAGAACAAAGTGATTGTATTGTTTCAAGCATATAGAGAGGGAACAGGCATGGACACCCAAACCTTCCTAGGAGGTTTTTGGTTTGTTGGTTTGGACCAAAGGATTGTCTAACCTGGTGGTTTATGCTAGGATAAAAAAGAAGCAGAATAGCAAGTAGATTGTGGTACATTGCTCTACTCTTTCTTCTTTAAGAAATGCAGTACTTCTCCATTTGTCCATTTTTTTTCTCTCCTTGTTTCATACTTTAAACTTTCTTTTTTCCCAAATCGAGTAAAAATTACATCCTGTATCACCTATAATATTTCCTCTGAATTACATTATGAGTCTTATTTGATCCCTTGAGGTAGTCTGTCTTTGCAGAAAGTGGTTGAATTTAACCCTCAGTTCAGACTCTTTTAGGGGAAAGTAGATGATGGCTGGTTTTTTGTGTACTTACTAGAATCTCATATCTTCCCTAAGTGTCATTTTCATGGTTCTAGTGAATAGACTTTGAAGAAATGTTGTTGAAATTTAGTGTCTTAAATGCATAGTTCACAGAGAAGGCATTAGAACTATCTAACACTGGTGATGTAATGAAAAATTCATGATATATAGTAACTTTTTTTTGTAGAAAATAATGTAGTGTTTTTCATCCCTCTCCCCACAGATCCTGAAGTTCACCCTCAGAATGAGGATTACTGGGGCCATGTGAATCCAATAGGTCCAAGAGCCTGCTACGATGAAGGAAAGCGTGTTGCAGAGACCATGTGCTATGCATACATGAAACAGGTATTAAAATTGTATCAGATTTCCTGTAATTACAAAGGTTAAATGTGTGGCAAAACTGGTATATGTGGAATAGAGGTGGTGGGCAAAAGGGAATGCTTTAAGTAGGAGCATTCGTACTGTAGCTGCAAAATCTGTTTTCTTTACTGCAGAAAGTTTTATTGCTCCCATCCATTGTGGTTTTTTTCAGATGAGCAGTGTTCTTCAAGAACTTGTGCTTTAGTTTTCTTGATATTTTGTCTTTCAGCATTGTAAATACTTTTTAGACTATTAGATAGCAGAGTTGTTTTAAGTTAGTCCTGTGCTGGAAAGTAAATTGAAATCAGAATTTACAAGTAAAAATTTAGGAAGTTCTCTAACGAGTAATGATAATAGGAGCAATGTATTTTAAATCACTTCAGAACTGTCTTTGCAATGATATATATATATAAATACAGCCCTTAACAAAAGATAGGAACACTTGACTATGTAATGCACTTTTTTCAGACAAATACAGTAACATGAGAATGAAAATGTAAAATGTTTGGGAAATTATACATGCCAGTTTCTGTGGGTTTTGTAATCAACAAGTAGAAACTCATCATTAACTAACCCAGCATTGACTCTGAATCTTATTTGCTGTTCAGCAATCTCTGGGAGACTATTGGATTAGAAAATGTGGCACATTAAAGAAATTAGTATAACTGTTTCTTTTTAATAGGCAAAGGTACAAGTCAGTATATTTTCTAGAATTTTAAACTGTAAAATACTAAGGGCTTCTAAAAACCTTGAAAACAGAATTAGATGATAGGGCTTTAGGGACAGTACATTAGTACTGAGTTTGTAGTAATTTTCTCTTATCTCTTCTACCAGACAGCGAAGGCACAGGTTTATGTCTCCTTTGTTCCCTTTTAAATCATTTAAGGTACAATAGGAGGGTGCTGCTCTTGTTCAGGATGGTGCCTTCTGTACTTCACTGTAGGAAAGTATTTTTCGTGGGTCTGGAAATCAGTTCACTTGAATATTGTAGCTTTATGAAGAGTGCTTGTGCTGTAGGGTATCTGATTTTTTTTCAGGTACACACTGCCATATTCTTTTAGAAAGGCAAGACTGCAGGTCATTTTGAAAATCATGGGCTGTATCTTAAAGCCACACGATGAGTCATGCATGAATCTATCCTATAAATTTTAGGCAGGATTTACAAAGGATATAGTAAAGGTTTGTAAGGCAGAACTGTGGTGCATATATACATTAAGTGAAAACTCATGATGCAAATGAGCTCTCTGTCTTAGGGGCAGCTCCAAATGTGTTTTCCAAATTCGAGTAAGGTCTTTCTGGAAATGCACAGGCGAAGAAGACATGCAGGTGTAAGGAGTATAAAGAGGTGGGAGGGGAGTTTCATTGCATAGTACTGCAGTGTGAATTCTATGCTTTGTTCGGGAGTTGCTGTTCAGTATGTGTGTAACACTTTTAAAATGCAGTTGGAATTACACTGCTGCCTGGAAATACAGATCATAGAATCACAAGTTTGGAAAAGAACTTCAAGTCCAACCCTTCCCATTCTATGCTAAATGATTTTTTTTTTTAAACAGATGTTCTTATACACTTCAACTCTGGCTTAATGCAAATACTAGTCACAATCTGATGCTACCTTCATGGCAGGAATCTGATATGTTTGCATGGGGATGTCATAAATACAACTATGTTAAACATTTTAAATGCTTAGCTTATTGAGGGGGTACTATGTTAACTAGATGTAATTCCTCTTCTTGTGCTATTCATCTCTAAGGAAATACTCCAGAGCTGAAGCAATGCTTCAGGTCACCATGGAATGTTGCAGGGAAATTTTTCATCTCCTTCCACTCCTATTCTTTTTCATACCAATTCTGTGACTGAAGCTTTAGTAGTAGCAGATGGGCTTAGTTGTACGTGGTGTGTAATCTTTCAATTAAGAATTCCATTGGATGCCTTTCTAAGCATATAGGAGTGAATTATTTGGTGGATGAGAAACTTAACATGAGCCAGCAGCGTGCTTTTGCAGCTCGCAAGGCCAATGGTATCCTGGGCTCCATCAGAAGAGGGGTGGCCAGCAGGGACAGGGAGGTGATTGTCCCTCTCTACTCTGCCCTCGCGAGGCCCCACCTGGAGTACTGTGTCCAGATCTGGGGCCCCCAATACAAGAAGGATGTAGAACTGTTGGAGAGGGTTCAGAGGAGGGCCACAAAGATGATTAGAGGGCTGGAGCACCTGCCCTACAAGGAGAGGCTGAGGGAGCTGGGCTTGTTCAGCCTGGAGAAGAGAAGGCTGCGGGGGGACCTCATTGCAGCCTGCCAGTACCTGAAGGGAACATACAAACAGGAGGGGAATCAACTTTTTAAAAGGGCAGATAATGGCAGGACACGGGGGAATGGATTAAAGCTAAAGGAAGGAAGGTTTAAATTAGGTATTAGGGGGAAGTTCTTTACAGAGAGTGGTGTGGTGCTGGAACAGGCTGCCCAGAGAGGTGGTGGATGCCCTGTCCCTGGAAGTGTTTAAGACCAGGTTGGATGGGGCCCTGGGCAACCTTGTGTAGATCCAGGCCTGAGGTTGGTGGCCCTGCCTGTGGCAGGGGGGTTGGAATTCTATGATCCTTGGGGTCCCTTCCAACCCATGCCATTCTATGATTATCAAATATTAAGTATTTAACTGAACAAGTGTTACCCACTGCGTTACAGAATAGTCTATAGCCAGGACTGTGAGGACTCAAGCTGTCAAAAATTTTTAGCAGGTAACAGAAGAAAGGAAAGATGTTAGAGATGAAGTTTATTATGTTCATGAGAGAGAAAAACACATGCAAACTGATGTTGAAATCTGCTAAATATACAAGTATATTGCAGTTGCAACACAAGACTGATTTTCTGTTTTATATTGAGCTCTACTTCCCTCTAATCTTTAATTCACAAATTGAATTGGCTTCATAAAAACATGTAGGGGTAATGAAAACTGTTGATTGAATTGCAACTGGAAAGGGATTGAATAGCAAATAATCAGGTAGTTATTGAGTAATTAGATAGTAAACAAATGGCTAAGCTGAATTAAATCAGCTTGCTTTAATGTCTTTTGGGAGTTTATCTTATATTATCTAATTATTGCTCATTGTTTTCTTTCCTTGATATTCAATATAGTTCATTTTTAAACAGGCAGAGTTCTTTTTTGGTGTTATCACATGAAGCTTGCTAGCAGTTTGCTTAAGAAAAGATGCAGAATTGAATACTTTTGTGGAAAAGTGAGAATGTAATGGTTTGTGTTTCTGACAGCCCAGGCAAGAAGAGGAATCCTTTCATTTCCTCAGCAGCAGCAGTCAGAAGCCCAGAGAACAGTCCTTGAATAACACAGATGGTGGTTACACTTGGATGTGTACCAGGCCAAAGCTCAATTGTCATAACAGCTATCATGGATCAATTAGATTTTTAGAAGCCATGCAGGGGAGTACGTCCAGGAAACTGGGTATTAGTGAGGTTAAGTTTGGAAAAGGGGAGTCTGTGAGATATTCCAGGCTGTAACATCACCTTGGGCACTGCCTGCAAGGTAGAGTTGAGATGGTACAGCACGGCGCACTCACTCCTCTCTGAGGGATCATTGACAGCTGTGAAGTACATGTGTCAACACTGCCACTAGTGCCCTATCTGAGTTGTTATATACCAAGTCAGTGAAATTCAGAAAGAAAAGTTAAAAATCACTCATAATTCCATTCCTCTGCAAAGGCTGAGAGGTCACAGTTATATTAATATTCTCAGCAAATGTGGGAGCTTATTGAAAATTTCAAGTACTGTTTGTTGTTAGTCATTTTTATCTTCTTGATTAACTGGCTCCACTTCAAAAGCAAAAACAGTGCTGCTTTCAATCATAGTAGCTGCATGGTTCACAAATAGGCTTTTATGCTTTGGAAAAGAGAAACCACAGATAAAAATCCTTCCCCATAGTTCAATAAAGTTAAGTCTTGCAAGCTGTAATAATTCAGAGGTTAAAAAATGCTAAGCTTTTGAAACTGGCTTGTTCCAGTTACCGTCACCCAGACTGCTGTTTCTGAAAACCTGTTGGTATATATTCTCTGTGCTATTGCATTAATGGATCTGCATGTTTTCTAATGAGTTTAGAGCTCTGTAATTTTTTTTTCTTTTGTAGAGGAGCTCTGCACATGAACCTAAACATAGTGTGTGGTCCTGTACTAATGCAGAAGTGGCATATAGTTTTCCAAAGCTATCTGAGTTGGAAGAAATGAGATGAAAAAGGGAGAATACTCCAGTAACTGAGGCAGTATTGTAAGAGTGCTATGTGTTGTTTCACTTGGTCGTTAGTAATAGGAACCCCTTTCATAGCATAGATATAATAGGCATTTTTCTGTCAGTGGAGCAATGCTTTTTCCAAATTATAGGAAAATAAAGCAGGAAAATAATGTTAAGTCTTCTGATCCATATTCAGACAAAATGGTTTTGCTAATGATCTGCTTATCTTAGCTGTTTCTACATGTTCTGTGCTGTTGCAAAATAACCTTGTGCCATAGTTATGATTAGAAGACTAAAAAAGGGCAGTAAATGCCCTTTCTAAGGAGACTATACTAGTAATTCAGGTGTAGATGCACTTCAGTGGGTACATGTGTCTTCTGTCCTCCTTTTGGTTAGGATAGAGTTAATTTTCTTCCAAGCAGTTGGCACAGTGCTGTGTGTTGGATTTAAGGTAAGAATAATGTTGATAACACATGGATGGTTTTAGGTGTTGCCAAACAGTCAGGGACTTTTCAGCCTCTCTTGCTGCCCTGCCAACAAGAAGTTGGGAGTGCCCAAGAAGCTGGGAGGAGACACAGCCAGGACGGCTGACCCAAACTTACCGAAGGGATATTCCATACCATATGGTGTCATGCTCAGTGTGTAACTGGGGGTAAACTGGCATGGGATTTAGACCACGGCTTGGAAACTACCTGGGCTTTGGTCTCTGGGTGGTGAGCAGTTGTGTTTTGCATTCATCAATCTAGCTTTTCTATCCTTTTAAACCTTTTTTATCTTAATCCACAAGTGTTTTGGGGTTTCTTCCGTTTTTGGTTCTCTCCCCTGTCCCACTGGGAGGGGAGACAGCAAGTGAACGGCTGTGTGGTGGTTTTAGCTGCCAGCCCTATTAAACAACACCACCTTCCCAGTGACAATGTCTCCTGTAGAAGTATTGGTGGAACAGGCCTGTGACAGTTTGCATTGGCCGTGTCCAGTAGATACAAAAGGTATGCAAGTTGAGGCAAGTGTGAGAAAAGGACACACTTGTAGCAAGGAGGGACAAATACTGGTATGAAGAGACCTCAAAGGAAAACTTGACACTTGCCACCAATGCACACTCACAGCCCAGAAGGCCAACCATATCCTGGGCTGCATCAAAAGGAGCATGGCCAGCAGGTTGAGGGAGGGGATACTGCCCCTCTACTCTGCTCTCATGAGACCCCACCTGTTGAGTCCCCAACATAGGAAGGATATGGAACTGTTGGAACAGGTCCAGAAGAGGGCCACAAAGACTATTAGAGAGAGCTGAGGTTGTTCAGCCTGGAGAAGAGAAGGCTGTGGGGAGATTTTATAGTGGACTTCCAGTACCTGAAGGGGCCTACGGGGAAGCTGGGAAGGGACTCTTTAGAAGGGCATGTAGTGATAGGATAAGGGGGGGGGGGCGTGATTTTAAATTGGAAGGGGGTAGATTTAGATTGGATATGAGGAAAATATTTTTTACTATGAGGATGGTGAGGCACTGGCACAGGTTGCCCAGGGAGGTGGTGGCTGCCCCCTCCCTTGCAGTGTTCAAGGCCAGGTTGGATGGGGCCTTGAGAAGCCTGGTCTTGTGAGAGATGTCCCTGCTCATGGCTGTGGGGTTGGAACTCGATGATCTTTAAGGTCCCTTCCAGCCCTAACCATTCTGTGATATGTAGCTGCTTTAGTCTGGGTAGTGATGAACAATAAGCATGATAATACTTCAGCTGTAAGATAAGAGTTCTGGAGGTGTGCCTTGTTTGTGTTCAAGGTTCTGCATTATGCTGCAAGTAGAGTCAGCATGATGGTGGTTGTTCTTCTTAGCTGGTTTAGGAGCTTTACTGTTAATGAAATTCAGGTATTGGCATTGCTATTTTTGCAAAACCATTTTAAAACACGGTTAGTAAACAGAAATGAATCACATTTTGCTTATACAATAGGCATATACATATAAATTACCTTTGACTAATCCACAGCATAGAATATTGTAGCCTAAACACATCATGGATCCTGGTGAACACTGCTAGTAATTCTGCTGTGATTACAATTCAAAGTTTTGGGAACAATTTTGGGAGTTAATGATCTCTGAAACACATGGCAAAGAATATGAATCCTAATAAAGCAAACAATGTAAGTAAACTTCTTAGTAATTTTAGCTGGAAACACTGAGACAGGCTTGTATCGGGTCACAGTGATACCCATGCAACTGGGCTTTCCCTGGCAGACTTTTTTGTTTTGTTGGTGAATCCTGTTGTCTGTCGGAAAGCAGACAATTAATCACAGCTTTCTCTTCCCTGAATTTGTATGCAGGGAGGGCTAATTCATGCTTGTTGTTCAGATAGATCCACAGACTTTACAAAGAAGGAAGCGCTGTTATTTAGGAGGACAGGCTTGCCCAATACCCTGATGAATTACAGCCACAGTGTGTGTTCAAGTTGTTTCAGTGAAAACAACCTCTTGACATTTGAGTTCTATTTGTATTAATCTGTTTCCTGAGACAGTCAACACAAGGAGATGTATTTTCTTAAAAAGCTTATAAAACTAAAACAGGTCTTCTAAAATTCAGATGTTATCGTGGCATCCTTGGTACTTCTGGAGCAAGGATCTCTAGAACTAATGACAAAGAGTCATGCTGAAGTCTGAGGACAAGTTTGTTTTGCAGGGAGAGTGGATAACTTAACCCTGCTTTTTGACTGACAGCTATAGAACAGTCTGAGTGTTTATTCAGAGGAAGTATCTCTGTGATCCATAACAGTCTTTCTTGCATCTTCTCTTTCCATCTGTACAGACACGGTATCTATGAACATGTCTATATTGGTAAATTATAATAGAGCGAGCTGCAGTGTTTTGATAGCCCACACTGCTGCATTTTATTAGCTTGCTCCTGGGTTCTTTTTTGGATTGCTCAAGGGACTTTGATTATCCTGCTATAGGAAGGCATAGTCTTAAACTGGCAAAAGCCAGTTGACCACGTTTGATGTCAGCATCAAGGATTACCTTCAAGCTCTCTTTTGTTTATCAGTATAAACATGGGCCAAATAAGGTTTTCCACTCTCTAGGACAGAGCCAAATATGGTACGTGACATAGTGACACATATCTGGGAATATGGGGGAGGTAGTCAGTCGTAACTAACATTGTTGTTGATACTTATAGTAACAGGACATAGGTAAGAGTGTACCACAAGTATTCATAGCAGCTAATACAAAGAGCTGCCAAAAAGAGATACTTAACATGCAGAAAGGGTCACTTCAAAGGAGATATTCAAGACATGGAGAAAGAAGATTTAGGACAATTTTAAGTTCCTGGCTCGAGAATCTCTGTGGAAGACCTTCTTTTGAGACAATAGCTCACAGTTTTACAGGCACAAATGAAAATTCAACTGTTTGGAAAATAGGTTTTCAAAGCAGTAGGCTTCAGAGGAAAGTTTTGCTAGATGACACTATAAATAAAAAGCTATTTTCAAGGACAACATTACAGTGAGGGGAGGGAAATGGAAAGAAGAAATAATACTGAATTCCCTGTGGCTATGGGCAAATCCCTATAGAGGATGTGTTGGTGTGAGTTTTTTTCCTAGACCCCTTGCTAGTTTCCAGCCAATACTGGAAAACAAGGCTGCTGCTGTAGCTTTTTGGTCAGCATTGTTTAATGAGTTATTTTTATCTTAAGTACTAGCTTCCAAGTGCCTCATTTTCTGTACTTGTTATTAATGGCAATATCTGGAAAGCCCCAGTGAAATATAATCCCTCCCTGAAGGAGTCAGTGTCCTTTTTAAGATAGAGTGCTAGGCGAAGAGTAAGAACAAGAAACTCTGTCAAGCGTATGTGTTTCCAGATACAGGGAGCGTGTTGGGAATGGCTCTGCAATGTGCTCCTGGAAGCATGTGTTTCACATGTTACAGTGCTGTCCTTTTTTTCGCTGATGGGAAATACAGAATGCATTCCCAGTGGATGCATTTTGCATGGGAAAGGATTTTTGCTCTGTTCAGGGTCTCTCAGCACAGCCAAGTGGATGTTGATGTTGGTGGTTGCATTTTCTTTTTGGCTTGTGGATACAAACTCCTTGTGTGACAAAACCCAAAGACTGCATCTTTTTCTATGGCACATTAGTTACCTGCCTGCTTACCATTAGCTTGCAATTTAGTGGTAAATATAAATAACGTTTGTTCAGGGCGACAGAAACCTTACCTGCAGTTAAACAGAACTGAATGTTCTTTGGCCTTCTCCACACTGGGAGGTGTTGTGCTTTACCAGTGCTGCTTGGTGTTTCCCATTTCTCAACACCAAGTGACAGCTGAGATGTTGAATGTGCCTTTTGCTTCTCCCACTCTTATCTGTAAATAGCTAATGCTGTTGCTTTCCCAGTGCTTCTTTGAGGATTTGTTTGTTTATGAATCATGTGGAAACCCAAGAGAGAATAGGCCTTTCCCCAAAGTTTCTTGTACACGAATCTATTTCCAAGAAAAATGTGTTTCCAGGTGTCTCCTAGGTGAAATGTGAGCTGCAACAGTGTTACTTTGTACCAAGGATACACTTCAACACAGACTCTTCCAAGAAAATGACAAGCATGGGTCTAAGCTTTAATCAAGGGCATTAATAATAGAGTATATTCTGTATATCATCTGAAGGTATAACTGAATGTGTACAACTCCAGAGCATTGTGCTTGTGACTTCAGTTGCTTCAGTTGTATAAGTAGCACAACGCTTGTGCTTCAGGTGAAAAGTGTTTTCTGTGACTGACACAAGGATGGCTTTTTCCTGGCCAGTTCAGGACCAGGGAGTACAAGGAAGATGCATAGGCCTGAACTGAAGTTGGCACCCTCCTCCTTGCTTTGTAGCAATCACTCACATGGTAGCATCTATCTGTTTATAGCATACCACCCTGATCTGAACTCATCAGGAGCCAAGTGCAGGCTTCAGCTTACAAAGGCCAAGCATCCTTCTTGTAGGTCTTAAGAACTGTGGGTCGTCCAAATGAGTGTCAGTAAAATACCTAGAGTGAGTTTACTTCAGTCTGCCGTCTCCCGGTGTCAAAATGTTTTGTTCAGTTTCCGTTTTCACATAGCTGTTGCATTTTGTTTTGAAGATTTGCAAAATACCCTGCAGAAAGGACTTCTGGGAACAATAGAAACATTTCTTGGAAAAATACTAAGCTACTGAAGAGACCTAGATTGTAAAGCATGTATTTACTTAGCCTGATAAGTAGCAGAGAGCTAAGAAACATTGTGGCTGTGGTTGCAAAGCCACTTACTTCATAACATTAGTAAAGATACTTATCAGAAGTGTTCATCTTTTCCAATCTTTAGAAATGCTCCCTTGCTACTATATCTGCTGATTGTGAGATGAGACTTGGATGCAAAAAATGTAGATAAGTCCCAGGTGAAATAAGTTGGTGTTGGAAGGGTACTACTGAAAAATCTTAGAGTTCTTGTTTGATGAAGATGCATTGCTGAAATCATCAGCTGTTCTAGCACTGATTTAGAATTACAGATACTGAGAACTAGTAGAAATTACCTTGCTCTATGCAGTATGGTTTCTAGTAGCATTGGTGAGAGGTTAGAAGTGTTTTATGGTGAGAAAAAAATCTGTAAGAAGGATTCTTAAGAAAATCTTTGGGCAGAGAAGAGTTAATCTGCACTTTTAGGAAGAGTGACACTATTGTTAAAGTAATAACAATTCTTTTCTAATTTGCCTACAGGAAGGAGTTGAAGTGAGGGTTGCCAGAATATTCAATACCTTTGGTCCTCGAATGCATATGAACGATGGTAGAGTTGTCAGTAATTTTATCCTACAAGCTCTCCAGGGAGAACCACTAACAGTAAGTATTGACCACGCAGTCATGTGAAGAGTTGTTCATCTTTATATCCTGTCCTCATGTCCTATAAAAGAGGCTAGATTTTAGAAAACACTGTGGTTCCTCCCCACTTCTCTGAAAAATATGTGCTTTCTTGATGGTGTATTTTTATTCCTCTACCAGACAGAACCAAGGTTACCAGTTGCAATCTGAGAAAGTGTTTTAGTCATCCTGAATTTGAACCTTTGTCACAGCGCTTCTGTGGGAACATGGCATTACAGAGTTTAGGGAATCACGTTTTGGTGATGCTTCTTCCTGTTGAGAAACCTTCTCTGAACCCTTTTTGGAAGTTAGGCATCTGTCTCTATGCAAGCTTGGAGATCAGCTTAAATTCTCCCTGCATAAGGTATTGTTAAAGGTCTTCAGGCTACATTATCAGTTAGTAAATACAATAGTCCAGGACTGGATGTTATCATAGAATCATAGAATGGCATGGGTTGGAAGGGACCCCGAGGATCATAAAGCTCCAACCCCGCTGCCACAGGCAGGGCCACCAACCTCAGGCCTGGATCTACACAAGGTTGCCCAGGGCCCCATCCAACCTGGCCTTGAACACTTCCAGGGATGGGGCATCCCCCACCTCTCTGGGCAGCCTGTTCCAGCACCTCACCACTCTTTCTGTAAAAAACTTCCCCCTAATATCCAATCTAAACCTTCCCTCCTTCAGCTTTAAACCATTCCCCCTTGTCCTGCCATTATCTGCCCTTCTAAAAAGTTGATTCCCCTCCTGTTTGTATGCTCCCTTCAGGTACTGGAAGGCTGCAATGAGGTCCCCCCGCAGCCTTCTCTTCTCCAGGCTGAACAAGCCTAGCTCCCTCAGCCTCTCTTTGTAGGGCAGGTGCTCCAGCCCTCTAATCATCCTTGTGGCCCTCCTCTGAACCCACTCCAACAGTTCTACATCCTTCTTGTATTGGGGGCCCCAGATCTGGACACAGAACTCCAGGTGGGGCCTCGCGAGGGCAGAGTAGAGAGGGACAATCACCTCCCTGTCCCTGCTGGCCACCCCTCTTCTGATGGAGCCCAGGATACCATTGGCCTTGCGAGCTGCTGGGATGTTATTGCCATTGACAAGCTGTTGTGGCATGGCTCGCATCTATACAGCTAAATTTTCCTACCGAAACAAATTGCTGTATCCAGACTGTTTGCTGGAATGGTTCTTGGTTCTGGTAAGGCTTAAGCAGTGTTACACTGTTGCCTGGGAGAACAAGAGCTGGCACAGGCCAATGCTCTGCAAAAGGTGCTGCTGGTATTTAAACAATACAGACAGTGCTTGCCCTATGCCTTGATCCTGTATAAAATAATGAGGACATGTAAAATAATTAAGGAGACATCCTGTAACAAGAAAAAGTAGTTTGAAGTCTGAGCTCAGTTGTGAGCTCATGGAAACATTTACAGTTTGTGACATACAGCAGAAATTTCATATAAATATTTGATAATGCTGTCTAGATTAGAAGAGTGAAGTGCCAGGAAATCACTCAAAGGCTTCTGCAAAATAACTAAAAATGTTGCTGAGTACCTCCATGGGGCAGCTGTCTTCAGATTGAGACATCGTTCCTTCTATTTGAGACTAAAATCCACACCTCAGGTAGGAATTCCCCTAGGAAGGAGCAAATAATCCAAATAGGAGAAGGATGAAAGTTTCCTGGCAAATCCCAGTACCATGATTCTTGTAGAGCAAAATTGTAAACTGGAACAAAGCACTGAAGAGTCTAGACGGGGGAATAAGTCATGTCCAAGCAAGAGGAAGCTTGGTGTCCTGTTACAGACCTCCCCTACCTCTATAATCTTTTCTAAATGATACAGCAAACTGGCTACCCACTGCAAAACTTGGGTGGCAAACAGGACTGTGCTGACTGGGTGAAATCTACAACTCTTTGTAATTTTTTTTTAAAATTTCAAATCATAGATAGCTTCCAAAGCAATGTGCAATATCTGACTTAAGGACACTTATAATTTTTGAAAGATTGGTCTTCTCTGGAGATCTTCATTTGCTTACTTGGTGTTCATCAGTGATGGTGAACTTGAGCAATCTGTTGTTATTTTTTAATATGATCAGTGATGCATCTTGGCTACTCTATTGTTTCTAACCATTGCTAAATTTGGGCTTTTGGCCTGTGGTTATTTCAGAGTAGCAATCCTGGATTAATTTGAGAGTGCTGTATTCACAGCATCTCCTAAAGATCTGCTTTTTCCCCAGAGATTTACTTTTTTCTACCCAGCACTGTCAGTGCTCAGTGGTTGCAGTTGTGTGATGGTGACTGATGTAATGGCCTGTGTTTACCAGGACATAGTGTGTTTAATACGTCATGCAGGTCAGCATTAAGACTGCAAATGTCAGAGTTTAGTCTTGGGTAGCTGACAACACCAGTGAGCCCAGCTTGCTTAGTCTGTACTGATAGTATTCTCTTCAGCACTGTATGAGCTAATTGCAGAACCACATCTGTTCAGCACATATTTTTTTTCCTTTACAAACAAACAAAAAGCATTTAAATTCTTGCAGAAAGAGTTTGTGTCTTCTAGACCTCTCCCCAGAGGTGCAATTGAGTCTGGTTCTGTTTGTTGCAAGACAGTAAGCAAACAGAAGCAGTCAAGAAGATGGAGCTTCTTTCTTTGACACTTTTGGTCCTTGTAGGACTTGCTGGTATCAAAATATGAGTGTAACTGTGTATTGTATTGTTTTGTTTTGTTGGTACTGTATGTTCCAAGGATGGCATCCTGGGGCATAAAGTCTGAGCCTCTAAATGTTCTTTCAGAAGCTTATCTAGCATATGGAGGGTCAAAAAGTACTTCCATATTTGAAGCTTGTTTTCCTAGTGCACATAATGAGCTGTTGCCACATTTGGGCTTTCAAACATTTCTTTTTCATTCATGTTTTATTGGAAGTAGTCCTGTAACCTTTTGTAATGAGCACAGGGTGAGAACATTAACTGGAAGTTTTGTGAAGCATTGCTAAATACAAAGCAGTGTTCTTGTTTTAAAACATGCAGTACATGGGATATTTCAGAGCATCAGTTTGAGAAGTCTCGAGTTGGTGCTGTTCCACGGGAGGGAATTTTTGCTCTTTTTGTAAGTGCCATGCTGTCTAGACTCTAACAAGTACCCATTAGAGGTTAAAATAAAACATTTTGCTCAACATCAGTGTTCTCTAGGGAGTAACTGTCTGACATTGAAAATTACTGGATATGAGGAAAAAAACTAAGGGGAGAGTTGTTTAGCCAACCACATGAAATAAAATGAATAATTGGCAAAAATCAGTAATTGAAACAAAAAACCCAAACATTTCAACCTTGTGTCATCACAGAATGGGGCTGACAGCAATACCTAGTCTTGACCTTCTCAGAAACTAACTGTATTCAATCTCTTGGTTAAAATAGTTGTTCAAATGAAGTAAATAATCTCTTGAGAAAATGATCTCTTTAATTTGAAGAAAATACAGCCTATGCAAACATGCCCATTGCTTTGTATTGTTGTAAAGGAGGGGTTTGTTAAGAGGAACTGGGAGGATGAAACTGCATTGTGTTTTCCAGCCACTGGGATGACTTTGCAGAAATCATGCACAACTTATTTGTGTAAAACTTAGGCCACAACCTAAAAGACAAGAAGCAGGAAGCTCTACACATACGTAAAATCATCTTCCTGTTTGCTTTCAGAGGCCATATGCCACAGCATGCTGTCAGCCTGCTCTCCTGGTGCATTAACCTTGGAATCAGGTATTGGGTAAACTCTTAAGCCCCTGATTTTACCCAGTGACTACTGAAATGTGAACTCTTTGGATTCTGAGTCTGTCTCAGAGAACAACAGCTTACCAAGTGCACATCATGGCATGTATGGCCTGTTGCAGTGCAGGACATGTGGTAATGGTTTTAATCTAAAAAAGAAGGTAGATTCAGGCTAAGTTTAAGGAAGATTTTTTTTTTTTTCACACTGAGGATGGTGAAACACTGGTACAAGCTGCCCAGAGAGGTGGTAGATGGCCGCTGCTTTTCAGTGTTAGAAGCCAGGTTAGATGGGGCTTTGGGCAACCTGGTCTAATTAGGATGTCCCTGCCCATGGCAGGGAGTGGAACTAGGTGGGCTTTGAGGTCCCTTCCAGCCCAAACCAGTCTGTGGTTCTATGAAGGCCACCTGTTTCCCACGCTGTTCTAGGGATTTTTAGTACTGCACACAATTCAGCTGGGGGAAAAAAAGAATGCTATCTGATATGAGTGCATTATGTACAATTTACGTATGCTTTAATATAATACTTGTTTTGAACCTAAACAACCTGTTCACTCCAAAGTTCTAGCTACTAGATCCCGTTCCCCCTGATAGTAATATTTAGAGATTAATATGATTTTTTGTTTGTTTGTTTCTGATTCCTTTGAACACAGTGCTTTTGTTCTTAACTCTTTTTTGAATGGACCACTAACATTTGGTGGTCTCTTTGAAGTTAGCTGTTGTCGATGAGCACATAAAAATTGCTCATCATAACCACATCTTAGTATTCTGAGGTTCACTTTAAATACTTGGTGCTCTTTTCTGGCTGAGTACATGCTGCAACCTCTTCCAGTGTTCCAGGAGAGGACAAAGCATCACTCTGTCCTACATCCCTGCAAATGTTTCCTACATTCAGAATTCTGGTTAATAAAATGCTTAAGAATATGTTTACTGGAGACACATCGAAGAGGGAAAAGACCTTCAAAGAACGGACTCTTTGCCAAAGGCTGTGCAAGCACATCTTTTTCAATTCCTGCAACATTGAGCTTGTGCTTTAGGTGTTTTTCTTTGAGATATTTGTTTAGAACGCTGAGGAAAAGCTAACTTTTCTAATTTTCATCTGGTTTTAGGTCTATGGACCTGGCACTCAGACAAGAGCTTTCCAGTATGTCAGGTAAGCCTTGTTTGTCTTGTCTGACAGTTACTTCACTTGATGGTTCTTTGAGCTCAGCCACCCTTGTATGCACTTGCGTTTTGGTCCAAGAAATTATGCTTAGGCCAGCTTTACTTTCAGAAGGGAGACAGTGAAGTTTTCAAAAATACCAAGAAACAAAAAGTTAGTTGATTCAGAACTTTGAATTAAAACATTCACGTGTTCTTCCCAGTGTGTGATGAATGATTCCAGCCCTTTTCAGTGCCGCTTGAAGTCAGAGCGGTTTCTCGGCCCTTGCAATTCAGTGGCAATGCTGCCACCGTGTGTGTGTCTTCGGGGCTGCCGAGGCTGTGCTGCTGGGGGAAGGAGCTGTCGCTGTGGCCAGTGGTTGCAGTGTCAGTAAGGCCACAATGTCCTTTCTCTGAGAGAAAGTGCATCTGTCCCTCAGAATCTTTTTCTCCCTTGTGCTAGCTGGTCTTCCTTGCCAGGCCTCTCGGTTGCTCTAATCATTCACTGCGTAAAAGGTTCTTTTCCCCTGCTGAAGTAGTGGTAGTGGTGGCACACACAGTGGAAACCCCTTCAGTTCAAGGTAGCCACTCCTTCCCTGATTATAAGTTGTAATGAAATGGATCTGGATTTGTATGTCCAGGGGCAAGCTAGTGCTTGCTGTTGATAATCCAAAATAACTGAGTTAATTTTGCTGGGGTAACACCAAAATACAGTGTGGGGTTGTTTTTTTTTAACAAATTTGGTGTAAGAATTTCTGAAAGGGAGAAGACAATTCAAAAGACAAACCGCCAAGCAGGTGGTGATGTTAAGTTCCTCTATATTACAACTTTATTCTGTTTGAAATAGGCCTTTAGAGGGAATAGAGAGTGTTAATTGGTTTTTTTAGCAACTTGATGGGTTTTGGTTTTTCTTATTCTTTTATATGCTCAGATGAACTGTAGCCAGTGTATCCCAGAGATAATCACCCTTTCAAACTAACTGCCAGTTCAGTGTGTCTTACAGTAGGGACTGTGGAACAAGCAGCCAAATAAACATGTGCCTGTTGAAGCGTGCGCTGTAAATCTCATTTTAGCATTCCTCAGCTGCCCGATCTGCTTTACTGGAGCTCTGAGGAGGCAGCTCTCTTTTTAGACAAGAATATTATTTATAGGGAAGTGGAAACTGTTTCAATCTGTTCTTGGCTTTTTTATAGTGATCTGGTGAATGGGTTGGTGGCGTTGATGAACAGCAATGTCAGCAGTCCTGTCAACTTGGTGAGTATGAGAGCTCCACTCTACTGTGAAGCGGCCAACTTCACCTCTGTGCTCCTCCTCACCACTGATGCTGATTTGTGGGAGAAATGAATGGAGGAAAAAAGCTCGTTCCATTATAAGTAATATATTCTCCCATATATTTTCTTTATAAATAAGAAGATTGTAAACAATTAGGTGTTGAGATCTTGAAATTCCAAGAGCAGGGTAACTTTTCTAGAGGTTTGTTTTAGCAAAAAGATTTATTTAATTAGAATATAAAAATTAATAAAATATGTGCAGGGTGGGACACGCAAAATACACCAAGGAAATGACTGAATTCTGATTTTAATGAATAAAAAAGCACAGAAGAAATATTTTGAATAATTAGGAATCACTTCATACTAGTCTTGATTAGAGGAAAATAGGATAGTATTTGATTGTATAATTTTCTAATACTGATTAAGTCTGCTTAGAACTTAACATTTCTAATAAGATTTTTGTTCTGTCCCATTTGTCACCTTATTCTCAGCAATGGATAGAAGAATAGAAAAAGAATGCACGTGCCAGGTCATTTTTGTGTATGCCAGCTTCTACCAAATCAGATACTCAACTCTGCAGGGCAGTTGTTCACTAGGTTTTCCTTTTCTACTGTTGCCATGAATTCATTTCTGTTTTTCTTTTCAAATGCTGATACTTTTAAACCCCATTGTGTGTTTCATCTCCAGAAAACTCAGTGTTTAAATCTCTGTGTACCTAAGTGTTCAGCTTTTGGTCAAACATGATGTAGTAAAGAAGAATTTTGAAACAAGAAAAGCTAGGGATGGAGGGAATTGAGTCTGAAGGTGAACTAATGCAAATAGGAAGCCTTCAGCATTTTGTTCTGAAATGCTGATCAGGAGTTTACGTGCAAGTTAGTTGAGGAAAAAAAGTTAAGAAAAGGAATATTGTATAAGGACTACTTGCTTTCCTATACATACTGGTACATAAGCTATAGTAAATGCAGGAGCCCTTGTTTGCAGCTAAATTAGTATGGTTTCTAACTTAGGATGAACTGAGAGTCTAGTATACTTCATTATATCATCTCTCCTCAGCTCAGAAAAGCCCTTGAATGCAGATTTCAAACTGGTGATGTGTCAGTGTAGGCTGCTGAGAGGCACATCCCTTTACTGTGATTGAGGTGCATTTGCCTGTTCTTTACAGATTGATTGGGGGGGCACCCCCCCCCACATACATTGAATTGCCAAGGCAAATGTAACAGAGGGCAACTTTTCTAATGGTATGGACCTTGCCAAAGTTACCTTTTTTATTTTCCATCAAAGTAAGAATAAGGCATAATGCTCATCTTAACGTCACCCTGTTAGAATCATCTCGTGTCAGAAAGCTAGCATGCCATAAAGGGTTTAATTCTTCTTCTCATGAATATGTCTTCTTTTTCTAGGGAAACCCAGAAGAGCACACTATCCTAGAGTTTGCCCAGTTAATTAAAAAACTTGTTGGTGAGTGTGATAAGTAGTTCTTGGTAAAGCTTATGAAGTACTTATTGTCATTAGATTATTGTTACTTGACTAATGTGCGTAATATAGGGATAATTGAATTGGTCTTTGGATTTCTTAATAATGGTATCAAAGGCATTTAATTGTACCCTGATTGTATAATTAAATATTAATAAGATAATCCAAATTACCCCAATTGTATGTAAAATATTACATGACCAGTACAATGAATGCATTCTTTCTGTGCATCTGTGCAATCTGTACCCATTATTTTGGGTGATATTAATGCATTTTTTAGCTTTGTTTTGGCACAGGGACACCCCATAAAAGAAACGTAAAGTACGTGCATGAAAACGCCTTGCATAATATAATCTTAGCTGAAATACAGATACTTCAGCAAGATGGTTCTTAGCAATTATGCATGCTGTTCTTCTTCAACTACCATGAAAAATGTCATGTTGTGGTGACAGTCTGTCTCCGTTCACAAACAACTTGGTCTATTTCAGTCACCCTAGAGAGGCGGTTTAGCTCTGCATCCAGAAATACCCCAGTAACATGGCATGTAAACCATTTGCTACATGTGGTTAGAGAAATTGTCCTGTTTCTGTGTGTTGTCATGAGGAAAGGCAAGTACTATGTTGCTATTTAAGTCAGACTGGAGAGAATGGGCAAAGAGGAAGTGAAGTCTTCTTACAGTGTGAAAGTGCTAACAGAATCACAGGGTGGTTGAGGTTGGCAAGCACCTCCAGAGGTCATTTGTTCCAATCCTTGTCCTTAGTCAGGGCCACCTACAACTGTCAGTGGTCCATGACCATGTCTAGATGGCTTTTGAGTATCTCCAAGGATGGAGACTCCACAGCCTCCCTGGGAAACCTGTGCCAGTGCTGGTTCACCCTGATAGTAAAATAGTGTTTTCTGGAATTCAGAGGGATTCTCCGGTGCTTCAGGTTGTGCCCATTGCCTCTGGTCCTGCCAGTGGGCACCAAAGAAAAGGGAGCCAGGCTCTTTTCAGTACTCCCTTACCAGGTATTTATACACATGAATAAAATCCCCTTGAGCCTTTTCTTTAGGCAGAACTGTCCCAGCTCTCTCAGCCTTTCCCCACAGGAGAAATACTTCAGTCCCTTAATCATCTTATTAACCACTCACTGTGCTCTCTCCAGTATCCATGTCTCTGTTTTACTGGGGAGCCCAGAACTAGACCCAGCACTTCAAGTGTATCTCACCAGTGCTCAGTAGAGGAAGAAGATCTCACTCGAATGGCTTGTAACATGCCTGTATTGCAGCCCAGGATGCCACTCACTGCCTTTGTGGGAAGGGCATACTGATGGTTCGTATTCAACATGCTGTCCACCAGGACCACTAAGTCTTTTCTTGGCAAGCTGCTTTCCAGCTGGTTGGCTCCCAGCATGTACTGGTGCATGGGGGTTGTTCCTCCCCTGGTGCAGGACTTTGTGCTTCTGCTTGTTGAATTTTTTTTCAGCTTCCCTCCCAGAGGTCTCTCTGGTGGCACAGCCCTCTGCTGTATCAGCAACTCAGTATTGACCCCTGGGGTCCCCCACTAGTTACTGGACTCCAACTGGACCCTGTGTTGCTGATCACCACCCTTTGGGCCCAGGCATGCAGGCAGTTTTCAGTCTACCTCACCGTCTGCTCATCCAGCCCTCAGTAAGGGTGTTACAGCAGATAATGTCAAAAGCCTTGCTGAAGTGAGGGTAGAAGATACCCACTGCTCTGCCCTTGGCTAGTGAGGCAGTCGTGTCATTCCAGAAGGTTATCTTGACTGGTCAAGCATTACTTCCTTCTGGGGAACCCGTGCTGAAAGCTCTGTGAAGTGCTCTGTGGCTCCATGTTGCTGTAGGAGAGCTGGCTCACCCAGCTGCTGTACGCTGCGTGGCTGTGTCTGGAAAACATTGCAGTGATGGAATCATGAAGCAGAAAGCTGCAGAAAGACTGGATGCTCCAAAAGAGGTATGGAAGACGTAAATGCAGCACGTAGCGAATTGCGGATGGTAACACATTGTCTCTTGTTCCATAGGCAGCGGGAGTGAAATCCAGTTTCTCTCAGAAGCTCAGGATGACCCTCAGAAACGAAAACCTGACATCAGAAAAGCCAAGTTAATGCTTGGCTGGGAACCTGTGGTACGTACAGCTGTGTTACTGTTGCTTGCAAAAGCACAGGGAGGCAGAGAGGCTCGGGGGAGAGCCACTTAATGGTGATACATTTCAGTTCTCAGAATACCGGCTTAACTCAGTCTCCAGGACAGTTGTTTAAAAGATTCTCTCTCATATGTTGCCCCAGCTCATGACTCAAGAACTGCTGGGTAAGACTCTATGGCCTGTGCCATACAGAAGAGCATATTAGCACTTGTATTATGGTTTTTTTTCCCTACTTAAACCTTTTTAGGAAAGGCATTTTAACTTTTTCACGTGCATGTTATGAAGTATCTGCCTTTCTGTAAGCCTTTGAAATATGTGGTATGTGTAGTTATGGGAGATAATGAGTTTGCTGTTGCTGCAATCCTCATTCCTGTTTTGCTGTGGTAACATGCATTATGGAAGGAAAAAAAATTTGTTTTATTAAAATATTTTTAGAAAAATCTTTAAGACTATTTTTAGCATGATTTGTAACATCATTGTAACCAAAAAGCTTGCTTGGAGTAATAGGGAGAAATATGAGCACCAGAAAAGTGTTCTGGTTTTCAGACTTTGTTTAAAGGGAAATAGTGAAACTCAGGCAAAACAGAAGCTAGCCAGAGAGATGTGACACATTTGATTTTGGTTTGGGTATTTTGGGGGCGCTTTTTTGTGGATGGTTTGGTTTTGTTGTTTTTTTATTCTGGTGGACTGATGTAAACCAGAGTAAGAAGCCCTTATTTTGGACTTCAGGTATCATACACAGAGGTGTTCAGAGCTTGTTCTCTCTCTGAGTGTTGATAAGCTCAAGATGTGCTCAGGGTTAATGTGACATATCACCACCCACAATGATGTCTGTCCATCTGCAAAGCGTAGCTACCAGCCATCTGTGGCTGTGTCAAGGCCGTGGGTGTCCTGCCCAGCAAGCATGCAAGAAATGCAGAATGCCCATGGTGGTTGGTTTCTTCCTTTCTCAACCTTTTTGGTGAAGTTACCTGTGCAAGTGTATAACCAGGCATAGCTGGTGAGAAGAGCTGGTTGGTGTGGGGAGGTGTGGTCTGCTTGATCCCCAAGAAAGGTGTGACTCTCTTAGCCAGCTCCCCATTCTAGCCAGCACCATGGCTTCTGGGTGCTTTTAGATTTGCAGACAGAAAATCTTCCCAGGAAACATGAGAACCTCTCTCATAAACATAAGTCTGTTAATACAAAAAGGAAGCTCTGAACCCTTCTTAAAAAGATTCACAGAGGCACCAGCTATTAATGGGCTGCTCCTGAAAGTGCAAGGATGATGTCAGGTGTTTAAAACAGTTTAATTCTGTTACTTTCTGACCTTCTGTGTTTGGCTCCTGTACCAGTGACCGTATCAGCAAGCATGTTGGAGCGTGTGGCTCCTGAGAAAAGTGGGTAGTATTTCTGTTGTTCCTGTCTACAAATCAGTGTTTAAATACAGGCATAGAATGTGAAGAATTACAATTATTTATATGGGATATAAGAATATAAAATGAGATACAGAATATTAATTTCTATCCTTTTTTTTTTCTGTATATCAATGAAGCGCTGAAGAAATAAAACCTAGGAAAACCCAACAAAACCCACCACCACTTTTGTATCTCTCTGTGGTGTTTAACATTCTGTGAAAGAGGATTTGTAATCATTAAAAACAGAAGGGGCTTATGTTTCCTCTGTGCTTATCTCTTCCAATGTATTATGACTTGAAAGTAGAATTATGTAAGTCTGTTTTGACAGTAAACAGGCCAACCATAACCATCTGACACGATTTCAATTTGTTGGGTTTTTACTTACTGCATCAGAAAATATGTCTGCTGTTTAAAAGCGAGCAGCAGTGCAGAGATCTAACCAGTATGTGGTGCTGTTAATACTTGCATGGGCCAAGAATGAGACTTCCTAGCAGTTTTTTTGATAGCTCTATTAAAAAAAAAAGATAGTGTTGTGAATAGAGTGTGATGTAGACTTAAATTGATATGATTCTCTCCTCATTTTTGGGAACAGGTCCCACTGGAAGAAGGTTTGAATAAAGCAATTCATTACTTCCGTAAAGAACTTGAGTATCAGGCGAACAATCAGTATATTCCCAAACCAAAACCAGCAAGGATGAAAAAAGGAAGAACAAGACATAACTGAAGACTATTAGTTGGACAGGAAATTCCCTGCTTGACATTTGATGGATGTGATTTTTTTTTTTTCTTGGGGGTTGTTTGGGTTTGGGTTTTGGGTTTTTTTTCAGAGAGAGAGACTTTGAAACAGGTATCATGAAGAACAAACTGGAATTTCATTCTGAAGCTTGCTTTAAAGAAGTGGATGTGCCTAAAAATAACAGATATTCCCCTTCCCCTGCAAATCTTGCCTTGCACTTTTTAAATCTGTCTTTTTATGTAAAATAGAGTAGAAGCATCTTTTAGTATCTTCAAGTTTTATATCTTGCTGTGAGATCATTTTGTTGTGACTGTCCCTGACAGTTTTATTTACTGGTTTCTTTGTGAAGCTGAAGATAAACACAAACGTGATGGGAAATGCCAATTTATTTATAAAATGGATACTATAAAATATGAGATGTTCTACTATGCATAAGAAAAAAAGCTAGTGGTATTGTCAGGTGAGAGAGACTGACATCTAAGTATAGAGGACTTTAAAAGAATTCTGTATGAGAGCTTTATGTATTCTTTAAAGGAGAGATTTTTTCAAAGGTTTAGTTTTAGTTGTACACTTGAATTTGAGATATTTTCATTGATTACCATGGATAAGGATATTTTGAATCACTACTGTGTTGTGCGTACTCTGGGAATAAAGTTAATGTATTATTGGTTACAGTGGTTGAATATGCTATTTTAATAAAATACCAAAACTTCTATTTACTGGTTTTGGGGTTTCTCTGTGGATGCTTCTCTGGCATGATGCATCTGGGCATTTGATGCATATTAATAGGGAAGTATCAGTCTGTAAAGAATTGCCTCAAGGTTAAATCCATTGCTTGTCTCTTAACGGATATGTAGGTGTGGCTGCAGGGTGTCTGGTGGAATAGATCAGACAAAAACATTGGGATTTATTCCAGTTGAGGCAGTTGATCGTGATGCAGAAGTACAAGATTTTATTTAAGCCACAGAGGCCAACTTCAGCATCCCAATCAGAGGAAATGATTCTGTTTTAAGAGCTTAACAAATTGCCAATTAATGCTTTCAATTTTGATAACTATGCCTGTCATACTAACCAAAAAAAACCCCTATCAAGCAAGCAAAAAAAAATTCCAATTCCCCTTATTTTTGCTGACTCCCCTTGACTTTATCTCATTAAACTTCAACATTTCGTTAGCTTTTGAGTAACTGTAGGTTGGTGGTCAAGGTGGGAGTTAAACATAGTGATGACTTGGTGCGTGGACCCAGGGAGGATGCTGGGAGCAGCGTGGCCATTCAGGCCCCCTTGTCCAAGCATGCTGCCCTCCAGAGCCTCCCAGTTCTCCCAGGGCTTGGGACCTCATCCAGTCTGCCTGGTAAAGTTCCTGAGGACTCCAGCAGTGATGGGGCTGCTGTGTTCCTCTCCATTCCCTGCCTGAACCAGGGCTGCAGTGATCCCTTTAGGTTTCTTCCCAACTCATGTGGCACAGGTTTTCTTGCAGTGGAAATCCGCCATGCGGCGAATGAGGGAGCCAGGGATTGTTTTCCTGTCTGGATTCAGAAGTAGAATTTAGGTATTGCACATTGCCTTCATCTTTTCACAGCTGAGCAGCTTGAGGTCTGCTTTTTTTGTTTGAAACCCTTTTCTAGGTACTTGATCTGGTCGTTTATTGGGTATTAAATTGCCTGAAAAGCACACCGCAGTGTGCGTGCTCCAAACGTGCCTGTAACCTGTCATTACCCACGGGCTCACAAAGCACAGCCTTTCCTTGCACTCACACCCACAACAGGACGTATGTGAAAGTCCTGCCCTCTTCTTTCATAGGTACGTGTCCAGAACTGTTAATCAGCTCCTGCATGGTGGTTTTAACCCTTAAGCTCTGGATTATATTTAGGGGAAGGCGCTCTTTCTCCTTATAATCTACTCCTCGTGCAAATTGTGCCGTTGGATGCCAGAGCATCTGTGGAGAGGTGGTGCATGAGGGTACAACGCTAGTCCCTCATTTAGGGCTGCCATTGAGAATAAACAGGAGCTGTGGGCACCAGCTGCTACTTCCAGGACTGGTTTTCATTTAATCCAATAACTTCAGTGCAAAATACATAAACTGTACTGAAACAAGCATGCTTCTGAAGGCAAAATGTGCATTTCAAAAGAAAAAAAAATCCCTCAGGAAGTCTGAACGTTTGGATGCTGCAGATACGGATTTAAAAGAATTTTAGGTTAATTCACAGCCTGACCTTGAGAAAAGGAGCAAATTGGAGAGAGGACAAATGGCTGGTACCGATACAACCCATCTGTGAGCATGTGGCAGCCTCCCACTGGGCCCTAGTGACAAGCTGTATTGATTTGCTACTTTCCTTGCACCATTTCTAGCTTTTGTTTCGGAGATTGGTGGTTCAGTCCCTCTGTTCTTTCTTAAATAGCGTCTTCCCGAAACAGCAGCCAGGGCAGCTGGTTGCCCTTTGTGTTTCAAGCCAGTGACTTTTCTTCCAGCTGATCCGAAGGGCGTGTATCGTGGCTGTTTGCCTGCTGGTGCTTAAGACTCCAAGTCTGGTGTAATTTCAAGTTTTGCCTGGTCAGTACTGTGTTTTTGAGCAGACCGATTAGGGTTTGCATGCTGGTGCTCTCTGCTCCCATCTGGGGTCACACGTCTCAGTAGGAGGAAGAAGCCATCAAGTCTGCAGGGAGCTGCAGGTGAGAACCAGCTGCTGCCTCTCCAGAAGAGCCACTTCTAATGAAGGGTGATGGAATACAGCACGGAAAGCTTGGAAACACAGGACTCAGGAGTAAATGTGAAAGCAAACCATCTTATGTCCATGCCCAAACACAAGCTATTTCTTCCACCCCCAGGAAATTTGAGAACTGGGATTTTTCTGCTGGCACTTGGTCAGACAGACAAGGTAAAACTGACACGACTGGGCTTGAGGTACCCATTTTGTCAGTGATGTGCAGGAACAAACAGCTGAGCCACCCTTAGTTGCAAACCCTCCTCTTTCAGTAGGGAATATGCAGCATAGCAGACATCCATGGTGAGCTGGCCAGCTCTGAGGTGGTGAGTGAGCTCATCATTCTAGAAGTGTGCCAGGCACCCACTGCTGGGGAGTCCTTCAATCTCCCAAGGAGGACCACTCTTGCTGCTAGAAGTTACCACAGTGTGAGGTCTGCAGTTTTAAGTGTGATGTATTTTTGCTTTATTTCTCCATGTAGGCTGCTCAGAGGCTTGGTAAACCACATCACTGATCCATGGGTACGCTGCAGTGAGGCTTGCAGGTCTAATTTATTATAAGTAGCTCCAGGAATGTATCGGTTAAAGAAGCCTCATGTCTATCTTCAGGTTATATTTTTTGCTAAGTGGGGAAATCATGATCAGAGAGTCTTCCTATGCCTGAAGTGTTTGAGGCTTCTCTTGAACGATAGAGTTCAAGAGTCTGGTGGGTTTAGTAGCCAGTGAGCTCCCTGCCCTCTGGGCATTTAGGAATGTCTCTGTGTCATAAGTTTTTTCAATACATTTTTAGAAATGTAATTTAGCTGAAAAAATGTTTGGTTTTGTGTCAGATAGGGTTGGAATTGAGTTTCAAAGTTGATAGAAAGGCAAGGGAGGAGGAGGAGGAGAATTGAATAAATTCATTAGCCTTAGGGAGCAGGATACAGGGGGTAAAACTGGGTTTTGATTAGTGTGATGGATTGAGCTTGTCCCCAGTCTCACTAACACTGAGTTTAAAGCTACTTGAGGCCAAGAAGTCCTTGAAGGTTGTTAGAGCCTGATCAGAGATGACCTGCCCACAGGAACAAGGTGCTTTGTTAATAGCAAAGAAAGCGTCTTCTCAGCATTGCTAGCCCCAGCACCTGTACACACACACACACACACACACACAAAATCAGGGGGAATGTAGTCACCACAAATCCGTAGTTGCTCTCTTGTGAATGTTTCCCTGCACGTGGGTCTCAAATGGTGGGAGAAGGGAGTGTCTTATTTATGGCTCTGACTCCCTACAGCTACCAGGAACAGCAGCAAGAGCTGTGGAGAAAAACAGGGCTACTTTTATATGGCAGGAGGTTCCTGACTGCAATTCCATACCAACAGGGAGGTTATTCTGGAATAAAATTTATATTTCTTGGGAAAAATACCCCAACAGCTAGTCTCTAGTTCTCTATTCCTTTCCCCAGTCCCTTCTCTCACTTGCCTATTCCATAACAGCAAATGCAGCAGGAACTTTTCATCCACCTTGTTTTGTCAACATTTATAGTCAAGAAGCAACAGCTAGCTCATTCTTGCTGGTTTCCCTATTTTCCTTACCCTTCTTCAAGGTCAGCGGTGCTCTGCATGCTTTGGTTTATGCTATGGCTGATGCAGTTGGAAGGTCCAAATCATGAAGCCACAAGGATCTGTATGGTAGCCTTAAGTGCCACAATCTGGGCTCTATCCGCCCCACTGCAGAGCTATTTTGAGTGAAGAAACCCACACAGAATCACAGAACAGTCAGGGCTGGAAGGGGCCTTAAAGTTCTTGCAGGAGAGGGGGGCGGAGTTGAGGGAGGGGGGAAGGGAAGGAGAAGAAAACCTAAGCAGGTTGGGATAAGGATAGTTTACTGGGATAGCAGAAAGATAGGTATAATAATAACAGGACTTTATAGCAAAATATATGAGACTGGAGATACATGACACAGCTTCTCACCAAACTGCACAGCTCAGGCCATACAGCTCAGAGCCATCCCCAAACCAGACTGTCCCCAAACCGTGCATCCTGGAGCTCCCTGCTCATCCCCCCCGCCAGCTCCTCTTTATGCTGAGCATGACATAATTGGCATGAAATACCCCCTTTGTCCAGTTCAGGTCACCTGTCCTGGCAGTGTCCCCTCCCTTCTTGTTAGCAGGGAAGTATGAACAACCAAAAAGTCCTTGATTGCTCAGCAACAACTAAAACATCAGTGTGTTATCAGCATGGCTCCTAACTCCATCCTAACTACCAAACACAGCATTCCATCCACTGCTAGAAAAGAAATTAACTATTCTAGCCGAAACCAGGACACTACTCCCCCCACCGCCTCCAAATAATCTGTTTTATTTGTTGACACAAACCCGAATGAGCAGGTGGGTCAGAAATGTATTGGCTTACGTTTGGGATCCTGTATGCTGCAGTAGGCTGTATAGTGGAATTGTGCAGCTGACTGTAGGAAAGCAAGTGGGAAAATGCCCTTTGAAAAGGTAGTGCCATTGGAATGAAACCTGCTGTCACGAACTCCACTAAATCACGGCAACCTGTTCATTTTATCAAAAAAGCTTTATTTCTATCACACTTTGTAGCGCTACTAAGTAAGGATAATTAAAAACCAAAATAATCATGTCGCTTTCTTCGAAGCCTGGGAGCTTTTTTACTCCTGCTGTTCTACATGAGCAGGAGGAAGTGGGGCCCTTCCCGCAGAGGAGGGCTGGTCCTCGCGCGGAGCGGCCCTGTCAGCACCAGCTGGAGTAGGATAAATGGCGTTAGTAGTCGTCGTAGTTGACACCCGCTCC
This sequence comes from Laterallus jamaicensis coturniculus, assembly GCA_022605575.1. Taxonomy (NCBI): domain Eukaryota; kingdom Metazoa; phylum Chordata; class Aves; order Gruiformes; family Rallidae; genus Laterallus; species Laterallus jamaicensis. The sequence continues at coordinate 7,454,395 of JAKCOX010000023.1, read as the reverse complement.
GTGCCGGAAGGAGTGCGGATTTCGTGGGCCGATGGGTGCGTCTTCATCGTAGTGGTGTTGGTAGTATCCGCCATAGTACTCGTTACGGGCACGCCCTAGGCTTGTCCAGTAGGACATGTCATCTTCAAATTTCTGCCGAGAGAAGAAAACACACACTCTCCAAGCCTGAAACTTTACAGCGAGGAGAGCGGAACAGAAGCAGCGTGAGAGGTTCCCCTCATCTCCTGCAGAAATTCGGGCCCTTTTGTGACGGGCGCCCACCTTCTCTAGGGGATTATCAGGGCCCTGCGTGCAGTTGTTGTCCTGCCCACAGCTCTGAAGTGCTACATCGGAGAGCACTCTTGGCTGAAGCACGCACAGGGCACCCTTGAGGTTTATACTTCCTTCTCAGCAGGGAACAGTAAAAACAGTAGAAAGCTTCATGCTTCAAAATCTCAAGACTTGTCTCCCTGCTGCCCCGTGCTGTTAGTCACCACGTCCCTGAGGGTGCAACAGGCTTTATGGCTGTGACCTGTCACTCCTCTCCTGCATGGGTAGGACTGAAACATGCAGTGTAACCCTCCAGCTACGGAAAGGCAATAAGCAGTTCAGCTCTGCCCACAGCAGCAGAGGGAAAACCGTGTGCAAGGACATCGAACACATGCCAAGCCAAGGCCTTTCTATCTGAATGGGTCTTTGGAAATATTTTTGGCTGAGATCTGGGGGCGGAGGCGGGGGGGGAGGGAGAAGAAGAATTAAAAAGAAAAGTTTTGCAAAATACACAATGGGTAAGTCTGGCCCAAGTCTTTTGCTGGAACAAACAGTTATTTCATTGTTAAAATTGTGTCTTAATACTCAAGGAAAACCTACTAAGTGGATTCATTGTATCCCACAACAGGCCTCATTTCGATTTTCTAAACGGGTGCAGGAACTCAGTGGGGAATTCATCTTATCTGCAAGGCTTGGCCTTATTACTTACTTCTTCATAGTTGCCCCCAGTCTTTGGTTTCTGATGCATAAAAGCACTTTCCCTACTGTTCCTATGCCTTCTGGGGGAGGGGGATACAGCCGTGCTGCTAAAAAGCTGCATTTATCTGCATAATTTCCAGGAGGGGACAAAAAAACCCCAACCCCCATCACGTCTCCTTCATTACTTCTCTCCAAGCAAAGGATTATTTTTCTAATTGTTCCAGCTTTGAAAATGAGTGCATTCATCTCTGATGAGCAATCCACGTAGCGTGAAGGTCCAAACTGTACTCTGGCTCACCCGTGCCAGCGCAGTCTCGTTAAACATATTCACACAGCTGACAGGCGCCAAGAATTCAGCATCTGTAACTACTTCTACCTCTTACTAAATCGTTCTGCGTGCGGGACTGAAAATAAATGTATGGGGTTTTTTCCCCCTGTTTTCAGCATCTATTTAGCAGAGCTGGGAACTCTGGATTCCACTCTGGTGTTTTTACAAGTTAAGTGTGTCTAAAATAAATAAATTAATTAAAAACCTCCTGGTTTGAAGGGAGGGAGGTTGGCTGCACGGTATCACGTGGTTTTCCTTTCACACCCAGGGTGGAGGCAGAGCTGCTGCTGGTCCCGATGGGCAGGAACTACCCACATCACAGCTGTACTTGACACCAAGTGCAGCTCCCCACTGGGGAATGCCGATTGCGACCAGCTCAGTGTGGATTTCTCAGCACATTACAAAGCAAATTGATTAGGCTGAAGCTGGCAAATTAATTTCCTGAAACACGATGGATTACTTTGGGTCTGGCCACCCATTCCTCAGAGCAGACTTTGGTTGCAGTTTGTTAAGTTCAGTGGCGGGCAAGGCCTCCACAGGGGATTTTTAATGTCCTCTTTCTCCATTAAGACAGTAGTGTGGGAATCTCCAGTGCACGTGGGCTATTTGCTCCCTCAGCAAAAAAGAAATCATGGCACCTGTGGACAAGAACAGGGCAGCCACTCCCCCTGGGTGCCCTCACAGCCATACGTCCATGAGAGCAGCTGCCCGCTCGGAATCCCTACTGACTCACCGCCTCGTCGAATCCCAGGTACAGGAACTGCTGGTACCACTGCTGGACATCGGGCTGGCTCCGGTCCCACAGCTGCCGCCTCTGGCGCCTCAGGCTGCTTAGGAACTCCTTGGCCGACGTTTCTTTCACCGACACCTCGGGCTTCGCAGCTGAAATTAATTCCCCAACACCCCCACACCCCCCAACCCAAAAGTAAAGGATGTGCCAGGAAAGTTTTAGTCAGCTTGAAGCGTACAGCTGGCAGCTGGGAAGAAAATGCTTCTCGCATCCTGGCATCACCTTTGTGCTCAGCAGCGCAGCGCATGCCACGGCAGTGGCAGTAATAAGCCCAGGCATCACGGATGCGATGGGATTTCTCTGTTGCCCTTGTTCTCTTGGCTCCAGTAAAGACTGTTCTGAGCTTGAAGCCATAAACTAGGTGAGGAATTTAAACAAACCCAACCTGGAAAAGCACATGCATAGGGTTTTTGAATCTGTTGTGTAAGAGCATAGCTTTTAAATGCTACCAAATGCCCTGTATGCCTGAAAATAAAAGCCCACCAGGCTTGGCAGCATGGTGCGGCGTGGGTGCGTGGGTGTGCAGAGGGGTGGGTGGTTTGCTGCAGCTGCTCGGGGAATTTATGTACCACCCGAAGTCAGGGGGTCCCTGCCATGCACGGGAATGGGGAAGTGCAGTGTGATGACTTAGACAGGTGTGAATGAGCTTCTGGGGAGGATGCAAGGGGCTGGAGGTGGAGATGTGAAGACCATTGAAGAAGGAGCTGGGCCAACTCATGGACGGAAGGCAAAAGACTGCAGCAGGAAGGAGCTTCCTGAGGTCAAACTGATAGCTGCGTTGTCACAGAGAGGGTGGGAAATGGTGGGCTGCCCTGCGGCACTCAGCTGGAAACTGGTCACTAGCTGTGCACCCGAGCTGGGTGTTCTACTGGGAAGCAGGACATCTGAGCAAGCTCCATGGGAACGCACCTCAGGCAAGGGACCCTGCCAGTGAGGGAACCCACACTGCGTACTTAGCCTGCCCGCTTCAGAGCACAGTTGGAAAAGGGGAGCAGGGCTGGAAATAAGGAGCCACATATTCCCCCCATCATCACTTCAAGGCTCGGGAGGTTGGCTCAGGGTCTCGAACACTCGAGCCGACAGCTGCTGGTGTGCAGGGAGGGTGGCTGTTGCAGGCACTCGCTCCCATCTGCATGCAAACACTGCAGAAGGGTGAGGTAGGGGACCCACCACGTGCAAGGAAAACCAGCTGTGGATGGGGCACACATTTTGGGGCTGGTGAGAGGTGGTGGGTAATGGCAGGAGAAACCTAGTGGGAGATCAGTTAGGCAGGCTGGCAGAAAGGGGGAGTCCCCCCCGGGAAGGTGTAAAATTCTGCTTCAGCCACCGAGCAGGCTGAGGGGAGGCACGCAAAACTTCTGGGGTGTTTCAGCCTGCCCCCTATCTGCTGCTGCAAGGTTGCTTGTCCCAGGCCAGATCCGTACCCGTCCCCTTCCCTCAATCAGTGGATCTGCCTGTTGGGCCCTTGGCTGTCATCTCTCCTGTAGAGAGAGAGATCTTCCAAGAAGGAAGCACACGTGGGTGCTGAGGACAAAGGGAACAAGTCAAGGCATCACAAGCAAGCAAGCTTTGCACTTTTTCTTCACTGCACCTGAGCCAGCTGTATTTCCATGCATTATAATTCCCTGGAAAAGCTTGTGACTTCCCAGAACAAACCAGATAAACGCCACGTCTGCCATGAGTGCGGTGGAAAATGTAGGTGCTAAGCAGCTCTTGGAACAGAACTTGGGTATACTGCCTGAGGCCAGGAACACCAGCTTTTGGGAGAGGGCTGTGAGAAGCAGAGCCTCCAGCCTTACCAGGGCTGAGTCCCAAGCGGACAGGTAAGCACAGGCTACATGGGGCTGGCACCGGGCGTGCAGGAGGTTTTGGTATGGCACGTAGTGAGAGCGGCTGTGCGCTCCCGGCTTTGAACAGGGTGTTTGTAGGCTGTGGCTCTGACTGTTCCCCCTGAGTGATGGCAACAGCCAGAAAGGAAAATAGGGGGGAAAAGTGCTTTGCTCTCTCTTTGCTTACCTTCCCGTTTCTGGAGCATCAGTTTAAGCTTATTTCCCTTTGAAGCATCTAGACAAGTAAAAATAGAACATATTTATTTAGTGAGAAGGGGAAAAAAAAACCCCAAAAAGACAACAAAAAAAATTGTATCTTGAAAAATACCACAAGTATTTTTGTCATAGCTCCAGACCACCAGGCAAAACTCTGCAGCAAGTTTCTCCCAGAGCCTCCCTTTGCTCCCCTTTCCATGCCTGAGCGTAGCATACGCTGCAGGGATGCTTCTGACACTCCAGCATCCTCTCCCCAGCTCCTCTTGGCAAGGGAACCCCGATACTGCCCTTCTTTGCCAAATAAATGGATGTATTTTTCAGCAGAAGACCGCAGCTGGTGCCACTACTATGACAGTGTGCGGGACAACAGGATAACCTTGGAAATCCCTGGTCACTGAGCAAGGGGCAACCGGGCTCCTTCAAAATTCGTCCTGGCAGCCCGTCCCGCAGCACGCCAAAGCTGTCACCCTGCTGAAGCCCTTTCCCAGAAGGGCTCCAAGGCTTCAGCAACGGGAGACCTGCGAGCTCCCGGCTGCTCCGAAATGCTGCGTTCACCCCAAACCAAGCTCCGATCCAAAAGATGCTCCTCAGCTTGCACAAGTCCTGGGGCGACCGAGTGCGCTCCCCCAGGCAGGACGCGAGGGAAGGCTTTTCCCCTCTCCCCGGGATGTCCCGAGTGAGGTCTTTCTCCCACCCCGCACCCCGGCCCGGGCGCTCACTCACCGGGGGCCGCGCAGAGCAGCGGGAGGAGGAGGAAGAGGAAGAAGAGGAGGAGGGCTGCCCCGGGCAGGGCCCCGCGGGGGCACGGCGGCGGCATGGCGGCGGCGGGGGGCGGCGAGGCGAGGCGAGGCGACCCACCTGGGCGGGAGGAGACGGAGAGGGTGAGGATGGAGCCGGAGCTGGAGCGGAGGGAAGGGGAGGGAAGAGAAGGGAAGGGATGGGATGGGACGGGGAGCTCTCGCCCGCCCCACGCCTCACCCCGGCCCGTCCGGCCCGACGCCACGGGGAGGGGCGGGGAGGCGCCGGGGCGGGGGCGACAGGTCTCAGCAGCGTGCGGGTTTTGACTCTGATTTTTTTATTGCTTTTTTGTTAACATTTATTTATGTATTGTGCTTGGCTGCACCTAAGCCAGTGCAACTGATAGAAGCCCTTCCCGCAGCTCTTGCAGGCTGCTCGCACAGGAGATTCAAAACCCGGTGACTTGTCGGTCATTTAACATTTCTTTACGTATCAAGCCGGCCTGTCAGGTGCCCGTAACAGCAGATGGAAACTGAGAGCTTGTCTCGGTAGGAAAACGAACGAGTCTCAACCAACGGTGACTTAGTTCAGAGGGTTTTCGCCTCTTTCCCTCCATCCCACCCTGCCAGCCCACAGGGAACCCCAGCGCAGTTCCAGTGATGGGCTTTAGAACAGGAATTCGGAACGGTTTTACTATGTACAGGCAGGTTTAGCTCATAGCAAGGACTCGGGAGCCAAAAGCCAGACTCACAAACTGTTAGTCCTTGCTCAGCAGGATCACAGCTCTAACGGTGCCCGACTTCACGCCGCCTTTTCCTAACTGGGATTTCAGCTCCCCTCGGCGAACCCAGCTTCTCCCAGCTCCTTCCCCTGCAATGCCAGAAACACCTCGAAATCCTAGTAAGATCCTTAGGCACAAGCCTCTCTCTCTCTCTCTCCCCTCGCAGCAGAGACCCAGGACGCTCAGGAGACCGTTCCGGGCTTCTCGCCTCCCGCTGAAGCTGTGCCAGGCACAGCAAGGAGCGCGGGAGGGATTTGGGGCGGGGGGAGGCGATGGAGAGCGGGGGAGAGCCGGGCTCTCTCTGTAACCTGCTTGTGAGAAATCTGGCAAGCACCGGGACCTCGGCTCCCTGATCCAAGGACTGATTCCAGATGGGTTGCAGATGCAGATACAGACACACGCACACACACTGTATATATTGCAGTTGTATATGAATATGTATATTGAACAGGCATGTGTATATATGCATACACGTGTGTGTATGGCAAGGGAGCCATGCAGTGGTGTGATGAGATGTGGAGCCTGTCAGTGCTATTTCAGGCACAGCTAATCGTGGGGGTGGGACAAGCCCCTATAGCTGCCATTACCACCCTCCATAAAATGCTGGAGCAGCACTAGCCTGGGCTGGTCCCTCAGCGCTTCCCCAGCCTGAGTTCTGACTTCAGGTAACCCCCCCTCAAAGTGCCCCACACACCTCTGCCCTTGTGAAAAAAACACCTGGAGCTGCCCTCAAAGCCTTTTCCCTCCCTCCCCCCCAGCACCCTCCAGCTAATGCTCAGACCTCTCTGCTCATCCCATTTGAAGTGGCAGAGGCAGTGGCACAAGAAAGTGGTGCGCCCGCTTCAGCCAAAACGGCCCTTGCTCCCTGGAAGACCCACGGCTTTTGGATGGGGGGCAGAGCGGGAGGGAGCAGCACCTTCCAGACCCCTGTGATGGAAACACTCCCACAGAAGGTCAGTGTCCCAAGTCAACAACCAAGAGCCAGAATTTTTCCTTTCTGTCCCTGCTTTTGAGTGTTTTTCCCTGATTGCTCCATGTTCCAAGTGCCAGCAGCCTGAAACGCCGGGCGATGGAGCAAAAGCCTGTTCTTCAGAATCAATGCATCCTTTCATGGGCACAAATTCGACAGTTTCTTCACTGAAACCACCCAGGGCTTTTGTATAGCGAGTTGCAGAACACAGCTAAGAGGGCAGGAGTGAGGAGTACGTACATAAGGCTAACTGAAACAGCCATCAGGCAGATAATTTAGGAAAATGGGGCAATAACTCATGAATATTCACAGTCCACTGCTGTACCAGTGATGGCAAAGGGGGTTTTGTTCAGCTGGGTGGTTTGCAGCAAGCCTTACATGGGAGCTGGGGCTCTGCACAGCTTCAGGTTCTTGGTGCCTCTTGGCCAAGGGAATACAGAGCACAAAATCTCCTCTGGATGCTGAATATATCACGATGCCTAAAGGAACTGCTGAGATAAAACACTATCTGGTGAAACCCAGAGAACAGATCGACTCAAGTGCAAGGTCATTGCTCTCGTGTTGGAAGAAGTGACTGACAGGAGAATATAATGCTCAGGGTTAAACCGAGCACAGTGTCTTCCAAGAAGAGGTCACTTTCTCAGTTCAAAGGACAGAAGGTTTTGACATAAAGTTAAAAAGTTGTGTGAAAACATAACACAACCTCTTTTCAAAGGCAGTGGTGAAAGGCAGCCAGTGTTTTCCTAGCAGCAGCAATCTTCATTTCTGCTCCAGGTTGTTTGAAGGACTAAGGCAGCATTGCCCTGTTGTGGCAGTAAGACATCACTTTTTCCTGCTGAGCTTGCAGTTACTGTGTCATTGTTAGAAGTGTTTACCTCCAAACGAGTTTCCATGTTTACTGACATGTGTGTGGTACCTCTTTCAGCTATTTGCCATGCCAAAAACCCACAGACACTGGGCGTGGGACTGATGCTGCGGTGTTTTCCTGGGTTCTCTGCACCTAGCAGTGACATCACCTTCTTGAAAGCATCCCTTTCCTCAGCACGGAGGAGTTTAAGGCTGATCTTAGGGCTTGGTTTGCCTCTGCTGGTAAGCCAGAGCTGGGAGGTCTCTGCCAGCGTCCGTGCAGCATCCCCAAGGGCTAGGTAAGCAAGTCTGTCCTAATGACATCATGCAATCTTTCATTGCCAGTGGTGACAATGGTAAACTCTTGGTGTTGAAACTATGTTGAATGATGTTTAATGTCATTGGCAGCAGGACTGTTCCCCGATGGCTGCAGGATGAGGAGCAGTGAGTGGGGCCCCTCTTGCACCGTGTAAACCTCTGTCAAGCCCCTCAGCCTAACAGGGACCATGGGGATGCCTGCAGCAAGGTAGCAGGATGGAGCTGGTGTGTTTTGTCACTTGCCCAGCATGGCGATGGGCTGTGGTCTTGCAAGTCTGTGCTTTGAGGCAGCAATTAGGGAGCAATCCAACAGGAAGCCACTCTTAGCCTGACCTTGAGAAACCATGGGAAGGATCCAGGCAAGGAGCTTGCTGAAGCTGGAGAAATCCCAATTGCTGAGCCTACTGCCAGCCAGCGTTGTCTTTGGAGCCCTCAGGGCTTCAAGTCCAGGTTTTGGGGTCAGCAGCTAAGATTCTAGCTGAATTTTCAAACAGGCCTGCAGCTTGCAGCATGTTGGGCTGCTGTGGGGTGACCCCGTTTCCCCTGTGTGATCACCAAGTGTACACATAGCGGTTTAATCCCGGTGGTTTCTGAGGCTGCCTGAGGTGGTGTGGGCGTGCGGCGCTGATTAACTGATCTAAACTAACCTGGAGGGGGGAAAAATCCCATCCCTGATGCATTGCTTAATATATAGGTGTCTGAATTCCTTTATTATCCTCATGCATTTTGCCTAAAATGGAGTACAGAGTAATTCCCTCATGGCAGAGAGAGATGGCAGCCATTGCACCTCCTCGCAGCAGCTCTTGAGAGCACTGTGTTGTATTCACTCGAACGTAACACCACATCAGTAATGACCATTCAAGGGTGCTCAGGAACTCAAAACAGAAAACAATCACCTTAAAAAAGATTGATCTCGGTTTCTTTCCTTCTTCCTTTACTAAGCTGCATGTTTTCAAGGGTCTCAACACAATAATGTTTCAAAATATAGAGTGGGTTAAATGCTTATATAGTGTAGGACTCCCAGAGCTGGAATTTGAAGGGGAAAAAATCCCCTCACCAAATGCAACAAGCTTTATGATAAAATCCTGAGACCTGGCATCAGTTTACCAACTTAGCAAGCAAATGGGTAAGCTGGAAATCGGCCAGGGATTGTGGGGGATGATGCTTCACCTCGTGCAAAGAAGCAACGTGGAGATTTTTAATGACCCACTGAAATGACCTGTTGTATGAAGACCACAGCAGCATTGAACAGCGTTCCCGAGACCCAGGGAATTATTATTTCCTGTTAATGAGGAGGCTTTTACAACCCCCCCCAGCCATACTGGCCTGGTCACAGGCCTGAAGGCAGAGGCACTCGGCTCTCCAGATTGTTTTCTGCAGCCTGTTCCAAAGAAGCCACGGGAGTTGTGTTTTCCTTCCAAACAGAAGGAAGAACACTTAAGTCATCAGTCAGTTCTTTCCAAAACATTTTGACTTCCATACTATTTCTTCCAGATCCCTGGACTCCTCCTGACAGTGATAGGAGCAGCCCCAAGTCCCATGACAAACCCCTTTGCTTTAGGGAAAGTTCATTTGTTACTGGCTGAGGGTATCGTTGGCCTTGACACGCAGTGTGGGTCTCAACTGGTCACACCATTACTTTGCCTCATGTAATTAATAAATGCCAGTGTTTATATTTTCCATAGAAAATAGCTTAAAATACAGGTGTTGTGTGTCCCCTACCCCATGCTTGGCTACTGCTGATACTTTTTGCAGCTTCTGGCTGACCCTGCAAGATAACAAATGGTGTTCGTTGGTCCATCCATCTTCCTCCCTTCACTAACTGACAGTACTTTGCTGCCCTCACTACAGAATTAATCTGACTGTGCTCATGGTAAGCACAGTGAGAAGCAGATCAATATGATAATGTTATCTGGACCACAGCTACTTCTACAAAAACTCTCTCTAAGAAAACCTTTTCCTCTTCCACTGCCTCCAGTATATTTTTAGGATTAACTTGGAAGGATACAGTAAGTCTGTTAATCACAGAATCACAGAACAATAGAAGTTGGAAGGGACCTTGAAAAATCATCTAGTCCAACCCCCCTGCCAGAGCAGGATCTCCTAGATTAGGTCAGATCTGATGGAAAGGGAGATGGAGAGGGGCTGTAGTACATCACAACGTGTCTTTTTGCTACAGCCTGACTTTATTTGAACCACTTTCTTTTACTGCTCCCTCTTGGGACTCTTCTTTCTATGCTTCAAAACATTTTTTTTCCTGAACTCTTATTTCTGAGCTATTTCTGACTTGTTTTCTATTCCCTTATTTTATTATTCACATCCAGAATGCACGCATACTCTTTCAGGGAAAAAAAATCCCAACCAAAACCCCACCCCCACCCAACAGGCTGCAACTACTCACAGATGAGTAAATGCAAAATCTTTTTTAAAAATTCTTAAATTTAGCAATTTGTTTTTAGCATCCTGCTGCTTACACGTTATCGCTGCCTTAATGGTCTGCACACGTTTCTGTTCTGCCTCCATAGCTCTGGGCTTACTCATGGGGTGGGTGTTATTCATATAATAATAAAAACAGCTATCTGACTTCATGCTACATTGTGTCATCAGTGACCATGCGCTGTTGATAGAGATCAAGCCCATGCCTGAAGGGTGTCCCAACCCACAGCCAACTGCCCTGTCCCGGCTGCTACAGTTTCGCTGTCTTCCCAGGCCCCCCAACAAAACCCTCATCACAAGATCATTATTTCCTCTCCTGCTTCACCAGAAAGCTCTTTTGGGGACACAGCACCATCATGTCAGCAAGTGCAAGAAGAGGAATTTCTTGCAAGCCCACCCACCTTCAGACACTTGGGCACCTTCATCAGTGTGAGGGTCTGTGCCTACCCTTGCCACCTGCAGCACTAAAGCCCTTTGCAGAGCAGGACATGTGAGCCTCTTCCTTGGTAAAGAGCATCACCAGAGGAGCCAGCCTTTCCAGTTTGGTACCTTTTGATGAATCCAGCACAACCTGAAGGGTGGCTAGAAACCAGGTTGAGGCAGCTGTCTTACCCTTAAGAGCTTAAGTCAAGGTGGTGGCTCGCTACTACCAAGATAGGGAAGTCTCTCTGCACCTTGCTACCTGGTCCTCCCCTCCCTTACCAGCACTAGCTCCAGTGTTTTTCTGGAGCCAATTTAGGCTGCTAAAACAGCAGACCCAGTTTGCTTATGCTGGGTTAGTAACATTTAGGGCTAGTGAGCTCTTCAAGGGAGCATACAAACAGGAGGGGAATCAACTTTTTAAAAGGGTAGATAAAGGCAGGACAAGGGGGAATGGACTAAAGCTAAAGGAGGGACAGTTTAGATTAGATATTAGGGAGAAAATCTTTACAGAGAGAGTGGTGAGGCGCTGGAATGGGTTGCCCAGAGAGGTGGTGGATGCCCCGTCCCTGGGGGTGTTCAAGGCCAGGCTGGATGGGGCCTTGGGCAGCCTTGTGTAGATCCAGGCCTGGAGGTTGGTGGCCTTGCCTGTGGCAGGGGGTTGGAACTGTATGATCCTTGGGTTCCCTTCCAACACAGACCATTCTATGATTCTATGATTCTATGATTCTATGATGACTTGGTGAGGTGGTTTGCAAGAGCTGGTGCCAAGTATTGGAAGTACTGGAAGAGCATGGGAATGGGGTGAAAATGGCAAGACAGAGCTCCTCCATTTAGCTTGGGGGGGGGGGTGTTGATGTATGTCTAACCCACCTCTAGGAATAGCTGGGGAATCGAGCCCACATGATGCTCAGTAAGCTCTGGCCTGGGAGCAGGTCACTGTGGACAGAGAGGTGAACTGAATCCACATTGACCCCACCCCACCTGAGCACCCTGATCAGATCAGTTCCTCCTCTTGTGTTGCATTTGAAGCTGTTGCAGAATCTAAAACTGGTCCCCACAGGCCAAATCAGTGTCTTCGTGACCCCTTAGCTATGACTTGGATGCCTGTTAAATTTGGGCATGCTCCAGAGCAGCTACCAGCCTGCAGAGGGAAGTTTACCAGCAGAACTGAGCATGTGCTTTACACTCATTTACTTTTTTAAATTTGAAACAGGACAAAGCGAGTGCATTTTCATGGGAAAGAAGAGGCACATCCCAGAGAGCTGTCTCCACCCCCTGCTCAGTTTGAAGCCCCTGCTTCAAAGCACAGGAGCTAGAACATGGCCTGAAGCCACAAAACCACCGACTTTTCCCCTGCCCGCCTTCTCAGGCAGGTAGGGATCGCATGGGCTGAAATTTCCAGCAGCACCTCCAGCGTGCCTGAGGCAGGCCCCTGGCATGCAAAATGTCTGCCCAAACAGTGGGAATCCAGCAAAGTCATGGAGAGCAGGTGATTGCTCTCTCCTCAGGTTGAACACGAGCCTCTGGGAGCCTGAATAACAAACAGGCGGCACGTCCCAGCTTGGAGCGCGATGCTCCGGCTGTCGGAGCAGAAACCTCACTCGTCTTCCTGACGTTATCACGGGTGACCTTACACCTCTCTTGATCTGCTTTGGGGACGCTCTCGCCGCCTCTGCTTTATATCTGTGAGCGCCACTTGCACCAATGCCCTGCCTAAACCCTGCCTGTGAACAAGCCTCTGTTCATCCGATGTCGGATTACCTCTCTGATTTCTGGTTTGCCGTGTTTCCAGGAGAGGGCACTTTTCGTGGCGTCCCCGTGCTGCTGCCGAGGAAGAGGTTGTGCCATCTTTATTCTTCCTGAGTGAAGCCCTGCTGCACCCAGCTGTGCTCGGGGGCCAGCGACTCCAAAAGGCGCGTGTGCCAATCTGGCAGTACCGCTGCGGCGAGGCAGGGAAATTTGAGGGGATTTATTATTTTCGTGGTTTTGCCTGTTATGATCATTCAGGCATCCATCCTGCAGGCCTTTGTGTGCACATGTATGTATCTTTAATCGTAAGAGCCCAACAGTACCCCATTTATCTCCGAAAGATTAAATCCCAGCCTGCTGCTGCTATGCCTGGATCTCACAGAACGCCGTCATGCAGCGGCGCGGGAAGGCAGGCGTTTCATCCCCGGCAATCTGCTCTCCTGGGGTGGTGTTCGGTGGGTGGTGGAGGGATGTGCCGCTGGGCTCGGATCTCAAAGCCCGGCATGGGGCCTGACCCAGCTCACAGCAGGGTCTATTATCTCTGTCTGTGCTAATAAGGCTGCACGACTTCTGAACTGATGCTGGCTCTCCTTCACCCAAGCAGAAGAACCTGCCCACGTTAATTCATGGAGACAGGCCTCTGAAATCCCTGCTAGCTCCTCTAAGCATTGGTGTAATTGCTCTTACCCCCTTGAGCTCTCACCACTGGGGATGGCTGAAGCACAGAGGAGCTAATACACTGCTGCAGTCTATCTCCAGCATGATGTTTTCTCTCCATCAAGAAGGGTCTGGTGGGCAAGACATACCTACCTTGGGGCCAGATAATTCAGTTTTGGGCCAGGCTAGATATACAGTTTAAGCAGAAAGCTAATACGCTTCAGAAACAGGAAGACTCCGAGTCTGTAATTCCTCAAGGTGGGTTGAGCAATTCAATCACTTACTCCTACCAAAAGCAACACCAACATCTCTACCAAAACCAACTTCTACCAAATCTTCTCCTCCTTTCAAAAGATCTGCCATTATAAGCCTTCATACCCAACTCCTTTATTTGTCCTAAAAGGAGGCTGCAGTTATTTTTGCCCTAAAGATCATTTTCCTGGTTTAACACCTCTTCACACCCTGCACAGCAGAGCTGTGGTACTCTTCCTAAGAGAAGGCTGGTGATGGCCTTTCTATTAGGTAATGTTACCACCTAATGGCCACGATGGAAAGGTACCTTCAACTGCTAATTAATAGTAGTGATGCAGTGGCTGTAAGTCTAATACTCACTGGCTGAACATTATTTGGAGCTGGAGAGGATGTGAGCAGGGTAGTCACACAGTGATGCTCTGGTGACACTGATCTCTTTCTCTGCCATGTGTCCGGGTCAGTGTTTACCCATAAACACACAGACAGACCTTTGAGGACTTCTTGTACCTTACAGAAATGGCACGAGCACAGTAAAGACTACATTGTAAATCAGGAAAGGCCTCACAGTGGTATTAGTTTATTTTACACCCAAGTAATAATAACTGGGTTGACCCTCTGTCTTCAAGATGGTCATTTAAGCTTACATTTTCCATGTTGGTTAATACAGATGCAGGGACAGCGTGCAGGATGTGGTGTAACTTTGCTGTCAGTGATCACTTGTTCATCAGGCATGGTAAGATCACAGAATGCTTTAGGTTAGAAAGGACCCTTAAGATCACAAAGCCCAACCATTTGCTTAACACTGCAAAGTCCACCACTAAACCACCACATCTATACCTCTTTTAAATACCTCCACGGATGGGGACTCAACTGATGAGATGGGAGCAAATAGAGATGTTTGCTGCCTTTTTGTTTTTTCAATGAAGGGACAACTGGGGGTGCAAGGATCAGTCATACTTTGCAGCATGCAGTACCCAATGTGGGAGCTCATTTTTCAGAGACCTTGCCTGGCCCACTGCTGAGTAAATTTGAGGCATGTGAGCAAGAAGAATCCTGGTCCTGTTAGTTCAAACACAACCCTTGGCTTTGGGTTTAGGAATGTCAACACTTTATCCTCAATCATTCCATATGATTTTTTTGGTCATCAGATTCGGCTTGGCTATTTAATGAGAAGTGGAGTTACACTAAAAATAAACCCAAACTCATGACAATAGAGTAACAGAATCATTGCAAAGCCACTAAATATGCCTATGGAAAAGCTTTTCCATAGTACTTCTCTTACATGACTTATTTATTTTGTGCTTAAAACAAGCCATACTGAAATGTTTAGAGAGGAAGGAGAGAAACACACAGAAGAAAGAAAAGAGAAACACACATCGGAAAGAAGAGAAATACATAGCAGTGAGAGGACTTTTTATTTGGAAAAAAAAGAGTGTTGTAAGGTATGTATTTTAGTAAAGAAGCTGAAACCTTCCAAATCCCCCCTGCTTTCACCATTCCTGTGCAGTTCCCATCAAACCTGCAGTCTCAATATGTGAAACGATCCATCAGTCTCCCCTAGCCACGGAGAGATCCTGCTGCCCAAGGCACAGATTGATTTCCCTGCAAGCACACAGACAACTCCCAGCTAGGCTAAAAAAGAAACAAAGTACAACAAAGGCTGACAGAATACCTTCAGTTTTGGTTTCATTATGGACAAAGTCCACCGCCTCTTATTTCATCAGAGGTTTCTTTCCCATATTCATCTCCAATTTCCACTTAAGCTTCACATATTTCATGTAAAAATAAGCTCTCTCACACACAGGGAGCCAACCTCTTCTCTGCAAATAAACATTACGAACCAAGACTGTTCAAAGATCCGAGCACATTCTCTGCACAGCAGCATATTGGAAAACATATCTATCTGCCTTTTCCCTTCCCTGTGAGCAGCTTCAGGAATAAATTATCCGAAAGGATCTGAGGCCGACTTTGTGACAAGAGCAATTACAGTTATGAAACATGTATATTTTGTTTACTGATACTTGAATTCTGTGCACGATGTATGAGCAGGTAGCGAGGCAGCCTTCCTCCCGGAGTGCTTATAACCTAATTGGATGTGTAATGGGCTCAGAGTCTAACTCCCAAGGAAAAATATCAGATGGGTGTTAACAAGCATGTGTAAGGTACGAGGCATTTTTCTTGGGCAACACTGAAACAACTTCAGAAGGGTTGTCGTTAACTATACAGATCTTTCTTAATCAAGGGGAGGGTTTCTTTCCTCACTAAAAGACAGTCTCTGTCACGAGTGCTCTCCTTGAGCTTGAAACATGAGTTTACACAGGGTTGAGAGAGCATCTGAATTATGCAGGTGGTCAGCCCGGAGTGATGTCTCCCAGCCTTAAAATCAATGCGTCTCTCTGAGATGCGAAAGGAAGGCAAAGACAGGCGGTAGCTCAGAGTTTGTACATTTGCAAATTCCCTGTTAAATTGATTGCTCAAAATTTATACAAAAATGTCAGGCAATTCCAGCTTCCCTTCAGCCTAACTGTTACCTTCTTCCTGCAGGTTCCACGGCAGTGGCAATAGCTGAGGAAGCATGACGGCTGACGGCAGTGCTAACGGGAGCACAGGGGCTACAGGTAAGCAGAAGAGAGCAGGCAAAGGCTGCAGGAGTAACAGATGGGAAAGACCAAGGGGTGAGAGTGGGACCCAAATCTGTAAGGCTTTGATAAATTATATTTACTCTCAGAAGTAAAAGACTTGTGCCTCCTGCTGAGGATGGAAGCTGCATGGGGAGTGGTCAGAGCAGTCGCTGCAAAGCACAGCCCTCACAAAGTGGAGTCATGAAGATGCGTGGTCTCCCAGCACAACCTTGAGACCCAATCATCAGGCTGGCTGACTGCCACAGAGATGGACTGACATAAGGGCTTGCCCTTCCTATAACTGAAAATCCAGGTCTTTGTTAACTCTTCAGCTCCAAAGGCTTCAGCATCTTTTCTCAGTAACCACAAAAAAAAAAAAAAAAAAGTAAATACATCAATATTTTCAAAGGCCATTGACAGAGCCTTAAAGGCATCCCATCTGTGTCTGTCATTGGAGAGCTTCTCACCTCCATGCATCTACATTAATATTCACAGGGAATGAAGCCGTATGAAGGAAAAAAAATAAAAGCACCAAGTATGAGACCTCTAGATAATACCAGAATGGATTTGTTACAGAGCATCAGTGTGTTGCGACATCCAAATGAACATTCAGGAGAGACGCCCCAGAAAATACCAGATTTCTTTCAGACCACCCTTCTGTACATCATTAAGTCTTGCCTGTAGTGTAAGTCAAGCCAGACACAGCATGCAAACATTTCTGTATTTCAGCCTGTGCTGAATAAATGGGGTTTTCCTATTGTTTTTTTAATGACAGACACTTCCCTTGGAGCGTCATGCACTGGCACAGGTCATTCAGGTGCCAGATTCAAGTTCTGCGTGTCTGTGGGAACACAGACAATAAACTGCAGTGCTTAAATGTGTGTGCAAGGGAACAGACCCCTGCGTGCTGCCTTTGTTTAAACATGTGTTTGTTCATCACTCTTGCCAGCACCTGTTGAGGGACAGACAATGTTCTTCCACCCTACTCATATATTAAGAACTTCACTAAGCCTGCTAGATTTCTAAAGTGCCCCGTGCCGGACTTACTCAGATGAGCTCTCCTCCCCATTAGGCATTTGTGTGAGGCCAAGGATCTATCCTGATCTCAAAGAAGACCTTGGCAGGTCTCGGGAAGAGATCAGTTCAAAGAGTTTAGGAGAAGTCCATGCCTGAGTTAAACACCGAACAGCAAACACAAAGCAGGATTCCTTGCCCCAAGTCTCCGTCCCCAGCCTGCCAGCACAGCATTTTCCTGCACCTCTGCATTAGTCAGGGACAGAATTAGTTGTCACTTCTGACCATTTTAATAAGTCCCACCAGAGAGATGCTGTGGCTGGGCTGGGACACACATGCCCTCTGGGTACTGCCGCTACAATTGCATCGTTGTGCTAGCAGAGTACATGCCCTGTGTTGTCTTCTGCAGATCTGGCTTAAGTCCTCAGGTTATCCAGACTATGAGCCAGCAAAAAAACAGTCTTAGGGGAAGGGGGCGACCCAGCCTTTACAAACATATTAACTTATGATCAGATCTGAGGATTAGAAATAAATACACTGCGACCGCTGCTTTCAGCTTGCTTTCAAGAATCAGTGAGGCTGAGCTACTGAATCATCAAGCTTGTGCTTGTTAAAAATACTTTCCCTTTATTCCCCAAACATGGTGCTCTTAATTGCACCTATAAATTAATTTTTTGGCCCTCTTGTGTAACAGCATGAAAGACAGGTTTTGAAATATAATCTGACAAATCTACAGAAGTGCATAAACTGTAACGGGTCTGTGCTACAAACTGGAGCTTTCATTGAATTAGTGATTTGAGTTGTTTCCTCATCAATCAGCTCCAATAAAAAAAAATTAAGAAACAAACAATAGCATGACCTGAGACTCTGCTAATACTCCTCTGCATCCACTTGCTGCCCTTCACTCTTAATATTCTTAGCTGTATCACTATGAAGCCTGCATTCACACACACATGCATACACAGATGGACAAAGAGCATCCTTCCAGCAAGGAAAATACCCTGCATGAGGGTACAGACCGCTGAAGGTGAAAATGTTTCTTCACAACACCCAGCAGTTGTTGCCAGGGCAGGAGTAAGACATCACAATACGTTTTTTTGATAGACCACTCACATTTTTTTTTACATTCCTCCCCTTCCTCCAGGAAACAAATATTTTATCAGTTTACCTTGAAAATAATACGCTTCCCGTCTCCTTCCCAAGTGCTTGGCCAGAAGAAATGACCTTCCCTGCCACGGAACAAGTTTCTCTTTATTTCAGCATGTCTCACCTCCTGCAAGCAGGGCCAGAAGCGACCAAGGCTGCGTGCACAGGAGCCACGGGGCTGCTGGGGATGCTGGGCGTGAGAGGCGCGTTTATTCCACCTTCTCCCCAATCCCAGCCCTTTGGCTGCAGGCGTCTGCCGAACGCTCCTCGGTCCGAGTGTGGGGAATCACATTTCTGCTCCATCAGGCCGACTGCCTGGAGAAAGATGATTGCAAGCAGATGTACCCGTGTTCTCATGTGAAAGGAATTCGGGCTTTTGTGCCGGCTGTAGGATGAGCGACCCGCGCCTGGGACTTCTTCAGTGCTCCGTAATTCCTTGCAGGTGCTGGGAGCTGGGACCCACGGGTGCAGCTGAGCTGAGAGCCAACACACAGGGGGTGCGTGGGGGGATGGCACACCTGGGGTCAGCAGCAGGGCCAGGGGGAGAAGGCAGGATCTACAAGCTCACCTTACTGCAGGAAATGAAGAGTCCTGTCTTTTAAAGACCCATGGTCCAGCCGTGCTCAAAACCCCAGTGGGCTGCAGCCACAAAACTGGGTTGTAGTCCCAGAACAGAGTGTTTTACCCCTTGTCATGGATAATCCAGGAGGAAGGAGCAGAATGGACATCAGTAGTATCAAAGTGATTTATCAGAATTTGTAACTTGTCAGGGACAAGCAACGAGAGTGGCAGCTGCGTCCTGAAAAGGTCTGGTTTTCAGTGGGGCATCCCAGTGACACCACAAATGGCCTAAGGAAATCACAGTGGGTTTAAAGAAACTTCTGATGCAGTTACTGCTGTATTTTGGGGCATATTACGCATTTTTAGTGCCACAACAGCTAAGACAAGATAGACATCCAGGTGTTCAGTGGAAATAGATGTACCTGTTGGGTCAGACCTCAAGATGCCTGGCCATATGGGGGGTGAATATTTGTGGCCATGGCACGTATCTGGACATATAGTGGTGAAGCAGCTGTATAAAGTCCATAAGGGCTTGGGTACTCCACACCAGGATCACCTAAAGGCAACCAGCCACACATCCGCAGTCATGGGGGAGTACTGAGGAGTCTGTGTTTACTGCCACCACTTGGAAGCAACGTGGTCATGCAAATGTCAAAAATACCACCGCTGCAGCTTGCTGTTTACTGTGCAAAACCCAGTCCACCTAGGGTAGGCATCCAAACCTAAAGGAACAGGACCAAAAAGCCTCAAAAAGCTGCTTTTTTTTTTTTTTTTTTAATCTTCATTGATACCATAGAAGTGATCTGCCCTCTTAGAAAACTAAAACTTCGGTTCAAGTCTGGTTCCTGAGGGTCCAGTGGGTCTAGTGGAGTGAATGTTGTTTAAGAGCAGAGATGCAATACCAACCCTGCTTTGTCTCTTTTTCCCATGCTGTTCCGTCTGCCCATACAGCTCTTCATATAGCCATGTAGCCATCCAAATCAGGAAAGTGACTTTGACTGCAAGTACTCCAAGGATAAAAAGAGAAACAACCTTCCCATCACTTCACCTGATCATCCTGATCCACCTTCCTGAATGAGCTGCAGCAGCACAGAGGTCAGGAGGGCACCAGGCAGGGATGAAGACCAGTTAGATGACTGAGCTGCCCTGATGGCTCACCACCACAAACACCCTCTCTTCTCCTTTCATCCCTTCCAGGAGATGCTCTCTATGCTTATGCCACCTTGGCTCTGACAGCGCATCTCTTCACCCAGCCAGTTTAACTCACTGAGCTGGCAGAAGACTTAACGCAGCAACAATGGAGCTGAGCACAGCAATGCACCCAACCAGCATATGATGAGGGAAGATGAGGAAATGGGCAGCTGAACTTGAACAACCAGGCTCTCCATGGAACAGCAGCGAGGTGTGAGGCAGTTCCAGCTGCCTGGCAGAACATGATCCTGAATAAAAGAGGCAACTTGGGAAGCACTGGAGTGAAGCTGTGGTGGCTAAGGACAGCCAAATCCAACTGGATTCATCCCTGATGTCATTGTGGGGTGGCAGCAGCCACTTTGTGATAAGGGCTGCACAAACACATGTGGAGTCACCATGCATCTTGCTCATCAGTATTCCTTACAAAGCTCTCCTGACTCTTCTGCCTGGTTTGCAGGAAAACGAAGACGCCTCTGCAGAGTTACCTGCTCAAAGGCTGCTTGACACCAGCCTTTCCCGTATTTTGTCCTGCAAGGGCTTTGCAATCCCTGGCCCTCTCTCCTGCTGAAAGGTCTTGTCTCTTGTGAGTCATTGCCCTGCAGCAGGTGACAGGCTGCCAACCAGAGCCCTTTTGGGAGAGAAATCCAGTCCTCGGGAGGCTTTTGGGCTGGGAGGAGGAGAGATGGATCTGCCACTGGTACCAGCCTCACAGCAATGGGAACAAAAAAGGCACTCTGGGGGGTTGGTTGTTTTTTATAGTATTAATAGCTCCGATTTTTGCAGCAAGAAGATAGTTCCCATTCCCATGCACTAATCTTCATGCGGGTTTGTGTCTGGTCTGCACAGCCAGGTCTCATTTAGAGACTAAAGCATACACCGAGGGGCTGCTCTCGCGGTGCCTTATGGCAGCGCGCACAGACACCCAGGGGTGGCCCTGCACCTGGGGCCTCATGTCTCTCCTCTGCTGTATGCACCCAACTTGCAGCCCCCTGACCCTCACTGCCCAGACACCAGAGAGCAGGGGATGCCGTCTGCCCTTACGGACGACTGGTTGTGCTGATGTGCTTGGAGGCCACTTGTAGAGGAGCTTTTGCTGCTCCCTCCTCCTGGCTGCCGTGTCCTCTACACTGTTCCCCATATGGAAGAGCCAGATGGTCCCTGGGCATGCCACAACTGGGGGGACAGTGGACTGCTTGCAGGGGGCAGTTAACTTGGAAAGACACTGCAGCAAAGGGAGAGCCATCCAGGTATACGGCCTGATCCAGGCGCCTTCCACAGGCTGCATTTCCCCGCCTGAACATTTAGCACATGGATCATTGTCACAAGTCACGCACCAGATGGAAACCTAATGCCCTGCAAAGAGACTTTCCTGCAAGGGTCCAGTGCCTAGGAGATGTAGTACCCCAATTCAGAGGTACAGATCTACAGCCAGTTGCCCAGATTACTTTTTTTGGGGGGGAGTAATAACTAACAAAATAAGGATTATGAAAATAGTCATGAGACAAATGGTGTATGACTGGGTGAGAATTTCCCCTCGGTAGAGAGCCTTGTGTTATTAAACCAGTAACTGGAGCAGAAAGCTACTTTTAGACAGATGCAAAGGGAAGAAGAAAAAAGAAAAGAAAGGCAGTTGACGAGTCATTAGTCTGAATTACTGGAAAATGGGCAGCAAACTGACAGGTAGCTTCCAGCAGATTTCTACGCAGAACTTTCACAACCAAAGCCAGAAAGAAATTAGGAATTTCATTTCTGATCACTAAGAAAGGCTTAGACATTAGCCGGAGGAAGCTTCGATGTTTAGAAATCTGATGATGCAACTCTGATGGGGAAATGTCAGGAGAGGGTGGCTGGTTTTAGCACCAAGGGAGACAGACAAGAAGGGAAGGAACACAAATCCTGTTCATGAAGATATTTTATTTCAGATTTCTTGCCCCATATTATTTAAATTGCCCATCAGCCCATATCAGAAAGAGAGACAGTTTCCTTTTTTACATTTGTGATTTTGCTTCGTGTTGGGTATAATAGGGGCCAACAAACCCTGCAGTTACTGAGCTGTACAGTAACTAAACTTGCTATTTTGGGGAAATTCTTCCTGTTCTCCTGCGGACACTGCCTCTTTTGGCTGCTCCCACTGCTTCCTCACATTCCATTACTCTAATGGACCAAGCTATGAATGGCCCCTTCTGTGAGGACATGCGCGAGCTCTCAGAGCTGAGCAGTGTTTTGTTGAAGGCCACAGGTACCCTGCTGCCAGCTTTATTCCACAAATAACTACACTGGCATTTTTTTGGGAGTGGTGGAGGGGTGGAAACCCGCAACACACCCACCCCCCACCTCGACCCAGTTAAATGAGAGAATTCTATCAAAATCCTCCTCCCCTTCAGACTTCAATACTTGTCTAAAGCAGATGGCCCCATAAATAATACATCCTAGGAAACCCGATCAGCCACCTCCGGGATACGCTTGAGCTCCTGTCTCTCATAATATCATCACTAGATTAGCTCTGGGAATTCTTCTAATTTAATCCTTTTAACGGGTCATGTGTGCAAGAAGCGGTGACTGAGAAAATTAGATGCATTCGGTTGGGCTAAACAGTCGGTCCTCTGGAGCTGGCAGGTCCTTGCTCACTGCTTTTGGGGACTTTGGCCACGGAGCTCAGATGTCCACCCCCATTGCTGCCCAAGCCTGAGGCAAGAGACCCCAGGACTGATGTGGCTGAACACAGGGAGTTCAGGAAAGAGGGGCCTGGGGACAGAGCATCACGGCAGTGCTGTCATGCATGGCCAGAGCTCTCAGCAGGGAAAGCCATCCTTCGAGCAGTGAGGTGCTTGCTGGGAGTGGAACGTGTCATATTTATGTTAGGATGTGACACAGAAATCTATACGTTACAGCTTATTTGTCTTTAGTACTCCTTCCTCACTTTTCCAAATTACTGGATTTTAACAGGTACCCAGAGAGGCCCCACAGGATTTGTACTCACCCTCACCCAGCCTCACCCCAGGCACATGGGCAGAAATACCAGGTACCAGTGATGGAGTGTGTCCTTCTTAGAGTTACCCCAGTGGTGACACCACCCTCTGGGCTTCCCATCTCCCCTTCCTCCTCCTCACCCCTCCCCTGCTACGGCCTGAGCTCCAAGCACATTGACAACTTTGGCACTGTGGCAGTCCCAACTTGGCTGGTCAGGTCCTTCACAAGCTGAATTTCATCTTCCCAACCTCCATTCTGCGGGGAAATGCATTTACAACACTCCTCTGGGATCAGAGTCAGCAAAATGACCCAAATTAAAAAAAACCCAACAAACCAAACAGCCCTTTCTCAAAGCAAAGCAAGCAAAGAAAACCACTTTCAGGTGGCAGCAGCGAACTGTGATTCAGAGGTTGAAGAAACAGGATTCTTCTGAAGGGTCTCCCTGCCAAGGAAAGTGCATAGCAGCCCTGCACCCTGACACTGCACACAGCTTATGCTTCTACAAGGGGAACCACAAACAACCCCCCCACTCCCCACAACTTTCCCCGCCACTCTCTCCCTCTCTCCTGGTTCATCCCAGCTCCAGGGAAGGGATGCAGATGTAACTCTGGCTGGATTTGAGCCACCTTGGTTGCACATATCCACAAGGATAGATGAGCAAGCTGATCTAGTGAAGCTGTTCCTGCTTACTGCAGTGGGGGTGGAGTAGATGACCTTTAAAGGTCCCTTCCAACCTAATGCATTCTGTGATTCTATTCTATGCACAAGGTGAAGCTGAGGGACAAAGTGCATCTGAGGAGAGAGGCAAGCATAGGGACTGCTTCTCATGTCTCCATGGCTGTGAAGCCACAGCCTGGTCCTTGCAGTCACACAGGCTGCAGCAGGCAAGCTCACAGACCCATTTCTGAAAGGTATGGACATGGCTCTGTTTCTTTAAAAAATGGGACCAGAAAAGAAAAGCTGGGCTTGAGTCCTTATCTGGAAATGCCTGCAGGGTGCAAATATTTGAAAGTAGCACTGCTGCAACAGAACGGCTTCTAAATCATAACAAATCATATCTTGCATTTCTGTAATGCCTTCCATCCTGTGTTCTCCTCACAAACATAAACACACGAAGTTCAACCACACATCTGGAGAAGCGTTGTGCTGTGTGGGAGCTTTCACATCCCAGTTGGGTAGATGAGCGAACATGTGGGGCCGGTAGTGACCCTCTGCCCCACACCAGGCAGGATATCTGAGGCGGAAGTTGGAACGTGACCAAGACCTGCTGCCCACCAGCCTCATGCTCACGTTGGGAGATACCTACACCCAGTAGCCCTGCGGATTTATTTGTCGAGAGTCTGGATCCAGCAAATAAAATTTGGAGGGGGGGGTGGGTAACACTGCAGGGGGCAAAGCAAACTCAACTTTTCCAGCTAAATCTTTTGAGCTATTCAGTGTCTATCCAATGCAGAGATGTCACCCCATTTAGGTTTCTGTCTCCTGCATGCCCGGTTGGTATCCTACTGGAAACCGATTATCAAGAGACACATTTACTGCGTGGCGAATCAGAATTTGTTATTATCACCACCCCATTAATTTCCACACACATCTGCTGGAGTACTTGTTTCTGCCTGTGTCTCACATTTATCTTCATCTAATCCACTTTTTACTGCCCTTGTCTTAGTGCCAGCAACTATCATGAGGCACTGTAAACACTTGTTAGTTAACCGTTTGCGATCGCCAGCTCTCCAGGCTCCACATTGAGCTCATCACTGGAGTGCAGTGAGTTTAAGTTATGAGGTATCACGATTATTTAACCACATTAGGAAATAAGCCATAAACAAGCACCCTGAACTGGTCCCATCCCCCCAGGGGCAGGAGGGGAGAGGAAGTTTGGGGTTTTCAAAGAGGTTCAGGAACTAAGGAGCCTGAGGGTTCCTCCTGGATGTCCTACTGCCCTCAGCCCATGCCAACATTTTCTGTAAAGCTCAGCCTAAATCCTTTGATAAGCAAGTAAGTCAAGAGGTTTTGCACATCCTAAGCCTTCTTCAGGTCCAACGCCAGCCTAAACGTGCCCCAGCAGCCCCCACCCTGTTGGATGCTGCTGCCTCTGATGCAGCAGGATGGTGGGATGCTGCTGGCTGGTACAAAACCTCAGCCTAGGCAGCCTTTCATCTCTTGTCTTTCCACCACTGTCCAAATAGGACATGTCCCCAGTGAAGGGAAAATGCTGCTGATAAGACAACACATCCCGCTCACAGGCATGCTGGCTTGCTATCTGTGCCTACTGCCTTCAGGACACCTTAGGTTAAAATGTTTTCTGCTGAATCAAAAAGAATTTCTCCCATACTACCTGACAGCCTCTTTTCCTCTGTCAAATGTAATTAACTTCCCCTAATTAAAGGGCTGCAGCCAGGCTCAGCAGGAAACCAAAGGAGCTCAGTCATCTACCAACAACTTTTCATTTCTGCTCAGAGTTCAGGCAGCTGAAGGCCAAGAAGCCCCTCCTGCCTCTTATGGGACACGGCATTGTGTTTGCCTCATGGAGACAGAAACCAAGCCTGGGCTCCAGCCGCCCAGAAGGTGCACTGATGCTGCCAGACAGGGGTGGGTAGCAGGCAGGCAGCGTGTCCTGGAGCCTGTGGACATCACACTTGTGAGTGGTCTGTGCTCGGCATTGTGGAGAGCAGCAGATGTTAGTCAAAGGTCTAATTCTGATTCTGGTAATGGGCTAAATAAAATGTAGAGGAGGTCTTGATGCCATCTCTCAGCACCACATGATTCCCTTGGTGTTCTGTGATCTGTCCTGCTCAGATTTATTGTGTCCAGTTGGAGTTACATTTCTTCTTTCTGTCTTCGTCTGAAACACATATCTATTCGTCAGGACTAATATATCCCTCCAGAGACCCTTGGACAACTGCACAGAACCAGGATGCAGAGAGGTTCATTGCACTAACAGCCTTTAGCAGGGCATGCTAGCACTACCCAGCCATGGAGCCTCTCCTGGGGAGAGCAAGGAGACAACCTCTGGAGGAAGGACACAACAAACCGGGAAATCATCATATTTTCATCTCTACAGACATCTGCAGCAGTGGAAATCATATGCGTGTGTCCGTGCCAGAAACTCCTCTGCCTCGATTTGCCCTCTGCACCCGATCCCCTGTGGCTTGCCTCCCTCTTATCTATTCCCCCCTCCCCCACAGTGACTTTGTACAGATTATGGGAAGTTGATTTTAAGAGAGCAGCATTTTGTAAAGGGCATGTGCCATCATCAGTTGATAGAGGTGCCTAGCGTGGTCATGGATGGAGCCCTCCTCCTCCCCCATTCAGGCACTCTGACATCCCATTAACTTTAGCAATAGGAAATTACATCTTGTGTCAAGGTTGAATTCGTCTGACTTCAATTTCTACCCACCAGATCTTGTTATTCCCTTGTCTGCAACATTATACCGCCCCACAATTCCTTTATCAGACAGATTTTTCTATGTGTAAGAACATAAGTCACTGCTCAGCCTCCTTCCTGGAAAGAAAACCAGCCTGTCTACCCAAAGCCAGACCTGGGAAGGCTTGGTCTGCAGGCAGAGGGTCACAGTGACTGTCTTCCTCTGGAGTCTCACCAGTATTTCTTCATCCTCAGGGCCCCAGAACTGGGCATCTCACTCCAGAAGTGGTCTTCCCATGGAGGCACGACCACGAGCCTGCTTCTGTTTGAGGTCTCTCTCCTTGTGCAGCATCGCCCTGGGAAGTCATGCCAATGAGGTCATTCACAGCCACTCTCACAGCCTTCTTCAGACAGATCCTCCTGTCGTACAGGTACTCTGTGTATTTTCCAAGCTGCAATTTGCCTCTAATTTAGAAATATTTAGACATGTTTTGGATAGTGATTATTAACCAGACATTATTCTTTCTCAGTAACCTGTCATTACCACCACAGATTCATCCACTAACTTTCCACCACGGATTTAATTTTTCAGCACATGTAGATCGTAACAATGAATTATTTAAATTTTAGATGAAATTCTGCTGGTTACAATTATTTTTATCTTTCCACAGGTCTTCTTGGCTGTAGTTACATATGTGTCTCTTCTTCAATTCTCTCTCCAGTGGTGACTTAGACCGTAACGCTGGTTGTCATAATGATGCTTTGAGCTCTTGTAGTGTAGACACACTGTTGATCTCCATGCCAAAGGTAAATCCCAGCAGCTTATTTAGAAGCAATTTTGTTCCCAAAGTTAAAGTTTAATTACTAAAGTACCTGAACATTTAACCAGGTTAATTAGACTGGATCAGCAAAATCTCATTCAGATGTAGTGGTTTCCTT
This sequence comes from Laterallus jamaicensis coturniculus, assembly GCA_022605575.1. Classification (NCBI taxonomy): domain Eukaryota; kingdom Metazoa; phylum Chordata; class Aves; order Gruiformes; family Rallidae; genus Laterallus; species Laterallus jamaicensis. The sequence continues at coordinate 7,427,308 of JAKCOX010000023.1, read as the reverse complement.
ATTTCCATGTAGATATGGATCTGTTTTGGCTTCAGTGGAGTCTGCTGTGAACCTTCATGTCCCAGGCAGCAAAAAGGCCTGCAGCCTTTCTTCTTTTCTCACTAGCTGCTTCTTTTTTCCTTGCCAATTTTTGTCAGCCTTGATTACATAGTGGCACTCCACTCCAACTGTGTAGTCCTACCTGAAACTCACTGAAGCTGATGAAAGTCCTTCCACTGGTCTCAGAAGGCCCTACCTGAGGCTCATAATTGATGCATTACCTCGGCTGTAATCATCTGAGGTAGGTAAAGAATATAATCTTTCTATCACGTCGTCTTTTTGTTCCTTCCCCCTCCCCTTCCCCCCTCTAAACATGCCATACAAGCTGTTAATGGAGCAAATGACACAGAAATGTAATCTGTATTCCTGCAGGTTTTGTGGCTGTGCTTGCTGCTTGTTCCTTATCACCCAAAGCGATAAAACCGTGTTGGTGATACCATAATTGAGCTCAGTGGAAGCGATTTATCAGGTTTCTAACAGAGAATGAAAACTTTGTGGGTGGGAAACAAGCAGCAGGAGAATATGAAGTTTCCAGAAACAAGACTCTTGTTTTTTTGTGCAAATGGTTGTATTAATGAAAATGGAGGGGGAGGGGGAGTGGAAATAGAACAGTTTCGCTTACAGAGCAGATGATAGCTTATCTAAGGAAAAAAAAGATTTTGAAGTTCTTCCTGAAATGTCATCTGGGTTTTATTATCTCTAAGATAATGCCTGGTGTGTAGGATCTCTTCTTCACTCCTTGCTGTTAACTGATTAGGAATAAGTCTATAACTCTTCATTATGCAAAGAAAATGTGTCAGAGTCCCGTACTTGGACACAGGAACAACAAACATACTTTGAGGTTTTTCTTTCATGGGAAAGAATAATTTTTCCCAAGAGCCAAATCAGAGTCCTAATGGGCTCAAAAGAAAGGTCTCACTGATTTCAGTAGAGTTTGAATTAAGCTTTTGTGTAGTTTATTTCCCTGTTCTTACTTTTACCAGTCACTATCTAGTATCTGCACCGCAGTAGCACTCACAAGCCCCAGACTCAGGGTCCCATCATACTGAGCTCCAGATAAGCACACATGAAGACATCAGGTTTTACAAGTGAATGTGCACCCAACAGCTACTGGACTTTGTGAAACGCCAGACTCCTGCAGCCATCATTGTTGGCCCAGGGCCTGGTGGCTTCCACTCTGCCAGGGCTGAGGAGAAAAGTCACATTTCCTGGCAGGGGCTGCTGCGGGGATCGTTGCCACCAACACCTCCTGAGGGTGACACCAACCTGCAGAGGGGGTCAGATGTCCAAAGTCTCTGGCCACGTGTTCAGTGAAACCGAAGGTCAGCAGTTTATCAGTGAGCCAACAAGTTTAAAATTAAGCTGGTTCTTCAAGGAGCGGGTGAATGGCTTAGGAGGAAGCACTGAGACCTGGCACAGATCTAGACTGAGAGCTCATAGGTGTCTATGTAGGGTGTTTACCCTCTGACCTCACCAACTTCCTTACTAAGGACAAAATAATTCCATTATCACAATAGGTTCAATCTTAGAACCGTAAAATGGTTTCAGTTGGAAAAGACCTTCAAGATCAAGTCCAACCATCTATCCAGCCCTACTAGGTCCAACACTTGACCATGTCACCAGTACATCTACTCTTCTTTTAAACACCTCCAGGGATGGTGATTCAACCACCCCCTGGGCAGCCTGTTCCAATATTTAGGAACCCTTTCAGTAAAGAAATTTTTCCTAATATCCAACCTAAACTAACACTGACACAACTTCATGTTGTTTCCCCTTGTCCTGTCACTAGCTACCTGGGAGACAAGACCAACCCTCACCCTACTACAACCACCTTTTAGATAGTTGTAGAGACCGATGAGGTGTCCCCTCTCCCCATCTTATTTGGCTGGAGAGCCATCTTTTGGGAGAAATTCTCCTTTTCCTTTAATTCATTGTTTTGTTTTTCCTCTCTAATGGTAGAGGAACTGTGAAACAGCCCTATCAAGAATTTCTAATTCTGATAAATTAATCGTCTCCCTGTAGAGTGATCGATTACAGGAGATGCTGGGAAATGCACTTGCACGTTTCAGAATTCATTAGCTATTCCTCTTGAGTTATGAGTTAGTGGGTAAGACGAAGCAATGTGTTTGGAATAACCCTTTGTAGCCCCTGTGTTTTTAAATAGGCAGCTAACAATTTACCAGTCCCTTCTTCTCAGCTGTTCGTTTTATTTTTCATAGGAAAAAGAATGTAATCAGCTTTTCTATTAAATAAAAAGATGAGGATAAAGTTCCTATTGTTAAATCACATCTGCAGCGTGTCCTTATCTCCACATAAAAATTATTTTCTAAATCTTCTATTTTCCACTATCCTGTGTGCATTAAGTTACTGCATTTTTCTACCACGATTTCTCTGAGGCAGCCCTCTAAAACTGCTATGGCAACATTTTTCTTCTCTTATTCGGTAGACAGGGCTGGCTTCCTTGCTTATAACTCAATTCAGAAGCCAAACAGGGCTTAACATGATCTTTCCATCTCCCCTAGACCCACCTGCACCATGGTTCTCTGTGTTGCCCTTTCCCAAAAAGCCACCCAGACACACAGAGATGCTGGTAGGGTGCTGTGGCAGTTGTGTCTGGTCTGCCATGGTTAATGCTGCATTCAGGCCCTCTGGCCACGTGAGTCCATGATGAAACCTTGAAGAGCAGCTTGGGTACCTCTGCCTCAGGCCCAGCATGTACCCTGATTGTTTGCTCTCCAGTTCTCCTGGCCAGGATGGAAACACATCCATGAAGATTTGTTAAACATCTGTGGGGTGAGGATGCTGCTTCCGTTGCTTCCACACATTCCCTGTCTGAGAGACTGCATGATCCCACCTGATGAAACAGACATGGCAAACAGATGAGCAGGAACAAAGAGGTGGAGATAAGAACTGTGCAGAGTCCTCTAAAACCCCAGAAAAAAACCCCACAGGTGTGAAGAAGTCATCCCACAACAAATTCAGCCAAATTCTGCAGCAAACCAGTACACTGAATAAGGAGAAGAATGGGTCCACAGGACTGTGATGGCTACCAAAAGTCTTTCCTGTTGGTTCTTGAACTACCACTTCATGATTAAATCATCCAAAGGCCTCAGGGAAGTTCGGGAATGTGATATGCAAAGAGAATTCGTTGGTGCAGGGTGAATGAGAGAGCCTTTGCTTACAAAAGCAAATTCAGAAGTATGGGATTCAAAGTCAAAAGGCTTCAGATCAGTGAAGGCTGCAGACTTCAGGAACTAGATTGTTCCCCTCAACTCCTTCCTGTGGGTAACTTGCCATGTCCAGAGCTCATTACAAGAGTCCTACTCCCAACCCAAGCATGAATGTAAGTAAAGCATTTTCCTGGGCAGCAGTCCAAATTCTCCTATGAGCTCAGCCTCAACAACTAGTATCAGTAATGCAACTGTTGAGTCATTAAATTCAGTTTTTGGCACTCACAGGCAACTCTATAATCCACACCCCTCCTTTGCTTTGCCACAAAACACTTAATGACAAGCTTCAGATCATTGGTGCAGAGATAGAGCACCTAAGAGCCACCTCAAAGCACCACAGAAAGGTATCAAAAAGTGTTCTAATGCTTTAGGACCACACTGGAGTAAGAAGTCAGTCAGGGGAAAAAGAAGGAAGAGAAACACCAAGCATGGTGTCTTGTCTAAACCTTCCCTATTCCCTACAGTCGAATTGAACATCAAGGGAAGATACAACATGGCCTGGCTCCTACAAAGGACCATCAGGAGCATGGAATTAATGAATCCTTATTCTAACTTGGCAAGAGTCACAGTCAACAGAGCGTTTTGCCAGGGAATCTGTGGTTGAGGATCAAGTTGCATTTTTGTGATTAACCCTGATTTGGAAGTTTAAATCTTGAGCCATTTGTGGTAATCTCATATCAAAACATGAAAGCTCTGTGAGTCATAGAAAGAGGCATAGTAGGTAGGAGGTGTCTCGCCTGCTAAATTAATTTATTCAGGGGAATAGAGCTCAAATCAGAGTTTAAGAAAATAAAAACTAAGAATCAGGGCACCTTTAAAAGTTCCTCAACTCCTGCTATTATTTTCCTGCATGATGTCATGTTCTTCTATTTTTGAGATGATAAACACTTCCACAGCAACAATTTTGATGTCACAAACAGAAAATAATGAGAGAGATAGAGGGAGGATCCAGGAGCAGATGACTTCTTTAAAATGAATAATAATAATCCTCTTTTCCTGCAAAAACCTTTGATGACAAAAAGCTAGAAGAGAAATACAAAAATGAAGTCCCAGAACTGTCACTGAAGACAGTTTGTTTTAAAGCCTTCCAACAAGGCATAAGTGGGTCTTTTACCCTGTATCTATTGCTGTCCTCCTCAATAAGCCAAAACAAAATAAAAATGCTCTTCTTTCTACTGTGGAATTCTGACCAGAACATGCTCTTAAGCATCACATCAGTGCAGTTCCCACAGAAGACAAGGTCAGAGTTTGACCCTTCACTTTATTTTTAAACACACTTTTTTTGCATTTGAACATATAAGTAGTAGTAGTTTGAGAAAGGAAAAAAGAAAGAAAGAAAAAAATAAAAGTCCAGATGAAATGTCAGCAAGGAATCAGTTGACTCTACTTCCAGTTGATACACTTAATGTCCTTACTGTAGTGATAGACAACTATAGTTTAATCTCAGTGGGATGAGCATACCCCAATACATATATTATTTCATTAGGATGAAATAGAAGTCCCAGGAAAGGGAAGAATTTAATAAAAAGGAAAAAGACACCAGCTATGAAATTAGGGCAAATTTATGGTCTGCCTCTAGTGAAGAGAATACATAAGATAAATCAGTTTGAATAGAAGGATGCTACGTGCAGTTCTGAAGGTGGGCAAGAGAAAACTTTCATTGAAGTGCCATGAAAGAAAAGGAGACTTTGGAAAGAAAAGCTTCTTAAACATCAAAAGACAAAGGACACCAATGAGGCTTAGCAAGTTAGTCTTTGAAATGCGGTACCAACTTCCAAGTCAGCAAAACATGTATAGTTTTAAGTGTAACAGCAGAATGTTCTCTCCTACTTCTGAAAAGTTACTTTCACAGATGAGACTGCAAGCCTCTATTAACACTAATCCTTTTCCTGTAGCCTGCCCTTCCAAAAATAAACCAGTGAGGTAGAAAATCCTCATGTTGGAAGAAGTCAATGACTGCCTAAGTTGCCTACTAAAAAAAAAAAATCTTTTCCAAAGTTGGATGCATCCATTCACTTACACACAGCATCACAGAATCCTAGGGGTTGGGAGGAACCTCAAGAGGTCATCGTGTCCAACCCCCCCTGCTGAAGCAGGTTTCAGTGCACACCTAAGTGCTGCGAAGAAGAACCCAATTGCAGTACGTAATTCAGGCCACTTAGATGACCAATTCTTAAAACTGAGAACTGCACACAACACCACTGCCTATGTCACACTGCAGCCCGGATCGAGTAGATCGGGGTGGTGGAGCAGTTGCTTTCCATGGGGAGGATGTTTTAGCACTGCGATGGCAGAGCAGTTAAGGGACGAGGAGGAGGATGGCCGCAGTGCTGGCTGCGGAGCATACAGTAACCAAACAGGCGACACATGTAAAACAACCGCACCCATCCAGGCATGTACATGTCTGTGTTATTTGCTTCCATGAGATAAAAGGAGAGATAGCAAGCAGGGTTTCGTTTCCACCTTGCAAGATGTGATTGCAGACAGCTTGGAGAACAACGGGACAGCTGAAGTGATGAAACCTATTTTCCAAAAGTTCTGCAATACAGCCAGCAGAAAGCAAACCACACCAAACTTTGCTGGACACGTTATCTTGTAACATAAGTCTATTATTGCATAAATGCCATTTCTGGGACACTTCCCCCCCACCCCCAGCTTCAGCAGGGCAGTTTGCCAGCAGTGCTGCACACTGAGGTGGTGAGGAGCGGCGCTTCCTCAAGCTGCCTCGTGGGATGGGGCAAGCGCAGCCACCTTCCCCTTCTGGGGAGGCTTCTCATGGGAAAGCTTCCACAAATCCAAGGGAGCAAAGCAGTGAGGCCCTTTCTCTATTCTCCTTTTTTTATCATTTTGTTTTTATCATTTTGTTCTGGCCCTGCTAAGCGAGCCCGAATGGGGGCGAGACAGAAGGAAGATATTTACCTATTAAAAATAAATGATTCAGCCATGAATTTTTGAGACTTGCAGCATATGGCTGGAAAGCTTCTCAGGGTAGAAAAAAAAAAAAAAAAAATCCTCCTGAGACTGAATTTCCTTTTGATAAGAACTTGAGCAAGGGTGTGCTCACTGGGGGCCTTTAAACACGCCTTGTGAAAGCAGATGCCTGGCTGCTTACCTGTGGCAACGACACATGGCTCTTCCTTTCATCAGCGATTTGGTTTACTTTGGAGCGGTCGGGTTTATAGCTCTTCAAGGACTTTAAAACAACGTGACTTGCTGGTACTGTTTCTATACACTGCACTTTGAAGCAAAGACTAGACACCATGTAAACCACATGCTAAATAATATTTAAATACCTGTCATCTTTAAGACTGCTGTTGTTGGGAGGCAGCTCTGTGTAGGGGTGATTTAGGAGCAAAATCGCTGCAGGCACCACACCGACAGCACTGCTCAGGCATGGAGAGGGGGGGACCAGGTTGGTGCACCCCCACACACCTGTGTTGCCCAAACCTAAAACCTAAGCGAGCCCTGAGCCTGAGTTTCCTGGCTGAGAGAGCCAGTGCCTCACTTCAAACTCCAGTCAGAGCCTGAAGCAAAGGTGCTGGACTGACTGGGAAGGGGTGGAGTGGATTTGGGCCAGGCTTATAGTGAGTTTAAGGCTGAAATTCTTACCGCAAAACACAGGCAGGCCAGGCAGGCTGCATCCCAGGATTCACTGGGATGCACTGAGGTGGCTGGAAGGAATAAAAACTCGGATTTACGTGGGGTTTTGGCTTGGATATCACACTGATGTTTCATCAGCTCCACATTGAGTTAGGGAGCAGAGAAGGCAGGCTCCTAGGGGGTAAGGGGTGAGACCTGTTGAGGAGAGATGAGTTCTGCCACTTGCTCCTGGCAAAGAACGTGTGAATGACACTGTCATATATGCTTTTTAATTATGTGTCATTTATTGCTTGAATCCTGAAGTGTCAAGGTCCTGCTGAGGCAAAGAGATTGCAGAATAACACAGAGAAAAACATCTCTGGGAGAAGGCTGTAGGACCTGGCTGGGACCAGTGCGAAGGAAGAGGCTACAGCCCCTGTATGTCAGACATGCATGGGATGGTGGGGGACAGGAGCACCCCAGCAGCTATGTGAGGCAGCGGATGCAGGTCTGGCAGCTGATGGACACCAGTCACTGTGCAGTAGCTGCTTCGAGCTCTGGAGGGGCTGCACACATCCTGTGCAGTGCTCTTTGGCCTGCTGGCTCTCGCGCCCAGAGAGGCCTATGGAGCTGAGCGCAAGCTGGCCATTTTTCAAAGACAGCAAAGCCTGGAGCGAAGAAGGGCAGCACAAAGCCCTCTGGCCACACGATGTGGTTATGCCCCAATTCTTTAAAAAGCAGAGACAGATGAGACATCTTAGCCCAGGTCAAACTATCCTAACGTGGTCTCTCGGGGATGGCAATTAAACAGTAATTGACACACAGAGAAAAGGCCAGAGGACCAGGGGGATGGGACAACATCCCTGCGGACTCAGATCCAGCCCTGTTTTATGTTACCCCTACCCGTATGCAGGACATGCAGCTGTGCCAGATCTCCTGCTGCTGCCCTGAACCCTAGACAAGGGCGGGGGGGCTGCACTCCCCCACACTGGCTACACTCATCAGCCTTTGTTTCACAGGAGCAGCACCCCCCTGCTCCCCTGCTCACTGCAAGAGCACAGAGGATTTTGGCTCACTGTTACATCTTTTGGCTACTTTTCCTGCCCCCAGCCCACTACTGTTTTTTAAGGCAGTTTCTGAAGGGGTCCATCACCCAGGATGGCTGATGCATTCCCAAGAACCCGGAAGAATTGGTCTGACTGCTAGGCTGGGGAGCTGCCGTGTCCTGGGAGCATGGGCACAACCCCATGGTGCAAGGAATTGCAGCAAGTTGTGGGAGCTGGGTTTTTTTTGTTTGTTTTGGTTTTGTTTTTTGTTTAGTATTCTTATGTATCTTATATGAAGCTTTACATACAGCACTACAGGCATCACAAGGGTAGCTGTGTCCTGTCATGCAATACTTAGCTTGTTCCTATTGCCTCAAATACCTCATCTTGGTGCTATTTCCAGCAATGGGACAACAGCACCTTTTGTCTGGGTTTGCTTTGGGCAGCTGGGCTTCTGAAATATGAACACACATGTTTTGCCCTCTTTCTTCTCGTTCTCCCCTTCTTAATAGTCTCAGCTGAAGTGCTTGTGTACCAGATTGTGCCTCGAAGGAAGGCACCTGTGTGGCTTTCTTTGCTTTTCTCCTACGAGTAGTTCATTCCTCCTTTCTGCCCCACCCCTCCATACCAAGGTGCCTCTGCTTTGCCATCACAGAGCTGCAGACAGAACTGGACTCTGAGACAACGATTGCAGGTTATGAAGTAATATCTGCATTACATCATTGTTTTATTTGACAGGTGGTGATCGGGGAGCTGTCACCATCTCTCTCTCTCTCCCTGCGGCAGATGACAGAGGTAACTGCATCCCCAGTGCCGCCAGGCCCTGCCAATGCCTGTATCAGCCACTGAGAGTCCCTCGGGTGGCAATTTCCATTTTCTTCTGCTTCTGTCAGCAAAACCAGCGATGTTTCTTTTGCTGCTCCTTCCCTTCACTCGGCTCTGCCTTTCTGCCAATGCGTATTTGCAGCACTGAACTCCCCCTGTTCCCCCAAATGGAAAGCGATGTTAGTACAGATCCAGCTGCAAGCCAACCCCAGCGCTGCAGAACCTGTAACAAGGCCTCTTGCACTTACCCAGATTACAATATGCTATTAGTTGGGTGCCTCAGTGTATTGGGCTATGCAGAAAGATCATTGCTTTGTTTTCTATTTGCTTTTTCTCTTCTGCAAGCTCTCTGTCACAGCCATCAGCTGCCAAACTCCTACCCATGAGCTTAATTTTCGGTATGGATGCCTAGCAAGTGAGAAGCTGGATTGGAAACCCTTCTTCACTGCTGCATCTGGTAAACATTATCAGCTTGGGGTCTGCGAGCTTTGATTCAGGTCAGCTGGCATCAAAGGAGACTCAGCAGTGTTTGCTTTCAATTCCAAGGGTGAACAAAATAATCTGTGCTAAAGCTCAGCCTGCCCTTCATCAGGGGTCACTTCACATGGGCGGGACGGGAGAGGGGAGAAATGGTGTTGCCACTTTCTTCTCCTGTGTTACGGCTGGCGTCAGCAGACCTCTGACTGAGGGAGGGAACCACGCTCCCACTTCTTCAAATATTTTGAATAATAAAGGTGTAAGGAGGAGTAAGAGTTGCCCCTAGATCAGTATCCTCCCCTTTGAGCCTGCAGTAGCTGCGACCGATAGTTAGTGATCTGGAAGCGGGGGCAAAGGGAAGGTGGGGATCAAGATTTTTTTTTTGTAAAGAGCCCCAGCCATTTACCTTCCTGATCAGTCAAATTCTGCATCCACAAATGCTAATCACTTTCAGCACCTTTGCCTATTCTTTCCTCCTAGTCATTTCCCTACATTTTCAATTACGTTTGTGCAAAATAAATTATCTACCCTTCTTTCTGAGCATCAGTTGTGTTCCTTCCAAGGTGGAGCTGATCAGGCTGTGTCCCCTCATTCCTGATTCTAATGGAGAGGAGGAAGGGTCTTGCAGGCACAGCAGGCTGCCACTCTGGTGATCCAGATTTGCTTCCTCAGTGTCCTGCTTCACCTGTGGAGAGCAAGGCCAGAAAATCTCCTGCTTTCTCAGAGGAAAAACTGATCAGAAAATCGGACAGATCCCAATGTGATCCATGCAGCTGTCAACAATATATTATTATTATTGTTCTTCTTATTATTGTTGCTGTACATTGGCTCTTCTTTCTCTAGCCAAGTGACTGCTGAAGCGAAGTGGAGCAGCTTCAACGGGAAGGTGTGAGAGACGCACCCCGGGCGCCCAAGAGAGAGAGAGAGGAGGAAGCTAACCTGTACCTACTACATCCTGCATTAATGCTGCTGCTTTCTGAGGGGAGAGAGGCCTCTCCTTCCTCCCCCTGTACTTTTTGAGAGACTAATTAAACACATTTCATCCAATGCATTCCCCTTAGGCACTGCAAAGGGACCACAAACTGGGGAACAGGCTGTGCAAGAAGGTGCTGCCCCAACATCAAACACCAAATCCCATTCAGAGAAACCATGGTCACTTACTCCTGGAAGAATAAAATCTACCTCCACGCAGCCAGACATTTCCCAGGCTCAAGAGATTTCCTTCGGCTTTCTGAATGTCATCCTAAATGGCATGACCAGGGAGGGCCACCATTTAAAAACATGTTTTCAGCTTGTTGTGTGAGTGGTTGTCACACAATGTCCTTCATGCCTCCTGCTGAAAGCCCACTTCAGAAGCTTCCTAACAATTACGTAATGCAGCAGGACAACAGGACCTCCGGCTATACACCTGATTTCTGCACTGAGAACGGGCATGTTGTTTGTTGTGGATACATAATCCAATAAACTTGGGACTCCTATTACAGAAAAAAATGTTCCTCAGCTGAATTTGGTCCTGTGAGCAGGTTGTGGTCTTTCACAAGCTTTTACAAAGGCTTTTGTGACGGCTGTTAACCAAAATACATCACAACAGCTATTGGCAAACTGATTTTCTGCTGCTTCCTCATCTATTTCCCTCTGCTCTGCATGACTGCTGACTCAGGTTTGACAACATTGTGGCAAGGCCAGATGAAGACCTCACTCTGGCCTGCCCGTTCACTCCCCCTCAACACACATTTTTTAAAAGTGCTCTTTTTAGCTCTTTTTTCCCCCCCATCTGCTTCTTTCAAGCTCTGATCTGGTGGCACGGCCCTATCCCCAGGGACAGGGGAACTCCATCCTGTAGCTCTGTTGCCTAATTCACTGCTTCATCAGATCACCAGTCTACTTGTTAATTCACTTAAATCACATGAAGAAGTGTTCTAGCTGTCATGAAAGGATTAGAAATAAATAATTTATAGAATGATAGAATCATGAAATACTTTGGGTTGGAAGGGACCTCAAAGGCCATCTAGTTCCAACTCCTCTGCCACAGGCAGAGACACCCTTACTAGACCAGGTTGCCCAAAGCCCCATCTAACCTGGCCTTTAATGCCTCCAGGGATGGGGGCATCCACAATGTCTCTTGTCAGCCTGTTCCAGTGTCTCACCACCCTCATAGTATTCATCACATATTCATTCACATACTCCTCACAGTCTGATTAATAAACCTTCCATCACTGACCTAGCAAATTAAATGGTCAGATATGTGCAAGGGCTGAATATTTACAGCTTTCCAATACCTTGCCAACCACTTTGCCCATGCTCCACCGCTCGTTCCTCTCCTCAGCACCTTCCCTGTCACCATCTCCTATAGCTGGAGAGACCTTCAGCAACTCCCACCTTGCCATACCTTTGGATAGAGTTGTGATTTACTGCCACTGTCATCACAGGGGTACAAACTTTTGTGCACACTGTGGCTGCATCAACTTGAAGCTGTTCACATCCATGTCACCTTCTTTGCTAGATACGTGGGAATCAGGTCCCATCGGTGCATCCATGCTAGAGGCCTGCCCTGATTTAATTGTTACAGGTGGAGTTAAAGCAGTACCAGGTAGGTAGCACATCATGTGAAAGTACCACAGGGCTCTCCTTGCTGAACGAGGACGCTCAATGTAGTCTACTGCTTCCCACTCTGCGATAACCCATAAGCGCTTGGGCAGTCACCTTTCACCAGGACTTGACCCAGTAATCACCTATAGAAATCATGAAAACAGGAATGTTGTTTCAGATCAGTGACACTCACTCCATTCTCCCTCCCAACCTTTAGAGTCATCCTCCCTTCCCGGCCTCGCACCCTCAAGCTTTCTCAAAAATCAACTGCACAGGCAGCAGGTTTACCTTGACTTCCATCACACTAGTCCACAGTCAATACAGTCAATCCTAAGGCTTTGAGATGCTGTTCAGATTAGGGACTCCCACCATTAGGTGCAGCTGGGCTGATCTCAGAAAAGATCTCTCTCGTCTTGCTGATAATCGGAGAAGCTACAGGAGATAACCCTCATTTGGGGCCATCTGAAATACTAATCACCAGAAGGCACACCACAGGGAGAGGATCTGTTAAGATTCACTGTTCCATAGCTCATTCCTTCTCCTGATCGAAAACTATTTATCTTACTGCTTGCTTCTCTCCCTCTGCCTACCCAACACCATCTCCACAGGTCTCTCTATTCAGGATCCAGAGTCTGAGCCTGGGAATATATGACATTGCTTGTGGAGGTGCATAAGACTTGACAATTTGCTTGCACAGGAGATGAGCTCTCTGGTTCCGGGGGACAGCATGGAGGAAAGCAGCAGTCTCACGAGCTGGCAGGGATGACAACCCATAAACAGTGCTGGGGTTGACAGCTCCTGCCTACCAGTGCGCTCCATCTCAAAAAGGCACAAACTCCTCCATAGCCCAACTACCCATGGGCACATGGGTGATTTCGGTGTGTGTGTTTAAGAATGACCCACTAGTGTCATATGCTTTGAGCCATCCCATTCCCTGTGGATGTGATGGCTATAGTGCAGGGGCAGATGGGTGCTGATGTTTCTATACTTGCCCTAGGATTGGACACCCCAGCTTTCCTGTCATTTAAGCACAACAGAGGAGATCTAGAGGTCCCCAGTTGGAGTCCTGTTAACTTGAGCATATTGGAACATCTTGTACCAGGAGCTAGAGAAAATGACCTCTCCTAACGTGGGAAGCCTAATATTATTATTATTATTTTTATTCCCAACATGGACACAGGGTTGAAGAGTGGGAAAGGGAAATTGCTTGTAGGATTCAGATGGCAGGGATCCACGGCTTGCTCCAGCTGATGGGTGGGAGACACGACATGAAAATAAACACGCAGTCAGTCTTCCTCTCAGCTCTGTGGGCAGGAACAGTAAGAGCCGGATGCAAAAGTACATGGAGCTGGTTTGATCCTTCTGTTCTGCCCAGCTGGATGCCAGGGGAGAGTCTCTGAGCAGGGGTGGAAATAGTGCTCAGCCTGCACCAGAACAAGCAGGAAGACAGTTGGTGTCTGGAGTCTGTGTTATCACCACTTCATCACACAGCCCTATCAGTTCACATAGAGCAGTGGAAAAATGCACCCACTCCATAAGGATGTCATCTGGTCTCCCATCCTCCCCATAATTCATCACAGACACAACAGTGCTACCTGGCAGAGGACTTTTTTTTCCATTAGAGAGGAAGAACACTAAATAGTGCTAACAAACACACCAGCAACACACAGCTCTGTTAATAATCTTCAACTCTGCTGTGCCTAGCTGTGGCACTAAAAAGAGTCAAAAGGAAAGCAGGCCTTGAAGAGCAAAGGCAAGCCACCAGAGCCAGAAGGATGTCTAGAGACTGCCAGTGTCTCAGCTCTGGAATAACTCAGTTATCTCTTGAACGGTCCAGTTACGGGATAAGGTTAAAGTTAAAATTCCAGCTACAGTAACATTAGTGGTTGGGAATGAGACAAAGCCTGAAGCTCCACATGGTGTTGGACTGCCAAAGAAATGTGCCAGCTGATAAAAATTATGTATTCCCTGACATTTCTTTCCTCTGGGCCACGAATGCAGGCCTATGGCTGTAGATCAGCTGAGGGGAGAGTCTGTGGTAGGGTTAGGACAGGAACAAGGAGAGAGGTGGGAGAGGAGCTCCAGTTGGCATGGGACTGCCAAGGAGCTTCCAAAGTAGGAAGGAGGCAGAAAAAGTGTTTCTCCTCAACTATATTTTTAATTTAAATGATGGCTGGATGTCTTGGCCCAGGTCTCACTCCATACATAGTGTTAAGGTACAGGTTACCTGAAAAATTGTTCCTCTCACATCTTCATCAGGACCATGGTTGTCTGTCCCTAGCTATAGCTGTCAACTCAAGGTTAACTTTTCCTTTAGGAGAGAGAGAAGTCCCAAAGCTTCAGTTGATGTTGCATTTCCCAACAGGCTGACAAAAGTAGCAGGAGTCTCCTAAAAGTTGATTCCTTTGACAACTGCTTGATTTGGGCATCAGGTCCTCAGCAATTCATTTCAGACACAGTGTTGGGTTTAGTTTTGAGAAAGGGATAAAGCCTGAAGTTCCAGTTAGCATACTGCTGGTGAGTGGCTTCTGAAGGAGAGTGTGAGCCACAAAAACCCTTCTCCTCTAATTGCTTTTTCATGTAGACCATTGCTCTGGCTGCCTGGCTAAAGATCAGCTGTGCTCAGGCTTTAGGGCTCAGGATGGAGGAGGGACAAACCCTAGACCTCCAGCTGGTACAATGGGTTTGGAATGAACAGTGAAAAACTTACCCTGCCTAAATTTTTCATCTCAGCCATGGATGAGCATTATTCTTATCTATGGAGTGGTCCAGGCTGCAGCTTAGGGTTACATTGCAGACACTTAGAGGTCATAGAATTATAATGGTTTGGGTTGGAAGGAACATTAAAGCCCATCTAGTTCCAACCCCCGGCCGTGGGCAGGGACAAGCTCTACGTTGCCCAAAGCCCCATCCAACCTGGCCTTGAACACTGCCAGGGAGGGGGCAGCCACAGCTTCTCTGGGCAGCCTGTGCCAGGGCCTCACCGCCCTCACAGGGAAGAATTTCTTCCTTATATCTGACCTAAATCTGCCCTTCTTCAGTTTAAAGTCATTACACCTTGTCCTATCACTCCATGCCCTTGTTAACAGCCCCTGTCCAAATTTCCTGTAGGCCTGCTTTAGGTACAGGAAAGCTGCTGTAAGGTCTCCCTAGAACCTTCTCTTCTCAAGGCTGAACAACCCAAACTCTTTCAGCTTGCCTTCATAGGAGAGCTGCTCCAGCCCTCTGATCATCTTCGTGTCCCTCCTCTGGACTTGCTCCAACAGCTCCATGTCTTTCTTGTACTGGGGACCCCAGATATGGACACAGAATTCCAAAGTGGGGTCTCCCCAGAGCAAAGTGGAGGGATGGAATCATCTCCTTCGCCTTCGACCTGCTGGTCACGCTGCTTTTGATGTAGCCCAGAATGTGGTTGACTTTCTGGGCTGGCTCATGCTGACTTTCTCGCTCACACCCCCAAGTCCTTCTCCTCAGGGCTGCTCTCAATCCATTCTCTGTCCAGCCTGTAGTTTTGCTTGGGATTCCCCCAACCCATGTGCAGGCTTTGCCCCTGAACTTGCTAAAATTCATGAGGTTCACACAGACCCACCTCTCAAGCCTGCCAAGGTCCCTCCAGATGACCGCACTACACAGCTTGGTGTCATTGGCAAGTTTGCTGAGGGTGTATTCAACCCCACTGCCCATGTCTCTGACAAAGGTGTTAGGTCCTGTAGTTGGTGTGGGGTTGTAAATGCACTGTCAAGGGAAAGGAGAGGTTGCAAAGAGCTGTCTCACCTCACAACTTCTTTATCTTTGTCATGGTTTGGTCAATGTGGCAAACATTCAGCTCACACTCAGGGTTTAGGGTTAGGTTTGGGAGAGCATCAAAGGGTAGAACTCCATGTGATGTGGAGCTGCTAAGAAGCTCCCTGAGAGGGAGGGACTGCCTCTGAAAACTTCATCATTGGTGTGGCTTGCTCTACTTGGTGATAGCCAAGGACAGTGTTTAGGATTAGGAGAGGGAAAATCCTCAAACTCCAGTGGGGTTGTGGCTGAAAAGGGAGGTTGTAAAATATTTCTCCTCTGATAGCGGCTTGATTTCTGTTATGCTTGTGGTCCTTGAAAAAGGGCTTAGCCCATACCTAGAGTTAGGGGGAGGAGCAAAGCTTCTATCAGCTTGGGGCTGCCAAAGGAAAGGACAGGCTGCAAAAAAGATTTAATTGGGAACTTCTCCATCTGGGCCCATGGCTTAGTGTCCTTGGTTAAGCCTCAATCAAGCCCATTTGTCAAGGGATGTCAGTAGATGTTTTTCTCTCTAAATCAGCCAGAGTTGGATCATGCCCATTTGTTGTATTTTTCCTTCTCAGTGTGGAAATCAAACCTTATTTAGATGTTATGTAGAAGTCCTTTGAAATAAAACTCCCACAAACTTGGCTGAACCCATTGATTGCTCGAGGCACTCCAAAGGAGGAAAATACCACTGATGTGATTTAGAAACTAAACATAACTCCATGAGACTGGTGCTTCTTGGCTATGCAAACCAGAGGATACGGTCTTCAGACAAAGCCATCATTTTTTTAAGGTGGATAGAAGTCTACCAGAACTTGCTCATGAGCAGATTCTGGTCACAACTTCATATTTGCCAGCCTGTTGACATTGCCACTTAAGTAGCACCAAGTAAGTCCCTCCTGGGATATGCCAATCCAACACTATTGCCACAGCAATTGAGGTCTTCAGCAGTCAGTCATAGGTGTAAGAAGTTCAGCCAAATGGGTCAAGGTACACCAGCATAGGCAGGTTAAGAACATTCCTAGCCTTCTACTTTTCTGGGGTTTTTTTTCAACAAAAGTGGGAAGGTTCACTAGCCCCAAAACCTGACCAATACTTATTAAATGTGATCTTCAAACTCCAGTGGAAGGAACTAAAGTAATGGTCTACTCTTACAACCTCACTTTGCTAAGGCAGTGATAGGGAGGGGCAGGGCTCACTTTGAGGTGTTACAATTTGATTAGAGCAAGAAATCAAAAAATCACTTGAAGCTAAATAAATTCTTCATGGCCAAAAAGCCCAATTAATTGGATTAAGGAGGAACAGGGGTATAATAGGAAGAGTGATATTATGAGAAAAGGCATCAATGGTGAAAGAGAAGGCCAAGGGCTCCTATTAGGGGGAAAGGGTAGCGATTAAAGTATGTGTGAGACACAGGAGACCCTTCAGAGCTACTTATCACCTGCATCTGCAGCAGCAAGAGGGCTAAGGAGCAAGACTCTCAACCTAATGGCCAACAGGTCAGAAGTGTGAGTGTCCTAGCGGGATGAGAAAGGACACTCATGTACTGGCAATTATGCCTGACACTTATCTGAGCAGGATGGAAGCAGAAAGACTTGACATCTTACCTAAATTTGCAGGTATTGAAGCCACCAGCTAATAGCCGTGCCTAGCTTACAGGAAAAAAAATGTAATTCATAGAAAACCTTGTAGAAAAATGTTCATCCTCCTCTAGAGTTTCATGGATAGCAATCTCCAAGACACCACCACCTGCTCTGCCACCAATAACTTGCACATGAATCACTGATGGTGCAAGTGTGGCAGGTAGCCTGGCATGACGAGTCAACCTGTGCTCAGGTTGGACTCGATGATCTGAAAGGTCTTTTCCAACCTAGTGATTCTGTGATTCAGACAACTATGCCCATGGAGCAACCAGGCACAGGAACAGCCTGCCATGCTGCCCAGCTGCCACATCAAAACTGCCCAGCGAAACTGCTCTCATGGATGATGCCAAAGAGCCACCAGTAATTCCCAGCAACTACACCCATCTTCAGAGGTCAGAGAGAGCAGTGTAGGGACTTCTACATTAATTTAGTATTTCCTAGTTTGCCACCCTGTGCTTGGTGCTCTGGGAAGATATTTGTACTCAGCACTAGTAAAGGCTGGGGCTGGCAGGGGCAGGTGGGTGCAGAGGTTGTGTTATTTGCCATTGAAAATACAGTTTATTACACAGTGAGACGTGCTAGTAGGTCCCATCACACACTTACACCTGCAAACAGTTCAACAGCTCGTTGGATGATGGCCACAAGGAAAACACGTGCTGCAATGGGAGAAGCACAACTGAAAATACAAGACCAAAACAACACACTCTGCACTAGTATCAAGAACCTGCGCTTTGGTGTCATAAGGATCCCAGCTCCTCCCAAAACCGAGGAGCTGGGATTGAGGCACAACCCATTTCAGGTCACACTGCAATCTCAGCCGTGATACCGGTCTGCAGGCGCCAGACCAAGCGTCAGTTTTCAGAAGGATGGATGCAAAGCTAACATGAGCTCAGAGTTAGTTGTTTATGCCCTTGCTCAAAACCACGACATTCAAATCCTAGTCAGAATTAGCCCTGCAAAAATCAAGCAAACTTAATAGCTCATATCAAAGTTGGCCTCACTTCAGGAAAATTTCTGGTGCCTTTGTAAACACAGCTGAGACTCCATTTTTCTCCTTCCTATTGGCAGCATACTTCACTTGCTAAATAAAGACATCTAAACAATCTCTCTTTGTACAATAATTTTTATGCTTTCCCCATCAGTCTATTTCAGTCAGCTGCACTACAGTGCAAAGCAGCATCCAGAGCATGCATTACAAATGTTTGGGGTTTTGGTCAAGGCGCTAACAGGAAAACCCAAAATTTCCTGGGTGTAAATGCAGGGTGAGAGAAAGACTCTCTTTCATCACATACCTTTACAAGACAATGTCCCACTGCTGTTTCCATTTTATGGTGCAAATTTTCTTGATCATAAAAATCCACCAAAAAATCTTCTGCGTGCATAAATTTCTCTCCTTTGTATCCTGAAATCACTGTTGCTCAAAGCCCATTAGTTATTCCTGCAAGATAAACACTTACTTTGTAATGAAATTGCTTTTATTTTTGCCTTGCCTCGGAACTCCCTGTAACTCATTTCCATTCACCCCCCAGCCCTGGAGGGGAGTTACTCTGTGCAGAAGCATCTGCTCGAGGAGAGCAGCAAACCAACAGCTTTTTCTGTCCAGTCATTTTAGACTTCACCCCAATGAGCAGAAGTCACTTTTCAGGAGACTAACAGCGGGTTTAACAGGCTTTTGGGTCTGGGGACAATACCAGTAGGAGATACCCAAAAATACCTCACCCCCATGGTTATCTGAAGCAACCTGCCAGCTTCTCCAGGGACTCGACAGCCAACGATGGCGCACGAGGGAGCAGCGAACCTCTCCCTGCACCTCCAGCTGCAAATAGCAGCGTTGCTGCACCCAGCCTGAGATTCTGCTGGATATTAATCCTAAAAAGCAAGAACAGCATTCGCTTTGAATGAAGGTGGGCTAGGTGAGATGCTCCCAGCACTCCAGCCTATGTCTAGTGATTTCCCATGTGTCAATCCAACATCCCGCCCCCCCCCCCACGCCCCGTTGGGTTTTTTTTGCTAGAGATCATCCTTGTAGATGAAGAGAAATCCCTGCAAAACAGATTGTCGTGCTGCTGGCGTAGCCTGGTCACTATTAAAATAACATGGGGGATGGTGATAAGAGGGCACGTGCATTACTAGGTCAGGAGGGAAGACAACTGTGTGCTTACCAGGGGCATCATCTGAACAGCAGCGTGGGCTATGTAACCGATACGTGACATCTGAAGCACGTGTGAGCCCTTCTCACACACTGCAGGGAAAAAAACAAATCCCCTGAGACTTGGGAAGAAGGATTGACTCGCCTTCCCGTGCCTCGGCTTACAAGCGTGCTCCATTAATTTGGTTTTAAATGACTCTGAAGACAGCACACAGTTACAGTCTAATCTACTCAAATAAATGATTAGGTTAAAAAAAAAAAAGGCAAAAAGCTGTTGCCATTTCCATTGGAGAGCGAGTGCTTCTCTCTGCCCCAGCAGCACAGGCAGACCTTTGTTCAATAACCCCTACATGGATTTCCAGCAGCCGGCACAGAGGGACAGACTGTGCCTGGCAGAGAGAAGATGGGTGTGGAGAGCACCCCACCGGCACGCTGGCCTGGCCACGATTGGGATGTGGGGCAGAGAAACTGTGCTGGTCTGTTCAAGCTGCCAGGTTTCCTGACAGGAGATGGTTTTCTCTACCCCCTCCCCCGCCTTCCCAAGTCCAGACCAAGTTTTGGCCCCTTGTGAATGTTCCCTGTTGCCAGTCATTACCCAGCTGTTGCATGGCTTGTCATTCAGCTCTATGCCTCAATTACTGTAAACGAGGTGAGGGAGAAGAGCTGGGTACAGGGGAACATCGATTTTTAAACGGCATTTTGTTTCGGAGTAATACTCAATTAGAAGAGATTGAAACATCTCCCATTAGGCTTCTGGAAAAGAGACCTCCCCTGGGTTTTGACAGCAACAGGCACAGGCGAGGGCTGTTCACCCCAGTGCTGTGTGTTGTCTCCAGGCAATGGGCAGCTTGCTCCAGCTCCTGGGAGCCTAGGACCCGTGTGAGATGGAGATCTGGCTTTGGCACAGACCTTCATGGACATGGCCTGTCCCACAGGCTGGGATGAGCCATCCCTCAAGGTCCTGCATAGAAGAGATGGCTGTCATCTGCCTCCAGCCCTGCACCTAAGAGTCTCAATCCATTTCCTTGACACATGGCACTGTGCCCACATTTCAGAGAAGACGAGGTGCATCAGGAGAGAAGGAAGATGAAAGGTGCATCTGATTTTTGCATTATCTTCAGCTTCAAAGTGGCATCAGAAAGACTTCCCCTCCCTCCCTCCCATGAGAAGACAGAAAGATCCTAAAAACAAGCAGAGATTATTTGCTGCATCTGCACTCGTATGGCTGGAAAAAATTTTGAATGACAAACATACTTAGGGCACCTTGTGCTTGTACAGAAGAAGCACCACCCATGGAGTGATTCAAAGGGAAAAGTTCTGACTTAGCCTCCAAGTTGCACTCAGCATCTGAACAGCTTTTCTGTTAGCATCCAAGCTTCCCCCTTCCCCACAAAACCCCTTTTTTTCAGAACAGAAATGACAAGAAAATACATAAAAGCACACAAAGTTTAAGACTGCACAGCAGCAATTTTTCTCAGCAAACATATTACTGAAGCCCAGGAGATCCAGAAAGTGGGAAACGTACTATGAACGTAGGGTTTTTTTGCCAGCAAGAAAGAAAAGGGTTGGAGGAGCAGCAATACCAAGTTCATTTCAATCAGGTGCATATCTTCTGGATTGTAAAAGTTCATGCTTGTACCCAAACCACAACTGCTACCTTTTTCTGCTGGCCTGGAGGTTTGTTCCAATCACGTCGGAGGTGTTCAAGTGAAATTAAAACGGCAGTTTAATTCTGTGGCTGTACGGCACCTGCTTTGTGAACAGAAGGCATCTACATCTGGAACCGTCAATCCAAACCCTTTCATTTACTTCAGAAATGAAAGAATATAATTTTACAAAGAAGGATAAAAAAAAGGGGGGTGGGGGGGGAGAGGGGAGGAGCAGAGAGCCAGGATGCCACATGGCAGTGCTTCACATTACAAATACGTAGCTGCAGAATTACAATAAGAATGCCTCAATCACAATGCTGATTTCACACAAAAGTAGAACGGCTCCAGAAACGAAGCAGAAAGACACCCTTTTTGGGTCTTTTTTTGGCTCCTCTAGTTGCATTAGACATGCAAACTATGTGTATTTGCTTTTTCAGACGGACACGTGGGAGACAATGAAGTGAACTCGTCTGCAGCAGGTGCCTGCTCAGCATGTTTCAATAAGCGTCCCAAGCCAGCCTTTCAGCTGAGCCAGAAGGGAAAAATGGGGTATCGAGTCCAGGTTCGGGAATTTCAGCTCATGCCACCTTGCCAGATGCTTTGCGACACCAGAACCTCAGTGCTGGCTGCTCACCTCCCTGTCAGCCAGAGCAGGGACAACGTGGAGCATCAACAACTGCCTGCCCAGCTGGAAAGCCCTGGAAGAAGAGAGCGAGCTGCTGGCAGAGGCAGCTCCTCCAGTACAGAAACCAGGGGACACAGGGCAAGATGTGCTTTCACAGCACCACGGGAAGGGGCAGTTTAGCTGCAGCATCTATTAAAGGTTTAAAGACTTTATAGCAGGATGGGAGATGGAGAGATCAATGCTGAGTTTGCAGCCTGGGGAGGAGCTGAAGTCAGGGCAGGGAGGGAGGGAGGGAGGGAGGGAGGGAGGGAGATGCCAGACTTCCCAAAGCTTCTCAGAGCTCAGACTAAAGAGGGGGGAAAAAAAAAGACAACCATTGAAAGGAAATGGATGCAAGCACATCAGCAATTTCTGCCTTAGACTGTGTGTTTCAAATGCTGGCCAAGTAATAAAAACGGAGCTGCTCTTAGAAACAGCTGGTTAATAACTCACCAACCAACCCTGCGCTCGTGTGGTCACCCCTGGCTGCGCACAGAGCGGCTCTGCACGAGGCTACGAGAAAGCTCCGCGCTTTCAGCAAATAAATACTCTCTCAAAGGGGATGCTCTCCCTTGCCTCACTCTCTGAAAGCTTTTCTGAGACTCTCCAGGGTCATCAGGCTTCAGCCTGTTAAGGGACACCACACTGATTATGTGTGTTTATACTTCACAGAATGACTTAATACCTGTTATTAACACTTGACATAACAGACTGGTTTTCTCAATGTGACTGCAGTTCCACTCAGTGCTCAGATGATCCCCCCAAAGAGCAACCCCAAGATGTTCTGCAGCTCAGCAACACCTGGACAAGCCACCTCTCCCTTCTGGAAGGATCAACTGAGGTGACTGAAAGGCGTGCGGTGCACTTGGCTGCATGTGTAGTACCGTGTAGCACCCCTGACACCAGCCCACACCCAAAATCATTGGTGTTCTCCTCACCCATCACTTGCATTAGCTATCTCACCCACCGCTGATTGCTGGGATGATCCAGTACTGCTGCGTTGTATATCTTAAATTATACATATGGTGCTCTACCATAGGAGAAGAGCAATCAAAGTGATTCATTTCTGGGTGAACAGAAAGCATCCCCCTTTGTCTCAAAACAGTAATTACCACAGGCAACATTCCGATGCTACACTACTTCACAGCAGAAGCTACTAGAACAGAGATTATCTGCGGAGTAAGGTATTTCTCAGCAGGTATCAGGATGCTGGTTTTCAGCCCTAAAGCATCTACATTAAATACCACATCTTTAATTACTTCAATTTATCTTTAATCAGAAGATGTGTAACTGCAGCGCCTCCCTTTCTCTTTGCTGATAGCTGCTCCCAGAGATACACAGAAAAGCAATTAATTAGTGCAAATTTTAGAACAGAAATAGCTATGCAGATATCTGTGAAGATGCTAAAAATGTCAGGAGCAAAGCAAGATAAATGCCAATGTTATTAAAAATAAATGTCTACTTAATGCAACATTTACCTAAATGTTTGCCAGGAAAACAGTAAATACAGAATTTAAATCCTGATGTAGCACAATCACATACACTCCACCCCTGCGCCACAAGGCAGCCAGAGATGAACATCTCACTCCAAGCCTTGATATCATCTGTGCTAGCCCTCTGCACAAAAGTGGATTTTATCCAACGTACGGCGACTCTGTAAACAGCCCCGCTTCCTTTTCCCAACAGCCAGTTCAGATTTCTAAGGGTTCCTCTTCCACACCCACCTCACTGCCTTATCAAATCCCACACCCTGGCAGAGCGTTGGGGTTCGTACTCCCTTTTCCATCCAGCGGGACTTCTCAGTCGCGGCTCTGCAGGGCCGAATCCTCAGGGCCCCTGCAAGACCTGCTGTCCTGAGTGAGCTCTAAACACAACCCCCTGCACCGAGGAAATAGTAAGCAAGGATTTCTTACATTCTTCTGGTTTATTAAGTAACACAGATGGCTCTTCCAGTGAGCTGACCCCATCCATCACCTCAGCGGTGGCCGATCCACACGCCCACCTGCAAACGTTACCAGTAATGATCGCACGTTTTCCAGGGGGCTGCCGATACAAGCGTTAAGTAGCGAAAGGCCAGCAAGTGATCCCCAAGGAGCGCCGTTCTACACACACACACCCACCAGCTCAGAGATGATTCCCTCCATCCATCTCCATTTGGAGATCTGTCAGCGTCAAAACCATTTTCTGTTTCACGTTGTTCATTTTCTCTGCGGGATCAAGATGTGAAGGAGGAAGAGGCTCGCTCGGAGACTGCTACACCTTCTGGCAGCCAAGCTGGTAACCTCGGTGAAGTAAAACACACCGAGCTCATCTAACGAGATACGTTTTCCTTGGGCTCGGGTAGACAGACGTTAACAAAGCAACCCTCCCTTAATTTGCTATTAAAGGAGTCCTGTTTCAGCTATGCCATTATTTTTCCTTTGGATCAATGTCAAGCTGACAGACTTACACTTACCACCGGCACTTGATTTTCGTAGTGTGTTGTTAACACTGACTAAAAAGCAACATAGAGAGGTCAACAGAGCTCCTCTCTCCAGCCCTTTAAAAACCTCTAGGATAAGAATTCCTTGGGTTTAATGGCTCTAAAATGTTCAGTCAGCAGCTGTCCTGCGCAACCTTCTCTGGCTGCTGTCTCAATGGAAAACACTTCGATTTCATCTTCTGTGAGAGCGCTGCATCTGCTGTTTATCCGGCCGTTCAAAACCCTGTGCTCAAACGCCAGTCTCAATAGAAACCATCAAATTTGAGCCAGTCTCCAGGTTGAACGCTTGAAGCTTCCACCTGAAAAGCTCTCAGAAGGTAGTTTCAGCTCAGCACAAGTCCAGCCCCTCAGCTCTGGGAGAATAACTTCTTTTCTAGAACAACTTCAAACATTTCTGACTGAGCTGTAACAATTTTTTGGATGCTCACGTGACAGACTAGGAGGGAGTGCAGAGGACTTCTCACCAAAGAGAGTTAAACCTCTTCTAAACTGGAACAAAGTAAGAGCTTTGCTCTAATTAAGGAGGGTTATCAGCAAGACCTTGGATGACTTCCTAATTTGAGCAGACCGAGTTGTTCCCGAAAAAAAAAAAAGGCCCTGCTGGAAGTGATCACTGGAGTAGCAGTGTGCAACTTCAGGTGCATCACAAGAACAGTGACAGAAACCAGCCAGTGTCCTCACACGCACCGGTGGCTGGGCCCCACGGCCTGCCAGGGCCGGGCCGCCTGATGCGGGAGGGGAGGGTGGGGGTGTGGGGAAAGCCAGTACCTTGACACTGTCCAGACTAATGAGCACACGCTTGACTGAGACCCATGCAGCAGTTTCAATTGCTGCCTGGTTTATTTGTCTCTGCTGTGAACAAACAGCAGCAGGCTTCTGCTTCTGGGATACTCAAGGAGGAAATCCGAGATATTAATAAATGCCTTCCCCTCACGGGCTAAGGGTCAGGGTACACAACAAGTTACTGTTTTATTCAACATTCCCACCCCCACCCCACCCCCAGCCCTGGCCCTGTTGGATCGATGCAATGCTCCAGCTTGATCTCCTGTGAAGTTCTGAGAGAGCTGTGAGAACTTATCTTCCTCAAGGAGGGCAGGAGGAAAAATCTGCACACGGTAAGGTTGCATTAACATAGCCTAGATATTATCAGCTAATATCGGAATATAATACCTTCTTAGCATCCTGGTAATATCCAACCCATCCTAATTTCCTGTTGTGTCTTTCAGGAGGCAGCACATCAGAACAGCTGTGGCAGCAAATACACCCTTCAACAAGCCGGGGATGTTACATGGAGCGCGCTCCTGTGCTCATGTCACAGGAGTTTTTGTGGAACAGTCCTTCTGAGATGCCTGTTAGCCATCCTTCCCTCCCTGCTGCTTTGGCTTGCCCCAATGGCTCAATGCATAATCAGCTGACAGCCAGACAGACCCAAGCAACCAACACAGTTCTGCTTAAGAAGCTGGCACTGCCAGAGACGCAGCTCTTTTTGTCCCCGTTTGCTGCAGAAAAATCTGTCCCTTCCCCAGCATCATTTTAAAAATCCATTGCAGAATTTACTGGAAGGGCTTCCAACACCAGAAAACGTGCTGTCAGTATGAAAGATGAAACTGCAACGTAATGCAGAATGAATGCCCACTTCTGTGCAGAAACACAGTCCTAGAAAGCTACAAAAACATCCCGAAACAAGAGCTCTTTTATTTGACTGAAATACTGCCCTCATGTTCAATCCAGTTCACCAAATAAGACAAGCCCCATATCATTAAAGATGATCTCATCAAAAAAGACCTTCTAGGAAGTTTTCTTGCATAGGAGGCTTTAACCGCCAGCGCTGATACAGCCTGACTAGGAGCGGTGTTTGCTCAGCACATTCTGGTGGTTTTGGAGACAAAGCCAGCATTCCCAAGGCTGGAGATAATCAAGCAGATGAAGTCATGCACTCCGGATGCTCCATGAAGAGAAATGGATTTGGGGAGGGTGTGTGTGGGGGAGAACAGCCAAGCATTACCACATGGAAAAGGAGAGGGGAAATATGTTCCCCCTTAATGATTTTCTGCATGAATGACACACTGGTGTTACCGATAAAATGGTATTTGACGGGATG
Organism: Laterallus jamaicensis coturniculus; assembly: GCA_022605575.1. NCBI lineage: Eukaryota > Metazoa > Chordata > Aves > Gruiformes > Rallidae > Laterallus > Laterallus jamaicensis. The sequence continues at coordinate 7,401,067 of JAKCOX010000023.1, read as the reverse complement.
ACCACTTAACCCCAGGAGAAGTCGGACTCATAGGCAGCCCGTTGAAACACAGGCACTACAATGGAGCATCTAAGTCTACGTGCCATCCCCAAGCTAAAGATCTTTGATGGCCTCTGAGGGAACCTAATCCCTGTGGCTTATTTAGGGGATCTCAATCACCTTGTTATCATCCCCATCTCTCTTGAGGAAGGTACTGCTAATACCAGTTGACAACACCTAGAAGTAAAAGGTGAACTGCGTGCTCACAATGAGCCCTTCCATTCTGCAACCTGCCCAGGGAGTAAGCTAGGGCAGAGGAGTTGCGCAGAGCAGCTCTCGGTGGCGGTACTTCAAAGGCAGCCCAAGGTCAGAAAGCAAGCCAGGATTAGAAATTGATAGCCACAAACATTTTTGAAAGCAACTGGTGCTTTAAGAGCCCTTGGGTTTCAGAGTTCAACTCCAGCCACTTAAGGGAAATAGATTTTCAGCCCTTTCTAGAAAAGCCTGTACTAGTTGCTTAAAAACTGAAATCATTCTATTGACCTATCCCTGAACTCCAGTGCCTTCTTTTTATATCCATCTCTGCCTGCAAGCCCTCCAGGGAGGGATCCAGCCTCACACTGCAGCATATTTCTCGGGCTTACGTTGCAATTATTATAATGGACAGCTTTCTCTTCAGACTGGGGGAGAGTTTGGTGAAAATCTTTTCCATTTGCATCTGTTTCCAGTAATTTTTTTCCTCCTCCTTACGCATAGCACCCACCTTTCTTTCCAACTCCAAAGAATACCCTCTCCCTGCAGATAGCACAGCTGGGTGGATACAGCTTATTACTTTCTTAGACGCTTCTTCCTAATTCCTTATGTTTATTTTAACTCTGGCTTTGTGCTTTCTTCCACCTTTGGTAGGGATTAGGGGCATGGTCCCTCCTGCTGGATGGAAACGTGCTATATTGCAGTTATCCACTATGTATAAGATACAGACACCTCTGGGTAAATCAGAAAGCTCCCAAGGGCCCGTTTTTGGCGGGAGAGCCTATGCCAAGTGCCACGCCGGGACTGCTCTCTGTACAAAGACAGGCAGCTGCAGTCAGGCTCAGTTCACCCCCACTGCCACTGAAATGGCAGCACGAACCTTTCAGCAGCAAGAGGAGTTTGTGCTTTGGTGTTGCAGCCGTAGGAAACCCCCGGCGCAGCTCGCGAGCATCTCTGCTGTCAAACATCCCGCCGCATTGATGTCACGTCACGCTGAGCCTAGTGGCAAAATCCCAGCGCTAATGAAGTTAATGGGAGTTCTGCCATTGGATTCAAGAGGGCTGGGATTTCACACAGACTCCTCAGTCATAAAATTCCTTCCGCTCACCTCTGAGCTTAAAGGCTGTGCCCGTTACGCCCAGCACGGAGGAGCTGGGGCTGATTCAATATCCTTTTAAGCTAATGGAAAGGCTCCCACTAACTTTAATGAGGGCTGAGATAGATGGTTAGTGGATGAGAGCATTTTATTTGAGAGAGAAAGATGTTGTTCTACAGCTACTTACACTGTATTTTTAACCCCTCATGTACTTCTTTTTGCACTTCTTTTATCCCCCCATATTGATCTCAGTTCCTAATGATAACAATTTTGCAAGACTGGGAGAAAGGAAGCTCCCATCACAGAATCACAGAATTGTAGGGCTTGGAAGGGACCGCCAGAGGCCATTGGGTCCAACCCCCCTGCCAAAGCAGGTTCCCTAGGACAGATCACACAGGAAGGCATCCAGATGGGTCTTGAATATCTCCAGAGAAGGAGACTCCATAACCCCCCAGCGCTCTGTCACCCTCACTGTGAAAAAGTTCTTCCGCATGTTGGTGCAGAACTTCCTGTGCTCCAACTTGAATCCATTGCCCCTTGTCCTGTCTCCACAGACCACTGAAAAGAGGCTGGCCATTTCCCCATGTCCCACACTTGAGATATTTATAAACATTAGTAAGATACTAATCCCTTGGGTTTTTACTCTTCTCTCTCCCTACCATTTATCCTGACCAGTAACTATTGAGGAAGTCTGAATATCAACAGAAGCATTCAGAAGAGAAAAGCACAAAGATGTAAAAATGCATTCTAAAAAAAAAAAAGAACCAAACTGTGTAATAATGGCTGAGAATACAGCCCAGCCTCAGGTATGGTTGCTGCCATATATCAAAGTCTCTGAGCCTGTAGGACTCCGGATGTCAATGAGAGCTGGGTGACACTGAAGCTCCTGGGGACACTGTGCAAACCTGCACTGTGTTTTCTCCCAACCACAGGCATGAAATAGGGAGTTTCTTAATATTTCACAGCTTTCTTAGCTTTGTTTTTTTCGTCTCTCCAAGCCCTACCCTCAGTATTACAGCATACTTAAAAACTTGAGCAGAGAGTCACAGGACCACGTGCAGGGCTGAAATGACAGTAAGAGTCACCTGAAGCATCAGAGGAGTTTTAATCCATGCCACTGAAGTGAAACATGTTTCAGTTGTGCCCTTCCCACCCTCAAGCTCCCACAATCCCCTTTTTAATTTTTTTGGGGGTTTTTTTTGGATCCCAAGTGTATTCTCAGAGCAATGTATTCAAATGGAAATGAATAATCACTGGCTTAACAAAAGTCATTAATCCCCTCTAAGCACGCTTCTGCATGGATCTATTAATTCTCATTTCCACGTTTTCAGAATTAAAGCAAGTTTGATATAGTACGTGCTACCTATTCTCTTTAATTAAACAGCCACCCACTGTTGAAGTGGGTGTAATATTTCATCACTCAACTGCATATGCAGCCCTCATGGAGAAAGCTTCCAGGTTTACCTGACGGATGATAAACCACTGAACATCAGCTGAAGTTTCTCAGCCTCACGTTAAATCCCATTTGTGGCAGAAGCAGGATGGGAATTAATTCCCTGGCATCTTTATGACATGTACCTTAAGAGAGAATTGCACAGCTGAGATTTATTTTACTGAACATCCCCTGCGCCCTTCTTCACAGACTAAAGCACGGCTCAGATCAACAGCAAACAATGAATGATTAAGAACATCGCCTGTCACCTGAATGACAGTACAGTGGTGACCTATGGAAACAGCTCTGCAGCACCAATGCAATTTCATAGAAACACAGATCATCCTGAGTTGGAAAGAACCCATAAGGACCATCAAGTCCAACTCCTGGACACACAGGACCAAGTCTGAGCATGGGGCTGAGTGCATCGTCCAGGCGCTTCCTGAACTCAGCCAAGCTCGGTGCTGTGACCCCTTCCCTGGGGAGCCTGTGCCAGTGCCCGACCACCCTCTCAGTAAAGAACCTCTTCCTAATATCCAGCCTAAACCTTCATACCATTCCCATGGGTTCTATCACTGGTCACCAAAGAGAGGAGATTGGCACCTGCTCCTTCCCTCCCCCTCACCAAGAAGCCATAGACCACGAAGAAGAGGTCAGCCTCCTCTTCTCCAGGCTGAACTTCAGCCTCTCCTTGTAAGACTTCCCCTCCGGACCCCTCACCATCCTCGTTGCCCTCCTTTGGACACTCTCCAATAGTTTCATGTCCCTCTTGTACTGTGGCACACAAAACTGCACCCAGTACTCGAGGCGAAGCCACACCAGCACAGTGTAGAGCAGGACAGTCACCTCCCTGGGCAGGCTGGCCACACCATGCTTGATGCACCCCAGGATACGGTTGGCCCTCCTGGCTGCCTGGGCACACTGCTGGCTCATGTTTAACTTGCTGTTGACGGAGACCCCCAAATCCCTCTCAGCATGGCTGACCTCCAGCATCTGACCTCCCATTCTGTATGTGTAGCCAGGGCTGCTCCTTCCCAGGAGCAGAATCTGGCACTTGCCCTCGTTAAACTTCATGCTATTGATGATTGCCCAGCTCTCCAGTCTGTCCAAGTCTCTTTGTAAGGCTTCTCTGCCCTTATAGGAGTCAACAGTTCCTCCCAATTTGGTGTCATCTGTAGATTTACTTAAGACACCCTCTAGGCCTGAGTTCAGGTCATTTATGAAAACATTAAAAGGAACTGAACCTAAAACGAAGCCCTGGGGAACCCCACTAGTGACCAGCCACCAGATGTAACCCCACTTACTACCACCCTTCAGCCAGTTGCCCACCCAGCGCATTGTGGCTCTGTCTAGCTGCATGCTGGACATTTTGTCCCACAAGATCCTGTGAGGCACAGCATCAAAAGCCTTACTGAAATCTCAAGTGAACAAACATCCATTCACGAGTGCGATTCACCACTTGGCAGCTCTGGCAAGGAAGATGGGTAGCAGAGGGACACTCTGTTTAAGCAGAGCTGAAAAAGGAAGAGACCTAGCTGTGTTTATAGTTCTCACTGCTGCAAAGCATGTGGAAGGAATGGGAGCTCGAACAACCACAGAAATCACACAGCACCGTTTCTTTTTCTAGTTTCAATTCCCCCTATTTTTGAGGGGGGTCTACAGAGAGCATCTACAGCATTCAGAAGTAATCTCGTGGTACTTTGTGATTAGTTACTGTTTCCATAAGCAGAGAATGGAAACATACCACTCATATGGAAGCCCACCTTCTCCACAGAAGTCTGTAGAGGCTGATTAACAGTGCTGCATGAGTGGGGCCTGAGGCCGTGCTTTTAGTCCTGCATGTGCCTGAGAAATCCCACACACCAAGCACACAGATACAGGAGAGGGCCACAGCAGTGAAAGCCTTGGGGCAGCACAGGCACTGGGGGTCATTTGACAGAGGAGCCCCACACACACAGGGGAGCTCAGGCCTAGAGGAGAGGCAAGCTGGAGAGCAGAGGGAACTCACCCCAAAGAGCTCAGGCACTTCAGTAACTTGTGCTTCAGGGCCCAGAACTGAACGTTGCTGGTGATTGCTTTGAGACTTTTCAGCTTTTAGGTCACTTTGAACAAGCTTCCCTGAAGTGCGTGCAATTCAAGCCGTTCCCGAAAGTCCCAGAGGCTTGACACCATCCCCTTGATGGAATCAGATTACAAGGAAAACTTGGGTCATCCAAAAAACATCATCTAATAACAAAGTAATCTCTGGAAGTCCCATCGGACCACAGCGTAGGAGGCTGTGAATCACTGAAGACGTGGGAAAATGGCAGCAGGAGAAAGGGAAAGCGACCAGCTTGCAGCAGATAAACAGGTGTAACCTTGCTAAATCCTTCTGCAAGCAGTCGTCAGAACCTGATTCCTGCCTGGATACTCGCTGCTCTTTTCTTTAAGTAGCCAAGCTCTGATACTAAACATCTCATAATGAATTCCAGAGTAATTACTGCAATATCAAGCTTGTGAATCCAGCCAACTCCAGCCAGCAGAGAAGAAAGCATCATCACTATGCAGCAAGGGCTGAGAAGATGAAGAGGAATGAAGTGCCAAACTTTAGCTAAGCTTTGTGTTATATCACTGTACCGTCCCAAAGATAAACATCAAAACCCATGAGATGAGCAAATCAAAACCAATCACTCATAACCTACCCTCTGAGCTCATTCAAAGATTGATAAAAGTTTTCATTACAATGACACAACAAGGGATTATCCTGAAAACAAGTCCTGAAACTGGGAATATGCCCAGGGACTGGCTGCTCTGTAATTCCAGAGGACCAAGAGAAAGTGTGTTTCTATACCCAAAGTTTATTTTTTAACGCTGGCTTATTATAGATGAACAAAACATGCAAAATCCCTATGGAAAGGAAATGTAAGGCTCAAGTGCACTGGCGCAGTAATTCTGTAGTGTTCCTTGGAGAGCTGGGACATTACTCGAGCTGGAACATTACTTGAAAGGAGAAATAAAACCAATAAACCAAGAAAGCAATAGCATCCTTTTGTTCTCCAACCTGAGGTTTCCAAGTCCAGAAGAAGTCTAATACTCTTTTAAATTCTTAACAGTAAGAAAGTTTTGTCCATTAGGAATGTATCTACCACTTAAACCACTTTACTCTAGCTAGGATAAAATAACATTAGGGCAGGGAGCCCTGGAGTTGGAAGGCTGAATTTTAATAATCAGAAAATCCGGGAAAAGCCGTCGCGATCCTGCAGCAGAAAACCTGGGAAGTCAGGTTCAGCTAGAGAACAGTGCAACAGTGGATACCAAAGTGAGCATGAAATCCTCTTTTATATGACATTTTCTTTGCAGATTTGGCACTGTCTCCACTTGTTATCCGTTTTGCAAGATTGGTAAAGTAAATGCGCTTCCCCTATGATAGTTTAGAGAGAACAGGGATGTGTAATTCACTCAGCTGCTCTGGAACAGAAGTTAACAGCTCTGATCCCCTCTATCCTTGAAAATTAGGCCTCTTAAAATCATAAGGGTAAGTGCCTTAATACATTCTGATATCAAACAAAAAGTCAGGCAGAGATGAATTGTATTAGATTTTGATCCAGAGCCAAGTGTAGTCACTTTGATCTTTCCATTAAATTTCAGCCTGCCTTGGTGTAGGCCCACAGAAAACACGCAAAGTAAACGGCAATGCTCTTTGTGGTTACAGCCTGACGCCGCCAGGCTCCTGGCAAACAATTTTCTCTGTGTTCAAGTTTGTGGCTTCTGCCCATTAAAACCCAAAGCCTTACCAGAGGAGCGATCAGGGCGCCAGATAAAGGCCAGGAATGGGCAGGCAGCATCCGGTTGTAGAAAGTAGCTGTGGACACAAAGGATCAGCTGGAAATCTACAAAAACATGCAAAAATTAAGTAAACACTATCATGTTCCAAGTTATATATATATATATGTTCCAAAATATATGTATGCAGGGGTACACGTGCGCTCATCAGTGTAGGCAGAGTCACTGAGGGTCAGCAATTCTGTGTCTGCACTCACACAGCCATGCAGCAGCCTTGCTGCAGCACCTTAACAATGCTGTGTGTTTGACACAAGCGGCGAGTGCAAATTCTAAGTGTCCACTAAAAGGCACTACCAAGAGTGGCCAGTTTCCTGAGTTCTGGGGCAAGAGCTAAGGGCGGGGAGGGGGGGGGAGCAGGGGGGAAAGCATTGCCAAACTTCCCTGTGGTCTGGAAAGGCCAAGGCTTACTGGAAGGGTGAATGACATCCAGAGCAAAAAGCATCTTCATTAACTCTTCCTCCGTTTTTGCAGTACCTGGCTATCTGTCAGCTTAGATGAGCATGAAGATCTTTAGTTGTCTCTCTCACAATTCATCACAGCTTAATTTCAAAATACTGTTCTTTCCTGATTTCTGCTGGAACAAGTCAAGGGTTTTGGGAAAACACCTCCGCTTTCTTTTCCAGGCCACTAAATGTGTATTTCATCAGTGGAAAAGCACAGCAGTCCACAGGCCAGGGAAAGATTAACTCAGAGCACCATGCTAGTTCAGACCCCACTTCTACCCATCCCATTTGGGAGGAGCTGGGTCCCATCCAGAAGTCAGAAGGCTCCACAAGAACTGATGGGCAACCAGCAAAAGACTGGGTGAGTCCACACCAGTAACAAGCAAGGTGTATTTTAGTCCTGAAGTGAATGAAGATTCAAAAAATGTAAGAAAGAAGAAAGCCAATCTACTGAGGGAAGGAAAAGATTCACTGTTTTTACAGCAACTATGTTCTCCTGTTGTAGAAACAGAAGAACCATGTAAACTTGGAGACATTCAAGGTCAGGCTTGATGAAATTCCGAGCAATCCAGTCTAGTTAAAGCTGTCCCTGCTTACTGCACAGGAGGGTTGGACTAGGTGACCTTTAAAGGTCTCTTCCTCCAACCTAACGCATTTTATGATCCTGTGATTTCAGCAGTTTCCAGGCCTCACATTGCCCTAACGTACGCACACTGGTAAGCCCACTATTACAGTGGCTCTGTAATAGGAGGGACAGCACAGCCATTAAGAGCTCTGCATTGAAGGGAGCCAATTCTGACCTGACATACACCGTGAAGTTTACCTCTTCTCATCTTTCTCACCAGCTCCTGATTCAACTTCTCTCCATGCAGATGTGGAATGACAACACTGCTCTACACAGAGCCTGATATTGCTCTTTCAATGGTGATGGGGCAATCCTTTACTTCCTGGATGCTGATGGTGGATAACACACTCAGCTGGCTACAGCAGTGGACCACTAAGGCTCCCTGGCTGGTGTATGTATGACTACACAAACACAGCCATTTCTCGTGTTCAATAGGAAAGGCTGTTGTGAAGAGGAGTGGGCTCAAGTTGTTTGGTTGGGGTTATTTTTCCCCAAATATCAAACTTAAAAGGTTAGAAAAAAATTTGAGCAAGTATCAGGGCTGCAAAACAATTTCAGAAACCAAAGGGACACGCGTTCCCAAGCAATCAGTGTGGTGGGGAAGGTAGGAAAGTAGAGGACTTTTAATGCAATCACGGGCAAAACGGCGAATGTCCAAACATCATCTCTCTCCCTTCAGAGAGCACCAAGCTCATCAGGGAATAGTCATCCACATGCAGTCTCAGGCAAGCCTGTACACATGTTCACACGTAGCCAAACCTTTCCCCAGCAACCACTCTGCTATGGAAAGGTGTGCACTGATCCTGAAAGGATAAGCAAGTCAGCTCTGGAACAAATCAAACCTGGATACATCTTTTAAATGTAAGGAAAGTCAACCCCTGCGCATGAACATCTACCCAGGAGAAAGGGGATTTCTTAGATGTCTTCATTTCCTGTGGCAGCAGCAGAGGCTGACTGCTTGCTCGATCCCACCGCTCTTTACGCCCGGTCTCTGCATCTTGAGACACGAAGCTTCCAGAAGGAAACCGAAGTTCCTCCGGCGTGGCCCTGCCGGGCCCAGTCCCTTAGCCAACGCCTTGAGCAATCATGTTGAACTTCCCCCCTGCTCACTGGTGCCAACAGATGTATCATCGCGCTCGCGTGGGTGAGCGCTCTCCTAATAGCGTTATCTGTCACCAGCCCTTTGATGATGCTTCATTTCCACAGCTCCTCGGTGTACGCTCCTTGTCTGCTTCCTATCATCACTGCAGAGCACGCAGCGATTATTTTGGCTGCTCTCTTCAGTTCGAGCTGTTCCTCCCTTTTGCACATGGGCCGAGGGGTATTTTTCTTTTCTAATTAAAGGGCTTTGTTTACAGTATCGGGTTTTTGAATGAAGATTTATAGCAGGAGCCATAATTGTAACAGGCCCAATGAACAGTACAGACTGTCACTTACAGCTCCGACACAGTGTTATAGCTATGTATGGGATGCAGGGGGAAACAGCCAGCCCCTTTTCAGTGGTCTGTAGGGACAGGACAAGGGGCAATGGCTGCAAGTTAGAGCACAGGAGATTCTGCACCAATATGGGGAAGAACTTTTTCACAGTGAGGGTGACAGAGCCCTGGCACAGGCTTCCCAGGGGGGTTGTGGAGTCTCCTTCTCTGGAGATATTCAAGATCTGTCTGGACGCCGACCTGTGCAGTATGAGCTAGGGAGCTGCTTTGGCAGGGGGGGTGGACCCGATGATCTCTCGAGGTCCCTTCCAACCCCTATGATTCTATATTCCAGCACATCACCACCACTATATCCACCTAACTGTGTATCAATGCACTTCAAGCAAACCAGACCTCACAAAACCTGCAACCTGCCTTGAGGAATCCTTGGTATTTTCTCCCTTAAGTACTGGAAAATACCATCCAGTAGCCAGGGGAAAGAAATTCAGGCAAGCAGGAAGAGTGGGCACTAAATTGCTTTCTCCACAACAAAACCACATATAGCCCCTCAGCTCTAAAATATCAGCGTAAGAATTTCACTGTCCCTATTTTGATGAGCACACTGCATGACAGTTGGGATAAACATGCGGGCTGGGCAGAGAATGGATTGAGAGCAGCCCTGATGAGGAGGACTTGGGGGTATTGAAAGGCTCAATATGAGCCAGCAATGCACGCTCACAGCCCAGAAAGCCAACCCTATCCTGAGCTGCACCAAAAGAAGCGTGACCAGCAGATCAAGGGGGGTGATTCTGTCCCTGCTTCAGAAGCTCTAGGGCACAAGAGAGAACAGAGGAGGAAAGGACCAGGTGCAAATGGGGCAGGAAGGTAGCACAGAGGAACAAAGCACAGGGCAAGCAGGGTTGCCGGAAACTCAACCAGCTCGAACAGAAGTGATGCCAGACCACATGCAACTGTGCTAGAAAACACACAGGAAAAACTCATTCATCTGAGTCGTGAGACATGTGTTGCAGTTAACAGAGGAATAACAAAACTTTGAGCTAAATGACTGTGTGGTGCCCTACCCTCACAGGTTCATAACTGTATTCAGTTTGCACAGCTCCGTTTCGGCTAACATTTTCATTTGGGTTTGTTTTTCAAAAATTCTATGAGTTCTGCTAATGCTGAGGAAAAAATGTCTCCTCCTTACATCAGTAATTGAAGCATTTCCTGGAACTGCATTATCTAACAAGATTCTCCATCCTCACCATTTCAAAATGATTCACAAGCATTTACGGAGTGATTTGATTTAAACCAGAACTTAAACCAGTTTGGGGTTCTTTTGTTTTGTTTCTTTTCTAAAGAATGGCCAGAGTTCATTCCATTAGCACAAAGTGCTTCCAAGAACTAGCATAAAGTAGGAAAGCACCTTCATCTCTTACCTGCCCCACCACAGGATGATGCAATTCATCAAGAAGGGGTTTATTTCCCATTAAGTCAACACTGAATGGAAATGCTGCTGCTCAACCATCCACAGAAGTTTCAGAAGAGTGGCCATGGAGACTCTCCAGGAGGTAACAGGACTGCCAAAGAGAGATGCAATAGCATTTTGGAGGAAAATATGGAAAAGGGAGAAAGGGAAAAGGAAATTAAAAGAGACAAATCTAATGTTAACTTAGGCAGACAGGTCTCAAAGACCACCATTAAAAAACATGAGGTGTTGCTATCAAGGGGCTGGTAATCCAACACTCACTACATGGCAAGGGACTGAGCTGAGAGTGAGAACTTTTAAAACATGCTCAGACTTCCCATTTTAGCAGAAGAGGTTACACCAAAGGGCACCAGAAGGCTGACCACATAGGTGTGCTGCACATCACGTCAAAAATTCCACCTCCAAAGGAATTCCATAATTTCTCTTAAAACCATCCCCAGTGTCCTAGCAGAACAGTTCCACAGAGAAAAGCCTGAGGAGTGGCACGTCTGACTGAAGTTACCTGTTGGCACAGGAAACACCTCGACGCTTTGTTAACACAGAGCAAACACTGATAATGTCAGCACCCACTGCTGCATTGGTAAGGGTGAAGGACAAAAATAACTGGATTAAGAGAGCGTCTCCTCAGAACCCATCCATTACTGGTGAACACTCATTCAACAACTTGCTCTTTTCTTGACCTTGAGCTCTGCGCTTAGCCCAAGCCAGCTGCCCAAGAGTCTTGACTACATTACAGAAATCTCCTCAAACACAACCACACTCAGCCTGCTTCAGCAGAGACAGGTTGTGCCAGCACAGGCTTGGGCTGACACCAGTGCAAAACCAAGTACCGCAGAGGAGTGTCACACTTTTCACCGGGTTACAAACCCAGAAGGATTTTCAGCAGGAAAACTGCCACAGGCACCAGCACCCTTCACTTTTCTCGACTTCAACACTCCCTTCCCTTGCCTTCTCTTCCCTTCCCACAGTGCTAACTCCTGGAATTTACTTCTGAATAAACACCGTACACCAAAAGGGGGTTAAATTTCACTCCTACTATGCATATTCAAATGAAAACAGATAACCTAATTCTCCAAAGGAAAAGCATTAGATACTTGCTTTGTGATCCCAGGGGCCTGTTCTCTCTGCCTGCCTGCTGGTACTCTTACCTGCAATTCTTTGACCGTTTGTGTTATCATCATCATCATCATCAACGGATTCAGTATTCCAAGCATACCAGCTGCCCACAACTGAAGGGCTTCTTTGCATGACAAATTATAATTGCACTGGATGCACTACTGGTTCTGTGACATAAAAAGGGGAGGGGGGGAAATCATCAAACAGAGTTGAACCCTGGTGAAAAGCTAAGCCAGTACCCACGGAATCCACTAATTAATTACCATATAGATGCATGTATCTAATGTAATCAAGATAAAAATTAAAAAGAAAAAAGAACAGGGAAAAAAAAAAGTACCCCATTATTCACCACCACCACAGCTTCAATTACAGCTGGGAGAATCCTTCCCGTTAACGTATTCTCTGTGGCCTGGCTCACACCCAAAGAGATGCTTCTTGGGAAGAAGCTCAGAAGCCAAATTTGGCTTGAAAACTGAGACAAGGCACCTCTTTTGAAGTCGTCCCTCAAAAATCAAAACACACCCTCCCTCCACCCCCCCTCCCAAAAAAAAATAAATCCCCCAAATCACAGCTCTCCCCTTTTGAAGATTACGATTATTCTCTAGAGTAGGACATTGAGAAACAGTGTTATCCTCCTATTTCTTCATTAAACTGGACCCAGCCAGCATTAATTCACTAACTTTTGCAATACTTCATACACTAGTGCCATGCATTATCAAGCTAAATTCCAAACTAAATTCACTTAACAAAACAGAAACAAACTTTTCTTACCTGATACTTTTTCTTCCTAACTCTGGATTCCCACTGCTGAAGATAACCTGTCAAGTTAAAGAATAGTCTTTTTTTTTTAACCTCCCACTCCTAACACGTTGAACATTACCACACATGAAAGAAAATGCAAGGAAAAACTTGTCTTATCTGTCAATGGTTACATGCCACTTCTGTTAGTCAGCCCTGTATGAGCTAGGGTAGACATTTCAAATAACAACAGGGGAGACAAACTATATTATAAGAAGAAAAGGAACACCAAGAACATGCCAGAAAAACTTGCCTTTTAAAACACAAAAGTAGCATGGGGTCCAGAGGCATGCAAGGGACCAGAAAACATTCCAGTTTTAAGTGCATTGTATACAGATTATACTTCATGTTATGACAATTTAGGTCAAAAACCAAAAAAAAAAAACATTCAGTGCGTTGGATTTTCCAACTATAACTATATCCAACAGCTTGAGATATGAATACCCACCTGAAACAGAGAAAAAGTCAACAAGCTATTGTGTTTGCATGACACCAGCACAAGAGCAGATACTTATTGGGCATTGTCATCACATACAAAATTTGGGGCACATTTGGGTTGCAACTGCAGCTTTCTAGAATAGTATTGCCTGAGTGAATTTGTTACTTAAAAGCCTATTCATAGAATTATAGAATGGCATGGGTTGGAAGGGACCTCAAGGATCATAGAGTTCCAACACACCTGCCACAGGCAGGGACACCAACCTCCAGGCCTGGATCTACACAAGGTTGCCCAGGGCCCCATCCAACCTGGCCTTGAACACTTCCAGGGACGGGGCATCCACCACCTCTCTGGGGAGCTGTTCCAGCACCTCACCACTCTCTCTGTAAAAAACTTCCCCCTAATATTCAATCTAAACCTTCCCTCCTTTAGCTTTAATCCATTCCCCCTTGTCCTGCCATTATCTGCCCTTCTAAAAAGTTGATTCCCCTCCTGTTTGTATGCTCCCTTCAGGTACTGGCAGGCTGCAATGAGGTCCCCCCGCAGCCTTCTATTCTCCAGGCTGAACAAGCCCAGCTCCCTCAGCCTCTCCTTGTAGGGCAGGTGCTCCAGCCCTCTAATCATCTTCGTGTCCCTCCTCTGAACCCTCTCCAACAGTTCTACATCCTTCTTGTATTGGGGGCCCCAGATCTGGACACAGAACTCCAGGTGGGGCCTCACGAGGGCAGAGTAGAGAGGGACAATCACCTCCCTGTCCCTGCTGGCCACCCCTCTTCTGATGGAGCCCAGGATACCATTGGCCTTCCTATTCCACCTAGGAGTAACAATAGTGAATGCACAGCAGTGTTTACCTGCATCCTCTATTTACTGGGAACCCTGTCACTCACGTGGTCTGGGTGGTCTGGAACACTGCTCAGGACTGCGCACCCTGTACTCTTGCTGGGTTATGCTTTCACACTTCTTAAAAAGGCATGGAATTTTGGATGTACCAAAGAGAAAGGAATAGAAACTTCCACAGTTCCTTATGGATTTTAAGAGCTGAGAGTTACATTAGCAATATACCTTTCACAGCTTATCAGTATAAATATGTTAACAAGCTTCCATTTAAAAATGAGTCATCCCATCCCACTGGAGTAAGAAAACCGAAGTCATCAGATCCCAGAGACTGCACAGGTTTCATTTACCTCTAAATCAGTGAATTAAACTACTTTAAGAGCAAGAAGGAATGAAAGCCCTTGCTGTTATTTAGCAGCTTTTGCCAAGTGTATTGCCAGCCCTAATCCAGAGGAAGCACGATCCCTTTTCCAGTTTTTTATTTATAATTTGGGCAAAATCCGACTCCTCTTTAGAAGTAAAATTGTACAGTGAATTTTAAGGCTAATTTAACTTTGTGTTATGACAGAAGTGTGGAAGAGCTCTGTTTCCCGTTGGCGAAACCATTAAACCAGGCAGCAAACTTTACAGTACAGAGAAGCTACAACACAGGTGTGCAAGAACAGCTGTAAATTCTAGGGTTTTCATATAAATATGAGACAAAAATGCTGAAATAGAGAACACAAAACAGAATCATTCAAGAGTGGGACTCTACAGTCCATTCCTATTTTCCATATGCATGTTACTTACCCAACTGCAGGTCTTTATTGCCTTTTCTCTCCCCAAAAGCAGAGACTAAGCAAACCCTTTGCTTGTATAATGCAGCAGACCCATGTAGGTTTACCTGGCATGCTCTCAGGTCACTCTTAGATAGCCCTTTAATTATTTGTCCCCACCTAATGCGTGACCTCAAATAAAACACCCTCAGAGAAGGAGTGTTGTGGAACTGATAGGCTATGAAGTGTTAAGGTTGGAAGTGACAGGATTTTAACTGTCCTTTTGTACCTGCTCCAGGTAGGGCTGTCTGGTGATACCACAAACGGCGGAGGTCACTGGAAGAGAGGGCTCATCACTAAGCTCCCGCTGCTCAAAGCGAACACATTGATCTCAAATTCCTGCCCCTGCATGGGAAGTACAGCGACTGCTACAGACTCAGGCAGCTCACGCCCATTCCTCTGTAAACACCAGCAAGGCAAGAGAACAGCTGTAGAGAAATAACACTAAAGAGTACAATCTGGGTACCTATATGACCAGGTACAATGGGAGAAGCCAGAGTGAATACCATAAAGAAAAATCACCACTTCTACTCCGTCAGAAGTTATTCGAGCCTTTAATGAACACTGCAGGTGAAGAGACAATTCCTCTCATCTTAAAAAAAAAACCCCACAGATCCCCAAGCTTTGACAGTCTTTCAAGCAGTCAAAAAATATGGGTGAGCTTTTGTGAAATGATAGAAAGGTACATATAAAATAGAAAATAAAATCCACCTCTACTGCCCCTTTATTAAGCAGCTAGTATTGAAGATTGTTAATGCTGAGACCAAATCCAGCAAACGAGGTCAAAAAGGCAGCAAAACTTGCAGGAACTTATCTCAATTAGTGAAGACGGGAGCCACTGAAGAACTATTAATGAGCCTGTTGAATGGAGAGCATGTTGATTAAATGCAGTGTGGGCAAAAACAAGCTGAGGCATGTTTTAAAAAAATAAGTAAGTCATGCTAGTCATTCTCACTGCCGAGTTGTAAATTAGCCAACTGCTCCCATAACAACATACTTTAACAATTCACACCTCCATACACAGGAGCTGTTTACAGAGGATGAGGTAACAAAAAAAATAAAAATTTGATAAATCCTTTAGGATATAAAGCATATGGTAAAAACTTCATATACACGTCTATTTGATTTAGTTTTAAGCTATTAAGACTAGAAAGGGGTTAGGAACTAACAGAGCTTGTAAAAAGGGACTATTAAAAAAAACCAGTGGAAAAAAGGGGTGGTAAGAGCATAGGAAGGCTCCTGGAACAGGAAACACTGGGAACATTTCAGAAAAATGAGTAAGGGGCATGAAAGAGCAATTGGAGTAATCAGTTTACTGAAAAGGAAAACCATTCCCATATATCATTTTTCCAAATACTACAAAGAGTCAGTGAGACTGAAAAGCAATTCACTCAAACCTGAAAATGCTCATACAACAAATAGTTGGCTTTAACATCATTGCCATACTCGGTACATGCTTAGATTTGCCTAAGAACTAGATATTAGAAAGCAAAACCCTACATTCTCTGCAGAATTCACTTCTGAAGTTTAAGCAGCAGCCCCGCTGTGAAGTCCTTCTGTAGGTAAGACTGTAAATGACTGGTATTTCTCACCAACTTCCTAAGGAAAGCTTCTATGATCTCAGGAGACAGTCATGGTTCAGGTGCTCTTCAGGATAACACATGACTCTTCTGGACTGCTGGGAGTCACTGCTTTCCTTCATTAAGCTGGACTGAGCAGAAGGGTAACTGCCCGATTCTTTTGTTAACACATGTACAGCAAAACAGAGTTGTTGGTTCAAATACAGCTGCCAATGCAGATTCCCTTACAGACATGAGATTCCAAGAGCGCTGGGGAAATCGTATGCACACCCAACTTCAAGAATTGTACCCACCTCTGGCTGTGAGCAAGAGGGCAGAGGTACCACTGCGGTCTCCTGGCAGTGGCACGGCTGGTACCAAGGCAAGTTAGACAGCTCTGGGGGGGGCTGGGCTCCCACTGCATTCCTGCACAGAGGCAGATGTACTACCCCAGCAGGAATACAGACCAGATGTCTCAGTGGCCAAAAGGTACCGGGGAACAGCTCCATCCTGCAGTTTTCATTACAGCTAGGAACGGACTTGTCACAGAAACAAGCAACAGGGAGCTCATGGGACTCTGCACTCACAGACGCTTTCTTTTTAGGCCACAAAATTCCAAGACAAATGAATTCATTATTCACTCTATTTCACCTTGCTAAAGCAACACCAGGACTACCACCCAAGGATAAATCCAGTACTCCATCATGACATAATACCTTTTTTATTACAATATCCAAAAAACTGAGTATGCAAGATTTTTGAGATCTCACGATCCCTTCTTCAATCTCAGGAATGTGCCATCTAAAGACTGTATATTTAAACCATAAAGGAGTTTAAATGTAAAGAAAAGAGAAAAATGCATTTTCTTCATAAACATTCTGTGTGTCTCTTCCTACCAACCACGCCATCCTCTGTAAAACCCGAAGATTCCTTTCTGTAAAGCAAATATATATATAGTGTTGGTAGCCCGCCCCACCCCATCCCAAGATCAGTTTTTATTAATCTTCTGTATTAGTGTCAACAATCAGCTACAGATACATATTACTTTGAGAATTAAATACATAATTGTTTAATTCAAACAAGCAGAAGGGCAAGAGGAAAAAGCATTACGTGGATGGCACATTTGGTTGTAGATTACCAAAACATTCAGCCTTTACAATTCAACGATTCTTTCTCTAGTAATCAACTTTCAAATAAAATTTCTCTTTGTTGCAATTACAGACCAAAATACACTAGATAGTTTTCTTTAACTACAATCTTACCATAGTAGTTTAAGAAGTACTATTACAAAATGCTTTTAATTAGTGTACTCTTTACAAAGAGTCAGAGAGGCAATGTAATAGCAGAGTACAGTGTAAAGAGTGCTTCTAGGAACTAGGAGGTTTTGTAATATACTACTCGGTAAGCGATATAGCTACAGAACTCACAGCCACGACTGTTATGCCTACTCTCACTTAAGTAGCTGCAGCTTCAGTGCATTCAAACTGTGCCCAATGTCTCTGAACGGAGAGTTCTGCCTGCGTGAGCCATCTGAACAGATTTAACACTGGTTTGAATTGAAAACGCCCCTCCTTGATCTGAGCTAACTATGTAAACGTACACAGGAGAGGGGAGTTTTGAACTCAGCCGGGAAGGTGAGTGCTCGCCACGGCCACCCAAGGGAAAACTCTCAACCTGAAGAGAGGTGGTCGGAGATTAACAGAACACAAGAAGAGGCAAACAAACAAAAAAGAAAAACCAACCCCACCCCCCCAAAAACAAAAACACAATCCCCCCCCCAAAAAAGGACAAACAGCAACCGACAGAGCAAACACTTTAGAAAGAGCCTATTCCTTAAGCCTGCTTCAGATATTGCTCTGCTCTATAAAAGTGAATTTAGGACCTAAGGCTTGTAAGTTATAGGAGGCCCAGGTGGCCAAGTCCATTTTCAACGTCACTGAAGTGCTTTCACAAGATATAGCTTTTCCCCGTGTTCACTGGTGAAGATGGGAGCCTTTTTGTAGTGTTCCACCAACTCATCCATAGTATTAAAGCGACGCTGCCCAATACAATAGACATTGTCCACAAGCTGCACCTTGAAATGTTTGTTCTTCCCCGACGCCTTTAGAGATACTGAGAAGTCACTGGGCTGTTGAGAATTCAAAAAGAAAAAAAAAAAAAGAAGAATTACATAAAAATGAACAAAGGGAAGGCATAATTTTGTGATATCAGGAACAAACTGTGTGATACAGTTGATGGTAATTCATGTTAGTCTTTTGTTCCACAGCTCGGGGCTTTAGCTACTTAAGAAACCCAATAGTCTATTATTCAATAAATAATTGCCATCATTGTTAACGTGCACAGTTAAGTCAGTTAAGTGAAAGCTCCCCAGATGCACAGTCTAAAGTTGCCAATTACATGACTAAATTGCAAATATTATCTTAGTCACTCAATCCAGAAGCACGAGAATGCCGAGGAGAAGGGGAAAAGCTTCCATCATGCGTGGTCTCCTGGCCAAAGAGCCCTGGAGAAAGCAATTCCTGGAGTACTGCTAGGGTGAGAGGAAGAAAATTCCCCACGTCACCGCTCTGAGAGCCGTGACCGCTAGAGGGCTGTTCCTGCTCTGCAGTGCGAAGGCCTCACAGAGACACAGAAATCACAAGGCTGGAACAGAACTCGAACTGTTCCCGTCCTATGCTAAACCATATCCCCCCTAAGTACCTCATCTACCCTTTTTTTAAACACACCCAGGGATGGTGACTCAACCCCCTCCCTGGGCAGCCTGTCCCAGGCCCTGACAACTCTTTCAGTGAAAGATTTTTTCCTGACATCTCATCCGAGCCTGCCCTGGCACAGCTTTGTGCCATTTCCCCTTGTCCTGTCTCCTGTCACCTGGCTGAAGAGACCATCGCCCAACCTCTCTACAACCTCCCTTCAGGTAGTTGTAGACGGTGATAAAGTCCCCCCTCAGCTTCCTCTTCTCCAGGCTCAACATCCCCAGTTCTCTCACCTCCTCCACGTAAGATTTGCCCTCCAATCCCTTCACCAGCCTGGCTGCCCTTCTCCGGACTCACTCCAGGACCTCAACGTCCTTCTTATGGTGAGGAGCCCAGAACCGGACACAGCAGTCGACATGCTGCCTCACCAATGCTGAGTACAGGGGCACAGTCACCTCCCAAGACCTAATGGCCACACCATTTCAGATAAAAGCCAGCTAGCTTTTATCTGGGCACACTGCTGGCTCATATGGCCAGGAAGGCCAAAACACATCCACCTTTCCCTTCCCTTACCACATACATGGAGAATAATTTCTCCTATGAATACACGTTTTTTGGTAAAAGATGACAAAGCTAGAATAAAAACCCAGAACAGATCTCACCATCACAGCACTGTCCACAAAATACAGCATTTCAGCACCTAATTGATTTGTTCAGGACAGAACTATTTCATGCAATACATCTGCATCTTGACAACTGGTTGCTTGAACAAAGAGAGCACCGTCACCCAAACAGCCAGGATGAGACCACACTGCTGTCTGCACCACAGGCTGCTGTAGGGGGGTAAAAAGGACACAGTGCCCCTCACTCCTGTCTGAGCTCCATCTCCAGCCATGAATCAATGGGAGCACGGACTTTGCCCCACTGGGTGTTGCCAGCCAGAAGGGAAAGAGAAGAATGAAGAACAAAAAGAACAAACCAGAGTCTGTAGCAAGCTCTTAATGGAGATAAGTAACACCTGATGTGACTTTGAAGGTCCTCCTACAGGGTCTTTGCCCAGTGAAGGTACAGCTTCAGGCAGAAACCACGCCAAATTCAGGTGCGACCTTCCTGCAGTCCTTCCCTTGGTCCTCCCCCACACCATGCTGCTGCTTTGGTCTGGCCAGGGCTGTGAACCTGAGCTCATCCAGGCTCATCAGTGTGGGCAGCAGGTCAAGGGAGGTTCTCCTACCCCTCTACTGTGAGGGTGGCAGAGCGCTGGCAGGGCTGCCCAGAGAGGTTGTGGAGTCTCCATCTCTGGAAACGTTCAAAACCCAGCTGGACACTGTCCTGTGTAACCTGCTCTAGGTGACTCTGCTCTAACAGGGGGGCTGGGCTAGATGATCTCGAGAGGGTCCTTCCAACCCCTACCCTTCTGTGATACAAAACCCACACAGGACTGCTGGTTCACAGTATTACCTTATATAAAACCCTGAGCACAGCTGTGGCACAGTAGAGAACCAAGTGGGGGCAAGCAGAAGCCCTCCGATGTTGATGCTGTCACCAGACTTCAGTTCATGAAACCACAGCCTCCAGAGTCCTCTACACTGTGTTTGGGGCACCAGGTACACACTTAAGTACGTACACAAGTAAGCTGAAGGACAGCCTTTTCTCAGGCACGTTGTCTTTTTTTCTTGCAGAGGTGTCTCTGACCCCCACACCCCCCACATTCAGCCTATCCCAAAATATCATCCCTTGTATCTCCTTCTCACCCGTTTTAGTCCCAATGCTTTCTCTGCCTTCCCTTCCTACTCCATTCACCCCACCCTGAGCAAACAAGGTTCCTGTCATGCCTGGTGACCTGGCTGTGGCTCAACTCCCCAGGCTTGCACCTTGGCTTTGGGCAGCAGCTCTTCCGTCCTGCATGGCTTAAACCAGCAGATTAACTCCCCATGTATCCAGATTAACTCCCTTCTAACTCAAACTACTACATTCCAGATCAACAAGTGCTGTTTCTTTAAAAATTATTTTATGTAGCATCCACAAGAGAATTACTTCTTCCATCTATAGCCTGGTGCCACCAGGCTTTGCTGGGTCAGGGCAGGCTCTGGCCAGAAAGCAGCTTCAGGCACAGAGCTGCAACAAAGCCAATGGCTCAAAAGACACGCAGCACTCACCATGACTGCCAAGAGGAGAGGGCTAGGGAAGGCGGGGAAGGAGATGGAAAGAAATGTCTCATAGCATATCTTTGGGGTTCCCAGTGCTCCACCCAAGACACGTTTCATGTTCTGTCATCTATCCCCAGCTCCAAGTTTGGAAACTGGTGTTTTAAGCCAGCTAGCTCTGAGGTGAAAGCCCTGCCTCGGAGCGTAACAAGACAAGGCAGCACAGAGCTCACACCAAGACTGACCCATCGGGGTTAAAGCTAACCCAGCTGTGGCTGAGAGCCTGAATGCAGTGTGGAAAAACCCTCTGGCAGCCACAGGCACACAGGCCTGGGACCTGTTGCAATGCTGATGCCCATAGCCCTTAGCAGCAACCACAAAATGGTAACGAAGCACAGGCCTGCACAATGAAAGCTCTGCAGAAACTCTGGAACCCTGGGATCGTGGAGGAGAAACTTGGGGTTCTGGGCAGCGCGCTGATCGCTCTGCTTCAAACTCAGGCTACCAGGCACGTCCATGGGATCTCCTCGAGGACATCACTGAGGGGAGCACACACAGACTAGCTTCTTAGGGTTGAAAAAAACAAGACCAAGCCTTCTGACTAAGTTCTGCTTTCCATGGGCAATGCCTACGCCAAACGAAAACCAGCAACCAAAGGGCCCTCATTTAAAATAGACCTTACAAATGGGAAGTTCATAATCTGAACCGCACACTTCTTTTTTTTTTTGGCTGTTTTAGGAACAGGAAAAGTTGTTATGACAAAGGTTTAGAAGTTAAATAATCACTTAGCACTTGACAAAGTTTTGTTTTCTGAACAAGCTCAGTTGTTTTCAGCATATCAAAACCACGAGTTTTCAAAGCTCCTCAAAACTGTTCAGAATAGCTCATCCTTTCTGGTCCAAAGATGATAAATGACACACAAAGAGGTTCCAGAACAGGTCTTAGACCTCTGGTCTGCTGTACTATGTCTGAGGCACTGGCCAGATTTCGGTTTCTGTGAGGTGCTCTCCACAATATATTAAATACTTTTCATGGAATGTGTTAGGGTGGAAGGGACCTTTAAAAGCTACAGTCCAACCCCCCTGCAGTGAGCAGGGACACCTTTAACTAGATCAGGTCACTCAGGGCCCCATCAAGCCTGACCCTGAATGTCTCCAGGGGTGAGGGCCTCCACTACGTCTCTGGGCAACCTGTTCCAGTGATCTGCCACCCTCATATTGAAGAATTTCTTCCTAATATCCAAGCCAAATCTCTCTTTGAGTTTAAAACCATTACCCCTTGGTCCTATTGCTACATGCCCTGTGAACAGTTCTTTCCCAGCTTTCCTATAGGCACCTTTCAGGTATTGGAAGGCTGCTATAAGGTCCTGCCCCAGAACCTTCTCTTCTCCAAGCTGAACAAGCCCAACTCTCTCAGCCTGTCTTCACAGGATCGGTGCTGCAGCCCTTTGATCATTTTTGTGGCCCTCCTCTGGACAGGCTCCAACAGGTCCTTTTCCTGCCATTATAATTTTAACTTCAACGAATAAACATTCTCCTGAACTATTGCCTGTTTGTATCAGCCTTGGAGCTGCAAATTATACTGATGCATAAATAGAAGACATTATTATTGCTTATTTTCTCCAGATTATACGTTACAAAGTTTATTCTTTTTGTGATCTGATTTCATCAAAAGCAAAGCGGAAAGGCTGATCTAACCCTTTTGAGAGCCATCTTCCGGTGCAGAGAGATGGAAGAGGTTGAACAGCTGTTGCAAAAATCCTGAAACCCTCTGTTGGCCTCAGCGTAGCAACTTTTACAGGATACAAAAGAGCAAACAGCAAAAGCAACTGGTCTTGCATTTGGTTTTATTTTAGTTCTTTCCTACTCTATCAGACATGCAATACAGTTAAAAAAAGACTATTAAAAAAAAAACCCAAAACAAACCAAAAATCCTTTAGATAAACTGCTGCTCTTTCTTAACATTCCCATTCAAAGTATGCTGGTTCAATGCAGCTTGATTTGATTCCCTGCTGTCCTCCTTGGATTTGCTCCAAGTCTGTTTATTTTATTTACTCTTAAAGCTAGTTTGTTTCAACTGCTGGCCAATTTTTCTCCCATCTCCCCCTTACATTTAATTGCCACATTTGGATGTCTGCACACTAACTTTTCCAGGAATAAAAACCTCATATACACCAAATAAGGGCGCATCAGAAGTGAGCTTTAATCCCTGAAATCTACAGAGGATCCAATGACTGCAACAGAATTACAGAGCACAGCCTCACAGCAGGGAATCTGTGAATATTTCTGTACCATTGTAATTGGGGAGACCTACACCTGGAGTTAAATAAACTCCTACACCAGAAAATGGAAGATTAGCTGTGATACACTGCAGCTCTTCAGCCCAGGTATAGCATTTCTCTGAATTGTTTCAAATTCCTTTAGTTTAAATCCCACTTATGACTAAGATGACCATGGGCTAGGGGGTGACTGCAGCATGTGGAAGACAACAGGCAAGATGATGTTGCCTAAATTTTACATCTTTAGTCAGGAACTTCACTTTTTTTTCCCCCAAGAATATGGAAAACTTTGTCATGAAAACAAGTTATAAAGCAATATAAGGGAAAATACAGGAAACTGGGAAAGTTCCCTTTTTACAATCTCCATATGAAAATGGAAGACAACAATTCTATGAGAAATGGCAATGTTTGGGTAAATAACCCTCTCTGAAAGCCTTTGACTGATCCTGTAACTTGGGTTGGGTTTTTGTTTTTTTCTTTCCATCCAGTTCCACCTCATATTTCGACTATTTTAGACCCTTCGAGCTCACATCTGTGAGCCTGCTCTGGAGCTCCTCATCTCCTTCCATTTCTGTGTCCAGGTTTTCCTCTCACTCCTCCTCCCACTCAAGTCATCCATCAAAAAAAAATTTTAAAAATCAAGTCATAGCTCAAAGGTCTAAGGTCAGCCTGGAGAGAACCACCTGGGAGGGTTAAAAATTCCTTTATCTACTTTTTCCACTGCATTTGCATACGTAAAAATACCCTTCCTCTCTATGCAACATTTGCCATGTTCCAAAACTGGCGTTACACAGGTCAGAAACATGACTTAGCTCCATCAAACTTCAAATACAGCTCTAACAGGATTTCTGTTCTTCCCTTTAAAATATACCACTGGGGTGCTTCCTTAAGCCTGTTTTCAAAGATAGACTTTTTTCTCCTCTCCACTGCACTCATCAGTCACAGCACGTCATAGAACATGACAAATGCTTTAGGTTTTGAACAGATGCCACATTTCATTGCTTCTACCCAACACTTGCAGGATTAAAACCCCAGGAAAGTATGGCACACCCTGAATGCTACAGAATTAGCACCTCTCAACCTGTGCCTCCTCCTTCTGCTGTCACTACTGCTGGAAAAAAAGTACAGAAACGAAATGCTATCTCAATGGAAAAAAATCCAGCCTCCTCTACAATCCTCAGGATGATGTTAATACATCTACAATAGTCGGTATCATCTTACTACAATACCCTGCAGCCCTCTTTCAGGCTCAGTTACTATAATTTGATGGCTATGACACTATTGGCAGAAGGTTGCCATTACCTCCTAGTGAATAATTGCTCCTAGAATGGTCCAAAAAACTGCATAGCTCATTCTTGCTAACAAACAGACCTGGTTTGAGAAAATACAACATTTTCTCTGCTTCACGTGAAGCTATTATTATCACACAAAGCAGTGGTGCTTGTCTAATCACCAGTATCTAAACACCAGTTTCATACCCACTCACAGTGGAGTGCAAGGGGGCTGCAAGTCCTGACAGAAGCTTCCTTCCAAGACTAAGGGCGCCTGCAGCAGAGGATCTGCTCAGACACTAGAGCTGTGGTGTGGGTTGCCCTCCCTCATCACCAGCCACAACTCAGTTCCCGCTTCCTGTTAGCTCAGTGCTAGCAAGCACACCTAGTTACCAAGGTGAATCTGAACAAAACCCTCTCTTCTTTCCAAATTTGCTGCTCTCCTCAGCGGAGCCTTGGATTTTCAAACCATGATCACTTACTCAACCCAAGCTAACAGTGTTGGCTGGGGCATGTTTTGCCTCGTGCTAGGTACTACACAGAGAGAACAAAATTCTGACTGCTGGAGAGCCTGGAACTCAGGAAAGGCTAAGAAGTGGCTGTACAGAGGCTGCACAGATTAAATCAGCATTATTTGTTCCGGAGTGGTACTTAAATGAGACAATAAACTTCTGTTTTTATCAACTGAGCAGCCTGCAACAGAACGAAATACCGTTTGATTTGTTCTAACTGGGTGTGTTCCAGTTCGGTCTCCTCCTTTACATCCCCAAAACTAAGGTGACATTATCTGGGTGTAACAGAGTTGGCAAAAATGTTATCAGTAGGTAACTGGGCCCGTTACATAAACTATGGGCTTAAATGGTTCAAGCAAGTTTATGGTTCTAATAATAGTATTTCGTAATTAATGAAGATAATCAGGCTCCTAGCTACAAGAGAGAGTTCACCTCAGGATATTCTCCTCTATGGCAGCGTCCCTCAGATCTAAGTTAAATCTAGGGAAACATTGCAGAATCTCACATCTACTAACATCTGTAATGGAAAAACATGACAGGCTCATCAAGTTGATGATACAGAATAATAAAGCCGGCATCAAAACAATGTGAGCTTTTCATAGCTTAGTAGCAAAACTCAGAGATCTAAGGAAATCTTTTACACAGACAACTTTTCCTAACTATGGGGATGGAAGGCTACAGAAATCCCTGAAATAGGTCCAAAATCAGGCACAGGATTAGCAGGATGACTCACAGTTTTATCTGTGGGGCCTTTTTAGAAAGGAACAACCTCTGCATCCACAGCTTTAATAGGTGAGTTCAAAATACAATATAAAGGCAAGTGCTGGCCTGGTGGGAAGATGAGCAGAGTGGA
The DNA here is from genome assembly GCA_022605575.1 of Laterallus jamaicensis coturniculus. Taxonomy (NCBI): domain Eukaryota; kingdom Metazoa; phylum Chordata; class Aves; order Gruiformes; family Rallidae; genus Laterallus; species Laterallus jamaicensis. The sequence continues at coordinate 7,375,199 of JAKCOX010000023.1, read as the reverse complement.
GAGCTGATGACTTCTCCCTGCTCAGTCTGGTCTCTCTCATCAACATTTTTCCCTCTGATTGTGCAGACACTCCTGGTGACTTCCTGCCACAGCATGAACAGGCTCTGTAGTCAGGCATGTGAAGTATGGCCACCGTCAAGAATTTAAGAGTTATTTCTACAATCTTTCTTTGTTCCATACATAGTAAGCTCGAAATAGATCCTTTCCAATCTTTTCCACAATGCTGTCAAGAATATCCATTAGATTATTATATCACTCCTGGCATTTTAGCAAAACCAGAAAGCAACAAACCAACAAACCAGCAATCCCCAATGCTTTTATAATTCACCTAAGTTATATGATGGTGTGATATATAAAGATTAGGACAGACAAAAGATTGAGATGTAGTAAAAATATTTCTCTCAACCTAATAAAAACTAAAACTCACAAGTAGTACTAAGACAAAGGATGCATCTAAGTGTGTAACTACAGTTTTTCTCACTGCTGAAAAAAACCCCAAATACAGGATCTGCACGAGAGGATCAAGAATAGAAAAAGAAAATAGTTGATCAGCACATTTTTGTGTGTGTGTGTGTGTGTGTGTGTGTGCAAAACTCCTTGTTGAAACATGAACTGAGTAAGTTTTCTGTGATTCTGGTGTAGATGCAACCTGAAGACCACAATCAGAATGAATCTTTTTGTGCTCCACAAGCAACAACTTCCCAAGGGCAATGTAGGCAGCAAATGTGGAACAGCTTTAAATACAAGTGAGTTTAGTGTTACAATGTCATTTTAAATTAAAAGGTTACTGTGTCCTTTCAGGGAAATTTGTTTACTCCAGAGGTAGAGTTAAGAAAGGAGCCGGTGGTCACTGTGACATGGTGTGCACAGAGGAACGGCTGTGCATCTTTGCATTTTCATTTTCAAACTGTCTTTCTGGCACCTTCCCAAAAGACAGGAAAAAATTGATAGCTGCTGTTTTAGAGTAACTCAAAACGCAGCATCCAGATCTGAAAGTGAGCTTCTACCTGCTAGACGGACACACCAAGGGTACAACGCATCCAGTACACCTGCCTGTCCCCGTCAGGGTGCTCCCTGGAAGAGACAGCTGAACTACTGTAATTTAATGATTACCAGAATCCTCTAGTGGCTTTCTACTGTTTAGAAGACTCAATATGCCCCACCTCAGTCTCTTCTTCTGCTGACTAAACCAACTTGATTCCTCTCAGCCTCTGTAAGTCAGTCATGTTTTCTAAATTTCTATTTGTCTTCCTGTCCTCCTCTGGTTTATTTTAATCTCTATTTTTTCTTCCCATTCTCTGTTTTATTTGCTTTTGCCTTCATTTAGGGTAAATTTAAATTTGAACTTTCAGAATTACAATGATTGCTAATCAACATTACTCATATCCCTCTGATGTGTCATCAAGGCTCAATTCCCAAAGCATTACAAAGCTGCCGACTTGACCCCCTGTCACGTATCACAATCACAACAACTAGATACAGTAACTCTACCTTATTGCTACCAAAATGATGTAAATAAAGCGGAAATACATTAAAATCGGATTTTAACCAATAGCTTAAGGAACCTACATTCCGATTCAATTAAAGGTAGAACAAAACTGAGCAATGCAAAGATCCCATTTGAAATTAGCTTTAAAACCAAACTGATGACTGAATTTGGAATTCAGAAGAATTATTCCCCTTGTAGCACTGTAAATTTGAGGAGGACTGCACATGAGATACACAAGAATAGTCAAACCAAAGCCTGAAATGCTTATTTGCTCCTCTGCTAATTAAGAAGCCTTGGATAATACAGTGCACAGCTGTTAAGTTTCAGTGTAAATGTCACTGCCTTTCAGCAACAGACTGACTTTCACGAGCAGTAAGCATATCGGTCGGTACCGCTGAAGGATTGCTTCCTTCTTTAAGGGCGAAAAGGCCTTTACTTCAGCTAGGGAAGCTATTAACTGTCACGCTTGCTAACCCGAGCATCGGGTATTACAAAAGCCTGCCGGGCTGAGTACCACTTACCGAAGATTCACTATCTCTAACAAGGAAGTCTCCTTCCACTCCCCTTTCGTTGAGGGCACATTCTGCTTGGTGCCGGGTAACATTCCCGTAATACCACTCTCTTCCAGCAAACCGTCCGGTAGAAGATGGTCCCGTGTAGCTTATCTGAGGTGGATGAGAAGTGTTAATGGTAGGACCATCGCTAATGATTACTACATAGTTTTTAGGAACGAGACCAATTTGCCCTCTGGAATTTTTACATTTCCACCATTCTGGGTCATTTTCTGGCTTTTCAATGACTTCCATTGTTTCGCCTTTCTCAAAATTGAGCTCTTCTTCTGTGACGGAACTGAATGGATACAGTGTCTGAACAACGTGGAGTACTTTGGTGCCCTGGCCATTACTCATGGAAGCGCCTTTCCTTAAGCTGAGGAAGCTGGGTGAATCTGCAGTCGCCTCCTCAACCTCCTCTACCACATAGTTCGAAGGAAACCAGCCGATCTGTCCATTGTAGCTACCTCTCCACCAGCCGTCACTGCACTTCTCCATGACAATCACCCGGGATCCCTTAACGAGGGACAGCTCATCCTCCCTCTCTGCCACATAGGCAAATTTCACATAGGCTGGAATGTTGAGATCGTAAATCCGGTCGGCGCTGCTGCCGTTGGACGGGTACTCTGCATCCGTGCTAGGGGTGGGTGAGGCATCTCTCGCGCTTGTCTTTCGTTTGGTTTTCCCCAAACCTGTCAAAGAGAGAAACGCACAGTGATCACTCGGAATGCTTGTCCTCAGACTGCAAACGCTGCTCCTCTGTCACTTTAGCAACAGAGATCTCAGGAAACACTAACACTGTTAAGAGATAATCTTTAACATCCAGTTGATGCACCATTAGGTAAGGAACAATTTGTGTTTTAATGGCTCTCTCCTTCTCAGAAGTACCAGAGTTTTAACACACTTAAAAACATCGGTTTCTTCACTAGGAGAACAGCTAATAACTGGAACAGTTGCACAGCTTGCTGTTAGGTATCTTAAATATCCAGCAAAGTTATCGCACCCTTTCATTTTAGTGATGATTAATTTGGCTCAAGCAAAACATGAAAGCAAATCTACAAAAATAAACTAGCAGAGCAATAAAAGCTTAAGCTTCTCTGCAGATTACATTTTGCTCTCTTCATTCTTCAATCAGACCCCAGTCAGCTCCAGCTGCAACTCTGTCCGACTGCAAGCCCCCTTTTGAAACCCCACACCTCTTTCATCTGCGTTTTGTCACGTACTATAAAAGCCTAAACCCTGATGGTGAGGAACACCACTTGCATACGTACCCCTATATAATCTACAAATTCTGATGCACTGTCGTGGCTTCAATTATAGCACGAAATACGAGGTGCAGAAGCAACAAGAATAACATTAAATACATCACTTGTTTTCTCAGTGAGAGAAACCGTGCTAACATTGGTTAAAATATGGGTGAAAAGCTGCACAACACACTCCCTGTACTTTTCCAACTTTTGCAGCAAGGGTTACTTCAGCTTATATATAAACAGAAAGATAAAAGGAACAAGCAGCCCTCGCTTGTGAAACTCACTTATAAAAGTTCTGAAGAGAAAGCAAAAAGATGAAGTCTCAGTGCAAAACCAAGCAATACCCAAAATATAACGCAGAGGACAGAAAGCAAAAAGCAATACAGAAAGAGAAGCTTTGGTACCTTTCTCCATCCTCCTGGAGCCTTGCTGACAGGTGAGATATTCACTTGATCAGCATGTACTCACTATGTCTCATGTCAGAGTGAAGGGGTGGAGGGTATAAAATGAAATAGGACCTTGCTTTTGTTTCTTTGAATAATCTGAGAGAAGACACACACTATTTCATTTTTACAATTCAGGACTATTTAATCTGACCACTCCACTCCTGAAAACCGTGTTCACTTTTAAAATATATATACATGTGTGTGTATACATACATATATAATGAATATCTTCATCAAAACTGTCTATTCAGTGCAAAACTATGTGGCTTGTTCCACAGGGTTAGCTGTGAACTACCTTGTCACAGGGTACAGCACAAATGCACACACAACCACACAAGGTTTACTAACCAGAAGGGTTAAATACATTTAATTAATACAGCCTTAAGTCCTCAGAAGATGGCAGAAAATTCTGGTGATCCTAAAGTGTTTCCTGACCTTCCCCAGCAGCTCCTTGCTTCCTGCTGGAGCCTGCTTACATCCTAGTGTCACTCTAACTACAACACTTCAGCCGAGAGCCGGCGGCTGCACTTTCAGGCAAGATGAGGGAAACCAGCTTATTGTACCGGGGGAGACAATGGCAGGAAGAGAGTGTCCAAGCAAGCGCCCATCAGAAGGTGACCCAGGCTCCCATCTCTGCCAAGACTGGAAATTTTCGTCAGTTTAGAGATCGTTTTCAACCAAAAAGATAAGGATGCATCCAAAGGAAGGGGCATTAAATTAGGGAGATATAAACAAAAACACCTGAAGGGTTGCTCTGTTAGGAAAGGGGGGAAATTACTTGTTATAACTACACGGAAAACAGGCAACTGTATTTCAATAGATTCACTCGACACAAAGCCCTGCACTGAGCTTGACCCTTCCAGATGAAAAGCTTAGGTTTTGATGTGCTTTGTAATGGAGATATGCAGCACTACTTCTTGGAAATACAGCAAAAGACCTAATAAAATAAAAACAGCCCAGCAGATGATGAAGAAGGTAGCCAGGAAAAAACTAGTTGAAAAGCAAAGAACAGAGATAACTTTGAGATATGGGGATGTAGTGGGATAACAGAATGCCAAAACTGTAAGTATCTAGAAAAAAAAAAGACTGTTGATAAACAGGTGAAAACAAACTTCTCCAAAAAAAATTTTGGAAGTCTGATAAAGGCATCTAAACAATTAGCAAAAGGTTATCACCCAAGCACTTTCTTTCACTAGGAGTTTCATAAGTTAAATCTTTTTCCACAAGCCTTCCAGTGCTGCGTCTGACATTTTAAATGTTCCTTTCTATCCTCCCCATTCAACACAAAGTATAACAACATAGGGAAAAAAATAGTCAGAAACTTCACTTTTTTTCTTTATCAATTAAGAGCTTTTCAGTTTAAGCTTAACATTTAATGTGACCAAAATGTAAAGGCTGACAACATGGCAATGATTAGCTTTCTGCAATAGCAGCAATGTAAACCAAACACCATGTTTCCAGCTCATTTGACCAAGGTATCTAACTCTGCAGAGACCCATCTGCAACTAAGCACAGCAAAGGACATGCACAACGTTATCTAACACTCATTTTTTCTGTGAGGTTACAACACTCATAACTGCATCTGTGACAGAAGAGGAAACAAGTTGTTCCATGAGCAGAACGAAGGAAATCTGTTCCTGTTTTTCTCCTTACTGCTCCTGCTGCACTACTCTTCCTCTGCCTCCTCCATGTCCCACAGGATCCACAATAAGCCCCCTTACCATATGACTGCCTTTGTGTCCCCAGGTCCTTCTTGTGCCTCCAGCTCTCCACTGCAATCTCCAAACCGCCCTCGAAGTTAACTCCATCTCCCCAGGTGTTGCTCTCCATGCTTTTTTTGGGCTGGCCAGCGGAGCACGGTGCCCAGCACCTGGCTGCCTTTTCAGCCCTGCCTGGACTGAGCAAAGAGCTGGGATTGCTCTGGCTTCTCCTCCAGTGAGGGACACCAGCAATGGTCCTCACAAGCACAAAATTGGAGAAAACTAGTTAAGTTTAAGCAAACTTGACAGACTGGCAGAGATAAAGTTGGCTGAGTTATCATGGGTGGACAGATGGATGGACGATGACAGCTGACTCTGACAGCATGACTAGTGTAAGCTTCATTTCCTTAGGAAACAAGTCTAAAAATATAATTCAGTAGGATGGCTGGTCATAGCTGAGCAAGAATAAAGTCAGGATTATAAACTTGGATGCATCTATGATAAAAATCACAACTCCATTTAAAAAAAAGTACAGTCTACGTTAAGTCATTTCTGGAAGCGTAAACACTACCACTACTTGCTAACAGAAGTGTTCACTTACTACTACTTGTAAAGGTATCCCCATTCTTGCATCTGAATGGAATGAGACCAGTGTAAGGAATTTAATGGAAAACAAAGCATTCAAGCACTTTAGGAGTCACATTTGGAAACGTGATTGCAGTCATAATTTTGGCATTTTTATTGTCTTTGTTTTCATTAAAACTTATCTAAATTAAATACAACTGTATTTTCCCATCCTGACTCACCGGCTAAACTTACTCTGAAGTCATAAACCTTCATAATACAACTAGTTGTTATAAGGAGAAACCTAAAGCAATGGATTAGCTTTCAAGTGAGGGGAAAAGGGTAGGAGCAAAAGCATTGCAAATCATCAGAAAGATTCTTCTATGTTATGGGGTCTTGCAGGAATTGGCACTGTTCACAGTCTACAGCTGACCACACTCAACTAGTTCATTCTTGTAAACAAGTTGCCAAGTGATGTGAGTAGGTTTAATTTTATAAGTGTATATATTGCTAGGATAAAATAAAAACACAACAAAAAAAACCCCAACAAAAAAAATGGTTAGTGTCATTTCCAGAGAAGGGATCGACTGAAAATCCTCCTCTCTGCAGTGCAAGAAATCCTCTGGCCCCAAGGTTACTCTTAGGGAGACTCAGAAACATGCCTCCTGCGTTACTTTGTGCCCTCTTCCTTTCCTCACGCAGTTGCAGGTCTAAAGAATAGTTTGTTTTGCAAGCAGCAAACTGAAGGAAGACCAGTTTCCTATGAATTTGTTTCCTGTCTCTTAAGTTCCCATTGTGTAAACCCCAGCTCTGCACCCTTTCGTTACCAGTATGTCCCTGTGACAGCCTTCTCACTGTAGCCATCTGTCCTCCAGCTCACACCTCCGCTGCCTTCTCCCTGCAGCACTCCCAGCCTATCCACCCCAGGCTCCTTAAAGTCCACTAAGAAAAGTCTTGAGCTCTCTCAAAGTGGTGAAATTTCGTTCTGGTCACCCCCCTTTGGCCTGATGCTGTGACAGTGCCAGTTCCCCATCTCCTGCCTATGACTTCTGCCATGCTGGCCACACTCCCAGCCCAAAGCTTGGCCACCCGTCAGACAGCACAGATGCCCCGACTGCCCAGCCTCCTCCTGCTAAACCGAGAGGAGCATTTCTCTCCTCTCCTGCCTTCAGTGCAGGCACTGAAACAAGGCTGCATAGCTACCATCTTTATAAAAAAACCAGTGCTTAGGATTAAAAAAAAAATTAATAATCTTTAAAGCTTCAAGTTTATATATTCTTTTCTAAACCTAACACTTGAATAGAAAGGATTTTTTTTGCCCCTAGTAAAGATCCCCATTCCATTTGCTATTCATGGTTTATATTACATACTACCTTTACTAGAAGCAGCCCATTTATGAAATGCTTATCTTTTCCTAATTTTAGGAAGGCTTGCTTGAAGAGTCTACCCAAGCTCCTAGGAGATGGTGTCCTTGCCTGAAACTGATGAGTGACCACATTTTGTATTTTTAAATATCTTTGCTCATCCCCAGAGGTGAAAGGGCAGATTCACTGATATGACTGCATAATTCATCTCTGCATGCTTATCTGCACTCACATTAATTTTATTAAGTTTTATTTAAGAATAGTATGCACTAAACTCCAAATATCTTTGCAGTCAAACTGTCTAGCAATCCCCTTTCAAAACAGTTCCCTAGACTTATTACATCTTGTATGTAGCTTAACTTTAAACAGGTAAATACAGCTGCATTTCTTTTCCAAAATTATTTTTACTATGATACCTCAGATTACTGACTTTGCCATTTTCCCTTCTTCTGTACATAAAAAAGGTCAATTTCTGAAAAACAGTAGAAAAGTGAAAGTAGTGTCATCTGAATTCTCCCACTCTATCTTGTCTAAAACCGCCTCTGATTTTAATGCATAACTCAGGAGCAAAAATATTTTCTGTAGCTTATCTGCACATCAAGTATATAAAAAAATACCCAAAAAAAGCCTTTCAGAAAAGAGGTGCAACACAAGAACACTGTACTGTTTTGAGAAATCATAAAGGCAATGCTAAACAAATTACAGAACAGAATTCCTCAACCCAGAACGCAATGAAAAAGACCATGCCACTAAATACGCGGTTTACAACTGCTTAAGAAGCCCCCACAACTTCTTATTAAAATATCATTAGCAACTAAACAAAGATTCTCCACCACAAGTGACCTTTAAACTATAAAAGCCAACAACAGAAGTGCAACTTTTTTTTACAACTGAGCTCTCAGAAACTGCTTCCTCTTTCAGGGACTGGGTTTCTACTAAATGGCATCCTTCAAAGACCCTGTATCACTTTTGGGGTGGCTAGTTTTCAGCCTAACCATACAGCTGGAAACATAACAAATGCTGCTCAGTAATGCTGTTCTCTCTCTCCCCATGGCAATCAGAAAAATCAGCTTCTTACATCTCTGCTTTTATTGCTGTATTTACATATCTTAATAGATTCTTCTTCACAACAAGACAGAACTGATTTTTGTATCATGTATTCAACCTTTTATGCCTGGAATTGGTTTTCCATCAGTTATTATGTATTATTACAAAGCTGTAAATCACCAAAAAATTAACTCAAGTACAATAAGGGTCATCAAAGAGATATCTTGAATTAATAGTACATCAGATACTGACAGCTACTTTCTTTCGTAATCTATTTATAAATACAACAAGCTATTTCTCATTTAAAAACCTAAATCATGCTGCATATCACCAAGTCAAAACTCACAACCTGAAACTGGTGCTTAAAAACTGACATACAACCACAAAAAAAGGTGGGTAGAACATGCTATATTTCTTTTTATCACTCAACTAATTTTTGCAGATGCTTTTATTGTTTAAATCCTCCATAAAACAAAGGCACGATGCCTCAAAAGGCAGGCAGAGCTAGCCAAGACCCTTGCCTTACCATCTCCTTGCTCCCTGCCACCCCCCATGGTGGCCAAACCAGCCCTGCTTTTCTCCAAAGGGACTTGCCCTGTGATGCATGGTTCTGTCAAAAGCTTACTAACAGGCGCGATTTAACCAGATGATGCAATGCCAAGCTGATTTTGATGAGTCAGCAGGAACACCGTGGTGCCCCTCAGCCCCCGGCTGCAGCGCTGGGGGCATCTCTCATCAGCGTTACGAATTACTCAGGAACTGCATTTTCTTGACGTTACTGGCCATTCATCTTTGAATGGAAAACCAGAGAACCAACCCAAAAGCACTCACTTGTAAAATTTTTGATACAAATGTTAATGCATCTCAATTTGCACACCCTCTTGGAATAAAATGCTTCCAAACATTACTACTTGCTTTATGCTTAAAATAAATGATCACAGAAACCACCACAACGAATGGCAGTACAGTGCATTTTTTTATGAAAATACTTTCATTTTAATCAGGTTGGGATTTTTTTAAAATAATGTTTTCCCCTTCAAAAATAAACCCAGTATAAACTCAACCTGAAAGAAGGCACTCAAGAGCCAAGAAATCTAATGGGACTGTAATCTATTAAGCCAGCTTCTATTAGACAGCCACAACATTCAAGCAAAACAGGTTTGAGGCTGATAAATTTAAGGAAGTCAAACAAAGGAGCAAGGAGAACTCCTGGTAGAAATACCTAGAGCAAGAGCTTGTTCAAATACTAAGTCATCTTTGAAAGAGTTAGAAAAAACATTTTAAAAATTATTTCCGTGTAGTGACTTAGATGAAAAGAAATCTGTTTCAGCTGAGAAGGAAACGTTTTAGTTCCTCCCAAATAAACCCCCAAATTTTACAGAATAGCTCTCTTAGTTCTAAAACATTTTGAGACAAAATAAGCAGAAATTGTCATTCTACTTACTAATCAAATGTTTTCTGTTAGATGCAGCAGAAACAAAAATGGATTTTGATAAGCCTACTTATTTAGAGGGAAAATTTGTTCAATGTTTTAGCCAATTTTTATTTAAGAAAATTAATTTTTGTTTTCCTTGTGCATTTTAATACAACTGCAATTCCATCCAGCTTCACATATATGCACTTAAAAAAATAATAATCCTGTTCTGATCACCAAATAGTTTATTCATTTCCTAATACTAAGGCTCTGAATTATATTGCATATTAATGCAATACTGTTTATGAATTTGCAAAGCATACAGAGTCTTTTTTTAAAAACAAAGTATTAAGAAAGATGTAATTAACTTTTCAGGAAAAGTCTTAATAACCAACACAAAGCAATGCAAATTAAGTTATTCATTCACTCAACACAGAGATAAACAAGTAACTTAACAACAGCTGGAATTTCCAAATCAGGCATTTATTTAGCTCTTGTTATTTATTATTATTATAATAACAACTTTAAATTTACTTCTGTAGTAGGAAGCTCAGCAGACTGAAGTTTCTTCTGTTACACAGAAAGAAAAACTGAACGTTTCTGCACATTTTGAGGCTGCAGCATCCCACCCCTTCTTCTCCCCCTCCACCTACACGTCCAGTTCACAAGCACATGTTCAAAAGCCAAGATCCATATGGGATAGTCAGAAGCCCCATCTCCATCAACAGCACTCTTTAAAGGACACTGCTATAAATTCCAGAAATGTTTTACTGCATTTGTGATGCAGAAATGAAGCCTTACAGCTCTATTAATGAATTTTTTAATATATTTTCTTTAAAAAGCTTGATATCCAGAAAAGCTGTACTAGAACAAATCAGAAAATGGAAACTCTTCTTTAAATGTCAAAGTAAAATTCTGACATTTCGACAACCTGCCTTTTTTATCACTACGTTTTTCAAATGCAGGAAAAAAACAGTGTCAAAGTTTCCTATAGATCAAACACTCTTTGGTATAGAAGCTTCCATAAAGAAATCAACTCAACCATATCAAAACCAACTACTGCATTAATTCTTGTAATTTGGAACATTGTAAGCTTGCCTATCTGCTATCAGGAAAGGGACATTCAAATTCCAGCACCAGACAATGAATTCCCTGTACCCAGAGCATTTTAGAGCAAGAGGTTGAAATGAAAGGTGTATTACAGGGACACATGCAGACAGTTTTCCAAAGATGTCAAACACAGGATCAGAAGCTTTCCATCAACCACCTTGTGTATGTTCTTACCCCACTGGAAAAGTGAAGTAGAGGAAATCTTACCAGGCAAACTTAAAGTGATCTTGGGATTTTATATCCTCTACGGAATAGGAAAATGGTGCGCTCAGTCTCAAATAGAAGGCAGGTAATGTGAATGGGGCTTCTCAAGATCTATGGTGCCAATTTGTCAACCAATACAAACTGAAGACAGCTTGCTTCAAATAGACAGTATTTGCTTTCAAATAGATATAATTTGAAGACAGTTCCACCTTTCCTTGTAATCTCATTAACGATGCTCACTTGCTTTAGTAGGATGCCCCGATACGAAAAAATATCCAGGACTACCTCAACCCTAAGGCAGCCCTATCACTCAAGAGGAGATTCATAAGACACAGGGAGAAGGCACAGTAGCCCCATAGGACCTCCCAGCGCTCTCTCTTCTCTTGATGCAGAATAAGAAAGCTACACAGTTCTGCCTCTCCTTCACAAACACTAACTCCCTAATATGCACGAGGTCTTCCAAGCTGCCTACCCCAATGCATAGTCCTGTCCCTCAGTAAGTGTACAGCTGCTTGTATTTCCCCTTTTTCTTAAGCTTTTGATGGAAAGGTGATTTATATTTAGCTCTCTTGCAGTTACAAGGTAAGAGAAGTGCACACAACAGCTTCACATACAAATCCAGCTTCCTAGCATGAACCCACTCGATATTTTTCTTTTTTTTAGAAAAATACTACAGCAAGTACAAAGTAAACTATGCTGAGCCTAAGATGATGACTCCCCAATTTAGAGTCTTTTCCAGATAACTCAGGTGGAATAATTCCATTTCAGATGTGGGCCATTACAGGACTAACTTGGTCTTTTCACTTCTTGTCTTCTCAAATTCGCGCTCAATTCTGCACATGAAAATGAAAAGCTTAATATGTGTTACAAATACAGTTGGGAGTTCAGATCACCAAGCCCAAACCTGAACAGATAAATTACAAAGCAGTAATTATTCAGCCCCTCAACTCAAAGAAAGGCATGAGAAGAGAATGATGGAAACACTGACTAATGAAGGGCAATCTCTTCCCATCAAAAAAGCTCGAGTTAGTTCCTCCTGAATGCAGCATGGTCAGCTACTCAGAGGTTACAGTTGTTTATTCCAGCTGGTCCGTATCAATACCAAGCATGATGATGTAAAACCTTAGTAATTCTACCATAAGGTCAGAATGACAGTGCTATACTACACTGATGTTTTCAAACTTTAAACAACATGGTAAAAGAAAACACAAGGTGTTAATGACTTTTTTTCTTTCCAAACCTCAGAACTCCTTAGAAGCCTGCCAGAGATACAGCAATTTTACTCAAAGCTCCTTTTAGGAAAGGAAAGCAAATACCACCTTTTCTTTCCTAACCTCCTTCCTGAATTGCAATGCCCGTAGCTTCATTAATCAAGGACACTCAGGTTATTTGCAACTACATATGCAAAGCCAGACCTCCCCAGCACTGTAGGAAATAACATGGGAAAACGACTTGCTTAACTAAACAGCTTGTCTCCTCTGAGGTTTGGCCCTCAAACCAAAATGCAACTGACAAACTAAACCAATTTATTCTGCAATTTAAACTCAATAATGCATTAGAAAGTAATATATTAATAAGTTTAGCTCCTGTTGTGGAGAATAACTTCCTGAATGAACAATGAAAAAATCTTACAGGTTTGTAAACTGTAGAGCAACAATGACACTTCCACTACACCGAAATATATTCTCTGTTCTCTTTCACTTTCTACTTTCTTTCATTTACAAGGTACCCAAGACTGCTAAAGAGGAGTGATGGCAACCATCCTGTGTAGTTTAGACAACCTACAGCAAAATGTCCTAAATCAATTTTCTGGTGCAAAATACAGCTACAGAGAGTCACTGAGTAGAAACAGCACTCTTGAATGTTCACCATGAATGCCAGCCTGACGAGCCATTCATGTAAAGAGTGGTGGCTGTCCAAATCTGTTTGCTGAGACCTTGAAATCTAGTTATCGGTAAACAATCCTGTTTACCTTGGAAGTGTCTCAGAGAAAGCTGTTTCTGCCACTGGAACCCTCCTCCTTTGAAAAGACAGAGCTGGGCATTTTCTCTCACAGAGTAGCTTCATGCTGGGTGTCTGCATGCATTACAGGCATCTTGATTCCTGCTTTAAGGACACACTCCACAAAACAGGCTTGAGACTCAGAAAAAGGAAGGAAATCTTTTCTTGTACATTCTAAGACAAAGCCACAAAGCCTTTTTTTTTTTTTGGCATGAATACACATCTAGAAATTTTCTTAGTGTGGTATGAAAAACATGTCAAAGAATGGTCACTTATTGTTCAGGTCGTCAAAGAATCCTAAGGAACAGAAAGCAACAGAACCCGAGTGGGCCCACACAGAGGAAAAGAGAGAAAATAATACTCCAAGAGACCCTGGAAGACTAAATGTTAGCCAGCCTGAGATCTCAAAACAGAGATCTAGTAATACTGAAAGAATTATTTAGGGATGCACATTGGAAGGAATACCCACATCTGATTGAGAATAAATACCCTAATGATGATAAAATGGTAGAAAGAGCAGCCACTGCCACTTCAATATAGAAAAAGCACTTGCCCTTTGAGTCACAGGCTTTGGAAAACAGTGTTCCCCAGAGTGCATACACAGCTACTGATTTTTGCCAGCCATCTCAGAAGGGAAACCCAGCTATACACACCAAACAAGGTGTAAGCAAGACCTCAAAATTAGCTACTGTTGTCTGTTCCTTCTTTACTACCACCTTAACATGCTAGGACATGAAGCTGAAGGAGAAAATAGCACAAGAGACCACATTTTCTGAAGAACTGTGGTCACTACATCCCCCTCATAAGCACAGGCTCACAGAAAGGGTCCCACCCAGGCAGCAGGGTGCAATACAGTGACGCACGCTGTGGTCCCAGTTCTGCTGCCTCAGGAAACCTGGGTCCTCTCAGAACCCTGAGGGAAAGGACAGATGGGGACACAATGCAAGAAGCCCAGTACAAGACACTACTTGGCGGGGTGAGGGGCAGGGGAGTGGAGAAAGAAGTACTCTATTTTTACAGCCTCAGAAGAGGAGACATAATTGGCAGACTGCTTAAAGGATTTTATTCTGTGGAAAAAAAAAAACCATGAAAAGAGCTGAGGGTTCAGACACAAACCTATTAACACTAAGAGAGGAAGGGGCTCTGCCTCCCTGGCTGCAACAGGGTGTAGAAAGAGCTACTGGTGACAGGGTGGCTCACTTTAACAGGGAACAATGAAAGTACCTTGGGAGCTAATTTTTGGGCTTGCTCTAAGGCCAAACACAAACACATGTTGAAACATAACCGGCTCAGAGAGGGGCTCAGAGGTGACAGCTGAAGGAGAAATACCACCAAAGACACCAGCACACGCAGCCGCATGGAGTTAAGGCAATCCTCCCCCTATCTTTTCAAAACATTTTGACTAAAATAAAGGCTGACTCTGCAATCTGTAAATGTCCAACTGTACCTCCCAAACACACACACTCTGCATGGGGAGGGGGGAGAGAAGTACCTATTACACAAAACTTCTAACACATGACAGAGAACAAATTTCTTCACTCAGCATGGACTAAAACCAGCAAGGCTTCTCTATGCTTTCAGCCTTGCAACATTTGACTACAACCATCGTATTAAAAAAATCTGCTGAACGGCAGGACACACCAAGGTTTCCATTATGTGCTTCCTTCAAACTCTTGAAGCAGCAAATCCTTTAAATAATCCACCCCAATAAATAATTCACATAAGGCAAACTTTCAGCAGAATGTAATACATGCAATTGAAAAGTGAAAAAAGAGTGAACTCCTGTTCCCATCACCAGCTAGCACGGGGGCTTGGGAGCAAGCTACAGGTTCTGCTTTCACTGCTGCTTCTGGCTTTTTTCACCTCAGATCAGATAAAGGGCCTGCTGCATACACCCAGCAGAGAAAGTCTTCTATCGAGCAATGAAAGCAGCATTACTCTCTACCCTGAGTTCTCCTGATTATTTACCCATTTTCTTGGCTTTCAAGTCTTTTTGCTGCTGGTAACAAACAAGCATGAAGTTTGTGGTTTATTTTGAGGGTTTTTTTCGCATTAGTCTGCTCTGCAGTTTAAACATATGTTTCTTTAGAAATAACAACAACGTGTATTTCAGAAAGCTTGATATTAATTCCACAAAGGAATTCCAATCCCTTCAATGCTGCTTGCACCGGACATCGTTAATATGCATTACATATCACACAGTTATTTACATTTTTACAGGTGTGCAACAACCCTGTAACCATAAATTTCTGAGTTTGTTTTGCTCTCTGGATACCTATTTTAACAGGCATAATTGTAACACTAATTCAAGAAGCATGTATTCTTCTGCCATCAGGTGTGCATCAAACTGACAGTGAGACAGCAGACCCTACAAGAAGGACAGCAATACCTTCTTGTATCATTCTCCATATGCAGACCTAGCGCTCCTGAACATGTCTCTAGATCTTCAAAGATCATCAATGAACTGAAAACAGCCACTTAAAGCCAAGTCTAGGTTTTGATGATGATCATGAGGCAGACCCTTTTCCACAAAGTAGCAAAGCATAAGAATTCCTTATTAAGCAAATCATCTGCTAGCACTCCAGTGGCATCAGCACTGCCAGCTCCTAACTCCACAGGCTCTAGATGCAAATGGGAGACATCTCTTCCCCCTTCTTTGAAGTCACTATGAGTATCTCTCATTTCTCCTTCCTCAGCATCTAATGTCAGTAATCCCTGCAATCAGACTGATCTATTATTACTGCAAAGACGTCGGAAACTCAACATTTCCAGCCTTTTTTTTTTCTTCCCTCAAACCACCAAAGACACCACACCTAAAGAGAGTTCCCTTCAGCTTCTCTAACTACCACAAACCCATGTTCCTCAATTTCATCACTTGGTGAAGAGTCAGCACTGTCACCACCCTGCCCCACAAACAAACATGTTTACTTTGAACAATGCAACTAAAATCTGGATGAAATGCGTCAGAGAAAGGGCTTTGACTGAACAAATTCAACCATGGAATAAGCTATTTTAACACACAGATACTAGGAAACTAAGCAAGAATTTCTGTTATATACAAAAACTTTGACTACTTCCTCTCTGCAAAGATGGAACTTAAATTCCTGTATACTGACTGCTTAAATGTGTCGATACAGATGACTTGCCCATATCCAGTCCTCCAAGAGACATGACAGACATGCCACCACTGTCATGCCCACATCTGCTGACAAGCTAGAAAGCTTCAAAGCAGAAAAAAGTGACAGAGGAAAGGGGATTTTACTGCTAATTTCAACTAGAGATGCTTAGCTGAAAGAAAGAATTAATATAATTCCTTCTTAGAAATCTTTTTATATGATAAATAATTTGACAAGGTGCTACATCTGAGAGTTGGCAATTTATTTTTTATAAACTGAGTTTATTAAATGCCTTGACTGGAAAGGCCAGCATTTCTTACCCATCTGGGACAAGGAAGTCCAGCAACATCAGGAACTCTTAAGTTCTAATGAGATTAAAATAACTTCTGCTTGTCTTAGAAGGCAGCTCTCTTTTAACTGGCATGAGCTCTACAAGGCTTAAGAGGCTGTGCAATACAACACCACACTTGTTATAAGAATAAATACGGTATTGCTGTATTTCCACCATTCTTTGACTCTGTAGTAAATTTTACACCCACAAGGTGTAAAATACTAAAACTGAACACAATTAAGAACTAAGAGAAATATTTTCAAACTCATACTTGGTCATTTTACTGATTTAATGTGTTTTCTGTGATCTTGAAGATAATATGGCTAAGGCAGCCTGCTGATAAACACACACAAATTCATCAAGCAAAGAGCACAAAAGACTCGATTTACAGCTATGACCATGCCAGAAATACAGTATACGCTTCTCATGGTTACACCTTTAAAAACTAGTGCTGAAGAACTGAAAAAAAGTTGAGTTAAATTCTACAACAATTAGAATCACGTAAGTAAACTTTCACCAGTGAAAGAGTTAAACAGTAATCAAATTTCCATACTCAAGAAAAGATTGAGAAGCCATTTCATTCATGCCGTAATGCCACCTTGTGCAGAGAAGAGCTTTTTAACCTTAAGATAGCTCCTAAATCTACTAGACAGATATCTCAGATCAGAACTACCAAAACTGGGTCACTAGGATATTCTATAAAGTCCTCAAAACAAAAAACCAGAACAAAACTAAACAAGAGACCACTAACCCACACACCAGAAGTTAAAAGTCGATGACTTAATTGGAGAATGTGATTTCATGACCATGTTATGCAGAAGTACGATGGTAATAGTTTAAACTTGAGTTTAAATATTTGTATGTAAAAAGGAAGTACACTAAACCTCTTAACCAACAGTGCTTTCAAATGTTAAAGAAAATCCTGCATTAAAAAATGACCTATTCCACATTTCTGCTTGTTACTGAGCAGCGATTGCCTGAAGAAAAACAGGCTAACCTCCCTGTGACTTTCCAGAAAGGCATGGTGAAGGCAGCACTAAGTAGCTCTCAAATTGGCAAAATGTGAAGAAACTCTTTTCACATAAATAAATAAAAATAAGCAGTGGATAGGGGAGGGGTGTAAAACTGTTTATTCCTGGAAGCAACAGTGTATATAGCACTCAGGAACTGCTACACAGATGTACGGACTGGCCCAGGTAGACACTGGGGAGGCTGACAAACACAGAGGCAATTCTCCTGGATAGTCACAACACTTCTGAAATAACATACTAGGAGCAGCGATGCAAGTAAGGACGGGTTTCTGTGCTTCATATCTGGCTCGGCAATCCTTACTTTCCACAAGAAAATCTGTCACACCCATTGAATGAAAACTACAGTTACTGAAACGTTTTGCTGACTTACAGCAGCTTAATAAAGAAGCCATTTGAAGAGTCTCTCATGCAACTTAAACATCTCTATGAAATGTTACCAAAATTACTGTTATTTGCCATGATTGCCAGCACTCATCTCTAGTGTTTGTTGTGTTTGCAAAACGCGTAGGAACATCTCCTGTATTTCTGGTGTCCGATCCCTCTCTCAACGTGTTTTAATAAACCTGCATCCTTCTGCTCGGCATCCCCTCAAAAACCCACACCAAGGAGCAAATGGAAATGTCTCCTGAGTTTCTTATGTGGCTGTCCACTAAAGGGAGCAAAAACTGGACACCTTCAAGAAATCCCTACCTATGCCTTGCTGGTCATGAAGCAAACCCAGTAATACTCAGAAAGCTCTGGATTCCTATGAGAACGGCACCCTGCTGCCGGATCAGCACATCAGCCACCCGGGTCACACTGGGCCTGGAGAGCTGAGCTCTTGCCAGGAAAATGAATTGCAAGGGGATTGAAAATAAAATAAAAATACAGAAGGGTTGTTGTTTGCTTGCAAACCCAACCAAGTTCTTAATTGTTTTTGCTTCCTTCAGACAAGGTTTCTGCTTGGTGTGACAGAGATGAGGCAACAGGCGCAGAGAAGGGGAAACCCGTGGAACTGTGCTCAGAGGCAAGTCCGGGGGTGGTGCTGGCAAACACCCGCTCCGCTTAAACTGGTATGGTATTTCCTTCCCACCCCCAGCACGTGGGAAGGGTTATACTGCAGAAATGTAACAGAAAACTGCAGTCTGGCAGATGCACACTGGAGATCTCTTGCTTAGCAAGACTTTAATGTATATATATATATATAAAAAAATACTCTCCCCACAAAAGAAATTCTGTACAATGAAACTATTTCAAATTTGATTCTAATGAATGAAGATGAAATTTTAATCACAGGCCTGGAAGCTGGCCTTTTGCCTTAAGAACAGTAATAATTACCAGATTTCATTCAATATGAGCAAACAGAAGACAGTAATTTGAAATAGCTAAATTGCCATTAACTTTTTACTCGCAGTATCACTCACTTAAGACAAAAAAGGGAATGAGAAGATGAATCATTTAAAATACTTAATAGGTGGCCTATACACTAGATTTCCATAATTAAAACCTGGCCATTGCAGCTATGCATCCATTAAAGCTCACTCAAGAAAAAGATTTAAGAACATAGGTATAATGTATATCAAACAGAAAAATAATAAAAACAGACAGTCATCAATAGGGTAATTACAAGTCTTGAAATCTCTCCAAGTCATTTAAGGAAAGCTAAGTTTTGGAAAAATGCCCTGATGACAGGACTAAAAGAAGATAAGAATATAACAGGGTAAGCCCTTCAAAGGAAAAAGAAAAAGGCCATTGCTTTTCAAAAATATGTAAGATGATACAAATGCATATTCTCAGAAATTTCTGGGGATCATTTGGGATTTGAGGTAAGCTGTTTTCCAGTCCACAGGTAACTAACTGATTTAATGAATATATGGTAAATGGCTTATTAATCAGCCATTAATAAGCATGTGACACACTTGAGAGACCTGGCTCTGAACACATTGTATTTGCTGATGTTCTTTTTCAAAAAACCCAAAATACAATGAGAAGTCCACAATCCTGAAGACACTGCTGGGAATGGACTAATGTTTAACCATCAAGCTTCCTGCTCTAGGTACCTAACATGGACATTAACTTTCCATCAACCCCAAGCCAAACAATGGTAAAGCTGATGAGATTCTATTAATAAAGTATTCAAGGGCTGAAATTCAATTAATCACAGTCAACAGAGGTCCATGAAAATTAGTTTCCAGCATCAAACAGGCATGACTTCATTCTTGGATAAGATTAAAACTTTTCCTGATAGAGACAACTTTGTAAAGGCAGTAAACTTCAGTGGTGTGTTTGGCTTTTTATGTATAGGACACCAATATATTAACTGGTGCTATGATCTTTCATTGGAACACAGACTACATGAATTAAGAACTATTCAGATGATGCCTCTTCAACTATGGGGACTACTAATTAAACAGTAATAGCTCTTATGGGGTCTGCCACAATTTGAACTGTGGCTGGCACTTCTCATATCTACCGAGTATCTTGAAGCACAAGATCAACCATGGCAATTACTGTGGATAAGCCACTGTAAGCGTGGCAGACAGCTACGGGTGATCGCACAGACCACACGCTGCTTCACTTGTGCAGTAACAATGCTTTCAGGTGAAATACCCTCACACACAAGGAAATGTAATTGATTAAGGAAGAGGAAGGGCAAAGCGCATCTCCATGGGAGCAATCATTTGCTGGAGCGCTGTTAAGTATCAAAAGCAGGTCCAGGTATGTCGGAGGGTCCCTCTCTTTAAAGCCCACTGGCCTTATCACTGGAAGCAGCTAAGAGCCTGCTGATTCTCTTGAGAGAGTCACAAGATTTATGACTGATATTTGACTGATTGATTAAGGGACTTTGTTAAACTTTTCCCCTCCCCCCCTATTTTGGGACTCGCTTCCAGGTTAAAGTTGGAAATAGATTTGTTTTAAGGGCTAATACTCATGACTGCCACTCCCATCTGTGCCATATTGGCATGTATCTTACTGTGAATTTTCTTGTGAGAGACATGTTTGATGAGACATTAGACGTATTCCTACATAGAGAACTTCACTTGTTTCACTGGGTGCAGCAAAACTTTCAAAAGCGGTTTCACTAGATCAAGCATCAGCTTTGCAATTCGCATGCCTTTGTTTAAAAAAAACCCTGAAGTACATTCTTGATGGCCACTTATAACAAACGATCCTCAAAGAAAGGACACATGCTTTTCTTGTTCTGAATGGGAAATTACTGTAGGGCAAGACAAGTCTTAAAGACTATGGTTTAGTTGAGGACTTTGATTCATAAAAGGTAAAAGGAAAACTGCCCACAGAAGCTGTGGCTGCCCCCTCCCTGGCAGTGTTGAAGGCTTGGATGGGATTTCTGGAGGGTTGGGACTAGATGGGTTTTCAGGTCCCATCCAACCCAAACCAGTCTGTGGTTCTGTGATTCTAAAATTGTACAGACACATGATGCACAGGACAGACATAACTTCTGTTATGCTAAGCATTTCACAGCCCTTAAAACTGTAAAAAAGAATACTCTTGAGCACCAATTTTTTGAGGGGGGTGTGAAGAATATCTTGAGCTTATTTGTGGGTTAGGTATAGCTTAGGCAGCTTCTTACTTTCACAGGATGTACAAGCATAAAAGATCATGAGAGATGCTTTGCACTAGGTACATGTGGTCACTGCAGAAGAAAAGCCTAGGCTTCACCACATGGTATTTTCAGCCTCGGCTGAATAAAAACTGCACAGATAAAACTGTTAGAAAAGGGGTAACAGTCCTCCAGAACTTAAAAACCCATGTACACGTGTGCAAAGGGCTGAGGTTTGGAAGGTGCAACACTAGCAAAGTCTCAGCTAGCAAACCACCACGCTTTGCTCTCACACCGTTTCATCAGTCACCACCACGGCGAAGCACCCTGCAGCAAGCAGCCTTGGTTAAGGTCAAGGAGGTAACCATGCCTACATGCTAGGCCGTTGTCTTTGCTCCTTCACTGAAATGCATTTGTTGGATATAAATATGTTTGTTTACATCAAGTAAATACTATCCACATTTTACACAAACTATATATTATCACAACAGAAATGCAATCCTTTCATAAAGTAGTTTTTAGACAAAATACTTGTTATTTGAAACAAGATAAATTGATATAAAAGGACCTTAAGTCACAACTGGGATTTTGATTTTAACTAGTTAATTGGTGTCAGAGCTTATTCTTTCTACATATCTTTCAGAAGCCATAATGGCATTTGCTGGCCCTGTAATGAATGTATTCCAAGAGAACCTGCAAAAGGGACTATGGTTTAAAATTTTACCACGGTACACCCTGTGTTAGCCTTTCTTGCCTGCCACCCATCCTATAGTCCTCAAATTCTATGTACTTTGTGACAATTCAGCAATGGGGGTCGTGGTAATGAAGAAGTAAACAAGAAACCCTACCTGTGACACACAACATTAGCACACCTGCAATAAACCTACTCAAGCTATTGCCATGTCATTCAAATTAACCTTTTCCCTTTTTAACTCATCCAATCCCAAATTCCAATTTTTCTGTTGAAGAGTCAATATTTTCTATAGCAAAGCGCAGCAGAGTGAGTTTTCCCTATGTAAGACTTTGCAAAACACAGGCAAAAACCAACACACAAGCAAAAAAAATAGCCTCAGAACACCCCCAGGCACATACATTTCTTCTGTTTTATTCATTATACCCCAAAATACCACTAGTAGGGAGTTTTTTTGGTCTCTATATGTAAAATGATCACTTCTTGCTATGTTTAACTTTTTCTAGCCGTATGCAAACCCTTTATATTTTAATAATGTCATTGGTCCTTAAAAATCATTGCAAAAGAAAAAAAAACCCAAACATATTTTACCTGTCTTTCAAATACATTTCTTTAAAATACATTCTTTTTTTTTTTCAAAAGTGTATTATTTTATACACATGCTACATTGTTGTGAAGAATTTATGTGCAAGTATAAAAGAGAGTACATATTAAGGACTCTGAAGCAGAGCGAAAAACTCTCAGACCACAGAAACTTAGTCCCTGACACTGCACATAGCCGTAGCATATAATCCCATTCATAAAGTGATTTAGCTTTGCTATGATAGCTACGCTGAACAATCCAGTTTACATTCTTCTATTTCTGAGTGAGAGGACTTGGCATGAAAGGAGAGGATTCAGCACTTCTTATCTCAATGAAAACGCAGTTTTCCAGCCACTGAAAACACACAACCTCGGGCAAACTAGAACAAAAATAACATCTTATTCTCCTGGACAGATTTTCCAGCTCCACTCTTTTCCCTCCCTCCATCATCCACCATGTGACTAAGGAATAAGAAAATCCAAACAAGCATGTCAAAAAACATTCATATGCGCATTATATTCCCAATCTAAAACCCCTCAAGTCTACTTAAACTTCTTCCAAAATACAAAAGGGACTTACCCAATGTGTCTTTTAGATTTTTAACCAGAGAACCTTTCTTCAAGCTGTTTTTTCGCTCCACGTAATTTGATGGCACATATCCCGTTTTGTTGGCCGCGTTTCTTACCCTCCACCATGTCTTGGAATCATCTAATAGCCAAAGACGCTCATTTTTCTTGATGTCAAGTTCTTGGTCCTGCTGTGCAGTGTAATCCCACTTTGCAATAACAATAACTTCTTCTGTCATCTTTCATGGAGTCCTTCTGCAACAAAATATTAAAACATGTTCATCAGTAAATTAAATCATTCGTTTCTTACTCAATTTTTCTTCAAGCTCCTCTGAAATAAGCAAGAGATAAGGAAAATGAGAAAGCTAACAGAGAAAAGCCTCATAGATTGGAGCTCCTCTTTTAAAAACAGGTGAAATCACATCGACCTTTCTTGCTTTTCTTGCCACTAAAATATGACAACACCTTGACCATAAATTCTAATCATAATGTATTACATTCACTTTGCCTTAATGCATATAAACTATTATTCAGATATACATTAACAAAAGCTAATTTATAAACCCCATTTAGTTGTTGTGGATAGCGTCATAAAACTATCCTGCACCTGGTTATCAAACTTCCAATCTAAGGAGGAAAAAAGCAGCAAAAAAAGTGTATTTTCCTTCTGCCCTAGTTCCTCAACCTCATACTAACATAGTATTTATATGTTTCCTGCATTTAAACAAAGTTATCCATCTTTTTTTTTAGTAGAAACTTAAAAATACTTCAATAACATAACTGAGCAAGGAAATCTGCTACCAAGAAGCACGGACTGTCTCTAGCAAGCCTCTGCTCACAAAGTTTTCTAAAAATAGGACAAGGCTGCATTTTTGGAAAAGCCTCCACTCCCCCTGCTTTGCTCCCAGGAAGATGCCAGCTCACAGGAGTCCTGTGCCGGGCACAAGTCAGCTGGGTGGAGACAACACCCACTGTGCTTCCCTTGATTGCATTTCATGTCTTCCCCGCCTAAAACTTACCCAGAGTTCTGATAAGATCGGATGGATTGTGTTATGTTGTTGGTTTGGGCTTTGTTTTTTTAATAACCTGAAACTAGAACAATCTTTTCCACAGTTATTTCTCAAGCTGCATGAAGACAGCTGCGTGCCTCCACGTTTTCCTACGCATCCCGGTAATTACCAGGAACGATGTGAGGGAACACAATAGTGTGCAAGGAAGAGAAAAGTCCTATGTCAGTGGTAGTGACATTCAAACACTGTAATGGCAACCAAAACATGTTGATTTTCTCCTCTAAATTGCTTCTAGAAATTTCTGAGAAGTTATTTAAACTTTTTTAATCACTGCTAGGGGTTTTAGGCTGGAAGTGGAGGAGGATGGGTGGGAGTGGGAGGTGAGAATACATTTAAAAATCAAAGTAGCAGATTTTTTTAATTTTTTTTTTTTTTTTAAAGTAAAAGCTGTAGATTTCCTTTATATTACAGATCAGTAGAAACAGGTCCCGGAGCACTTAAAACTATTAATGTCCAAGGATCTTTTTAACACAGTTTGTTGTCTAGTTCTTAACAGGCCACAACCATAATACACCAGAAAGGTAATTAAAAAAAACCAAACCAAAATTAAACATCATTCAGAATTTCTGTTCAAAATGTAAACTGTATCATCTATATTCTGAAAGGATTCCTTCTGTGCTTCCGTAAACACGCACACATTTTATCTTCCTTTTGTTAGAGTACAAGTTGTGAAAACTACACACTAGACAGCCCGAAGGCTACTCCTCCCAAGAAAAAGAAGTGTTTTCCCCATTTGAAGTTAATCTGTAATTCTAAGACACCATAGTGGGCTCTACTATGTAAATTCAGTAGCCTCCTCTCATCATAATTTTTGTTTCCATCATACAGGATTGCACTATGGTTGCCAAACTATTTGAAAGGTTCTGGAAAGCACCAGCAACATCACCGCTCACGATGGCCATGGCAGGATGAAATTTTTGAAACTCTGAAGCTGCAATCAACAGGCTTAAGTTCTCATTTTCCAATCGGAAAGCACAGAAGAACATGTAACAATTAAAACCAGATTCAAATGTGTGTTGGCATAGGTGAGAGCATCAAGACAAATTCAGAAAGAAGTTCCAGTGTTTGGAACATCTGAGAAGAAATACAACCCTTGCACGTTCAAAACAGGCCATGACTTACGCAGGCACAAACGATGATTTTCTAACAAATAAGTCACTATTCCCTTAAAAAAAAAATCCCCCTAAAATAATAATCCCATCTGACACTGACAGTGACACAGGAGAGCCTGAGCTTTGGACCAAGTCTTCAATAAACCGACCTGGTTTCTGACTCACATAAAATGGACAGATAGCCTACAGATCGATAAGCTGATGTAGCCACGGGGGACTGTAATCAAGCATGTTCTGGAGGCCGGCACTGTCAATATAATCTCTCCCCAATTTAGATCGGTTTATTTTATCTCAGCAATTGTAAAATGGTCGATTCTTACTATTCCTGGGGACATAGAGAACATGAAGAAATAGGACACCATCAATGCAGCTGGCTGATGTTGCCACCACACAGGCTTTGCGTCTAAAAAGGCTGTTTTTTCACAATATAAGCAAGTTAGAATTACTTATATTACAGTAAATTTACAATAAAAATAGGCACGTTTGACTAGTGCCTGATAGAAAAATAAACTCTTCTTATCCCTCTAAAGCTAGAAAGAATTTGAATTGGCCCCTGTTGTAAGAGTCACCAAGTGTTTCCCAAGGTACTGGGCAAGGACAGAAGCACAGGAAGAAACAGCACGTCTGGGCTGCCATCAACTCTGAAGTTCACTCAGGACAGGGAGCCTAAAGCTACGTGATTTCCACACTTCCATTTATTGTCCACGTGTAGAACTGCCTCTTAGTCTGAGAAAGTATGTTCTACCACAAGCAGACCCCTCGCATGATGCAATTTTGTAGCGTGGAGTGGCCAAGTTTCTCAAACAGCATGCTCACACAGAACCCGCCTCAATAAAGCACTACACATTTTGCTGAGTATTAAATGGCACAAGCATCCCTACCCCAGGGGGGACAGGATTTAGAATCAAAATGCATCATGAGGCTGCTGCTAAATATTTGTCCGTTTAAAGCTGTTTGTGTGTGTATGGAGGGGTTGGCTTGTGATGTGTTTTTCAGGGTTTTCTGCTTGTTTTGGGGTGGAGTTAGTTTGGGCTTTTTTGTTTGTTTGGTGGTGTGCTTGCCTCACCCCTGCACCCCTCCCCCCTTTTTTTTTTTCTAAATCAGGGGGGAACTAGTACTGAAGTTCTTAAAATTACTTTCATCTGGTTACATCGTTAGACTGGGTCCATCAAGGACAGTAAGGTTCCTCCTGTGACATCTGCAGAGCTAAGATTCCCCTGTATGTGAATAAGGACACATTTGTTCCCTGGAAAGGGAGAGGTAAAATTAATAGTTTTGAAATGCTTCTACAACACAGCAGGAAAGATTAAAAGCAAGCACGATACACTAGATTTGAGGGAAAAAAAAAATGGAAAACACAATACAAACTTCCAAAGTATCCCAGTGTCCCATAAAAACTTGACACACAAAACATGAAATTTCTTTACTATACTGCTTATAGACTGCACAACAAAAAAAACCCCAGAGTCTTCAGAGATTCTAATGTTAATGTGAGGCATTCACACCGAGAAAACGGAAATCCATTACTGCTAAGGGTGTACAACCCTCTCTAGTGTTCCTCCTCAATAAGCTCTGAAGTTCTAGTGCTGAAATGTCTCCTCCTCACACCCAGCAGACTAACACCTCCCACCTTAAAAACCATCAGTGTAAAGCTTTGAAATACCTTTGCAAGCAACTGTATATTTATGAAGTACAACACAGCCGTTTCCTGGTACAAGACTGCTTCACTTTAAAAACTATACGTATGGCACTGGTCTTCAGCTTGCCCTACCAAACAGCCTTTTGCTTGGCTCTCAGGGCAATCCAGCTTCCAGCTGCAGTTTTTAAAACAAAACAGAACCAAGAAGCTGCACTAAACTAGTGGACAAAAAAAAGCTCCACAACCCAGACCTTCAAAAGGTAATTCTTTTATTAGCTATGTGACCGATCCACACCTTCAACCCTTTTTAAGCCAGCACTTCCTTCATGACTAGCAGTGGTAGTTAACTAATTTATATTACCAACATAGTACTTGCTGAAATGTTACAATTAAGTAGTTTAGATCCAGCTCAGGTATTTTCAACCACTTTGTTTCTTCCCTCCAACATAGGTTTTATTAGGAGAGGAGTCCTGTCTTCAGAGGCAGCAGCCCTACTACAGAAGTACTTGTGAAAAATGTTTCAACACAAAAATCATGCTTGAGAGGGAAAACTGAAAAACCTGCCAGGCTAGGAAGGTAGTGTACAAAAACCCAGCCAAAGTAAAATCAGCTGGAAGACTGTAGTGAAAGCCCGCTCAGACGGGTGAGAAACATTAGCTAACCCTAAGGCAGAGCAAAGGCAGACATGGTGGAGCATCTAGCACTGGAGCTCCTGTAGAGACTTTATCAGAACATCCAGGAAGTAAATGGTTAGGTTCAATAAACTGTCAATGATTCAAGAATTTAACAATGCCAGGGAAAAGAAACAACCAACCACCTATGCCATTTGAACCAATACTTAAACCTGAACCATGCAAACAACTACGGAAACTTAGATGTAGAGGAACCTGTTCCCACAAACTTGTAAATCTGCCAGTGATTTTTTTTTCACATGAAAGATCTGCTTACTTGACGTTAAGTTTAATTATCAAATTAGATACAGTTGTTACACGGATCTTCTTATCTTTTACCCGGCCTAGATCAGCCCCCAACACACCTGTATAGGGCTAAGGTGTTTCTCACACAATGCTAAAAATAAGGAAGGGCCGCATTCCAGCATGCCACCTGAACTGGGATCTTTGACTTAAATGAATGGTCCTGTGAGTTTAATCCCCTGGCCTCATGGGCAGAAAAGCAGCATCTTTTCTTGCCTTCAGGAAGAAGGCTCAGGCTTACATCAGGGTTCCAGTTAGTTAGGATAGTGCAAACAGGAGGCATGGTTGAGCTTTGAAGACATCGTAATCAAGCCGTTTGTTGCTCTCCCTGTTCACAATTTATCTTACAAAAAGGAACATGGCTGAAAAATGACTGACAGTAATGCTTGAAATTTAATCCCTCACCAAGGGAACAAGCAAAAATTCTATTAATAGGATATGACAATTGATATAACAGACTGTTCTGGAATTGGATGTCCTCCTAAGACACACTGAAAGAAAGGCACTAAATTGCTGTGAAGGCACTGATGTGCATAACACACATAATTGCTATACAATATTATATAAGGCATAATTACTATACAATATTTAGTTAATTGTCTCAGGAGAATGGAAAGATAACTAACGACACCTCGCTGCTTTCTCTAAGACTTGAGCGCTGAACAACTTCTCCTGTCCCCAAACTCCAAAAATCAAAATGGGTTTTGAACCCTGCAGCACACATTACTGACTGACCAGTTATCTTGTGTCAACTTGGTTAATCTTTCATAAGCTACAGCAAATAGCCAATATTCAGTCCTCTAAGGTAGTACCGTTGTGGAAGATAAAAAGCCCCTAACATCTCTTTCCATCCAGGCCTCTTTCAAAGTAAGCAGATGTGCTTACTGGTTTCTGTAATTAATAAAATAACTTGGATTAGATCACTTCATCTCAAGCACATTCTAAGCCTGAAGCTTTATTTATGAAGGTGCAATCTCTGGTTAGCTCATCTGCTGTTTCAGGATGTTTGAAGCTTTGCTTTCACTTGCAGTTGTTTTCTTTGTTGCAAGTTGGAGTGTGTGGTTAGTTGATTTTGTTGGTTTTTTTAAAATCAGCCTGTATTAATAGTTTTGACATATAGAAAGATTTTAGGAACAGTGTATCTTTATATTTGAGTGTTTTACTGGGTTCTTGAGGATCAATAAAGCACCAAATACAAAGACAGAGCTCAGAAGGCATTAAAAAGAATTGTGAATTCAAATTAAAACTTGTGAAGAATACACCTTTTGGACACAGTTTTAGAGACATTCAGTACAACACAGCGTACTTGACACGTGAAGTCTGAACAAACAAGAAATATAATGTCCTCCATGCAAAGGCAAAGGTAACCCCAAACAAGTAAAATACTGTATCTGTAACAATTGATACAAGAAAGTCGCAAAGTGCAGAGGTATAAAAAGAGTAAACAAGCTGACCCAAATTAGGGCAAATCATAGCACTTTAAGACCAAAAAACCCCCTTTCCATGCTTTGCTATGTGGGCTATGTGATAAATGGAGATAGATCACATAAAGGCCACCTTGCCTAACTGCTTTAACACTTTAATGCCGCATATAACGTTGCAGTCGACCCCAAGGGAAGTATTTCTTTGTAAAGAGGTAACCACACCAGGAGTTATGGTAAAGATACTCCCCCCTCTTTTAAAGGGAGGAGTTAACTAAATAAGTAGCTGCAGTGATCAGATGTTCATTGTCTGGATATGTAGCTCTGAGGTGTCAAACTGACACTTGAGCAGAAAAAAGCCCACCTACCTGGACTGTTTTAGCACAAGCCTGACAATTAATTTGGGGTATTTCACTATTAGGTCTCATTAGGATGTATTAATTACCGAAGTAAAAGTGATAGCTGAGTAAGTTCAAGTGATTATTATCTCATTTATTTTGATGTGTAAACCGAAGACACGGTCACAGTCGATAGAAGCTGATGTCAGTACTTTAAGAGGGTCAGTTTTCCAAAGCTGAAAGCAAGGATGCATGGGAGCTGCAAAGAATAAGCATGAACAAAGATGTAAAAAAAATTGATCATCTGCAGAGGAAGAACATTTTAATATATTTCTCAACCTACTCTCACAATTTGGCATTTATGAAACAAGTATTATACGGTTAAAAGGATATCCTGCTCAAAAAGCTCTAGAGGTTTTGTGTCCCCTCCCCCTATCCTTTTCTTTGAAAAGGAAAAACTGACAGCAACAAGGTCAAGAAATGCAAACTGAAGGTATCAAAAGTACAGACCAGCTCATTAAGTAGTATAAAAAGTTATTAAACTGCATCTGGAATAAATTAAATATTAGCAATAAATATAGAATTTGAACATTAAGTTTCCTGCACATGATGAAGGAAAAGAATGTTTAATATGCATTTCTACACTATGGGATTATTTTACAATGACAACCACTTTCTGCTCTGTCATTAACTTGGGCATGAAAATAACAAGACAAATTAAACACTTTTAATCCTCAAACATATCCCAAGACAGCAGAACCATCCACAAAGCTTTTCCAATTTTAACATCAACTCTGTGGAAAATTTGGAGCAACAAAGAGGTTTTGGAGAATTACAGTTGTGACATTAATTTGAAAGCATATATTGGATGTCCTTGAGAACATTACCAAGTAGTCAAACTCTAATCTTAATGAAAAATAAAGACAAGGAACAAAGAAACCCCCAAAAAACCCCCACAGCATACCAAGAGGTTTTAAGGAAGACAGGCGTTAACGAAGTAACTTCCATATTTTTTACTTCATTTGAGCTCCACATTGAGGTCTACACATCTACTCAAGCTCATACCCATGCTGGACAGATTAACTGCAGCTGCTGGGCATGCCTAGCCGCATGGATGACTTCAGAGGCTAGCTCTGCAAACACTATGAGCCTTTCTAGCAGGTCCCAAAACACTACTCAGTTTCCCTATGAGTAACCAAGGGGGAAAAAAAGAAGAAAAAAAAAAAAAGAAAAAAAGAAGATATAGATAAAACTGTGAGGACAACACAGCCCAGCAGAATGGTTAATCACATCGGAGGTGCTGAGGCCTGTACGCCTCAGGCAGGCCTGTCCTGCTACAAGGTACTGCAAAAGTAGGGTTGGTCTTTTTTTTAGATGAAGCTTCTTCCTAAAATAAGCCGGTTGTATATCTTACAAAACAAAAACAAAAACAAAAAACAAAACTGAAGGTACAGTCTTAATTAACTAGTACTTTGGAACTGTGCTAAGTAAGTTCATCTTTATGCTACCCAATAGCTTGCCCCCACACACACCTCAAACCCTCTCCCCCTCCTCATCGTCTGCCACTGCTGCGAGGTTTGGGGTTTCTTTTCTTCAACCAGATGCCTTTGACATGTGATGTTTGCTTCTCTCAGCCCCACAAGATATTTGATACCCCAGCCTCTAATACAACTGCAGCTATGCTCTGTGGCGTTCTATGTTGCATTACAGAACAACTGCAAACAGGAAACCTCAAGACTAGTTTAGTGGTAACGAATTTCTGCATAGCTCCAATAAAGCAGAAAAGTTGAGCATTTTTTTTGGTCTTGTAAGTGGCTTAGAAGGCTTTGTAAAACACACAAAGAAACAAAAGAGAATACAGATTAGAAACACCCAGAAATACATCCTTCCTGCTAAAGAGTTGGTACAGCACTTATCCATCAAAAAAGAAATTTCACTTTACAGATGTTTATATAATAACATATAAAGGGATGTTTGTAAAAACATTTCCCACCCAATGTTTTCACGAAGCCTATCACGCGAATCAGCCTGCCCAGATGAAATAAGCAGGGACTGCTTCAAAAGACCTTTGTAAATGTAAGCTCTCTGTTTAAGGCATAGTTTTAATCACAAAGTCTGCATGTCCTTGGCGATACCTATGTTATGTTTCACATGCAGCCCAGACTCCATGCTGACCATCTCCAACAGCTGTAGGCAATGAAGGCCCTTTCCAGCTCTCCAAGCCCACTCCAGCAGGAAGGTGCAGCATAAGCATCTACCAGGTAAGAGCAGCAGGATTACCCTTGGAGGCAGAGGCTGCCAAGCACAATGAACAAAGTTGAGGGCAGCCCCTGGCTCCCATCTTTCCTCCTTTCTTGTAAGCCAAGGTCACCTTACGGTCACAGCTGCCCATTCTGACTAATACAGCCTCTGAATTTGAGGCATAGGGTCTCAGAGAAAGATGAAGTTGCAGGAAGGGCACAATGCTGCCACAACTGTAAGACTCGAAAATATTATTAGATAAGGATAAAATTGCTAATGCTTATATGAGAAAGTAGCAGATACTTTAGTCTGCTTCCTCGGCAGTGGTAGAAAGAAAAAGTCATCAGGGCTGTTAAAAGGTAGGCTGCTGCAGCAATGTAAGAACACAAATCTGAGTTCTGGTCTTCTATTAATTCATGCAATACAACCTCTCTTTTATATGACGTTCGCTCTGCTTTGCGATGTGACCTTCATACAAGCTAACCTCCCCAATTTCATATGTTTCTAATTTCATTAGTAATACTGCTACACCACAAAATTTCCTGGTCTGGGGCAGTTCAAGATACAAATGCTTAATGAATGTGACAGTCCTGAAAACACATAATACCAAGTACTATCTTTCCTATTTATGTGATAAAGACGCTGATGTTTCAGGAAGCTAAGTTTCTTAAAAAAAAAATCTTTTGATGTCTTACTTAAAAAGAAAAGGATCTTCCTATACCCTTTCTGGAACAACATGCCTATTATAAAGTAGGCAGTGTTCATTTTTAGAATTTTAAATTAAAATCTTCTGTCAGAAGCTATTTCAAAGGACAAAAACCTGGTATTCCACAGGAACAAGCTGATATTATATTAACATATGTTAAAGTTTAGCAGTACTAGTTAGTTGCCCTGTAACTTCCTTATGCTTAAAGATACACGATAATAGAAATTGCAGAGAAAACACTCAAGTCTCTAGCTAAGCTGAAACTGAGTATGGTCATCAGCACACAGGGCAAAGGGCTTTTAATAAAAACCTGGCTCAAATCCTTCCACAAGCATGGGATGACTAGTAAGAAATTGGCTAAGGACAACCTTAAGGGATTAAAAACCTCAAAGAAACATATTTCAGCTTGGGGGCAGGGGGATGGGGGGGTGTTTTTAATAAATTTATATTTTTAGTTTACTCAGGAAGCAGAATAAAAATTAACTGACAGTACTGGCAACCTTCTAAAGACCCGGCAGAAAATGTTAAGAGTGAGGATTTTTACAGTCACATGATTTTATCAGTGCTTCATCCAACACACATGTATTTTTTGAAAGTATTTCCCTGTGTCCTGAAGACTATACAACACTGCGTCTTTTTGTGCCCTCTTAACTGAGGACACAAGGAGCATGAATTATATTATCATTACTGGGTTCACTTTGTTGGAAAAGGGAAAAAATAAAGTCTGAATATAGAGCTGCTCCAACCGCAGATAGCCAGCTAACATCCCCTCCTACTAAGTCCTTCCTCCAGCCTTTATTCCCCACATGCTTTAACTATCTGCCCTCCACCTCCCCCTTCCTGCATCTGCTACTGCAAGCTCCACCAGCAGGCCGGGCTGGGGCAGGTCCCGGCAGCGGCTGCAGGTTCTCGTTCTGCCTCCATAAGCAGCGTGTGCAGGTGCAACCACAGCACTTTTTCAGTTATTAGGGCAAAAAGCTTCTCCTCATGTTATTTTGAAGGCATTGCCATGATGAGTGACAGTTTTCCACATTCTAGACAGCAATGGTAAAGCCCAGATTGCACACAGAGGACATCTCAGACCCTTCGGCCACAAAGAGCACGAGATCAAGAGGGAGGAGGCAGCTTTTTTGGCCTGTGTTTCTTGGCTGCAGAGTGAACACAACAGAAGCCCGAACACTGCCTCATGTTTAGATAAATACAGAGAGACAGTCAGAGAAGAGCATTGGCTCACTTCTTCCTGAATTCTTTTAAAGGCAGGTTCAGAAAAGCCACACAGCTAATAAACAGCTCAACTGCACTCAAGGAAACTTTTGGGAACAGAGACCTCATCTCGCCTCTAAAACAGCAGCAATGATTAATGGCCACATCTTCACCTCGGTTTACGGGTGTTTCTACTAAGAGACACAAGTGAGCTTAATGTTTGTCAGTGCTGCTCTGCACTCTTATCTCTCCATTCCCCAGAGCAGACACCATTTAAGCTTACCTATAACAACTGGAAACGCATTAAAAAACAAACAAACAAAAAAAACCCCACACACCCCCAAAACCAAACAACAAACAAGACAGAAGAGAGGGGAAAGTCCAGGACATTCGGTGTCTAGACAAGACAAAACTACAAATCATTTTACACCTCCCAACCTCTTCACAGTCTCTTCCAAAAAGGGGGTAGGTAGGAGGGAACCAAGCACACAAGATCATAGGAAAAAAACCCAACAGACACTCTACTGAGAGGACATTTGGGTAATATTATCTGTAATACTGGTGAAACATGGTCTGCGGAAGAACAAATTAAGTGTGTCGCTGTTCATGCACTTTCATCCTCACTAGCAATAAACCCTCCTTCTAGCCTTGAAATTAAACCAGCCAGCCACTCAGGACATGGGGAGCACCATGAAATTTTAGGAAGGAGACACCCTTGAATTTCTTTCAAGATTTAAAAAAGAAAAAGCAAAAAAAAAAAAAAAGCATTTGAATTATTTGCTTCCACTGCGGTTTCTTTTCCCCTGGCTCAAACTTTCAATGGTCTGCAGGAATTATACTTCACTGGAAGTGTTAGTACATTTATGTATTGTATAAACAAAGAACAGTCCTCAGACATAAGAAGTTTAACCTTGATCTCGCGCAGAAGGACAAAGCTCAGAATCACTGTGGATTGCTACGTTTTACTGCTAATCCCTTGAAACACTGCTACCTACTTTTCAAGGGATTTCACTTTAAACTGTCTATAAAATGCTGAAAATAAAATTGAACTGCTGACCTTCTGTTCCCCAATAGAAATATCATATATTCACTTTAAACTAGAAAGAGGAAGAGATGTTTGTTCAGTTCAAAAACGCATTTATTCACAACCAAAGTTGTTTAAGGGGGAAAAAAAAGAAAAGAAAAAGAGTACATTGTCCATTCCTAGACAATGTTCACTTTATAGTCTTAAGCAATTTATCAATTGCTTTACAAAAAAACCCTTTCAATCTCTCTCATGACAGTAGGAAAATGTGAAAAATATGTATATTGAAACAATTTTTAACTTTTCAGCTCACAGAGCACTATGTATTTTAAGGGCCCTTTTCAGACTATGCTCCTGTGCGCTTTCCAGTTTACTGCTATTTCAAATACTGGAGGAATTCTTAAGACTCCTGGAATTTTTTTATCAGGTCACATGAACCAGAATTTTTATCCAACATAGGTGCGTATGGCAGGAAAAAAAAAAAAAAAATGTAATTAAGACATTTCTCAAATTAACTCTGATGACAAAGTCCATAGATTTTTACCTGAATTTGAGGTTACTAAACACCTATTTCTCAGGTTTATTATCATTTCTCAGGCAAAAAGCTACTTTCTAGAAGCAGGGTGTTTGAATACTAAAGGTAAAAGTAATCACTGGACACAAGGTACAATTTTTGATTCTGGTTCTGTGCTTATGTGTGTAACATACACAAATATCAAGAGCTGTGGAGCAGCAAACAAAAGCAACAGCAAGTTACAATCCCTCGGCTCATGAAAAATAGAAGCAAGTGTATAAAAATCACAAGTTACCTCGATGTGCAGAGGAAGATGGGGAGAAGGAGGACAACACATGCCTCCCTCCTCCCTCCGGGACCTCAGGGAGAACTCAGGAAACAGAGATCCCTTTTCCCTTCCTGCATCATGGAATATGATGTTATACTGTGTCACCACATCAAATGCTGCCCTCAGGTTTTGTTTTTCTTATTTTTAAGGATTCCACAGAATTAGTCAAGGTACTGACACAGGATGTGGAGGTGTCCAGCCATCACTTACAGGCCACAATCCTTCCTCTGACAAGCACCCTGCTTTGTGCCATGGTTTTCCTCTGCTCCTTCTGAACTACTGCCAGGGAGCAAGTCACAAACACCCATCTCTGCTGCCACCTTTTTTTTCCCCCTGAAGAAATCATAGAAGCAGCTGCTCCCTATACCACTGGACAGGGGCCCAGCACATGTATGGGACACCCCATGATGATGTGAGCTGCAGCCATGTAAATGGTAACACAAGTCAAGACTTCCTGAAGCTGCAGCAAGTACTATTTATAGTCGGAAAGTATGCTATAGCAGCCATGCATCCAAAGCCTGCCTGAGGCACAAGTCAGCAGTTGGGAATGCAAGGCTCCATTATCCCTCTGATGGTGAATCCAATTTCTAAGGAGCACAACTGTTAAAGCCTTGCTTACCAGCTAGTTTCAAAACCAGTTTTATAACTATACATATATACACACACACCAGGTTTTTAGTCCTAGTCAAAACAAGTAAACCCAAGGATGTCACACCCTCTTCTTTTGAGTTAAAGGCTTTAGCTTAGCAAACACCCTGATCTTCAACATCATAAACCAGCACTCTGACAATAATGGAACAGACTTTTCCAGATCCTATACAAATCCAGAGCTGGTAAAAAATGCCACTCGATAATCTTGAGGGAAAGCTAAGAAAGGAAAAATAATACTCTTGACTGTTTAATCTTAAAAGACAAATTCAGAGATCAGATATAAAGAGAGGTCTAACCCTCATTCAACAGCATTTTTTGGGCTGGTATGTGATAACTTGAGAATTAATGGTATGAGACAGGCCAGCTTATCAGGGAACGTGCCAAGCACTGATGGACAAAGAGCTACTGATTTTGCTACAAGACAGTGAATCCAGAAATCAGCCTCTTGGGAGGATCCCCCAACTAGCTGCTGCTTCAGGCAAGGGAGCTCTCTGACATTACCTGCTGTGGCCTGCTTGCATGAGAGGCAGATATGGGAACACATCTGTTAAGATGTCTGTATTTCACATTAAAGAAATATCAGGCTATGGGTAAATTTTGTAGGTTAGTAGGAAGAGGCAGAACAGGCGGTCACAAGGAAAGACATGCTAAAAAGAAATGCAAGGGCTCACATTAACGAGGAAAAAAATCAAAACCTAGGGTAAAGAGTGACAGTAGCAGGGAGGGTCACACATACAGCTGCTGAATCAAAAAGCTGGAGTAGGAACATTTAAAAGAAAGGGGTGGGTGGGGGGAAGAGGCCGATGGAGCAGGTAGAAAATGAGCTGCACAGAGGCTCTATTATGGGGAACAACTAAGAGCAGCTGACACAGGCAACAGCCTCCGAAGTAAGGAGGGATGAGAGCTGCAGGGGATCTCTGAAACAAAAGGGTGTGAAAAGAGAGCACAAAGGAAAGCAGGGATTAAACCCAGGAGACTGCAAGGAGCCTGTGATGTCTTAAAATAAGACTGTCAAACTTAAAACCAGGAAATGAAAAACAGACCGTAGAAGTTTTGTATCTGTAAGCACGGTATTCTACGCTTTGTGTTACTGCTGGCTTAAAAAATAAACAACAGGACAAGCTCATTTTCTCAGTTCTCTCTGCTCAGTACAATTCCAGCTTTGTTACTACAGTGCAAACAGTAATTGTAATCCAAGATTAATTAACCGAATTATTAGAAACAGAATTCCACAGCAAATATACAACACTAACCTTTAAGTATTTTCTGTTCTGTGAAATCCACCGATTTGCACATCTCTGGGTAACACGCAAAACCATTTGCCAGCCATGAAATGAGATGAACTGCATGTACAGTATCTTCCCACTCATTAAAATAAAGTATTCCAGCAAGCCAAACTGTTTTTTAATATCATAATACATTTGATGCAATACAGGCCATTTGAAGATGCTGTTACATGGAATAGGTTTATGAGCACTACTGGAAATACACATGTTTACAGTTTTAGCTGTATTTCTACTACACACCAATTCTAACAGGAACAATGAATCATTTAAAGTTCCCTCAAAGCCTCCACACCAGAAGAGCTGCCTTCCAGCCATTATCAAACAGAGGAACAAGCCTTCAACTGATTCTATAAGTGACCTATGCCAATGCTGGCCGCGTGCCCACTCCTGCAAAGCCCCAGCTCAAGCAGCCAGCCGTAATGAGCTAGGAAACAGGCACAGCACCCCTCAGAAACCTGAGGGGATCTCCAGAAGGTATTTGCAAACAGATGAGGACAACAGATTCTTTATGGGACAGTTAGATCTTGCAGTAATTTGGTGACATCGGCCTCAGCTGCTAACCTGCTTCCTCCTTCAGAAGGCTTTGGGACCACTGACCCATCCCCACACCAACACAGCCCCACCACAGTACAATGCTGGCACAAGCACAGCTGCTGCTCCCTCCATCCAAAATGCCTCAGGCTGACTTTCCCCAACATAGGCCTGCATGCGCAACACTCCCCTAAGTCATGAACGCTTTCTGCACCTCAGGATACCCTCCTTCCCTGTGATGTTGCTTAACTGCAGAAGCTATCTTGAAGAGCCTGTTGAGACACTAAGCCACATCAGTTGTCCCTCAAAAGCGCAGCGCCTATTCAAATCTCACTGAAACCGGTGTGACGCAGGGATGTGTTTACTGAGACGCCACAGACATAGGGGCTTGATAACGAGTTCTGCCAGTGGCAGTCCCCTGAGCCTTGTACTCACTTGGGCAAAACCTTAGTTCACCTGAGTGTACATATTCTATATACACAGCTAAACCCATAGCCATGTTCAGGAGCAACACACTAGGTTCCCTTCAGCAGGCAAAGCTTTTTTTGGCTCAGAAAAACTGACATGCTGGATAAGAAGACACCCCAAGTCCCTACTGGCTATCAAACCACAAAACTACTTCCACCAGGAAAAACGTGGTCACATTTTTACTGAACTGAATTTTCATGTATTGATGAAAGCTGTACAGTGTCCTCTCATGAGGAGTCCATAGGGATTGCAGTTCAGGTATACTGCAGAGGCCATTCGTGGGCCGTAACTAACAGGTACCATTGATATCTACAAACCCAAGTTGCACATGAAGCTATCAAAGCTGGAAAAAACTTAAGACTTAAGATTCTTAATAAACTAGTTTAATATCATTAATAAATAAAACCATGCCTATATTTTCATGCAAAGAACTACAATCACTACAAACAGGAAAAAGTAGCAAAAACACCCCAGTAAAATTAGGTGTTCAGTGGAAAATCCATTTATTTGGGGGGTATACCCATGGTTATGGGAGCACAGGATGAAGGGGACAGTGTTCTTCCCTACCATCCATAAATAAAGGTTAGAAAGTGTTATACCATTAGCATAACACAATGGGCAGTATTCTATAAATTAATTTATTACACTAAATGCCTGCAAGTATCTTTAGTATTGATCGAGTTTAATTCAAAGGCTTAAAAATCAACACTTCAGGCACCTGCAATAATTGATGGAATTACATGAAACTTTTTTTTTTAAAGGAAAGGAATGCAGACATCCACTCAGTACATACCTTTCATCCTCTCAGTTACTGTCAGAATGAGAATTTCCCATAACTCCCTCATATGAAACACTAAGAATACATATAATTTTCCTTGGACTTAAACTCCTCAACAACTACAAATATGCTGATCCACAGAAAAACACCACTAAATATTTTGACATAGCATCACAGGCAGTTCCATCAAGTTGAAACATCTGTGGTGCTTTTTCCTCTTTAAATGAGGAGCAGGATCAGTCTTTCAGAAGGTGTGAGCAGGTCCTCAAGTCTCTCCATGCGAGGAGCCTCTTTGCATGGCCGTTGTGCTGAGCACCTCTACAGGCCAGGCTTTCTACCACAGGTTGTGGTACTGTGGCCAGTGACATCTCATCACAATTTGGCAAATCTGCTGAGCACTAAGCCACCAACAACTTGATTTGTACCTGTTTGCTTCTGATCTCATCATTCTCCCCCCTGTGGACAGAGGTGTCTCTGAAGAGTCAAACAGTACATTCCATAAAGGTGTATGAAGTCTCAAGAAATTATTCTATTAAAGAACATTTTGCAGAAGATTTTATCTAAACATTATCACTAAAATAATGTAAAAAACAACTGCTCAAGGTACATACTGATATTGCAATCACTTTTCAAAATATTCTATTGTGAATATACCAGATGTCGTTTATTTTTTGATTCAAAGACTGTAAGTGAATGAGGAACAAGTCCAAAAGTAAACAGAATACCACTACATACAATATGATGTTCCAGAATAGTTTAAATGCTTTTAGGATAGTTTCAGATTTGCAACAACTGAATGATAAAAGAAAAAACTTTTTCACTATGAGGGTGACAGAGCACTGGCACAGGCTGCCCAGAGAGGTTGTGGAGTCTCCTCCTCTGGCGACATTCAAAACCCACCGGGCCCTTTTCTTGTGTGACAATCTAGGTGATCCTGCTCAGGCAGGGGGGTTGGACTAGATGATCTTTCAAGACCCCTTCTAACCCCTGTGATTGCAATGATGGACAGACCATTCATTTCCATAATTTAATTGCAGAAGTAACATTTAATTTTTTTTTAAAGGGTGTCTTTCCATGCAGCTTTCTTCCTTAAAAAACACTATACACACACACACACACACACACACACACAGTGTGTCATGTGTGCCCCCCCCCAAAAAAAAAACCCTCTCAAGAAACAAACAAAAAAAAAAAACCCAACCAACCTTCAAAACCCAAACAATCAACTGTAAAAAGCCAGTTTGCCCAGCTGGATAAAAGATGAGCTGGCTGATCTTGACAACCACACACTAATTACACTGTAGTTCTGACTCAACAAAATCCTGTAAGGACACGTTATTGTCCAGAGTTTGGTGAAGTTTAAGAACATTTTGAGTGTCCTTTGTGAATAGCTGCTCTGTGCCAACTGCACTTCCTTTTCAAAGGGCAAAAGGTTTACTATGTTCTGGTTCAACAAAGCATTTCAATTGTAAGCTTTACTGAACCTACACCTATGCATTCATTTCCTTTCAGGAAAGGCATTAGAATGCTCCATGTTTTGCAGAATCACACCTTTCCCTACTTGAACACAGTCCAGCACACAAACAATGGAGAAGACAGAAAGTATTAATACAGAAGTTAGATTTAATTTTGTTACTGAAATTAACTGTTGTCTAAATGGAAACAATAAGTATTCTTTTATATACCTTAAAAAAGCCCCAACCACAAACCCCAAACTCTCCACTTTCCAGTGAGCTACTGTACTATCTATATATTGACTTTTGGGGAAGTATATAAAAACTTCACCTGCTGGAAACACCTCCGCTTTGGGCATGTTTGGCTTCCCATCCCACTTCTTCTTTTAAAGGGTAGAAGAAAAAAATTACTCAGTAAGCCAAATATCACAGAAATAAGTTCAACGAAGAAAGATTACTAAATCTATAACCCAGATTCCAAACACCTATTGCCCTCAACAAAGCAGTGGGTTATTTTTTAATTAATTTCACGTAACATTTAACTGAAAGCTATTATAAAACAAGAACGAGATTCTGAAGATAAAACTTTGAAGACTTTCAAATTAGATATTTGAATTGAATACAAAATTTGGACCATAGCCAGTAAAATAAAAGCTTAATTTTAAGTAGAAGTTTTAGTAGAAAAATTAGAATAATTTTACAGTGATTAAGTCTATAGTTTGATGAATTGTTGATTTTAGGAAGGCATGTTTGTCTTTAAAATGTTTTTTAAATGGCTGTTAACATAATTTTGCTGCCTATACAAGACACAAATTACAACCAGCCTACTGGATTTTCTACTGCAGAAAACTACTACAAAAAAATTCTTGCTATTAATCTATAAACACAAATGCAGAACATTCACGCCTATACTGGGACCTGTTGGAAAGGCCAGGGTTATAAATTTGTGCATTAAATTTAAAGACATAGATCACATACACTTGAAAATGGAATGCAAATACCAATTCTAGCATCTCAGAGTCGCTATCTTAGTACTTCAGAATTTTCTTTGCAGTTTAAAAGAAATAAAATAATTTGCAAAAACATGTGTAGATGTTAAACTTAAGTCTTAAGACTGCATTTTAAATTCTAACCGGTTCACCTGCACTTTATTAAACAAATTAAGTCTAATTTCAACATCTGAAAACACTTCATTGAACAACCATTTAGCTGAACTCATAGCAAAAAAATCAAGGCACACAAGGAACATTGCTTTCCATTTGGAGGCTCCAAAGTATCAATAATTAGCTTTCGTAACTTCCTCCTGAAGAAGGCAAAATTATTTTTATTTTATAAACAGAGAATTTGAGTAAGAAATAATAAAGCCACCAGGTAAAGTAATGAATGAAACCAAGACTCCCAGTCTTCTGCTCTGTCTTGCAGCCAGCCACTACAACACTGAAAGCTCATTCAGTATTCTGCCTTTTTGCTTTTGTTTATTTTGGTACAGATGTAATGAGGGTTCACTTTACTAAAAGTTTCTCTCAATAAATTTCTGCTAAGCCACAGAGATAACAGTTGCTAAAACCAGACAACAGGGTGCATGAATTAACAGAAAGAACATAGCCAGGCTCTACCACAAAATGAATCCTATGGAAAACATCAGCCTCACTAGGTTACCTCAGGTCTTCTGAGCCAGCCCAGGAAGACAGTCTGTATGTACAATTCCATTCTACTCTCACTGAAAACCCACAGGTATACAAATCCTTTCCTCTCAATATTTCATAAGCTATTACTTAGTTTTTAGAATTCAATCAAAGAGTAATATTAAGCCTACTCTACCACAAGCTAGGGATGGCCAGTATTCTTCCATGCCTCCAACACCACTATATCCTGCCTACAGCACCTTCGGGACAAAATGTCTCAACTCAAAGGAGTAGGTGGAGGTGGGAACCAAAAAACAGCAGTAGCAGTATCTGCTGCTTAATTAATAATCTGAGCTTACCCTTTTTCTTGTGTTTGGTTGTTTTTTTTTTCCTTTGGAAGTAGAAGCTAAAAATTATTTGTCTCAGAATATTGAAAAAGGAAATAAACTTGCTATATAATCATCCATCTAGCATTTAAAAAAAAAAAAAAATCACTGTTACTACACTACATGAAAGCAAAACTGAGCAATTCATCCAGTTCACTCGTTATCTTTAGTTATGAAAATAACCACTGAACTTGAACCACTCACCTTTGGCACACTGTTAAAAGGATCTGGGCAGTGAAAGACAGGACTCTCCACTAAAGTTCTGTACACCACTGTCTGAAACAACAAACACAGCATATTTTAGTTTCAGCTCTAAAGAAGAACTTTAGCTAGGTAATTAAGTTTTCACTCTATCAAAATCTCCTAAAATATGCTGAAGAGCCAGCAGAGTGGCTCTAACTTGATCCACTTGTTTGGCATAAATAGATTCCATCTTCATGTTTAACTTTGCAGTGATTACAAGGCCAATTTAGAAGCAGACCAACCAAACCTTCTAGGAAAGAAAGCAACTACAAACCAAGCCATCAGAACACAGAAAAAGTTTCAGAAACATTGTATTAGAAAAGAACTGTTATTTACTGTTTCCTCTACTTTCACCTTAGTCAGTTTAACTTGTCTATGCTTCCTAAAAAAAGGAAACGCTGTTACACATAGAAAATTCATGTCTGTCAGCAAAAGCACAGCCTGCAGTTTTGCAGGACACCAATGTTCCCATCCAGAAGCACTCGCAGACATCTGGATGTTAAATCCACCAGGATACTACTGCAGGTGCTTTGGGGTCCTCTGGCACAAGAGCTACAGAACCAAGAGGTGTGAGCTTTGGAGGAGGCAGTGAGGTTCATCAGAGGGCTGGAGAACTCTTGTTAATGGAAATTCTTTCTGAATGTAAAGAAGAAAGGTTTCACCACGAGGGTGGCTAAGCATGGCCCCATGGGAAGAGATGGGCCTTCTTCTCAGGGCAGTCTCAGG
Source organism: Laterallus jamaicensis coturniculus (assembly GCA_022605575.1). Classification (NCBI taxonomy): domain Eukaryota; kingdom Metazoa; phylum Chordata; class Aves; order Gruiformes; family Rallidae; genus Laterallus; species Laterallus jamaicensis. The sequence goes on along the minus strand of JAKCOX010000023.1, from coordinate 7,331,482 downwards.
TTCTCCTTGCCATGCTGCAGGCCCTGCCTTAGCCCTGCTGGGAGCTGGGCTGCAGGGCCTGCAGAGGCCCTCCCAGCCCCCATATCTCTGGCCACAAACGTAACCTTTCAGAGGAGATTACAAACTATTTAAACCTTTGTTTCTGGTTTTTAAGGACGCTTCTAAACTCATCAGATGTCTGGAAAATTCTGGCAGCATAAACCCATTAAGATCCAATTCAAAGAGAAGGAAAATTCTGGACATCTCCCCTCACTGCCACCCCTAGAGCTCATAAGGACGACAGATTACAACTCCTACTCAACTTGAGGCCGCTCATGCACAAATGTTTCTGTTCAAAGTCTTCTCTGAACAGATTTCAATCAGTTGTCACTCTACAAAAGCATCCTACAGAGAAATTCTATTAAAAGGAGTGATTCATCCAATGATCCCGTACATCAAAAAGAGGGGAGAAAAAAATTATTGACGACATGTATTAAAAATAACATTACACAGATGTTTAAAAGTGAGATTTAGGCTTCTACCTGTTAATAAGAAGAGTAACAGGGCTACTAAACCCATAGCTCGACAAAGATTTAAGCATAAAGATACTGTTAGGGAAAAAAAGTCCCCATCCCTCAGCTCCCAGCTGCTCAGCAAAGGGGGCCCGAGCACTGCTAGCCCTCCTGAAAAACATACAAGAGGAAAAAAAACCCCAAAAAAACCCCATCAAAACCCCAAAACAAATCAGAGAAAGCAAGTTGCAAGGAAGCATTATTCAAACAGAAGAGGCTCCCATCACTGTTTGGCGCCTGAATGAAGATAGCCTGTGGCAGAGAGAGCAGACAGGCCAGGAGACCAGCCCCTTTCTCCTCTACCATGGCGTAGCCCAGAGTACTGGCTGCTCCACCACCCAGCCTGGGGTGTCACAGAAAGAGTCTATGGGCAACCACACTTTGCTATATCAATTCTCCTACCCAGTTACAGGCCTTAACTATGTTCTCACTAAAAGCTGCTCTATATTTGAAATTCCAAGACAGGTATCTCAAGTAAATGGAAAAGATGTTTTAACAAATGCAGCAACACTAAGACCCTGAGGCAGAGCAAATCTATTTTCCTAACAGCTGAATGTTTTGCAGTACATGTTTTTTCCTCCTGATAATAACACAGACACATTTTTAATATTAAGGAGGAAAAGAGAGAAAAGTAATTTTGATTTTTGTTACAAGATCTTCTGAAGAGTACTATCTTTCCCCTCACCTCACTAACCATCTCCTGCCCATTATCATCCACCACTGAAGTACTGTACCAGGCTTCTGACTTCACTGAGGATTGGTTTTGGGTTTTTTGCTTAAAAAAACACCAAACACATCTCAACTACTGCTCCCACCCTCACACATTCACCTATAGAACTTGCATTTCAAAGTGAGCCGAAAAACAGTACTGATAATCATCGATGCCTGAAAAACTAACCTTGCATTTATTAGTCAATTGGAGAGAAAGTACAGTTGGGGAACACAAGAGTCCAAATTCCATCTAGACACGTAAGAAAAGAATGAGTCATGTGTTTATTTCAGGATAACAATGCTAACTTCCTTCTGTACAGCAAGAACGGCTTTATTTTTGCAGCTCAATTAACATGCAGTAAAAGTAGCTCAGAATGTTAATGGTCATAGCGCAAAGAGTCAAAGGAAGAACAGGCACAAGAAAACCTCATTCCTACCAACACTTTGAAATAAAAGTCTGTTTCTCTCAGCCACGGGAGTGCAACATGCAGACGGGTCTCTGTCCTCTCTGGGCAAAAATTCTTATGCATTTCAACCTCTGTTTCTATTTTTCTCCTAGTAAAAATCTTCATTTTGCTATGGAAAAGTCAGAGGAAGTTTTCTGCTAGAAGTCACACTAAGAGCCATTTCCCCAGAAGAGTAACCAATTTCCATCACACACACCCCCGTGGACCCAAAGCTTTGCCTGCAATGTTGTGACTTACAGGGTGACTCAAGCTCAGGATGGAAACCTGAATCACAAATAATTCGCTTACTACTTTAAATATGTTCCTTGAAACAATCTTTCAGTCACAGTTCAAGATCTTTTTTTCTCAAAGGGCAGTAAATGGAAACAGTGGTTAGGTTTGGGACTACCTGCCCCCAGGCAAAATGTTTGCACAGTTGGTGGGGTTTTCTGGTTCTCCTGCTACACCCTACCAGCCAGGACATGTCTATTTGATAGCAAAGCCAGGCTGGGGAATGAGTAGTTAAAACTTGGAGCACACTAAATAATCTCCACCAACCTTCAAAAGCCCTGGAGCACACATGGCAAATATTTACTGTTCACCCAAAAGACAAATTGGTTCAACACTAGAAAACTTGGGAAATGAAATCAACAACTTTTTTAAAAGGCAGCAAGGCACAGAGCTGGCAGCTGTGTCCCATGGTATCTCCAGTGGCCATCATTTTTGCACCATCTAGTGTGAAATCCATTTATCCTATCTCCATCCTAACACCAACACCACTGCAGCAATGCCACAGTTCCTTACCACTCAAAACTGCGTTCTTAATTCCACACTTATGGCGAGGCCCAGAGCAGAGGAACAGAAGACAAAAGCAAGGAACAACCATGCCAGAGTATAGGAACTGAACATGTGATTACAAGCATGCAAGGTAGAAAGACAAATTTGTCTGTTTGAACAGCACCCTCAGCCACTCTTCTCTGTCTTCCAGACCACAGTCTTCTGAACACACAGCCTAGGTAAGTCTCACAGTAAAAAGGGCTTGTAATAGTCAGAAATAAAAGTTTAAACCCGATGCTTGCGAACAAGCACCAGCAGATAAATATCTGTAACAGCTAATAAGAACCTTAGATGTAACTGTGTAATCTTTAAAGATTACAGCCTTAAGAATAAATTAGTGATCTTCTAATGATTATACTGAAGGTAACATCCAAAGTTATTAACCACCTTTCCTTTCACTAATAGCTCTAATGTACCCCATTTTCTTTATCCCTATGGCTAAAATCCAGACTCAGCTTTACAATGACTATTTCAATGACAATTCTCTCTAGCTCTCTTTCCAATACCCGACCTCCTCCTATTTAAATTTTGACACCAAATAGCTAAAATAATCTCTTTGATACTTACTGTGCTAATACACAAGAATGTCCTGACCATAAACCTGTGCTGCTCAGAGTGGGAATTTTAACTCCAATGGTAAGGCATTCCAGTGACTCTGATAACGATGATAAAATTCAACAATTGACGTATTACTGGTGACCTTCTGGAGAATAAATGAAAAGCATCACATTAATACAAATTCTCCTGCGGAGAAGATCAAGCTGGCAATCTGCCAGTTCATTACACCATCTAGCTCCACTCCAACATTAAATATTGCCTTCCTTTGTAATTGACTGAAATAGGCTGGAGCAATTGCAGGTAACCACTTTGAGCTATTAAAGTATTCCATTAAGACTTCTCCATTAGGCAGATATTTCAAATGAAGTTACATCAAAATAGGCTATGTCCAAAATATTTTAACTGTGCAGGCAATTGAGCAAGCACAATCCAGTTCCACGGAGCAGCAGACAGATCAGCCTAAGTACTCAAAAGCTAACTGCCTGAATTTGCTTAAAGGGAAAAGAAAACCACCAGGTTTATTCAAGACTGTAGTAGATGCTTAGTGTTTTAACCACACAGTCATATATATAAACTCATTTAATATTACCTACTTCTAAAGCTAAATAAAGCCCAAAAAAATCCTAATGTTAAAATACACAACTTTTCTTTACATCAGGAAAGTCAAGGCATTCATCAAATACTAGATCTTAAAACTAGGTAGGAAACACAGGGAGAAAACAGAAAGCAAGGCTAGATTCACATCGTATTAAAGGTTTCAAAAAAACCAGCAAACACCAACGCTGCAACACAATGTGTGCAACATTCTGAAAACAAAACAAAAAATTAAAATCCTTCCGTGCTATATACTCCACACAACGAAGCTTTTCTTCTTTTTAAGACTGTGGTTCCCTAAGGGCACGGAAGCCAGTGAAATGGGGCACATGAACAGGTTGACTGCCTTGCATGCCGAAGAGACTGCCAGATACTTTAAACACTGCAAGAGATTTAAGCCTGTATGCCAGCTGTGAAAATGAGACTAGCCCTTGAAGCAAAGACAAACTTCTGTGTCTAAACGGGTTTTTTTTAAGTGTCTGGGTTTGGAGCTAGCCCAAGAAATTTGGGTCTTTCTCTAATCAGTGCAGGGGCCGGGGGTTGTGTATCTTCTCTGTGCTTCTATACCTGGTGCACAAGAGCTGTAGTACACTTCCCAGCCACGTTGTCTGTAGCAAAGAGGAAATGATTAGACATGTACCATTGGTTGCACAAACAGTTTCTATTTTTTGTAATGAAACACATACGTGGGGAGGGGCAGGACAAGGAACGCAGCTAGAGAACACATGTGATGGCTCACACTTCAACCAAACGCAATCAAAGAGCCTATGCTGACCCATATTCTCATTTAACTTCTGCAGTCAAACATATCCTCTGCTGACTCTGGCTTATACATGGCAAGTTTAAAAAAAAAACAACCAACAACTCCCAATCTACTCACTAAACACAAGTTGGCTGTCTAAATAATATCAACATTTAAAATAAATATTGTGTTTCAAAAACCACCTTTCCTGGCCAGCTTCCTCTGCTGCAATCCAAATACATTTATGACTAGCAACACCCTTTTAAATTGGGAAGTAATGAGAAAGATTACTTCTGATAGTGTCTGCATCTGCTAAGATTTCCACAGTATAAACCATACAGATTCACGGTATTTTATTAAGAGCAATCACTTGCTTGTTACATTCTCTCAGCTGGAAGTTTCCCCCAGAAGTCTGAGCTATTAAAAAACATAATAGTGATAACCAAATTACAACCTAAACTCACTGTAATATGCAAATTTTTTAATTCCTGACTTAAGCAGGATTTTCCATCTTGATACTTACTGATACTGACCTAATTCAAATTTGATTATGCTGAGCTGCAAACTTCCAGGGCAGTCCCTGCATGAGAAAGAAAAAAAATCCACAAAGCAGAGCAGAGCAATTGTGAATGGGAAGTCAGGAAGTCGCCCCACCACAGAGGCTACAAACTCGTTGAGAGGATATGTAATCACTGTAGTCTCAAAACCAATCAAAAACCCCACGACCAACAAAACACCACCACCACCCACACACACACCCCAGTCTTTCAGACTGATAATCAAACATCAAAATAAATGCAAGCCATGTCCAGCCACTCTCTGCAAGCTGAAGGAGGCCCACAAAGGTACCATGCCACTAAGCCCCGTTTTTTCAAGCACTCCTGTTCCTGAGCCATCTGTGAGAGGCGAAGCATGCTGACTTCATTTTATCTCAATTAGCTTGTTTTTACTTTACTATTTACAATAAGGAATAGGAACTCACAACCTTTCTAATTTTCCTCACTTAAGGGTTTGCAAACTGGCTATACAAACACATGTAGAAATAACCCTGAAGCCCATAGAGGAAATGCAAAGATCTTGATTTATGTTCAGGACAGCTCTAAGCACCTCTAGAAAAAAATGAGTGCTGGAAGACCTGAATTACCAACTATGAACGCAGACAGTTCTGTCTGTGCTTACCTATACCTACCCAAGGCTGCTCTTAAACTTTGTAGCACAGTATCGTTAAGGAAAGGGATTAGACTTCAACCTTAAACGAACCTTTTCAAGCCATGCTTTGAACATGAGATAATTCTTTTGGTTTCCTTAACAAGATTATTTTAATATTTAAATGGCAGATTTGATTTTTAGAAACATCTTGGCATTTGGTTAACTTTCTTCAGTACTTTAGAAATTAGCATTTTGTACATACAGTTTAATGATTCATTTCAGTAGAACTTCAGCCTTTTTCTAATTGATACTTTTAAGTTTTTGTTTGTAAAACCTGCACAACGATACGTTTTTCCATTAAGTAAAATCAGCTCTGAATCTTTGAGGATCCAAGTGCTTAACAATTCCTCAGCCCAAACAGCTCCTTCAAAAAAAAAAAAAAAACCAAACTACCCCAAAAAAAGCTATGTTTTATATTGCTTCTTTGACATTAAAATGTTTTACACAAAGAAATACAGGACCCACTGAATCATACCACTTGTTCCAAGCCTCTCTAGTGAAGTCAGAGCTTTTATTTCAATACTTGTGAATTTCAGGGCTGTGAAAGAAGACTACAATCAGCATATTAATACATTATTTACCATAATCTAGTAATCTGCACATGTAGATTCCTGAAAATGCACACCTCCACTGGAGAACAGCATTCGCAGATGCCTTTTGAAGAAGTGAAAGCCAGGATTCCAATGAATTAGCTACCACAGAAGGATGCGACTAACTGACTATCAAAGGACCACTAAGCAGAGATGCTGCTTACCACTCTTGGCTAGGGAGACAAACATGTAAAATAAGCAAATATATCTCCCATCTTACATGGTTAGAGAAAATTTGCTTTGGGGCAAGATGTAACAGAAAATAGACTGTAGCAGGGGCTACAGAGAGGCCACAGATCACTAATACAGTGGAGTCAAGCAAGGCAGACTTCGCCCAGTGGCAATTCAAAGTTTAAAGGCTGACTGCAACCCTTATTACAGCTCCAGTTCTGGTAAATTATTCACTCTTTCTTAGTCCAAAGAAAATCCTTCCTGTGTGTACACTCAATGCAGCGCTGTCTGAATTTGAAATTACAGTGCCACTGCTGTCTCGGTGCTAAAATATATGGATAAGGTGATGTTAAAAGGGACAGGTCAAGGACAATGGTTACCTTTGAAACCACCAAGCAGATACAGGCAATTGGAGGAAACACACAGAGCAGATCCTGACTAATGCCCTGAAGGAAAACATTGTCAGAAGAAGATTCAAAAACTCAGAACAGCAAAGTGGCATCTCAGTACGTTATGCTGATGGTAGGAGGCCTGGCATGGGCACTCCCCACCTGCTGTAACAGCAGCATCACGACAGCTGCAGCGGCCGCTGCCTGGGCCTCTGAAGCTGACACCTGAGGGCGTCTGGGTTTTACCCTTCCTCCAGCTGCACAGCCACTGAGTCCGAAATGATGCTGCTGGCATTACTGTCTGCGTGATCTTTTCCTGAAGAGCATGCAAGCTCTGCCTGAATCTGTTTGGGCAAACTTCACCTGCAGCGCTTGTCAGCAAAAACGAGATGCATTTCACTTGGAGGGGATGGCAGAATTAAGTCCAAGCACCTTGGCCCTCAAGTGAAGAAATCCATAATGACTTCAGCTGAGGGAGCAGGTTGAAGAAATCTTTCTCAACCACCATAAGCAGAAAGGGGAGAAAGATTTATTATTTACTCAAACTCAGTATTTCATTTACAATATTCAAAAGCACAAAGCTGCAGAACTCAAATAAACAGATGTTCAACTGGAACCCATTAGTAAAACTGAGGGAGGGGGGAAAAACCCCCACCAAAACAGAAACACCATGACATAAAGCCCCTTACTGAAAATAGGATATGCTCAAATAGTACCTGGTGTTAGAAAGCCGTCATGCACTGATGAAAACCATCTTCCTTGGGAGGCGTAAGATATTTTTGTCTTGATACGTTTACATATCAAAGACTGGGGGAAAACTGGGAATCCAGATTTAAAGATTTTTTTTTTATCTCTTCTGATGACCCAACTGAAGAAAAACAAGAAACTTCATGCAGTTCAAGTACAAAACCTATCACAACCACGGGTTCACAACTAAGAGCCAATGGTGTTTCGGAAGACAAACATTTAGAGAACTTAAAAGCTGCACTGGCACCCAAAAAATTTGGTAGGCGGTGCGTGCTAGCTGGTGACATGCAGTACCACGACTGTTCTCTTTGGCCATGGTAGAACAGCCATCCCCAAGGTCAGCACCTTCAATGCTCAGGTCAAAACAAAACCGCTAGGCCTGACTTGCTAGCATCACTACTTCCCAAGGACAAGGAATGCCCCAAAACACCTGCTATTCCTTAAAGTTCATCATCAGAAATTGTCAAAGAAGTTTTTTGACTGAACTGGCCCAGAAACTTTGCTTTAGGTTGACAAGAAGAGGAGAAACATTAACACAGCTTTGGTTCCACTGCAGCATACGTCAACCCTAGCCGCAGGCACTGCTATTACTGCTATTTGAAAGATAACTAGATATTCCAAAATCTCATAATACCCAAATAAAATTTGGCAACAGCCTACCTTCTGAGGTTTTTCAGCACTGATTTTCTCCCTTTCATGTCTTGTACACATTTGATGGTGTCTTATTCTACTCATTTTAATCATGCCAATTCAGTGGCAGACTACAAATGAAAATGCAATAGAAACATTGCAGGCCCTGTAACAATAGTCAAAACAAAGATTTCCTATGGCAGCTGTCAAATTAATGACATCTCCTAAGCGATCTAAATACAGTATCTGGGCAGAAATCCAATTATGTCAATTCTGTCTGAATACCCTAAAAGAGAGTCCTACTGGGGTTAGAAGTGGAAATAATTTTAAGCGCAGATTAGCTACATAAGCAGCTCCACACTTGAAACCAGAACAAGGGAACAAAAACCTAAAGGCATGACATTTATCTGGACGCAAGGGAGAGGGGAAAAAGAACTGTTAGACATCTGGCAAAAGGTCAAAGCCAATTAACTTGTCCAAATTTGCCCCTCAAGATAATAGCTTCCAGGTTCTCTTCTTAAGAAATAAGATGTATTGACTCCAGTAATTAAAAAGGTTTCTGCCTACCTCTATGCCCTCCGCTACCGTTGCTTTTGAAAAAAGCATCTTTTTCCCAACCAAATATTAACAGCAGTAGTAGAACATGCCAATTTCCCAGAAGCACAAACTAAATTTATCTAAAACCTACATAAAAGAAAATTATATTCTCCCTCACTTAAGTACTGAGCAGCAGCAACAAATAGTGTTCAGGGCTTATAATTCAAGAGTATGATTTCTTGCTGCTTTTGCTGCTTTCCCCAAACCATTGTAACCACTGAATTCACTTTTGCGTTGGAAGTGTCTGCATTACTGCTTAATTATGTGGTAATTTCAGTTTGCTGAACTTTGCCACTGGGTTCTGTTTGTTTGTAGCTTAAAAAAAAAAAAAAAAAAAGACAACTATCAAATTGGAGAGAAGAGCCTTTTAATTCAAAGGGGAAAAAAGGATTCTTTTTTTTTCTTTCTTTGCAGACATATTAAAATAACTGCTTCTGAAACTACAGAGAAATACAAGCTTTATCTGTTTCTTAAACAAAACTATTCAAGAGACTGCTACCAAAGAAAAAACTGCGTACACCAAATAACTGAGGCAATACATATGGGTCAGTAACTACATTCTAACTAGAAACTTTTACCTCGATTATGAATAGGTATGATGAATGACAGAAGACTGATTTAGACAAATTTTCTAGCCCTGATTCACCCCTATACTTGAGCAAACACTTTGAAAGGCAAGTACAGAATACACTGTGAGTATATTGCAAGTGCTTCTGCTATCAGCATGACAAGCAATTCACTACGGCCTAGATTTAGGACTGCACCCTCCAGGCCGTGCTTCTTTACCCCAGGACTCACACAGTTAAAGCTGGGGAATTTGTTACTGGTTTGATTTTGGGTTTTTTTCCTCAGCAAAGTCATTAGGGATACTCAGGACTAAGTCTGACAATAAGAAGCTTTTCCGGTCAAACTGGTAAGTTCTGGAGCACACAGCTAATTCCAGAAGAAATGCCAATAAACGAGTAATGCACAATTGCAGGGCTGCCCTGGAGAAATTGAGTGTCAATTTGGAGCAGTGCAGCTGAAGACCAGTTACCATCTTCACCTGCTCAGTGCATTTTCTCTCAAAATCATTTTGAGAGACATGCACAGAGATCCCTTTGCAAGCCAGCAATTTCAAACATTACCAGTTTGGGCCAAATTCAAATCACTAACTCACCACATTTTATGATGTCAGAGCTTAACTTTACTGACTTTTTTTTTTTTTTTTTTTTTTTTACAATTAAAAGATACACAGGTTATTTAAAATAGCTTCCAACTGAGCCATGCAGTCAGTGAGGCTGAGAGAGACATTTTGGCAAGGCCTAGGACAAATTTCTTTGGCATTTTAAAAATTTTATTTTAAGAATATATACAAGGAATCCATTTGTTGCCAGTTTTTTATTACAAGAAATTTCATTTTTGCATTTGCTCTCTAGAACACACCAAGCACAGTACCATGAATCCTCCTTTATGTCACACAGGCACTGCAAATCCAATTACTACTCTATTAGGTCTCATTTAAATCCCATACGGTATGACAATAAACTGAACAAAATGAGCATCAGCACGTTTTTCAACCATCTTTACAGTATGACATAGGTGGCAATCACAGCTTAATAAAGTCTCATTCACAAGGAAGGTAGCTCTCAATTTTCTCCTTCCCTGCCAGGCATTTCTGAGAGTCTTGGGAAACACCGCTGGTTCCCACCCTCCTTTGAAGAAGCCCGTTGGCTATTGCTGTTTCATGCTTCTCAAAACACCTGATCCTTCTGCTTACAGCACAGAGGTTCGGCCTGGTGCTCAATGCTTAAAACAGAGGCAAACTCTACCAACCACTACCTGGCGAATTCAACATTTACTTCAAAGCAACCCTTTGACACAGGTTGGGAAGCAGGGAGGGAAGAGCAAAACAAACCTCCACTAATCTGAAGGGTACTGAAAAGGTGACAGCATTTTAAAGTAAGCCGTTATCCTATCTGGATGCAAAACCTCCCCTTTCTAAATACTGCAAAGTAAATTTGCACGACTTTCAGAAGTTCAGAATCCTTGAGTGCAGGTAATCTATGGATATATTATAATCACTTGCCCCTCTACCACCACCACAGTATTTCCTGATCTTGTCTCACTACCCAGCACCTCCTGTTTTGTTTATAAATATCCAGGTCTGCCCTTTCTTTTGGGAATGAAAAACAAACACAGACAAAAACCAAACAAACAAAAAAATCCCTCATTTGCAGTAAGCGATCTCCACAGACAAAGCTCTCTTGGAAGGATGTGTAAGAGCCTTGTTGAATAGCTGTTTCTTAATAGCTGATCTAACTAAATCATCGTCCTCGTGCAGACTAGAAATCAAAATGTCATGCTGACATTTAAACACATGATCTGTTGTTAAAAAACAAAAGCCAGGAAAACATATGCTGTCCACTTTCAACATATTCCCTGGGCAGAACGCTGCTAGAACAGAAAGGTTCAGAGTTTCAAGAACAGGCTTCTAAATATTTCAGTCATCCCATTAAACAATTGCAGTTATAATTTCATCAAAATTTGTCCTTTACATGCCTGCCACCAATAGTCAGTAAAACCATGGGAAATAGGTAAGTTCCAGGTTGAGGGAGAGAGGCTGCTGATGGGGGAAGGCAGGGGAAATAAGCAATTTCAAGGTTTGTGCTCCAATCCTGCAATTAGAAGGGGAAAGTTTGGGCCAGACATTTCTCTGTGCAAAGGAGATTGTAAGACAGTAACATTATTGATTTTTTTTTCCCCCATTGGCTATAAAATGAAGCAAAAAGCAGAAGCATTTTCCCATGCATATTACTCAATCACGTGTTTTTTTCTAGTGTATTTTCTTGGGTATTTTCCTGCACTGCTATTTTCCCCACTGCTTTGCCTTTTACTCCCATTTAAGTCCCTCCCATTTATCTTCATCTTATACCTGAAATTATGAGCAGGCCACATTGGAGAACAACAAAAGCCAAAGACCACAGATCCTGAATTGACTCTGCCAACAACTTTAAGCAATATAACAGACCTTAAGGAAGATAAGCGTCACTTACAAAAGTATGGATGTAAATGCCATGAAGCCTGTAGATGAAGTCTCATCTCCTATTTTTTAAAGCTAATAAAGAAATGAGAACAGTAGATTGGATTTGTATATTTAAGTAATTTTGAAAACTCTCATTTACTTTTAAGGAGGTGGAATGATTTCACCTCCTTTCTATGAGATTTCTACTATATTTGCTTTCACTGCATCTTACTATTCCTTTCAGTAGGCAACCAAGGCAAATACAGATGGTTTAACAAGAAGTTACTCTCTCAGGAAGTTATACCCCTTGAGCTGCAAGAGAGCACAAACATCCCACACGTTTCAGAACACAAAGCCCACTGCCTTGAAAGCCAAGAGGAACTCTCAGAGACCCACTGTCGACTGCTAAAGCATACACACAATTTTTCTTTGAGAAGTTAGTTATAGCAACCTTCCATTTAAACCTGCAGTACCACAGATGCCATGAGTGCTTTCTTCTTGACAAACATAAAGCAACAGTTCCTAGTAAAAAAATCAAGAAGTTTCAAAGCTAAAGCCTAAATACAGACCATGAATATATCAAGTGCTTAAATTACAGCTACTGTATTTTTAGAAGCACTAGGTACCTTGAGAGAGCATTGCAACAAGCTTCAAGTTCTTAGCACATTCGACATATGGTAGCAAAGGAAAAAAAAATTTTTTAAAAATTATCCAGAAACAGACATCCTGTGTAAACAGGATTCAAAATTCTGGTGATGGTCCAACAGTCAGAAATAAACATACAACAGTGAAGGAACACCAAGGACAAAAAGCATGATGCAGCATCTAGTATGGGTTCTGTCCCTTACTGAGTGCACCATCAATTCATTCCTCTACTCATTCTCACCTTACATTTCACTAACTTGCAGTTAGACATGCAAATTTCTTTGTTCCACTAAAACCTTACTCTTCCTGCTCATGATGGGGCCTTAATGACCTCAAGAAGGGTTTATCAATATTCAGCATTTAAAAACGTACATGGAACACATCAAATCACACCTTATTTTCATTACAGATGGATGACTCATCTCACTTTGTGAGAAGCAAAAGAAACAGAGGGGAAAAAAAGGAACTCTCCAGAGCACATACCCCCAAACTCCCTAGCTTGGGTTTCTATGTATATCACCGATCATTAAAGAAAGAAGATGGTGCTCCACTTACAAACTGCAAAGCTAAATGTTAAACACACTTTGCATAACTTACATTTCAGAAGCTGATTTTAGCTTTGCCACCTGAAAAAAAAAAAGCTGGCTGGCTTCACCACAAAAGCATGACTCCTCTTTTCTGCAGAGTACAACCTGATGGGAGCTTCAAATGAGCACCTGGGCTTTGAGAACCAAACTCAAAGCTGTCACAGCGTGAAAACGCCTCCTGTTTGAATAAAGCTCCAGATCACCTCAAAGGAGTGTGGTATTGTTTCTTCTTCCAGCCTTTTAATATACCCACAGGCAAAAAACTTTTCTTTCCTATCGTCTCCCTAGAGCTATGAGGCAGGAGGACTGCCCAGACCTGCTGCTTGAAGAGGAGATATGCTGGCAAGCAACAGAGTAAGTAATCTGACATAAACACCAGCTTTAAAAAGTTCTTGGCACATGTTACTTAGTCAAATTTATGATGTCAAATTAAAGAATGAGCCATCAGTCTAATACATAAGCATCAGCAAACTTTGAAGGCATCCTGTGTACCTATACAAAAGCTCTATTGAAAACCAGAATGAGACTGTGGGGTCCTCAAAAATCAACCACAGGATTTCAGTAACTCTCAGCAGGGCAGGATTTCCCCCAACACTCAAAAGACTGACTCAGGCTCATTACCACCAAATGGTACAGAACAATGCTTAAAAAAAAACCAAACAAACACACACACACACACACAAAAAATCATCAGAACCAAAAAGTCCTACACATCTACGGTTTCAAGGAAAACCTGCAGAACTAAAAGTATTTGTAAATCAATGGCCTGAGGGCAGCATGAGTTCTGCATCAGGTCTGTGGAGCTTCTCCAAACAGTACCAACACACAAACGACAGTAGGAATCTATCAGGATATATCCTGGTTGCTAGACCATGCTATCACATCTTCATTACGGCCATTACCTGCAATGTCGAGATTAAAGCCTGGATCAGTATGCAATCACATCTTCATTTTATTGCAGAGAGACCTGCCAAATTGCTCCTCTCTGGTGTCTCCAAAAGCAGAGCTGGAATCCCAGATGTAGTCTTTTAGTAAGTGGATGGTAAAGACCCCACATCTTGTGTACAATACTGAGTGGGAGGTTGGTGTGAGAACTCACACAGGAAGGCTGAGCGCTGCAAAAGCTGAGGAAGAAAGGGTAGGAGAGCGGCCAAAGTGTAAGAGGAACACTGAAAAAGATGCAGGAAGATTTTATGCAATTAGTGTAAATTCCTTCCCGGCACAGACGGGGAAGGAAAAATACTCATGGAAGAGCTATGCAGAGCTTTGTTTTCTTAATTAAGCTGATGGCAAACAACTATTAATTACAAGTTTTTAAAGTAGTCAGAACAATTTGACAGCAAATAAGGGTTGGATGGTAACAGTGTATCAGAAACGATGCCTGTATCTAAGCTGACATTTCAGAGATGATTAAGTTTACAAAGGACAGACCATCTACACTGAGTATTACTCCAAAAGATCTCAGGTTTTAGTTAAGGTTTTGTATTTAACAGTTTAAACTCTAATTCTGAAAAATAAAATACCAAGAAATTTGAGCCAGCCTTTCAGAACGGGAAGAATTACAGAGATTTTTATTGTTAATTCTGATCCAAATCAAAGGCACAAGATGAAAAGGTTCAGCATGCAACAGTTCTTCAAATGTCTGACTACGTGTTCATTTGGTGATTTTTCAGTTTCTTTCCAAAGTTTCTTTTAAAGATTAATACACACAGCATTTCTAGAAAACGTGGGAGAAGAGTTCTCAAATGAAGATATGAAGAAAGAAACCTAACAAATCTACAACACACTAACACTCCTCTTTAAACTGTTTCAAACCCAGTTTCTAGACGGATGGAAACCTCAAGAAGTGTATTGCCATTCTAACACAGAACACTATGCCTAAAAATTGTTTTGCACATAAAACAGGTAAAGCTAAAAATCCTAAAGTGTCTTCTGTTTTGTTCCTACCAAAAACCAGAAGTTGCATTTCAGACATGTCAGATGCTTGATCACAAATAAAAATTACATTAAGTATATACTTAACAATACATAGGGCGTCATGGAATTTTAAGAGCAAACAACAATATCTTATTATTGCTGGGGTGGTTCATTTATCCTCCAGAAGTACAGTACAGATATGAACTGAGATTCTGCATTAAAAAAAAAAAGCTTGCTTAAATTATATTAAAAAGAAGTCCTTTGTCTAAGAATGTTCATTTGAAGATGCCCACAAAAAGAAGAGACCACTCAGAAAGTAAAGGTATAGTCTTCCCCTCCTAGAAATCTCCCTGATTTTTCTGACAGTTACCCATCACCCCCACAGAACAACATGCTCTCAGCATCAGGACTCCCCTCTGTTCACACTCCTGGCCACTGCCCTCCAACCAGGGAGACCTGTCCATGGGCAGAGCAGCCATGCGCATCCCCAGGTCCCACGGGCAGCTTCTGGCCCTCCTGTCCTCTGCCATCAAGAACCACAGCCTCAACCAAAAGATCCATCCTTGTCAAACTGACTTATTAATTAACACAGGACTAATGAGTCTGTATTTTCCATGAGGAAGGAGAACATTTTTCCACCAGAAGGCTGTGTGACTAAGAACATCAGAACTGTTGGTAATTACAAGCACATGCAGAACTGCTGCTTTACATCCCTGACTGCCATCCCTTCACCACTGCACTGTTACTGCAACCGGGGCGCAGGCCGCAGGCTCTCCTTCGAGGTCGGCCATGGCAATGCACTGGCAGGCGGCGGGTTCAACCATGTGATGATCTAACATGGAGGAAACTCACGACCTTTCCAAAAGCCTTGGGGTTCCATGCAAACCAAAGAGCGTAAGGGCTGTGGGTTGCGAGCAGTTACCTTGAAGTACAACGATTTTTTAAAAGAAAAATCTGGGGAAAGGATTTAGTAGAATAACATGATTTCCCCTGTGAACCTTCTTTCATTGCTAACGTAAGACAGAATCAATTTTAAGAAGTTCTATCAGCTAAGGAACTACTGTGGCAAAGTATTAATCATCCAAATTATCTAAGTCACAAGTAAAGGCTCCCCCCTTCTATGTAAAGATAATTTCAAAGTTCACTGCCTTTGATTGTGAAGACAATGTACAGGATTTGTGTAAATTTACATGAACATAATTAATATTAATAAGCAACAATCTTATTAATTTGCCCTTTGCTAACAGGAGATGTTTTGTCTAATCAAAACCTGACACAAATTCCACAAACATCTCTCCTGCATTTAAAAAGTTTTCATGGAGTCTCCAGAATTTAAAATATACCCTGGTACAAATATCTCCAGTAATGCTTCCTTAGCTTTTACCAAGCAACAAAAGCTTAAGAAAACTACTCATCAATCAATACAGAACCTTTTAAGGGGACACAGCATATATATAAAAATAGCAGTTCAACAATAAGTAAGAATTAAGTTCAGGCATTAAAGCCTTAAAGAGAGGTTTAGGCACAAAAAGGGTTGGAAACAGTAACCGAGTTGCCAGTAGCAAAAGGATGCTCAGCATTTCTTAGCATCTCCCAGAATAAACGTAGCGGCATATAAACTGACAGTCCTGCTGAAATTAGTGCGTATTTTGAAACATAAATTACATCTACACCTTGCTGCATTAGGATGCCAGCTCAGAGAGGAGCATGCAAACCCTCCAGCAGAATTTACTTCAAAGCCCCCCTCCCTCCGCCTCTGCCTCCAGAGCTCGGCAATAGATAAAATTGAGAATGTGGTTTTCATTCATTTCTTCCAGGCACTCTAAAATTCACACATGCACCTCAGAGTGGCTTGAAATCTGGCGTGCCATATGGCAGTGCATTTGTCATTTCCAGAAATATGTTGAATATGGGTTCCAGAGATATAAAGCCCCAATAAAAAAAAAAAAAATATTTTAAAAACCCTCCTGAAGCCAACAGATTCCACTCAAACGCCACCAACTTTATACTACTTGCAACTATAGAGCCCGGGCTTTGATCAGGCTTCAAAGAATCTCTTCATTTGCCCCAGAAAATAAATCTGATGCTTTAGCTTGTGGAGGTTCATTTCCCTACTGTTTTGCAACTCTCTAAAGTTATTTACACTTGCCTTAAGTGAGACTGAAGTAGAAATAATACATCAACATCAATACTAGAATTATGCAAACAACATTGCACTTGGAGCACACAGTAAGTGATTTACAAGCTGCCAAACAGTGGAGAATCAGGATCAAGAGTTTTATGGCTATTTTCAGTGTGAACCAACTGAAGAAGAAATAATTACTTCTTCCCCATCCTGCACACAGAGTTTAATGGCACACACAAAAATGAAGAAGCATGTTTTTTTAAAATAGCAGAACAATTAGCAAACTGATTTTTTTTTTTAAACCTAAAAAAAAAAAAAGCTCTCCCGCTGGCTGAGATAATTACACAGACTCCAAACTCAGCAAATTAGAGTAAGGTTTTAAAAATAAAGAAAATAAAAAAAAATAAAATTGGCAGAGCTAGAGGCTAAACATCTTGCTGTTGCCAAAATGAGCAAGTCCTGTGCTGTAGGTAGAAAGCAACTAATTCATCCTTCTACTACAATTTCTACTTTCCAGGGATGACAACTTTCTGCTGTTAGCAATCTGTGATGAAATTATCATTTTTCTAAGAGAGAAAATGCAGACTAGCAGGCAGGAATCAAACGATATTACATGACCAGAACAACTTCCTCCTTGCTTTTCTCTTTCAAGGATGGAATCACAGATCATGGCATTTTCCAGCTGAGATACAAAGAAACAGAAAAACATTCACCTTTTTGCTGGCACACTCGGTTTTACCTTCCTCTCCTCTCTCCTCCTGTTGCCTCTGGAAGCTATGTTATCTTAGCACACACATATTCTCACCTCAAGGATGAAAATTAACAGCGAGTAATAATTCTGTTGACAAGAACTGCTTTGGGGGTGGTACTTTTATTTCAAAGCACATACAGAAATCAAGAAAATGAAAAAATCCTATTCCAGAGGGGTGGATCCTGTAGTCTCTGAAGAACTTCCTGTGTGCCTTTTCCAGAGCCAATTGTTTTCTGGAGACAGTGTATGTATTCCATATATCCAAAATGGGGGAGGTGACTATAAAGACGACAAGAACGTAGAGGTGATTCTGAAATCAGAGCCTAATCCAGACCTACTGCAAGGTTTCTGTGTATAAAAAAGAAAATGAAGAGCATTTCCACCCTAACTGGGAGAGAACACTTGCAAGCACCTAAGCAACTTAAGGCAGTAAGTAATATCACCTGGGATGTTAAACACAGCACAGACATTGTTCCACTATACTAATCAATCATGTCCATCCAAGACCAGGATCCATCCAGCTGCTCCTGCCTATGAGTGCTGCAGCCATCCAGCAACAAGAGCCCAGTTGTACCTGCCACCCACATCTCCTAATGATGACAGTGCCTCTGCCTGCTGCTGCCAGAGGCAGTGGGCTTTATGAAAACCTGTGCTTTTTCCCCAGGCATAACAAGCACAGAGCTGCCAGTTGCTGGTGTTGCCATCTAAGGAAGCTGTTCCTAGAAAAGCAAGAAAAATGCGTGGGCTGAGCTGGAAAGACAATGTAGAAGCTAAAACAAGCAGGAGAGTCCTTTGTAATAAAAGAGGTGAAGAAAATCCCTGTGTCTGCTAAGATTTAGATTGATGAGCAGATCTCTCCCCTTCCCCAGCCAATATCTGGGCTTTTTAGGTATACTGAGCTTGTGGGTGGGATGAAAAGCTGCTTTCACATGCTACAGCAAAATTTTATTGTGCCCAGCAGACAAATAAAGTATGCTAAATTTCCCAAGCATTTTAAAATTCATTGCAAGGCAGAATAAAAACAAATAAAACCCCTAGAAATTCTGCACTTTAGAAAACTTTCTGTATGTTTTATAGGTTGCATGGAAACCACCAGCTGATGCTGCCAGAACATTTCTAGATCCACCCAAATTGGCTTTTGACAGTTCCAGACCTAACGCAAAGGAAGGAAAAATCCCACGTGGGAAGCTTAAGAGAGCAACTTCAGCATGATAGACAGAGATGTTCCTGGATAACAGAGAAGAAATTTCTTCTTTTATTATTCTTAGAACAAAAATGTATTTGCCATCAGTTTGAAACTCAACTTTTATCATATTCCTCAATGCAGGACTAGAAAAAAGCAGTCACCTATTGGAGCTGCACCCATCCTACCATCTTCCCACTGCTACTGCTGTGCTGGCAAGAAGGTATCTTAGACACAAGCATCTAGGACCCCACACGACCTCACACTGTCACAGCTACAATGCTACAGAGACAGAACTGATTCATCTCAGCCACACATCTCACCATTTTTAATCACTGTTTTCTTCTTCACATACGTGGTTTTCTTACCAAAGTCCCAAATCTAAGCCTTGGAAAAGTTAACTTACTTACAAGTGGCTTGAGTACCATGTCTCAGTTGAGTACATATTTGGAAGAGTTCAGAGTGGCTTTGAAGCAGAGCAGAAAACCAAACCAGAGCTCTGCAGGTAGTAATATACTCCTTGGGCATCCACCTTGAAATTGGTAACAATCCTTTAGCTGAAGTACTAAAGATGGGAAATGAAGCTATAAAATGAGAAGAACTCAAAAGTTTCCTTCCTGTACCCAAAGTTAGCAAACTATTACAACTTCAAGGTACATGCTAGTAAAGCTGCTTTCCTGTCTTACTTACAGATTTATCCTTTAAGGTGTTCTATGCACTTTTTCAAGCTCTCTCTGTGTCTTTTAATTTTAATACTTGATGCTCTTCCTGCATTCCAAGACAATTCTTATTATTTTGCTTTGATGCTTTTTTTCCTTGGATGTTTTCCAGATGAAGCTCCAAATTGAAGTTCAGCAGAAAAACGATCACAGCACTACATTTCAATAACAGAGGTACTGAAAATGTGTCCTTCAGTGTATTGAACACATTGCTGGAAGCTACATATGAAAATATATTACCCACCTCAGAAAACTCCCCATTGTTATAATTTGGTCATTTCACACACCAGTGATCAATCTTAGCTGAGCACATTCTGTAAGTCCACACGTAATGATAAGAAATTAGACGTACCAGAGAAAAATTAAAGCTCTTCTTTCGTGAACAAGTTTATTCACCTAGTGATTTTATATAAATATCACTTTTCCATTGCTTCTTCGTATGAAGCTAAACAAGCTGAAGACCTATAAATTGTTGCTTACAAGGGTCAATGACTCAGCAACCTGCATTATGTCCACTTTGCAGCAAAAGCTGCTCGGCACAAAGAATCGACTTCAAAATCCAATCTTAGAAGCATGCCCAAATAAAACTTCCTTCTTTTTAAAAAAGCTACATACACATTCAGTAAAGCTAGCAGTAAATCATGCATCCCTTCCCTAACTCTCCTTAAACTCAGGATTTCTATTCTCCAACCCACTTTCTCTTCACTCACCCTTAGATATTTCAAAGTTTGTAACAGGTGTTGCATATAACAGCCTCAGAATCAGTAATTGTCAGAAAGTATATTACAGCACATCTACAAGCCGAAGACCTCAGGCTACAGTTCAGTACAGAAGAACAGAGATTTTTCATAAAAGCAACATTCTGAAGAAATATTACTAAAAAGAGAATATCCAGCTACTGGAAAACAGAAAAAACTGGTAAGATTGCTTCTGCTGCGTGTCATGTGTGTGTGTGTGTGTCCCAACTCCCAGTCACACTGAGCTCCTGTGCTGGACCTCAGCACTCATTTCTCAATACACCAGCTCTCCCTCTCCCACTATGAAGTGTGGACAAGCAGGAGGACAAAGCTGATTATGAAAGAAAAGTAGGATGTTATTGTTATAGAACACATTTTAGCCCAAAGCCAGTTCACACTGGACAGTGCTACCCTGATTCGGAGCAGTGATATTAATGAATTCAGTTCAGGTCTAACAAGTCATTCCCAAATACCAGGCTGCAGGCATATGCAGTACGTAGGTAGGAAATGAAAACACGATATTCAACACCAGAACCTGTAAGGCACCACGTACTTACACCTAGCCTGAGTAGATAAAGCAAGACAACCTCATTTTTGTGACTGGTGTGAGACTACATGCTTAGAATAGCGAGCCAACAAAACAAGAACAAAAATATCTTCACCCAAATCCTATTCATAGCTGTTAATTTAATGAAAAGACTCTTTCGGCATGAAGAATACATGAGTAATAGCCTCCACGGCAACTATTTTAACAGCAGACTGTTAGACAAGGGGCTTCTTAGCACAGCAGCTGGATGCCATTCAGCTACCTGACAGCCTCCAAGTTGCCTGGAAAAAATGAATTAATCAGAAGATGTGTATTTCTAAGGCAATGACCAGTGCCCTCTCAGTACCGCAAAGGGAACAGAATGGAGACGGGGGCAGCGGGAGAAGAAGGCAGATTTGGATGCTTTGAAAGAGAGATTAAAGCAAGGGGCTGCACAATTCAAGGCAACATATGATGGTCACAGTCACACAGCAGCTGCAGGAGCACACAGACATCCCCACAGGAAGGTTACACACCACAGCATTCATGTTACCCTTCCATAAATTTATATTATTTTAACACAATTGCACTGAAAATGCTATCAAAACAATGTAAAACACTCATAACTTTTCCTGAGGTGAAAATGCTTCTTTTTATTTAGTGAAAGACAGTTACTGACCGAAAGAAACATACAGGAGCTCACCACAACACCGTAACACAATGCCAGAGCACAATTATGGAAGAAGTGTTGTATACGAGGGCTCAAAAGCACAGATAATCTGTCCTCTTTTCAGAAACGTCATAGACTGCATTTTTGAACACCATATTTAATTGTAATTTTGCAGTTAAATCTTGCTCATTTTATTTCCAAATTAGTGCAATCATGCTAGACAGGATACAGGGTTTTTTAGTCCCATTTAATGATTTTTTTTTTCCCCCTGAAATATTTCTGCCTTATAAATGGATTACAGACAACCCAAAACCATTTTTGCTCACATTCAAGCCTATTCCCACTCCTAACTATGTACAGAAGAACTGCAAAATGGAAAAGGAGGAGGGAAAAGACTAACACAGCCACAAAGCAGAGGGGATCACCATCTGTCTAATAACACAACAATCACAGTATGTGCCAACTAAAGTTTTTCTAGAATGAAGATCAAATATTCAAACTTTGTAAAATAAAATGGTATTTAATAAAAGTGCATCTAAGGACACATCTATACAACCACCAAAAACTATGAACTATATCAGTACCAGGTATAAGTGTTCTTACTGGGTTTGGGGCTTTGTCTGTTGTTGGGTTTTTGGGGGTTGGGTTTGTTGGGCTTTTCTTACATCTAGGAGGCACCACAATTTTAGAAAGTCCATGTCAGCAATTTAAACAACCCACTGAAACCCAGCTGCTTAACACCAGGGGTGGCATCTTGCAAGCTGGGCACATCCCCCAGGTTCAAAAGTCCCATCCCAGGAAAACAGGGCAGAAGTGAGAGCCAAGGGCTGCTGCCAGACAGGAAGCAGGCAGATCGGTGTGGCACAGGAGCGGACAGCTCTCAGCAGCATCCACTGACCAGGCAGATGCAAGACAGGCTCATCTGCAGGCCAGGTGGCTCTGCACAAGGATGCGGCGTGAAAGGCAACACCTTGGTTTTTTGAGCTACCCCCAGTTTACAAGCCCTGCACTTTTACCATCACCTCCCCATGTGGATGTAGGGCACGGGGGTCATGCAGCCCTTCCTTCACTGCTCATCCCTACCAGCTCCTCTGACAAAGACATTTGGTTAATGTACTGAAAAACAGCCTCTAAAGTGCCAAACGCACCTGGAATTAGCAATGCCAAGCTGTTCGCCACACTATCAATAGGAAAAAAGCTTTACAATCAAAGTTAGTTGATGATTACCTCGCTGATCTAGGGTCTATAGAGACTCCTCCTAGATTCTCCTGAACTGAAGGGACTTGATAACACAGCGACAGGTGCTCTACCTCAGCCTTCAGAAAAATCACCTTCGCACCTTGACTCGCCTGTGCTCATGGGTCACTGGCATCAGGCTGAGGATTGCTGTCTTGAAGAACGAAATGTTTAAAATTTTACTACCTGCTTAGCAAGCCCAGTGTAACCTACTGAATACCAAGCTGCTTATAGTGCTACAAACACTTCAGAGTGGCATGTATGCGATCGCTGCAGAGCAGTACGGCGATGTCCATGAATTCAGATCGCAGTTATGTATGGTATCTTCTTTTAAACATGACCGTATCACTTATATTATCTCAAAGGAATCCAAATGACCAACTACTTAACTGCTAAAATTATCCATTCAGAAAGAGGGAAAAAAAAAATACCAAGGAACAGAATAGATAGATCACAAGGGCAAGCTGAAAAGACTTTCATCACAGAAGACTGAAAGCAAGCCTAATTTATTTTAGCGATCTGCATAAATATACTTCTCTTCAAACCTCAGTCCCTCCAAAACAGGTATTATAACTCTCAATGTATTTAAAGGCTTTCCTTGCATTTATTTTAACTCTTCCTTTTTTCTCTTTTTATAAACTTTGTTCTTCTAGGTTTCATTTCAAAAAGAGAAAAAAAAATGAAACTCCAAACTAAACCATTCTGTTTTCCCCAGGAAGAACTAGATTCCATTTCCCACCAACTTAAGCCGACATTATATCAAGCACTACTGATCCATTCCTGTTCTTTAACATCCCAGTATCAGCATTCATTAAACAATGCTAAACTAGCAGCAGTCCCACTGATTTTATGAGACTGCCAATAGAGCAACGTAATAGCGTACAGGTGTAAAGCCTGTCTGCAAAATAAGCTGGTTCTGTGACACTGCAAACAGAAGTTCAACACACAATTAGGCATACATGTCATGACAAGCGAAAGAATGTGTAACTAAAACCAAAAAGAGTTGGCCTGCAACGTAACTACAATTCCTGTCTTAGAAAGATGTTCTTGTGGCTCAGCTTCATGTCCTGCAAACAAGAGATACTTGCTCCAGGAGGGCCACGAGCACTAAGCACACGCCTGCCTTCGCACAGGGCCGCAACCACGGCGGGAGAAGTTGTCGTACCAAACAAAGAACAAACATTTTGCTAAAACCACAACTCTATCTTCCTGACATTTCAGAGAGGCAAAAGAAATATCTGAACAAACATCCAGGATCTGCTGGCAGCAAAACCGGAAAAGATCCTAAAGGAATACATCAGTATTACAAGACAGGGCTAACGGCAGCAGACACACATCGCTGCAATAACAACATCACACAGACTTTAATAGTTTTCTGTCTTAGGAGGTCTATAACATTTCGGTTCATTACAATTCCCCACGCATCCCTTAAGAGCCTCAGACCTCATAAAAATGATGTGTCATATTTTGATACTTGTGCTAAACACAAGCTTTATTATTACCCGTGTTTAAACCCAATACAATCCACACAGTCCTCACTGAGATATCTGATTAAATTTCCAATATTCATGAACTACAATTTTAATATTGAATGCTCAAAATGATTTAAGTCTTTTGATGCAATCGAACATAAGTCATTCGGTGTCAAGTGGAAGGCAGATCCTTTATTATAGCATTAATTATTTGGGATATTAGCATTAATTTCATTCTCTATTTGAATTAAATGGAATTCAAAACAGTGTGAATTTATGAATAGTCCACAATGTAATTATTTCCATATTATCCCCGCAGCCCAAGCAGAGAGTCTTCCCACAGACTGGAAAATGTAAAGGAAGGAAATTGATCATCAATTTTTTAAAAATCTTTTTTCAGAAAGACAAAGGTGAAGCTCAATATGTTTATACGATAAATGACTTTAAATCTTTTTTGATGTAAAAATACATATCTTGATACCAATAAATTCCATCTACATATTTTTCTATTCAATATGCAACGATTAAAGGAAAACACATTTAAGCAAGATATACCGTAGCCAATTTCTTTTATGACTGGAACAAAAACATTCTTAATTAAAACCACAAAGCTGCAAAAAAGAGCAGGGACATTTACAAAATTTCAATACTCACTGGTTAAAAACGCTATGTCTTAACTTACATTTCCAAAGTTGCTACGTCCACAGGATTTCAAGGAGTTCTGGTAGGAAAGCCTCATTAAAGCCACAAACATGGCACCTTTTTTCCAGCAGCTAAACAGTACCATTAATTAACTTGCTACAAGTATAGCCGGACAGAATTGCTAACAAAAATAACTCACAACTACAAATAAATAAATACAACACCTGTAAAACTGCTGTTGGCAGATCATCTGAGTCAGAGTTACCAGGGTGCCAGATACCGAAGGACCGTAACCCAGCGGAACGCTCCCATACAAAACACACCAAAAAGAAGAAAAACAATAAAATAATCAGTATTTACAAGGGTCTTATCCAACTTTGCAAGACTTTTGCAGCCTGGTTAAACCAGAAACAGCTGTCCAACTGAAAATGCAGCTTTATGAATAAACAACAGGGCAAGGCTATAAATAAGCCAAACAAACCATCTGTGCCACGGCCCGGGGTTCGCAGCCCATCTCTACAGGTGTCGGTTCCCTCCCCTGCCCTCCAGAGCAGAGCTAACATGGAGAGTTTGTACCGTCACTGACTGCTAGCACTAACCCAAAATGGAAAGTGGGTGAATGAAGTGCCCACTTCTGACCTAAAAAATGCCCAACACCCGTTCTTCTGGTTTTTCTGAGGTTCTTAATAAAAACACTGAAAGCATTTGAAACATACAGATCTTTAAAGTGACTGGATAAAGTCCAAATAACCTTTCTTTTTTTCTTCTGCTAATCTAGCAAACAAGCTTTCAATCTAAAACTCACCAGGCAGTTTTTCAAAAAACACTGAATCTATTTAAACCAAAACAAACAAAACCCCAAAGGGCACCTGCGTTCTTCCACCTGAACTCAAGACCAAGAAAAAGCCTACAGTAAGTTTCGCTAAGCCAGGCACAGCATGCATTAGCCACAGCCCAAGTCTCCTGTGGTGGAATCCAGGATCCTTGACATGTCATCATTCAAGATCTGTCAAATTTGATAACACTCTGTGTGTGTCTGGAGGGATACCATCCATTCAGAGAAATGAACGTGTGATTTGTTGTCACGCAGCTAACAAAATTCAGCCCGAGAACATAGCATGCAGCCACATATCTCTCCTTCCACATTAAAAGGCTGAAAAATACTGTCCCTGTCGCCATCAAAAACATCATTAGGATGTCAACTAAGAAGTCAGCTCCCTTGGAACAGCAGGAGAGCAGGACAGCACTGGGAGCCAGGTCTGACACACACGATGGATGTATGAGAAAACAAATGTAATGAATACACTGCTACTGCAGGAGCAGGAAGGGAAAACCTTGCAGCCACACTTATGCCGAGGGTGCTCCTACTGCATTAAAAGCAAGAGCTCAGTCCGATCGATGCTTGGGACTCCTCTCTTCTGGTATCAGTGCCAGGGGTTTGCTAAATAGGAAGCTTAATTTATTGCTGTTGCTTGAGATGTTTTATTAGTCCAGAATGCCCTAAAGAAATTCAGAGTAATACACCAGTTTAACTCTCCATAACAAAGTAAGTCTTCACAAGATTTAGTGTTTCTCTTCTTTCTTAAATCTGTGAAAGGACTGCTTATAAACTCCTTTAATTTACTAAAGAGTTAACTAAATATTTAATTGGTATACAAAAGGATTATTTCAGCCAACTTAAATTTGACAAGGACAACGAATTAGAAAATTCCAATATATTTAATGTACAGTTTGCATGCTTAAGGAGCAGCCAAGGAACAGCACTCAGCTAAAAGCATCTTCTCCCACCATAAAGGACGTGACCCAGTTCACCTACACTAAGAAGAGTGCCTGAAGCCTCCAGCCTCTGGGTCAACTTCGGTACCCACTTTCACACCCTGCCACTTCTCTTTATTAAGGCCCTCACCAATACGTTGATCATTACTACAACCTAGAAACTTTAAATAGCTCAGAAGGCTAAAATCTACTACTTCTTTGGTAGAAGGGCAATCTGAATTCCTGCTCTTTCATTTTCGGTTATTGATCCGTTTTTGGCTAAACAGCCCAGCCCTGGCACAGCAAATGCTCTCCACACCACCTCTGAGGACCACACGTTAGACACCAGTGGAAGTGACAGGAGAAAGCGCCTTACCTATCAAAACAGCACAACTTCCTGAAACGTGACAGTAAAAAACTACAACCTAACAATCTACCAACTTTTTTTTTTTTTAAATTAAAAATCTTCTTGGAATCAAAGTTTACATTTCATTTGCTTAAAAAAAAAAAAAAATCAATAAAAGGAAGTTGCCAGAGAAGTTTATTACCTTATTTTGTAAACATACTAAATATACCAGGTTTTGTCTGGTAAAGTTTCATCTGTCCTCTATCTGTGGTATATCTCATTACCTGCTTCTGCACCTATTTCCAGAGGTTGGGTGTACTCTGCAAACAATAACTTGGATGAGTTGAGGAAAACCCGATTAGGTTTCTTCAGCCTAGATTAAAAACACACCTGTACTGCATTTTATTTGGCATCCACATTCTGTCGTGCTTGTAGGTGAGAAGCAACATTTTTGAGAAATCAGGTATTTACCAAGAGTCCCGGCATGTTCACCTCACTGTCTGCTTCACAGAATAATCAATGCTACTTACACATCACCATATCAATACTTGTTAATAGGATTGGGACCAAAATCAGCAAAACAAACCTGCAGAAGAAAAAGGCCTCTAAGCCACAAAGCTTTGTTTCTACATCCTTTGAACAGAAAACATCACCTATACCTCTGAGCTTCCACTCTAACAGATGTTTTTCTCAGCACGAGTATTTTTAAAACTTTACTGACATGGGGTTATTGTCCATAGCTGCAATAACTTAAAATGCAATGGGCTGCTATTCTTTAATCAAGATTTATTCCTCTGCACCTGAATTCTTCAAATTTACAATACTCAATTAAAAGCTTAAAAACATAAACTGCCGGGACACCTCACTGCACACAAAGGTATTTATGCCAGTTTTAAAAACATGAGCTCACTTCATTAATGGTGAGAAACAAATTCATTTGTTGTGTCACATATATTTAATGGAATATAAAAATATGTATTTCATATTTCAATGCACTTCCAATTTACTCATTTCATTAGCATTTATGAAACAATTAAGAATCCTTATGATGGGTGAAAAAAAGATTACTCCAAGAAGAAGAAAAAAAAAAACCAAACCAACTTAACACTTGAAAGAATTACTCTCCCCACCACTGAACAGAGCGAGGGTTTAATTGGGCAGAACAGCAACGACTACACTATTATGAGGAAACTAATGGGCCTAATTGAATCTGCAAGAAAAATTTTAATGGAACTACCTAAAACAGAAACGAGCTAAGGATCCTTTTTTTTAATCACTTTGCAAACATATGAATATTGGCCCGAGCTGGGCCAATATTCATATGCTTGTAAAGTAAAAAAAAAAAATAAACAAACCAGAAAAGTCCTTTTTCAAAAGGTGTAAGTCACCAGGACCTCACGCAGCACGTTTTTCAGAAGACCAGAGAAGAGCACGCTGGTTAAGTCAACAGCGCAGGCCTTGCTTACACACTTTAGGAGGAAGAAGCAATGCTATTTCCCACATCACAAACACCATCCTGGCACTCCCCGACAGTCTTCTAACTCCCAGGGGCCAATAAGGATTCCTGACTTTCACTCTGTGGGAGCTATTGTTCTGCGAGGATTTCTGGATACCTAGTAAGCACACGGATGAAATGCACTGCCTCTAAGTTTATTGTGTCAGTAGAAGTAGAAAGCAGCTTTCCTGCAGAGCGCCCCAGCCCTCTGCCTCTTCAACACACCAGATGACCTACTTCAGGGGAGCAGGGCATCCAGCAACCAGCACCCACCACCTTCACTCCAGGTCCAACTAAACTAACTGAAACACAGTAGCATCTAGTTTCACAGATCATTTTTGGCTATCTAAAAACTCCTGCAAACACCTCTAATCCTCATCAGCAATCCCCCTTCTTCAAAACACAGAGCGAAGGGTGCGGGGGGGAATACCCACAGCTCAGAAACCATCAGTCCATCGATGCAAACAGGAAACATTTTCTAGAACATACGCTTCGGATTCAAAGATGCCTTGGTTTTGATTTCAAACCCGCGGCAAGTAAATTGATACAACACCTGCCTCCATGAGTCTGGAAGCAGCTTTTATGCTCAGGGAGCATGAGAAACACAGATAATCTGGGTAGTTTTGCTGCTGCTCAAGACCATGACCAGCAAACAAAGCTATCTAGGCATCACTCTGAGTTGCTACTGTTACAGTCTCTACTTGAGGAAAGCAACAAAGCACCACAAAGGAATGAGGTACCAACAGCAATGAAAGGTCTGAAAAAGAAAGGCTGGAAAAGAAACAGACGCCGCTGACCTTGTCCCTCTTCTTTAGCTGACAGTAGGCGCGAGGTGACACATAAGAGAGCAAATGCCTTCCCTTATGCTCCCACACAGCTAGCCAGGAAGCTACAGAAGAAAAGAGAGGAAGGGGGAGATGGTTAAGTTCCCTTTATAGTGGGGTAACAAGCCAAAGGCTACAGTTTTTATTTTATCACATATTCAGTAGCTGTTGACTTTGGGATAAAAAGAGATTTTGTGCATCGCTACATCACAACAGCCATCAGAAACGTCATCTGGTAGGACGAAGAGGCCATAATAACAGCTAAGGTGCAAAGAAAGCAATGAGAGGTAACACTGTAACGATCCTGTATCTGTTTCATGGCCTATATAAAAATATTTAATTAGAGTCTTCATTTTCATGGCACAGGTGCCTTCTACCTCTACATTTATTCACCGTTCCCAAAAGTGCCATCTCCTGTCTAAGTCTCGAGAAGCAAGTTAGTTATGCAGACAAAGTGTCTGCTTAAACTGATTTGGGTCAGACGGAGGATTTCGATTTCCACAGCTGTGAAATCAAGGAGGCTACGCTGTTTTACTTCAGAAGTTACTACTCTAAAAATGAGAACACAGTGCCATTAACATCACCTACGTGGTGCTGGCTGCTTCAGATTCCTAAAAAGCAGTGGCGAAACAAGCACTTTCAAACAGAAATTCTTCATCAGCTCCTACCCAGCGAGCCCTTTCAAATTCCTCCATATTAAGTTACCAGTCCGAACTCTCGATGATGCAAACCACGCGTGGTTGGGCCATGAAAAATTGTTTTTACAAAGGGCACTACCACGTTTCATGAAAGAGAATCATTCTCCCATAGCGGTGGGCCGCTACAGCAGCGGTGGCATGCTCCTCAGCAACAAATATTGCTTCACAGCGAGGGGAGGAAGAAGCACAGCTCAGCTACAGAAGGGCTTTAAATTCTTGCCGAGATTTCAGCCAGCACTCAAGTTTTAAAGGAACAAAAGAACGAGGCGGTTCTGAGGCAAACGCTACACAGACTTCGGGGAACCACGGAACCGTAGGGATTGGAAGGGACCTCGAGAGATCACTGGGTCCAACCCCGAGAGGCGCAGAGAGCCACCCGCGCTGTAGGAAAAGCAACAGTGGGAGATGTTAGCATAGGAACGAGAGCCCAAGAGGCGCTCGAGGCCAGCCAGCCCCAGCTCAGACCTGAATTACAAACCCAAACCCCCATCTGACAACTTTTATGCGGCAGGCCACGGTGCCCAGCCCACCGACAAGGGGTACACTGTTACCGCAGGCACGTTTCTAAATGAAAACGGGTTGAAAACCCTTGTGAACCCAGGTCATTTTCCTCCCAGAAGAGCCAGGGATGCGCTTCACCGAGCGGTCAGCACACGAGCTGTAACTGCACCTTACGCGTCTCTGTACGAGTTGTATTTTTTTAAGCTTCACACGTCCTTCACCTGCACCGGCAGCGGCCGGGGGCCGCGCTGCGCCGCGCTACCGAGACACCCCCCGCCTTCAGCGCGCATCAAGCGCACGCCGGGGAGGGAAAGAACGAAGGCACAGCGGGCCCAGGAGGCCGTACCCTCGGCCGCAGCACGGCGTGACTGCCGGCGGCGGGGTCCCCGCTCGGAGCGGCCGCGCTCCGCACCGGGAAACTTTCCGGTTGCGCCGCGCTCCGGCCGGCAGGCACTGCCCGCCTTCCCCCGCCGCCGGGCCCGCCGCTTGCCCCCGCCGCGGAGCCCCGCACGGGAGGAAGGAGGGGAGGGGGAGGAGGAGGAGGAAGGGGGCGTCCCGGCCCGCCGCTGCCCTCCTGGCAGGACGGCTGGCGGCACAAAGCAGCGGCTGTCACACGCACTCGCAAGCACCAACTCGGCAGCTTGAGGAGCCGCCTCCGACAACCCCCCGCACTACCCCCCCCCCCCCCCCCGGCAGCTGGACGTGGCACACAAACACCTCCCCTCCCCCGGCCCCGCGTGCCGCCCCCGGCAGGTACCGGCCTCCCTCGGGGCGGTGACGGGGCCTCCCCGCCCAGGTGACACGCGCCCCTCCCCCCCGCTACCGGCGGCCCTTCCCCCGCGCCGCCCCCAGCGGTCGCCCCCCGCGGCCGCCACAAGTTTACGGCGGGCCCCGGCCTCATCCCCGTCCCGCCTGCGGTCGCGCTTACCTCCGGCCGGCCGGCCGGCGAGCAGCGGTGCGGGCGGCGGTGGCGGCGATGGGGAGGCTCCCAGCCCAGGCGGGCTCCGCTTCTTTGTCTCCTTCGCGGCGGCGGCGGCGGCGCCCGCCCGCTCGCTCCCCCCTCCGTTTCCCTCTGCCCTTCCCCGGGCGGATGCGGGCCGCGTCTTCCGAGAGGGGCCGTCTGGTTGGCTCCCCTCCTCCTTCCTCGCCCGTCCTCCTCCTCCGCTCCGCGCCGGACGCGTCCAAGGCCCCGGCCCGCGGCGGCGGCAGCGGCGGCGGCGGCTCCGCTCCCTGCCTCCCCTCAGCCTGCTGCGCCCGGCGGCGGCAGCCCCTCCCCCGCCAACCGCCCGCCCCCCCGGCACAGGCACAGCCCCCGCCCCCGCCCTGCCCTTCCTGCCGCTGCCGCTGCCGGGATCGCGCGGGAGGAGCTCCCCGGACTCCCCCTCGCCCGCCGGGAGGGCTACGGCTCCCCCCGCCCCAGCGCAGGAAGGCCGGGCCGGGCGGCTCCCTCCTCTTCGCGCCGCCGGGGCTGCGGGCCGGGACCGGGGGCGGGGCAAGGGGTGTCCCTACCCGGCAGAAGCGCCCTAGCAGCGCCCCCCCCCCCCCCTCCGCTCACCACCGCCCGTCCCCCTCAAGCACCGGGAGACCCGGCGCTCCCGGTAACGCTACCCTACAGGGAGCGGAAGCGCTTGGGGAAAGTAGTGGCGAGCGCTTAAAGAAATGGGGCTCGGGGGCCAGGGTGCGCGCACGGCGGGGCCGGGGCGGGAGGAGAGCCCCGGAGCGGGGACCGGGCGCGCCGCGCTTCGCCCCGGCGGTGCCACTGGCCGGGAACAAGGAACCGCCGCCGCCGGGGAACTTCCAGCCATGGCATATGGGCGCCTCCGCCACCCATTGGCCGCGGGCCGTGACGTCACGGCGAGGCGCGCGGGGCGACCGCGGCCCTAGTCCCCCGGCGGTGGCCTGGGTGCGCTGCTCCCGGGCCGCGTCCCGGGCCCTCTGCCCGCCTCTCTCCCCCTTCCGTGCCCGGGGCGAAGTGCCAACCTCAGCTCCCCCCGCGCTGATCCGCTCGGGCGGTAGTTCTTACTGCCGGGGCTCCGTACGTACCTGCCCAGGTACTGCTCCCTCGGGAGAGGGTGCCGGGCACGCAGGCCGCCCAAGCCGGCCTTCTCTGGCAGGGCTGAGCCCCGCTGCGCGGGTACGCGGCTGGACCGGGCCGCCCCCCGTGTTCTTCCGCTCGTGGAAAAGGTGGCCTTTCCCACGGCGGGTGAAGAGGGCGGGCAGAAGGCCCCCGCCGTGGCCGGGGTCTGTCGTGGGAAGGGCTTGACGGTGCCTTCCCCGGGGCACAGTCCCTCGGTGGGGATGGTGGTGGAAAGCTGGTCCCTCTGGAGTAACCCGCAGAGTTCCGGGTAAAAGCGAGTGCTGCGGGTTGAGCTGGGGGGTGTGAGAAGCTGCGCTGGGACGTTATAAAGCCCTTCACCCTTTCCAACACGGCAGCTTCCGTAGGGGAGGCCCACGGGTTACCCGCAGTGGTTCGGTTTCTCCTCGGGACACGTCTCCCGGCCTGGGAGCTGAGGCTGCGTGACACCACCTTTTCCAAGTCCAAAATGAAGCCAGCCGTCCTGCTGCCTTGTTTTCCTCGACCAAGTGAAAAGCAACACGGAGAACCTTCCACAAAAATCCTAATTTCTTTAAAAATAATGACTGAAAAATGCACATACTCCCTAGATCTTGCCATGCTCTTACCTAAAACAGGCCAGAACTCCTCAAAGCAACTCGGCTCCCTCTTCCCCCGTGTAACCTTTACTAATTCTCACAGGGTTTAACTGATGGTTTGGGAAGCCCCACGCACCTTTCAAATACCCGCAAGATAAACCTGAAAGGAAAACGTGGCCTCGTCTTTCTTCCAAGAAAGACTTCACATGCACCTCAGGGAGGAACAGAAAGTCCCTATCCTCTCCAGGCTTTTCATGCATGCACTTGACTTCGATTCAGAGAGGTGTTAGCCTCCCTTTCGAAACAACAAACTGACCGTGTGGGTTTTGTTTTTAGAGCTGGAAAATATCTTGGGGTCCCTGCTGCCTCCACCTCACCACACGGGCTGGCGTCACTCCAGCCTGCGGAGTCTTAACACTGAATTTAATGGCATCGGTCATCGAAGGTTCAGATACGAGTCTCTTGTTCCTGGAAGAGAGTGCACCGTGGGAGTGATAGAGAGGTGAATTATCCCTCCTCTCCTTTGCATTTATAATAGACATATGGGTCTCAGTCCCGTATTACCACACCCTTGCTGATGCCATCTTACAGAAACCTTCCACTGTGCTTTTACCTGCAGCACCGCTGAGTTGAGGATGTCCAGGGGAAGGTGACACAACTCCATAGGGTTTCCAGGCTAAATTAGACCTCCGAAAGCGTTCAGTACTGTAAGATGCCAAGTGAGCAGTAGATCTCAGAGCTTTCCAGGTGGATGACCAAAAAAAAAATCATAAAGCACACCTAGCTTCAGCAGATTAATGCTAATAGGATTTACTGAAGAAGAATGTTTTAGGGAGGGATTTGGGTGAATACATTGTCTTCAGGCAGAGGACTAATTTAAGGACTCTGAAGCATGCTGTTGTTAAAAATATTTAATTGTATTAAGAAGCGATCTCTTAAAGCTGTTTTTTTCCAAACTGTGGCTTACGATGAACAGAAGAAAATGCAGGGAGGGTTTGCGAGGGTGTGTTGAAGGGTGTTCTAACTGCCTGTCTGCTGAAGTTATCCTGTGTTTCCCCAGCAAAAAAAGACCTAGATGTTGCCCCGAGTAGTATTTCAAAATGTTGAGCCTACTAAAATATTAATGTACGCCTTTTGAAATCTCATAATTAGCTGTTATCTCTGGAATAACTGTTATTAAGAAGAGACGGCTGCCTCTGATTTGAGTGAGAATTATATTCTAAATATGAGAAGATGATAAATTTGGGGGAATCTGCACAGAAGTGAAAGCGTTACATGATGTGGCAGGCACACTATTTTGTATAAAGAAAGTAAATATGCAAAGCATGCGCTTCTGCATATGCATAAGAGTGGTGCAGTCCTTAGAAAATACATACACTGGAGAAGAGCATGAATATTTCTTCCAGCCTAAGGCTGTAACTGTATATAAAAATAAAATTTTTAAAAATGGGTAAGCAGTAGAAAGATGTCTCCTCATCTTTGGTGAAGAAGCAGCTTGCCTCATGCTGCTGCTTCGAACAGGGTAACATGCAAACAGCAAGGCCAGAGGCTGGGCGACAGACTTTATTTTGCCATGACGTAAAGGCAGTCAGTTCATCGTGACGTTCTCATCTTGCACAAGAGGCTGGAAAAGCATATGTGGTCTTTCGGCCTGCATTTCTTTATTTTTCTTTGCTTTTTTAATGACTACTCATTTTCTGTCCCCTTGTGTGATGCTGCTTGTCCTGAGCGGGGGTTTCCTCAGGATGAGGGCGTGGCTGTAATCTCCGTCAGGGATCCCAGCCACATGAGTCCAACCACTCTGATGTATTTACATCTCAGCTCAACAAGGACACAGCTGCCACCTCCCAGACTGGCTCCTTCCACCTTTTGCACAAATGCCTTATACTTTTTCCAGGTGCGCCAGGTTGTCTCAGCAGCTGCTTTACCTAGAGTATGAGCTAGTACCCGCTCCCAAGGGCAACCAGGAGGCGTTTTAGCAAGAATGGGAGAAGGAGGGACTGGAAAGTAGTTTGAAAATCTGGAAAACAGCATTGTTTGTTTCAGAGGTGGACAGTAAGGTCTTTGGTCGCTCAATACGATATTGTAATAAAATTAATATATACATGTGGGGTTGTAAAACTGTGCCACTTACAGATGGAGAGGTAAAGAAACACTGGACACTGAAAAAACCAAGGTGTTTCTTTAATGCTCTGAAAAAATGTTCATTTTAATAACACCTTTCAGAAAACTTCCCAGTTTACAATTCAGTTCAGTTTTAAAATGCTGAAACCAGGGTCAATGTCTCTCAAAAAAAATCTTAAAGGGTTTACATCACTATATTTCATTTAGTTTCTGCTTAAGGCATATGCACGATTCCCCCTGCAGAAGGGGAATTACCTGACCACTACCAGGGGAGAATAGATCCAGAATACTCAATTAGTTACTGCTGAGTCACTTAAGTATATTTGCACAATGATTTTAATTCAGCCTGACGGTAACACAGCTGCTTTTCTCACTTGCTGCATGACTGCTGCATCTTCAATGACATTTACGAAAAACGTTGAGGGGGGAAGAACGTGCCCTTAGAGCTCAAAATACATCCAAATCCTTCTCTTCAATGGACCAAAGCTACCCAAAGGTGCTGTAAAACTGCAAGCTAAATCTATCACCAGATCGCATTTTATTATGACAAATTCTGTCGTTATCTTTTGTAGACAGTTGCTGAGATTCGAAGTATTTATGTAAGGAAAACAAACCGGTGGTTTGGGCTTTGGAAATGTCAAGGCCCTGGATTCTCCTGTTTATTTAAAAGTGAAAGTGTGCTGAGGGACATCTTTTGAACTCTATACAAAGGTTAAAACTGATCTTTCATACAGTTTGGAAATTCAAAATATTGCTGCTAAATGGCTTGACTCTGCAGCATATAATCTCCATTTTGCATTTAAATACCACATTCTGTCCAGAGCTGGCCAGTCTGCTCACTGCAGAGACCTGGGTGTTACATTTTCAAGCCGTGAGGTGCAGCTGTCTCAAGGGAGGAGCGCAGCCCCCCTTACACGTGGCAGGGCAGTGCAGGAGTTCCAAGTGAGCGGCGCAGGAGGTGGTGTCCTGCTGCCAAGGTACCTTACAGCGGCAGAATGTAATTACCCACACTGGACTTTGCTCAGGACTGCAAGCTGATGCTCCCCTCTCATGGGGAAAAATGTGCAGGGAGAGGCAACAGGAGAGGAATAGAGCAGGTTATCTCTTACTTGCAGATCCAGAAGGCTGCATGACCAATTTACAGATCGCACAAGCCTGGGGAGCAGTGATTCCTTTGCTTGGAAGGGACATTTTTCAAGTGTATGTAGTAGTTTATTCCTGCTGATGGGGGGAGCTCAACCCAGTGAGCCCTCAACCTGGTCCAGCTCCACGGCAGTTTCCTTAGGGACCCATCAGCCACGACCTTGCATCATCTGTGTGCATGGTCACGATGACTTCTCAGGCCCATCCCAGCTTGGCATGGCAGCCACGGTCTGAGGATGTGGGCAAAGGGACTTGCTGCAAGTCCGTAGGGGGATCCTGTCAACCCAAGACCTTGGGCAAATGGAGCAGAGGAATGGTGGCCCTGATTTGGACCAAGAGATTGGAAAAGCAGCCACAAGTTGTGAGCAAAAGCAGCTCAACCATCCTGTACTGTGATGCTGAGTTGGGTTTAAGCTCCTACTCAGCTCTGTCCTATGTGTCTACAGATTTAATTACCAACTTTATACATGAGAGATGGCTTCACCCTTAAGAACTGTAGCTGATGTCAAGAGTTTCACAAACTAACAATACTGTAGTTGACTGCAGAGAATGGAACAAATGCTCCTTATTAGCCTTCCTATTCCTTTTATAATAACTGATGACTAATCATAGGCTCTGCCTTTGGAAACTATTAGCAATTACTACATTATTGTCATCATTACACAAAATATTTGGTATCTCTCAGAGCACCAATTCCAAGAAGCAAAAGGCAACGCAAGAAGCTTAACCTTCAAACAGTGTTTTCACCCTTCGTGACTGCTGGGGAAAGTCTGAATGCCTGATGCCCATGAACTTAGAAACCTGTAGATAAAAGAAAAATCAATGTGCTTTTAAATCAGGATTTTACCCGACTGGTGTCCCGGCAGAATTTCTGAATATTTGAAGTTGGTGATTCCCAATCAGGCCAGACACTGTAAGTAGTTTTCTGCTATTATAAGCTGGCACGAAGTTTGCTGTCATGCAACATTTCCTATTTGAATAGTTAATGCAGAGTGTTACTGATAGTACACAAGGCTTTAGACTACACAGATGTACAGTCCACACAGATCAAACTTCATCTGCCAACTACAGGGGCTATAGCCAAATCTTACTTTGTCTGGTTCAGTAAACACAAAAGTATAGTTTGAATTTTACCTTTCACACCTGGAATTGCAAGACAAAAAACCCTGTAAAAGTAGAGAGATCACTAGATGATTTTCTCTGTCTCTACATGACCTACAATAGCAAGGAGTTAGAACACCTTGGACATAGAGTAACAAACCAAGACTCCACTTGCTTCTGATGAAAAACTTCACTGAAAGATCTTCCGTATGGTCAGTTTTTAAAATTCCTTCTTAATATTACAGAGCTTACAGTATTTACACATAACAAGGGAAGTCATCCTTTTTTTCTAATGATAAATATGTTTTAAAAGAATATGTAAATAGGTGTGACTTTAAAATCAGCATTTGGATACACAAGATGATGGACCACTGTTTCCAGTAGAACTAGTATATAATTATTGTGAAATACGGTGTACTCTGGTATTTTGCTGTCACTCAGCAAATAACCTCAGTCATCACTGTGGAATTAATTGAATAGTACATCAGTACAATCAATTGCTGCTCTAACTAATTAAAATTAGAATTAGCTGAAAGAAAAATAGTATAAAGCGCTAACATGATTGATAGAGAAATTGTCCCGTGACTCCATCAGTTATAATTGAAATTGCTGAACAATTATAGATAATAGAAAAAAAATTAATACAAGATAGCAGTATAAAAATCACTGGTCAAATACAAATATTACATTTTAAAAATCTGGAAATACTGAGCTGTTTTATCAGAGATGGAGAAATTTTTAAGTATAGAAAATTGTAAATATGGGTTGTTAGCTGAAGTCAAGGTAAAGTAAAATTTATTTACAGTACTGACTTGTATTTTAAACAGAATTCATGTTCTGTACAGTTAATTATTTTAAGGAACAAACTTTTCAGTTATGACAAAAGACCTGGGGGAAAAATAAAATCATCAGGTTGCAAAATACAGGTTTCTTGGGTTTGGGGGGTTTTCTTCAGCCCTAAAGCAATCTGCTTTTAAGCAGCTATTGCAAAGACAGCAACCTGGCAGCATCAAAAGGCTGAGCGTATCTAACCTCAGATCTGCTCCACTACTGTTCTCCTGGCTGATCTCGATTACATACAGGTATTGTCTAGGGACAAGAGAAATAATTCAGAAAACAGTGTTCCCAGCCTTTGTTTTCTATCTGTCACTGTCACCCCTGCGCTGTATAGCTATAGCTTAGTTGGTAAAGCTTTGGCAGTTCAGCGTTCCTATCTTTTACGCAATTATGGTAATCGTTCACTGGGATGATGGAGGGCTAATTTGTAGATGTAAAGCACGGAGGGTGTTGTCTACAGGTATATTTTAGTGTTATGACTCGCAACAGCAAAGCCAGTTCTGATTTAGCTGAAGAATCCAGCACTCAGCTGAAACATTTCGGGTGCTTTTTTTTTTTTTCAACAAATCTTGTGTGGCTCTGATGTATTTATAGTTTTGACACTCATTAGCCAGATACCTTTGTGATATTAATGTAAGTGAAGGCATGTTTATCTATAGTCTGCAAACTTACATGGGCATGTATATGAAACAGGGGAGTCTGTATGGGCATCTGAGCCAGTGCCATCTACCAAAATTAGGAGCAATTCCCACTCCTGGACAGGAATAGGCTATTCTGGACCAAGGGTCCGCACAGTTCCCCAGATTCCCCATTTAAAATATCACAGCTCTTTCAGTGCCAAATCTCTCTTGAGCCCAGACTGCTCGCAGTACCCTCGAAGGCACCCTCTGCAACTGGGCAGGAGGCACAGGAAGCCGGCAGCCACACACGGCTCTGCTGCCATACAAAAATCCAGTGGTCAGGTGCATTGAGGAGCTAGTCGACCTAATCAACGTTTCTAGCCTAGGTTTTAAACTGCCTACAAATTAATGTTTAAATTTAGGTGAAAGGAGTTCATTCTTACACAGTTTTATGTGGTGTTTTCTTCCTCGTCTCCTGGAGGGTTTTCTGCAGTGCTCAACACCGCCGTATCCTGCTACTCTCTGGGGAGTTTAAATTTGGTTGGTGAAGTCCCTAGCTGACAGGGCAAGTTGTGTAAGCAACCTTAATTGCAGCTCATTTTCTTTGTGTTGATACTCGTAGGTCCTGCCAGTCCTTTGGCAGATCAATCAGGAAAATGACTGTTTCCTCTGCCCGCACCCCACAACACAGGTTCATTTACCGTAGGAGTTTCCCAGCAGACCACAGGGAACCCTGCAGAGGGTCAAGGCTCCAGGTCCGTATCCTCTGCAGCCCCCCCTCAAAGCCCCCTACTAGCACGGCTGTAAGCTGGCTCGCCTCCCCTTGGCAGCTGCTGGCTGCGGAGCTCCTGCGAAAGCGTCGGGGTGGGAGAGAAGCTCTGCACCGTGGGAGGGCGGGTGGGAAAAATGATAACGGGGAGTGGTTGCATTCTCCCCATTCCTGTCCCAAACCTCCTAGTCACTGGGCCCTCTTCACCGACAAACCCCCGCAAGGGGAATTCCTGGGAAGTATCCAAGCTAGAGGGAATGAATTGTGCCTTTAGGTCGAGGTGTTATTGTTCAAGCAGGTCTGAAGAGGTTATGAACCGGGCTTTGTGGTGGTCTCCCCACGCTGTTCTTGGCCTGGTGCAGTGTATCACATCACTGTGAGGTGTG
Organism: Laterallus jamaicensis coturniculus; assembly: GCA_022605575.1. Lineage (NCBI taxonomy): Eukaryota > Metazoa > Chordata > Aves > Gruiformes > Rallidae > Laterallus > Laterallus jamaicensis. The sequence goes on along the minus strand of JAKCOX010000023.1, from coordinate 7,291,245 downwards.
TTTTAAGGTATTTCCCCCCCCCCCCCCCCCCCAGTGGGTGCATAATGCTCCGCTGCCTTGTGCTTTGGTGTCTGTAGCTTTGAAACTGTTTACGGAAAAGCTCATGGCTCTCACTGGTTTCATCTGCTCTTGCAGTTTCCACATGAGTCATCCAATATGGTCTGCACTTTGTTTTGCTTACAGACCAAGCTGCCCGAATCTCATCTTTACTTTGATAGTTTCCTCCCAGATTTCTTTAGGAAAAAAAACCCCAACAAACCAAAGCAAGGAAATAAAAAAGTTTCTTGCTCTCAAAGCTGTGGAAGTTACACTTGCAATTGTGTGCTCCTCACCTCATTTTTACTAGGAGGTAAATAAAAATAAGCCTGCCATTGCACTTTTAATAGGGCTGATTTGGGGTCACGAGCTATGCATACCAGTGGCTGGCAGTTCTGGGTGGTTGGTATCTCTGAGATATTCTATATATCTCCCTGTGGGCGCTCAGAAATTGCTTTATCCACTCATGGAAAAGTAGTGGTGCTATAATACTTTGCAGGGCAGTGGTAAATCTCGATCTTCATGATGTGCTTTGTGATCCACAAAGGGAAAGCATTGAAGAAACAGTGGTCCTCTTCTGTTAAGTGCTTCTAAATAGCTGAGGTCTATTTTCAACTGCATTCTCAACTGGATTTTTTCTTAACTGGGCTTGCACTACCCTGCTTTGCCTGTGAATCTTTGCAGGGGAAGGGGGGTAGTGTGGTTGCTCCAGCAGTGCAGCATCTACCTGTTTACATTTCAGTCTTAGGCCTGACTTGGCCTTTCAAAGGCAAGTGGTGTGAAGCAGCAGCACATGATGGAGCACGAAAGGACTGCAGAGGGGATCTGCTGAGATGGGTTCAGCCACTGTGTCTCCTTGGATCCCAGAGCTTCACTTGTTGCCTCTAACCTGTGGAATAGAAGTGTCAGTCTCTGACTCTTCTGCCAAAGCCAAGCCTATCAAGAGCACTGATTACAGTGGAAATCCTTAAACCACACTTGCAGGGAGAGCCCTTTTATGACTTGCTGAAGCCAGGAAGTCACTCAGCGAGTGCAGCCTTCTCCGAGCGGGGATGCGGCTAACAAGCTACATTGGTGTCGGTTTTAAGAATAACACATCCAGGTGCACCAGCCAGGCTAATGGAATGGAAAGTTATTTTTCCTACAGTTTGGCTAAAAGTGGGCTAATTATGGCCATTAGTTTATCAGAGTTGTTACCTTTACAGTTGTAAACAAGAAAGCCTTGCCAATTTTCCACTCCATGGAAAAATTCTGTATGCTGTGATAGCAGTACACCAGAGATGGAGCATAATAGAAATGCTGTCAGGGAGTGCCAGCTCAAAAAGAGCCAAAAATGATGGAAGAATTAACTCTCAGAAGACTTTTTCCTTCTCCTTTTCCTTACCCCCCCCCCACCTCTCTCTCTCTCTTCCCTTTTTCATTCTCTTCCTCTTTTCCTTTTTCTTTACTACAGAAACAGTGAGAGAAAAGACTTTCCATCTCAAATAGGCCTGTATGTCTTTTTCTGCTGTAATTTGGGATTCAGACCTATAGCGAATCCACTTGACTTTTCAGCTGTAATTTCCCAGGTGCTTCCTGCCTATGTCTTTTATCAGTGCTGGTTAAATATTGGAAAAATAAACTTGCAGGCATGCAGATAGGATGGCATGAACGGTAACATTCTTCATAAACAGACAAAGCAGTTTGGGGAATATATCTGCCAATTAATTTCTCTGATTGATGAATGCTGTGCTGTTTTTATGTATCTCTGGGTCAAATTATGATCTGCTTATGTGCTCTCACTGGGCAGTTCCTTGCCTTCTGAAGGGCAGGATGGGCAGAAAGGTCTTGGTAAGCTATAAATCTGCTTGGTGTCTGCTCCCTACATGTATCAGCTGAGCTAGTGCCAAGACGGACGTTCCCACTCAGAGCTATGCTTTGGTCTCAGTTCTTTTCCTGCAGCAGTGCAGGAGTGTGTGTGTTTGACCCTGTATCGCCTGAGTCCTCCTTAATTCAGATTAATTATTTGCTGACCAAAACCAATTGATTATCTGAAACAAATGTAAATATTACTCTAGACATTTGTGGTTTCCCTACAGCTAATTCCTAGATTAAATCATAAATGTTCATACTCTGTGAGAAAACATTTATTCAAAGCTAGGAGAGCATCTATCTAGTATGAACATATCCCCAGCAGCCTCCATTTAGCCTGCATGTGACGGCCACCTATGTTCATACTGATTAATATTTTTCTAATGAAGTTATACTCATCTTCATTACTCACATCTCTAATACTTTCATTAACAACAGTGTTTGTTCTGTGTAAGCAGGACCCAAGCCTGGACCTGGGTATGGTCCTTCCTGGAGAGCACACACAGAGCCTCTGAAAGGAGAGGGTGCACATCCTTCTTCTCTTTTCCCAGTCCTGCATCCTACATATACCAGCTCTGGCCCTGGCTGGACCCTCTCCTTTGAGTCACTAGCATGTAGCTATGTAGGTTTTGCTGTTGTTTGGTTTTTTTCTGGGTTGATGAATTTAGGCCGTTCAAGTACAAAGCCAATGTGTGAGTGCTGGTGTCACCATGAGGTACAGAGTGGGACTGTGCAGTGGCAAGTGTGTAAGAGATGGCTGGGACCTCCAGCTTTGGGGTCACAAAGCGGTTATTTGACACCCCAGGATGTGTGAAACCAAACCCTTGGGGCAAAGGGGTCAGAAAAGCAACACCCTCAGCCAGCACCTTCTGCAGGGAACTCCTGCTGCCTGGTACCGAGAGACATGGGGCATAGGGATCTCTTAGAAATCCTACCCCTGCCTCTCTGGTCAGGACTAAGGGAAAGCAGACTCGCTTTGCTGGGGATCCAGTCTTTGTTTTCATATTGATTTAAGTGACTCCTTTCCATGTGAGTGCCTGACACACTAAGCAGTGACACTACACACCCTTTCTCTAGCCCCATAAATCTTGCCTTTACCTTCAACAGCAAAGGTGGAGGGCATTCGTAGTCATAGCTGCAGCATGACCATTGTGGATCCATCCTCTGGCTGTGTGCCTGCTCTGAGGAGGCTCGCTGTGGCAGGCCCTCAAAGCAAACAAGCTCTGTATTCGTGGGTTGTGTTCAAGCCCAGACATGAGAAGAGCACCAGGGACGGTCCCGGGCACGTGCAGACGCAGACCTGGCAGCGTCTAGAGACTTGTGAAGTCAAACAGGAAGGTATGGATTTGCAGTGTTGAGTGCAGGCATCTTAATAATACATAAGTCTTTTGTTAGTCACTTAAACCTTCCATTGGGTCGAGCCTTAAGCAGCTCATTAAGTTGCAATCGTACAGTCAGGAAGCTGAAGTGATGTCACGCAGAGCCACTGCCCCCTCATTGTCCCTGCTGAATAACTGTGGGAGTGTGGTGAGCCATCCTTGGCCACATAGAAGGGATTCCTGCGTACTATTTTATGGCCTCTCAAAAGTAAGCTGTACGTTCATGATTCATGAGTGACTGGAGAATCAGCCTTCGAATTCTCCCTAATTTTCTTTAACATTTGGTTTACTGCTTGAGCAGCTGCCTCATTTCTTCCGATTAAATTGATGTATTTAGACAAGAAAAGGCCTAGTACAAGTGACTTACAGCTATTGATATATTAGGAACAAATCCTTTATGTCCTTCAGGTGGAAGTGGATTTGATGAAGAAACAAAAGTCTCCAAGCTTTAGCCTTAGGCAATAGCATTTTGTTATTAAAAAGAACAAATAACAAACAGCTGCAGAGAGGGAGGTAGAGCCTGTATCGGGAAATTATTGGAAGGTTGCAGCCAGGGAAGAGGGAGGCTGGCTGTTGGATTAGCAAATTAATTCCCCTAACTCATTTCCCACAAATAAATTGGCGGAACGTGGGTGACCCTAATTCTGGCAGGGAGAGGCAGCATGAAGTAACCCTAACCCCTCTGCCCAGCTCCCTTTGCTCCCAGTAACACCCCCAGACCCGGAGAGCTGAAGTCCCGGCTCGTTCTGCCCTGCAGCCACTGCCAGCCCAGGCAGTACCAGATGCAGGAGCATCTCCTTGGGCTCCTGGTTTGAACTGCCTCTCCTCAGTTTATGTGTTTGCTGTTATTTCTACATACTCTTCCCAGCTTTCATTCCTCAAGGAAGCGTGTGTGTTCCCATCCAAATGCTTTGGAGTATTTTAATAACACTTCTATTCATTTATTGCTTGGTAAACCATCGGTGTAGTCACTGTGTCCAGTACAGGAAAGAGTTCAAGGAGGGTGTTCACACCAGGACAGACCTAGAAGAAACAGAATCTCTGCAGGAAGCAATTTACTCCTGCACACTCTGAGGTATTTTGCCTCCTACTACAAATGATGCAGTGATGCCATTTAGACCAATCAAAAATGATGACTGATTTCTTCATTTTCATCAAATGTTAGGCAACAAAATATACCTTCTATAAAACAGAGTCATGAACTACAGATGCATTTCATACTGCCCAGGCAGGTAAAGAGATAAGGCATCTCTACATTGAGGGTAGAGATGGAAGGTTTGAGTGCCCACTAGTTCAGATATTAGGATGATAAACCAGGTCTAAAATATTAAACGTATTGATTAGAATAGACACATACATGTTGAAGACTTAGGTCCACTGCAGCACTATAGACAGCGAGGATGTGAGCATGGGTCATGTTGTCTGTGTAACTTTAAATTACAGCCCCACTCAAAGCAATAATCTTTTCTTCTTGATTTCCTGTACCGTATCTTCTATATCCATAGCAGCATGGGAGCAATAACAATACAGTTACTAGTGCTGCACCAATTCATTTCTGAACAACTGTCTCCTCGTATGAAAGTCCTCTCAGATGGGGGAAAAAATAGATCAAGAGGCAAAATCCACTGCATTTGCACAGGGCCAGGACGCTCGGGCTGCCCATGCAGCTGGAGAGCTGTAATCTAAATCCTCTCTGCACATGACCAGAGGGAGCTCGGGGCTGGTTTGCTGGGTTCTTAAGTGTAGTCCTTCTCAGAGAACAAGCCAAAAGCTGCCGGACTCACTGCAGCCAGACTGCAAACAGGTTTCTTCAGGTGCCAAGCACTCCTGCCTGGCCTGCTCCCAGCTCTCTGTGTGTGACCGTCCTGGCAACCGTGCTGGAGGAGACAGGACAGCGAGGTACATGTCCTGGGGGTGGAGGCCAAGCCTCTGGGGATGCCACGAGGTCTCAGGGGTACTGATTATCCCTCTGAAAAAAAACATTACATCAAAGTGACCGGGCAGCAGTGAAATGTAGTTGTTGCTGCTTTCAGACCAACAGCAGCATAGCCGGGTTTCATAGCTGGAACAGTTTGGGGTCCTTGGGGAGCAGCGGTACACCCCAGCTGAACTGAAAGGGCAGTGAGGGGCTTGTGCAGGTCCTCTGCACCTTGTGTGAGAGCAGGGTGACTGTAGGGACAGCCCTGGTTGACCTTGTTGACAGTCTGTCCTCTGTCTCAGCTTGAACAGTGCAATTAATTCGAATCACAGTGCAGTCCAACCCTGCCTTGCCTACAGCTAAATTGCACAGCTCTTTGTGAGGGTGGTGGTGAAGCCCTGGTGAAATCTGCCTTCCCACAACACACCCACCCCTCCGTGCAGGGGTCCCTAGCCTTCCTTCCATCTCCAAACTTCCCTCTACAGCAGAGCAGAGCAGTTGTGGAAAGCACTTTCTGTGTGTGTGTGCAGAGCAATGGGTGACAAGGGCTCCGGCGCATCCTTGTGCCGCAGCACCGCTCCCTCTCACAGCCCAGTGCTCACGGTGTGGATGGAGCTTTGAAAACACACAGGTAAAAAGACCAAAATAAACCATCCTCTCTAGTAGGGATAAAACTCTTCAGCTTAGTCTAAACCACTCAGCCAAACCACAGTATTTTGAGAAAGAGAGTAAATGTAAGTACTCTCGCGCTTACAGCCAGTAAAACAAAATAAAACAAATGCAGCAGCCAGCCAGTTATAATGGACAAGCTGTCCTCTGGGGAAGACTTTCCCAAGCCAACCATTAAATTCAATACATTTCTCCCTGCTCGCTCTGGGCACCTAAAGAAAGGGCCGAGCTTGGGGGGATGACAGGGGAACTGAGGAAATGAGATTAAAAAGCTACTGAAATTGAATTTCCTCACAGAGTAATCCTTCCATGAGCTGCATAAACTTTCCTTACCTAAATAAATGCTCTAGGGTGCATGAGATTCTACATTTCCAGTGTGAGTCTGATGGTGGGTAACCTTTGCCTATGTAGTAACTGCCCAAGGATTGCAGAAAAGAGCTGGCGTGTTTGCATCTTATATATCATATCGAGTTAGGCAACAAGTGGAAACCACAAGCCCCTTCAAATGTTTGAAAATACCAGAGTCTTAAAAAAACCCCACCCAAAACCAAAATAAATCAAAACCCCCTCAAACTTCAACCTCCTCCTCCACCAGTTCTGGCTGCAAATGATTTAAATATTTAAAGAAAATGATCTTTAGACTTGGTGACTTGACCATAAACACCTCTGCTGCTTTCCTTGTCACTGCTTAATTGATCCTGCCTGGGCAGGCCACATATAAGGAGAAAAGAAAACAATGATGTAATGAGAAAAGTGTTTCAGACACTGAAGGCTGTGAAATACCAAGCTGAGTATCAGCTGTAGTTGCACTATGCAGTGCTTTCAATATGTACAATTCTGTTTGTTGCTGGAGTATCCCATGAGGCAGGCATACTTTATATACAGCTACATTTAGGACAAAGAAATTATAGCGTGCAGCAGTTAGGAGACTTGCCTTTGATCAAAAAGCAATTCATTATCAGAGATGAAATTCAGCACAAAGCTCCTGATTCCACTACTCCTACCCACTGTCTCAACAAGAAAATAAATATTTTTGCATTCATAAAATAAGAAATAAAATTCTTTTGTTTCAAGTGTTTTTGATGTCTCAAAAGTACTTAAAAAACCCCAACAACCCAGCCCTTGGTTTCTTACCTTACCTATAATCAAAATGAATGAAAAAATCCCATCTCCCTAGCCACTAACCTTACATATATGTTATACAGCAGCATAGGGACTAATCTCATCAACTCTTGACAGGTGGAGATGGGTCTTCTTGCTCTCCCAGAGCCGGTCTTTGGAGAGTTTGGGTTTAATCTCACTTTTCTCTCTGTTAAACGAACAGCTCAAATCAGGTAGATGGCCTTGAAAGGAATTAATTTATTTTTCTCTGTAAGACTCTTCATGAAGATCTATTTTCTGTCCTTGAAAGAAAAAAAACCAAAACCCCAAGCAACCTAACTGGAAGCGAGAAACAAATATCAGAGCACGAGCTGTGATTTATTCAGCCCAGTGTCAGAGAATCAGTACGTCACTCAGAACTGAAGATGGAGAATTTAGAACCAAACTTGCTCCTTTCATTCAAAGACAGGGCCATGAATCAGTACCTGCTTACCTGTGGTCTGCCCTCCTATGCCTTGTGCAGAGGAAGTGCTTTCACCCACGTGTTGCTCTGCCTGACCTGTTCTCGTTCAGATTTCATGTAGAGATGTCCTTGTCGTCAACAATAACAGGAAGCAAATAGAGTTCTGTAGTATTTAAATTGTTTCAGCAAGAGCATCAATTAAAATAACATACCTTAATGTTAACCTGCTGGGAAGGAAAAGGATAAAATCCATCATCCATTTAGATTTAATTTTTTTCCCCCCACTCTACAGAGAAGCCTTCGGTTCTGCATCCCTGGAGTTAATTACCTTTAACAGAATTTTGCTGTCCCTTCACTTTTATTGTTAAAAAATAAAGCCTTCCACCATAAATTAAGACCACCATAAACTGAATCACAGACCTCCTTACTCAGCTTATGATTATTGCTACCACCAATAATGAGAAAGTTCTCTGCCATACTGGAACGAATCCCACTGCCTTTTAAGTTGCCTGCATGAATAATCTGCGATGTCCCCTATTTTACATCTTTACTAACATCATTTTCCAAGTTTTGAGAGCCTTGAGAATTTGACAGGGCAGCTTCAATTTATTGTAGGTTAAAGATCTTTGCATGACGAGGAGTAAGAAGAGCCCTTGTCTTAAATGGCAGGGAAGAAACGGCTCCAGGCTGGCTACCTGCTATGTTTGCAAACCCTGGAGCAGCTGATGGTGCGTAGAGGGGCTAAAGCCCCTTTCCACACTGCTTTTCTCCCTCTCCTCCCCTCACACATCATCTCTCTGTGGTAATAAATGTACAGTTTTAAAACATTTTAGACTATTTACTGTTTATTAGCAGAACGTGGCCTTTGAAAGAACAGAACTTAAACCAAGGGTGGAAACAAAGCTCTCCTACAAGATTTCTGTCTCTGCAGGGTCTGGGCAAAACCAGAAGTTTCACAGGGGGTTGCTCCAAGATGCAGATGTAGCGGAAAGGGTTGGAGCAGAGGCACATTTTTTAATAGAGGGATCCCCAGAGAGATACGGTTCTTTGGGCCGCAGTATTCTGGCATCAATGCTGGGGGACAGGGGTCAGCAAACCTCCACAGCTGTTCTTATGGATGGCATCTGTACAACCAGCTTTTGGGGCGGGGGGCTGAGCAAGGGGTATCCATATGGTAAAAGCTGCATTTGCGGGTCAAGGGACAAAGTGTCACGTGCGAGACCTGCAGCACCAGCAAGACAGAGAGGGTTACAGCTCCATCCTTTCCCCCAGAGCTCCATCCTTTCCCCCAGAGCTCCATCCCTGGGTGTAAATGTCAAAACATAAAGGCTGCCTCTTCAAACACAGTCTGACCCCAGAAATGCATTTTGAAAAAAGTATGTTTCCGAGGGAGCCTTATGAGAGTTTTGTTTCCCCAAAGTACAAGGGCAACAATGTTACAAAATAAAGGAAGGGAGATGAATTAGAATAAAACATTTGGGAGGAAACGCTGAGTTGTTGCCATGACTAAAGAGAACTAATTTATTTACTTATACATTCTTTGTAATCTCATTTTCTCCCATGTGACAGCCAGTGACTCATTGTTTGTTTACTGATGAAGAAAACATACTTTCCAAAATCTGTACATGGAGGGATCTTCTCCGGACAGTCATTCCTCCCACGCCCAAAAGAAAGGCTCAGCCTTCTCCATCCCGTAAGTCTGGCAGCCCCCCGCACACCAACCCCTCAGCATCTCAGGGCCCGTAGGACAGGGAGGTGCGGAGGAGAGGTGCCCTCAGAGGTGCCAGGCAGGGACTGGAGGGCACAGATAAGGTGGCTTGGGCTTGCTTTGCTTTCACTGAAGGGTTTCCCAGCCTTGGTGGTTTGGGGATTTTCTGGGGAGAGAAATGTAATGCTGACAACACTGCTGGAAGAGCCCTAAGGCTGGGTGTTTGCAGCCAGCTCTGCCTGCTGTATTTCTGGGCGCTACCAGGAAATACACATGGGGAGATACTTGCCATATCTTTTCCTTCCTCTCCCCTCACTTGCACCCCCATCCTGATAAAAATGAGCAGAAACTGAAATGGAAAGGTATTCCTGGGATGTTTCTTCAAGTCAGCGGACAAAAGAAAAAGGTCTCCATTTCTGTGATTCTGTGAAGAAAAGAAGAGACAGTCGTAATTTTTGACAAAGCAAGCTAGCAGAAAGAATCACTGTGGTGAACTGCCAGCATCTTAGGAATGAGGACTACTCACTTGTAGATGTGTCATGTAAAAGACTGCTACTTTATTGTTGGTTTGCTTTTTCCTCTACCACTGCATGTCCTTCAAAGAGACTTGCTGGACCCCTCAGAGTGGTTGTTAGCTGGCTGTGTATACCATCTGCACCCCAAATAGCAGGCCTTTCTTCAAACCACAGGCCTCCCTACCATTTGAGGCAACAGCGAGCTGCCATCGCTTAATGCAGTGGGTTTGTGTCATTCTAGGCCTCTAGTTATTAAAAAGCAACAAAACTGCTAACAGATAAACATGTGAGATCATCAACCATCCCATTAATTAAAAGGGAGTGTTTCAATGCGAGCAATAATTATCTGAAGTGGATACAGGATATGAGCCTCGTGGTACAGCAGGGAAGCCTTTAGTGCCAGGAGGTAACGTTAGTCACCTGGGAAATCCTGAGAGCTCCATGGCAGTGAGGCTGAGCGACCCGCCTGCAGCTGGAAAACAAATGGTGTCCTCTGGTCTAAGCCGGCGCCTGTTCCCAAGTCCACAAATCCTGCCTGTGGCTTAGCCATCGGCTTGCCTTTGCCACTCCACTTCACGAGCCTGTAGCTCAGTGTCTGTAATTACAGCGTCAAACATAAAAAGCAAACCCCAGATTCAGAAAAAAAAGTTGTGTCAGGAGGGAACGGCAGCTGCTCCTCACTCCTCGTGCTGGAGCTGTGCACTCAGCAAGGAGGAGGTGCAAAGTCCAGCTATGCTGGGATGTGAGCATTGGACGTGGAGGAGGTGTTGCTGCCTGCTGCCAGGTGACCCATGTTTTTTCAGTTTGAGATGGAGTCAAGGCTCAGGGCTGCACCTCTGCAGGGAGCCCCACATCACTGGGCTCCAGACATCACACAGGGACCTGTGGGTTGAGATGAAATGATGCTGCAGAGCAGCAAAACTCCCCAAAGCTCCTGAGCCTGCTGGTGGGCCTTCCCTGTCACAGCTTCCTGTGACAGAGCTGGGCATCCCCCTGTCCCACTCGCTGCATTGATTTACCTCGTCGAGTCCTTGTAGCACTGTTGACATTTCCTGTACAAGGAAATAGATTATTAGAAAGATTTTTTCAGGTAATCTGGACTTTGGTAGTAACGTTATTGCTGCTGTTGTGTCAGAGAACCACAGAACCGTGTGAAAGCACAGAGCTCGGCCTCACACAGCCCTGCAGGAAGGACACCCAGAACGCCTGCAAACCTGACACTAATTGAAGGATTTTACACATATTCATCTGTGACTCTTCACGTATGTGGAAATTTGGATGGACATATAATTTATCTATCTCTAACCTAAAATACCCCAGGGTGATTGTTCAGCTTGTAAAATATTTAGATGCACACACCCACGCATGGCCCAATTTTTTTAAACTAGGTTTGTGTAGCTGTATGTCTAATTTGTTTGCGCACCTTCTGCGAGTGGATGTTCAGCGAGCAAATGGACAGGTAAAAGCTTAGATCTGTAGACATCAAACACCCCATTTCCTCATTTTTAAGTGTAAATACAATAAATGATAAACACAGTGTCCTGTCAGACCCCAAGCAGACAGCAGTCTGTGCTGCTTTTTAAAAGCAAAGTGGACCGGGGAGAAAAAAAATTCCAGTTGCCCCATCACTAGATGCATTAAGCCTAAAATAAGTAGTTCTATAAATATATGTACTGAAGCTATAAGTGGGAACTATTCATAGTGGATGGTCACATTCTTAACCCTAGTCTGCATCGCTTGTCAGATAACTACTGGAATTCCCAAGCTGCATTTACAAGCACTGCATTGTGTTCCAAAGCCACTTGAAAATAAAGTTACGCTTCCTGTAAAGAAGTACTTCTGAATTTTATTTACCTGCCAATGCAAAAAAAACCCAAACCCAAACCCAAATTAATTAGCACATTCCTCGAGCACTGGTTAAGTTAAACTTCATAAGGTTTTTACCAGGTACTGTATATAACTCCTAGGTACTAACTAACAGAGAAGTTTTAAACTTGCATTATAGGGAGAAATTAAAATTATGTCATAAACAAGGCGCAGGTGCAGCCTATATAAAGTTGTGTGGTGGTTGTGCATCAGTCGGTGCTGTGACTCATGTTAAACTATAACGTGAACACTACACCACCACAGCACAGCTATTACCTATGAGAGATCCCATGCCTTACAATGCACTGTTGTTCCCCTCAGTGCTTTGGAAGCATTTTTCTAAATTCCTTTCTGTAATTTTGTAGACGTCATCCGTATGGAATTTCTGCCCTAATATCCACCCTGATCTCTACAAATTGAGTCTCTTCCAGTTGCTCGAGGTACACCTCTTGGAGGAATCCCCTCCATCTCCTTGGCATTTTATTTGCCCTCTGTGGTGGTGGGAGTGGTAGAGATGCAATGCCATATTTTATCAGGGTGCAAAACTGTCAGCAGGGAGCATTCTCCACTCTCCTTCTGAAAAATCACCCCACAGTTTCCCAGCTCACTTCCCAATCTGGCTGTGTTAGTGTGGGCATGTTTCCCACAGCCATCACCCAGAAGGACCTAGGATTCATTTCACCCCAAGAAAACAGCAAACAGAGGAAACCACGGACTGAGGTTGCTGTGCCTTAAGTGATGATGCATTTAAGACTGACTTGGGGTTTTTTTTTAATAAAGCTACCTCCACCTTATAAGCTCCATGCAGGCCATGGAGGATGAAGGGAAGCACGATAGACTCATTTCCTGAGCCTGGTCCTCATTGCTGTTACTTAGGGCAATGTGCCTCATCCTGGGTGTTGCGCATGGCAAAGTGTTGGGTCCTGCACTTTGGTCATAACAACCCCAGGCAATGCTACAGGCTTGGGCAGGGTGGCTGGAAAGCTGTACAGAGGGAAAGGGTCACCTTGAGCACTGTGTTCAGTTTTGGACCTCTCACTACAAGAAAGACATTGAGGCCCTGGGGCATGTCCAGAGAAGGGCAGTGAGGCTGGTGAAGGGACTGGAACACAAGTCTTAGGAGGAGTGGCTGAGAGAACTGTGACTGTTTAGTCTGGAGAAGACCAGAGATAAGGTCAGGGGAGACCTTATTGTTCTCTACAACTACCTCAAAAGAGGTTGTTGCAAACTGGGGGTCAGCCTCTTCTCACAGATGAATAGTGATAGGCCAAGAAGGAATGGCTGCAAGTTGTGCCAGGGCAGGTTCAGGTTAGAAATTAGGAGAAATTTCTTCTCAGAAAGAGTGGTTAGGCCTTGAATGGGTTGCCCTGGGAGGTGGTGGAGTCACTGTCCCTTGGGGTGTTCAGGGGAAGGTTGGATGAGATACTTGGGACATGGTTTAGTAAGTGGGAGGTGAACTAAATTATCTTGGAGGTCTTTTCCAACCTTGATGATTCTGTGATTCGGCGATCTTCTTAGGGGACCCACACTGCACACCCACAGGACCCCCAGTCTCAGGATGAGCTGGACCTGGAGCAGGCACCAGGGAGCTCTGCGGAGAAGGGGAGTTGAGGGCTCTGCAGTCACCAATGTGCTGGGGAGGAAACTGGAGCTCATTACGGTTTTTCTTTCATTTTTCCATATATAATTAGCCCTCCTAGCATTTCTCCAGGAGAAATCACTTCCAAACTCTAGAGAAAAAAAAAAGGAAAAAAAAAAAGAGTGAGCTGCTTCTATTTTGCATGCACCATCAGAAAGCTGGCCTCATTGCTCTCAACACTGAGAAAAATCAGCGCTTGGAAAGGGAATCCCTCCTGTTTGAGACATCTGCTTTGGAGCAAGAGGGATTGCACCTCCATGTCTGTCTCTCTTCATCAGCTGCAGAGGAGGCAGCTTGCTCCAGAGTGAACTTCTCCAGCTCATGTGCAGAGATGGGCATTCAGATATTTTATTCAGAGCTATCTCCTGCTCCAGCTCCCAAATTGGCTGGTTAACCACAGGTGCCTGTTGTATTTTGAGATGCCCAAGGCCTGTACTGTCCTGCCTGGCCTCCAGCCCTTTGTTCCAGAGAGACATGGGGCTCCTGTGGTTCCTGTGATCTGTCTGTCAGTCCCTGGTGCATGTCTGCTGTTCCCTGGGGACATCAGTACAGGCCAGTCCATGTGTGAGCAACTGAATGAAGCCTTAAATTACTATCGATTCTAATGGGACTTTTGATACCACCATGGTGTGTAGGCACCTCCCAGTTTATGGGTGTGTTAAATCAGCAAGCTGAGTATTCCCCTATATATATATTCTTTTCCCAGTCTTAATATTTTTTAGGAGGGCGGGGTTTGAGTCATAAGAAATAACATGCAATTCAGTAATAATCTCTTCAATATTATTGACTAAATTAGTCAGGGCACTTAAATTACCAAATATTTCCTTGCATGCTTTTTTTTTTTTATCACAGCACTCTGTCTTCATTTTTATTTCTGTTAAAAGAAAATAAATCTGAGTAGTTCAGCATCATTCCTGTTCTGTAACAATTTATTTCACTTCCCCCTTTAAACAGGGGGTCGATTCCTCTTTAGCACAGCACTCCTCTCATCTGATGCTTCTTTGGCTGCTCTTCATTCATACTGTTTTCTTGCTGGTTTTATCTCTTCCTGGAGACCTGAGCAGACCTTGACAAGCAGGCTTTCTAGAGACACGCTGCCTGCTTCTTCCTCCATTTCAGTTTCTCTTCCCAGGGGGAAACTGTAGACAGACATGCTGAAAACATGGTTTATTTTAGAGTTCTCCAACTTTCTTAGAAACTCTTGTTGCTTGTTTTCTTGGTTGATTTTTTAGTTGACATCATAGTGATTGGTTCTCTTAACACCTTCCAAATTTTCTTCCGCACCCCTTACCTTCTATACTAAACACCTAATCCAAACCTTCTGGCTATCAGAAGTCTCCTGCTGTACATTGCCTTTTTGGGGTTTGCTTACTTGAACTCATATCATTGTGGGTACCAGCATCAAACTGTCCTATGACTCTCACAGGCCTGCTGAACAGAAATAACTCCAGCCTAGCATCTTCCTTGACAGAATTCCAGCTGTGCCAAACCCCAAAAAACCCCAGAAATTATGGATCACTGTTCCTGTCTACAACTGTGTGATACTTTTGAAAAAAACAAAACAAAACAAAACCACAGACCATGGGAGGACAAGAAAACATGGAAGCGACAGAGGTTTTGTTTGTGCTTAGGCCCTTTCAGCTTGTGGGTCGTCCTTTTAGACTTTGCACTGCACCAGAGAGAGGAGAGGAATGGGAGAGGGGGTGAGAATGAGAGAGCAAAAGGGCAAGGGAAAGGAGGAAGGGAGGGAGGGAGGGACAGTGCCAAAAGTGACCTTTTAAGACAGGAAGTTCCTATGAGAGTTGACATGGCTGGCAACACCATGGCACTTTATGATCTGAATCATGATGCAGCTGTGACTGCAGCTTAGAAATGCCCTCATACTTGCAGTAGTTATAATTGTCATACCACGGTTGTCAGGGTGGGGTGGGGTGGCTCCTGGTTCCTATAATCCCAAGCCATGGGGCTGTCAGTCCTGGAATTGCTCAGATTCCCACCCTACCAGGCTCTCGCCCATCGCACCCATGACTTGTTTTCCCTGATAGAGTCTCACTCCCCATGGTCTGCTGCCCGCTTCCTTATCTGATTGCACCCCACTGCATCGGTGTCCTCTGTCCCACCTCCACCTCCTGCAACCAAGCCCAGACCTGGGTAGCTGGCAGCCACACCACACACCTACAGTAGCTGCTGTAGGAGCTCTCTTCTTCTGTGCTGGTGCCCTCCAACACCACCTGGGGGTTGCAGGGAGAGGTTGGGGTGCTGCAGTGGGGAGAGTGCCTTCCAAGCCAGCCCCCAACACCCAGGAGCCGTGCAAAACACACACCTCCAGCACAGCAGCCGGGGATGGTGCTTCAGGCAGTTCGATGAGAGTGCCTGGCATGCTGGAAGAGAAGAGAATTAGGAGGTGGGGAGCTATCAAAACTAATAGCAGGTTTGTTCTGGAAGCGCTGGACAGAAACAGTGTGAAGACAAAGAGATGGGAAAACATCTTCCTACAGTAGATCAATATTGTTAATATAACTAAGGGCCCCGCAGACGCAAGGGCACACGTTGCCGACGCCCTCCGTTGTCGTAGCAAGGGGTCCCTACTGTTCACATTTAAAAACTGACCTTTTCATCTTTCATTACTGCCACCAAGATCAATAATCTCATGCATGAGGAGAGGTACTGGTATCTGTGGGATGTCCTGAGGATAAAAACACACAGCTGTGGTGCTCCCTCCTCTGTCAGCCCCAGTGCCCCTTTGCCAGGGTCCCCGAGCAGCCTGCTGAAATTTCTTCCACGGTGCAGAGATGGAAGATAAGGGGAGAACTCATCATCATTCATTCTACATAATTAATCAGCTATGATAAGGGCTTGATGAAGCAACATTTGCAGTAATGTAGAGTTTAAAAATAGATTGTATAATCCCCTCCATGTTTTCAGTTTCAGTCGAGGATCATGCAGCATGTTATGCAAACCTGTAATGGTACCCTTCCCTCCCACACACGTGCGCTCAGACATACAGGGATCAAACACACATACACATGCAGAAACACGCTGGTGTTGAGGTGCATGCATTAACTTTAAATAGGCTAACAAATATGTGTCTTATTTTCAGCAGTCTTCTCAACTGCATGCTTCTATGTGTGTTTACGTACCGTGCTGCACATCATATAAGCACTGTGATATCCATACGTTAACATGCAGAGACACGGGATGAGCGTTGCTGGTGAGAGACGGGGAGCACACGTTCGGTTGCATCTCCATTACATAGGAACACTCAGAAGATTTGTGTCCTCCCTAAGTATATCTCACAGAACAATTACTGCCAAGGCATTTTGAGACTTTATTTATTTTCCAGTAGATTTGAACAGGAAAGGGAATATACAAGAGGGGAAGAGAAGGACCAGACCACAAAAACTGAAACAAAAGAGAAATTAAAGGCAGGGGAAGAAGTCAAATTTACTTTCAGTCGGTCTCTCCATCATAAAGATTATAATGTGTACAATCATTTTTAACAAGGCAGTCTATGATAATTAAGGTACACTGTCCTACACCTGAAACTTCTGTCTTATGTATGCATATATATACATATATGAAAGTATGGATATATGCATATACATGGATATATGCATATATCCATACATATATATATGGATCCATACATATATATATATGGATATATGCATATATCCATACTTTCATACGTACTTTTATCTATCCACATATGTATGTAGATATATGTGGTCTATAAATACCACTGCAACCCCAAAACTTTTGCAAGGGGAGGAGACCGGTGAAGCAGATTCCTGAACATCTGACAAAGCTGAGGAGCCAGCTTCTGTAATTTCTGTCTTCAGTTCACTCCAAATACAAAGGATAAATTTCTGCTTTACGTACTGCTTCTGCAAGCAGTGCCTTACAGGCAGATTTACAGCACCAGCAGCATCGGCAACTCCGGGCAGAGTGAGGATAAAGTCACTGAAATCACTGGCACAACTCAGCTAGGAAATACCCTGTGGTGACACCCCAAAAAACCCCAAACCACCCCAGCCAATTTCTTTCCTCATCGTGTGCTAATATATACCGCAGTGATGTCTTGGAAGAAATTCAGGGCTTTTTACTGCAAGAAATAGCAAAAAGGAGGATAAATTGCTTTATCTTTGGCAGAAGTGGAGCAGGTCTTCTGTCATATCCCCAAAGCTGCTCCGGGGAGAGGATTTCCTCACGTGGATTCAGGCAATTATTTCACATGGAATGAGGAGCAGGAACGTTTCTGCTTCTGCTACTGAGCCTCCCTGGGGGATCCTCTGCCGCCAACAGCCAGGATCTGCAGCTCCTGTGAGACGGGTCCGAGGGCTGATGTGGTTTTGGCAGCCCTGTGTCTCTCCAGGGTGCTGCCACCCCATCACATCCCCAGTTCACTCCAGGGATATCTCCCTTCCCATGGGCGAAAACACGGCAAGCTACCCTTCATCCACATCTCAGCCCCAGGATGGCAGAAACTGGGGTGCCAGCATCTGTATTTTGGACCCTGAGCCAAGCCTGGACACCTTTTCCCTCCTTGGGGGTCCATTGGGTGGTCTCCTGGGCCAGCCACCCCCAAAACCTTGGCAGGGGATAGAATTGCATCCTTCAGAGCTTCTGCTCTTTAGGAAAGCTGAGAAGCCTAAAAACCCCCAGTTTTACAAAAAACACAGTCCTCAGCAGAGGCACAGCCAAACCCACACCAGGCAGAGGATGCCTGGCCCCAAGGGGTGGGAAGGATCCCATCATCAGTGCCCTGGACGCAGGGTGTGGGAAGGAGCCGAGCTCTCCTTCGTGATGCAGCCCAGCCACTCTTCCCTTCAAGGCATGGCCAAGCCACACTGTGGGGGGCAAGAGGAGAAAAGACATGTGAAGCTGCCACCCTGTTATGATTCCTGCTACAACAAATGGAAGGGATGATTGCAGTAAAGTGTTTTACATCTCCGCTTGGTTTATTGGCATCGGTTTCTATAGATGCAACAGGACAACCAGCAGTGATTCCCTCCAGAGACTGGCTGCTGTATATCTCAGCTCTACACAGATTCCTGATAAACTTGGGTGTTGTAATTAGTGGCCGAGCACATCCCTTGGTATCAGGGGTGACATCATTACATGAGAGACAACCAAGCTTTTGTTCGCCAAACTAGTTTTCATTTAGGACACAGAAAATCTGTTTTCTGAACTATTTGCTTAAATTTGTGGGCACCAGAATTCCAAATTTACTGGAGCACACCTGCTGTGAATACCATTTTCTGCAACTTGTGTTATTCTGGAGAATGAATGGGTCAAGAACGTCAGAAAAAGAAAACTGGGTATGTAAACCATATTGCCTGAATCCACCCATCTGTAACCGAAATAAAAACTTGGGTGCCTCAATTAATTGAAACTCAAACCAACTGTGAGGGTGACAAATACAACTTACCAGTCTTTAACACCTCTAAACAGGCACGATCCTTGTCCTGAGCTTCCACATTAATTTGTAGCTTTGAAAAAATGGGAACACGTTAATTTTTGCTACGTTCCCATGCAGTGGCTGAACCCCAGCAGGGGCTTTTATCTGAAGTACAGTAGCTGTCTGACTGCCACCTGACTTTTAAGTGAAATAATTAGTCTTATGTATTGAGAGCACTTGGGGCACAGCTGAGGGAGCGGGGGAGAGTTGCTCTGCTTTCACCGAGTAGAAGGAAAACAAATCTGGCAAGGTGTGCAGAGTGACAGATGTGGCAATATTACCACAAGTAATATTCACACACATCTGTGTGTGAAAGAGCCCTGCTCAGCACTCATTGTTTTCTGAGCACGTTCTGCACAGGCTATGAAGAAACCGAGCTTTTGGTAGATAGTAGCAAAGAGACAGAGAAACTTTGAGGGAGTTTCCTGTGTAAAATGAGTGAAATATATTTGCCTCTTCCCCCAAGACACAGAGTTTGGCCAGGGAGGGGTTACGAGCAGCAACCATTAGAAAAGAAGAGGAAAAGACATTTCTAAAGCTGGAGGAGAAGGAAACATCTTCCCAAGGAGCAGGGTGCTTCAGCAGCAGGGATGTGTCTGTGACAGCCACCTCAAGCTTGTCTGTCACAGAGGTGCCTTGGGACACCTGTAACACCTGAGAGCTCTAGAAGAACCAGTCTGCAATGAAGGCTTAAATCTCCTATCAGGAGCGGGAATGGCAGAGGCATTGGCTGGGTAGGATGGCCCTGCTGCGTGGCTGAGCTAGCAGGCGTTGCCCTTGCACTGTGTTTGTGGGCATTTTTGGTCGTTCATCTCCAAGAAGAGTCGTTTTGACTCAGTGAGCTGTCAGCACCCGACTCCATCTCAGCACAACCCCCCCAACCACACGCGCTGCTGCTGGTTCACTGCACGGCACCCGGGGAGCAGCAGGAGCTACAGGGGGTTGAGCTGAACAGCACGTGTCACGGAATGCGTGACAGCAACAAATCCACAGAAAGAGAAAAAACTGAGGCTTCAGGAACAATTAGGGCACTTAAAAGCTGTGTGAGGCTCTCAGGGAAATAAAAATAAATAATTAAAAAAAAAAAGGTCTTGCAATCCACAGCAGGGGAATGTAGAGAGGTTTGTGCTGCCCCTTCTCATGGTGCTGCTCCACTGACACATTGCCGACCTGAGCTCTGCCTTCATTTAAGGTCAACTTTCTGGTGCTTGAAGTTGCTAATCCAGCTGAATAGTCAGGCCCCAAATGAGCCACGTTCCGAAGAGAGCTGTCAGGCAATCCTTGCCCACTTAACTGATTAAGACCTGTTCCTAGTTTTTCCACTGGCAATTGATGGATCTAGTAGTTGTCTTCCCCATGCAAGATAGATCAATTGAAAAGAAAACTGTTTAATGACAAAGCTTCTAAATGCTTGTCTAAGTTCTTTCCACATTTTAAGAGGGGAGACAAGTTATTCAATCACACATGGCACTTAGCATCACAGTGTCTAGTTGAAATGTATCAGGCTCTCTAAAGAAAATGCTTCAGGTCATGTCATGGACAAAACATCCCGAGACACATTTAATGTGACAGGCTTTAGCATCCAGTATCTATGAGTATGGGTTGGAAGGAAGCTTGCAGAGGTACTCTAAAATGCCAGCTGAGCTCCCAAGCACATAGCCTGTTTGTTGGTTTAACCTCCATGAGGGCTGCTGTGATTCAAGGAGTGGTGTGAAGGTGCAGGTGGGCAGTTGGTGCCTTGTAATAGCTCCATATCTGTTCTCCAGTTTCTGGCTCCAGGCTCTGGGCTTTGTTTCACGTCACCATCACAACCAGAGAGGGCATAGCTTTGCTAGGCGGTGCTTTCTCACACCATTTCCATGTTCCCCCTACCTTTACTAATTGGAAGCACAGTAGATTGCACTCTGGCTGGATAGACTAATTTATTTCTAAGTCACTGCTCTTACACATTTATGAATTTGGCAAGGAGGAGATAATACATAGTCTGGAAAGTTTTCAACCATGGCCTGCTAAATTAATAATCCCTTTCATAATGAAATTTGACTGTTTTTATACTTCTCATACCTTTTGTGAGTGTACTAAACTTTCCAGCACTCAAAAAGGCAGTGCAAACACTGCACGTTTTGCTGAGAGTGTGTAGTACTTTGGTTCAGGAAGAGCCCATCTGACCCCTTGCAGTGATGGCTCACTGAGAGGGGAGGTGGCATAGATCGGTCTACTTTTAGGTATTCAGAAAGAGAGTGAGAAGGTAAGAATCTATTTTCTCTGGATTAGATCCTACTTGTCATTCAAGCCATGTTCTTGTTTCAGAACTGGATTTTTCGAGCCAAGGAGGCTGCCACCCACCTAGGCCTAGACAGTGGGAGAACCCAGTCTTTTGTGCACCGAGCGTGGTGTTATGTGCACTGAGTTGTGAGTTCACTATCAACAGAATTGCACAGCAGTACCCTGCCCTTGTTTTTGAGAAACAGAGGAGTAAGAACAACCCGGGAGCAAAATCAACCCTTGCCCGTGGGATTTTCACCACTTCTCCTTGTACCTACTGTGTAGAAGCAGGTCATGCTTTTTAGCCTTCCATATTTATGGGTAGTCTGAACTAAAGACCCCAAAATACATCCTGCTCCAAAGCTGCAAGCTGTTAGAAAGCACCATCTAGCGCACTGGTCTGAAATGTGGTGCACTCTTCCCTTTATCCATCTTTCCCTGTCTTTCCTCTTGGGCACTGAGGTTTGCTAATAGAGGCAGTCTCACCTTTTAAGGATTAACATGAAGTTTCTTTGCCTGAAAGATAGGGTAAGTCTAGTTAGCGGTACTGCAGTCTTCATACCTATCTAATTCAAAGTGCCTGTAATATCCCTGCAAATTTATCTGACCAAAGAAACCAAATAATCCCTTTCACGTTCCCCCAGATATGTTACTCATGTGATACAGGACAATAACTGGTCCAGAAAAGGCGGCTCCATCACTGCTGGTGGGAGGCTCCTGCTCCCGCCGAGCTCCCTGCTGTGCTTCAGCCACCATCAAGATTAGAAGTAATGCAAGTATCACTTAATCAGCCTTCCTACGCTGAAGTTTTGTCAGCCACAGATTTCCCACAGTGCACCAGTGGGCTCAGTATTTACTCTGTTTTACAACAAAAAAGTTAAGGCTGCCAAAAAAACTGCCAGACAATTTCCCGTTTTAACACATGCCACAGGCACCTGCAGCTGTACTCCCTTCAGGGCATGAAAATTCATGAGGGAATGAATCCTGGTTCTGGGGAGGCTTTAGGGAAACAAAACGAAAAACCAATTCTTTAGCTATTATTGAGGTAAAAGAGGTTGAAATAGTAACTACAGTAAGCAAACCACTTCCTAGCATTGACTGTGTGGTTTGCTCAGCCTTCTTTGCAGGGGAGAGGAGAAAGGCAATGGTTTGAACACATCTGAGAATCCGTAGCCCAGCTGGGTGCAGGCAGGTGCTCTCCTTTTCCACCTGCACTTGAGAATATGCAAAGCAAACGCACTCATCCACACCTGTTTGTGTAGACACAACCTGACTTCTGAAGCTTGAAATTTGGTATAAAAAGTCATCCCTTCTGTGTGGAGCAGGTGTTTGCCAAGTTGCACACATCTTGTTTGCGAAAGAATGATTTTGAGAGTGGGGCAGCATGTGCCAGCCCCATAGAAGTTACGGCGGCTGTTTCACTCTGAGTGCTCACAGAACCCGTGTGTGTTTGACTCACTGGTCCGGTTACTCATCCTGCAGCCATGATCTAGGCAAGTCAACTTCATATGTTTCAGGGGAAGTCAAAATGGTAGTTTTGCTGACAGGAGTGCATTAATTAACCACTGCTTACTGGGCCTCCTGGTGAATTTCTGAAGTGTGAGATTTCGTTAGAATTTCTGTTTGTGTGAAGAACCGCGGATGCTCAGCCAATGCACCGTGGGGCTGCAAACAACCTTGTTCAGGTCGTGGCCATGTTTCCTTCCTCCTCTTGTCGACTGTCATTCTGTGCAGGGACTTCTTTTGATGGCTGGAGGCCCCCAGTGATTTCATCTTTCTATCAGGAGTGTAATGGACAAAAAGGGATCCAAGTCCCTTTTTAGTGTTTGCTAAAATGAGAGATCTTTATAATGATCTGTCTACTCTACAGTGAGACAAAGGAGCTTCTATGCTCCTAAGAAAATGCATTCTTCTTTCAGGCTGCGTTTCATTAACTGCACTGTCCCAAAATCTTTCATCAGCAAGGCAGAAAACCTTCCCCATGAGGTACCTTCTCCATTCGTAAGTACTTACACAGGCTGGCCAAGATGTCATTGAAGCCCCTCAACGATCAGCTGGCAGAGGATGAATGTGAAAGTCATTGGAGCCAATCAATGTGGTCTCTCTCATGGACCTCATGTCCAGTAGCTTTCCATCTTGGATCAGTTGGTGTCCTTGCTTTGACATCATCCTTCAGCATCTCCACTGCAAATGTCAGTGACAAAACTGCACAAAACACTCCTCTCAAAGGTTTGCTAATATGGCATTCAGAAGTAAGCTGCTTTTCCTATGTCCCTCCTCAACATGGTTTTAGGTTGTTAATTTGTGTAAACATATTTTTTCTGCTCTTATGTATTATCTATCCCCACATGGAATGCCTTTCCACCCCCCACTTGAGAACACCTTGCTTTTCTAGTTGAGCTGATCCTCCACAACCCCTTAGCATTTAGAACAGATGAGTAACATGACTCCTAAAGGCTTTTTCTGCAGTCACTTGCAAGCTGCCAAAGCATTTGGTGACTTTAATTATCCCAAAAGCAGATGTTGCAACGTGACCACACCACCTGCATGGCTTGGGTTCCAGAGCTGTGTTGGCTGCCTGTCTGGTGCTTGCAAGGCTTCACTCCAAGCAGCATCTATTATACGTGCATACATATGCATTTCTGCAAGGCAAGGACTGCTCTACCCAATGCATGCCGTGCCATGCTGGAGCTCTCCAGGCTACAAGCTGGTATGTCTCAGCGGCACAGTGCAGCTTTGATCCCGGAATCACTGTAATTATGTTACCGCATTGCTCCCCCCCAATCTGCTTAGCTAAGCCCAGAAGCCATCTGCAAGATGGCTTGGGTTGGATGACATCCTGCTCTGGTATCGCTGCCATGCATCAGGTGGTAGCTCAGGCTCGCTCCCAGCCAGCCCCAGACCTGTCAAGCTTCACGCAGCTGGCCCCAGTCTCAAGGTCCCCAGCTGCAGCCTCTGCACCTCCTTCGTTTGCACCACAGCACGGGCACCGCTTGGCTTCTCAGCCAGAACTGGATGCCTTTGCTCTGCTGCTGGCTGCTCATCCGTGCCCAGGCTGCGGCTCACTGAGCAGAGCGAAGCTGCAGGGGCAAGTGGAGCTGGGAATATTCCTCCCATGCTGGATGGTGCACTTCTCTCACTACCCAAAGTACCAGCTGCTTTCCCTGGTTGCCTGTCCCAGCAAGGGGCTTTTATATTGGATTTTAGCAATGGCGAAGCCTGCGAGAGGCGTGACTCTCCATGGCGGGGACTTGCATGCTACCTAACGGGAGACTACCCTGCTCCTACTCACATCTGCAATGATAATATTTGTATACTAGCTCAAGCAGAGAAACTGAGCCAAGTAAATTGTCACTGTCTCATCCCTGCTTTGAAAATCTCACTGTGATGATTATTGTCAGGACAGCGCCTGAAAGTAAACCAGTCGAACACAGGCAGGCTACGTGAGGGGAGTGTTTGGCTTCAAAATCTCAGACCAGGAAACAAGAGAAGGAATTTGGGGAACTGCAGATACTCAGCTGGAATGTTTTCTGCCTTTAAAAAGAGAGGAGGAGATGCACAGAGCGGGAAGGATTGCCTTGTGGTTGAGGGTCTCGGGAGCTCTGGCCTCATTTCCCAGCTCTGCTCAGGCTTCTTGTATAACCTTGGCCAAAGTCACTTCATCTTGCTGTGCCACCACTCCTCCAATCTTAAATGGATTCACCCTCTTTCCCTCTCCTGTGTCTGCCTCACCTGCCGAGACTGTAAACTCTGTGAGGTACAGACCCCTCTGATTTTTGATTTCTCTCTCTTTGGATTTGATTGTCTCTGATTTGATTTGTTTCTGCTTGTACTGCATCCAGCAATCTCAAGCAGAGCCTATGGGTGATACCATAACACAGACGAAATACACAACTGAGTTTTTGAAAGCGTCTGTGCTTAAAAAAGGAAAAAAAAAATCAATTCTGAAATGTTTTGCTTCTGGTGAGGCAGTAGTAAATTTTAAGAAAGATTGGCTTAGTGTAACAGCGTAATGGGTTTCTTCTAATGCAAACACTAACTGGCAGATTCCTATGGTGTTACTGTATGGATTTTTACATAATGTTTTTAAAGTTGTAAGCTCTGTCTGCTGCATTTAAATATTTGAACAAAGTCCTCTGCGCAGGGACTGTAAGCTAGATTTTGCTAACAGTCAGCAGAGCCGTTTGCAGGTGAAATTCTGGTATAAGCAGTAATCCCTGACATATGGCTGTTATCTCCATGAGCTGGGTGCCAATTACCTCACTGGTGATAGCCTTCTTCCTGGCAAGATGCAAATTTCCATGCAATCACAACGTATCAGTCAGAAGATTCATACATTCCCTGCATTAGCGATGCAGTTTGGGATAGCTGGCATTCACCTTTGGAACGAATAATAGTTAATTCAGAACTGAAGGTGCATTGGTAAACAAGGACGACAAAAATTAGAAAAATTTATTCTCTCCATTTTCACCCAGAGTGTTTGTTTTCCATTACCAATAAGCCCACTAGCAATAAAACTTGATGGCGTTTCATTAGGGAAAGAGAAGATGTAAATCAGAGCGTATGGGTACATACGGTTGTCACTGAGATTTTATACACTATTGTTCAGGCGTACCAGCAACATTTCCCAGGCAGTAGCGGCTTTATTTAAGGTGAATTTTATAATCAGCTTTGCAACTCAGAGTAGAGCAGTCACACAGCTCAGAGATGTATGAAGGGCTCTTGCTGTAGCCTGTACCCCACAGCCAGACACCTCTGGTGCCCATGGAACCACTGGGCTTCCTCCGCAAGGTGCCTGGAGTCCCCTCTGCACCCATTGCTGCTTGACCCCTACTCAGCGATGGGCTCACGCTGGATGAATGGGGCAGACCCGCCCCCGTAGCTTCATGTTTCAAGCTGTTTCCCAGCTGACAGGCAGCAGGTACTTTCAGGCTTACCTCCATCAGGATTAAAACCAGTGTCTTGAGATTGTGATCTCTGAAGGATTTACCCGGTCTTATTTCTCTTATTCTTTCTTTAGTCCTGTTTAGATCTCTTCCTATTTCCCTTAGGCCCATGGGCAGGTGAATATCCAGGTATAAAGCCTCACGTTTGCATTCACTCTCCATTTTTCAGTTGGGGAAGTAGTTTCGCAGTGGAAGAATGACCAGACCTGCTGTGCAGCTAGAGAGGGTGGGCTTGAAACTCCAGGCAGAAATCCCAGGAGGCTTCTGTCAGGTGGGAAAGGGATCTAGGGGCTGCCGTGGCTTTGCACTTTTGGAGAGATAACAATACTATTCACAGGCCTCCTGAGCCAAAGGCAAGGACATCTTCACCAAAGTCACTTCATGGTACTTCTCTTAGAGCACAAACCTTGCACAAACAACTTACAATGAGGTGAGATAAACCAATCCCTTTTATGTGTTTTATTTACTTATCTATAGATCCAAGATAAGCGCTTGGCCAAACCGAGATCTCGCATGGCCCAAATTCAGCATCTCAAAGCAGGAACGGGAGAGAATCCACCAATCGCCATCGCTGGAGGGTCCTTGCCAGGTTCCTAATTAAATATAGATACACGGTAGATGAAAGCACGCTACAGTGCTGAGGCAGTTTGCTATCACGGCATTGAGATATGAGAAGCAGCTACTGCAAAGCCAACCATAAGGAGTCAGCGAGGCTCATTTGCAAGGGAAATGCAAATACAGAGCTGATTGCATTCCCTTAAATGGGAAAGTGTGTTAAATCTGATAAGCGCACTCTGAGTGTCTCCTGAGCGTGGGCTTGTCTCAGCGCTTAGTTTCTGTTCTTCAGCAGGTGAGGGAATGAATGCTGTTCTGAAACCCTGAACAGGTGAGAGACAGCAATTATTTCCTTCTACTTCTTCCACTATCTGCATAAATTAACATCTAGATAGCCTTTATATCTCCAAAGCGCTCCACATACATTAACTAATCAAGGCTCGCTGTAGCCCTCTATATTAAAGAAAAAAAAAAAATTATCCTCATTTTGCTAATGTTGAAATTCAAGTAGGAAGATTAAGTGCCTCGGAGTGAATCCAGCCAAGCAGTTTAGTCACTGAAGTCAAAGGGACTAAAAATTAATCATGTGTTTAAGAGCTTTGGTGGACTGGGACCTGGGCCTTGCACAATGCCAAGCGCCTTGTAGGATCAGGCACACCCAAAGCCACAGAGGAATCAAATATGAGAACCGGACATGAAATCGCTCTCGAGGAGCTCAGATCTCAGTCCAGCTTATCATACTCTTTCTAAAGATCCTAAAAACAAGCCATCTTCTGAAATACATGGTCATGTCACATAGATATCAGAAAACACACCTGGGACAGAAGGAAGTTGCCCCCATGTAAATAGCACGCGTTTTCTCTGCCAACACATTTCCAGCAGTGTGACATACATGGGTTTCAGCACTGTCCAAAACCACTCCTCTCTGTCAGAGCCCACAGTGCCTACAGCAGAAAGCAAGAGCTGCTATCTGGCTGTTAGGTACAGCTCCTGACAAAAACCACCACATCTCCCTGCAGTTAGGAAAACAAAGAGTCTGTTCTCCCAGAGTTTTGAAATTGTTTTTCCTGGCTTCCCAGCTGCAACATTATCAGCCAGGAGATCTGTCAGTCCTTGCAGGAAGAAATCCATCGTAAGAAGGATTTAGAGGAGCCATGCAGACAGTGGGGTTTGATTGCCTTCATTTGCATATATGCAGAAGAAATCTTTTAGAGGTAAAGAGAGAAGAGCTGTGCCTGATTCTTTAGCAAGATTTTTATCAAGTTCAAGTTCAGGACTAAGCTCAGATAAGATACCCAACAAAATTTACATGCAACATTCCCAGGTTTGCTTAAATATGCCTGTTCCTTCCAGATTTGCTGTTACAAGCTCTTGCAAGCAGCCCTCAGATGCTCATATTAAACATTATCTTGGTAAGGGGGGGAGCCTTATTTGGGGACAATTATTCATCAGCACCTGAATATATTGAGTGGGACATCGGGGCATTTTCCTTTTCATAAGAAACCAGCTCTTTTGTTGACATGGAAAATAAATGGTGAGCTCCAGAACAGGCTTGTCTATTGTAGAGTTCCCAAAATTAGGCTAAACGGCTGGTGACTCATTGTTGGGATATTAATCAGAGCAAGATAAATGTGTGTGCAAAGCAAGGGACATGGCTTATCTGATTGGCTTATTGATTGATTTTGGATTAATTTATGAGAGAGACAGGTGTTGATGGGGGTGAGAGCACAGTCACAGAAAAAAGGCTCAGCTCAGCTGGCCCCTCCTGGTGTTGATAAGCTAAAAGAAAGAAAAAAAATGCCTGCAAAGGCAGAGGAAGGATAAAGGGAACAGCAGGGCCGGACAGCTTGTGCAAGCCTGGCGCTCACGGGAGGCAGTCTTTGTCTCAGCAGACAATAAAAGGGCACGTGTGTGAGGGGTGCAAGGGTCAGCGACAGGGAAACCCGGGACTGGGCAAGCCTTGCACGAGGAGAAGACCTTGTTGTGGGTTTTTTTCCCCTACTCCTACTCCATGCCAGCTGGCAACAGAAGCAGGTGTTGCTATTAACCGACCAAATCCCAGAGAATCGATCAGACTTTGCCCGCCTCACCTTTTCGGGTGATGCAAAAATGTCAGGCTCAACAGTCACAAGTAAAAGGGAGCAAAGGCAGGGGAAGCAGCGAAGCGTGGAGAGAGGAAGCCACCGTCAATGACAGGGGAAGGAAGCAAGCAACGGAGGGAAGGGCAGGTCCCTGTGGAGGCACATCAGCGTTGTGCTCCTTGGGTTTAGTGAAGCCACCCGTCACTGTGATGAGGGCTGTAGAAAACACCGAGGTGGAGAGACAGCGCTGAGATAAGAACTTCTAGCAGCTCCCAGTGAAGTCTGGAAGAACAGAAAGCATAATTATGCTTCTTTCAAAAAGACTGCTTAACCTGAGTATTTTGGGCGATGGTAGAATTTCCCCACACAATGCAGACACACTAGATAGACACAGCACGCAGGCGATCTTTGTTATTTAGCACACGTCTCCCCACTACAACTATTGATGTGTTCTCCCCCTCTGAACTATGTAGCACTTATTTTTCACATGAGTAAACTAGCTTTAATATTGGCTTGGAATGTAGATAAATACACTGAGCGTATAGATTTCTCTCTGTCCCTGTAATACTGCATGCATCTCTGGCCTGGATCTCTGGCTTTTCACACTGGTAGCCCATCTCCAATATTGATTTGGAACGTAGATAGATAGTAGACCCATTATGGATTTATTTCGGTCTTTGTTGAATCGCTGTTGGTTTGGAAAGCAGATAATCTGCAGGAATGAATTTCTCCCATAACACTGCTTTTTGCGCATACAGAGTGAGAAAATAATATAACAAATACCTTCTAGGGTGCTAAGTAACTTCCCTTTTGCTGACTGTAACTCTTCCTCCTCAGCATCTGATGTCTGTGGCTGTCTTGATGAAATGGCTGTGCACTGTCATAGCAAGGCACTTTCACAGTGAGACATCCCATCTATCTTCCTTTCCCACAGCACTGCAAGTGTCCCTTTGCCTGATACCAGTTGTCAAGAGTGCCTTCCGTCTACTGCTGAGCACTCTTAAGTGCAGATGTTGTAAAGATGTCAGGCTGATGGGGTTGAGGTTTGCCTTTTTCTTCTCATGGCTTAGATGAGGCATTTGTTTTTAACTCAGTGGTGGGACATAGTTTGTGACAGATGCGATGTGTAAAGCTTGAAAGAGTGTGGTACCACTAAGCAAACCCATGTATCCACATTGAACGATGCAGCCCTGGGTGGTGGCACAAGTTCAGGTCCTCAGCACAGGACAGCTGCATGGCACTGCGTCTTAGTGAGTGTGCTCTCCCCGTGACATGAAATGTGATGGTTATGGTTCCACACCAAACCACAACTGAACACTCAGGGCTTAAGCTTCAATGAAATCTTCAGCAGATCTGCTTACCTAGCATCGTCAGTGCTTGAGAGCCAGGAGCCTAAAATATGAAGCAACAACCTCAACATTTTGTGAGAACCCCTTTTTTGGCATAAAGGTTAAATTCTCCAGTTGTATTTTTACAGTCCCATTGGATTTAGGAAGGCACCAAGTTGTGCAGCACAAAGGTGGCTTAGGGTGGGACCCCTCTGCCCACCTCAGTAGGCTGCCCAGTAGAGCTGCTGGAGGAAAATAAGCATTCATAGGGCCTCTTTCACCCCACCCTGACGTGGATAACTAAAAAAGTGGAGGAATTTATGTCCCTGTTGTGTTGGTTTCTAACAACGTGTGACCAGATCTTACACAGATGTCTGCGGTATGGACATCCTATGAATCTTGCCTTTGGTGTTCCATGTCATTTCTCCAGTACACCCACATGCAGTACAAGCCACCACAGTAACTGAAGTGAACTGTTAATAAGCCTTAATACTCATCCTGTGTTAAGACTTGTTCTGTGTTCACTTGGTTTTGGCCTGCAGAACATTTTCTACATGCCCATTTCATTATCAGCCATGCTGTTTGTAATCCACATGCTTACTTTAATAGGCTTTAGTTGTCAAAGAGGATTGCCTTTAATATATAATAAGCATTAGCTTCCTTAACATCTTGCTGTTCTTTGTTAGCTTCATTAAAATTGCTTAAGGGTTTGGACTCTTGGTGAGGAGCCCTATGTTTTGGGGTCTCCAGGTTGGTGGCTGCAGTCCGTGGCAGTCTAGGGCTCTCTAGAAGCCTGTTACTAAACACAAGTGTCTAACACTGTTGGAAGCATGTAGATGGATAGAAAATGTGGGGCTGAGAGATACCACACAGGGCTGCTGAAGGGCTGTGCTCTTTTGGAGCAGCAGCTGGGGATGTTGGGGGACCCCAGAGCTCTCAAATGGCATGGACCCTGACATGCAAGACGGGACATCAATTCCCTATGAGCCACTTGGTCATTCCTCAGACAACTGGACAGCAGTAAATGCCACCTTCACCAGCAACAGGCTACTAGGTAGTGCCATGTCTCCCTCATCCAGGTCTTAATTTTCTGGGGTTTTTTTTTCTATTTTTTTACTGCATTTAGGGGATGCTGCCCAGAGCCTGCCTTTATCAGTGAGATAAAAAGTGTAATCACATAACTTCCTTCTGTTAACCACCAACCCCGCCTATGCAAATAGTTGTCAGTGAGGGATTCTGTTTGGCTTCATATGTATGTGTATTTATTTTATGAATGTGTATGAGGCTCATTTTTTCATCCCGGGTCACCAGACTGGGTTGGTCATAACTTTAGCCCAATGTCATCAAACCTTCATTTCCTGCCTGTAGCTGCTCTTATACCGAAGTTTAATAGGGGCTTTTATGAAATTTTTGAGCACAATGGAGATAAAAATAGGCAAAGCACAGGATGTTCATCAGTTCTTCTTTGTAGAAGAGCCTGAAGCTGCTACCTCTCTCTGGATCCCCATTGTTTCCTAACTTCACCCCTTCAGGGGGAGATGTATCCTTAGCCAATTGAGGAGAGGGAAAGCCTGCTGCTAGAGGAAGTTTCTTACTGTGATTTCTCTGCATGAAAAATATGTTTTGTTCACTGTGATCCTTAGCTTTCATGGAGTGGAGTACAGATAGGATTATAAAATCCACCTGTATTCAACTCTCTGTTGCTAGAGGAATGACATACCAGAAACATATCTGCTATCTATACATGAATGCCAAAAATATCTGGGTCATAATAAGCTCCTGATTATATCTCTACTCATTCCTTGAGAAATAAAATCTTATCTTACTTTACCTCATCTCAGAAGTTTTTGTCTGGGTTGGATTTTGATAAATTTAAGCAAAATTCCCTTAAATAAAGCTGTAGTTGAACTCATTCTGCTTAATTAGCACCTTTTTTAACATCAGGGAATAAGAGCAGAATGCAAAGAGACCGCTTTAATAGATTGGAAATTATCAGCATTTCATACTGTGTAATAGACTTTGTGCGACTACAACTCACAGGCTGAACAACTCAAACTCTCCTGGCTTTGAACACTGAAAAATGTTGTTAAATTATTAAGCTTAGTCTCAACTGCAAGGACATTCAATGTCTGAAACCTTACCAAACCTCAAGGCAGTTAACAGCAGATAGTATAATGAACAAAGAGAAATTGGGATTTTTTTTTTTTTATAAAAAATTGATTCTTCCGTTCGTCTCTCAAACTGAAAAATTTAAAAACAGCAGGTATGAAATTAAAACTTTAAAAAATCTCCCTTGTAGAAGAAAATTATAACAATTATCACTTCAGGCTGAAAGAAAACATATCGAATCTATTTCAAGCACTTTAGTCCCTCATGAAATGAAGTGCAAAGTACAGACAGCATTCAAAACGCAGGGAAGGAAGTAAAGAATACAGTGCTTGTTTTATACAAAGGCCTGGTGGTTAAATATAAATAGAGCCAGAGGCAGACAAGGAGAGAAAGATGGATGGAGCTGAGGTCACGGCATTCATCAGGGACTTGTAATACCAGGGCACCAGTTCCTACCCCAATAACCTTTTAGGTAGGAAGAAGAGTGGCATTGACAGGAGCATCCTTATGTTGCACAACCTGGTGTTTAGACACTTCGGGGGTGTGAGAATTATAAGTTCAGATCCACTCTGAGTGTGGCAAGAATAAGAACTGTGTTTCGCATATTCTGGGTATTGCTTTAGTCTCTGGACTTTGGGTAAAACATGAGAACATGAATAGTGATACTTTCTTCTCTGTCACAGTTTCATGCATGCAAGCCACTTGTTTTTCAGCATAACCTGTTCTGCTGGTTCAGAATCACAAAA
The DNA here is from genome assembly GCA_022605575.1 of Laterallus jamaicensis coturniculus. Taxonomy (NCBI): domain Eukaryota; kingdom Metazoa; phylum Chordata; class Aves; order Gruiformes; family Rallidae; genus Laterallus; species Laterallus jamaicensis. Next base: position 7,258,609 of record JAKCOX010000023.1, on the reverse strand, counting down.
CGTTGGAAGGGACTTTGAAAGATCATCTAGTCCAATCCCCCAAGCCTAGATATTAACATTTACTAAAATGTTACATTCATTTATGGACTTTGTAAAATGGAAAATATTTCTGGGTCTTGTAGGTAGAAGTAGCAAAGGATTCAGACTGTGATAATGAAGAAACCTTGATAGTATGCACATCAGCTTCTGAGAGTCAGCAAAAAGCTCTAGGTGAGGGAAGATTATGTCTGTTGAATTTAGGTCTGCTTCTTAAGATACTGTATTTCTGCAAAATCAAGTGAGAAACTGTTCCATGCACATGGAGGAAAAATATGGTTTACTAAATTTCCTGTATGGGTACTAGATGGAGACTACATCAAATCACATCGCATCTCCAACCCTACCAAGAGATTCCCTCCCACCTAGCACTCTGGTCCTGAGGTAAGACCCCAGTGTGGTTCTCTGCGAGCTGCCTTCTTGACTTCTTGCCCTTCTTCGCATTCCTGACTGGGAATATCTTGGAATAGCATCTTAAAACGCTGCCACCCTATTGCTGAGAAGCAGCAGCCTGTGAATCTCAGTCATGTTGCGTTTTCTACACTCGCAGCTAGTCAAGGTCAAGATGTCCTAAATGTTTACAGGAGATCACTGATGAATGGAGAGCTGTTCAGACCTGCTGAATTGCAGATAGCTACTTTAACTGACTTAATTAGAACATGCTCAGTATAAATGCTGCGTGAAGATGAATTTTGCTTCTGCTACCGGCTAAGTGGTCTTTATCTAGCGGCTAAATAGGTTGGAAAAAAATTGAGGTATGGACAAACTTCAAATAAATCATAAAAGGAAGGTGAATAAATGGAGAAGTGAGTGCAAGATTGAAATACAGGCGGTGCTTCGACAGTATACATATATACTTTGCGCTGCTGTGGTAGTGTCAATTTTCCAGGTCAAGCGGAAAGAGTTATGAGAGAGTTTGACCCAGTTATTGCTGAGACCCTCTAAGGCAATTCAATATTGGATTACTGCTAGTAAAGGGCATGCAGAACAAAATACACTCTTTCTGCTAATTGCTGTGAGCCTGCAAAAGCAATTTTTAAATTTTTTTTTTTACCATAATAAAGCAAGCCAAGTGTTATTCAGGACTTCTGGATTCTATTCAAGAGCTGTCACCAGTAGCAGATGCCAGTAATAAATACACATGCATTTCCAGAAGCGCAATAAATGTGGAGGTACGCTCTGTTTTCCCAGTCAGATCTATTTTAGAATAGGATATATACTGTAAACAGAAGGAAATAGAGTATTTTAGTATTGTTCAAAGACACACCTGGAATTTATTGCTCGGATTTAAATGTCGTCTTGTTGGGGTTTTTCCTCCCTCCCTCTCAGATAATACAACCCCCTGATAACACCCCCGCCCACAAAATAAGCACAATAAGGATACTGAGGGTCTTTGTTCTGAACGATGCTGTGGTCATTTCCTTTAATTTCCTCCTGGAATACAGAAAGATGAATCCTTTGTTAGAGCAGTAGGGTGCAATTTCACTGCATCCCTAAATTTTTACGGAGACCACTTCTGTGTTTTATGCTTTGTCACTGCAGGACAAGCTGCAGTTCTTCCTTCCAGAAGGGAAGGGACTGTGCCCTATAGCAAAATACTACATGGGAAGATCCTGTTTTGAATGCAGACTTCCTCTTTATGACAAATTATTCCTGTCTACTCTACTAAGGACACAGAAATGCTGGAGAGACGCTTGATAACATTCATCTCACCTGACCTGAGGCATCTGCCAGGTAGATGTCTCCACCTGAGCTAAACTAAGGTTCCCTTCCTAGACTAATGGCTAGAAACATGCATTTCTAGTTCATGAGTCATCCGATCTGGTTTGGATGATTACCTTAGGATAAGATGAATCACAAGGGAGAAGGTCTCATTTCAGTGCTGATAAGCAAAAAATGACTAGGAGAAAAGCTCTGATGGAGACATCTTCTTTATAGATGCTTACCTTCAGGTGAGGTGAATTGCATCCTCTGAATCAGAAAGATCAGGAATTACTGTCTGGCGCTAATTCCATAACATATCAAGGACAACATACTTTGATGAGACCATTTAGACAGTTTGTCAGTGGTTTCTGGGGTTCTGTCAAAAATTTTCCACCAGGCTCTTCTTTCTCTGTGTCTGTTACTCCAAACTGAAGAAGTAAGCCTGTGAAACAAACTTCCAGGAAAAAAAGTTATTTCTTGGGCTGAGGTTAATCTGTTGATTGCAATTTTAAGAAGATCTTGAAGTTTAACTGCTGTAATGAAAACCTAGGAGAAGGTCATGCCAGTACAAAACTACACACAAAAAAAATTTATTTATGTAGCCTTATTCCCAAAAGTCTAGCTATCCCTCTCAAGTCAATGGTGCAGGAGAAAGCATTACAGTTTTTCCTTGCTTTACCTTAAAGGCTGTCATTTTCATGTAACTTTATTCCTGGGTTCTACACATTGCTGCTACTTATTTTAAATACAAAGTTAACTGGAAGGCCTCATAGCTTTCATGAAAAATGCAAGATTAAAATATTGCAGCTGTCTCAGCTGCGAGATACCTGGGAATTTTGAATGAAACACAGTAACTCCTCCCACCTCCCCTTTTCCATGAGCTAAGCTTCTGGGAAATGGCCACTTGACCAGCTGGGGACAGGTACCAGCAGCGTTACTCAAATGTTAGCTGCGTATTAACCATCTGTCAACAAAAAGGGTAAGTCAGAACCACACAACCAGCCAGCACTCAGAGAGATCAAGATGGTGTGACCCAAACAGCATGGTTTGAAAAGTTCTTTTCTACTCTTTGAACATGTGCATGGAGAGAAATGTCGGTCCTTGGTCCCTGTACATCCTGGGGAAGGGGCAAGGGTGAGCACACATGAACTTGGTGGCTCTGGAAAGTGTATGGTCCAGAGAAAGTGTCCTAATTCAGTTTGCTGTAATGTAACATAATTCACTGAAGCAGTCACCATTAGATCATAGTGTTTAGGTTTGTGGCTTCTGGTGGATAGGTGCTAAACTGAACTGGGAGTAGGAAATGCAGGGATCCATGAGATCTGGGGAAGTCAGTACTAGAGAATACATGTTATTTCTAAATGCACAGCTTGTGTGTGCATTCAAGGATATCAGAGACTTATCTCTGATTCTGAAAACATATGAGTTTAAAATAACATCGAGCTAAATTAATGTTATTGGTAATAATAAGGCAGAAAAGAAGACAAATACCTCTGCTCTAGATTTATTCAGCTGTCTTTGAAAAGATGCATGAGGCCTTATTAAATGAAATGTATTCCATTTTCTCATCAATTTTGCTTCTGTTTTTTGCCCACTTGGGTTTTTTTTTTTTTTAAATCATGTAACGAACTGCATCATGTATCCAGCTGCTACAAATGCTTATTAATTGCCTGTGATAAATTAATAATGATGTAGGACACTTAGGTATTAGATGAGATATTTGTTTTCATTCTTTTTATAAAGAAGTCACCATACAAAGCATTTTTGACGAGGCATTGACCAGTTGTAAACAGATCCTTAGGTGAAGCTTCATTAAAAGGCACTGTGACAATTAAGGACCATGCTACGTAACAAAGACATTCTTGTAGAATTGCAAAGCTAATGCTGGAAAGATGGTGAAATTGAAGCCTTGGTCCCATACACAGCCAGAACTGCTATTCTTAACACTGGGGAGCCTGTCCCTTGAAAACACTTCCTTGGCCAGCCAAATGCAACACCCCTTCCAAGTGACAAGTGCCTTCCACAAAATGCCATCTCTCGCCATTTAAAGGAAGAGGCACAGGCTGCTTTGTATCAGACAGACATGGGATACTATCAGACAGACATGGGATACTAGCTGAGCACGTGGCGATCTCCATTGCTACGTGATGCTTGTTGACAGCACAGCACGTCTCCTGTCCCAGCTGTCATGTACGCTGTGTATGTTCAGAGCCTCCCAACATACGTGCACTCAACTCATCTGTGTTTAGTCTTTCCAAGTATCCCCTACCCTTATCCACTTCCTGAAACATCTCAAATATATACACTGAGCCTGTGATCTCTGATACTACGCCTCAATCGCTCACTCATACAAGTTAAATGAAGTATGAATAGAAGGTAAGTGGGAGGTAATAGGATGGAATTAATGTTGTTTTGGTGGATCTCAATTTCCAGGCATCAAACCTGTGTTTCAGTCTCTAATGCCCTGAAAATAAAAGGTCCCAGGTGGACATAAACATTATGTTACTGCTTAAGTCAAATGCAGCAGGAAGACACATTACTATTAAATATTTTATCAATTCATTTGATAAAACAATTCAACTGTTTCTCAATCCTGAGAAAAGCCGCACAACTCATCCCATCTGACCCTGATTTTTTGGTATTCATTCTTCCCAATGTGTGTGGAGTCCTTTTGGCAGGGGCTGACATTCTCTCATCTGTTGTACCCTGATACACATCTGCTCAGAAGTGTCACATGTAGGTCAGGCACAGCCAGAGCCACAGACAAATGGTACGAAGGCAGATGGTTACCAACTGCATTCTGGGCAAGATTTTGGCTGGACAAGGTAATCGCTTGCTCGGCTCTCAAACATGTTTCCCATTTCTGGAAAGTTTTTCCACCTTTTTTTTTTTTTAATGGTGGTAAAATCTGGACAAGGAAGATTGTTGCACTCTGCTGCGGGCTGCAACTTATCATTGCCAATAACCTTTGTTATTTGCCAGAGCTTTAGCAGCGTCATATCATTTAGCTATAAACTGTTCACATATCGCTCTTCAGAGGGGTCATAAAGGGGGCCGTTTTTTGATAAAGAAGAATTGGATGGAACCCTTCCACCCTGATCTCTAGTGTAAATGATAAACCCATCACTCACACCTAATCCAAAATTAATAACATAGTCTAGCAATACCACTGCTGGTGCTTCCCATGTTTTATTATCTTGACAGCTTTTCTTTGCAGCGTCATAATAGTTTACCCCAAAATGTCAGATCATGCTTCTATTTTAAATGCAGAACAAGAGTTGTGGCTAAATATACTAATTTCAAATGACTCAATAACCTGAATATGAAGGTTGCTTTATTTCAATTAAGATGCTGCTTGAGGTTTTGGTATTTTGGGATTTATTTCCAGCGCCTACGTGATACGTTTAACAAAACTAGTGATGAACTGATAATTATATCTTGGGCTATTGTGTGATGTCTAAAATGTGATGGGTGTTTACCCTGTAAATCTTGAGTACAATTCTGTATCAAGTAGAGATAATTTAGCTTCATGAAAGACTACTGCAATTAAATGATCAATCGTATGTGAAGATTAATGCTAGTTTCATGGTCATTGTCCTTTTCTCCAGTCATCTATGCTGACTGAATAAACTGGTAGAAAGTAATTCCCCTCACCCCTTACAAAAATCACTTCAATTTTTGTTGATATGTGGCGTGCTATTGAAATAATTTTTCAGATTAATATTTATAGGCATTTCTGTTCTGTACACATACATTGATTGGGTTCATTTGCACTGTGCAGGCATGCACATTTCTTGGCTAATGATAACAGTAATTATGATAGCAATACTAAACCTGCTTTCCTCTGTAAGGCAGGCTGATATCTCTGGCTGTAAAGTGGTGTAGAAGAACAAGGTAATATAGGGTTCCATCATGTAAGTTGCTATGTTTCTATATGATATTATTACATCATATAGTAACCTTTTTTAGTCTATGGCACAATGTTGTAAATACTGTTGTTATATGATGTTATTACAACAATAGCAATACCTTATTTCAATAATTCTCTAAATCTGAGCTTCTTAGATACAGTAGCACTCGGAATATTGTTTGGGCTTTCTTATGTTTAAATGCACAGCACCCAAAGTGTGAAGAGAAGTCAGGTTTATAGGAGAAAATGCCATCGTGTACACATTCATTCATTTTCCCATTGAGAGCACGAGTGCGAACGATTGGACTTGAGCCTTAGATTTTCAGATTTCAAAGCCATGTGATGACAGGAGGCACGGTTCAGCCAAAATTCCTATTTACTGCCTTGCCATTTTGCCTGTGTAACATGTGGAGGATCTGCACCCCACGCTAGTTCCAGTTACTTTGATGTGATGAATATTATCTGCGATTTTTGCATCGCTGCTCCGTGCCAGGAGATGTGCTATTTAATTGTCTTGATTAGGACTATGTCTGACTGTATTACCCAAGAAAAGCCATCCTCCTACTTAACGTCGGCACACAGCTACCCACCCCTTTACAAAAATCTCCTCTCTGGTGAAGTACCCCAAATTGGTAAACGCCAGCTGAAAAGATGCCCATCTGCTCTAGGAACGCCCCTGTTTGCAGCCAGTATCTGGAAACACCACAAATGGTATTTTTAATGTGTTGCAATTGCATTGCAAAATCAGTTACTTTGTGCAATGGCTGCTTTGCACTGCCACTGCAGCACAGTCGTAATTGGACTCTCTCCGAGGAGACAAACTGACAGGACACATACTGAGAAAACTGCCAGGCCTGTGCACCACTCCAGATTTCCCAAAGAACTAAAATGATTGAAAAAGTGTTCTTTTCTTTTCGTTCTTTTGGCAGCTTATTCGGAAGGAGGAGATGTTTGGCATCTAAGGACGAGCGGCTTCTGCTTAACGATGGCAGAGAAACAGGAAAAAAAGTGGGGGCACTCATAGAAGCGTACAGGATTTTGGCCTTTGGTTTAGGTGGGTGAGAAATCAGCCAGTGATTTTGAAGGGGTGTAGAGCATCACACGCCACAGAGGAATGGAAACTATGCTCAGGGTGACTAGATGTTTCATGTGCACTTGTGGGACAGACCATGAAGAGCTTGGGTGACACGCAGGAACGCTTGCAAGGTTTCAGAGCAAGAAGGCGGCAGTACAGAACTGAACAATGAAAGCACAGGAATTATCCAGTTTCTACGTAGCCCAGGGAAATCATTTTATTCTTTTTTCCATTGTTTTTGTGCAAACGCCTGTGTGTCCTGCACACAGCAGGTGCACAAAGGCAATCGTGTGCCAGGTTGTATGACTCCGAGGTCCTGACTCACCAGCTATCCAGACTGGGGACCTGGCTGGAAGGTGCCATCAGGCCTGTCCACTCAGGCTTCCTTAGCATGAAATCTGTGAAAACTAAAGAAAGGGGTGTTAGGTATGAGGATCTCATCCTAATGCAACACCAAGTTGTGGTTCAAAGGCATTCCTGCATCCCTCCATTTGGATGCAGAGAGATTTCACTCTTCAGTCTTTTATCAAGCACTGAATCCTCAGAGTGCTGCTGTTTAAGCAAGTTGCCTACTGACTAATGTTCTCCAAAATCAGGTTACAATCTTTCCCATTTGCTCAGGATTCCAAAGGATTCTCCAGGAAGAGCAGATCCCATTTACAATTGTCTCCAGAGATATGATGAGAGGAGTTGGCTTTCTGTTTCTGGTCTGAGGGTGCTATAACCGGGGACAACAGTACTCTGTATTGGACCTGTTGTGGACTTGTGAAGAAGGTTGGGGCAAAGTAACAGCCCTCTAACTTGTCAGTGCCTCCGCTTCCAAAGATGAGCAAAAAGATTAACACCTGTGTTTGTGGAGTGCTTTGAAATCCAGAGATTAAATTTATGTGCCTAAAGTGATGTTCAGTGCTAAATACTATTATTGTCTTCTGAAATTAGAAACACCTTCCAAACAATTTCAAACCCTTCTCCCACATAGCCAAATAAAGGAAATTAATCTTGGCCACAATTAACTTTCTATGCTCATTTCTCTCAACCTGCTCCGCCTGCTACTTCATCTGACCTGTTCCCACACTTCACTGATCAAATGCAGTTGCAAGCTTATCCATCATCTCACAGCATAATGAAGTGTAAACATTTTCTGCATCAATCTATCATGTAGGCCGTAATTTGGAGTTCAAAAGATTGCATCCAAGACCATTTTAAGCTTTAATTGCAACCATGGCAAATGACAAGCTACTTGCCGTCAGCAAATACGTTTGTCCTTTGCTGCTGGACACTCTCAATGAGTCCAGAAATTCTATCATTTGAATAAACATTTGGAATTGAGGGGAAATTATAAAAAAAAAACCCAACCCAAAACATCACCACAAAACAACAAAGACAAATGATTTTTCCAACGTGACCTTGTTTAGTAGCTATCCTTTATGCCTAGGTTGCTGTTTGAGGTGAGTACAAGGGAAAACACGACAGCAAAATGATCTCAATGACCTGAAAGCAGATGCTGGAAGCAGAGAGGCAAGACTAAAGGTGAGTATACCAGGGGTATTGCCTGTATCCTTCCATTTTGCCTCATATAGTCCATTGTTACATAGAGGCTGTTTCAAAACATCCCGCAAAAGAAGCAATCATATTCTATTTCATGTATAGAGCTGAAGTAATCAAGTGGCGATATAGCACTGGTACACCAAAGCCAAAACCTGACATCATTGGCTTTCCATACTGTTGTCAGATAATATTAATAGTAACTGACTCCAGCATCTGGTCCTCAGGAAGGGTGGAAAACCTTTCACCACGACTCCTCACATCCATAGTACACAATGTTGAATTCAGAATGGGCATGTTGTAAACCGTGTTACAAAGAGCAAGGGGCACAGAGAACACTGGGGAACATGGGGAGAGCAAGAGGAAGATAAAGGAAAGCACAGGCCCAGCAGCTCACAAAGGAGAAAGACAACAATTGCCAAAGAATTCAGCAGCCTCCGTCATCACAAACCAAAGTTAATTAGGACTAGATACTTATCACAGTTTTAATAAGGGCATAGAGATGCAGGATGAACTTGCAAAAGAAGAGGGTAAACAACATTTAGATAAGTAGAATTATTCAAATTGGTAACACTCAGTGAAACACACACTGGAGAACTCATAGAACTCGCCAAAGCAATTTCTGGCTCTCTAACAATTATCTTCAAGAGCTTGTGGGACATCGTGGAGAAACCTAGAATGGCAAATATGGCACATGTTTTTTAAAGGCAGCGTCCAAGGAAATAGAGCTAAAAGAATGTAATAATAGAATGTAATAGAGCTAAAAGAATGTGAGAAATTATTAAGCAAACAACACCAATGCAATGATTGAAGACCAGCAATTGTGGAGTCATCAAGAAGAGTCATGTCAAACCAATCTAATTTCAGTGTTTGACTAAATGATTGTCTTAGGGGTAACAGCAAATATGATTTTCTTTTACTTTCATATGGATTTTCCCCTAAGTGAAAATGACAGAATCACAGAATTGTAAGGATTGGAAGGGACCTCCAGAGATCATCAGGTCCAATCCCCCTGCCAAAGCAGGTTCTCTACGACAGGTTGCACAGATGGGTCTTGAATATCTCCAGAGAAAGAGACTCCACACCCACCCTGGGCAGCCTGTCCCAGTGCTCTGTCACCCTCACTGTGGAAAAGTTCTTCCTCAAGATAGGTAGGACAAGATTCAGATTCAAGCATAGAAATATCTCATTTATCGTGTGGGTGTCTACATGTAACCTAGCCATCTAAGCTTCCTTTGTAGGGAAGAGATCTCGGTATCAATGCAGTTGCCCACATAAAGGCATCTAGTACCACCTGAGTACCACTCTTGGCTGACCTTCAGCTACCACTTCAAAGGAGGTGTGGACCTCCATAGGTCCTTTGTCAGATGTGCCAGCCACATATGGCTGTCCTGAGGGCATCACTGTACCGTCCCGAAGACAAACTCACCTTATTGCTCATTGCCTACGTGAGGATGAGCAGAACAGCTCTCAGAGCTCCACCCAAGGTAACAGCAGCTTAGACACCCAGCTCATAGGTAGATGTATACACTGAGGGATAAACAGACTGAGAGGTTTGGGGTTTCTTTTCAAATGGGCATGCATTTCAAATAACATTCAGCAGAGATTTACCTCAGTCTTGGTTGTGTTAAGCAACTTGTAGGGTGGAACAGAAAACATTTTTTCTGCCATTATTCAATGACAGCAAATTGGGAAGGGATGCAAGCACTTTGGAGGACAGGGATAACATCTTAAATGATTTTGACAAGCTGGAGAAGTGATCCAAGGTCTGCAGGGTGTTCAATAAAAAGGAGTACAAAAGTCTCCCTTTAGTCATAAGCTGTGAATACAGAAATACACAATGGAGAAATAATGGTAAGTCACCAGTAGAGTGGAAAATAATTCAGCGATTACTGTGATTCACAGGCTAAAAATGTTTGTGTGATGGTGCTGCAGAAAAGACAACTCCCATTCTTGGATTTACTGGCAGGAATGTCATGCGCAAGACACCAGAAGTATTTAACATGCTCTGATCCATAATGATAAGGTCCCCCTGCTAATGTGTTACTCTATCTAGGGCTCAAACCCACACTTTAAAGAAAGATATAGCAAGCTGCAGAGAGAGTAGAGGGGGGAAAAAAGATAAGGATGACAGGAGAGTGCCAAAATACTATTTCTGTATGAATTGATGCATTTTGCTGTGTTTACTGTGGGGAAGACCAGGGAGCAGGGGTGAGGAAAGAGCAGGCACCCATACCAGTCCCCCAGCTTGTCAGAGGTTATAATGAGAAGGAGGGAGATCAAACTTCCTCTGTCTGCTAAGGGCAGGACACAAGATAATGGGCCTGATTTGCATCAGTGAGATGTATTTAAATCCTGGAGCCTCTTTTATGGGAGATTTTTAGGAACAGGTTTGACAAAAAGGGAAGGTTAATACTGCTTCAGGGCAACAGAAGGTGGACCTATAGCTCTTCTGTGGGGAGCTACAAGAAATGTCAAAAGACTCTCCAAAACCTTTGTCCACCCCAGCAGCGCCCTACTATGGGGAGGCAGAATGAAGCCCCCATTGACCGAAACGTCTGAGAAGCACTCTAAGGAGGTGACCAAGGGGCAGGCAAGGAAGAGGCCTGGCCAGGTGGCCTTTCTCTGCAGGAGGTAGGCGTTTCCCAGGGCCAGCACAACCCCACCGTGGCACTCACCTGAGGCCTGGGGGCTGGTGTCTCTGTGACTGTCGATGGAAGGCAGTGTGTAAACGGCCTGTTCGCTTTATCTTTCCTTCCGCCGTGAAGGTGGAGTGATGGGAGTTTTATTACAGCGCCACCGTTCTTTACCAAGGTAGTTAATGAGCTGTCAGGGTTTCTGTAATAAACTTCTCTTTCAGAGTAGTAAGTAATAACTCCCTGCAAGATGAAGATTATTTTTAGTCATAGCTCAGAAATGTGTTTTACCCAATTTGAGAAATAAACCTCGGGGTTTTTCTTTTTTTCCAAGAGCTTTATCTTTTGGTAAAAACAGGCTGTGAGACTTCCTCAGAGACACTGGGAGGGTGGTTTTTTTTTTCCAAATTGAATATAATTACTCCTTTTTGCTTATATTGAAAGTAAGTGTGCTATAGAGTTGCAAAACTGCAGAGGGAACTGGGAAATTCCTGCCCATCGGTGCCACTCTTTTTGCCTTGTGCCATTTCTCTCCCCTCTTGTGTGCTCCTCACAGGAAGATGACTAATCCTGGCTACCAGTAACCAGGAGTGCGTGGAGCTCTGGCCTGGACACAGTGGTGCTTTACAGCAAAAGCACACAGTTGCTTGGCTTGACATTTTCCAAATCAAGAAACGACAATTTTGATTTTCCACTCTCAGCCCTCTCCTTTCCAACATACATCGCCCACAGCTGCGCTCGAAGAGGCAGGGAGAGAAAACAAAGTTGTTTATCGTAAATAATTTGACTGGAAGCACATTTCCTCTTGCAAACGATGTGCACACCGTTTACAGCCCATGACTTTTAATAACTGCTTAAAGTTTTACAGTGTGGATATACTGGAGCCAATTTTCATCCTAAGCTTTCTGCTGCCTTTCCAATTTCCACCTCTTACGGCTGGTCAGAGAAATCACGTGCTCGTGCTTCTTGTCCGTGAGCTGATCCAGGGCTTTGTGGCCAGGAAAATTCCCTCTCTCTGTTGCTGATTATGCTTGGATGCTTTTTTTTTTTAGTATTCCTGAGATGCTCCTGCAAACAGCAAAAGCCCATTTTGAGGGAAGCAGCAAGAGCCTTTTTTGAATATTCACACAGGTTTGAAGAGCGCTGTCGGATTCTGCACGCTGCCTCTTGCAAAGCACAGAAAGTTCCCCGCATTAGTGCTCATGAATAAGCAAATAGGAAAGGGCAGCAAATGCCAACAAATCTGCATTGCACCCAGCAGCACCTCGTCGCACTGTCCCTCTCCCACTCCGGCACACAGGCAGGGCGATGGCTTCTCTGGCAGCCTTGGCACCTTCCTTCTCAGTCGCTGGGCATCCTTTCGGGCTGTCGCCGGCGTGGTGCTTACAGCGAACGAAGCGATGCTTGTGCTGGCTGGCTCTGCCACTACCTCCCCTCCAGGAGAGTGGTTGAGATGTTTTGCTTGTGACCTCTGGTGGTAAGAGGGAGGCTCTACAAACCCGTTATTTGCACCCAAAATATAACCATGGAGAGGGAAAAAAAAAAAAAAAAAAAAAAAAAAAAAAAAAAAGCAGCTTTGTTTCCTGTCGGGAACCTGGGCTGTAGCTTAGCTGGGGGTGGGTTTTTACCCAGCACCGGATTTCACTTAAGACCATCCTTACGTGATGTTGGGTAGGTTGAATCAATTCGGTGTCATCATCAGAGACAGGCCGGGGGGATGCGAGGAGCTATACTTGCTTCTCAAGCCCTTGGCCTCCAGGAGCGTCCCTATTTATTCCATGATATTTTTATTTTGCTGTATCTACTGCTCTAAAATAGTCTACCAAAAATTATACACTATTTTAGCACTGAATGCTTTGTTTATAAAATTCAATTTATTTATTATTTCCTGAGCACTTTGTACCAGGTAAGTGGTGATCCTGCTTACAGCCCTACAAATCCATGGGCAGGGCAGAAGCTGGACAGATTTTGGTTAACTAATCTGCAGAGCCACAGTGAAGTGTGTACATATAAACTGAATATTAACTAAGCATATATAAATATTAACTGCATATTACTGGGAAGGAAGTAGTGGGAAATGGAAATCAAATAGCATACACAAATTTGCATGAGAAAGGCAGTGCTGGGTATGAGACAAGATATCCGAAACCTACTTTTGTCTTCAGACAGCTGTCAGCTCAAAGCAACCTCCAAACTGTTTTTCCCCCTTTGTACCAGCCTTAGCTGCTGCCCCCATCTCCTGCCCAGGCTCTGGAGCTGGATCGTTTGTTGTCCAGTGGATTAAGCCTCAATCTTTACCCGAGGGCACAAAAAGGGGTACTTTTACCCCTGCTCAAGCTGCCCTCTCTCTGAGGGGCAGTTATCCTAGACCTCACAGCAGTAAGCTTGCTCCTCAAGGGTGAAGGGGAGGAAGCAAGGCTCCACCTCCATTCCAGTCTCCTCAAGCTGCTCAGAAAAATCTCAGGGCAGGGTTGTTTTATTTCTCGAATGAAACAACCCTCTCCTAACTATGTGGCAAGAATGAGGGGTCCTTTCCCAGACCCTCAGCAGTGCAGCAAAATCCTTCCCTTGTGCAGTTCGACATGGGAGGAACAGGACTACTGACACAGAGGGAAGGGGATGAACTGCGGGAGCGTGCATTTCCCCTGCAGAGCCCTGCAAAGAAATTGGGTCACCACAGTGAGTCTAACAGCAGGGCTTCACCCTGCCAAAGTGTGCCAGCCTGCTTTTAGCCCTGTCTACACGTAGACTCTGCTACTCTGTCCTTAGCTTTAAGCCCACTGACTTCACTGGGACCTTTCCTTTGCTTAAACCTTGGCATTTCTCTGAGCTAGGTCAGCAGAGATGGCTTTTTGAAGCTCTGGGCTTGTATTAATGAGGCTAGATGTTTTTGAAGTAGCTTTTTCAAAAGTTGCTTCACAAATCTTTATCTTGTATTATCTGTGAGAAAGGCAACATCGCTTTTAGTGCAGTGTGGTATCAAAGGGGATGACTGTGTGATGGCAGCCACAGGAAGAAACACGCTTTCCTCTCTGAGAAGTCAGGGAACATGCACTTTATCGCAGGGTTAAGCAGTTAAATTGCATTTGGGAAGAGTTTCATTATAGATAGAGGACAAAGCCCTCTCAACAGACGGATATCAAGTCTCCACCACATTTCAGACATTTGGTTGAAGACAGGACAATTCTGAAGTCACTTTGGTGATTAGTTCTACCACATGTGCCCCAGCTTCATCACCTTTACCCTACATGTCGTGGACTCAAGGAAGAGGCGTTGTGGCCCAGATTCATGCCAGACCAGTACAAAGCACCTCAGATAACTTCCCACATGGAAGTGCCTGTCTCTGGCCTTCTAGTGGTCATGAACAGAGATGATGATGGGGATGGGATGTTTACCAGTTACACACATGAAGTTGTGGAGGACAGATATAGGCTGAGAATCTGCAAAAGTTGCAGAGGAAGAGAGGTCCTGGAGAGCTAAGAAACGAGCTCTGTTAAATGTAGGGTGGTGGGAAGAGGTGTTGGAGGATTTGAGATCTTGTCCAGGTGCACACAGGCATCCTGGGTGACACTCAGGGGTGAATGCAGGACAAGAGTGCCCTTATCCTAGCTGTCTCAGAGAGGTGTAAAATGGACAGCTGCAGTCTGACAGCTCTTCCCAGGACTGGGTGTGATAAAGAGGATGAAAAAAGCCATTGGAAGAGTAGAGATGCCTAATCACATGCCCATCTCTTCACTGGCTAGCACTTCCAAAGCCAAGATATTCGTGGTAGAGGAAGTTTACCATGTTTGTGTCAAACCTCTGAGATCTCTATAGCTTCTTTACCCTGCCAGAGTTTTGTCCCAGTGGATTCACAGGCGTTTTATGTTTAAAGTATCAACAAAGGCTCTGCAGTGAGAGAGAAGGCAAGTTTTGCTTCCTCCTGGACAGACACCACAACATCCCATAAAAAGCAAAAGCTGGGTTTGTCCCCTAGGCTCCATGGGTACATTGCACAGCAAGTGTGTTGCAACACCAACAGGAGCTGGATGTCCCCCGCAGGACTATGGCCCATATGGTGGGTGTTGTCACAGACCTGGTGACTCAGACCATCCATGAACTAAAGTCTATGACAGGGTATTTCCAAAGGATGAGACGTCCAAGGTCTGAAGAAGGGAGGCCTGGGAAATCAGAGGCCAGACTCTGGTCGAAGGAAACTCACCTCCTACTGCCCCATCCCACCAGTGACAGCATGAAAGCTCTTCCATGCTGTGCCCAAGGGTCCTATCTGCTGTGCTGCTGCTCCTTTGGCAGCTGCCATCGCATGGGCTGTGAGGAGGAGCAGGCAGGGTGTCAGGCTCACTGCAATGGCACCTGCCATGCTCTTCCAGCAATGCCATAGTGGTGCTGTGCCATGGAGAGCATTTGGTCCCTTTTTCTTGTTTGTTTGTTTGTTTGTTTATGGCTAACTGGGTATAGCAGAAGGAGACAAGAAGCCCTATAGTTTCTTGGACATCTCCAGCTGGACTGAAGCGCCAGAGAAAGGATTTGCATTTTAGAATAAGAAATACTGGTTTTGTTGTGAAACAAAAGCATTCAGCCCCCTTCTTGGATTTTCAAGCATTCAGGATGTTTTGAAGAGAGGAGTTTCAAAAACTCCACCCAAAGATGAACAATATAATGAAACAAGCGTGCAGGAAATCCTTTGGTATTGCTGAGTTCAGATTTGCCACTTAAAAAGGTTTTAGGTGTGAGTGGAGTAGGAGGGGGGGAAAAAAAGCCTGCTTTCCATCTTTCCATCCAGTATGGGACGTGGGAAGCACATGAAAATGCTCAAACCCAGAGACCATTGGCAGGTGTTAGGAATTCACCAGGAAGCGAGAGGAACGGAGCAAGGAGCAGCCAATGTCCCCGTGCCAGGCCGAAGGCCACAAAGAGAGGCAGAGACAGGCAGCAGACTAAACTAGAAAACAAACTGACCAAGCACGCTGCAGCCCTTGCAATGCCTCCCCCAAGTCTAGCAGCATCTCAGCAGGGGAAGTACACAGAAGGACATGATGAAGACGAGGGTGAAAAGGCAAGGACACGGGGAAGGCAAGGACACAGGGAAGAAGTGGAGAGCAGCATGCCTCCCCCAGCAGAACCCAGCGTTCCTCTTCTCTGTATGCTTTCCCTGTCTCAGCGCACAAAGCTTGCGGCCAGTCGATTAGATCGCTCTCTCCCCCTTGCCGTTTGTGTGTCACCTCTCGGCTTATCTCAGATCTTCCCCACCGGGGCGGGGAGTAAATCTTCATGTACACAGCCTAAGCTGCACTGCAGTGCAGAGGTTAAGAAGAATAGGAAGGTTCTGAGAGAAAACAGTGCAAACAGAAGGGTGGAAGGATTGGGGTTGGGTTTTCTTTTTTTGGTGAACAATGGAAAAAAAATAAACCATAGAGTCTGACTTGTTGCACTTAACTGCATAAACATATTGAAAGCTTGCTGCCCTCTGCACTCTCATTAATCCTATGCACCTATTTCCCTAACCTTGCTTACCCCATGCAGCTAAGTATGGTGCCCTTTTACTGGAAATAAGCCCTGCCCCTGTCAGAGTTGAGAAAGATCACCGTGATGCTTGCTGTAGGGGAAAGAGAGAGGAAAATCAGTGCCTGATGTGCTAGCAGACAGTAAAACTCAAGGGTCGTAGGAAGCCACAAATCTGCCAGAGATGATTAATTCAGTGGAGAAGGTGGAAGCTTAAAAGTCAGGGTTTTTTCTGTTTCCTTTGTACTGTCAAGTTTCTTTCTACTTGATGCAAGGGACAACATGGGATTAGAAGAGATGTCTGAAACAAGAGGTCCCAGGGCATGGGAGACACTGGGGTGCTGGGCTGCTGGAGGGCAATGTGCCACCAGTCAGGACCTGTATGAACCTGTGACACATGTCTGGCTGATGTGTCTCATCCCTGTCCATCCTGTGACGTGCCGCGTTAGGTGATGTTAGATGCAGCCTTTTGGCTGATGGGACAGGAGCCATCTCCAGCAGGAGCCAAGCTGTGGTGCTCTCTCTTCATCTCCAAATTCATGGCTTTACCTCTGTCTTTGGAGCAACACGGAGATGGGTTGTGTAAGACCTGACTGTGTGAACAGTCAGAGAATTATTGCAAATAAAAGTGAAGATCTGTGGGATTTCTCAGTAGTAGCATTTGTTAACAAGGAGAGAACCTACACATTTGGACCAAAAGGATTTCTTGCTGTCCCCATTTTGAGAATGGATTAGCCTCCATCACTTGGGATGCACCACCCGGCTGCCCTTCATCTTCCCACCCTATCTCCCCTCCATTACACAGCTTAAAAAATACAGACATCTCCCTTTCACTACCAAGATCCTATGTTGCCCTGTCCTCCATCTTCTGATCTTCCCTTCCCATCTCTTTATCCTGATAAAGCCCCTGGCATCCTTTCACTCTCCCATGTCGTTCTCCCTCCCTCCCCTTTGCAGCTCTCCATGCATGAAATAACCTCCAGAGAAAGCTTTTTACATTCTCATCCTCTCCCATCAGGAAGCTCATGTCTGTCATGGACCTGACAAGCAGCGCAGTAATACGGTGGTAATAATACACTAGATCTTCAAGATGTCCATGATGGACATGTATATATATATATGAATGCAGGAGAGCTGTCAAGAGGATGTAACTAAAGAGACAAAGGACATTCTTCTTCCTCCCCCTCTCTCTTAATCCATCCCCCTCCCCCCCACCCAAGTTTCTGCATTGCCTCTTTGTTATGTCAGTGAAGTCTTTTAACCAGCAACTCTATTTCTGTCACTGGAGGGTACTTAACATGAAAATAATAACTGGAAAAATGGCAAACAAGGAGGAGTTTAAAGATCTGCTCTTTCCCCATGTTTCTGCACAAGTTACTGAGTACCTGATGAGAAGCTGGGGTGTGAAGTGATGGCAAGGCTTGTCTACAAGTGGTAGCAGGGAGGGAGCAGCTGGATCTTAAGCCCCCTCTCTGGTGCCTTTGGGCCCTCCCCAGAAAAGATCTTTGCTGTGACCTCTTCCGGTTGTCTTTCAGAGTGGGTCACTAGTGAGTCCCCATCAAACTGTTATTTTTGTTGTCCAGTAAGATAAAGTGATGTGTACAACTTTCAGACTTGATTTTCTTTTAAAGGCTTTAAGACCTAACGATCAAAGTAACTTTTTTGTGTATTTTTCTTATAATTTTCAGTGCTTTTTACTAATACACAGTTCTCCTGGAGTACTGATACAATCAAAGACAACTTTCTGAGAACAAGAACTTCAGTTGGTGCAAATCCAACAGTGATACAGGAGTCACAGCAAATGTCCTGAAGGGCTGGGAATGCCAATCTCACAATCTTTAGGCCCCATAAGCTCTATCTATACTTAATGCAAGCTGGAAAAGGGACTGACCATGGCTTGGAAGCCAACATACGGGGTGTGATTTGTAGCCGGGCCTCTAAACTTCATGGCCTCTCCTTCTCCCTTTCAAAAATCCTAAGGCACCCTCTGAACACCAGCTCTGCCTGAGGCACACTGTTTGCCAGCCCACAGCGTGTGTGCTTGCAGACACAGACAGAAACAGGGGTATGTTCTCAAAGAGCTGTGCTCATAATGGAAGTGGCTGAAGGGGGGAGGCCTGTTCTTCTGCCTCCTCTTCCCCCCACGCATTCCTAAGCTGGCCTGCCAGACAGCCTTGTGCAAATGACTTGCCAGATGTGGGGTGCACAGGACTGTCCTGTGCTTTTCCTTTTGAGTGACTGCAAACACAGTGACAACAGTACTTTGTAATAAGCAATCAGGTTGCAAATAATTTTGACACCCTGAACTATACCCCGGAATCATGGAATGGTTAGGGCCAGAAAGGACCTTAAAGAACATCAAGTTCCAACCCCCCTGCTGGGTGCAGAGACAAGCTGCTGACCATACTTGTCAGAACAAGCTTCAGAAATATGCATGTGACTTTGGGGTAGGAAAAGGAATAGCTGGGAAGTGAATGATGCAACATACCCAGACCTTGGATCCAAACCTCTCGGGATCATTGACTGCGAACTGTTGGGCTGGCTTCTGGTGCCTCTTTTCTCCTGACTCTGCAAACTGACACATTCACTGATCTTCAAAGCAGAAGAAACTGCTATGACTGACAAGTCTGACCTCTTCCACTCTGCTGGGCACAGAGTTTCACCATATAAAATATGCCCAGGAGGCAATTCCATGTTGCTATTTGTAGGTATCCATGCAGGGAAGATCTGGTGTGTCATTTCTTGACCAAAGTTTCATCTGGGATGGGAAGAATTTGGCATTTTGTGCCACTGCAATTTTAAGGTTGAATACCTTGTCTGAGTGCTAACAGCAAGTACATACACATTGACCTTTGAATTCACAAAGACTGTGTGTAAACCTTTCC
Organism: Laterallus jamaicensis coturniculus; assembly: GCA_022605575.1. Classification (NCBI taxonomy): domain Eukaryota; kingdom Metazoa; phylum Chordata; class Aves; order Gruiformes; family Rallidae; genus Laterallus; species Laterallus jamaicensis. The sequence continues at coordinate 7,239,316 of JAKCOX010000023.1, read as the reverse complement.
CTTGGAAAGGTAAGAGGTATACCTGTGGTACCTGATGCCTAGGCAGGGATCACAGATTCACAGATTCACGGATTCACAGGATCGTCGGGTCCAACCCCCCTGCCAAAGCAGCTCCCTAGACAGGTCGCACAGGTCGGCGTCCAGACAGGTCTTGGATATCTCTAGGGAAGGAGACTCCACAACCCCCCCTGGGCAGCCTGTCCCAGGGCTCTGGCACCCTCAGGTGAAAAAGTTCTTCCCCATATTGGTGCGGAACGTCCTGTGCTCCAACTTGAAGCCCTTGCCCCTTGTCCAGTCCCCACACACCACTGAAAAGGGGCTGGCTATTCCCCCCTGTGTCCCACACTTGAGATATTTCTAAATATTCATCAGATCCCCTCTTAGTCTTCTTTTCTCAAGGCTGAACAGCCCCACTTCTTTCAGCCTGTCCTCGTAGGGGAGATGCTCTAGGCCCTTAGTCATCTTTGTGGCCCTAAATCAGCTGGAGCTCACCACACATTTCCTCCTGTGGAAAATACAGGTGGGGTTAGTGTATTCCTGGGCACAAATGAGGGCACATGGGTTTGAGACCATCTAGAAGACTTTCTGATCAAGATAAACCCAAAGTAACTTGGGCTTCTGCAATATGTTGCAGTGTAATAGAGAGGCCTGAAGTAGTGAGGGTTCTGATGGGTTACTCTGGGTGAGTCAGGTGCCTTAATGAAATAAAGCTTCCCCATGCTTTCTGGTTTCTAGGAAAGGAAGCTCAGGAGTCTGCTCAAAGGGTTCCTCAGAGTGCCCCATGTCCTCATGATGCTAACAGAAAGTAGGACCAGGTTATACAGTGCATCTGCTCTGCAGTTTGGATAGAGGTCTTCCTATAAATTCCAGTTCACTGGTTTATGACTTACCATGACTGATTTCTGTGGTTATTTGTTCGGTCATGCGACAGTAACTGAATATAAGCTGGTTATTTGTCAGTTCTATATGCTGTCTAGTATGTAAGAAATGTCTCTACCTTCATGAAAGCTTAACAGGCATGGAATGTCATTTATTAAAGCAGGGAGGAAAATAATGTTAGATTGGATGTGGAATGTGTCTGGGAAAAAAGACAGAGTTCTCCATTTATGAAAACTGAAGTCCTAGAACTGATATTATTCATTTCATCTGAATAATTAAGCGGTAATGACCATGGTCTATTCCAGGCAATTAATGATCAGCTCTAGAGGCTGATGGCCTGTGAGGAAGCTAAGGGACATTAACCTCTGCTGGCTATTAGTCATTCAGATATTGCCATGTGCTGACTCAATTGCAGATTCCTCCCATTTTTAAAATACAGACATTAAAAGTTACAGTAAAAGCATCCATGCTATAATGACTCTAAGTGAGCCAGGCATCTCTGCAAAAATAACAAGCAGCAGGGTCAATGCTGTGGTGGCCCAAAGACCTCCTGAGGTTGTCTTGACATTTCTTTGAGTTCTGATGGCCAGCAGCAGAAGGGCCTTGTGCTTGCAGTTCTTCTGGATTCAAGGAGGTCCCTTCTCTGGGGACTGCTTTATGCACCCCACCATCATGAGATGAAAATAGAAGGGGAACACTGAATGTTTTTCTTTCACTCTGCCTGGGTTTTGGGAAAGGAAAAGAGAGAGAAAGAGAGAGAGAGACAGAAAGGGGAAGGAGAAAGGAAAAGAGAGAGAAAGAGAGAGAGAGACAGAAAGGGGAAGGGGAAGGAATATAATAGGTTTTTTTCACTGTAAAGAAGAGAAGTTTTTCTCTGCCATCAGATCTAGGGTACTGGTGGAGCAATGGCAACAAGTTGTAAATACATCTTTTTGCTGTGGCCCATGAGCTCCATCCAGATATGACAACAAATTGGCCTGATATTCAGCTGTAAATCCATGGTCTACCATCAGGTTCCTCTGCAGTAATGCTGTGGCCCCTTCTCCCTTTCCCTTTCCCTTTCCCTTTCCCTTTCCCTTTCCCTTTCCCTTTCCCTTTCCCTTTCCCTTTCCCTTCCCTTCCCTTCCTCTCCCCTCCCCCTTGTTTTGGTAGTGCCATGGCAAGATGAAACTGTGTTTTGCATTGGAAACCCCCCATGCTGCATTTCCTATTTGTCACGGGGCTGATCCTCTGATCTTGGTGTCCAGAGAAGCTGTCTAAGTAAAAATTTCTTAAAAGTGTCATGTCTAATGCATGAGAATTATGAAGATGAGGGAAGGTAAGGAAATTGGCCATGAATTTTCAGGAAAAAAAACCATCAGGAAGGAGGAGGGCATGGATGCTCAGTCTGACCTTACCAACCCTGTGAAGTCAGCTGCCCTGTTTAACCTCTCTGGTTTCATTAAGGCTGGCAAAACATGCTTGCCTCAGCCCAAATCTTCTCTCTTGGTCCTCACTGCTGTGATGAATGCAATGAAAACAGTCAAGCTATTTTGTTCCCTCATTTAAAAAGAAAAAAAAAAAGCAGCATACTTTTTATGGGTAATAATTTTGCAGCTGGATGGATTTCCCTGGAAATTAGATTTATCCTCCTCAGAGTTTTTTGTACTCCTCATATTTTCATAGTCTCTAATTTGATAGCCTGAGTGTTCAGAGTAGCTTCTCCTGGCCAAGCTGGGTCTCCAGACTAATTCCTGAGAATAGATCACCCTAGCATTCAGACTTTCTTCTCTTCTTCTTTTTATGTCAAAGTTAAAACACCCAGAAAACCCCATAGATTTTGCTCGTTATTAGACGGGATGAATTAATTTCAGCTTCATTTAGAAAGAAGGTGCAGTAGGTGCCTTGTACACAAGAGGGCAGATCTGCTTCTCCTTTCACCATCACCAGTCTTCTGCTCTTCCTTGTTCGCTGATCCTTTCTCCCCTGGGCCAGGCGTGGGGCTGGATATCATGGAGAAGCAGGGGGGTAAGGCAGAGCTGTAGCCTGAGCAGACACCTAGGGATGGCTCGAAGGCCAAAGCAATACCCACGGGAGTAAAAACACACAGTTAGAAATGCACCTTTACATTATTAGCACTGCAGAGACCGAACCCAAACTTTTGGTATTCAAGCCCAAGAAACCCCCCAGATTTTCTAACCAAAAAAAGAGGCAGGGTTCAGACCAAGCTTTTTTATCCTTGCCCTTCTTGCCCTCCTTCCCTCTTTCTTCCCTTTGCCTCAGCACCTGGCAGCACAGACACCTGGCACCAGTTTCCATCCCTCTCTGCTGCCTGAGTACAAGGACTTCATTTCAAAACCTTTTGGTGGAGAGGAAACATCCCTGACCTGAAAGTGGGTTGGGGACTGTGCAGCTCCAGCAAGCTGAGTTGCATGAAACCAAAACCCCAGCTTGGTGACTCGCTGCGGAGACCGGCAATGGGCAACAGGCAACTCAATATGAATTTCAGGTGAAGCCGTTTATTGGGCAAAATCACCCAGATTATATACATTTGTTACTGCTAACGTGGCAAGCTAGAAAACTGCTAATTGGTTACACACACTGTTCACACCAAACTGATTGGTTAGTAGCTATAATGAGTTCTGATAGGCATATCTTATAGCTAAATATTGTTAGTTTACCTTTGATGTCTAAAAGTATCTGCACACCAGCTGTGTTGACCATTTATTACAGCTGGCTCTTGACATGGTCACTTACTCCCAAATACCTTCCCACAACTCCTTCTTGGTTTAGGGCAGTCTGTACCCGTCTTCATGGCTGCCATGTTTTGAGAATGTGATTACCAAAATCCTCTCAGCATGAGTAACTTTCCTCTCTCACAGGAACATGAGGATATTATCAGGGCCTATGTCTGCTGTGAGGAGAGTCAGGCTGCTGGCAGGCCTGCTGCCTTCCCCGACAACTCACTGCCCCCTCAGCCCTACTACCTTGGGGCCAGCCTGACTATGGTTTCAGCCTGAATTTAACTTCCCAAAGAGGAAAGGGGAGGCTGAAGATCCCCTTGGAGTTCCTTGGAGGAACCGTGACTCAAACCTGAATATTTGCTAGCCCCTTCCCAGGCTCTCCCTGGATACCAAAATGGAGAGCAGGCCAGGCCAAGAGACCCAGGGTGTGAGGCTCATTCACTCAGGTTCTGATCCCAGGGAGGAAGTGGAACTTCCTTGAATTTCCCAAGTTAATTCATCACCTGGGCTCTGCTTCCCAAAAAAAGCTGGCCACTTCCTTTTACTTCCCTGGGGAAGGTCTGCACCCTTTTTCTTTGGCTTGTAAATCACTGCTGGCTTTTCTCCTCACAACGCTGCCAGAGGAGGCAAGGCAATATCTGTAAAATTCTCCTGAGGGATGTAAGCAACCCAGCAGAGGGGCAGGAAGTGATCTGCTTCTCACATGAAGTATTGATTTAATTGAAGAAAACAAAAATAAGGTTTTATGCAATGATATGAAGTCAGATGGTGACACCATCTCCACCAAGCGCTCCAAAAGCAAAAAGGAAGGTGTGATCTTGAAGAGCACCAAAACCCTTATTTTTAAAAAGAGAAAAGACACGCTGCATCAAACTTTTTCTGGTAACACAGGAAATTAACACCGAGGTTGCCTTCCAAATGCCCTTGGAGAAGAGCTGAGGTGAGCAAATGGGTCAGCAAACCCAGGCTTTTTTTAAAGGAAGAGCAAAGGTCAGAAAAGCTTGTGTTTAAAAAAGGAGACCAGGAAAAAAAGAGGACTGGCCACAGTTTATCTGGATGCTTTTCCATTATACTTTATGCTGTCTCCTGACTCTGTCGCTTCCCTTGTATTTTATATACAGTGCCACTTGATAACGGTCCAGCTAAAGACCACCTGTTGGAGAACATCTCAGCAATGAATGCCAGCTTTGAAAAAAAACCCTATGTGTAATGGTAAAGCCACTCATCAAACGTAATTAGAGATTTACTAGGACATTGCTGGAAGAGCCTCTGGAACTTTCCAAAAATGCTGGGCCAGCAACGACCAAATGTATTTGCTTTTCATTTTAGCAATCAACGAATCCGTGCTTGTAGGAAGGCTGCTGAACTATTTATCACGTCAATCACAATCAGAGAAGTGCTAATCATGTTAAGGAGCTGTTAATTATACATTAAATTAAATATTAAATGAATGACACATGCTGTCAATACAGTGCGCTCCCCAAATGCCAAGCCCATCTTAGACTCTCTCCCCCTCTCTCTACAGTATGCCTGTTTGGCCTACAGGTAAATAATAACTTATGCTTTTAATTAGATTATTGCAGTGCATAAATTAAGTATAATTTCTATCATCTACTAGTCATATTTTTCTCTTTTACAGAGACCTCCACATAGTCAAGACATTAATAGAACTGCCTTATCAATATATTCCACAGTGCTGCTGAAATACTGTTCTACGGACTAAGGGAGGAAAAAAGGCAGGAAAATTCAACAGGGAGGAAAAAAGGAGGATTGTGACAATCTGTCCTCTGAACAGGCCAGCACTGGAGGACAGACAACCTGTTGTGTTACCTGTGCAGACTGCGTTATGCATGCAAACCGGGGTTTGCATTGCCTTAGCTAGGTCAGCACTGGGAAGGTGCATCAACAGGCACAGAAGGGGCCTATGCAAAGGTTTCGTCAGCCCTGGCTAAAAAATGTCTCTTCTGTAATTGAGAGCAGTTGTCAGTAGTGCAAATTAGAGCATGTGTATGAGAGAGTGTATACGCCTCCCTGTATGGATGTATTTAAAAGTGAATGTAGGGAATGTAAAAACATTAATGCAAATTAGAAAATATACCATGTAGCAAAACAAGAGAACATATGAAAACACTGGCTGGCTGCTGCAGAAGCATCTGGGTCTGCTTACCTGTTGTCCTGGTTTTGGCTGGTATAGAGTTAGTTTTCTTCCTAGCAGCTGGTACAGTGCTGTGTTTGGGATTTAGGAGAAGAAGATGTTGATAGCACACTGATGGTTTAGGGGTTGCCAAGCAGTCAAGGACTTTTCACCTTCTCATGCTGCCCTGCCAATGAGAAGATGTTGACAACAAGAAGAGCACCCAAGAAGTTGGGAGAGAACATGGCCAGGACAGGTGATGCAGACAGGCCAGAGGGATATTCCATACCATATGGCATCATGCTCTGTGTATAACTGGAGGTAGATTGGGAGGTGGGGCAGCTCAGGAACTAGCTGAGCATCAGGTTTGGCTGATGAGAAATTGTGCTGTGCATCACTTGTTTTGTGCATTATTATTATCATGGTCATCTTCACTTCCATTTCTGCCCTATTAAACTCTCTTTATCTCAAATCACTTCTTCTTTTCCCTTTTCAATTCCCTCACCCATCCCAGTGGGAGGGATGGAGTGAGCGAGCGGCTGCGTGGCTGTTTTAGCTGCCCTATGGGTTAAACTGTGATGCCTGTCCTTATCAGCTCTCCTTAGCATTTGCTTTTGTGCACTGCTGGTGCAGTGTTAGTGGCCTCTTTGCTCAGGAGCAGTGCAGCCTGTCTTTTATCAGGGTCACAGACTGTTGGAGGAATTTTAGTTCTACCAGGAGAAAAATATTTGCTGTGTTATCATCCGATTGCTAGAGGGAGATGGCGAACTACTTAAGATGATAATTCAGGCCGAATTTGTATTAGTGGTAGCAGAATTGCAAGGTGGCTTGTCCTGATACTAATTTTGTAGAGGTCTTGGATCACCATGTAAATTCCAGAAGTGTGGGAACACACTGATTCTGTGTCACCAGCAGACTAGTTGGGGCTATTGAGCCTGATACTTGACATTAGCAAATAGAAAGGCCTTGAAAATGAGAGAAGGAGCAAAGGCAGAGAATGCAATTAATGCTGATCCACACAGCCTTATGGCAAATCAATCTGCTTATACAGAAAATCTGATTTTCTTTGTCTGACAAGATTACAAGTTTGTGTGATGAAAGAGCTTGATGGCAGAAATATTCTTAGATTTTTCTTAAATCCTGCACAACCCATGGGCTACTGCTATCAGCACAACTCATCAGACACCACAAGGTGGCCATATGACAAATAGAAGAAATTAGTTGTCCATGGGTACTCAGAAGTGGTCATTCCTAGTCACATTACACAGGGATCTGTTAGAGTTGAACTCTGCTCGTCACTTCAAACTGAGAAGCACAGAGAAGATGATTTCTAGTTATAGGTATAGATGATAAAGAAAGACACAGTGGTGAGGAAAGGAGGGTGATCCAGTGACCTCAGTCACTCAGGGAAGGCGGGCTTCAGTTCAATGTCTACCTGCAGCCTAGGGAATCCGTGAGCACTTCTGGGTGTACCTTGCAGTGTGGTGTCACAGCCAAAATGTCCTTTGATACTGCTGCCACAGCTGAAAAGAAGGCTGGGCTGTCCCTGCAGGGTGGAGAGCCATATCCTCAGAAACATCAGCTCCCTACAGCAGTTTGAGAGGTGACAGTGTACAAGGACCAGCACAGTTGCCTGGGGCAGCGCCAGCAGCTGAGATCCTGGGTATATAATCAGTGGAGCAGTGAGGTAAATTTAGTTCTGCTGTCGACATAGATACTGGCACATTAATTCTGGTGCTCTTGTTTTCAAAGGGACTTGAAAGGCTGCGGAGACTGCAGCGAAGAGCCACCAAAATGAATCGAAGGCTGGAAAAACTGCTGGGGGCTCAGAGACAGGAAGAATGTTAATTCTTCATAAACAGACTGAAGGGAGATTGAGTGTCTGTGTTTAATTTCCTGTATGTGTGTGCTGTGGGGGGAAAGAGTCTTAATATCTAAAAGTTAAATCCATGCACATTCAAACCAGAAGCAGTGACAGACGTTTTCAGCTGTGAGGCTGTTGGCCACTGGAACAAGTCACAAGGAAAAACATTTGACATCATTAGGAGTCTCTGAGTGAGGGCAAATCTTTCCAGGGAACCTTTCCTTCCTCCCCCCGGAAGGTACAGCAGTATGGCCTTTGTTCTGAAGCAGATGAGAGGTGGCCAGATTTTAAAGTCTGTGCATTGTTACGTTACTTTTACCCGCTAGGATGGGATAGAGGATAGAGGTTACGGTCCCATAAAGACAGTGCAGGTCACAGCCACACAGCCAAGTCCATTAAACATCTCTGCAGTGTCTACGGCTGAGCTTCTGGGACTAGTGGTTAATTTTAGAAATGGACTGGACTTTTTTCCTCATGATGGTTGCTTATATGACTGAATTAGACCTGGGCACGGATGTGCGAGGCAGGTGTTGGCTGGAAGAGTGTGCGCTGGGGATGTGTTTAGATATCCCAGATAGTACTTTCCAGTGTGAAACAGACACACATCCCCATCCAGCCTCATGCTCTTACCTGTTTACTTTAGTGCTGCTGGAACCTAAACACAGTCCTGCCTCTCTCCAGTTGCCATGTAACAGCTTCATCTGTTGTCACAACCCAACTCTTGCACTTGTCCAAGACATCTTGGCTGATTTGAAATGCTCTTGGCTGGGTTGGGGTTTTTTCTCTCCTCTATAAAATACTGTTTCAAGGGACTTGGTAGGCTGTTTCTGGGAAAAAAAAAAAAAAGTAGGTTTGCTTAAACAGAATAATTTCTCTAAGCGCTTTTACCTCTTAAGTTGCAAATGTCATTCAGCCCAAAGTGACTATTTTGTGTTTGCGTAACAGACTTCATGCACACTCGGGAGCATTTCAGACCTGCTGTGTTTAACTGCTAATAGGATTTGCAGCTATGTTTGTGAATTCTGGCTACCCCATTTACTTCACTGAGATTCAAGTTTATATACTGTAATGTAGAAGCAGAATGAAATATTAACACCATACAGCTAAACAGAGAAAGTTTGTCCAGTATCCTGCTCTACATTGCTCTCTATTTTCCATTGGAAAAAGGGCAAAGGCATAATGAGGCTAAAATAAATCTATAGCAATCTATGGGCTTTAAAAAACAATTTCTTTACTTCCAAAATACCCTGTCTCACGTAAAATTCATGTGGAGTGTGCAGTAGAAAAGACCTTAAATGACCCATTAATCCAAATTCAATCGGAAACTGGAATAGCTGTAACTGATTTGTTGTCGCAACAGCAGTACACAGACATCATAGGAACAGACTGAGAAGATAACACTGCTAAGTTGAAGATGCTTTCCCTCAGGATCTTCAGCTAGCTAGAAACACTTCCATAGTTTTCAAAGAGATACAGCAAAAATAATTTAAAAACCCCCATATTTCAATATTTCCCTTGCCTACTTTATGTAAACCAAATTACTGCTTACTTTTTTTGTCATTTGTATAATCATCTCACCTTATGTTTTCCTTTTTTTCTGTTGCACTTGGTGTATCTATATTTTTAGCCCATCCTTTCATTCCCACACATCAGCAAATCACCTACATGTTAGGATTTGCAGCATAGGATTCAGTTAAAACCAGAAAAGGACCGAACCCTAATTGGAACAGTTCTAAAGCAAAAAACAAGGATAAAGCTCCTATTAAATTGAAGTTCATAGGACTTTTCTATAGTTAACAAAGAAATAATTGGGTTTGTATCAGAGTTATCTTTTTAAACCTCTAAATATTTGTTCATACCAGCCATCAGTTCCAAAAGCATCTGCAGCCTGGGGACTGTGGAGCTGCTCAGTCTGCAGCTGCCAGGTTTGGTATGAAGCTGGAGGAGGGAAGCCCAGAGTGTCAAAGTGTCTGTGACATACATGGAACCATCTTTTTCTCTCTGGAGAACACACAGAGCCTGCACACTGTATTTCATGGGTACACATCCCATAGTGTCAGGAAGCATGCTCTTCAGTGCTGAAGAAGTTGACGAAGACAGTCTAACTGACAGCTCTGAAATGATGGCAAAGCACAAATTATCTGGATGTTCCATCAGGGAAAGCCAAGTTTGTGTCATGGTGTGGGCAACCGTGTCTGCACAACTGCCAGAAACCACGTTGCTGACTCTCTTCCAAAACAAAGTTTGTCCTTAGCTCTTCATATCCATCTTCATCTCACCCCTCCAGGAAGAAGATATGCCTGTGGTGGCCTGAATACCCCACTATCCTCCATAGGTCCCTTGCTCTTCTGTGTTGGTGGTTCCAATGGCTCACCCATGCTGAAGGCCTCACCTTCCTTGTCCAAACTTGTATGACCTTCCTACTGCAGGCGGGGGTTTCTCTGCTGCCTGAGAATGCCCACCATGAAAAGTGTAAGGAAGCACACAAACCATCAGCTTGATAAGCACAAGAAGTTTGCAGTCATCACCAGGATTTTTAATTGTTGCTTGCAAAATGTGAGCAGATCCACTTCCCCCCACATGATTTGCCAGGATACAAAAGGCTGGTCTTGTCTGAGCCAGTCACATGGATGCTTCTGTATTTGTTTGCTACACTTTTCTTCTTATTTGTAATTTATTTAGAGCCAACCTTCTTCAAAGTCAAAACAAAGGCAGTACATTCAGTCACTCAAATTATAGGCCATTGCCCAGGGCAATAACCCAAGACTACACAAATTCATACAATGCCTTCGAAAAAGAAGGAAAAACAGCAGCCTCATTATTTGGCAAGCAAGAGTTATGATTTTGTTGAGGCTTGCTTAAAAGAGACATCAGATTTTGTTTTGTTGTCTCACCAAGGAATCTCTGCATAAGCATAAATTATTCAAGCACTCAGGGTTTAGCATGTGCCAGAGCGAAAATGTCCACCACTGTACTCTCCATGTGCCCTATGCTCTCAAAACAATCCTTCTGTGCTGGGCTGCCTAATGAGCTGCAAAATGTTGGCCTGCTGATTGCATGAAGTGACTTTCTATCCCATGAAAAGATGGTTCATATCAATTATGAACTGTAGAAGCACAGGCTAGGAAAACTGTTCAAAAACCTCTCTCAGTTGAGACGGGAGACATCTGGATGTTTACAGCTGCTGAAAGATTCGGCAACAAGCTCGCGACCTGAAGGACAACTACAGGCTAGGCCTGTAGAGAGAGTGGATTGAGAGTAGCCCCAGGGAGAAAGACTTGGGGATCTTGGTGGGCAAGAAGCTCAGCACGAGCTGGCAATGTGTGCTTGCAGCCCAGAAAGCCGATTGTACCCTGGGCTGCATCAAAAGCAGCACTGCAGCAGGTTGAGGGCAGTGATTCTGTCCCTTTACCCATCTTTGCTCTCATGAGACCTCACCTGGAGTACTGCATCCAGCTCTGGGGTCCTCAGCTCAAGAATGACACCGAGATGTTGGAGTGAGTCCAGAGGAGGGTGACAACCTCTCCTATGAAGACAGGCTGAGAGGCTTGGGCTTGTTCAGTCTGGAGAAGAGAACATTCCAGGGAGACCTTAGAGCTAAAAGGGGACATACAGGAAAGCTGGAGAGGGACTGTTTACAAGGTCATGTACTGATAGGATGAGGGGCTTTAAGCTGAATTGAGAGTAGATTTAGATGAGATGGTAGGAAGAAATGCTTGCCTGTGAGGGTGGTGAGAAGGTGGCCCAGATTGCCCAGAGAAGCTGTGGCTGCCTCCTCCCTGGCAGTGTTCAAGGCCAGGTTGGATGGGATTTTTGGCAACCTGGTCTAGTGCAGGGTGTCCCTGTCCTGGTCTAGTGGAGCAGGGGGTGGGCTGCAACTAGATGAACTTTGAGGTCCCTTCCAAACCAACTCATTCTATATGATTAAAAAAGAGGCCACAGGACAGTGGTTACACTAATATAAATAAAAGTGTTTTTCCTGGATATTGCTGACTTGGAAGTGACATCTCTGCAGGCACAGGGGGACGACACTGCCTGTTCACCATCCAGCAGGCACTCAGGTATGGCCTTCTGGTTGTTGAAATGAGCTACAGGATGAGGGGCAAGAAGGGGACATGTGCCTATGGAAAAGTTATAAATGCCTAATCCCAAGCAGACTTCCTGAAAAAAACCTCCATTTCTTTTGCTTTTCCTGATTTGCAGTCAGAAGTACACAGAGTTGCAGATAAAATCAGTATTTCCTGCTAAATTGTCATTCTTGATGTTACTCCTACGGCTCAGCACATCTAAACTTAGCTGACTGTAGCCTTCTACATATTTTTTTTTTAGTCTATTGCTTAGACATACCATCCCTTTCTTTCTTAAGATCAAGTGATAGTCATTTTTGGACACTGGGAGTATACTGTGGGGGCAGGATTCCCATTCTGTACTCATCTCTACATATACCCCTTCAGCCCCTTCTGGAGGCAGATTACTGAAATGATTTGATCTTGGTCATACATCTTTATAGTTTCCTCCCTGCAAAAGAAAGCTGTTTCCTAAACAACAGCAAACATGTACTGACCCTGGTTATGGGTAGTTTTATAACACTCTTCTCCGAGCCAACTGTAGTTTTGGCCAATTAGATCAGTAGTGCAGAAGCCTTATTCCCTGGGTACCTTTCCCAAGTGGATATCTTGAGGTACTGTTGTGGGTGGATCAAACTCTTTTCATTTCACAGTGGCTAATGAGCAGCCAGGCTGGGGCAGAAATTTTTATGACCTCCACTTCACTTAACCTGCAATCAGCTACCATTTCTGAAGTGAAACTGCTGGCTGAAATTCAGTCCTATGGACCATTTGCATGCCTTAAATGCACTGTTCATTGGTCACCTCACTTCTGCGCTGTATGTTGACCTCCATGTGTATTCCTTCTGGTTTGTTAGCGAAAGCATAAAAATGAGCCCCAGAAACAGCTAAGCAGAAAGCTGTAATCGTGACTGTATTCCCTCATCAGGAGTCTTAAGGCACTGACATATAATTAGCTGAGGTGGTGCAGATGACTGGCTGTTATGCAAAGTTTGTGGAAGAAGCGAGAAGAAGGAAAAGATAAAATAGTAGAACTGGAAAAAATAAAAAAGGCTCAGTTACCACGCCTTGTAATCTGAAAGAAAACCCAGTAAAAGCAGGAGGAAACAAATCACATGATGTGGTAGTCCAGTAAAACTGCCTTTATATAGAATGGTTTTTTCCCAGTGTACTAATTTAAATCACTTCTGTAGATGAAGTAAAAAAACCTACATATCCTGCCTTATGAATTTAAAGAGAAAAGGTCAAGAGCAATTTCCTCATTCTCTCCCATGACACAGCAAAGCTCTGCACAATGGTCAAAATTTTACCATAAATCACAGTCCATGTGACCTTTCAATTTATTTATTTTTAATAGCTATCAAAACCAGAGGAGACCTTTACACTATTATCTGAAAGGGCAATGAGGAAGGGTCAAGCCCTTCTTTTTCTGAAGTCAAACAGTCTGGGAACAAGTGTTTTCTGCTCTGGTAGAAGATGATAACTGAATTTCAGACTAGGTGTGTCTTTTGCCAGGGTCTCAGTATGATCAGGGAAGAGATTTGGGGTCTGTTGATGGCTGATGAGTTTTTGACCAGCACTGCCCATGTTTCTGCCTGAAGTCTCCTTCACTCAAAGAAACAACCATATCCAATTAAATCTCTCTCTCTTTCCTCTTTCTCTCAGCACTTGAATGAGAGATAGGATTCCTGTCTGGACTTGATTTAACATTTTCCATGAAGGCCGTTAATCCCAGAGACAGTGAAATCTCCCATCTCATTTTCTCCCTTCCTTTTCCTCCTCACCTCTCTCCCAAACACTGTCAAGAGAGGTAACAGCCTCTCCTCTGGGGTGGCTGGGACTAGCTGGGGTAACCAGCAGGCAGACACTCCCGGTCAGTTTAGTGGGTCAGTTACAGCACAGGTATGACCTTGGCAGAGGAATGAGCTGATCCTCCCACCCTGCCTTTTCTCATCTTGACATCAATGTGCTTGTCTTGCCTGCAGCATCGGAGGGACAAAACTAACAAGGCTGCTGAGATCAAAAAGAAAACTGCTGAGCAGAGGAGGGCTGAGAAAATCCAAGGATGGGGTGGAGAAGCAGGCAAGAATAGCTAGAGCTGAGCAGCCAGTGGGGAAATGGAAATAAAAGCCCGTAGCTCTCCTTGGGTTTGCACAAATTTCTACCTTTGTATCCATGAAAGTGACTCACGACTCCCTCAAAATTGAATTTTATGGTGATGAGGTAAAACCTGGCAGACAGTCTTCCCATGCTGTTTCTGCTCTTGCTCAGCACTATTTCTCCTCTCCCACATGGAACTGTCTTTAAATCACTAAGGCTGGTTCTGGGGAAATTTTTGAAATGCCAACATGAAGGCAAAAATAGCCTCCCAAATGTTTTCCTTAAATAATTTGATATAGAGTAGCCCAACAGGGATGTTTTTCAGGCTGCTGGACTCTATAAAACTCTGAGTTTTCATGGAAGAGCAGCTTCTTATGTACATTGCTGCAGATATCTCTTTTTCCAGTCTTATTCTCTGTGTGTGTGTGTGCGTGTATCTCCCAACACCAATTGAAACCCCTTGGTAATTTCCATATAAATTGTTAGAGGGGTAGTGCTCTTAAAAATAACATTTTTTTTTTCTATAAGAGTCACAAAAATAAGCAGCCAGATGGAGAAACAAAACTCTAGAAGCATGTAGGGTTGAGGACGTCTCTTCATTAGCCCCCAGAGAATTCACAACAAATACCCCCCCAAAAAGGAGGGGTTTCAGATTGACCTTATGCATTATTTGATAATGCTGAACCAAAGGCATAAAACCTACTTTTCCCACATTGTCTTTGTATAGACCAGTAGGACTTTACTCCTGGTTTTAATTGCTAAAAAGTCTCTGCTTCTAGCTGTATCTGGAGCATGTGTAGCGTGTGTGCTGGCATTTTTTCAGATGTATTATCTTATAGATAAGAAATCTCAACACAACCCTTTTTTAATTTGCATTTTAAATTCTCATCACGGTCTGAAAGGCACTAAGGGTTTTGTCAAACAAGTGTAAGGATTTGCTATTTGTCAGCTAAAAAAATCTGTTACCTCAGCTTTAGGAAAGAAATGTTCTTTTGGTTTGTATGAGTTTCTGGACTCTGTCAGGGCTCCAAGGCACTATGGCAATACAGATAAATAGTAACTGCAGCTAGTGCCAAATGGCACAGGTGCAGAAATAGTTTGTACCAGCTGAGGAGAAAATGGATGCTTCCCCCTCCTTTTGCAGGGAAAATCTGATTTTCTGCAAAAAAGACCAGAAACCTCCAGTTTATATTTTTTTATTTTTAAAACAAAACACCAGCACGTGCACCCAAAGAACAAATGTCTTTTAGAAATACTGCTGCAGTGACTGTTGAGAGCTATTTATTAGCTCTCTCCCATTCCTGTCCTTTCCAGGCACAGAAGGCTTGCTGGGCAAGCAGTGCCTGGATGTAGCAGGCCGTGCCTGAGGAATCACATTCCCCAGGGAAGTGGTGGTGTGGGGCGGGGCAGGAGTCAGGCTGCGGGAGCAGAACCACAGCTTTGATAAAGTCCTAGGGTTAAGGTTTCAATTAACTTCTTGTTTTCTCAAGAAATAAAATGTTCGTTTCATAAAGCAAATATTTAATTGCGGGGGGCGGGGTGGGGGTGGGGGGGAGTCACACTGGTTTTCACCAAAAATAGTTTTGAAGGAAAAATTTGGACTACCCTAATCAATAAGTAGAGTATGTCAATCCTATAGGGATGTGTTGCAGTTTTGCGCAGCTGTGCTGCTTTGGTGTATTTGTAAGCTGCAGTTACAGCTTTCTCCAAGCCCCATATTTTGAAAACACTGGTCAGTTCAAGACCAAATTCGAGACTGGGCCTATCAGAGCTGGTCACAGCGCCTCTGTGAATCACATATAGGAGAAAAAAACTTGCTGGCAAGGGCACTTTGCCACCGAAGGGGGAGTAAGAAGATGTAACAAGCTGCACAGACACCAAGGCCAGGCCCGAAGGAGAGGGAGGGGAAGACTGCGAAAAGAGAGATTCACCTGCAGCTTGTGGTGAAGACCATGGTGAAACGGGTGTTTCCTCAAAGCCCATGGATGAGGACGGGGAGCAGAGACACCTATACCCTGTGAAGATTGATCCACGCCTCAGCAGATTTGCCAGGGGACTTGTGACTTTGCGGGGGACCAGGCTGGGGGGTCTGGACCCGAATGTCAGCACCCTATTGAGGGGAGCCCTGCTGAGAGACCTGTGGTGAGGAGATGGCTCCCCGATAGAGAGGACTCACGCTGCAGAAGTTGTGGATATGACTCTCATGTGGGTGGGACCCCACGGTGCAGCCAGGGGAAGGAGGGGGTGTGTGGAGTGCCACCTCCCCCAGCTGAGACAGAAAACAACTTGGGAGGAAGGGACTGAAACCCCCACTCCCCATTCCCTGCCCCTCCCTGTGCTGCGAGGGGAGGGATGAAGGGAGCAGATCTATGATTAAAGTCAAGAGTGTGAAGAGGCGAGGGGTGGGGGGAAGTAGAAGTGTTAAGATCTGGGGAAGAGAAGCAGCTTGGAGGAATCGCTGGAACCCCACCGCCCATTCCTTGCCACTCCCCGCACCATGTTGGGGGGGGGTGGGAAGGGAAGAAGGGACTAAAATCATGATGAGTTTTAAGTGTGCTAAGAAGGGAGGGGTGGGGGGAAGGTGCTTTAAGACGTGGCCGGTTCTTATCTCGTTCCGGTTCACTGGGTGTATTAGTTGTGGTACTAATAAATCACTTTCCTTTATTCTGTGCTGAGTCTGTTTTGCCCATTGCACTAATTGGAGAGTGATCCCTCTGTCCTTATCTCAGGTCCTAAGCCTCCTAGATCTATTTTCTCCCCTTGTCAGCTGAAGGGGGGAGTGAGCGAGTGGCTTGGTGGGTATTTGGCCTCTAGCTAGGGCCAAAACCAACACAGGATGGTTTGTGATTCCCAGTATTTGGCTAAAGGAAACAAGAGTCTGCACAGCCATAAAATCTAAACCTGAGAAATTTACTGCTGCAAGACCACATGCTTCTCCCAGGCCTTAGCTGTGGTAGAGGATTGTTGTATGGTGTTTTCATCAGAAACTCTGATATCTTTGAGAGAAGGCGGCCAGAACATGGTGCATTTTGATGGTGATGCCTGTTTATCATTTTGTACAATAATATTTGATCTTTTACTTCTGGCTCTGGATCGTGAAGACACTGAACTGAGTAAGAATCTCAGATTTCATTTTTATTTTAAAACAACACCTCCAAGGTTTTTCATAGGTAAAGGAAGCCTGTAAAGGTAACATCTAATCCTTCTCTTCCCATGCATTTCCAACCTTTCCTTACACCACAAGCTCAAGTATAAGGAGGCCATTAACACAAGCCAGAGGCACTGGTTATAATCTCTGGTTTGTTGAAATCTGCCTCATTGTTTGTCTTTTTCTTAACACTTGGCATTGGCAATGATTAATGCTGCCAACATTCTCCTTGCCAGGAAAGATGTTTCTTTCCTCTCTGGAGAGCCAGCAAAGCCTGGAGACACCATTCCCCCTGCTCCAGGGCTGCCTTCCTCCCTCACCTATGGGGAGCTAAGGAGGAGAATGGAAATCTTGTGCCCCTTTCAGGGAGAAGCATTTCCAAATGGGAAGAAAGAAGGAAAAGCCACAGTTTACAATTTTCTTGTGAGTCAAGAGCAATGGGGAAAGAGTCAAGGAGCTCCAAACAGATTTTCCCTTTCTTTTCCCCTCCTGCTGAAATACAACCCAGAAGGTGCTGATAACCTCTCTTCTCCCCTGCTCTGGCCCAGCACTAGACCTCCATAGATTGACCCAGGAAATGCTGCTTGTCAGAAAGCTGTAATTAGAGTAATTTGATTGACCTACAGCCCGCTCTGGGCTGATCCACAAAATGAGGGCTACCAGGATGAGGCCAACTGGGTTATCTCAGCAGCCTGTAGCCAGACTGTGGCTTCGGACACCTCACTTATGCTGACATGGTGACCTGGGTTAAGCTTAGCTCTGTGTGGGGCACGTGTTTCTTCTCAAATTTTGCTCTCCCTGGAAGGTGGGGTGACTGGGAGAGAGGCATTTTTGGCCGACCATTTGCAGACGGATATTTGCCAGCTCCTTTTCACCTCCTGAACACCACAGAAGTGCCAGATCAGATTTGAGAATCCAGCCTATTATTTTTCTGGTTATTGTCCCAGGGATAGAAGAGTACCCTCTTCACTTGTCAGCAGCTAGTAGGTCACAAGTTGTCTAGTTCACCAAACATGAAAACAATTTGCCAACAGCAGGGACTTACACCCTAAAAGGAGAGAATGGACTTTTAGCTGGCAGCATCCACACCGCCCCAACCCAAAGAGAGATACAGGGAATCGGTAGCTGCTTTTAAGTTGTCCCGAGTGCAAACTTGTTTCTGATTTTTAGGCTGCCTGTCTTTTAAGTCTTGCTTGTCTATTGCTAACAACTGCTCAGTGAGCTAATGCCTCTTAAGAGCTGCTATCAATGACCCCACACTGCCCGGTCTGGAAAAGAGGTGTGAAGGTTTTGGTAGCTCAGTCCTTACCCCACTGCATCGGTGGGATCCTGCTGCCAATGACAAAGGGCAGAGGATTAAAGCCAAGTCTTTCTGCAGCCCGTTGTCAGGCTTCAGCAGCCTTAACCAAGCTGAAAAGGCCTAGATTTATTTCATTTCCAATGATTGTAGTGCCAGCTGCATCTTACATGACTACAGAGACAAAAATTCCTATTTATCCCTAATGGTATCTTAGCAGTTTCTAATTGCATATTCTTCCTTCCCTCATATGCAGCAGCTACAGAACTCAGAAAGAGATGCCAGCAGTAGATGAAGAGGGTTTGTGAAGTTTTATGCAGAGGTGTGGAAGAGGGGAGAGAAGGCATAGGACGGACCGAAGGGAATCACACCCCCTTCCTTGCTTACTGATGATACACTGCCTCCTCACTTCTCTGCAGCCCTTCCCTTGGATCCCCCACCACTCTGCAACACTCTTCACCGAAGAGATACTGAAGGTAGGAAGGGGATTTGTAGGTCAGTGAAGTGTTGCCCTCAGCTGTGATTGATACTGGGAACACTCCTTGGCCCTTGCATTCAGCCCTATTGGGGCTGAGTTTTGGCAGAGGAGCAGGGGTGGGGCTTGGCTGTCCAAAGTTCGCGGAATTACAGCAGGGAGACTTTTTATTCTTATTAAGGCAATGACCTGAGTGTGGGTTTTGTAGGCTATTTGTAGGAAGATTCACCAGCCCTGATATAAAGACCTGCAGGTTAGTGAGTTTATTCAGCTGCCCACACAGAGGTGGCTCATGCACCATGTGATGCCTTGGGGAACCCCGGAACAGCTCCTGTGTCCTCTCTTCTTCCCCATACAGATGTCTCAGAGACCCCAGGGTATATCCAGTGGCACTAGACTTGTTGCCCTGTGGCCAACTGCCTAGAACCCTAGACTAACGGAGTCTCCTTTTCTAGGAATGCATAGGCTGGTCCAGAGGACAATTCAGCATCTAAGGGAGATGAGATGAAATGCCCTCTGGAGGTTCACCTTTCACTTTGATCACGCCCACAGACCTCAAACTCACAACTTTCTTGTGCCCTGTGCGAACTGAGACAAATCCACTTACGCTGCAGCAAAATGTGCCACAGGCAAAGTAGATCACAATCGGTTTTTAGAACTTTCCTTTTGGGACCGAGACCCAGATTAAAAAAAAATAAATAAAAAAAATTACAAACCTCCATTTATCCTCTTGTTCCATTCGCACATTACCTTTCTACTTTGGGGCTTGTGTCTCGAGTTCCCTTGTTAACGCCTGCCAAAAGGCCAGCCACTGATGCCACGCGCCGTGCCACGGCTGCTTCCCGGTGCACCCACGTTTAGCCCCCAGGTGCTGTTTCTGGGAGGTGAAGTGTTGGTGTGCCT
This sequence comes from Laterallus jamaicensis coturniculus, assembly GCA_022605575.1. Taxonomy (NCBI): domain Eukaryota; kingdom Metazoa; phylum Chordata; class Aves; order Gruiformes; family Rallidae; genus Laterallus; species Laterallus jamaicensis. Next base: position 7,219,726 of record JAKCOX010000023.1, on the reverse strand, counting down.
GTGAGCGGGAGCGCTTAGGCTCTGTAACAGCGCCGAGGTGCTGAAGAGCAGTAGCTGCAGGGTTGATCATATCAAGGTGGCGCTAGCAGGACACACCGCGCAGCAAGGCAGGCGCCAGCCGTCGGAGTCTCTTCACCCTGGGGAAGGTGGTGGGTGTAACGTTTTGCATCTCACTCAGACGTGAAGGGTGAGCAGCCTAACAAGGTCAGGTTTGTTAGAGGCATGCGTGCTTCCATCTGCTCAGGAGGATGGCAAACAGAGTGCCTGGCACAGAGCAAGGCGCTCGAAAAAGGAATTGTTTTGGAGGGAGTGTCTTGGCAAGGCTAGGGAGATGGGTGGTGGTGAGATACCATATGCTGAGATGGGCACAGCTACATTAAAGCTTCTGCATTTATCGAGCAGAACTGCAAAAGCTCCTTTTGATTTTCAAAGTCCTTTTGACTGTGTGTCTTTCCAGGGCAGTACGAGAAAAGTGTCAGAGGAGACGCGTGAGCCTTAGCAGTGATGTATTCCCAAAACTGGAAGTTCACTCTGCTGTGAACCTGTGCTGGGAAAAGCCTTGGGGCTACTGCTGAGGCTTTTGTGAGACACGAGCAAGCACTGTTTCATCTAGTGAGTCTTAGAGAAAAGATCCACAAAGGCACAATGTTAGTGTAGGGTGCAGATTGGATTTCTTCCATGGTGAACAAAGATAGAAGTGACCTCTCTGTCTTTGAAGTGAGAAGGCACAGCCTCAGAAAACTCAACTATGAACATTATTTACAGTAAATCCCTTTGAGATAAAAGTTATAGCTCCACTTGTTTTGTATTCTGGACTCAAGGATCTTCAGAGCACAGAGGTTTCAAAACCTAGTATCTCACAAAATCTAGTATATTAAATCACAGAATCACAAGGTTGGAAAAGACCTTTAAGATCATCAAGTCCAACCATTCCTGTCCTATGCTAAACCACATCCCTAAGTACCTCATCTACCCTTTTTTTAAACACATCCAGGGATGGTGACTCAACCACCTCCCAAATCTACCACAACAATAGAAATGAAAATGTCCATTAGGTTCAACATTAAAAACAGTCTCTTTGCTTAAACATTATTTTGGTTAAACATACTAAGCAACTGTTTGCACATGCTTAGTTAAGGCATGGAGATTGCTAAGTAATAATGTATCTAAAGAATAAAATTATTCTGTAGTGTTTTTCTTTGCATACTTCTAAGAACATTTAGTAACTAGTACAGAAAGAACATGGGAGTAGAGGATGAGGAAGGCGCGGGTGATGTTTTGCTTTGAGGCATCGCTAGGATGTGTTTTGCAATGATATGGACTTAAAGATAGATCTTATTGTGGCTTTTCTCATGCTCAAGGCAATGGCATTATTCTCTGTGGGCTCCTGAGAAGCGCAGCTCTTATGTGAAGACACACCATTATTTTGAATCAGCAGCTCTTTCTTCTCCATAGAATGCTTTCTGCAAATTTTGCAGATTTGGAAGTTTCCAAGAATGCCTGTCTCAAAAATACACACTGCACTCAACTAACAGTCGCTGAGACTGCTGCCTGAATGTCAGACAACAGATGGCCCTGCTTCTGGGGCCAAGATCCCTCTCCTCCCTGCCTGCCTGCCTTTGATGTTCATGTCTCAGTGAAGAGGAACAGCATGGCCTGAAAAGAGATGCTTGACTTTGAGACATTAGACTAATAGTGGTACCAGAAAGGAATCCAGTGACACAGGAGCAGAGAGCCAGAAAAAGCCAGGCCTTCTGACAGGGTCTGAGTAGGGATACATGCCCATGGCTGGACACAAGGAGATGGATCATGTGGTGATAGCTCACCTGCAAAAAATTATTCAGCCACCCTCTAACTCCTAGGATGGATGGGCAGAAGCACTGGCACATTAGCAGAACTTGAGACCCAAGCTGGTAAATCCACACAGTGTACCACTGCCACCCACATGTCATGGCTGTCTCTACTGCCATGGACAGTACTTGGGGGCTGGAGACAATGGGTGAGGATCAGAGTAACAGGCAGCTGGTTTGGAAGCTGCTCCTGTGAGGACATGTGTATGTCCAGCCCATTCCCAATGGGTTCCTGCAGCTTAGGGACCTCTGGGAGCCATCACAGGCACTGAAGGAGGGGTGAGGAGCAGCAGCTGTGGGGGAAGCCCCATGCCAGCCAAAATGTGCATCTGGCTTCAGAGACAAGAAGATTGGGTAACACCAACTCAACTAATGCCCTGTATCATCCTACCAAGGGTTTTCCTGGAAATCCTTTTCACACTCCCAGATGACTCCCAGACAGCTTTAGTTGCTGTCATTGGTGTAGACTGACAGTAAACAGGCTGCTAAAGATTGAACATGGCATAAAATTTCAGCCATGCCAGAAGCAAGACATCATTCTCTAAAATTAAGAGCAAATACTGGTTGACACATTTAGCCAGAGAAATTAGGAGTTACTTAACTTGCTTTGTGTGGATTCTAGGGTATGGATATATGGTAAGAGCAAACTCCTAAGGCCCGGGAATGGCTCTTAGTCAATCTTTATCTTTTGTTTAGCTTAAGTAATAGCTAATGACAGACACATGGTGGTGCACATAACCACCATGTGCCTTAGTCAGTGTCAAAGGCTTACACAGCTCCTCCTGGTTTGTTTGGCTCACTTGAAGAGAACTATCAACAGCAATTCATCAGCTTTGAAGAGGGGCTGATACACAGCAGAGAGTGTTCTCAGAAACTCATCTCCTGGGGATGGATAGTAAACTTTGGCTCTGCACAGGCAGCTGCAAGGTCAGCAGCAGTAGTCAGGAAAGGATTTCAGGGGCCAAAGCCCCCTGCTTTCATGCTGAGGGAGCTGCTGTAAGGTATGGGGGACAGCACAGCTGAGCCTGTTTCTGGGATGAGCTCAATGAGAAGGAATCACTTTACTCTTCCGCTCTTTCATACAGGTTTGGAGGCATTTTGGGAGGAGGTTCAACATTCTGTGCTTTTGTTTGTTTCACATTTAGCAACCAGTGGCCTTGACTTCTTGACTGGTGGGCTTCAAAAGACTCGACCATAAGAATAAGTAATACACAACAGTTCAGAGACCATGATTATAACCAGAACAGCCTGGGCCAAAAGTGGAACACTTCCCTGGGCTGAATTGGTCAGGATGTGAAAGAGGATAGTGTTTCTCTGATGCCAGAGGTGCTGAATGCTGGCTCTGCATCTGCACAAAGCCACCTCACGGTTAAATGGTAACCATCTACATTTGCTGGTGTATGAAAGCATAAGATATTGAAGGCATAAATAAGGAGCATTAGCATCCTTTAACTGGCTGGCAGGAACACTTTTAAGCAAGGATGGATTCATGTTCATTAATAAGTCTCATAATTATACTTCAGCATTAAAAAAAAAAATTCAAAAGCTTTTCTGCAGTCCATGAAACTGTGCTGAAATAATCTGCACTAACTGGAATCCTCTTAAGAGCAATAGCCACATTTATTTTTAAAACAATATTTTTAATTATTGCAGTACTCAGGGGTTGGCCAGGTCAATGGCTCTGTTTTGCTGGGAGCTGTGCAAAAACAAAGCAAAAAGGAGCTCTCAGAATCTCACTGCACAGTTAAATGCCAGCCTGTTCAGGGTTTTAAGCTGGGGGTAACCATCCCTCTACAATAATCCCATGGTTTGCATTCATTTTAAAAACGTCTCCTGGTTTTTGCCTCAGTTAAAAGGAGATACTTCAGAGGGAAGACTCCTGTATTCCTTTCTGGGGTGTGTGGTTTCCTCCTTCCATGCACACCTCCTGATTCTCTTCTGAAGGACAAACCAGAGCTTCATCTGAAAGCTTGCTCACCGACTGACTTATCTGTTAACTGAACAAGCACTCTCCCGAAGTGCACTCAAAATAGCCTTGCTCCCCATGCACAGGCTGTTCCCAAAACTTTGTTCCTCTTAATCATGAGACAGAACTCTTCTTGATACTTGGACCTCTCAGGCAAATTATATGTCCTCTTATCAAGAGAAAATAGGTGAAATAAGGATCATGTTACAACCCCAAATGCAGCTGGGGGCTTCTGTTGAACTCTCCTGTTTATTTTAGACATTTGGCCACCTTCCCACACCTGATAGCGCTGAACTGAGGTGTAAGTCGTGGGCTCTGTGTTAGAGAGAGATACAGAAGACAAGAAACTCTTTGAGCGAAAAGCTGACAGATAGGGGCCATGCTCTAAAATTCTCTGGCCACCTCCGTTAGCCTTTCACACTGTTTCTTCTCCTGATCACTTGGGAGCGGATGGTTGCAAGCACGGAAACTTGGTGTGAAACCTTCTGATCACGGCAGCTTCCCGTGGTGTGGGCAGCTTTCTGCGATACCCAGCGTTCCTTTCTGTGCTCACTTCAGCGAGGAGATCCTCTGCCAGTCTCCCCACCTTCACCAGTAGTTCCCGGTGCCATCTTCCCACTTTACTTGCGCTGCTACATTGGCTTATGGGGAGCACATGCTGAACCAGGCAGGGGAACTGGTTGTATTATTTTTAGGTGGTTCAGTTCTCTTGGGAGACTCAGGCAGAGCTATATCAGACCAGCTGGGCCAGCTGTGCTCTGTGTTGCATTTGGGGGGTTAGAATTTGGGGGCTTAGAATTTGGGGGCTCGGGCAGGAGGAAAGGTGGGTTTTGCTGACCACAGGGAGAGTTATCCACCCCACCAAAGAGATCGGCTAGATTTGTCTCCTGTGAATGTTGCTTCACAACGGGAAAGGAACCTGTAAATGAGGAGAGGAATGGATTTAGGAGACTGGAGAAGGGCAAATTAATTACCTCAGGAAAACAAACCTCCTCCAAGAACACCTTTTTGGGAAGTCAAGATACAGCAAATTGGGGTGTCTAGGCTTGCACAGATGAGATTTGAGTGAGCCCTAGCAATATGTCTTCATGCAAGGGGAAAGTGTGATGGTTACATGAGCCTTCATGCCTGCGCTCCAGCCAGCTTCTCACACAGAGGCATGGGAGACTGTGACATAGAGTACAGCTTCATCTAGAGCACATCCCAGGAGAAATCACGCACTGGCAGGCCATCTAACCTTCAGGCTACCTTGTACCTACACTGCTTATCTCCTCCTGAGACAGACTGAGCTGACAAATGCCACGATCATACCTCCACTGCATTTTTTAAAAATGACAATTTAACCCATCCCTTTTTCTTTTCTTGGCAGTCATGGGAAGGGCTTGATCCCACAGGCACATGGTCAGTGGGAGTTTTTAGGTCCAAGTTGCTGAATGCAGAAGACAAGGCGACTGAGCTAGACAGAATGACAAATTACTGTAGACAGACTAGTTTACAGCTGCCACCTTAAGAGACAATACCTGTTGGCTCAAAATAAGACAGATGTAACCTGACGGGTCAGAGCAGGGTCAACGGGTAGCCCCCTCCAAGCTCTTGCATTTGTCTGTGGGGGTGAAGTTGCTCTGTCATAATTTAAAAATGCCATAGGTGGCCTGCTATACATCTCAGGTCTCCTCACACTCTTGCTCCCTGTCATGTGCCTGTAGCTATAATTTCAGTTTGAAAGTGCTGAAGAGCTGCTTCAGTGACACCTACATATGTGCAAAAGCTTGGGCCCCAAAGTCATTTATTTATAGGCTGCTAGACATGCTCAGCTCCTATTTCTGAAACAGGCACTTTCCCCTTGCATCTGTGACCATCATGACCCATGCTCAGCTCATGCAGTTGAGATTTTCTGCATATTCCACCCCTTTGTAGAAGGCTTCAGTGTTGGAACCAAAATGAGCTTCTCCAGCAGGGGAGAGCCTTGAGGGTCAGGTCGAGTTGGTTCTCCTATGGGACAGAGGTTTCTAAGGGCTGGGGCTCAGCCATCTACAATAGGTAGCTGACCCTAATGCCTAAACTTGAGCCCTGGGAAAGGAGGGGCCTTTGTAGGCTGTACAGGAGCAGAGCTGTACAGTGTACAGCTGATGAGTAGATCAAGGAGAGGTACACAAGGCAGGCCCTGAGTAGGGCTTTGGGGGTTTTTTTTGGACCATTGTTTTGGGTTGATGATATGGACACCGTGTCTCCAGATCAAAAGGGACTGGAAACCAATCCAAACCCAATTGTTAACCTTCAGTTTTCCAGTAGTTTCATTGTGATTCTGTGAAATGAAGTGGGTGGAGGGGGGGAAGCAAAATATAATACAAAGAGCTGAAACAGGAAAGCTCACATATTTCTCCAAATACAGACTGCCTCACAGCTGAAATCCCCCAAGCCAACACATGTTCTATTGGAAAACAAACAAATGGGGAAGGCTGCTCTTTTTGCAAGTGAATGGGAGAGAGCCCTGGTACTGCCCCTTCTCCCTCTGTCTAGCTGGTCAGACAGCAAGATCATTCATATGATCACCGGGGTCACTTCACCCAGATCTAGCAGGGACAGCCCCAGCCGTACCACTTGTTCCCTGGCAGCATGCTGCCATGTGTTGATGGGGTCACAGGCCAGAGGGGTGCAGACAGCTCACTCTGAAAGTACCAGGCTTGCCACCTCGCTGTGCACTTATAAAGTGGTCTCGCAGCTCTGGGGAGCTAGTCATTCTGGGGTTAATGGCTCTGTAAAAATGCAGACATTCTTTCCAGAATGTAAAATCTTGTAGAGTATTAACTTGCTGTTCAGATAATCATAGAATCACAGAATCACAGAATCTTAGGGGTTGGAAGGGACCTCGAGAGATCATCGGGTCCAACCCCCCTGCCAAAGCAGCTCCCTATCTCATATTACAAAGATAGGCGTCCAGACGAGACTTGAATATCTCCAGAGAAGGAGACTCCACCACCTCCCTGGGCAGCCTGTCCCAGGGCTCTGTCACCCTCACTGTGAAAAAGTTCTTCCGCATGTTTTGTGCAGAACTTCCTATGCTCCAACTTACAGCCATTGCCCCTTGTCCTATCCCCACAGACCACTGAAAAGGGGCTGGCTGATTCCCCCTGCATCCCCTGCTTCAGATAATTATAGACATTAATTAGGCCCCCCCTTAGTCTTCTCAAAGCTGAAGAGTCCCAACTTACTCAGCCTATCCTCATAGGGGAGATGATCCAGGCCCATAATCATCTTCGTAGCCCTTCTCTGCACTCTCTCCAGGAGATCCCTGTCCTTTTTAAACCAAGGAGCCCAGAACTGGACACAATACTCCAGGTGGGGCCTGACCAACGCAGAGTAGAGGGGGAGGATCACCTCCTTCGACCTGCTGGCCACACTCCTCCTGATGCACCCCAGGATCCCATTGGCTCTCTTGGCCACCAGGGCACACTGCTGGCTCATGGCCAACCTGTCAGCAACCAGGACCCCCAGGTCCTTCTCCACTGAGCTCTTCTCCAGCAGGTCAACCCCCAGCCTGTACCGATACATGCGGTTGTTCCTTCCCAGGTGCAAGACTTTACACTTGCTTTTGTTGAACTTCATCTGGTTTCTCCCTGCCCAGCTCTCTAGCCTGTCCAGGTCTCGCTGGATGGCAGTGCAGTGTTCCTGCGTGTCAGCCACCCCTCCCAGCTTTGTATCATCAGCATACTTGCTGAGGGTGGATGCTATTCCCTCATCAAGGTCGTCAATGATGGTATTAAAGAGGACTACATTTTAAAATCACCTAAGCATATAGGTGGAAGTGGTTTTAAATTATTTCAAAATAAAACGTACTGAAGGGTGACAAGATTCCCCCAGTAAAAGGCTAAAAAGCCCCCAGAAGACGCCTGAGGGCCATTAAATCACCTTCAACCGAGCTGCATGCCCACAGGTGAGGGGGAGACATGGTGGAGGCAAGACTGTGCCCTCCTAAACAGGGCTGAAGGACTCCTGCTGGGAGCATCGCCTTGCTGTAGAGAGCCATCTCCCTTTGCTCTGAAAGGAGAAGGGCTGCCAAAGAGGCAGTGGGCTGGGAAAGGATCCAAGTACGAAGAATACAGATGGCCTCTCATCCTGAAAACTGTAGATGTTTCCTCCCGCCTACCTCACCTCTCTGGACTGAAAACAACAACACATGTGCCCATGATACAATTTTACTCTTGGAAAGAGGGTAGAGGAGAAGGAAGACCTGTGAAAGCAACGGCCTCTGTGAGGAAACGTCTGTCCCCAGTGCAGGATGTCCATCTGATAGCTATATTAACAGCTATGTACATAGCCTACACTGCATGTGGATTCATGGGAAAAAGCTCGAGGGGGACAAGCTGAAGAAGAGGACATCCACGCCATTCACTTAGGAATTTTCATGTTTGATATGTTAAAGTATCTTTGCGTAGTAGCCAGGTGCCCTCTGTTACAATTCTCTTTATCAATTCTTTTTTAAAGGTTTTTCTTCTGAAATTCTTTTCCTGCCCTTATGTCCTATGCTAAACCATATGCCTAAGCACCTGATCGACCCGTCTTTTCAACACACCCAGGGATGGTGACTCAACCCCCTCCCTGGGCAGCCTGTCCCAGGCCTTGACAACTCTTTCAGTGAGAGATTTTTTCCTGACATCTCATCTGACCCTGCCCTGGCGCAGCTTTGTGCCATTTCCCCTTGTCCTGTCTCCTGTCTCCTGGCTGAAGTGATTCAGTGAAAAGTAATCATGCTGATTGATTGATATAGGTGTAGCTTAAGAGACAATGAATATAACCTTAATATAAGAATTTTCATAGTTTTAAGAATAGACTGGTTTAAGAGAAAGCTGTAACTGTGTAAGCTCCTTGTGAGAGCAGATGCAAAACTTAGCCATAACACTGCAACAGTCACAGCCTTGAAGATAAAGAAGTAAGAATCTGTGTGTTCTTAGGAATAGATGAGTTTTGAATTTTAGCAGAATTTGGCTGTAATCACATAAGCTGTTTCATGAAAGCGGCTACAAAACTGAACCGTAATAGTGCCACAGCCTTGAAACTAGAGGAAGTAGGAGATAGAGGAGTCATAAATCATGAGACTGACCACCAATTAGAAGACAGAGTATATCTTGTTTTCAGTGAAAAGCTACCCAGTCGGTGCAGGTGTTTGGAGCCCAGGTAAGCATGGAAAAAACCGTAAAGAGCATGCGCTGAGAGCGAGGAAGATGACCAGCCTTCATCCCTGAAGACCACCTGGCCCAGCTAAAACCCGCAGCCTCCACTGGCTTTATGGGACCAGGCAAATGCAGTTGCATACGCAGGGGAATCTTCTTCCTTTCTCCTCTCTTACATTCACTTTATCACTTCTTTTTTAAAGGTTTTTTTTTCTGAAATTCTTTCCTGTGGTCAGAGGGTTGGTTGCGCATCTCCCCTACGAGGACAGGCTGAAAGAAGTGGGGTGGTTCAACCTTGAGAAAAGAAGACTAAGAGGGGATCTGATGAATGTTTATAAGTATCTCAAGTGTGGGACACAGGGGGGAATGGCCAGCCCCTTTTCAGTGGTCTGTGGGGACTGGACAAGGGGCAAGGGCTTCAAGTTGGAGCACAGGACATTCTGCACCAATATGGGGAAGAACTTTTTCACCGTGAGGGTGACAGAGCCCTGGCACAGACTTCCCAGGGGGGGTTGTGGAGTCTCCTTCCCTGGAGATTTCCAAGACCTGTCTGGACGCCGACCTGTGCGACCTGTCCTAGGGAGCCTGCTTTGGCAGGGGGGTTGGACCCAATGATCTCCGCAGGTCCCTTCCAACACCTAGAGTTCTGTGACTCTGTGAAGTAACATACTCGGCTCTATCCTTGTCAAGAGCTTTTCTGGGATGCAGGTGTCTCCTCAAGTTTCCGAAGAGAACAGAGCTCCTGGGAGAAAGAAAAGGCTCACACAAGTGCAGGCCTTGCATGGAAAGGCAAATCTTAACGAGAGAAGTCAAGTACAGAGGAGAAGACACAAAAAGGGAAGGGAGGGAAAAGGAAGGGAAGGGGAAGGAGGGAGGGAGAAAGGGAGGGAGGAAGGGAGGGAGAGAGTGTGAGGAGGAAGGTGAGAAGGAGGGAAGGGATGGCAGAGGGAGGGAGAAGACTGGCCACATGCACTTTTGGAGCTTTATTTCTGTAAAGAAGTAACAGCCATTTCAGAGGGGACGTAGGAAGAGGCGCTGAGAACTGCAGACAGCCCAGTGTCTTCCAGCAACGGCAAGGGGAACCGGCACAGATCGGTCACTCCCTGCCCAGCTTTGGGACAGTGCTGTTTGCAGATGGCCGGATGCCCGCTCTCACCTCCCACTAACACTGCCATACCTGTTTATCACACCTCCCAATATTGCCTCCTACGAGGGCTGGGGTGGCTCTGAGGGTGCTGGGGGGCCGCTCCGGCCAGTGGGGCACAAGGGAAATCTGCTGGCCAGCGCAGAAGTCTTAACAGTCCCAATCACAAAGAGCTTATCTACAGGAAGCAGAGAAGCAGGCACTTCTTTCACTGCAGTGCTGGGAACGCGGGGGATAGCTCCACCACGGACCTGTTCACCCACAGCTACAAAGCACAGCACATCTAGACAATTCTTTAGCTAAAGTCATCGTTCACAATTGCATAGGATGCTGGCTGCTTCATTTGGCCTTTGCAAGGACTGGCTTTCAGGCACTTCACCTTCTCTGTATTCTTATGCTACCAAAACCATTGGTTAACTTCACGAGTGCTTTGACTACAAAGAGGGGAGGGCAGTGATTAGAGTATTTATGTTTCTTCCTGGAAGCAATTATCAAATGCAAATGTCCCCAAGGCAAGCAGGGTTATGTTGACCGGGGGTCCTATGGCTGTCCCCCAGAGTCTTCCTCACGGTGGGCGCTGGTTGAACCCCATCCCTGCGCCTGCTCATGTCATCGCTGCCTGATCTCCCCAGCCACAGCCAGGTTCTTCTGGTCCCCGGTGTTTTAACTCAAGACCATCACCAGTACCCAGGGTTTGAATTCAGAGCACGTAACCATTTCCATAGTGAGCAAGGCACACACACTTCTAGTTAGCCACTCCGAAGGCCCACAACAGGCATTTTATTCTCCCAATGCTTACAAGTTCTCTAAAATCCAAACCCAATTCCAAACGAAAATGAAAAGAAACTGGTATTTAGTAAAGGAACTGTTGCAGGTTTGCGTGGTTGGGTGCTGGGAAAGAACGGGGGTGCAGAAAATGGCTTGTAAACAATGAATTGTAAACAATGCAAGGCCAGAGTCAAGGTTGGCCAGGGCCAAGCCAATGAGAGACAGTCATAGCGCCTCCGAGCATCACATCTAGCAGAAAACAACCCAGAAGCAGCTGCATTTTGCCACTGGAGAAGGGAGAGAGAAGATGCAACGAGCTGTGCTGACACCAAGGCCGGGGAGGGCGGGGGAGGAGGCGCCCCAGGTGCCAGAGAGAAAGATGCCTCTGCAGCCCGTGGGAGAAACCCCATGGATGGGTCCGAGAGCCCCACCTGCAGCCCGTGGAGGGGCTGCATGCTGGATGGAGCAGGTGGAGACATAGGGAAGACGCTTGCTTGCCTACGTTTGGATAAGCCCCTGCCAGCACTTGCCGCCCATGAAGAGAATCAGAGACACAAGGACGGACAGGTTCGCTGTGGGGGGCTGGTGATCCCGGGGAGGGTTGGGACTGAGAGACATCGTGATTTCCTACTGCCCGCCCTAGCAGTGACCCACGGCAGAGAAGCTGATGAAGAGTGCTACTGAGAACCCCATTTTCCCTAGTCCCTGCCCCCCCCGCACGGCGAACGGGAGGGAAGAAGGGAGCAAAATTCTGACTAAAGTCTGCTAAGAAGGGAGTGGTGGGGGGAACGTGTTTTAAGATCTGGTTGCATTTGTTTTAAGATTTGGTCGCGCTTGCTTTGGGCTTTATCTCTTCATCAGCTGCACCGCAGTGGGTCACTGCTAGGGTGGGCAGTAGGAAATCACACTGTCTCTCAGTCCCAGCCCTCCCCGGGATCACCAGCCCCGCCCCCGCCCCAGCAAACCTGTTGCGGCGCAAAACTCTCTCTCGCTCATCTCTGTGTCTCTGATTCATGGCTGCAAGTGCTGGCAGGGGCTTATCCCAACATAGGGTCACAGCATCTTCTCTGTGTCTGCTCCTGCTCCATCCAGCGTGAAGCCCCTCCACAGGCTGCAGGTGGGGTGTCGGCCTTTTCCATGGGGTTTCCAACGCCCAACCAGACAAAACTGTGATAGTAGCAATAAAAGGAGGGCATGGGTGCCTCCTCGTCCCCTCTGTCAAGGTGGTGCTGCAGCTACGTTGTGCCGCTCAAGGGCCGGTCCTTGGAGCTCATCAGAGGAATCCAAGCAGCAGAAACACACCGGCACCTACAAGGACAGAGTTGGAAAGCGCTGATGGAACCGGGAAGGCAGGAGTGGGCAGGACTTGGTCCCCCCTTCTTTGGGATGTCCTCTGGCATGGCAAGAGAGGACAAAACATGGTGCTTTTGCTGGATTTTGTCTCCCCTCAAAGTCTCTCAGGAGAAGCGTCAGTTTTTGGAGGAGTGACGATATCTCCCTAGCTACAGCTCTGCTGAGCAGCTCCTTGCTGTGTCTCTGGGATTCAGACAACAGCCTCAGGAGGATTTCCTCGAGTCACAACACTGCAAAGATGGACGGCAGAGTCTGCTACACACCTGGGCTCCTGGCGCTTCTTGGCCTGCTTGGACTTCCTCCTCCTCCCACAGAGCTGTTTTTTGACCTTCCTCTTCTTCCTGTCTGGTGTCCCGTCGCTCCCCTCTTCGTAGGTGGGTTTTCTCTTTTGGGACCCTTGTGAAGAGCCTGGCAGCCTTTCCATTCAAGAGGATCATAAGACAGGGTAAGCCATGATCAAAGCAAACCAGTTCTGCTCTTCATCAGAGCTAGCTCATCTTACCTTCTGTCCTTGCAGGAGCTCTCTTGCTGCTTGCTATCCGGAGTGACGGGAGGCTCCTGCAGTGGATATGCTCAAGTTAGCAGGTGGCGAGGACCCACCTGCCCGGCTGGCACCTCAGCTCTGACAGGCAGATCCATCCCTTGGGTGGGTTTGCTCAGCTCAGCTGAGCCGGCTCTGGTGGGGGAAACCCAGCACCAAGTGCGACGGCCGATGTGAATCAGCCTGACCCTCTGCTCTAGCAGGCCTGCAAGCTGGCAGTGACCTGGCTTGTCCCTGCGGCAGCGCTGCCACCCACCTTCTGAGGGGGGCAGGCTTTTCTGTTCCGCTTTTTGGGCACTGACGTACCTCTGCTGCTCCTGCATCAGGGCCCCGCGCTGGCAAGCCGGCCACCTCCTCCCGAAGGAGTTCCTCATGATGTTCAATGAGGAACTCCAGCAGCTGCGTCACCTGCACAGAGCAAAGCAGTGGTTTGCAGCTGGGAGTCTGAAAGGGGCTCACCCAGGACAGCAGCGCTGGGCTGGGCCCGGAAGGCTGCAGCCGGCTGGGAAATGCAGCGTACCTGCCCTGTGACGCGCACCAGAACGTCCAGGGGCAGCGTGTCCTCCTCGGGTGGGCTGAGGAGGTTGGGCCCCACGCAGATGGCCAGGTTGCCAGCGCTCATCCTGCTGCTGTCCACGTTTCTGCTGATGTTGTGCAGCAGGGACAGCAGGCTCTTGAGGAGCAGGAGGTTGGCCTCAGGCAACTTGCCGGCCACCCTGGCAGGACACAAAGGCACAGTCAGTAAAGCTGACCTTGTTGACACCGCTCCCCCAGGCCGATCTCAGCCAAGCCCAGCCCAGGGAAGGCTCCCTGGCCATGCCGGCTCCACGCTTACTCCCTCAGTGCCGCCAGCTTCTCCTGCCTGCTGGTGTTCTGCAGGGCGCTCATCCACTCCTCGTAGAGCTCGGCCACCAGGAGTTTGGAGGGGATACGCCGGAGGAAGTCCTGCAATGCCCAGGGCTGCGGGTGAGGCTTGGAGCACTGCCGCCAGCAGCGCAGGCAGCGTCCCCGGCAGGCTGGCTCATGAGCAGGCGGCTGGCTTTCAGCTCCTGCTCTCGCAGGTGCCCATCAGCTCTCACAGAGCCCGGAGCTGCCGGGGGACAGGCCAGTGTGCTTTACCTTCAGGATGGTGGCCAGCAGATGTACGGGCTGGCTTTCCAGGTCGACCCTCAGCCCGGCGTCGAGGGCCTCCCTCAGCTCCCGGGAGGCACGCTCGCTGGCCCCCACCCGGAAGATCCCCTCCGTAGATGGCCCCTGCTCCTCCAGGACAGATAGCAGGTCCTGCAGGGACAGAGGAGGACAGTGTCCGGGCTGGAGACAGGTCCTGGGCTAGGCCAAGCTTGCGCAGGGGCAGGAGCCGGGGGGCCGGCTCTGCTTTGGTCAAAGGTGGGGGCAGTGGGGAGCAGCCGGCTTCGTCCCCGAGCCCCAGCCGGGCTTCCTCTGCTGGGGACAGCGCCTGTGCGCGGCAGCCAGCGGGACAGGCAGCCCCTGGCCAGGCTCGCTTACCTGGATGGGCTGGGGCAGCGTGCCGTCCTGGCTGCAGAGAGCGGCCAGGGGCTGGCCGAAGAGAGGCCCCCTGCTCTGTTCGGCGGCCGGCTGCTCCGCTGCCTCTGCTGCGGCCGAGCTCCCTCGCCGCCTTCCAAAGGGCCAGGGCAGCTGCCACCTCCTCCGGCGTGTCCCATCTGCTGCCAAGGGCAAGAGAGCAAAGAGCCGTGGAGGGAGGAGAAGTGCCAGGCGAGCGCTCCGGGAGCCTCTCGACGCTGAAAGCAACGCAGAGGCAGCCCCGGAGGCAGGGATAGACGAACAGAGGGACGGACAGAAGGAGGGAGGGAGGGGTGGTTTGGGAAGGAGGGCCCACAGAGCCCTTGGGTCCCCGTGCCCTGCAGGAAGGGCTGCAGCAGCCCCAGCCGCTGCAGCAGGAGTGGGCGCTGGGCAGAGGAGCGGAGAAGGGCCGTGGTGTCCACTGCCCCCTTCTCACTCACCAGCCAAGGGGCTGAGTCCGCCTTCGCTGCCGGAGGCGATGGGCGGTGGGCGCTGCTCTGGGCCAGCCTGCAAGAAAGGCGCTGCGCTCAGCCAGCAGCCCCGCAGCAGCAAGGGCGCCGGGCGAGCTGCCTCGGCCCCTGGCCCTGCGGGACAGGTGAGCACGGCCGAGATGGCAGCCCGAGCACTGCGGGGCCAGCCGACACGCACCTCTGCCTGGCGCTCGAGAAGCTTCTCCAGGCTGCTGGTGTCCAGCGGCGTGGCCTGCACAACGGGAAGAGAGCGGCTGGTGAGAAGCCATGGCCCTGATGCTGGGCTGGAGCAGGCTCTGGGGGCAGGGCGGGGGCAGGAGGGTCACTCACGGCTCTGCGGCGCCTCAGCTCCTCCAGCAGGAGCTTGATGGAGGGCAGCTGGGTCACCCGGGCTCCCTGCACTCCTTGCGGTGGCCTGTGGTGCCAGGGGAAGAGGCGGACAAAAAGCCGGGTGAGGCACAAGCCGCCTTTGCCCTCTCTGAGCTGCCCCGAGGTGGCCAGGGGCACCTCTCCCCAGCTCGGGAGCAGTGTTCCCACAAGGGTGGGGCTATGCCTGGAGCATCCCCTCCAGGGCCGTGCTGAGAGCAGGAGCAGCCCAGGCTGCAGGGCCAGGGCAGGGCTTACCCAAGGAGCGCACTGAGCCACAGCTCCTTCAGTGCCAGGGAGCTGCAGGGAGAGAGGAGACCTAGCCTGAGTGCCCGCTGCGCCCCACCCAGCCGGAGCTGGGCAGTGCCGAGCATGGGGACAGCCCCAGAAGCAGGACAAAGGCCGGTGCAGCTGGACGGAGGTGCTGCCCAGCCCTGGCTGGGTGGGACGCGGCCCCCCCAACTCACCAGAATGTGACGATGAGGGAGCCGTCGGGCCAGACGAGGACCAGGGAGTTGGTGTCCTGGTCCTCCTGCTCCTCCTCATCGCTGGCCGCATCCCTGGCTGCCTCGTTGCTGCTGCAGACCACGTGCAGCTGGCCCAGGGGCAGGCAGATCTTTGGGCGCGGGGCCTGGCCATCTCTGCAGGGAGGAGCATCAGGGAGTGGTTTGGAGGTGGCCCAGACCGGTGGCGTCCCTCCAGCACCTGGCCGTGGGTGCATCCGGTAGCAGGGTGCCGGGGGCCTGGGGCTGCCGCTGGGGTGTCCTCACCCTGGGCCAGGGCCAGGGCTTGACAGGAAAGAGAGCTGCGCTCTGGGAGTCTTACTTGGACTTGGCGATGACCAAGCTCTCCAAGAAGAGGAGGAGGTCCCTCTTCTTGGTCACGCGCCCCTGGGTCACCTGCACAGCCTGGCGCAGCAGCGGCTCGGGGGATGGCCGGGTGGGCTGGCACTGCTGCGGGGGCTCAGGGTTGTCCCTGCAGAGCCGACAGTGTGAGGTGTGATAAAGGCTGCTGCTGTGGGGCTCAGCCATGACAGCGTGTCCCGGAGCTGTGGGGGGAGCCTACCTGGCGCTGTGGCAGCAGATCAGCTGGCCCATCCTGAAATTTCTACGAGACACGTGGTCTGAGGTGTGTTGGTGTGTTGGAACGAGACGAACCGTCCAGAGCAAGGCTGATCCAGGTGCCGCAGTGCTGCTGGGCCAGAGCTCCAGTCAGCACTGGCCGCTCTGTGTACAGGCCCAGCGGACACACTGAGGCCGTTGCCGGGCCAGCGCTTGGTAACAAACAGCTTCTTGGGACCTAGAACTCGGGCGGGGGGGGGACAGGGGGGGACAGGGGTCGTGTCACCGGTGGGGCGTGGCTCAGGGGTATCTCCCCCCATGGAATCATGAAATAGTCTGAGTTCCAAGGGACCCGTAAGGATCATGCAGTCTGACTCCTGGCTCCACACAGGGACAGCCAAGTCAGAGCATGGGGCTGAGGGCATCGTCCAGACACTTCTTGACCTCAGGCAAGCTGGGTGCTCTGACCACTTCCCTTTTACTGACCATCTTCTCAGTGAAGAACCTCTTGTCTCAGCTTCATACCGTTCCCTCGGGTTCTGTTGCTGGCAGCCAAAGAGAGGAGGTCGGTGCCTGCCCCTTTGCTCCCCCTTTTTACGAAGCCGTAGACTATGCTGAGGTCTCTCCTTGTAAGACTTGCCCTCCAGAGCCTTCACCGTCCTCGTTGCCCTCCTCTGGACACTCTCCAATCGTTTCGTGTCCCTTTTCTACTGTGGTGTGCCCAAAACTGCACACAGGACTCAAGGTGTGGCCACATGAGAAGGAACTTCTTTACTGTGAGAGTGGCAGAGCACTGGCACAGGCTGCCTAGAGAGGTTGTGGAGTCTCCTTCTCTGGAGACATTCAAACCCCACCCGGACGCTGCCCTGTGCAGCCTGCTCTAGGTGACCCTGCTCTGGCAGGGGCGTTGAACTAGATGATCTCCAGAGGCCCCTTCCAGACCCTGTGGCTCTGTCATTCTGCGAAATCAGAGGGACATCATGGAAACTCAGCTGTGGTGAAGGCACGTGGCCAATGTTAGAGTGCCATCAGTGATGACAGCTCGGCTTGTAGGAGCTGCACGCTTTGCCTACCTGGCCCACAAGCTCATGCTGTGTGGAGGCTGATACTGTCTGCTTAAATGAGAAGCAGTCCCAAATGACACGTAATAGGCTGTAGCAGCTTTTCCCCTACTTTGTGTTCTTCAGGTTACTCCTCAAGAGAAGGCCTTATTCTAGCTGTAAACACAATCTGGGCCGTAGCTCCTTCATTTTAACCCATGCGCTTGTCCTCACCATCTCACCCTTGATACTGTATTAAACAGCTCAGTGTTCTTCCCACATTTTCATATGCAAGATTCTATTACAGAAAATCAGGGGAAGAAATGCTGCTTCAAATTAACATCCTTAGACAATGTGAGATTACTTTGAACCTTCATTTGATAGCAGCAAACGGGAATAAAAGACACACTGTCTGAAATCAGCAAGTCCTCCCCTTTCTGTGGAGTAACAGTCTCTGTAGTTCTAAGGAATTTGCTTTAAACCCCGCCTGAAAGTCTTCCCCAGGTCAGAGTAGCTCTTTTCTGTAGTAGCAATTGCCCTCAATTGCTACAAAAATTGCTACCAAAAAATTGCTACAAAAACTGCTACAAAAAACCCTGAATGTTTTCCCCCCCAAGGTGGGGAAAACATGCAGATATTTCAAACAAAAAAGATTTAAAAAGTCGGAACACGGGACAGTAATTCCAGAATGATAAAATCCCTCACCTTCCCGCCCTTTCCCAAAGCTCTGTGTGTGTCCTTAGGCAACTTCTGCTGCATTTTCCTTCTGACACAGCACCAGCTAAGAAACGCATCTCACCGTTCCTCTTTGCAAAGAAGCTCTCCTCCTGCAGCAATTGCCATCTTGCCTAAGGCCATGCACTGCCTTGCAGTTTTCTTTTCCTCAACAGGACCTTTACATTTCCTAAACCTTCTCCAACGGCAGGTACATGCCCACCTCTAGTAACCCTGACGCTGGATTCACTTTTTCGCTCTTACCTTCACCTCTTTTTTTTCTTTTTATGAAAAGGCTTTTGGCTGAGACACAGTTCTGTCTCTGCACAGGCACCGTGTGTCTGAACCTGGGGCAGAGTTCTGGGAACACAGGAATTGCCAAACCATCTCAGCTTTGCCCACTCCTTTCTCCTCTCTCTGATCATGACTGACAGCGGTTATGGGTTAGGATTCCACGGCAAGGGTTTGGTAGTGGGGTGGAGGGGGCTGCAGGGGTGGCTTCTGCAAGAAGCTGCTAGAAGCTTCCCCTAGGCCTGACAGAGAAAATACCAGCTGGCTCAAAGAAGGATCCGATGCTGATCAAGGCCAAGCCCATCAGCAGGGTTGGTAGGGCCTCTACGGTAACAGAGTTAAGAAGGACAAAAACCGAAAGGCAAGCAGCCACTCTTTGCCACCAGAGAAGGGAGTGGGAAAGTGCAAGAAACGGTGCAGGCACCAAGACCAGTGAGAAGGGGGGTGAAGAAGCACTCCAGGTGCCGGAGGAGAGATTGTGGAGAAGCCCATGGTGAAGCAGGTTGTCCCGCTGCAGCCCGTGGGTGAAGGTGAGGGTCTAGGTTCCAGCTGCAGACCATGCAGGAGCCCGCGGAGGAGCAGGCGGAGACACCCAAAGGAGGCTCTGACCATGTGGCTAGTGGGTGCTGGAGCAAGCTCCTGGCAAGTCCCGTGTCCCCATCAAGAGAGGAGTCCACACTGAAGCAGGGTTTCTGGGGGGGAATTGTGTCCCTGTGGGGGATTGTGCTGGAGTAGCCTGTTCCTGAGGGTCTGCGCCCCATGGAGGAGATCCACACTGGGGCAGCTGGTGAAGACCTGAAGCCCACATTGGAAGGGCTGTTTTTCCCATGACCTTAATTGCTGACTGATCTCTCCCTGACCTTCCTGCCACCCGTGAGCCGCTCTATAGATTTTCTCTCCTGTTCAGACGAGGAGGGGAGTGATAGAGCGGCTTTGGTGGGCATCTGGCTGTGACTGGTCTGTGTGGGGTTTGGGCTTGGGTTTGGATTTTTGGTGTTTGAGAAGGTTTTCTATGAGAAAATGTTCTTTTCCAAAGCTGTTTTGTAGATTGGTCTAGAAAACGATTTTTTGGTGGCTCTTCTGTAAAAGCCTTACTCCTTTCCTCAGAACATCACCCCTTTGCTGTTACTTGATGCATTTGATGGCTTCGATTGTTGCATGTTTGAAGAGGGTTTTGAGGAAGACACGGAAATCTGCTCTCAATCCAATGTCACAGAATCACAAGGTTGGAAAAGACCTTTAAGATCACCAAGTCCAACCCTTCCCGTCCTATGCTAAACCATATCCCTAAGCACCTGATCCACCCGTCTTTTCAACACACCCAGGGATGGTGACTCAACCCCCTCCCTGGGCAGCCTGTCCCAGGCCCTGACAACTCTTTCAGTGAGAGATTTTTTCCTGACATCTCATCTGAGCCTGCCCTGGCGCAGCTTTGTGCCATTTCCCCTTGTCCTGTCTCCTGTCACCTGGCTGAAGTGATTCAGTGAAAAGTAATCATGCTGATAGATTGATATAGGTGTAGCTTAAGAGACAATGAATATAACCTTAATATAAGAATTTTCCTAGTTTTAAGAATAGACTGGTTTAAGAGAAAGCTGTAACTGTGTAAGCTGCTTGTGAGAGCAGATGCAAAACTTAGCCATAACACTGCAACAGTCACAGCCTTGAAGATAAAGAAGTAAGAATCTGTGTGTTCTTAGGAATAGATGAGTTTTGAATTTTAGCAGAATTTGGCTGTAATCACATAAGCTGTTTCATGAAAGCGGCTACAAAACTGAACCGTAATAGTGCCACAGCCTTGAAACTAGAGGAAGTAGGAGATAGAGGAGTCATAAATCATGAGACTGACCACCAATTAGAAGACAGAGTATATCTTGTTTTCAGTGAAAAGCTACCTAGTCGGTGCAGGTGTTTGGAGCCCAGGTAAGCATGGAGAAAACCGTAAAGAGCATGCGCTGAGAGCGAGGAAGATGACCAGCCTTCATCCCTGAAGACCACCTGGCCCAGCTAAAACCCGCAGCCTCCACTGGCTTTATGGGACCAGGCAAATGCAGTTGCATACGCAGGGGAGTCTTCTTCCTTCCTCCTCTCTTACATTCACTTTATCACTTCTTTTTTAAAGGTTTTTTTTTCTGAAACTCTTTCCTGTGGTCAGAGGGTTGGTAGTTGCCCCAGGGGTTATCTCTGGCTGGGGGTGGGCAAACTTGGGTGAATTGCGCTGCTGAAAACTGCATTTCCCAGCAAGCTTTTCCTTTTTCCTGAGGAAAAGGAGGAGCCTTCCCCATCACTGCCAACCGTTAGAGAATATTTTTCATTTATCAGCTATGTTTTAGATGAGGTAGTGGCTGTTACCCTCTCACTTACTAGGTTTCTTTGTCTTTTCTAGGTGACAAATTGAAAAAAAAATCTCCTTTCCATAAATCAAAGAGCTCCTTGATGATCTTTTAATTTGTCTTCCTGAGAGTCTGCAGTATAGCAATGCGGCCAAGCGGTTCGGGACTTCGGACCTAAACATGGAGCAGGGTGGACTGAAACCAGCAAATCACCAGAAATACTGAGCTGTGGCTTCTGTGATGACCCAAAGAAAGGCGTGCTTTTCTTTCCCTGATGAGAAGCGTAGGGCGACGAAGATGATTAAAGGACTGGAGCATCTCCCCTACGAGGACAGGCTGAAAGAAGTGGGGCGGTTCAACCTTGAGAAAAGAAGACTAAGAGGGGATCTGATGAATGTTTATAAGTATCTCAAGTGTGGGACGCATTGGGGAATGGCCAGCCCCTTTTCAGTGGTCTGTGGGGACTGGACAAGGGGCAAGGGCTTCAAGTTGGAGCACAGGACATTCTGCACCAATATGGGGAAGAACTTTTTCACCGTGAGGGTGACAGAGCCCTGGCACAGGCTTCCCAGGGGGGGTTGTGGAGTCTCCTTCCCTGGAGATATCCAAGACCTGTCTGGACGCCGACCTGTGCGACCTGTCCTAGGGAGCCTGCTTTGGCAGGGGGGTTGGACCCGATGATCTCCGCAGGTCCCTTCCAACACCTAGAGTTCTGTGACTCTGTGAAGTAACATACTCGGCTCTATCCTTGTCAAGAGCTTTTCTGGGATGCAGGTGTCTCCTCAAGTTTCCGAAGAGAACAGAGCTCCTGGGAGAAAGAAAAGGCTCACACAAGTGCAGGCCTTGCATGGA
This sequence comes from Laterallus jamaicensis coturniculus, assembly GCA_022605575.1. Lineage (NCBI taxonomy): Eukaryota > Metazoa > Chordata > Aves > Gruiformes > Rallidae > Laterallus > Laterallus jamaicensis. Next base: position 7,198,264 of record JAKCOX010000023.1, on the reverse strand, counting down.
AAGGCAAATCTTAACGAGAGAAGTCATGTACAGAGGAGAAGACACAAAAAGGGAAGGGAGGGAAAAGGAAGGGAAGGGGGAGGGAGGGAGGGAGGGAGGGAGGGAGAGAGGGAGGGAGGGAGGGAGAGAGGGAGGGTGGGAGTGTGAGGAGGAAGGTGAGAAGGAGGGAAGGGATGGCAGAGGGAGGGAGAAGATTGGCCACATGCACTTTTGGAGCTTTATTTCTGTAAAGAAGTAACAGCCATTTCAGAGGGGACGTAGGAAGAGGCGCTGAGAACTGCAGACAGCCCAGTGTCTTCCAGCAACGGCAAGGGGAACCGGCACAGATTGGTCACTCCCTGCCCAGCTTTGGGGCAGTGCTGTTTGCAGATGGTCGGCATGCCCACTCTCACCTCCCACTAACACTGCCATACCTGTTTATCACACCTCCCAATATTGCCTCCTACGAGGGCTGGGGTGGCTCTGAGGGTGCTGGGGGGCCGCTCCAGCCCAGTGGGGCACAAGGGAAATCTGCTGGCCAGCGCAGAAGTCTTAGCAGTCCCAATCACAAAGAGCTTATCTACAGGAAGCACTGCAGTGCTGGGAACACGGGGGATAGCTCCACCACGGACCTGTTCACCCACAGCTACAAAGCACAGCACATCTAGACAATTCTTTAGCTAAAGTCATCGTTCACAATTGCATAGGATGCTGGCTGCTTCATTTGGCCTTTGCAAGGACTGGCTTTCAGGCACTTCACCTTCTCTGTATTCTTATGCTACCAAAACCATTGGTTAACTTCACGAGTGCTTTGACTACAAAGAGGGGAGGGCAGTGATTAAAGTATTTGTGTTTCTTCCTGGAAGCCATTATCAAATGCAAATGTCCCCAAGGCAAGCAGGGTTATGTTGACCGGGGGTCCTATGGCTGTCCCCCAGAGTCTTCCTCACGGTGGGCGCTGGTTGAACCCCATCCCTGTGCCTGCTCATGTCATCGCTGGCTGATCTCCCCAGCCACAGCCAGGTTCTTCTGGTCCCCGGTGTTTTAACTCAAGACCATCACCAGTACCCAGGGTTTGAATTCAGAGCACGTAACCATTTCCATAGTGAGCAAGGCACACACACTTCTAGTTAGCCACTCCGAAGGCCCACAACAGGCATTTTATTCTCCCAATGCTTACAAGTTCTCTAAAATCCAAATCCAATTCCAAACGAAAATGAAGAGAAACTGGTATTTAGTAAAGGAACTGTTGCAGGTTTGCGTGGTTGGGTGCTGGGAAAGAACGGGGGTGCAGGAAATGGCCTGTAAACAATGAATTGTAAACAATGCAAAGCCAGAGTCAATGTTGGCCAGGGCCAAGCCAATGAGAGACAGTCATAGCGCCTCCGAGCATCACATCTAGCAGAAAACAACCCGGAAGCAGCTGCATTTTGCCGCCGGAGAAGGGAGAGAGAAGTTGCAACGAGCTGTGCAGGCACTGAGGCAAGGGGGAGCGGGGGAGTAGGCGCCCCAGGTGCCAGAGAGAAAGATGCCTCTGCAGCCCGTGGGAGAAACCCCATGGAAGGGTCCAAGAGCCCCACCTGCAGCCCGTGGAGGGGCTCCACGCTGGATGGAGCAGGTGGAGACATAGAGAAGAGGCTGTGAGCCTACAATGGGATAAGCCCCTGCCAGTACCTGCAGCAACAAATACAATCAGAGAAACAGAGATGAACAGGTTTGCCGGGGGGGGTGTGGTGATCCTGGGTGTGCTGGGACTGAGAGACATTGTGATATCCAACTGCATGACATAGAAGTGACATACGGCAGAGCAGCTGATGAAGAGATAAAGCCTAAAGCAAGCGCGGCCAAATCTTAAAAGAATTGCAGACAGATCTTAAAATACGTCCCCTACACCACTCCCTTTTTTGCAGACTTTGGTCCCTTCTTCCCTCTCATTCGCAGTACAGGGGGGCAGTGACTAGGGAAAATGGGGTTCCCAGTAGCACTCTTCATCAGCTGCTCCGCCGTGAGCAGCAGATGAAGAGGAAAACCCCAAAGAAAGTGTGACCAAATGTAAAATGAAATGCAACCAGATCATAAAATATGGTCTCCCCACCACTCACTTATTAGCAGACTTTGGTCCCTTCTTCCCACTCATTCGCAGTGCAGGTGGGGCAGGGACTTGGGAAAATGGGGTTCTCAGTAGCATTCTACATCAGCTGCTCCGCTGTAAGCAGCTGATGACAAAAAGGTAAAGCACAAAGCAAGCAGGACCAAATCTTAAATGAAATGCAACCAGATCATAAATACGTCCCCCACACAACTCTGTTGGTGCAGACTTTGCTCCCTTATTCCCTCTCATTCGCAGTATAGGAGGGCAAGGTCAAGGGAAAATGGGTTTCAGAGTAGCACTCTTCATCAGCTGATCCGCCGTGAGCAGCTGATGAATAAATGGAAAGCACAAAGCAAGCGCGACCAAATCTTAAAAGATATGCAACCATATCTTAAAAAACCTTCTCCCCACCACTCCCTTCTTAGTAGACTTTGGTCCATTCTTCCCTCCGATTCACCGTACAGGAGGGGCAGGGACTAGTGAAAATGGGGTTCACAGTAGCCCCCTTCATCATCTGCTCCGCCGTAAGCAGCTGATGAAGACAAACCCCAAAGCAAGAGCGACCAAATCTTAAATGAAATGCAACCAGATCATGAAATACATCCCCCACACCTCTCTCTTCTTAGCAGACTTTTCTCCCTTCTTCCCTCCCATTTGCAGTGCAGGAGGGCAGGGACTGGGGAAAATGGGGTTCTCAGTAGCACTTATCATCAGGTGCTCTGCCGTAAGCAGCTGATGAAGACAAAGCCCAAAGCAAACGCGACCAAATCTTAAATGAAATGCAACCAGATCATAAAATATGGTCTCCCCACCACTCCCTTCTTAGCAGACTTTTGTCATCATTTTGCTCCCTTCTTCCCTCCCATTTGCAGTGCAGGAGGGCAGGGACAAGGGAAAACGGGGTTCCAAGTAGCACTCTTCATCAGGTGCTCTGCCGTAAGCAGCTGATGAAGAGGTAAAGTCCAAGGCAAGCGCGACCAAATCTTAAATGAAATGCAACCATATCTTAAAACACCTTCTCCCCACCACTCCCTTCTTAGCACACATTGGTCCCTTCTTTCCTCTCATTTGCAGTACAGGGGGGCAGGGACTAGGGAAAATGGGGTTCCCAGTAGAACTCTTCATCAGCTGCGCCGCCGTGAGCAGCTGGTGAAGACAAAGCCCAAAGCAAGAGCGTCCAAATCTTAAATGAAATGCAACCAGATCATAAATATGTCCCCCACACAAATCTCTTCTTTGAAGACTTTGCTCCCTTATTCCGCCTCATTCACAGGACAGGAGGGCAGGGACTGGGGAAAATGGGTTTCAGAGTAGCACTCTTCATCAGCTTCTCCACCGTGAGCAGCTGATGACTAAATGCAAAGCACAAAGCAAGCGCGACCAAATCTTAAAAGATATGCAACCATATCTTAAAAAACCTTCTCCCAACCACTCCCAACTTTGTAGACTTTGGTCCCTTCTTCCCTCTCATTTGCAGTGCAGGAGGGGCAGGGACTGGGGAAAATGGGGTTCCCAGTAGCAATCTTCATCAGCTTCTCCGCCGTGAGCAACTGATGAAGAGGTAAACCCCAAAGAAAGCGCGACCAAATCTTAAAAGATATGCAACCAGATCATTAAATCTGGTCTCCCCACCACTCCCTTCTTAGCAGACTTTTGTCCCTTCTTCCCTCCTGTTCACAGTGCAGGGGAGCAGGGACTGGGGAAAATGGGGTTCCCAGTAGCACTCTTCATCAGCTTCTCCGCCGTAAGCAGCTGGTGAAGACAAAACCCAAAGCAAGTGCGACCAAATCTTAAATGAAATGCAACCAGATCATAAATATGTCCCCCACACCACTCTCTTCTTAGCAGACTTTGGTCCCTTCTTCCCTCCTGTTCACAGTGCAGGGGAGCAGGGACTGGGGAAAATGGGGTTACCAGTAGCACTCTTCATCAGCTGCTCTGCTGTAAGCAGCAGATGAAGACAAAGCCCAAAGAAAGAGCGACCAAATGTTAAATGAAATGCAACCAGATCATAAACTATGTTCCTAGCAGACTTTTGCCATCATTGTGCTCCCTTCTTCCCTCCCGTTCGCAGTACAGGGGGGCAGGGACTGGGGAAATGGGGTTCTGAGTAGCAATCTTCATCAGCTGCTGCGCCGTAAGCAGCTGATGAAGACAAAGCCCAAAGCAAGAGCGTCCAAATCTTAAATGAAATGCAACCAGATCATGAATACGTCCCCCACAAAACTCTCTTCATTGAAGACATTGCTCCCTTATTGCCTCTCATTCGCAACACAGGAGGGCAGGGCGTAGGGAAAATAGGGTTCCCAGTGGAACTCTTCATCAGCTGATCCGCCGTGAGCAGCTGATGAAGAAGAGGTAAACCCAAAAGCGAGAGCGACCAAATCTTAAATGTAATGCACCAAATCATAAAATATGGTCTCCCATCCACTCCCTTCTTGGCAGACTTTAGTCATCAGTTTGCTCCCTTCTTCCCTCCTATTCACAGTACAGGGGGGCAGGGAAAGGGGAAAACGGGGTTCCCAGTAGCACACTTCATCAGCTGCTCCGCCGTAAGCAGCTGATGAAGACAATGCCCAAAGAAAGAGCGACCAAATCTTAAATGAAATGCAACCAGATCATAAATATGTCCCCCACACCACTCTCTTCTTAGCAGACTTTGGCCCCTTCTTCCCTCCTGTTCACAGTGCAGGGGAGCAGGGACTGGGGAAAATGGGGTTACCAGCAGCACTCTTCATCAGCTGCTCCACCGTAAGCAGCAGATGAAGACAAAGCCCAGAGAAAGAGCGACCAAATGTTAAATGAAATGCAACCAGATCATAAAATATGTTCTCCCCACCACTCCCTTCTTAGCAGACTTTTGCCATCATTGTGCTCCCTTCTTCCCTCCCGTTCGCAGTACAGGGGGGCAGGGACTGGGGAAATGGGGTTCTGAGTAGCAATCTTCATCAGCTGCTGCGCCGTAAGCAGCTGATGAAGACAAAGCCCAAAGCAAGTGCGACCAAATCTTAAATGAAATGCTACCAGATCATAAAATATGGTCTCCCCACCACTCCCTTCTTAGCAGACTTTTGTCATCATTTTGCTCCCTTCTTCCCTCCCGTTGGCAGTACAGGGGGGCAAGGACTGGGGAAAATGGGGTTCCCAGTAGCACTCTTCATCAGGTGCTCTGCCGTAAGCAGCTGATGAAGAGGTAAAGCCCAAGGCAAGCGCGACCAAATCTTAAATGAAATTCTACCATATCTTAAAACACCTTCTCCCCACCACTCCCTTCTTAGCAGACTTTGGTCCATTTTTCCTATCATTCGAAGCTCAGGGGAGCAGGGACTAGGGAAAATGGGGTTACTAGGAGCAATCTTCATCAGCTGCGCCGCCGTGAGCAGCTGATGAAGTGAAAGCCCTAAGCAAGAGCGACCAAATCTTAAATGAAATGCAACCAGATCATAAATACGTCCCCCACACAATCTCTTGGTGAAGACTTTGCTCCCTTATTCCCTCAGATTCGCAGGACAGGAGGGAAGGGTCAAGGGAAAATGGGTTTCAGAGTAGCACTCTTCATCAGCTGATCAGCCGTGAACAGCTGATTACTAAATGGAAAGCACAAAGCAAGCGCGACCAAATCTTAAAAGATATGCAACCAAATCATAAAATATGGTCTCCCATCCACTCCCTTCTTGGCAGACTTTTGTCATCATTTTGCTCCCTTCTTCCCTCCCGTTCGCAGTACAGGGGAGCAGGGACTGGGGAAAATGGGGTTCTGATTAGCCATCTTCATCAGCTGCTGCGCCGTAAGCAGCTGATGAAGACAAAACCCAAAGCAAGTGCGACCAAATCTTAAATGAAATGCTACCAGATCATAAAATATGGTCTCCCCACCACTCCCTTCTTAGCAGACTTTTGTCATCATTTTGCTCCCTTCTTCCCTCCCGTTCGCAGTACAGGGGGGCAGGGACTGGGGAAAATGGGGTTCCCAGTAGCACACTTCATCAGCTGCTCCACCGTAAGCAGCAGATGAAGACAATGCCCAAAGAAAAAGCGACCAAATGTTAAATGAAATGCAACCAGATCATAAAATATGGTCTCTCCACCACTGCCTTCGTAGCAGACTTTTGCTATCATTTTGCTCCCTTGTTCCCTCCTGTTCGCAGTCAAGTGGGGCAGGGACTGGAGAAAATGGGGTTCTGATTAGCCATCTTCATCAGCTGCTGCGCCGTAAGCAGCTGATGAAGACAAAACCCAAAGCAAGTGCGACCAAATCTTAAATGAAATGCTACCAGATCATAAAATATGGTCTCCCCACCACTCCCTTCTTAGCAGACTTTTGTCATCATTTTGCTCCCTTCTTCCCTCCCGTTCGCAGTACAGGGGGGCAGGGACTGGGGAAAATGGGGTTACCAGTAGCAATCTTCATCAGCTGCTCCGCCGTAAGCATCTGATGAAGAGGTGAACCCCAAGGAAAGCACGACCAAATCTTAAATGAAATGCAACCATATCTTAAAACACCTTCTCCCCACCACTCCCTTCTTAGCAGACTTTGGTCCCTTATTCCTATCATTCGAAGTACAGGGGAGCAGGGACCAGGGAAATTGGGGTTACAAGTAGAACTCTTCATCAGCTGCGGCGCCGTGAGCAGCTGATGAAGACAAAGCACAAAGCAAGAGCGTCCAAATCTTAAATGAAATGCAACCAGATCATGAATACGTCCCCCACAAAACTCTCTTCTTTGAAGACATTGCTCCCTTATTGCCTCTCATTCGCAACACAGGAGGGCAGGGCGTAGGGAAAATAGGGTTCCCAGTGGAACTCTTCATCAGCTGATCCGCCGTGAGCAGCTGATGAAGAAGAGGTAAACCCAAAAGCGAGAGCGACCAAATCTTAAATGTAATGCACCAAATCATAAAATATGGTCTCCCATCCACTCCCTTCTTGGCAGACTTTAGTCATCAGTTTGCTCCCTTCTTCCCTCCTATTCACAGTACAGGGGGGCAGGGAAAGGGGAAAATGGGGTTCCCAGTAGCACACTTCATCAGCTGCTCCACCGTAAGCAGCAGATGAAGACAATGCCCAAAGAAAAAGCGACCAAATGTTAAATGAAATGCAACCAGATCATAAAATATGGTCTCTCCACCACTGCCTTCGTAGCAGACTTTTGCTATCATTTTGCTCCCTTGTTCCCTCCTGTTCGCAGTCAAGTGGGGCAGGGACTGGAGAAAATGGGGTTCTGATTAGCCATCTTCATCAGCTGCTGCGCCGTAAGCAGCTGATGAAGACAAAACCCAAAGCAAGTGCGACCAAATCTTAAATGAAATGCTACCAGATCATAAAATATGGTCTCCCCACCACTCCCTTCTTAGCAGACTTTTGTCATCATTTTGCTCCCTTCTTCCCTCCCGTTCGCAGTACAGGGGGGCAGGGACTGGGGAAAATGGGGTTCCCAGTAGCACTCTTCATCAGGTGCTCTGCCGTAAGCAGCTGATGAAGAGGTAAAGCCCAAGGCAAGCGCGACCAAATCTTAAATGAAATTCTACCATATCTTAAAACACCTTCTCCCCACCACTCCCTTCTTAGCAGACTTTGGTCCATTTTTCCTATCATTCGAAGGTCAGGGGAGCAGGGACTAGGGAAAATGGGGTTACTAGGAGCAATCTTCATCAGCTGCGCCGCCGTGAGCAGCTGATGAAGTGAAAGCCCTAAGCAAGAGCGACCAAATCTTAAATGAAATGCAACCAGATCATAAATACGTCCCCCACACAAACTCTTGGTGAAGATTTTGCTCCCTTCTTCCCTCCCGTTCGCAGTACAGGGGGGCTGGGACTGGGGAAAATGGGGTTCTGAGGAGCACTCTTCATCAGCCGCGCCGCCGTGAGCAGCTGATGAAGACAATGCCCAAAGAAAAAGCGACCAAATGTTAAATGAAATGCAACCAGATCATAAAATATGGTCTCTCTACCACTGCCTTCGTAGCAGACTTTTGCTATCATTTTGCTCCCTTGTTCCCTCCTGTTCGCAGTCAAGTGGGGCAGGGACTGGAGAAAATGGGGTTCTGATTAGCAATCTTCATCAGCTGCTGCGCCGTAAGCAGCTGATGAAGACAAAACCCAAAGCAAGTGCGACCAAATCTTAAATGAAATGCAACCAGATCATAAATATGTCCCCCACACCACTCTCTTCTTAGCAGACTTTGGTCCCTTCTTCCCTCCTGTTCACAGTGCAGGGGAGCAGGGACTGGGGAAAGGTGAGTTACCAGCAGCACTCTTCATCAGCTGCTCCACCGTAAGCAGCAGATGAAGACAAAGCCCAGAGAAAGAGCGACCAAATGTTAAATGAAATGCAACCAGATCATAAAATATGTTCTCCCCACCACTCCCTTCTTAGCAGACTTTTGCCATCATTGTGCTCCCTTCTTCCCTCCCGTTCGCAGTACAGGGGGGCAGGGACTGGGGAAATGGGGTTCTGAGTAGCAATCTTCATCAGCTGCTGCGCCGTAAGCAGCTGATGAAGACAAAGCCCAAAGCAAGTGCGACCAAATCTTAAATGAAATGCTACCAGATCATAAAATATGGTCTCCCCACCACTCCCTTCTTAGCAGACTTTTGTCATCATTTTGCTCCCTTCTTCCCTCCCGTTCGCAGTACAGGGGGGCAGGGACTGGGGAAAATGGGGTTCCCAGTAGCACTCTTCATCAGGTGCTCTGCCGTAAGCAGCTGATGAAGAGGTAAAGCCCAAGGCAAGCGCGACCAAATCTTAAATGAAATTCTACCATATCTTAAAACACCTTCTCCCCACCACTCCCTTCTTAGCAGACTTTGGTCCATTTTTCCTATCATTCGAAGCTCAGGGGAGCAGGGACTAGGGAAAATGGGGTTACTAGGAGCAATCTTCATCAGCTGCGCCGCCGTGAGCAGCTGATGAAGTGAAAGCCCTAAGCAAGAGCGACCAAATCTTAAATGAAATGCAACCAGATCATAAATACGTCCCCCACACAATCTCTTGGTGAAGATTTTGCTCCCTTATTCCCTCAGATTCGCAGGACAGGAGGGAAGGGTCAAGGGAAAATGGGTTTCAGAGTAGCACTCTTCATCAGCTGATCAGCCGTGAACAGCTGATTACTAAATGGAAAGCACAAAGCAAGCGCGACCAAATCTTAAAAGATATGCAACCAGATCATAAAATATGGTCTCCCATCCACTCCCTTCTTGGCAGACTTTAGTCATCAGTTTGCTCCCTTCTTCCCTCCTATTCACAGTACAGGGGGGCAGGGAAAGGGGAAAATGGAGTTCCCAGTAGCACACTTCATCAGCTGCTCCGCCGTAAGCAGCAGATGAAGACAATGCCCAAAGAAAAAGCGACCAAATGTTAAATGAAATGCAACCAGATCATAAAATATGGTCTCTCCACCACTGCCTTTGTAGCAGACTTTTGCTATCATTTTGCTCCCTTGTTCCCTCCTGTTCGCAGTCAAGTGGGGCAGGGACTGGAGAAAATGGGGTTCTGATTAGCAATCTTCATCAGCTGCTGCGCCGTAAGCAGCTGATGAAGACAAAACCCAAAGCAAGTGCGACCAAATCTTAAATGAAATGCTACCAGATCATAAAATATGGTCTCCCCACCACTCCCTTCTTAGCAGACTTTTGTCATCATTTTGCTCCCTTCTTCCCTCCCGTTCGCAGTACAGGGGGGCAGGGACTGGGGAAAATGGGGTTCCCAGTAGCACTCTTCATCAGGTGCTCAGCCGTAAGCAGCTGATGAAGAGGTAAAGCCCAAGGCAAGTGCGACCAAATCTTAAATGAAATGCAACCAGATCATAAATATGTCCCCCACACCACTCTCTTCTTAGCAGACTTTGGTCCCTTCTTCCCTCCCGTTTGCAGTACAGGGGAGCAGGGACTGGGGAAATGGGGTTCTGAGTAGCAATCTTCATCAGCTGCTGCGCCGTAAGCAGCTGATGAAGACAAAGCCCAAAGCAAGTGCGACCAAATCTTAAATGAAATGCTACCAGATCATAAAATATGGTCTCCCCACCACTCCCTTCTTAGCAGACTTTTGTCATCATTTTGCTCCCTTCTTCCCTCCCGTTCGCAGTACAGGGGGGCAGGGACTGGGGAAAATGGGGTTCCCAGTAGCACTCTTCATCAGGTGCTCTGCCGTAAGCAGCTGATGAAGAGGTAAAGCCCAAGGCAAGCGCGACCAAATCTTAAATGAAATTCTACCATATCTTAAAACACCTTCTCCCCACCACTCCCTTCTTAGCAGACTTTGGTCCATTTTTCCTATCATTCGAAGGTCAGGGGAGCAGGGACTAGGGAAAATGGGGTTACTAGGAGCAATCTTCATCAGCTGCGCCGCCGTGAGCAGCTGATGAAGAGAAAGCCCTAAGCAAGAGCGACCAAATCTTAAATGAAATGCAACCAGATCATAAATACGTCCCCCACACAATCTCTTGGTGAAGATTTTGCTCCCTTATTCCCTCAGATTCGCAGGACAGGAGGGAAGGGTCAAGGGAAAATGGGTTTCAGAGTAGCACTCTTCATCAGCTGATAAGCCGTGAACAGCTGATTACTAAATGGAAAGCACAAAGCAAGCGCGACCAAATCTTAAAAGATATGCAACCAAATCATAAAATATGGTCTCCCATCCACTCCCTTCTTGGCAGACTTTAGTCATCAGTTTGCTCCCTTCTTCCCTCCTATTCACAGTACAGGGGGGCAGGGAAAGGGGAAAATGGGGTTCCCAGTAGCACACTTCATCAGCTGCTCCGCCGTAAGCAGCTGATGAAGACAATGCCCAAAGAAAAAGCGACCAAATGTTAAATGAAATGCAACCAGATCATAAAATATGGTCTCTCCACCACTGCCTTCGTAGCAGACTTTTGCTATCATTTTGCTCCCTTGTTCCCTCCTGTTCGCAGTCAAGTGGGGCAGGGACTGGAGAAAATGGGGTTCTGATTAGCAATCTTCATCAGCTGCTGCGCCGTAAGCAGCTGATGAAGACAAAACCCAAAGCAAGTGCGACAAAATCTTAAATGAAATGCAACCAGATCATAAATATGTCCCCCACACCACTCCCTTCTTAGCAGACTTTGGTCCCTTCTTCCCTCCCGTTTGCAGTACAGGGGAGCAGGGACTGGGGAAATGGGGTTCTGAGTAGCAATCTTCATCAGCTGCTGCGCCGTAAGCAGCTGATGAAGACAAAGCCCAAAGCAAGTGCGACCAAATCTTAAATGAAATGCTACCAGATCATAAAATATGGTCTCCCCACCACTCCCTTCTTAACAGACTTTTGTCATCATTTTGCTCCCTTCTTCCCTCCCGTTCGCAGTACAGGGGGGCAGGGACTGGGGAAAATGGGGTTCCCAGTAGCACTCTTCATCAGGTGCTCTGCCGTAAGCAGCTGATGAAGAGGTAAAGCCCAAGGCAAGCGCGACCAAATCTTAAATGAAATTCTACCATATCTTAAAACACCTTCTCCCTACCACTCCCTTCTTAGCAGACTTTGGTCCATTTTTCCTATTATTCGAAGGTCAGGGGAGCAGGGACTAGGGAAAATGGGGTTACTAGGAGCAATCTTCATCAGCTGCGCCGCCGTGAGCAGCTGATGAAGAGAAAGCCCTAAGCAAGAGCGACCAAATCTTAAATGAAATGCAACCAGATCATAAATACGTCCCCCACACAATCTCTTGGTGAAGATTTTGCTCCCTTATTCCCTCAGATTCGCAGGACAGGAGGGAAGGGTCAAGGGAAAATGGGTTTCAGAGTAGCACTCTTCATCAGCTGATCAGCCGTGAGCAGCTGATTACTAAATGGAAAGCACAAAGCAAGCGCGACCAAATCTTAAAAGATATGCAACCAGATCATAAAATCTGGTCTCCCCACCACTCCCTTCTTAGCAGACTTTTGTCATCATTTTGCTCCCTTCTTCCCTCCCGTTCGCAGTACAGGGGGGCAGGGACTGGGGAAAATGGGGTTACCAGTAGCAATCTTCATCAGCTGCTCCGCCGTAAGCATCTGATGAAGAGGTGAACCCCAAGGAAAGCACGACCAAATCTTAAATGAAATGCAACCATATCTTAAAACACCTTCTCCCCACCACTCCCTTCTTAGCAGACTTTGGTCCCTTATTCCTATCATTCCAAGTACAGGGGAGCAGGGACCAGGGAAATTAGGGTTACCAGTAGAACTCTTCATCAGCTGCGGCGCCGTGAGCAGCTGATGAAGACAAAGCCCAAAGCAAGAGCGTCCAAATCTTAAATGAAATGCAACCAGATCATGAACACGTCCCCCACAAAACTCTCTTTGAAGACATTGCTCCCTTATTGCCTCTCATTCGCAACACAGGAGGGCAGGGCGTAGGGAAAATAGGGTTCCCAGTGGAACTCTTCATCAGCTGATCCGCCGTGAGCAGCTGATGAAGAAGAGGTAAACCCAAAAGCGAGAGCGACCAAATCTTAAATGTAATGCACCAAATCATAAAATATGGTCTCCCATCCACTCCCTTCTTGGCAGACTTTAGTCATCAGTTTGCTCCCTTCTTCCCTCCTATTCACAGTACAGGGGGGCAGGGAAAGGGGAAAATGGGGTTCCCAGTAGCACACTTCATCAGCTGCTCCGCCGTAAGCAGCTGATGAAGACAATGCCCAAAGAAAGAGCGACCAAATGTTAAATGAAATGCAACCAGATCATAAATACGTCCCCCACACAATCTCCTGGTGAAGATTTTGCTCCCTTCTTCCCTCCCGTTCGCAGTACAGGGGGGCTGGGACTGGGGAAAATGGGGTTCTGAGGAGCACTCTTCATCAGCCGCACCGCCGTGAGCAGGTGATGAAGACAATGCCCAAAGAAAAAGCGACCAAATGTTAAATGAAATGCAACCAGATCATAAAATATGGTCTCTCCACCACTGCCTTTGTAGCAGACTTTTGCTATCATTTTGCTCCCTTGTTCCCTCCTGTTCGCAGTCAAGTGGGGCAGGGACTGGAGAAAATGGGGTTCTGATTAGCAATCTTCATCAGCTGCTGCGCCGTAAGCAGCTGATGAAGACAAAACCCAAAGCAAGTGCGACCAAATCTTAAATGAAATGCAACCAGATCATAAATATGTCCCCCACACCACTCTCTTCTTAGCAGACTTTGGTCCCTTCTTCCCTCCTGTTCACAGTGCAGGGGAGCAGGGACTGGGGAAAATGGGGTAACCAGCAGCACTCTTCATCAGCTGCTCCACCGTAAGCAGCAGATGAAGACAAAGCCCAGAGAAAGAGCGACCAAATGTTAAATGAAATGCAACCAGATCATAAAATATGTTCTCCCCACCACTCCCTTCTTAGCAGACTTTTGCCATCATTGTGCTCCCTTCTTCCCTCCCGTTCGCAGTACAGGGGGGCAGGGACTGGGGAAATGGGGTTCTGAGTAGCAGTCTTCATCAGCTGCTGCGCCGTAAGCAGCTGATGAAGACAAAGCCCAAAGCAAGTGCGACCAAATCTTAAATGAAATGCTACCAGATCATAAAATATGGTCTCCCCACCACTCCCTTCTTAGCAGACTTTTGTCATCATTTTGCTCCCTTCTTCCCTCCCGTTCGCAGTACAGGGGGGCAGGGACTGGGGAAAATGGGGTTCCCAGTAGCACTCTTCATCAGGTGCTCTGCCATAAGCAGCTGATGAAGAGGTAAAGCCCAAGGCAAGCGCGACCAAATCTTAAATGAAATTCTACCATATCTTAAAACACCTTCTCCCCACCACTCCCTTCTTAGCAGACTTTGGTCCATTTTTCCTATCATTCGAAGGTCAGGGGAGCAGGGACTAGGGAAAATGGGGTTACTAGGAGCAATCTTCATCAGCTGCGCCGCCGTGAGCAGCTGATGAAGAGAAAGCCCTAAGCAAGAGCGACCAAATCTTAAATGAAATGCAACCAGATCATAAATACGTCCCCCACACAATCTCTTGGTGAAGATTTTGCTCCCTTATTCCCTCAGATTCGCAGGACAGGAGGGAAGGGTCAAGGGAAAATGGGTTTCAGAGTAGCACTCTCCATCAGCTGATCAGCCGTGAGCAGCTGATTACTAAATGGAAAGCACAAAGCAAGCGCGACCAAATCTTAAAAGATATGCAACCAAATAATAAAATATGGTCTCCCATCCACTCCCTTCATGGCAGACTTTAGTCATCAGTTTGCTCCCTTCTTCCCTCCTATTCACAGTACAGGGGGGCAGGGAAAGGGGAAAATGGGGTTCCCAGTAGCACACTTCATCAGCTGCTCCGCCGTAAGCAGCTGATGAAGACAAAACCCAAAGCAAGTGCGACAAAATCTTAAATGAAATGCAACCAGATCATAAATATGTCCCCCACACCACTCTCTTCTTAGCAGACTTTGGTCCCTTCTTCCCTCCCGTTTGCAGTACAGGGGAGCAGGGACTGGGGAAATGGGGTTCTGAGTAGCAATCTTCATCAGCTGCTGCGCCGTAAGCAGCTGATGAAGACAAAGCCCAAAGCAAGTGCGACCAAATCTTAAATGAAATGCTACCAGATCATAAAATATGGTCTCCCCACCACTCCCTTCTTAGCAGACTTTTGTCATCATTTTGCTCCCTTCTTCCCTCCCGTTCGCAGTACAGGGGGGCAGCGACTAGGGAAAATGGGGTTCCCAGTAGCACTCTTCATCAGGTGCTCTGCCGTAAGCAGCTGATGAAGAGGTAAAGCCCAACGCAAGCGCGACCAATTCTTAAATGAAATTCTACCATATCTTAAAACACCTTCTCCCCACCACTCCCTTCTTAGCAGACTTTGGTCCATTTTTCCTATCATTCGAAGGTCAGGGGAGCAGGGACTAGGGAAAATGGGGTTACTAGGAGCAATCTTCATCAGCTGCGCCGCCGTGAGCAGCTGATGAAGAGAAAGCCCTAAGCAAGAGCGACCAAATCTTAAATGAAATGCAACCAGATCATAAATACGTCCCCCACACAATCTCTTGGTGAAGATTTTGCTCCCTTATTCCCTCAGATTCGCAGGACAGGAGGGAAGGGTCAAGGGAAAATGGGTTTCAGAGTAGCACTCTTCATCAGCTGATCAGCCGTGAGCAGCTGATTACTAAATGGAAAGCACAAAGCAAGCGCGACCAAATCTTAAAAGATATGCAACCAGATCATAAAATCTGGTCTCCCCACCACTCCCTTCTTAGCAGACTTTTGTCATCATTTTGCTCCCTTCTTCCCTCCCGTTCGCAGTACAGGGGGGCAGGGACTGGGGAAAATGGGGTTACCAGTAGCAATCTTCATCAGCTGCTCCGCCGTAAGCATCTGATGAAGAGGTGAACCCCAAGGAAAGCACGACCAAATCTTAAATGAAATGCAACCATATCTTAAAACACCTTCTCCCCACCACTCCCTTCTTAGCAGACTTTGGTCCCTTATTCCTATCATTCCAAGTACAGGGGAGCAGGGACCAGGGAAATTAGGGTTACCAGTAGAACTCTTCATCAGCTGCGGCGCCGTGAGCAGCTGATGAAGACAAAGCCCAAAGCAAGAGCGTCCAAATCTTAAATGAAATGCAACCAGATCATGAACACGTCCCCCACAAAACTCTCTTTGAAGACATTGCTCCCTTATTGCCTCTCATTCGCAACACAGGAGGGCAGGGCGTAGGGAAAATAGGGTTCCCAGTGGAACTCTTCATCAGCTGATCCGCCGTGAGCAGCTGATGAAGAAGAGGTAAACCCAAAAGCGAGAGCGACCAAATCTTAAATGTAATGCACCAAATCATAAAATATGGTCTCCCATCCACTCCCTTCTTGGCAGACTTTAGTCATCAGTTTGCTCCCTTCTTCCCTCCTATTCACAGTACAGGGGGGCAGGGAAAGGGGAAAATGGGGTTCCCAGTAGCACACTTCATCAGCTGCTCCGCCGTAAGCAGCTGATGAAGACAATGCCCAAAGAAAGAGCGACCAAATGTTAAATGAAATGCAACCAGATCATAAATACGTCCCCCACACAATCTCCTGGTGAAGATTTTGCTCCCTTCTTCCCTCCCGTTCGCAGTACAGGGGGGCTGGGACTGGGGAAAATGGGGTTCTGAGGAGCACTCTTCATCAGCCGCGCCGCCGTGAGCAGCTGATGAAGACAATGCCCAAAGAAAAAGCGACCAAATGTTAAATGAAATGCAACCACATCATAAAATATAGTCTCTCCACCACTGCCTTCGTAGCAGACTTTTGCTATCATTTTGCTCCCTTGTTCCCTCCTGTTCGCAGTCAAGTGGGGCAGGGACTGGAGAAAATGGGGTTCTGATTAGCAATCTTCATCAGCTGCTGCGCCGTAAGCAGCTGATGAAGACAAAACCCAAAGCAAGTGCGACCAAATCTTAAATGAAATGCAACCAGATCATAAATATGTCCCCCACACCACTCTCTTCTTAGCAGACTTTGGTCCCTTCTTCCCTCCTGTTCACAGTGCAGGGGAGCAGGGACTGGGGAAAGGTGAGTTACCAGCAGCACTCTTCATCAGCTGCTCCACCGTAAGCAGCAGATGAAGACAAAGCCCAGAGAAAGAGCGACCAAATGTTAAATGAAATGCAACCAGATCATAAAATATGTTCTCCCCACCACTCCCTTCTTAGCAGACTTTTGCCATCATTGTGCTCCCTTCTTCCCTCCCGTTCGCAGTACAGGGGGGCAGGGACTGGGGAAATGGGGTTCTGAGTAGCAGTCTTCATCAGCTGCTGCGCCGTAAGCAGCTGATGAAGACAAAGCCCAAAGCAAGTGCGACCAAATCTTAAATGAAATGCTACCAGATCATAAAATATGGTCTCCCCACCACTCCCTTCTTAGCAGACTTTTGTCATCATTTTGCTCCCTTCTTCCCTCCCGTTCGCAGTACAGGGGGGCAGGGACTGGGGAAAATGGGGTTCCCAGTAGCACTCTTCATCAGGTGCTCTGCCATAAGCAGCTGATGAAGAGGTAAAGCCCAAGGCAAGCGCGACCAAATCTTAAATGAAATTCTACCATATCTTAAAACACCTTCTCCCCACCACTCCCTTCTTAGCAGACTTTGGTCCATTTTTCCTATCATTCGAAGGTCAGGGGAGCAGGGACTAGGGAAAATGGGGTTACTAGGAGCAATCTTCATCAGCTGCGCCGCCGTGAGCAGCTGATGAAGAGAAAGCCCTAAGCAAGAGCGACCAAATCTTAAATGAAATGCAACCAGATCATAAATACGTCCCCCACACAATCTCTTGGTGAAGATTTTGCTCCCTTATTCCCTCAGATTCGCAGGACAGGAGGGAAGGGTCAAGGGAAAATGGGTTTCAGAGTAGCACTCTCCATCAGCTGATCAGCCGTGAGCAGCTGATTACTAAATGGAAAGCACAAAGCAAGCGCGACCAAATCTTAAAAGATATGCAACCAAATAATAAAATATGGTCTCCCATCCACTCCCTTCATGGCAGACTTTAGTCATCAGTTTGCTCCCTTCTTCCCTCCTATTCACAGTACAGGGGGGCAGGGAAAGGGGAAAATGGGGTTCCCAGTAGCACACTTCATCAGCTGCTCCGCCGTAAGCAGCTGATGAAGACAAAACCCAAAGCAAGTGCGACAAAATCTTAAATGAAATGCAACCAGATCATAAATATGTCCCCCACACCACTCTCTTCTTAGCAGACTTTGGTCCCTTCTTCCCTCCCGTTTGCAGTACAGGGGAGCAGGGACTGGGGAAATGGGGTTCTGAGTAGCAATCTTCATCAGCTGCTGCGCCGTAAGCAGCTGATGAAGACAAAGCCCAAAGCAAGTGCGACCAAATCTTAAATGAAATGCTACCAGATCATAAAATATGGTCTCCCCACCACTCCCTTCTTAGCAGACTTTTGTCATCATTTTGCTCCCTTCTTCCCTCCCGTTCGCAGTACAGGGGGGCAGCGACTAGGGAAAATGGGGTTCCCAGTAGCACTCTTCATCAGGTGCTCTGCCGTAAGCAGCTGATGAAGAGGTAAAGCCCAACGCAAGCGCGACCAATTCTTAAATGAAATTCTACCATATCTTAAAACACCTTCTCCCCACCACTCCCTTCTTAGCAGACTTTGGTCCATTTTTCCTATCATTCGAAGGTCAGGGGAGCAGGGACTAGGGAAAATGGGGTTACTAGGAGCAATCTTCATCAGCTGCGCCGCCGTGAGCAGCTGATGAAGAGAAAGCCCTAAGCAAGAGCGACCAAATCTTAAATGAAATGCAACCAGATCATAAATACGTCCCCCACACAATCTCTTGGTGAAGATTTTGCTCCCTTATTCCCTCAGATTCGCAGGACAGGAGGGAAGGGTCAAGGGAAAATGGGTTTCAGAGTAGCACTCTTCATCAGCTGATCAGCCGTGAGCAGCTGATTACTAAATGGAAAGCACAAAGCAAGCGCGACCAAATCTTAAAAGATATGCAACCAGATCATAAAATCTGGTCTCCCCACCACTCCCTTCTTAGCAGACTTTTGTCATCATTTTGCTCCCTTCTTCCCTCCCGTTCGCAGTACAGGGGGGCAGGGACTGGGGAAAATGGGGTTACCAGTAGCAATCTTCATCAGCTGCTCCGCCGTAAGCATCTGATGAAGAGGTGAACCCCAAGGAAAGCACGACCAAATCTTAAATGAAATGCAACCATATCTTAAAACACCTTCTCCCCACCACTCCCTTCTTAGCAGACTTTGGTCCCTTATTCCTATCATTCCAAGTACAGGGGAGCAGGGACCAGGGAAATTAGGGTTACCAGTAGAACTCTTCATCAGCTGCGGCGCCGTGAGCAGCTGATGAAGACAAAGCCCAAAGCAAGAGCGTCCAAATCTTAAATGAAATGCAACCAGATCATGAACACGTCCCCCACAAAACTCTCTTTGAAGACATTGCTCCCTTATTGCCTCTCATTCGCAACACAGGAGGGCAGGGCGTAGGGAAAATAGGGTTCCCAGTGGAACTCTTCATCAGCTGATCCGCCGTGAGCAGCTGATGAAGAAGAGGTAAACCCAAAAGCGAGAGCGACCAAATCTTAAATGTAATGCACCAAATCATAAAATATGGTCTCCCATCCACTCCCTTCTTGGCAGACTTTAGTCATCAGTTTGCTCCCTTCTTCCCTCCTATTCACAGTACAGGGGGGCAGGGAAAGTGGAAAATGGGGTTCCCAGTAGCACACTTCATCAGCTGCTCCGCCGTAAGCAGCTGATGAAGACAATGCCCAAAGAAAGAGCGACCAAATCTTAAATGAAATGCAACCAGATCATAAATACGTCCGCCACACAATCTCCTGGTGAAGATTTTGCTCCCTTCTTCCCTCCCGTTCGCAGTACAGGGGGGCTGGGACTGGGGAAAATGGGGTTCTGAGGAGCACTCTTCATCAGCCGCGCCGCCGTGAGCAGCTGATGAAGACAATGCCCAAAGAAAAAGCGACCAAATGTTAAATGAAATGCAACCAGATCATAAAATATGGTCTCTCCACCACTGCCTTCGTAGCAGACTTTTGCTATCATTTTGCTCCCTTGTTCCCTCCTGTTCGCAGTCAAGTGGGGCAGGGACTGGAGAAAATGGGGTTCTGATTAGCAATCTTCATCAGCTGCTGCGCCGTAAGCAGCTGATGAAGACAAAACCCAAAGCAAGTGCGACCAAATCTTAAATGAAATGCAACCAGATCATAAATATGTCCCCCACACCACTCTTTTCTTAGCAGACTTTGGTCCCTTCTTCCCTCCTGTTCACAGTGCAGGGGAGCAGGGACTGGGGAAAATGGGGTTACCAGCAGCACTCTTCATCAGCTGCTCCACCGTAAGCAGCAGATGAAGACAAAGCCCAGAGAAAGAGCGACCAAATGTTAAATGAAATGCAACCAGATCATAAAATATGTTCTCCCCACCACTCCCTTCTTAGCAGACTTTTGCCATCATTGTGCTCCCTTCTTCCCTCCCGTTCGCAGTACAGGGGGGCAGGGACTGGGGAAATGGGGTTCTGAGTAGAAATCTTCATCAGCTGCTGCGCCGTAAGCAGCTGATGAAGACAAAGCCCAAAGCAAGTGCGACCAAATCTTAAATGAAATGCTACCAGATCATAAAATATGGTCTCCCATCCACTCCCTTCTTGGCAGACTTTAGTCACCAGTTTGCTCCCTTCTTCCCTCCTATTCACAGTACAGGGGGGCAGGGAAAGGGGAAAATGGGGTTCCCAGTAGCACACTTCATCAGCTGCTCCGCCGTAAGCAGCTGATGAAGAGGTAAAGCCCAAGGCAAGCGCGACCAAATCTTAAATGAAATTCTACCATATCTTAAAACACCTTCTCCCCACCACTCCCTTCTTAGCAGACTTTGGTCCATTTTTCCTATCATTCGAAGGTCAGGGGAGCAGGGACTAGGGAAAATGGGGTTACTAGGAGCAATCTTCATCAGCTGCGCCGCCGTGAGCAGCTGATGAAGAGAAAGCCCTAAGCAAGAGCGACCAAATCTTAAATGAAATGCAACCAGATCATAAATACGTCCCCCACACAATCTCTTGGTGAAGATTTTGCTCCCTTATTCCCTCAGATTCGCAGGACAGGAGGGAAGGGTCAAGGGAAAATGGGTTTCAGAGTAGCACTCTCCATCAGCTGATCAGCCGTGAGCAGCTGATTACTAAATGGAAAGCACAAAGCAAGCGCGACCAAATCTTAAAAGATATGCAACCAAATAATAAAATATGGTCTCCCATCCACTCCCTTCATGGCAGACTTTAGTCATCAGTTTGCTCCCTTCTTCCCTCCTATTCACAGTACAGGGGGGCAGGGAAAGGGGAAAATGGGGTTCCCAGTAGCACACTTCATCAGCTGCTCCGCCGTAAGCAGCTGATGAAGACAAAACCCAAAGCAAGTGCGACAAAATCTTAAATGAAATGCAACCAGATCATAAATATGTCCCCCACACCACTCTCTTCTTAGCAGACTTTGGTCCCTTCTTCCCTCCCGTTTGCAGTACAGGGGAGCAGGGACTGGGGAAATGGGGTTCTGAGTAGCAATCTTCATCAGCTGCTGCGCCGTAAGCAGCTGATGAAGACAAAGCCCAAAGCAAGTGCGACCAAATCTTAAATGAAATGCTACCAGATCATAAAATATGGTCTCCCCACCACTCCCTTCTTAGCAGACTTTTGTCATCATTTTGCTCCCTTCTTCCCTCCCGTTCGCAGTACAGGGGGGCAGCGACTAGGGAAAATGGGGTTCCCAGTAGCACTCTTCATCAGGTGCTCTGCCGTAAGCAGCTGATGAAGAGGTAAAGCCCAACGCAAGCGCGACCAATTCTTAAATGAAATTCTACCATATCTTAAAACACCTTCTCCCCACCACTCCCTTCTTAGCAGACTTTGGTCCATTTTTCCTATCATTCGAAGGTCAGGGGAGCAGGGACTAGGGAAAATGGGGTTACTAGGAGCAATCTTCATCAGCTGCGCCGCCGTGAGCAGCTGATGAAGAGAAAGCCCTAAGCAAGAGCGACCAAATCTTAAATGAAATGCAACCAGATCATAAATACGTCCCCCACACAATCTCTTGGTGAAGATTTTGCTCCCTTATTCCCTCAGATTCGCAGGACAGGAGGGAAGGGTCAAGGGAAAATGGGTTTCAGAGTAGCACTCTTCATCAGCTGATCAGCCGTGAGCAGCTGATTACTAAATGGAAAGCACAAAGCAAGCGCGACCAAATCTTAAAAGATATGCAACCAGATCATAAAATCTGGTCTCCCCACCACTCCCTTCTTAGCAGACTTTTGTCATCATTTTGCTCCCTTCTTCCCTCCCGTTCGCAGTACAGGGGGGCAGGGACTGGGGAAAATGGGGTTACCAGTAGCAATCTTCATCAGCTGCTCCGCCGTAAGCATCTGATGAAGAGGTGAACCCCAAGGAAAGCACGACCAAATCTTAAATGAAATGCAACCATATCTTAAAACACCTTCTCCCCACCACTCCCTTCTTAGCAGACTTTGGTCCCTTATTCCTATCATTCCAAGTACAGGGGAGCAGGGACCAGGGAAATTAGGGTTACCAGTAGAACTCTTCATCAGCTGCGGCGCCGTGAGCAGCTGATGAAGACAAAGCCCAAAGCAAGAGCGTCCAAATCTTAAATGAAATGCAACCAGATCATGAACACGTCCCCCACAAAACTCTCTTTGAAGACATTGCTCCCTTATTGCCTCTCATTCGCAACACAGGAGGGCAGGGCGTAGGGAAAATAGGGTTCCCAGTGGAACTCTTCATCAGCTGATCCGCCGTGAGCAGCTGATGAAGAAGAGGTAAACCCAAAAGCGAGAGCGACCAAATCTTAAATGTAATGCACCAAATCATAAAATATGGTCTCCCATCCACTCCCTTCTTGGCAGACTTTAGTCATCAGTTTGCTCCCTTCTTCCCTCCTATTCACAGTACAGGGGGGCAGGGAAAGTGGAAAATGGGGTTCCCAGTAGCACACTTCATCAGCTGCTCCGCCGTAAGCAGCTGATGAAGACAATGCCCAAAGAAAGAGCGACCAAATCTTAAATGAAATGCAACCAGATCATAAATACGTCCGCCACACAATCTCCTGGTGAAGATTTTGCTCCCTTCTTCCCTCCCGTTCGCAGTACAGGGGGGCTGGGACTGGGGAAAATGGGGTTCTGAGGAGCACTCTTCATCAGCCGCGCCGCCGTGAGCAGCTGATGAAGACAATGCCCAAAGAAAAAGCGACCAAATGTTAAATGAAATGCAACCAGATCATAAAATATGGTCTCTCCACCACTGCCTTCGTAGCAGACTTTTGCTATCATTTTGCTCCCTTGTTCCCTCCTGTTCGCAGTCAAGTGGGGCAGGGACTGGAGAAAATGGGGTTCTGATTAGCAATCTTCATCAGCTGCTGCGCCGTAAGCAGCTGATGAAGACAAAACCCAAAGCAAGTGCGACCAAATCTTAAATGAAATGCAACCAGATCATAAATATGTCCCCCACACCACTCTTTTCTTAGCAGACTTTGGTCCCTTCTTCCCTCCTGTTCACAGTGCAGGGGAGCAGGGACTGGGGAAAATGGGGTTACCAGCAGCACTCTTCATCAGCTGCTCCACCGTAAGCAGCAGATGAAGACAAAGCCCAGAGAAAGAGCGACCAAATGTTAAATGAAATGCAACCAGATCATAAAATATGTTCTCCCCACCACTCCCTTCTTAGCAGACTTTTGCCATCATTGTGCTCCCTTCTTCCCTCCCGTTCGCAGTACAGGGGGGCAGGGACTGGGGAAATGGGGTTCTGAGTAGAAATCTTCATCAGCTGCTGCGCCGTAAGCAGCTGATGAAGACAAAGCCCAAAGCAAGTGCGACCAAATCTTAAATGAAATGCTACCAGATCATAAAATATGGTCTCCCATCCACTCCCTTCTTGGCAGACTTTAGTCACCAGTTTGCTCCCTTCTTCCCTCCTATTCACAGTACAGGGGGGCAGGGAAAGGGGAAAATGGGGTTCCCAGTAGCACACTTCATCAGCTGCTCCGCCGTAAGCAGCTGATGAAGACAAAGCCCAAAGAAAGAGCGACCAAATCTTAAATGAAATGCAACCAGATCATAAATACGTCCCCCACACAATCTCTTGGTGAAGATTTTGCTCCCTTATTCCCTCAGATTCGCAGGACAGGAGGGAAGGGTCAAGGGAAAATGGGTTTCAGAGTAGCACTCTTCATCAGCTGATCCGCCGTGTCAGCTGATGACTAAATGGAAAGCACAACGCAAGCACGACCAAATCTTAAAAGATATGCAACCATATCTTAAAAAACCTTGTCCCCACCACTCCCTTCTTAGTAGACTTTGGTCCCTTCTTCCCTCCTATATGCCGTACAGGAGGGGACGAGGGAAAATGGGGTTACCAAAAGCACTCTTCATCAGCTGCTCCGCCGTAAGCAGCTGATGAAGACAAAGCCCAAAGCAAGTGCAACCAAATCTTAAATGAAATGCAACCAGATCATAAAATATGGTCTCCCCACCACTCCCTTCTTAGCAGACTTTTGTTGTCATTTTGCTCCCTTCTTCCCTCCCGTTCGCAGTACAGGGGGGCTGGGACTGGGGAAAATGGGGTTCTGAGGAGCACTCTTCATCAGCCGCGCCGCCATGAGCAGCTGATGAGGACAAAGCCCAAAGCAAGTGCGACCAAATCTTAAATGAAATGCAACCCGATCATAAATACGTCCCCCACACAACTCTCGTCTTTGAAGACTTTTCTCCCTTATTCCCTCTCATTCGCAGGACAGGAGGGCAGGGTCAAGGGAAAATGGGTTTCAGAGTAGCACTCTTCATCAGCTGATCCGCTGTGAGCATCTGATTACTAAATGCAAAGCTCAAAGCAAGCGCGACCAAATCTTATATAATATGCAACTATATCTTAAAATCCTTCTCCCCACCACTCCCTTCTTATCATAGTTTGGTCCCTTCTTCCCTCCCGTTCGCAGTACAGGAGGGCCAGGACTAGTGAAAACGGGGTTCACAGTAGCCCCCTTCATCAAGTGCTCCGCCGTGAGCAGCTGATGAAGATTTAAACCCCAAAGGAAGCGCAACCTCATCTTAAATGAAATGCAACCATATCATAAAATGTGGCCTCCCCACCCCTCCCTTATTAGCAGATTTTGTCGTCATTTTGCTCCCTTCTTCCCTCCCATTTGCAGTGCAGGACGGCAGGGACAAGGTAAAATGGGGTTCTTAGTAGCACATATCATCAGGTGCTCCTCTCTGAAGAAGAGGTTAAACCCAAAGCAAGCACGACTAAATTATAAAAGAAATGCAACCATATCTTAAAACACCTTCTCCCCACCACTCCCTGCTTAGTAGACTTTGCTCCCTTCTTCCCTCTCATTCGCAGTGCAGGAGGGGCAGGGACTTGGGAAAATTGGGTTCTCAGTAGCACTCTTCATCAGCTAGTCTGCCGTGGGTCACTGCTAGGGCGGGCAATAGGAAATCACAATGTCTCTCAGTACCAGCCCTCCCCGGCATCACCAGCTCACCCAGCAAACCTGTTGCGGCGCAAAACTCTCGCTCATCTCTGTGTCTCTGATTCTCTTCATGGCTGCAAGTTCTGGCAGGGGCTTATCCCAAATTGAAGTGTTCACACTTCGGAGCTGTGGAGAATCCCAGCAGCTCCTCGCAGCAGCCATTTCCTTCGCCCCCATTCTTTACCATCGTCCAACCAGACAAAACTGTGATAGTAGCAATAAAAGGAGCGCGTGGGTGCCTCCTCGTCCCCTCTACCAAGGTAGTGCTGCAGCTACATTGTGCCGCTCAAGGGTTGGTCCTTGGAGCTCATCAGAGGAATCCAAGCAGCAGAAACACACTGGCACCTACAAGGACAGAGTTGGAAAGCGCTGGTGGAACCGGGAAGGCAGGAGCGGGCGGGACTTGGTCCCCCCTTCTTTGGGATGTCCTCTGGCATGGCAAGAGAGGACAAAACATGGTGCTTTTGCTGGATTTTGTCTCCCCTCAAAGTCTCTCAGGAGAAGCGTCAGTTTTTGGAGGAGTGACGATATCTCCCTAGCTACAGCTCTGCGGAGCAGCTCCTTGCTGTGTCTCTGGGATTCAGACAACAGCCTCAGGAGGATTTCCTCGAGTCACAACACTGCAAAGATGGACGGCAGAGTCTGCTACACACCTGGGCTCCTGGCGCTTCTTGGCCTGCTTGGCCTTCCTCCTCCTCCCACAGAGCTGTTTGTTGACCCTCCTCCTCTTCCTGTCTGGTGTCCTGTCGCTCCCCTCTTCACAGATGGGTTTTCTCTTTTGGGACCCTTGTGAAGAGCCTGGCAGCCTTTCCATTCGAGAGGATCATTAGACAGGGAAAGCCAAGATCAACGCAAAACAGTTCTGCTCTTCATCAGAGCTAGCTCATCTTACCTTCTGTCCTTGCAGGAGCTCTCTTGCTGCTTGCTATCCGGAGTGACGGGAGGCTCCTGCAGTGGATATGCTCAAGTTAGCAGGTGGCGAGGACCCGCCTGCCCGGCTGGCACCTCAGCTCTGACAGGCAGATCCATCCCTTGGGTGGGTTTGCTCAGCTCAGCTGAGCCGGCTCTGGTGGGGGAAACCCAGCACCAAGTGCGACGGCCGATGTGAATCAGCCTGACCCTCTGCTGTGGCAGGCCTGCAGGCTGGCAGTGACCTGGCTTGTCCCTGCGGCAGCGCTGCCACCCACCTTCTGAGGGGGGGAGGCTTTTCTGTTCCGCTTTTTGGGCACTGACGTACCTCTGCTGCTCCTGCATCAGGGCCCCGTGCTGGCAAGCCGGCCATCTCCTCCGGAAGGAGTTCCTCATGATGGTCAATGAGGAACTCCAGCAGCTGCGTCACCTGCACAGAGCAAAGCAGTGGTTTGCAGCTGGGAGTCTGAAAGGGGCTCACCCAGGACAGCAGCGCTGGGCTGGGCCCGGAAGGCTGCAGCCGGCTGGGAAATGCAGCGTACCTGCCCTGTGACGCGCACCAGAACGTCCAGGGGCAGCGTGTCCTCCTCGGGTGGGCTGAGGAGGTTGGGCCCCACGCAGATGGCCAGGTTGCCAGCGCTCATCCTGCTGCTGTCCACGTTTCTGCTGATGTTGTGCAGCAGGGACAGCAGGCTCTTGAGGAGCAGGAGGTTGGCCTCAGGCAACTTGCCGGCCACCCTGGCAGGACACAAAGGCACAGTCAGTAAAGCTGACCTTGTTGACACCGCTCCCCCAGGCCGATCTCAGCCAAGCCCAGCCCAGGGAAGGCTCCCTGGCCATGCCGGCTTCACGCTTACTCCCTCAGTGCCTCCAGCTTCTCCTGCCTGCTGGTGTTCTGCAGGGCGCTCATCCACTCCTCGTAGAGCTCGGCCACCAGGAGTTTGGAGGGGATACGCCGGAGGAAGTCCTGCAATGCCCAGGGCTGCGGGTGAGGCTTGGAGCACTGCCGCCAGCAGCACAGGCCACATCCTTGGCAGGCTGGCTCATGAGCAGGCGGCTGGCTTTCAGCTCCTGCTCTCGCAGGTGCCCATCAGCTCGCACAGAGCCCGGAGCTGCCGGGGGACAGGCCAGTGTGCTTTACCTTCAGGATGGTGGCCAGCAGATACACGGGCTGGCTTTCCAGGTCGACCTGCAGCCCTGCGTCGAGGGCCTCCCTCAGCTCCCGAGAGGCACGCTCGCTGGCCCCCACCCGGAAGATCCCCTCCATGGATGGCCCCTGCTCCTCCAGGACAGATAGCAGGTCCTACAGGGACAGAGGAGGACAGTGTCCGGGCTGGAGACAGGTCCTGGGCCAGGCCAAGCTTGCGCAGGGGCAGGAGCCGGGGGGCCGGCTCTGCTTTGGCCGAAGGTGGGGGCAGTGGGGAGCAGCCGGCTTTGTCCCCGAGCCCCAGCCGGGCTTCCTCTGCTGGGGACAGCGCCTGTGCGCAGCAGCCAGCGGGACGGGCAGCCCCTGGCCAGGCTCGCTTACCTGGATGGGCTGGGGCAGTGTGCCGTCCTGGCTGCAGAGAGCGGCCAGGGGCTGGCCGAAGAGAGCCCCCCTGCTCTGTTCGGCGGCCGGCTGCTCTGCTGCCTCTGCAGCAGCCGAGCTCCCTCGCCGCCTTCCAAAGGGCCAGGGCAGCTGCCACCTCCTCCGGCGTGTCCCATCTGCTGCCAAGGGCAAGAGAGCAAAGAGCCGTGGAGGGAGGAGAAGCGCCAGGCGAGTGCTCCGGGAGCCTCTCGACGCTGAAAGCAACGCAGAGGCAGCCCCGGAGGCACGGACAGACGAACAGAGGGACGGACAGAAAGAAGGAGGGAGGGCCTGAAGAGCGCTGGTGTCCCCGTGCCCTGCAGGAAGGGCTGCAGCAGCCCCAGCCGCTGCAGCAGGAGAGGGCGCTGGGCAGAGGAGGGCAGAAGGGCCGTGGTGTCCACTGCCCCTTCTCACTCACCAGCCGAGGGGCTGAGTCCGCCTTTACTGCCGGAGGCGATGGGCGGTGGGCGCTGCTCTGGACCAGCCTGCAAGAAAGGCGCTGCGCTCAGCCAGCAGCCCTGTAGCAACAAGGGCACCCGGCGAGCTGCCTCGGCCCCTGGCCCTGCGGGAAAGGTGGGCACGGCCGAGCGCTGCGGGGCCAGCCGACACGCACCTCTGCCTGGCGCTCGAGCAGCTTCTCCAGGCTGCTGGTGACCAGCGGCGTGGCCTGCACAACGGGAAGAGAGCGGCTGGTGAGAAGCCATGGCCCTGATGCTGGGCTGGAGCAGGCTCTGGGGGCAGGGCGGGGGCAGGAGGGTCACTCACGGCTCTGCGGCGCCTCAGCTCCTCCAGCAGGAGCTTGATGGAGGGCAGCTGGGTCACCCGGGCTCCCTGCACTCCTTGCGGTGGCCTGTGGTGCCAGGGGAAGAGGCGGACAAAAAGCCGGGTGAGGCACAAGCCGCCTTTGCCCTCTCTGAGCTGCCCCCGAGGCGGCCGGGGGCACCTCTCCCCAGCTCAGGAGCAGTGTTTCCACAAGCGTGGGGCTACGCCTGGAGCATCTCCCCCCAGGGCCGTGCTGGGAGCAAGAGCGGCCCAGGCTGCAGGGCCAGGGCAGGGCTTACCCAAGGAGCGCGCTGAGCCACAGCTCCTTCAGTGCCAGGGAGCTGCAGGAAGAGAGGAGACCCAGCCTGAGTGCCCGCTGCTCCCCACCCAGCCCGAGCCAGGCAGAGCCGGGCATGGGGACAGCCCCAGAAGCAGGACAAAGGCCGGTGCAGCTGGACTGAGGTGCTGCCCAGCCCTGGCTGCTTGTGACGTGGCCCCCCCGACTCACCAGAATGTGATGATGAGGGAGTCATTGGGCCAGACGAGGACCAGGGAGTTGGTGTCCTGGTCCTCCTGCTCCTCCTCATCGTTGGCCGCATCCCTGGCTGCCTCGTTGCTGCTGCAGACCACGTGCAGCTGGCCCAGGGGGAGGCAGATCTTCGGGCGCGGGGCCTGGCCATCTCTGCAGGGAGGAGCATCAGGGAGTGGTTTGGAGGTGGCCCAGACCGGTGGCGTCCCTCCAGTGCCTGGCCATGGGTGCATCCGGCAGCAGGGCACCGGGGACCTGAGGCTGCCGCTGGGGTGTCCTCACCCTGGGCCAGGGCCAGGGCTTGGCAGGAAAGAGAGCTGCGCTCTGGGAGCCTTACTTGGACTTGGCGATGACCAAGCTCTCCAAGAAGAGGAGGAGGTCCCTCTTCTTGGTCACGCGCCCCTGGGTCACCTGCACAGCCTGGCGCAGCAGCGGCTCGGGGGATGGCTGGGTGGGCTGGCACTGCTGCGGGGGCTCAGGGTTGTCCCTGCAGAGCCGACAGTGTGAGGTGTGATAAAGGCAGCTGCTGTGGGGCTCAGCCATGACGGCGTGTCCCAGAGCTGTGGGGGGAGCCTACCTGGCGCTGTGGCAGCAGATCAGCTGGCCCATCCTGAAATGTCTATGAGACACGTGGTCTGAGGTGTGTTTGTAGGGCTCTGGAACGAGCAGAGTTGTCCAGAGCAATGCTGGTCCAGGTGCCGCAGTGCTGCTGGGCCAGAGCTCCAGTCAGCACTGGCCGCTCTGTGTACAGGCCCAGCTGACACACTGAGGCCGTTGCCAGGCCAGCGCTTGGTAACAAACAGCTTCTTGGGACCTAGAACTCGGGCGGGGGGGCGGGGGGGGATGGGGGTCATGTCACCGGTGGGGCGTGGCTCAGGGGGATCTCCCCCCATAGAATCATGGAATAGTCTGAGTTCCAGGGGACCCATAAGGATCATGCAGTTCGACTCTTTGCTCCACACAGGGACAGCCAAGTCAGAGCATGGGGCTGAGGGCATCGTCCAGACACTTCTTGACCTCAGGCAAGCTGGGTGCTCTGACCACTTCCCTTCTACTGACCATCTTCTCAGTGAAGAACCTCTTGTCTCAGCTTCATACCGTTCCCTTGGGTTCTATTGCTGGCAGCCAAAGAGAGGAGGTCGGTGCCTGCCCCTTTGCTCCCCCTTTTTACGAAGCCGTAGACTATGCTGAGGTCTGTCTTTGTAAGACTTGCCTTCCAGAGCCTTCACCGTCTTCGTTGCCCTCCTCTGGACACTCTCCAATCGTTTCGTGTCCCTTTTCTACTGTGGTGTGCCCAAAACTGCACACAGGACTCAAGGTGTGGCCACATGAGAAGGAACTTCTTTACTGTGAGGGTGGCAGAGCACTGGCATAGGCTGCCCAGAGAGGTCGTGGAGTCTCCTTCTCTGGAGAGATTCAAACCCCACCCGGATGCTGCCCTGTGCAGCCTGCTCTAGGTGACCCTGCTCTGGCAGGGGCGTTGAACTAGATGATCTCCAGAGGCCCCTTCCAGACCCTGTGGCTCTGTCATTCTGCGAAATCAGAGGGACATCATGGAAACTCAGCTGTGGTGAAGGCACGTGGCCAATGTTAGAGGGCCATCAGTGACGACAGCTCGGCTTGTAGGAGCTGCACGCTTTGCCTACCTGGCCCACAAGCTCATGCTGTGTGGAGGCTGATACTGTCTGCCTAAATGAGAAACGCTTCAAATGACACGTAATAGGCTGTAGCAGCTTTTCCCCTTCTTTGTGTTCTTCAGGTTACTCCTCAAGAGAAGGCCTTATTGTAGCTGTAAACACGATTTGGGCTGTAGTTCCTTCATTTTAACCCATGCGGTTGTCCTCACCATCTCACCCTTGATAGTGTCTTGAACAGCTCAATGTTCTTCCCACACTTCCATACGCAAGATTCTATTACAGAAAATCAGGGGAAGAAATGCTGCCTCAAATTAACATCCTTAGACAATGTGAGATTACTTTGAACCTTCATTTTGATAGCAGCAAACGGGAATAAAAGACACACTGTCTGAAATCAGCAAGTCCTCCCCTTTCTGTGGAGTAACAGTCTCTGTAGTTCTAAGGAACTTGGTTTAAACCACGCAGGAAAGTCTTCCCTTGGTCAGAGTAGCTCTCTTCTGTAGGAGCAATCGCCCTCAATTGCTACAAAAATTGCTACAAAAATTGCTACAAAAAAACCCTCAATGTTTCCCCAAGATGGGGAAAACATGCAGATATTTCAAACAAAAAAGATTTAAAAAGTCGGAACACGGGACAGTAATTCCAGAATGATAAAATCCCTCACCTTTCCCACCCTTTCCCAAAGCTCTGTGTGTGTCCTTAGGCAACTTCTGCAATTTCCTTCTGACACACCACCAGCTAAGAAAGGTATCTCCCCGTTCTTCTTTGCAAAGAAGCTCTCCTTCTGCAGCAATTGCCATCTTGCCTAAGGCCATGCACTGCCTTGCAGTTTTCTTTTCCTCAACAGGACCTTTACTTTTCCTAAACCTTCTCCAACGGCAGGTACATGCCCACCTCTAGTAACCCTGACGCTGGATTCACTTTTTCGCTCTTATCTTCACCTCTTTTTTTTCTTTTTATGAAAAGGCTTCTGGCTGAGACACAGTTCTGTCTCTGCACAGGCACCGTGTGTCTGAACCTGGGGCAGAGTTCTGGGAACACAGGAATTGCCAAACCATCTCAGCTTTGCCCACTCCTTTCTCCTCTCTCTGATCATGACTGACAGCGGTTATGGGTTAGGATTCCACGGCAAGGGTTTGGTAGTGGGGGGGAGGGGGCTGCAGGGCTGGCTTCTGCAAGAAGCTGCTAGAAGCTTCCCCTAGGTCCGACAGAGAAAATACCAGCTGACTCAAAGATGGATCCGATGCTGATCAAGGCCAAGCCCATCAGCAGGGTTGGTAGGGCCTCTACGGCAACAGAGTTAAGAAGGACAAAACCCAAAAGACAAGCAGCCGCTCTTTGCCACCAGAGAAGGGAGTGAGAAAGTGCAAGAAACGGTGCAGGCACCAAGACCAGTGAAGAAGGGGGGTGAAGAAGCACTCCAGGTGCCGGAGGAGAGATTGTGGAGAAGCCCATGGTGAAGCAGGTTGTCCCGCTGCAGCCCGTGGGTGAAGGTGAGGGTCTAGGTTCCAGCTGCAGACCATGCAGGAGCCCGCGGAGGAGCAGGCGGAGACACCCAAAGGAGGCTCTGACCATGTGGCTAGTGGGTGCTGGAGCAAGCTCCTGGCAAGACCCGTGTCCCCATCAAGAGAGGAGTCCACACTGAAGCAGGGTTTCTGGGGGGAATTGTGTCCCTGTGGGGGATTGTGCTGGAGTAGCCTGTTCCTGAGGGTCTGCGCCCCATGGAGGAGATCCACACTGGGGCAGCTGGTGAAGACCTGAAGCCCCCATGGGAAGGGCTCACACTGGAGAAGCTGACGGAGCGCTGTCTCCTGTGAGATGGACCCCACGCTGGAGTCCTCCCCTTGAGAAGGAAGGAGCAGAAGAGACAGCCAGTGATGAACTGACACCACCCCCCATTCCCATCCATCCCCCTGTGCTGCTTGGGGGAGAAGAAGGGAGAGAAATCGGAGGGAAGTTGAGCCCCGGAAGAAGGGAGGAGTGTAGAGGAGGTTTTATTTCTCATTATCCTACTCTGGTTTGATAGGGCAATAAATGAGGTGCCATTTATTCCGTGGTGAGTCTGTTTTGCCCATGACCTTAATTGCTGACTGATCTCTCCCTGACCTTCCTGACAAAAACCAAACCCCCCCCATAGAATCATGGAATTGCTCCCAACCTGGGGAGAAGTGCAGAGCTTATCTACTGGATAACTATTGTGGCCACAGCAGTGCAGTGTATAGCTGGACAATCACGTCTGTGGACCAGCTGGCAATGCTCTGCTTGATGCACCCCAGGATACAGTTGGCCCTCCTTGGTGACAGGGCACACAACTGCCTCTTATATAACTTACTGTCGACCAAGACCCCCAAATTTCTCTCAGCATGTCTGGCCTCCAGCATCTGATTCCCCAGTCTGTCTATGTAGCCAGGCTTGTCTCTTCTCAGGTGCAGAATCCAGCACTTGCCCTTGTTCATATTCAAGTGGTTGGTGATTGCTCAAGTTTTTCATCTGTCCAGGACTCTCTGCAAGGCTTCTCCATGCTCAAAGGAGTCAAGAGCTCCTCCCATTTTGGTGTCATCTGCAAGTTTACTGAAGACACCCTCGTATCCTGTGTCCACATTGTTTATGAAAACGTTAAAAAGAACTGGACCTAAAATGGAGCCCTGGGGAACCCTCTAGTGACTGGTCACCAGCCAGATATAACCCTATTTACAATCACCCTTTTCTTTCTTACCCTTCTTGAATATTGGGACAACATATTCCAGCTTCTAGTCAACTGGGACCCCTCCAGATTCCCAAGACTGTTAAAAATCAGTGCAGCCCAGATACCACTCTCCACTGCCTTTGAGAAGGGAATCTTGCTGGTTCCTGGTCAAATCAGTGCCTGCTAGGACCTCCTGGGGCCTCTTCTGCCACAGTGCTTGCCAGCAGCTTTGCCAGGCTGCTTCTGGTCTTGAGTAGGTGTGGATGTGTCCTGGGATGCTTTGTGCCTGTATTGGTGGCACCCGCAGTCAGTCCCAGGCTCTTTCTGCAGGTCTCCTTGCACCCTGCCATGACGTTGAAAAGGAGACATGTTTCCTCCAGCCAAAGTAGTGCAGTGTTTGGAAAGGCTGTCCCTTGTTACAGGACAGGCAGAGAGAGGATGCCAGGGGACAGACCCCGGAAACACACAGAACTCCATCTTTGCCTTTCTGCCCTACCTCCAACTTGGTCTCGTGTTCACCTACATCTGTGCAATGTTTGCAGACGTGTTTATTATTCTGAAGCCTGGATTTAAAATCTGCTTCAGCCTCCATGAAAGTTAGACCTGAGCTTAAAGAAAACTGCTTGTGAAAAGAGATTCCAAAGAGTAATATATGTTTATAAAGCATTAAGGTATGTGTCGCAGTTTTGCGTAGCTGTGCTGCTGAGATGGCTTCTGCAAGCAGCAGCTAGAGCTCTCAGCAGGCCCCAGACCGTAAACATTGGCCAATTCAAGGCCCAAGTTGCTGTTGACCAGGGCTGACCCAATTGGTGATGGTCACAGCGCCTCTGTGAATCACATTTAAGAGGAAAAAACCTGCAGACAGATGCATTTTGCCACTGGAGAAGGGAGTGAGAAGATGTAACAAGCTGAGCAGACACCAAAGCCAGGCCTGAAGGAGAATGTGGGGGGTGGAAGAATGAGGCCCTCTGGGTGCCGGAAAGAAAGATTCCCCTGCAGCTCATGGAGAAGATCATGGTGGAGCAGGTGTCCCCTTGCAGCCGTTGGATAAGGACAGGGAGCAGAGGTATCTACGGCTGGTGAAGAGATTGATCCACGCCTCGGGAGGTCTGCCGGGGGACTTGTGACTGTGGGGGGAACCAGGCCGGGGGAGTCTGGGCCCAAACGTCAGCACCCAATGAGAGGGGAGTCCTGCTGAGAGGCTTATGGTGAGGAGATGGCTCTCCGATAGAGAGGACTCACGCTGCAGAAGTTCATGGACATGTCTCTTGCGTGGGTGGGACCCCACGACCCTGCAGGGGAAGTATGTGTGGGTGTGGAACACACACCCCCCCCCAGCTAAGATGGAAAACAACTCGGGAGGAATGGACTGAACACCCCCATTCCCTGCCCCTCCCTGTGCTGCAATGGGAGGGAAGAAGGGAGCGAAATTATGAATGAAGTCAAGTGTGCAAAGAGGCGAGAGGTGGGGGGAAGTAGAAGCAATGAGATCTGGAGGAGGAAAGCAGCTTGTGAGGAATCACTGGAACCCCACTGCCCATTCCCTGTCCCTCCGCACACCATGCTGGGGGGGGAAGAAGGGAGTAAAATGGTTTCCTATGAAGGGAGGGGCAGGGGGAAGGCGCTTTAAGACCTGGCCATGCTTCTCATTACCTGACTCTGGTTCACTGGGTGTGTAGTTGTAGTAGTAATAAATCACTTTTATTCTGTGCTC
The DNA here is from genome assembly GCA_022605575.1 of Laterallus jamaicensis coturniculus. Taxonomy (NCBI): domain Eukaryota; kingdom Metazoa; phylum Chordata; class Aves; order Gruiformes; family Rallidae; genus Laterallus; species Laterallus jamaicensis. Next base: position 7,163,420 of record JAKCOX010000023.1, on the reverse strand, counting down.
TCTGTTTTGCCCATTGCACTAATTGGAGGGTGATCCCTCTGTATCTTGAGTCCTAAACCTCCCAATAGATATTTTCTCCCCTTTTTGGCTGACAAGGGGAGTGAGCGAGCGGCTTTGTGGGCATTTGGCCTCTAGCTAGGGCCAAACCAGTATGTGAGGATGTAAAATGAATAACACAGAGGTATACTGGAGCTGCAAAATTGCGCATGGACTGCATTGACCTGGAAACCGAAGGTGTTTTTCTAGCTGGTGTTAAGCCTAGGGTTTTTTTCTGTTGAAAATGTTTCTAGCAGGACTGGGAGGGTAAGTTGGAATTAACCTAATAATATTATAACTTAGCTATTCTATGACTAAGGTCTCTACATATTAAGCATATTAAAATTGTGCTGGTGACTGACTGTTGTCCTGACTGTTGACTGATGTCCCATGTTAGAATAAATACCTGCACAAAGACTAACAAGCTCCAAACGCATTAAGAACATGAGAACTGGGGTTCTGGGTCACACAAAGGGTTTGTGCTTCTTCTAGTGCTTTCTTTGCCATTGCCCAGCGCTCAGCTGGTATATTCATGGGCTCACCCATAACCAGTCCATCTTTTCTTTTCCAGAGGTCTGATCACTACATATATGAGAGAAATAGCAGACAAATCCTAGTTCTTCTTACTCTTTCTACTGTTTTACTAGGGAATTGGAAGTTCTGATGACCTTTTTTTGTTTATGTTTTCATTGGCACTTTATTTGTCTGTACTAAATGTAAATTTTCTACCTGACCACAGCAAAAGTTGAGGTCAGTTAGTAACCAGCCACTGTTTAACTTTGTTTTTAATATCACAGAACCATAGAATCATTTAGGTTGGAAAGGACCCTCAAGATAATCTTGTCCAACCATAAATGCAGATGACACCAAGCTGAGTGGTGTGGTTGACACAACAGAAGGAAAGGAAGTCATCCACAGGGATCTTGACAGGCTGGAAAGGTGCCTGGGTGAATTTAATGAGATTAAACACTGTGAAGTGTAAGGTGTTGCTCTTGGGCCAGAAGAATCCCAGACATAGATACAGACTGTGAGAAGAGCTTCTTGAGAGTAGCCCTGCTGAGAAAGACCTGGGTGTCATAGTGAATGAGAAACTTAACATGAGCCAGCAGTGGCTCTTGCAGCTCACAAGGCCAATGGTATCCTGGGCTCCATCAGAAGAGGGGTGGCCAGCAGGGACAGGGAGGTGATTGTCCCTCTCTACTCTGCCCTCCTGAGGCCCCACCTGGAGTACTGTGACCAGATCTGGGGCCCCCAATACAAGAAAGATGTGGAACTGTTGGAGAGGGTTCAGAGGAGGGCCACAAAGATGATTAGAGGGCTGGAGCACCTGCCCTACAAGGAGAGGCTGAGGGAGCTGGGCTTGTTCAGCCTGGAGAAGAGAAGGCTGCGGGGGGACCTCATTGCAGCCTTCCAGTCCCTGAAGGGAGCATACAAACAGGAGGGGAATCAACTTTTTAAAAGGGTAGATAATAGCAGGACAAGGGGGATTGAAACTAAAGGAGGGAAGGTTTAGATTAGATATTAGGGGGAAGTTTTTTACAGAGAGAGTGGTGAGATGCTAGAACAGGCTGCCCAGAGAGGTGGTGGATGCCCTGTCCCTGGAAGTGTTCAAGGCCAGGTTGGATGGGGCCCTGGGCAACCTTGTGTAGATCCAGGCCTGAGGTTGGTGGCCCTGCCTGTGGCAGAGGGGTTGGAGCTCTTGTGATCCTTGGGGTCCCTTCCAACCCAGACCATTCTATTTTCTAAGAGATTATTTTTTAAAAAATATTAGCATGAAAATCATAATTGGCACATGAGAGCCAGGTGTCTTTGTTCAGCTAAAGTTGTGGAGGATGTACTGGGTTTGTTGCTAAGTTAGAGCAACAGAACTACTGCTCCAGGCAAATGGCTTTTCAGAATTAGAAGCCATTACTGTCTGAAGTGACACGCTTAGAAAATGTCTCGGCATGAATAATTAGCTCACACCGCAAAGCTGCAACTACCTGATAGCACACTGTATTTCCCACTTTGGAAGGTTTTTTATTTATCTAAAACTTTCCAATAATCACTGCTAGTTTGTTCCCTAGGTGACAAATCAGTAGTAAATGAAGGTGTTTTCATATATTGGAACAATTTGCATGTTTACATTTTTTTACAGCAAAGATGTCATTGAAACCCTGAAGATCTTTTGCTCTTTGTATTTCTGAAAGACATGCTAAATGGCTTTTTGCAAATTTCCAGTTTGGAGAACCACAGAGTAATTATTCAAGTGTTTATGCAGAAGAGAAAAAAATATCTTCCTTTTACAAGCAATATTTTTCTGCAGATATTAATTCTCCCTCTTTTTTTTTTTTTTCTGTTTCATCTGCCTTTTCTCCAGCTCAAAAATGTCTGGGCTCTCACAAGCGATGCACCAGACCTCCATCCAGACCTGCCCCTGAGAGCATCTCCCCTCAAAGGCAGGGCCTTCTCCTGCCCAAAACATCAGGCTCAGCCATCCTTGCAGGAGAAACCATGGGGGAGCTGCAGGGTACCTGGCTGGGGCTGGGTGAGGCTTGTTTGGGGAAGGAGGCCACTGTGTCTGCAGGGACAGCACTGAGGAAGGCAGAGAAGGAGGGCATCCATGCAGGGAGCCATCCCTGCAGGTCTGGTAAGGCTGTGGCAGTGTTTTCCTGTTAAATCCAGATTAACACAGCCTTAAAGGCTCAACCCAGGCAAGCTTGTGATATACAAGGACTCCTTGAGACAGGTTAGGTAAACTATATGCTTCACAAGCTCTGCTTTGAGTGTCTTATTCTAAGAGTCCGTTAACTTAGTGTATAAATAACATGTTTTAATACAGAGAAGTGAGATAGGTTTGAATTAGAGGATGCCTGGAAATTCAGGTTTTGATTACTATTCTTCCTCTGTACTTCAAATTAAGAGTGGGCTATTAATGGCAACACGGAAATTCCTGAGTAATGCGGTTTAAGGATTGCTTATGGATGCTTTAAATCATTTAAGCATAAAGGACTGGATTCTCCTTTATAAAAAGGCCCTAAAGTGCTAGAAAATAATATTTAAATTTGCTTTCAGACCTAAACATTTTCATTAAGAGTCATTTTTTACAGTATGTGTCTAATCCCATCTAATCTTGCAAAATATGGTTTAGTGCACTTATTACAAAGTATTTACATGATAACAGATAAAGTGAATGCATCATTTTGCCAGCTATTAAAATACAGTTAATAATTCCAGTTGGAGCACTCAGCTGTAAGAGCTGCTTTCCATTTCAGTGAACTTTCTTCTATGGAGAGGAAAGAAATTATTCCTCCACATGGCTGAGCATCAGGTTTCTTTGAGCATGAAAGCAGGCCTGCAAAGGGTTGGTGTTTGTGGTTGCTTGTCTCCATCAGGGGTGTTTTCTGACATGTAAATAACCTGCCATCCAGCTGGCTTTAAGCAGCATCACTTTAAAACACTTTCTGCAAGGCTGTGTTAGCCCAGCCCAGCATGTGGATGGATTAGCTTCATTTTAGGAGGAAGTGAAGGAGTTTCTTTGGTGTGGTGCTGTTACAACTGCTACAGCATTGCAAAAGGTAGTGTGTGATGAAAGAAAAAAATTGAAGAAAATATCTGTGGATCCCTGCCCTTCTGAATCCAGCTCTGAAGACAATCTTCCTTACCTTGGAAGAGCACCAGCAGTCAATTTCTGACAGGACACTGACTTGGAGCAACTCTCTGGACTCATCTTTACTGCTAATAGCTGGGTTTTGTCTTGTTTTAGCAGTGCTCACTGTTTAAACAAGCAAGGATGTTTAAACAAGTGAGGATGTTTAAACAAGTGTGGATGTACTCATACTTTTGGGTAAGCTGACTGCTGCTCTGAGCTCCACAGGCTGTACAGGGCACCTGAGGTGGCTTGCTCAGAGTATCTGACCTGCAGCGACTACGCAGCCACAGCTGGTACCCTCCCTTCTGCATACGGACAGCTTTGACTTCACATCACTGGAAATGAAACAACTGCATCACACAACTAAACTTACACTGTAAAAAAATCCACTTTCACATCTGGCAACTCAGGAATGACCTCGAGCTGAAGCCAGAGATCCCCTCTGTAAGTGACATGCTGAGGGATGACACTGCTTTTGCACTCACCCAGCAGAGCAGGGTGGGAGAAGGGCTCCCCACACCCTGTCACCTCCCCACACCGTGTCACGTTGCTGACCAGGACAATGTGTCAGCAGGACCCGTCTTGTAAGGTCCCCCCATCTCGCTGCTCCCACGGCTCCACCGTTGCTGCCGTGCCAGATCTAGTGACCAGTCTGGGTGGGGAGGAAAAAGGAAAGAAAAAAACCCAAAAAAACTGACATTTGGAAAAAACCCAAGCATGTTATTTCAGCCTAGCAGGTGAGGTAGTTGGTGGGTATGAATGAGCAAGCAGGATGAGGGCAAGGCTATAGTGTTTAAGCCATCTGATAGTAATAATAATAATGAGCTAAAAGGTGTTTGGCAGGTGACACATGGGCCAGACTGTAATCTGGAGTGAAGGGAGATGGAGGAGAGAAAGGGCAAAAGGAAGGGAGATGACTTGCAGTCATCTGGAGTTTCACATAGGGTGAAGCAGGCTAGCTGGCACCCTCTCTTTTGGGAGCTACATATGTCCCTGCTCCATGAAGGCTCTGCAGTAAAACATGACCTACCTGGGGAGCACGGGGATCACCCCCAGGTACCCTGCCCTCCAGTCAGACCTGCATGGCAAGCTGTACTTCACTATTCACCTATGCACAAGTAACTGAGTGGATGTTTTGGGGGACAGCTAATGTTATGGTACTGTTCTGAAAGGCATTCTGCCCACAGCAGCGTTGCACTGCTGAACACCAGCCTCCCATAAATAATTAGTATCTCAGATCTTTGCCTTGCCTTTTATCTTTGTCACAGTGACTGGAATGCACCCCACTACCATCTGTGATTATAATTCATGCGTCACTAAAACCACAAGGTATGCTTATGACATGCCTGACGTCCACCCCTCCACCCATCAGCACTGCCCATAAATCTCCCTTTTTTTTTTTTTTTTTTTTCTTTTTCCAAATTTGCAAGGACCCACTGGCAAAACCTGAAGTCTTGCCAAGTATTTCCTTGAAGTATTAATATATTGTTAAAAACAGGAGCTCTTCACAAAAGACATATCTGACATTTCCAAGGAGTGTCTGGAGAGCTGGAGTATCTGGAAAGCGTCTGCAGTGAGCATGATGGAAGAAGTGGCTCAGAACAATCTTTTGCAGTGGGAAGCAGTTTCAGCAAGGACCTTGTTTCACTAAAAAGGGAGATGCTGACAGCAGCTAACCTAAATCAGCTGCTGTATTTATTACCATTGGTAGTGGTTTTGATAACCGTAGCAGGAACAACAGCGATAATAAATAATACATCGATACAGGATGGGCTGCCCATGCCACTCTCTCTGCCCCACAGCCTTACCTGCTTGTTTACTGTGCTCTATGGTGCGTGATCCCTAAAAGTGATGGCATATTAAAGAAGGGGGGGGGGGGGGGAGAAAAATCCCAACAACTCTGCACACTTGTCAGATCCACTGCAAAGTCTCTGGAGGGTATGAAAACATGGACAGTTCAAGTAGTGAAATAATAATTGAATAAAATGAACCCTCTCAGACAATCCAAACCAAGAGCTTTTCCTTGTGTACAGAGTAGTGATCCTAAACAAAGCCAGCGACAGCCGAAGAAAAGCCTTAGGGCAGAGGCTTTTTGTGCCACAGCGTTATGGGGACACAGACCATTCCCCAAAGGATCGACACCGTTTCCACAGACAGCTCACTTGTTGGGGTATACTTACAGGCTCACAAAATGGTTTTATTCTCAAGATTGTTTAGGACCCAAAATTGTTTGACACTCCAAGATACTTAGCTCAGTACGGTCCTGCATGACGCTGTCAGCTTCTTGGGAAATTGCAGTACCTCAGGAAACAGGCTGCAAAATCTTTCCTTAGGAAATTATGGTTTTTTCACCTCTGCCACAATGATGCAGGTGCAGTTAACCCATCCACAAGTATGGGCAGTTAATGCTGTAGAGAGAAAAGGAAAAATATTCTTGTGCCATGCGATGCAGAGGTCACAATGACCCAGTCTCTGAGGGAAGATGTAAGGTGAATAAGGACTAGCCCTAGGTCAGACTCTTGTTTTCTTGGGTGCTGTGGTATGGGGGCATGGGCAGCTGTCATAATCACTAGTACCAAGCACAGGAATTTTGGCAAACAGTTTTAAAAACCCAATAATCTCTTTTCCCTTATCTTTGCATGTCTCTGCCTGTGGTGACACCACTAGTCATGTTCTATGAGCACCTACAGCACAGCTGGCCAGATGTGCTTCTCCTCTTTTGCCTTTACCACAATGCAAGGATGTGGAAAAGGTCCTTAGAAGAGCTTTATTCCAAACCAGGCTGGTACCATGCAGAGATGCACAACACAGCAGGGTATTCCCATTTCCTAACCTAACTCACCTAGGACACACGCACTCCAAACTGAGCCACCTCTGCTCAGTACCTCCCGGGGCTTCCACAGAAGGACTCGTGAGATTTTATTGCTGAATTGAGCTAAAAGCTTGAGTCAACATGAGTAAAAAAGGCCAAAGCACTTCTGGAAGGTTGCTGAATATGGCACAGGTGCTATGGGTGCTTCAGAGCAAGGTAGGATCAGCCTGACCAGAAGCAGGCTGTGAGTTATCCAGAGACCTACGATGTTACCAGCTGAAATGTGATACAGTTACAGAGTCACTGCCACAGGGCTCTGTGTGAAATCAGACAGTCAAGGACCAGGAGAAGGCCCAATCCCATGATGTCCAATTCCATCGCCAGTGGCAACTTCATTGTTAGAAGGGAGTCAGACTCATCCTCCTTTCTGAAAAGAGATTCGACTACCATATCACCAGAGACACATGTTATTGTGCTGGGGAAAACGGAAAGGGAGAAAACTACCTCCAGAGCACTAACATGTGACACTTGCAGAATGTATGGTTTTTCACCCTGAGTGCAAGGCTGGATACTCACACTTTTACCACCCTTCACTCAGGGTCTGATTCAGAGACCTTGAAAACTTTCCATTGCCTTCAGGGGAGTTTGGAACACGCCTGAAAGCTGCCCAGGGGAAAGTTAAATGAACTTTTTCCTCCTGGAAAGATCCAGGAAAATGGATCAGGCAGGGAGAAGTAGGTTGTTGTGGAGTTGGGGGTGTTGGCATTTTTTCTTGTTTGGTTGGGCTTTGCTTCCCCACAGCAACACATAACCTAATGCCTGCATTATTGTTAATGTTACATTCTTCTTGTTGTTGTGATTTCTAAAGAGAACAGCCCACAGGGCCTTTGGCCACAGGGCCCAGCAAGCAGCTCAAACAAAACAGCAGGAGCTCCTGCAGAGAAACATGGTCCATGACCCATTTGGCAGCCAGGGCTCCCAAAGAGCTGTGGAAAGCAGGGAGCACTGGGGCAGGACAAGGTTGCAGGGCTGTGCTAGGATGTCCTCTCCCCAGAGCTGTGTAGGGCAGGCGCCACTGTCGGGGAGCAGAAGGTGACTGACAGCCTGTGCACCAGATTATGGGGTGACCCCTGAGCCCTTAGATTCAACAGCAGAGTTTACAAGTCCATCACCATCCTTGTGACGATCTCAGGGGCCAGCGTGCAAGCTCCTGGAAAGATATTTGATTTGGGCTATCATGAGCCATGCTCTTGTTTAGTCTGGGCCTTGTCCAAAGTCAGCCTTACTGCTCTGGTTTGCGTTCTGGATGAACTAAGCTTTGCTTTTCCATTTCTGAGAGCCCAGAGAGCAGGCTCACGGTGTGAAAGCCCTATCAGCCAGGCTGCTGTTGTGAAACAAGTGTCTCACATTTGTTTCCTTTCACGTCCTTCTGGTTTAGAAGCACAGAAATACATTTAACAGGAACACCCACCCCCTAAAAATAGCATCTTCGGAACAGTCGGAAAAATCAAGATATTTCACTTTTTAATGATTACCTCAAGCAGCCCTGCTTTGTGATCTGGCCTTGGAACCAGTCAGCCTTACAAACAAAAACATTTTTCACACCTTGCTACCTTTAAGATAAAACATCCTTCCATGTTTTTCTACTAATTAGGTGTCATAACTTCCCAATCTCTTGGCAGAGGCCCCTTTTAATGTATGTCAATAAAACCACCAAGCATTACAGTCTTTTATTCAAAATATATCAATAAGGGATAAGCAAGCATAATAGCACTGCTTTCTCCCCACTAATGTCCACCTCCCGCTGCATGCATGCAACCATCAGACCTGCCCAAGCAGGAGCTGCCAGGAGGGGATGAGGACGGTGAAACTCCTCAGTAGGGCTGAAATAGCCAGGAGGATGGAGCAGAAGGCTATTGCTACAGCTCTGACACGGGTTTCCCTGCCACTAATGCAAACTGCAAAGTCCAGAAGCAGAGCCCCACACCCGGGACACAGAGGAATGACAAACCTGGTGGCTGTTTCAGAGGCAGAAAGCTACGGGCAGCTGCTGTGACATTCCCTCAGAGCTCTCCTCTTTCTCATGGGAGAGCTCTTCAGCCTGAGCGATGTGCCAATAAACACAATGTCAGTGAAGAAATAAGCCATCTGAGTATAAGTAAAAGGGGCCAAAGCCTCCTTAGCTGTGATCAGTCTCCAAGCATCTCTGTGATCTAGATGTTGCCAACAGTTAAGTCCAGCTCTTGCATTTTCTCTTACAAATGGCTTCACTCAAGCAGCATCAAGCACTGGCTGAGCTGATGTCAATAGTATATATTAAGGGAATACACATGAGCACACTAGGGAGTAACAAATGATCTGGAGCATGCCCCAGGATGCCCATTTTAAAATAAACATTCAGAGTGTCAGTTCTTCAGTGGTCCACAACAGGACCAGCCTAATGCCATAATCCCAGGATTTGTCAGCTTGGACAGCACTGAGTGTTGGCTTTTCCAGTCTTAGGCTGCAAGCTGTCTCATTATTCATAGCTAACGCCATCATTTGTGCTCATATTTTCCACACAGTCTCAATAAAACACTCGGGTATTTCAAACCAATAGCTTAATTAAATTATGGCAACGGGGGGGTTTTTTGAGTTCCAGGAGCATCTGAGGCAGCGGTGCTGAGGATAAATGCAGAGCTTGTTCTTTCAGGGAAGGAGATAGACTCTGTTCTGTGTGAAGGTGAAGCTTTCAGAGGACTGAATTTCATTAACATCTGAATCCTCCAGAAATCATGCTCCTTTCACACATTTCAAGTTGGATGCTCCAAGATGGAAGTCATCAAGCTGACTTGTGGAAACTTTGTCCTACATTTGCAAGAAGAGATGGATATCCAGCTATTTGTCTGTGTTACAGGCACCTTTTTAAGTGGTTTAAGACATCCCCCATGTAGCCAGACATGCCAGGACAGCATGGTTCCCTATGGGACCCTCTGCTTGGCCTCTACATTTACCAGCCACCCAAAAAGCAACGTTAGATTGCTATGTGTGATGTGATGGAAGGACAACCTGAGCAAGCAGTAAGACCAGCAAAGATCAGTGACAGATGGAGGCAGCCTAGAGACACGAACAGTGAAAATAGGGTGCACTGAATCAGCAGCTTCCTATGCCCACCAAAGGAAAAGGATTAGACCACTACTGGTGTGAAACAACCCATGATGGGACAGCAAGATGGGTCAACCAGCCATGCACAGAAAAAGGAGATAATGCCTAACAGGATGCAGGACCTACCATGATATACACAGGAAGGAAAATTTAAGGGCTATTCTTTTACAAGAGGTTTCCAGGGGACTGTGGGAATGTGTGGGTCTCAGTAAAGGATGCTTATGGGAAGAATGAGAGGTGGAAATATGGAAGCATCAAGGTGAATTGGGGGTCTAACAGACATGAGGAAATAGAGGGGAAAAGGAGATAATAGGGCCCAGCTGAACCTACATTTGCCTGAATCACCACCAGCTACCCTGTATTTTCACTAAAATCTACTTCTAACTGGCTTCTGTGAGGGTGCCCCCTCTCTCCTGAGTCACTTTGTGTGAGTGCAACCAAGCTTCAGACCAGATGAATAGGATTAGAGGGTACCAATACCCAGAGGGAGACCTCAGAACTCTAGGGCTCCTAGGTCTAAGTGACAGCAGCTGGAGGAAACCAGGAGACCTAGAGAGGGGGAACAGAATTGAGCTGTCTGTGCCAGTCACGTTTGTGTGACTGCTGGCCATTCCAGTAAAGGCACTGATTCCTCTTCCTGCTGATCTGTGACTGGTGATGTGCATAGGGGGTTGGGGAGGGGAAGTGGGGGGTACATGCATGCATGTTTACCTGTCAGGAATACATGCTCAGCCTCACCACAGGACCCATGAACATGAAGCTGTAGCAGCCTCACATCCCAGAGCTCACCAGATAAACTTGCTGAAGACTCTGTGTTGAGGCGCTTTCCAGAGGCAGACTCTGTCCCAAGACGACTTCCTTCCCAAGCCTCATCACCGAGTTTCAAAATGTCCCAAGCAACTTGGGGAGAAACATCTGGCTACCTCTGGCTTTGTATTTTTTCTAGGAGAACAGTCCAACACCCCTGGTTACTGAATCCGTCGCTTCTTTGGAAATGGAATGATGGTGGGTTGCCAGTTGTCCTTAAATCACTCCTACCACCAGACAGGCTTGAAGATAAAGTGAGGAATGAGTTTATTCAGGAATCCAAAGATCAGCAGTACTATCTCCTTATTTAGAGGCAGCTGTGCAGAAAGAAAAGAAAGTTTACAGCTGTAGTCAGATTATTCTAACTCCCTTCTCAGTTTTATCCAGCTAAAACACACTTGCATACCTTTCAGCTGGAAACTTGTCCTTAAGCAATCCCTGTCCCAGAGCATGTATTTCATTGAAAGCATCTTGATTCAGGAGTATGTGTGTCCTTGCACATCTCTCTTCTCCCCTGGGATATTTCAGGTCCCACTCACACCTCTGCCAATCATGCTGGACAGGGGGGATCTCCTTGTGCCCAGGAAGAGAAAAAAATATCACCATCCTGGTGCTTATCTGACTGTGAAGGAAAGCTTCTCCTCAAAGGCAGAGCAGTATTCAAACCTCCTGGCACTGATTCTTCATACACTCAAAACACCAGCTCATATATATGCATAGTATATAAAAATCATAGTAGATATAAGCATAAAACCAGTGATAATGTATGTAGTTTATTAGATCTTTGCTATATCAAGACAAGAATTAAGGGTTTCCAAATTATTTCAGCATGACAACATGAACATGCTTGGCATGAACAATGCCCCTTCCATGCCCCATGAGGGCATTTCCTTTCTTTGAAGGTATGGATGTACTGGATGAGACTTTTGGAAAACAATAAAACCAGAAGTCATTTATCATACTCCATATCCTATTAGCACAGATTTATTTTCCACCTGCTCTTCCAAACCTGGAATCGATGATAGCCAACACTTTGCATCAAGCAGCCCTTGTGTTTCTGTCTCATATTTGATGCTAGTGCTCATCCTCACTTGCAAAGTTTCAAAACTGGCCCCTGATGTCAAGCACATGAAAGTCTTTGATACTTTTGTAAGGATTGTGGACAGACCTGCCACTGCTACTTTAACATCAGGAGGGATGACCTTGGGTTGTTTCACATTAACCTGATCTCTTCCCTCTGAAGAATGATTCTGACTTACAGGTTATTTTGCTCTTGTTATTTTGCTGGCTGGTGTTAGGCAGGAGGGTTGTCCTTGGTAAGATTCTGGCATTCGAATCTACTAAGCTACCAAGAAAAAGCCAAGCAATTTCAGCTGCCAGCATGATACCAGGTTTGAAAAGCAGTAGAAATGTTCTGTCACTCACAGCCACATTGAGAGATGATGCAAATCATTTTCCATGATAGCTGCAATTGGTCATACATACATTTGAAAGGCTTCTCTCTTCGGTCCTTTAACACAGCTATGCCGGAGAGGGGACTTCAGGAGCTGTGTTTCTGGGATCCCTTGGGCCTCCCCTACCACACCTCCCCCTCCTCCTCTTCCTCCACCTCTCTTGAGCCACAGTGTCCTGCAGCACACATAATGGAGGTACTGTAACCCTCTTTTCTAGACAGTAAAGTGACTTTACATCATGTTTGGTGGCAGATAGCTATGACCACAAGCTAGCTTCTCCTGGCCTGGGCGCCTGGTGCAAAGCTGCAGCAGAGGTTGGGGAGTGAGGGATTTCTTTGGCTGGGGCAGAGGGACACCCCATGGGAAGGGCTTTTAGAGAGATCTATCAAAGAGCTTAGCTTTGGGTCCCTAATCTTTCCTGGTGAGGCCTGGATGCCATGAACCAGGGAAATAAAAGAGCAGCTGAGCCAGTTCAGTGCCCAAGTGACCTCCTACTGATGCTCTCCCCTGGCTCTGCACAAGCCGTCCTGGAAGTGTCCTGCAGCTTTTTAGGGGAGAGCAGGGACTCTGTGCTGTCTTGGTACCCAGCTATAGAGTAAATAGAGATTCTCACCTCTTCTGCAGAACTCATTTTTGTTCTTAGGATAGAGCCTCTCTCAATCTATTAGATTCTATTAATGAAATTTTATATTTCTATGCAATTCAATCTTTGTTTTCCTAAAAATTTGATCTCTAGAAGACCAAGTTGTCTATGGGGTCCTCCCTTTACAGAAAGGTTGATCAGGACCAAAGCACAGCCAGAGAGCCCACAAGCCCTCCCTTTTTTCTAAACTCTTTAGTTTTATACTATATTAGAGGCCTTTAGTTTTATACTCTTTTAGATTAGGCAACTATTGAACCTCTTCAGGTCCAAGCTCAATTGCAAATCATGGGTGATGCCCATGGCTCATGCAGGGACATAGAAAAAACCAAATGCCTTCTTCTCAATAGGCTCATGCAAAGGAGCACATTCTTCCCAAAAGATAGAAAGAAGCAGGGCTGCCAGCTCAGCAGGAGCCAAGTTTAGTGCAATCACAGACCAGAGAGGTGTGAGCCTCTCATCTCCATCTTGGCAGGGCGCTCTCCAGAATATTTAAAGCTTGTGCCCAAAAATTAAATGGCAGATTTGTTTATGGAGGTGTTTTCCAAGAGGTGTTTGGGCTACCCTCAGCAGCTGCCCATACCGCCGGTGCTGGCCATACCTTGCATGCCTGGGTGATTTATCGGTTCGAACTGCTGTCCACAGGACTCCTGCTGGCGAGGCAGGGGCAGGCTCCAGCATCGCTGAGGAGCTGTAAAACAACAGCTGCAGCAGATGGCTTTGGCTCTGATCTTGGCTCGGTGTGCCCTGCCAAAGCAGCGCCAGGCAGGCGTGCTTGTGCAGGGCTTGATGAATGAGGACTAACCCGAGGGCATTTGTCAACAGAAAACAAAGTGGAACGATGTGTCGCAGGGACATCAAGTTAAACAGGGAGATACGGGAGGGGGGGGGGGAGGAGGTGAAGGGGGAAAACTGCAGGTGCTTGGAGGGAACACCTGCTGATCCTTGAGGGGAAAGAAGTGGTGGCAAGGATGCTAAAGAGGCAGAGATTGAGAGGGTTGAGCGGAGAGGGGAGGTTGATAGACCACGCGCTGACATTTCAGATGCCTGGGGCAAAAATGAAAGCAGGGAAGAGATGTGGTGTGCCATCCGTAGCAGTCACGAGGACAAAGATGGAAAAAACCACAAAGAAAACAGTGGTAATGCTAAGGTGGTCTAGTATTACATTGGATGTTGGATTTACGAAGCATTCAGGTGGCAATTCGTAGTCAGGATACGTGCAGAACCAGGATCCAGATTCTGCATGACAAAGGCTCTAATCTCACTGTCCCCCATTTATATTGTATGTAAGTGAATATTTTTGAAGTATGAAAAAGGCACAGCAGTTTTCTTTCCCAACAATCTGAAAATCAGAGAGCTCTTTGTGTGTTTTGATCAGTACATAACTAGCAATTTAGCTAGTCCCCGCTGATGAGACAGACACAGCAAAAACCTGTCGCTCCCTTGTGCGGCATGCTTTGGTTTTGCTCCCTGCACTCCGACAACTTAATGGCTAAACATGTCTGTCAAGGCTTCTGCAGTAATCCATGGCCACAGAACTGATAATTTGTCTTTGAATCGCTTTTGAAGAAATACAAGTAGCTCTGTTGTTTAACTGAGGTACCAGAAAGAGCTGTCCTCCTGGTAAGTGTCATGGTCTCTGTCAAACTTGGCTGTAAAATTTGGCTGCCACTTTTAATACATATAGCTTTCTCCAGCCATCAGCAAAGTCGCTGTGAGCTCTCACAAAAGGCATCATTGAAGCAAAGAAGTATTAATACAATCAGCTGAAGACTTTTTCTGCTATGGATGAGAAATAGAGGCAAATCTGTGACTCAATGAAGAGAGAAAACAAGCACCTGAATATCATCATAGTCATGCAGAGGATCTGGGTGAGGGGAAATAATAAGTGTCAGGTCTGACATTCATTTTGACACTCACATCCAGGCTAAACCAGGCTCTCCAGTTAACTTTTTCCACGCTGGCCCAAAAGGAGGTGTAGGGTAGCCCCGCACCACGCTTCTATCAGTAACACAACAAAACACTAGTGAAGATTGAGTTACCAGACCTGCAGCTGATGACGTCTCCAGGGGAAGGATATACACCACAGCGCCCACAGCTGCTCTTTGTAAACTTTTTAATGTTGCTGGGCTGGCTTCAAATTGCACACGATGGCCTTCAGCAGGCTGAGCCACCAGACTTGCACCGAGGCAATGCCAAAAAGAGGGGTCACTGCCCCGTTCCATGGTGTGCAGAGAAGACACAAGGCTTAAACATTCTGTGGAAGATTTCAGATTCATCACTGCTGCCAGCTGCATTATCCCAGTTTCTATTTCTGCGCTTTTGGGAAGTGCCTTTGAAGGTAGCATGTCATACCAGCTTTGCAAGGGAAAATTCATGTCCCAGAAACAGCCTATTGATCGCAATGCAGGGCGTGCAATCTGGTCAACTCTGGGGTGCCAGAGCACCTCTGCTTGAGGCCAAATGCCCTCACCCAGCATGAACCAAGGCTAAAAACGTAGGGAAAGGGCAGTCAGACAACCAGTCCTAGTGCTCTTTTGGGGAAACATGCTCCTGCCAGGAGGATCTTTGTAATGTTTGTGAAGGTCTGGGAAATTCTTAGACCTCTAAGGGTTGGGGTTTTTTATTTTCTCGTTCTCAGTAATGAACTCTCTCATTTTCCCTGTAAGTGGGAAACCTGAGCCCTAGGGAGCTTAATTTGATTTTTTTTTTTTAAGTGCTTGGCACTTGCAGCTCCTCTGTCCTTCAGCAGGACTTGCATTCACTTGCCAGGTTTGATAACATGGATGTGTCATGTTCAAGGTCACACAATGAATTAATGCCAGAGCTATGATTATTATTACTTATTATGGGTGGGCTGACTATTCCACCTATGCTTAAGGCAATCTACATGCTCTGCTGCAGAAGTCTGCTCTAGTCTCTGTACATGCCAAAATAAAACTGCATAGGCTGAAGCCCCTTATTCATACAAGCACATGGGGGGCAGGTGAAGCAGACTGGGCTCTTGCTTCCTTGGCAATTCCCAACTCTCACTGCTGGGTCCACAGTTCTCTCATATACCAGTTACCTCATGGAAAAAACAAAATCCTTTCTAAGGGAGTCCTGCAAGTTTCTTTTGCACATGCAGGCATACTCACTGGTGGAGTTAGGTATGGTGTGGGAAGGGCATTATCCCAAGCAGGCAGGTAAATGTGCAAATGGGGCACGGAAACTCTCCCATGTGCTTTGAACTCTGGCAATCACTTGAATCACTTTGTCACTGCAACTCACAGAACTGTTACCTCAGCTTGCTCTTATGGGAAACCTGCTCAGCTTTTTCAGGGCTTAGTTTGGTGGATTATGAGGGTAGATTTAGTTTGGGACTGGAGAAGTCTTAGAATGATCCAAAACCAGCAGCTTCGGAGGAGTGAATGAGTATTTCAGCCAAACTGGGAAAGGGCAGAGGTGGAGCCACGAAACAGCTGCTAAGAGCAGTGGCCTTTAGTGAGCTGTAACATTTGCTAGGCAGATAAATGGAAGAGTGAAGAAATGATGCCTGTTTTTCCAATCTTGCCTACACTCAAAAAAATATATCCAGAGCTCCCTTTAGATAAGGTGGCACCATCCAGTCCTCCCTCTACTTAGGGGATTTGTCAGTGTCACTAGATTTGCAGAGTGAACCTTTAGATCTGGGGGCAGTGGTGAAGTTTGGGGATAGGAAAGGAGATAGAGAGGGGAAGGCAGGGGAAAGCTCCCTAGGGTCTCCATACATTGTTTGTATATAGGGTTTTTGGGTGTCTGAATTTTCAAGCTAAATCTCAAGTTCATCATTTACTTGAGTGTGGTACTGTTTGTGCTCCAAGCCCCCACATTTGGAGGTGCAAGCAGAGGGACCAAACACCCTGAGCACTTGTGTTCAGGAACAGCTGGAGTGTGGTGGTTCAGCTCCAAGCAGTGGCTTGGGGAAAGTGACAACAGGTGAAAAGGACAGTTTACTACTAAAGCACCGTGAAAGGAGAACAATAACAGCTAATCACACTCACACCCAGCAATAACACAGAGTACCTTACCAATCTGCCAATTGCAGAGGACTGACCTGCATCCCAGCCACACTCAGACATCCCTGGAGGCACCAGCCCATCCCTCCCCAAACAGCAACTTTTATGAGGGAGTGTTGTCAGGTGGTGTGGAAAACAGTGTGGGCTAACTCAGCTCACCTGTGCTGACTCAGCTCACCTGTGCTGACTCAGCTCATCTGTGCTGGCTGCTTGGGGAGGTTGACTCTGGCCTGGCTGGAACCAGGACATGGAGAAATTCACAGAAAGAAAAGAAAAAAAACCCTGCAACAACCAAACTTCAAGGTCATTAAATATAGTGTGCTTCTCTCTCAGAGAGGCACCAAACCAAAATCTGTGGTAATTCAGAAAATTATTCTGGGGAATATATATTCCCAAGCATGAACTACTGGCCATCACTGGAGGCAAGAAAATGGGTTAGGTTAACCTACATCTGGCCCAAGACAGGCATTTTTGTGTCACATTACACACAGCAAGGGCATCTCATGCTGAGTGAGGTGCATTTCAGTCACCAGGAGTTAGCTGTCTGGTGTGAGTCATCGCTTCCCTTGTAGTCAGCAGTGGGAGATAGGCACCTCCACCCACCAAAGGAAGCATGCAGGTAACCAGCTGACACTAGATGACAGGTTTTCATGGCAAAAAAAGTAGGTGGGGTGAACTGCTGATGACAGTGCCCATGGAAGACACAGAGGTCACAGGGTTCTGAGCTCTTCAGGCTGCTCTCAAGCCTGAATGTAGCTTTGCAGCAATGGTACCTTCTTGGAGCTTCAGCTCAAAACAGAGAGCAGAAGGGTAAGCTGGGCAGAGACAAGGCCCCTGGAAATCACACGTGCTTTGCTGCTTCATATGAAGCCACTTCCACCTCATCTGTGCTGCAGAGCCTGGTGGTGGCAGCAGGGACAGTTGCCCACCATGGGGCTGGGATCCTCCAGGTGCTCCTCTACCCTGGGGTGCCTGGAGGTCACTGACATCCCTGACACCACCACAGCCTGCCACAAGCATCCTGACTGGCATGGGAAGGCCTGAGGATGTGCAATGTTCCTGATGCCTTGAGTGGCCTCCTGGCAAAAAGCTGTATGCCTGCAGGTTTGCATGGGAGTCAGCACTCATGCATGCTCTTCCTCCAGGTGCAGGGCAGCTGGGTTTGGGTTTTCACGTGCCAATGACGTATTTGCAAGATACTGGTGTGACCTGTGGCTTCAAAAGGTGAGAAGAAGTGGGCAGGCTGATGGTGTGCTAGTACAGCTGAATCCCCAGTTCATAGTGGCAAATGCTGATCCCACCTTCCTCAGCACGAGGGCCTGAGTGTAAAGGGTTTGCAACACATCGACTATCAGGGAAATCTCCTCAGGCTTTCTCTTTGCCTATGGCTCTGCCACTAAGCTTCTGGCAGTCAATATCATACTTACAGAACCAACCTCTAAATCCCCAAAATTAGATTAAAGGCTCAACAACATCATAACACAGTTCTAATCCCTGTGCTACCTGCAGTGAACACAAATACCAGGACAGCAAGGTCAGATTCCCATGAAGATCTGTCAGTAGGGCTCTTCCTTTAGAAAAGGCAGTAGGGGTGCAAGCTAGTGAGCTTTTGTTTGTTAAAGCTACCCTAAAGACTTACATCCCACACTCTGGCCTCCACTGTGACTTGCAGAGAATAGTGGGAGGAATCCTGATTGTGAGGGATCAGTGGTGAAGCTTCTAACCTCAGTGTAACAACTGGGTAACGGGACCTTGGAATGGTTTCTACAGGGAGCTGTGCTTTAATGCTTGCAGCATTTCCTTTGCATTTCAAAAGCACAGTTGGACTCCCTGATCTTAAAAGGTCGTTTCCAGCCTAAATGATTGTACTATTCTAAAGCAGCTCCTCTGGCTCACACACACCTCCCACTGCCCCGGAGCAGAGAAGGGGCTGAAGTTCTTGTTTGCTTCCTACCCATGCCTTAGTCATGGGAGCAGGAGGGCTGACTCAGGCACAACACAGACCCACAGAGATGGTGAAGTGGCCTGCAGTGCCACTGCTGCTTTAGGCCAGAGTGCTTCAGCCCCTGACCCTCTTTTCAAAAGGCTAAATTCCAATGTCACTATAAAGCTGAGAAGCCTGGAGATGCCTTTGCTCCCAGACAACATCCACAAAATGCCTCTCCTTCCTTATTAGCCTGGCACCCTTCTTTTCTCAGAAGTGTTGGTGCCCTGAGGATGGGGGCATTTCCCTGCCTATCCTGGAGCAGCGGCTCAGCTGTTACCTGCTGTGGGGAGGGCAAGATCAGGCCCAGTGGCCTGTTTTGTCACTGATGCTTTAGCCTTCTGACAGCATCCTTTTTCAAGAAGTCATCTTTTCCCCAGTGAGCCTCATCAAAGAGTAAAGCAACACCCAAAATGAAACTGGAGACACTTTAATTAGAGTGACAGAGTGGAGCAAACAGCCTTACAGGACATTTGTTTTTTAATGTTTATGTTATGTCCCCAACCCACCTTCTCAAATAGTTAAATGAAGTGTCTCAGGAGGCCATGTTTACCTCAGGCTGGTCCCCAGTTGCTTGATCTTTACATCAGATCCAAATGTTCTCTGAAATCAGGCTGACACTTGGGGATTAAACATGTTGTTAGTGCCCAGTACAGCCTGGACTGGGGCTGGGGACAGCTATCTTTTATCCAGGTTGTTTCTAGAATGTCACCTGGACCTTTGAATAACACAAACAAAACGAAAAAAAAAAAAAAAACGGCTAACATGAAAAGGTTGAGGCTTTCCAGAGCTGTCCAAACATATGTCCTAACTACCACATTTTTGATGCTTATACAGCTTTTCATAACTGTTTATTGTTCTGGGAAATGAGAAAGGGCTGTTTATACAGTAGCTAAAGGAACATGTGGGAAAAGGCTGCTAACTCTAGGATGAACAATTTTTTCATCAGGAATCTGTGGGACATTTATCTCCCTAACCTATCTCTCTAGGCCATGCCCTTCATCCATGGCATTGGGAAGCTGGGCATTTCTACATGGACAAAAGGAGGTTGGTGAAAGTAATTTGTTCCAGGAGACTTGACTCAGACTGTCAAATCATATTGCTTGGCAGGGGACTAGGACATGCTGTTAAGAGCTTTTTTGTGTTAAGATGAACCCTTCAGATGCCAACTTCTCATTGGTTTGGAGTTAAAACCATAAAACCTGACTGGGCTCCATGTCAAACCATAAATCAGTTTGTCATGTCAGAAAACCTGGCACACAGTTTGTGTTAGTATCCCGTCTCCACAGCTTAAACCATGCTTGCTATCCAAACAAACTGCTCAGAGACAAACTGGGAGGTGACACTATCTCCTACAGACTATTGTTGCACTGGCACTGTGAAGAGAAGAGAGGGGAAAGGGAGATGAAAGAAATGAGGGGTTCTTCAGGGCCGTGGAAGTAGCAAATAAACCTAGCAAAGGGAGATCAAATTGCTCAGCAAACACTACTGCTTCAGCCAGGAGGAAGAACAACAGGCAATCTCAGTTCACAGTACAGTGCTTCTTCAGTGCTTCAGCATGTTGCTCTCTAAAGGAGAGTCATTTGCCTGCACGTGGAGGTTGCTCAATGCTATTTATTCACTTCCCTGTTTAGAGACATTTTTGCTTTTCCTGCCCTCCAAAGAAACACCTTAAAATAGTTCAACTTCACATCAAGGACTGTGTCTCTGCTGCAACTGTCTCTGCAGAAGCACCTTGAAATGCAGAGCTGGACCCAACACTGAGGAGGAGGTAAGCAGGGTGTAACCCCACCTCTGCACTGAGCCTTGCTCCATCAGGTTTTCCTCCAGAGCCTGCAAGGTGCTGCCCACGGGAGACACTGGAAAAGCTTTTTTTCCACCTCTAATCTCTTGGTCCTTCCATGTACGACTGTCCTCTCACCCAGTGTCACACCTGCCACACAGCTGCCCACACTGATGTATTTCATGACCTCAGGCTGGTCTCTGAAGTCACCGTCTCTCTTGGTGTGAACCGCTACCGCTGGCACTACCTGCCCCCACACAAGGTGGAGCAGGGGTAGAACAAGGCACAGACTCCCCTGCAACAAGGCTGGGGGGACAGGGGGACAGAGGAAGGGAAGTTGGAGTCTGAAGTCACATCCGCAGAGCAGTCATCACTTCCTAGGGCATTTCCATGAACCGTGGGGCCCTGACAGATAATCTGATTAAGAAATTATAAATGCTCATAGCTCAACCAAAAATATCACAGCCTGAAATAACACTGGCCTCTTGAGGTACCTCACAAGACCTCCCTACAGCAGGTGAGTGTATTTTAAGATCAGGCACTCACAAATGGAGAGGAGGGAAGGGCTGGGGCTGCTCAGGAGCACCAGCAGCCTTTTCCATTGGGGACCTTGTGCCACTCTAGCTACGATGCCTTAAAAGGCTGGTATCACAGGGATGCTGTGGTCCTTATCTCCTGTGGATGGCTGGTACTTTGGAGATATTATATTTATAGCTCGTCCGAAGCACGAGTGCCTAACTGTCTATTTATTGAACACATAGTTTGGGCAATCCCAGTAAAGCAGCAAGTCTGTCCCCGTCCTCTCTCGCCTGCAGACTCACAAGCAGAGTCAGCTCCAAGCTGCAGCAAGGTAAGACAGTGACTTACTTTGGGTTTTCCCTGTCCTTTTGGCCCTCTTTTCCTTTTCACCTTCCCTTTGCAAAGGGGGCTGGCAGTTTCTCAGCGCTGCACTTGTTTCTTAGGGGGAGAGTGGATTTTAAGGCGTTTGTTCTCTTCTTGCTGCCAGGGCACATACAGAGTGTCTCTCTTTGTATTTCCAGTCCGCTGTTGGCAACCAGGTGCTAACTAACAGCTGCTCTTTAGTTTCTCTGCTAATAATATGCTGTCATCTTTTCGTGTTCTCAAGGAACACAACCATGTCTAACTATAGACCCTTTCCTGGTTTGAATAGCAAACTGAATGGCTTCAGGCAGAAAGCTTTTGATTAGGCTGGGGTTTTTTTTCCCCCTCTATCAGCATTTTCTTCTCTATGATATTTGGAAAATGAATAGATAGTAAAAAAGAGGACAGAAGGAACATTTTACTTACACACACACACACACTTTCAGACCATTTCCTAATGGCCATGAAAGAAAGGCAAATTACAAGCGATGGTTGCTGATTTAATGTTTAAACAATCACTTGTTATGGATTACAGCAGCTGTGGGGACAGGGAAAAGAAAGGGAAGCACTGAAACGTAACTGGGTGTCAAAGCAGGAATTCGTCAGAATCAGCCTGTGAAACAGCATTAGCAATAACTGCCAAATGCCAATTATCAGGCCATTGTTACATTGAATTACTTTTAACCTCCTCTCAGGAGAGCACTAATTTTCAAATGAAGCCAATAAAAGAAGACCTCTATGGAAAAATAAGATTGTTTGTGCGTGTGTGTACATTTGTTTGGATCCATTTACACATGTGTTTTTAATATAAACATTCTCCTAATGAAAGTTCCCTAACCCAAGGATCACGAAGTATGACACAAAGGTAAGAAATCTTAACTTGCTTTTAGCCCAAGAACTGAAACGATCACATTTTCCACCAGAGTTTTTTTATTATTCCACTATTAAGAAATTAAATCAAAGTAGGCTTTTTTTTTTTGTTTTCCAAAATGCTGAGCAACTACTGCTCCATGGGCTTTGACAGGATCGTGGGGCTCTGGCACCCCTGGGGAGCGGGATTCCTCAGGCCTGACCTAAACCCAAGGCGTGTAGGAACAGTCAGGCCACTTTCAAAGTGTTTGGGATTTAGCTCAGCCCCAAAGTAAGGATTTCAAAGGCAAAAGAGTAGTTCCTTAGTTGGCCCAAAGCTCTTGGAGGTCTACTGACTTTAGCTGAGGGATGGATGATTACATCAAGCACTGATCCAGCCAGTGGATGTGGAGAAGTTGGGCTGTCTCTCCACTTGTGTCATGGCAATAGATGCGATACACCCAGCAATGTTTGCATGGGAGATGAGGCCCTGGGGACATGTTCAGGCCACTGCACGCTCCTGGCCACTGAAACTGAGTGGCCACATCCAAAACACATCCTAGGAACAGGGATTTCTCCCAAGCCATGCCCTAGCCAGAATCCATACCACCAACCATCAACGCTGACTGAGTCTTAATGTCTGGGAACATGCTCTGTGGTCCTGTTTGATTTTTATGAGCACAGATGCAGCCCCTGAGGGTGTCCCTGCACATTCAGCCTCACCTGGGATAGGCACCCATTCCTGTGCTGGACAACCCCAGTGAACATGTCTTATCCAGCTGAGCTCTCTGGCCCCCTTACACTGTCAGGGGCCCATGACTGTCAGTGTAGACAGCTTTGAGACAGCACATTTAGGAACAATCTTTCCCCACCTTTTATGTGAAGAACAGCACATAACTTCAGTGGGAGAAAAAAGGAATGTAAAATACCAGATCGTCTGCACACATACATATCTTATCTCAAGGCTTACTGCCCATGCACGGATGCCTGGGAAGGCTTAACCGCTGCCAGTGCCTCTGCAGTTCCCTCTATCTCCAGCAGTAATGGTCTCACCACTAAACCCCTGTCTGCTCTGTTCAGATCTGCACAGAGCTCCGATCTTCTGCTCCCCGACACAGGTGAGATGAGTTTTGTAAGTTGGCTGGAGACAAAAGGTAGTGTGTCCCACCACAGAGCGCAGCATGGACCATTAACAGACCACCAGCAGGAGCTGGCAGCTGTCTTAGCTGGACCCACTGCTCCACTTGGTCTGTTTTTTCCAAGATCTTGCTATGAGGCTAAGCTTACATGCCTCCACAGTAAACTGTGCAATAAAGAAATCGTGTACAAAACTAATATTTTTTTTTATAGACTAGTCTCAGTTCTCCCATACTAGAAATTTTCTCATGTCCTCAAATTCTTTGTCTATCATCCAAGCCTCAGGCTCAAACAATAAAAATAACAAAATCATTCTGGTTGAGCACTTAGCGTTGAAGTATCACCACTGGTGTATTGACAGTATTCCCTCTGAAAAACAAGAAGCAGAAGCAGCATTCCAATCATGTGCTGCAAAACATTAGGGGTTTTTATTTAAAATTTGTTGGCCAAAGATCTTTAGCTTGAAAAAAAAAAAAATATGCAGGAACATACATACTAATGCAGTGATTTTTCACTGGATTTGAATTTAAAAGTGAAATAAAACAAAAAGACCCAAAGCCTGTTCTCAAAGCAAACCCATTCTAAAGGCAGTCTTTCCAACAATAATACTTTGTTCTTACCTAGCATTTGAAAATATGATTAATGGATGAATAACTTTATTTTTTCCCTTCCAAACAGCAAGCCATCAGAACAAGGCAGACCTTTGATTGCAGCTGGCAAGAGGCTGGGAGGGGGCAGACTCATTCAAACCCTTCTTTAATACAGAAAATGCAAAAGGCCATTTTACAAGGAAGAAAAGCAGAGAAGGAAGGGAATGTGAAGACTGACTTGGGGGTGAAATCCTGGCCCCACTGAAGTCAATGGGACTTTTCTCAGAAACATCCACTGATTTTAGCAAAGCTCAGATCTCCTCCTTTTCCACCTAATGTTAGTGGGGCCAAACTCCCTCAGATTTGCACCATCAAAATCTCGTTTTCACATTTTTCCTTATCGGTTTTCCTTTCTTGTAGCTGTGTATTGTCTAACCAGAGCAGAGGCACTCTGACACGGTTGTTTTTCAGTGAGATGAGTTATTACTGGCTGCAATATTTTATCTTTGGCTTTATATCGCAGCGAGTACAGTTTCATGCTGATAAATCTCAGACTGTTTCAACAATGTTCATCATCTAACGCTGATTAGCTTTGAGGCGCATAGGTGATATTACACAGAGCCCTAGTTTTTCTGAAAGCAGCTGAAACAATTCTGCCTGGTTCTGCTCAGCTCGTTCTGACACAAACATGGAAGGAGCACTACCATACATATTTTAAAGGGATCCATCAACTTCAGAAAACTCAGAACATTTCTGCTGCGGGTTGATTTACTGGCTACCGTTAACACACGGCACCAAGAAGTAGTGAAACTGAAAGAGCTAGAAGAAAAAAAAACATTTCCCCCCCCCTCCATTTCACTTTATGTTTTTGGTAACATTTTGTTGTGAAGCCAGTTGTACAGCTTCTCTTTTAAATTATATTTTTTTTCCTGCTGTCTCTGTGAAACTTCCATATCACAATGAATGAGAGGAAAATTCTCCTCAAAAAAAAAAAAAGGAAAAATAAGTAAACTTTCAAACCACAATGTCGTGGGAGTAGAATGGGCACAGACATGAGCACAGAAATTGTTTCGCACACTTCATAAACAAAGCCAGTGAGCTTTCAGATCAGCATATTCTCTGTCAAGCTTAATGGATTTTTCACTAAAGTCTCACCAGAAATTTGCATGCTTTCTGTTGAAGAGAAGTAGGTAACACTGGCTAGAGCTCCTTTTTGGTAGGCTGCAGCTAGAGAAGAAAAGCCCAGTATTGCTTAGAGATTACCATACGAAAACAGAAATACCTACAATCCACAGATACCACCACACAGAAGCCCATTATTCTGTCATTTATCCCAATTTTGAAATGCATTTAGAATCCTAATTTCCTATGCATGAAGTCTGTCTACTGCAATACACCCCACACCCTCTGGCATTGCATAAAGCAGGACATTCAAGGGGTTAGGATGCCACTTATAATGCAAACAGATGTACCAACACAGTATAGTATGGAACTCCTGGTGCAGAATGGTAAAAGAGAGGAAGCTACCAGAATAAATCCCATTTGTTTTAGTTTTTAACCTTTTGACATAACTTGGGAATTTTCATGAGCACAGGTTAAATGAATTGTGTGTAATGTACTCATATGGCCTGAATGTGGTGGTTTAGCCCTGTTTGGAGGCCAGATGCCCATCAAAGCTGCTCTGTCACTCCCCTTTTCAGCTGGACAGGGGAGAAAATATCTTTTGAGAGGCTTAGGAGTCAAGATAAGGACAGGGAGAAATCATTCCACAATCAGCGTCATGGGCAAAACAGACTCAGCACAGAATAAAGGAAAGAAACTCTTAATTCATGACACTGCCCTGCACACCCAGGAACACCAAAGTCAGGTAATGAGAAGTGCGACCAGATCTTAAAGCACCTTCCCCCACCCCTCCCTTCTTAGCACGCTTCACTTCAGTCATGATTTTGCTCCCTTCCTCCCCCCACACTGAGACACCGGGAGGGGCAGGGAATGGGGGAATGGGGGGTTTCGGTCAGTTCCTTACAAGTTGCTTTCCTTCTTGGCCAGGGGGTGGCCATTCCTCACACCCTTCCCCTGCTGTGGGGTTCCACCCAAGGGATACAGTCCTGCACAAACTTCTCCAACATGAGCCCTTTCCCACAGGGCTTCAGCTCTTCACCAATTGTCCCAATGTGGGTCACTGCTATGGCAGGCAGTCATAAATCAAAGAATCTCTCTGTCTCTCAGGCCCAGACTGCTCCAGCCTGGTCCTTGGTCCACAAGCCCACCCCAGCAAACCTGCTCCAGCGTGCATCTCTCTCTCTTGCTCATCTCTGTGTCTCTGTCTCTCTCCATGGGCTGCAAGTGCTGCCAGAGGGTCGCTCCAATGTGGGGAACAGCGTCTTCTGTGTGTTGTCTCCTGCTCCAGTGTGGGGCCTCTCCCTAGGCTGCAGGTGGGGCTCATCCTTGAACATGGCTGCCAGGGGTGGGACACTCACTCCACCCTGGGCTTCTGCACAGGCTGCAGAGGCATCTATCTTTCCAGCACCTGGGGTGCCTCCTCCCCCACCTTTACTGCCCTTGGTGCCTGCATAGCTCCTTACATCTTCTCACACCCTTCTCTCGTGGCAAAATTCAGCTGCTTGTGGTTTTTTTCTCCTAAATGTGATCCCCAGAGGCTCTGTGACCATCGCTGATGTGCTGGGCCTTGATCAGCAATGACTCCGGCCTTGAGAAGCAGCTTCTAGCTGCTTCTTACAGCAGCCACCCCTGCAGCCCCCCCTTCTCCACCAGAACCCAGCCACATAAAACTACAACACTACATTACGTATTGTTGAGTATTTCTTCTCTTGGCATCGTTTTAGGGGAGAGAAGTAGCCCTTTCTCCTAATACAGGAGGGAGAAGTAAGGGACAGATAGGAAGGCAGACTCAAGTGCTGAAGCGGTCTGAGGAGTGGCAGGCTATGAGGCCCGGCTCAGGGCTGCTGTGACCCGGGGCTCTGAGAAACAAGTCTTGGAGAGAGACTCTCCCCTCTCTTTCTTTCATCTGCCTTAAAAACCTCTAGCCAACAAGCATGATGTTGTGTCCATTTACTGCAGGGGCAGAAATAGCAGCTGAATTCAGGCGTGTGAATTCTGCCTGATCGTATCTGCCTTGCTTTAGTTGTCCAAGGTCAGGTGTATGAACTACACAGCTGGATTCCTTCTAGATTCAATGGAGAAAGAAAAGCACATCTGTCAGGAAGTTCATTTCAACAATAGCTGTCTAATGAGCCACCCCCCATGAACACCGCTCCTTCTCCCCCCACTGTAGTGGGATCATGGATGGCTTGTTTGGATTAGCCAACATTTGGTCAGTGAAAATGAAGTGAGTTGGATGCCACTAGTTATTTGCCCAGATTACACAAAGCATTTTGTTGATCAAGGAACAGACTGTTAATCACAAGTCTTTGACTACTACCTGCTAACTCTCCCATCCTTTCTACTTTTATGAACAAGGATGCTTTAGTAATGTAGACTCTCTGTAACAAGACCTGGGTTCTGCTTACTTCTTGTCTTTCTCCTTAGTATTTTTTACTTCTTTTATTGGTTTCCTTGCATATTGATGTGTTCTGGGGCATTCACTGGATATTCATGAGGTGAACCAAGGCTATCTTGCTGCTGCAAGAACTCTTGAAAGTCTGCTTCCAGGTGCAAAGTGAGACCCCAGAGCACAGGAGAATGTCAGATGAAAGGGAAGTGGTTCTGGTGGAAACAAAAGCCCATGAAGGAAGTGGAAATATTTTGTTAGGAATTTTTCCTCTCTTGGTGGGACTGTAACAGAGAGCAGTGATCTGAAGAAATGACTTTGCCTCTCAATTAAAAAGGATGTGAAAGAGTTTGTTCTGGAATGAAGAGTTATGAAAGAGTGTAGAAAATTAGGAGGAAGGACGGAACAGAAATGTTTTTCTAGACCATCCATGTTTTCCTGGCCTGATGCAAAGAGTTAGCATTGTTTTTACTGACTTGTTGCCCAAAAACATCAGTGTGACTGTGGTAACAATGACAATCAGCCAGTTAGGACACTGGTGCCTCTTATTTTAGACTGACCATTTAAAATAGAACAAATAAATGAACTTTCATTGCGAATGGAAGGTGCTTATGTAGGTCTGTTAGTTAGGCAATTGATGGGAAAATAATCACTGCAAGTAACCTACTATAAAAGAAAACTGGAACTTCTTACAGGAACTGATATCAAGGTCATTCATTTCTAAAACATTTCACCCTCCATTTCATCTATTCAGTAAGAGTTTTACTCAGCATTTCTGGGCTTCATGGTAATAATAGTCACATTTGTAGACCACAACC
The DNA here is from genome assembly GCA_022605575.1 of Laterallus jamaicensis coturniculus. NCBI lineage: Eukaryota > Metazoa > Chordata > Aves > Gruiformes > Rallidae > Laterallus > Laterallus jamaicensis. The sequence goes on along the minus strand of JAKCOX010000023.1, from coordinate 7,135,305 downwards.
TTATATAAAGCCACGGTGTTATTTGTGGTGTCATGTTACTTAATCTGCAGTTCAATAACTTGCAGATTCATAACCTAAAGAGGATCTAGATTTATTAGTGCAATTAGTGTTTTAGGATACAATTATTTGTTGCTGTGGAATTTTGGTGGCTAAGCAGAGGGTATAAATATATGGACTTAATTACATGAATATAGTATATGATGTGCACAGTAAAAAGACATATTGTTCTGCTTAAGAAGGCAGACAGAAGTGAGGGAGGTGTTGGTTGCAGATGTTGGCACCCCAAGACACACGTGAAAAACAACCAGCAAAACTGTCTGTTTTGAGGATCTTACATCCACACTCCACTAGGTCTGAAGACTGAAGAACCACAGGACTACAAGCAGCAAAAGATTCAAGAAACAGGGACTAGAGTGGGCCAAAAAAAGCTTTCTCCTGACCCTGAGGGACAAATGGTGCTCATCAACCAAAATCCTTGTGGAAAAATAGGTAGATCTGATTTACTGTCACATTTCTCTGTCAACTAGCTTTGTCTCAGAAAGATTTTGGTAAAATAACCAAGTACTGTCCCTGAGGGCAACTAGCACTGACACAGCTAATGTCCGTACAGTTACACTGCCTTATCAGGCAAAACAAGGTGGACACATCCACCTTCCTTCTAGGAGAAGTCCTTTGAGCAGACCAGATCTTGGGCCATGCCAGACACCCCTTGGGAGAGCAATGGGGGCTTTGGGTTCAACCAGACCAGGGGCTGCACTTACGAGTTGAACAGTGTAGACCATCCTCTGCTGTGTATGAGCCACCACAAGATACTGGTGTAGATAGATGCAGGCGGAGAAGGCAGAGGGGCCCAGAGGAATGGGCAGCGTTGTCACTCTGAGATGTCCCTGTCATTGGCACAAGGAGGTTGCAGTATGAGAGGGCAGTTTGTTGATCCACCCTTTTCTTCTCAGCAGCCCTCATTTTGCTTCCAGTGGCAAAATGCACACAGAGAGGTGGTGTGGCTGAGTCACCCTCTCCCACTACCATGAAGAGGAGCACCCACCTTGCACACCAGAGTTAATTTGGGTCAATGCATGACCTTCCTTTTGTCCTAGACGCTCCCCCCTCCCTGCTATCATTGCTTCCTACTGAAGCCTGACACTACCAGTGGCAGTTGACTGCTTTTGGTAATGGTTTCCTCATTTGTTGAATGAGAGAACAGCTGAGTTAGGAGAAACCTAGCACAGGAAGGGTATGGGCACATCCAGCTCATTGTGCCTGAACAGGTTAGGGCTGGGTTATGCAGGCAGCTGTGCTGGATGCTGGGAGAGGATTTGTACTGAACACCCAGCCTGGATACCTGCCCCAACACCTTCAGCCATGCCTCCTTTCTGCCTTTCCCCCTGTGCCTAAAGATGCAAAAGCAGCATGGATATGCAGCTCACTAAAGGAAATACTGAACAGCTCTGGCTCCAGTCACGCCCACATAGAAAGCTAGCAGGAGAAGCAGCGTGGGTGTGGTTGTAGAAGACCCAAGCAGAGCAGCCCGCCTTCCTCCCAGGTCTTCCTCAGCCCTCCCCTGAAAAGGAGGGCTGCCTGTCAGTGCCTGTCAGTGCTGTGTCAGCAGCCAGACAAGCCAGCCCCTTCCCTGAATTACTTTTCTGATACCAGTTTTTAGGAACCCTTCATTGCAAATGAGGGGTCTGGATTCCTAAAAATCCTCCTGGATATAAGGAAGAACCAGCATCACTGTGGTGCTCTTTGTGGAGCAGCGACCCAGATGGGCAGTGCTCAGTCGTATGAGGAATTTGTATTGTAGCAGCCCAGCAAGGACTTGCTAGGCTTTATGGCTACCCATTAGGGATAAGTGACAGGACTAGTGCTGCTTCATAATGTGATTGCTGACTCCTCTAATGATTAAAAAAAATTACTTTTCTTCCAGCGTGAGGCTCATTATCTTCAAGACAAGCCATTGCTACAAGCATCTATTTCATTTTACGCACAGCATTTGAATTTCATTCACATTAAGACAGCAACTTCACTAGACAGCCATGTGAATATAAACTTGGCAGGGACAAACACAATCCGTATGTCTATCAGGCTGACAATGGATGGTATATATGTTTCATCTCTACGTGAAGTGTTAGACATGAAATTCACATCAGCAACTAAATGATGCTTTATTTATATTACTTGAAGGGCCTGAACACTTATGCAGTTCAAAGTAAGCACAGGCCTAAGAGGATCAACAGCAAGGACTCTACTCCAAAGTGCACAATCTAAGCTCTTATTTTCAATCATAATATATGTTTGAGCCTACATCTCAGACCCTCTCCGTTTATGTGTCGTATATACAGACAGTGGTTGAGCAGAAAAGTAACTATTGCCATACAGAAGGACCTCTCTGCAAAACAGGGTGTCCCCAACCACATTCAGACTGCAGAGAGCAACTGTTCCCACTTACATCAAAATCTTAGGAGTCTGAAGTAGTAGTCTGGGGCTTCATTTGCAACTGTGCTTCTTTTGAACTGCAGGCAAGTGGAACAGTTTGGGGAATGATAGGGCCAGTAGATAACCAGGGTACAAAAAGGGTCCTCAGGGAAGAGATGGTTTACCAGAAAAAATAAAAATTTCTTTTGCTCCTGTGTTCACTGTGAGGAACTTGGAGAGCTTCCCACAGCAGAACTCTTCCTTATGGGGATCAGCAGAGGATCTATTTCAAGCTGAAGTGTCTGTGGAAGAGGTATGGAACAAATAAATAAAACGAATAGGAAGAAATGTTAGAACCAGATGGTGTTCACCCAGGAGATCTAAAGGGACTCAAGGATGAATTAGCTGAAATAATAACAGTGCATGGCCTCTTATTTAAAACAGGCTTAGAACTGAGCACCTGAAAGTAGCTAATATGATGCCAGCCTTTACAAATGGTTCCAAGAGAAACTGAGGGAATTGGAGCCTGCTAAGTTTGAAAAATTTTGTAGAAGATACTATGCAGTGAGGAGAGGATGGATAAATATGATACATTGGGAGAAATTTGACACAGCTTTGTAAAAGGAAATTAGGCCCTACAAATCTATTGAGTTCCTGTACAATGATAAGAAACAGGCAGATACAGGGGATCTTTCTTTGGCAGCATCTGCTTCCTTGTAGTTTTCCATGTATGCAACAAAGGCCCTCACCAAACACACTTAAAAACGCATAAGCAGCCACAGGATAAGAGGGAAGATCTTTGTATGGATTGCATAAAATTAGTTGAAAGTTAAACAGGCAGTTCTTGCAGTGAAAGGAGATTAATAGTGGAAATTCTACTAAGGCTGAGAAACAGAAGGATCTCAGGTGACAGGATGAGTGGACATCTTAAACTGAATGTAGATAAGTGTAAAGCAGTGCTTATAGGGCAAAATGTTACTCTACCTGTAAAGTGATGGTTCTGAGCTGACCACCTGGGTGTGAAATTTGAGGGTTATATAGATTATCAAGAAAAAAACCCACCTGCTCAGTCTCAAAACCAGCAAAAAAAGATGTTAACATTCTGGCCTCTTCATCTGGGAAAAAAAAAAAAAGTAAAATCTCACATTGAAAAAAGTTTTGGGAAGGATGATAAAACACAGAGCATAACTCTATTACAGAGAGACAAGGTAGGCTGGGACTCTCCAGCCTAGAAGAGAGATGCCTGAGGGGAGATATGATAAAGAATGACAAGGACACGAGCAGTCTGTAAAGTGTGAATAAAGACCAGTTGGTCATTATGACTCCAGATTTAAGACCTAAGAGGCATCAGATAAAGCTAGTGGGTAATATGTCCAAAATGAATGCAAGGAGATGGTTCTTAAACACAGCAGAGTAGAGCTACCTGACACAGGAAAGCTTCCTTACCGAGGAGCAGGATGGAGCTGCGCGAGTTCATGGAAGTGATACTCAGTATGGATACTGCCCTCCAGGTTGAGAAATCCCTGAGACAACATTTGTTGGGCTCTAGGAAGGTATCATGATGAGATATCTTTAAAGACTATTCCTATTTTCTTCCCTAGTCACTTTTTAGATCCCAAAACCAGGATAACAAGTTGGAGGAACCCATCTGTTCCTTAACATATTGCCATGGCATGATCCACATACCTACAAATGCAGGTTCTGCCTGACACTTGTCATCATTTACAAGTACTTATGTTAGACTGAAAACTCTAGTTTGAACATCTTTCTTTTTCTTTTTCTTTTTCTCCTTCCTTCCTTCCTTCCTTCCTTCCTTCCTTCCTTCCTTCCTTCCTTCCTTCCTTCCTTCCTTCCTTCCTTCCTTCCTTCCTTCCTTCCTTCCTTCCTTCCTTCCTTCCTTCCTTCCTTCCTTCCTTCCTTCCTTCCTTCCTTCCTTCCTTCCTTCCTTCCTTCCTTCCTTCCTTCCTTCCTTCCTTCCTTCCTTCCTTCCTTCCTTCCTTCCTTCCTTCCTTCCTTCCTTCCTTCCTTCCTTCCTTCCTTCCTTCCTTCCTTCCTTCCTTCCTCCCTCCCTCCCTCCCTCCCTCCCTCCCTCCCTCCCTCCCTCCCTCCCTCCCTCCTTCCCTTTCTTCCCTTCTTCCCTTTCTTCCTTCCTCTCTCTATTTCTCTCTGTCTGTCTCCTCTCTTTCTTCTCTGTTAGACTGACAAAACTTATGCTCATTTGACTTTGGAGGCTGGAGTTAGACAAAGGAGGCTGTGGAGTTAGACAAAGGAGGCTGTGGAGTTAGACAAAGTCCACCAGGAGTGAGTTAGATGTTGTCACTCCTGCCTTGGGAATGAGTTAGATAAGTTCTTGAGGTGACTGCCAACTGATCATTTCTACAAACTTCTCTTTGCTCAGAAGCTCCTGGAGCCTCTGGCTGGTTGATAAGGGAAAATGGCAGTTTCGAATGTTGCTTTTGGCTCTTTCTAGAAGGTCGTAAAAGATGTCAAGGATGCAGGCAGAAAGATCACTAAGGGGAGCAAAGGGAAATTATTCACACACAAGTAAGTTCTCATGGCTTAGCCCCATGCAGTTGCTCCCCTGCTCACCCCCCACCCCCCCCCAAGTGGGAAAGTGGGGGGAAAAGAAAAAAAAAAACCCAAAAAGGCAATCCAAACTCAAACGTGGTGGGTTGGGCCAGGGAGGGGTCAGTGGGGCAGCGCGGGGCGGCAGGAGCCGGGCTCTGTGCGGAACAGACGCAGCTGGTGACACACGATCCAGCGTCTCACTCAACCACACGGCTCAGGCTGTACAGCTCTGAGCCATCCCCAAACCGTCCCCGATCCACACCTCCTGGAGCCATGAGCTCCACCCCCACCGGCTCCTCTGCACGCTGAGCATGGTGTAATTGGCATGGAATACCCCCTTGGGCCAGTTTGGGTCACCTGTCCTGGCTGTGTCCCCTCCCAGCATCCTGGGTGCCCCCCACCTTGTCCTTAGCAGGGCACTGTAAGAAGCTGTGAAGTCCTTGGCTGCACCTAAAACCATCCCTGTGCTACCAGCTTGGCTCTCACCCTGACCCTCAAACTCCAGCTGCTAGAAAGGAAACTAACTCTGTCCTAGCTGAACCCAGGACATAAGGTTTTGGAGAAGAAGCCATGAGCAGTGGGGCAGTGAGAAGGGGAGGATTCTGGAAAGGGGACTGTGCCTAAAAACACTGGAGCAGTCTGGGAACACTGCAGGGAATACTAGTATGTGAGCTATTCTGTACAGAATTGCATGTCTCTTGTGCTATCAGAAACAGAGAGATTAGTTTTTTGGAACAATCATAGTGTGCTTGTTTCATGAGTCTGAAACCAGGAGCTGTAAATCATGATTACACTAAAATGAATAAATCCTAAATTAAGGGGGAGTATTTGCCAATACAGAAGACCAGCAATTATTGCAAAGTCTGTAGTAATTTGACATCCCAAGTTCTACCCACAGGGGTAGGAAACCCAAAATCCTCTTCCCATCTGTCATACTCAGGGACCTACACAGCAACCAAGCTGAATCCAGAGGGAAGGGAAGGGGAAAGGGAAGGGAAAGGGGAAGGGGAAGGAGAAGGGGAAGGGGAAGGGGAAGGGGAAGGGGAAGGGGAAGGGGAAGGGGAAGGGGAAGGGGAAGGGGAAGGGGAAGGGGAAGGGGAAGGGGAAGGGGAAGGGGAAGGGGAAGGGAGGGGAAGGGGCTCCTCCACATAGGAGCTTCCATAGGGCACACAGGACTGCTTCCTCTGGTATGCTGTCTGCTCCTTCCTCAAGCACAACTACTTTTTTCCCCTGTGATCCCTTCAATTCATGTTTCACCAATGGCCAGTGTCAAGAGCCTTTTGTCTGCCCAGCTGAGATAGAAGAAAGCAGCAGCAGGGACACAGCTATCCTTCTGCCTGGGTCACCCATCACAAACTCTCTGCATCTCAATTGTCCATGAAAACATGGGGCACACGAGCAATTGCATTCAGAGTGGCAGATCACATGCTGACCTGTGTCTCACTGCCACCTTCACTTCAAGACATCTTTTTCAGGAGACATGTTTCTCTGAATGAGCCTGGGGCTGGCTGGATAGAAAAGGACATCCTGGCTGACTTCAAAAATGGAATGAAATCTTTGTCCAAACTGACCATAATGGTCTAAGCCACTTTCATCTCCATCCCAGACCACCTTATGACAGACACACCCATGAATCTGAGTCAGTATCATCCACCTTACCACATAGCAATATATTACCCTCCTGAAGCTAACTTTCCCTCCACAAAACCAGAAATTCTTCAGTGCTACAGAGCCATGGCACCTTTCTCTCAACTCAGTGAAGAAAATTGTTTAAGACTCTATGCGAAAACAATTCAAACACATTAAGAAAGCAAAATGCAAACATTTTTTCCCAGGTTAGATTGGAGTTTCTAAAATATTTTCATGTTAATTTAGGATAAACACGCTCCCAAAAATAGAAGTCTTGCATCAAACAAAAGCAGACAGACTTTCACTTCATGTTAAGTGCCCTGGCTGTGGTGGTTTTAAACAATTGTCCAAAGGTATCCATAATTCCTTTGTCAGAATCTGTGAAACTGATATTTATGCATAGTTCTACTTGGGGATCAAGTCACCCAAGAGAAAAAAGGAAGATCAGAACATTGCAAAAAGCCTTGAGACTGGGAGGCTGAATAGGGAGAGAAAAGACACACTGGGGAAAAAAATCTATTTACCCTTTGTATTTTCCTCATATGCTTGGGGAAGACTATGTATCTGAGAGTATCTTCTAAGAATGAAATTCCAGGAAGATTTAATATTGCCTGGCTGTTAGTTTAGGTTTAATGAACTAAAATGCAAGGTCTGCATGGGTCTATACTACTTCCTAAGCAGAAGTGCCAAAAATAGCAGTTCTCCTAAATGCACCCTTTCGTATTCAATGGAAGCTTGTGTTACACAGGGTCCAGTATCAGAAGGGGATCTGTTGAATTCTAGTAACTCTACCGTTTCCAGGATAAAATAGAGGTGGAAGGAATCAGTCAGTAGGTTAGCCATTTTAAAACCTAAAAGTGTAGCTTTCCACCTCCCCTGCCCTCTCAGAGACATTCAATTTCTCTGTCACTCCAACTGGGGGGAATAGAAATACTCTGCTTTCAGCTGTCTCCATCCACTATTTTAATTTGTTCATTCTTTGCAGCCAGAAAAGGAGGTAAGTGCTGAAATGGTAGTTATTCCAGCATCAACCCAGCAGCTGAAGTGGTATTTCTGAAGGATTAGTAAAATCATTGAGAAGCCCTGCCATGAAAAGTATGCTTTTTCCATCTTGCTTCCCATATGTGAGGTACGGCCTTCTCCACATAGAGTTAAACCTGTTAAAGCACACAGGCCACTGAAGAACAAGAAATATATGCTGCATAAATGGTACATATATGAGAAATACATAAGCCATAGGGCACGTTTCTAAATCACAGGATGGCACTGAATGGTAGGTGTATTTTCAACCTTAGGTGTAGGCAACCTAGGAAAACCATTAATCCCTGTTTTCATTGCACTGGCCCCTCTGAAGCCTTGAAGATGGCTGATCTGTGCTGGGTTAATCAGAGAACCAATGAAGTTAAGAAAAAAAAGGGAGGGGGATCACTTGAACATTAAATTTGACAGTGAAAAAAGCCCCTGCCCTGTCCTCTGCATCTGCCTGAGAGGAAGGAAATTCAGTGTTCTCCCAGCCACCCACTCCCAGTGGATTTGATGCTGGTGGGAAAGAGGGTGTGTGGGATTTTCCCAATCACTCATGAATATTTACTTGTCAGATAAAAAGGTGAAGTGAGCAGGGGTGGACTGACTGAAGGAGGATAAGAGATCAGCAGTTTCCCTTGCCTTCTCTAGTAGTATTTCATAGAGTGCAAGCACCACATCATGGGATGAGGTAAAGGAGCTGCCTGGGAACTCCTCCCTCATCCCTTTTGCAGCTCAGTGAAGTCTTGGTGTAGCTGCTGAGTATCAAGCCCCATAGTGAGCCCACAGATCATCAGGTTTTAAAATGGCAGAAGCTCTTTTGTCTTCAGGGAGTCAGAGATGTTGGATTATCAGAGAATTATAGAATCATAGAATCTTTAAGGTTGCAAAGGGCCTCTAAGATCAATAAGTCCAATCATCTACTTAACACCACCATGTCTACTAAACCATGCCATGAAGTGCCATGTCAATGTAGGTTTTGAACACCTCCAGGTATGGTCACTCCACCAGCTCTCTGGACAATCTGTTCCAATGCCTGACCAATCTTTTCATCACGAATTTTTTCCTAAAAACCTAATGATCCTATCCAACCTAAACCACCCCTGACATAACTGGAGGCCAGTTAGTCTTGTCCTATCACTTATTACCTAGGAGAAGAGACCCACACCCCCTTGGCTACAACCTCCTTTCAGGTAGCTGTAGAGAGCAGTAAGATCTCCCCTCAGCCTCCTTTTCTCCAGGCTAAACAGCCCCACTTCCCTCAGCTGCTCCTCGTAAGACTTGTGCTCTAGACCCTTCAGCACCTTTGCTGCCTGTCTCTGGACACTGTCCAGCACCTCAAGGTCCTAATGTCAGACAAAAATGATCTAATCTTCCTAAAGTCAACCCATGGCCTGCAACAGTTAAACCATTTCAGCTGAGGCCAGTATGTATTTTAACTTGTAATTGTGGAAAACACTTGTATTTTATTCCAGCAGATCACATAAAACTCTCTCTGGCAGAGTTGCTGCAGTGATTGTCAGTGGACAGATAGGGAAATGGAAATACCACGGAAACTGAAGGGAAAAAAATTTGAGTAACTTGTCCATAATATTTAATTTGTTTTAGAAAGGTTTGGGAATAAACTGACTCAACTAGCCCAAATATAATCACCTCCAGGGCCCATTTTTCTTCTTTACACGTACTTCTAAATCAGAGCTGAGGTAAGAACTGTAACTAAGATGAAAACTAATGATCAGTGTTGTCCCTGTGCAGTAGTTCAATCTAAAGGAAAGAAACATCATTACTATTTTTGGTGGTGGTGGTTTTCTTCTGCACTAACTAGTCCTTTGTAAATTTGCAAACAACTCACAAAAGAGTTTGGCTGCCAATTTCTACTTGCAGTGAATTTAAAGAACAGAAAGGTGCTGTGTCTTCTTCAGAGGTATCCAGCAAGCCAGTGATGGGGCTGGGAACCCAACCAGCAGCTCTCCTGAGACACAGGTGCAGTTCCATGGTAGCTCAAGGGCTTACCAAAAATTGTTCACTGTCCTGGTTTAACTCATCTTCCAGTGCCAGTATAAATGCCAGGGCATGTGGCTGGGGAGTGCACCAGCTTTGATTTAAGTAAGCTTTAATTGCCATACAATCATAGTCCATAATCCCATACATCCATGGGGGGTCCTCCAGGGCACAGTGCCCATGTTTTGGAAATGCAACTGCAAAGGCTGCAGCAGCAGACAGACAGACCCATGGGCATTGCTGATCATCAAAATAGCATCTGTAAAGGAGGTTTTGCTTGTGGTAGAAGAACTAGGAATGGCTCTTCCCCATGATTTCATTCTGCCTGTGCTTTTGTACATTTGGAGTAGAGCTGAGACTGACTAACACATTTCATCCCCATTCCAAATCTGCCTACTGCCTGGGTGCACAAGAGGACAGTAAGTACAGGCCAGGGTTCTGATGACTTTGTTTTGGTAGCCCATATACACACCTGCACAGCCACCCAGACAAAGGCTGGGACCCAGTGCCCAGTGCAAAAGAACACAGGACTTCCTTGCATCATCTGGATGCAAAACAAGAGCAACACTGACTTGAGCTGATGGGCTTTACATTTTTTTCCTCCTGGTTTCTTTTAAGGCTGTAAACATTGAAAGTAAAGCACCTCCCTTTGGCAAGCACCAGTCATTACTGAAGCATTACCCTGGATTGCATCCCCACCCTACCCCTCAAATGGCAGAGAGCAGGCATCTCCCATGTGCTTCTGATCCAAATTCTTCCCTCCAGGAGGTTTCCCAGGACCCTCACGGTTTTGATTAACAAAATGTGTTTCTGCTAGAACAGTTGATAGGTGAAATCGGATTTTATAGCAGAAAAATTAGTTCCTGGTTATAGGAGGATTAATGGTTCCCCCCCTCTCCTTAACATGTGCCCACTGGCAGGGCTCTCTGCTGGGTCCTGAGCATGTGCTGAGACAATCTGTTTCTTTGGCTTTCTCTTACACAGGGGGTTTTTGGGGGGGGCTTTCATTGATTTCCCCCACCTTTCTTCTTTTTCCTCCTCACTGTGGGAGAAGTTGGAAAGAAAGAAGGGTGGAGAGCAACAAGAAGGGGCTCCAAACGCTCGTAAAGAAACGCCTGCACAATCGCTCCTCATCAAAATGTGCACCTCTCCCCAAAGGAGAAGAGATACAGCTTGTTTCACTCTTCTCTGGGCGAGGCACTAAGTCACAGCAGGCCGGACAGGCAACGGGAATAAAGCCTTGCACCAGTTTCAATGTAAGACTTTGTTCTCTCAGCCAGGAGAAGAGCTTTACAAAGGTTTGGGTCTGAGATGCTGTAAAACCTTTCTTCCCTCCTGTAAAGCACGATCCCTCGGATTTAGCAAAGCTGCATTATTAATAAGCATCAGGGGTTTAGAGAAACAAAGGCTGGAGGATGGGGCGGGAGGGGAAGTGTGTGGGGGGAGTGCTTATTTTAGGAAGGGGGCCAAGAAAGACAAGATGTTTAGGAGGGGGAAGTATCGACACCCTTGGAATAGAGAAAGTGTCGAATGCCAGCTGCAGAGCGCCTAAAAGAATGAGTGTCTCCGATGCTTTTGTCTCCTTATATGGTAAAATGATAGAGAGGGGTTTCACTAGGCTGGGGAAGGCAGCAGCCTCTTTCCACACAACACTGACTGCAGAGCTGAAATGGGAAGAGCCGCTCTTCGCAGGCAGTAGAAAGCCCCCGGCTAGCTGTCCAGCTCTCCTCTGCCAGCAGGCCGGTGAGCTCTTTGCACATTTGTTAATGGATGTGACCCCCTGTCCCTGGTCCAGGAGGTGACCTTAACTGCCTGACACTGCTCTGTAAGTAGATATCCCTTTTTTTCCCCCCCCTCTCCTTCCCCACTACCCACGAATATATCTTTGAAAGGTGTCGCTTTTGAACAAAGGGTGCAGAGAGGAGGAGAGGATTGTTCGGTGCCCCGGTGCGTTGTTGGGTGAGGATGAGAGGAGAGAGGTTGCGGGTCCCCCTTTCTCCTGAGCACCAGCTAGGGGTGTGAAGAGGAGACAAGACAAATTCCTTATCAGAGCAATTACTGCTGCATGTCCGTCCATCAAGTGACACATCAGCAAGCTGATGAGGGGCTGGGTCATTTCACGTGTAATTATTTTTAATGAGTGTATTGTGCTGCCTGTGTGATCCACTGGGGAGGTGATAAAAAGTAGAGCCGGGGTCTGAGATCCCTTACACCTCTCTGCACGCTCCTGCTGCCGAGCGCAACAAAGGAGCAGTTTTTGCACTCAAGCAGGAGCAGATGCACATGGAACAAAGGTAGCTTCCCCCCTTTGCAGGCAGGCACCACGGGCAGATTGCATATGGGGGAAATGGGGAGCTGGCAGCCTTCTATTTCTCCTTTTTACTCGGAGAGAATAAATTTGAAAGGCAAATCCCAATTAATAGCTCCGATTTCCTTCTTTCTGTGCTCCTCTCTGTGTGCATGTGTGTGCAGCCACAATAACCCAGGTCCGTAATGTATGCCTTTCTGACATGGATTTCTCTCTGTGTGTAATAAAAGGAACCCTAACTTTCATTGTCTGCATTAATGGCTGTTCTCAACTTTCTACTCACCCCAAAGGGATTGATATGGCTTTTATTTTGTTCCCCAAATACCTGTGTATTTCAGCTTGGCCGTGCACAGAGACACACACACAGTCACAAGAAGGCAAACCTTATAAAAATCTATATACCAGCTGCAGTCAGCCTGTCATTGTTACTCCCCTGACTCCTGGCTAGAGGTGCATTAACTAAGAGTGCTGATTTCTGATTGACACAGGGATTGCCTCAGTCAGCAGCTGGAACATTTATTGTTTGCTACACATATCTGTACGCTGTCTTAAATAGGATTTGTCCTACAAGGGACTAACAGAAGTGGGGGGTGTCATTAGATACTCACATGCATCCAAATGTGAAGGAATGCTATAAACTAAGGTTGGCATATTGGTTTCTGTTATGAACCTTATTTTTATCATTTTGTACATTTATGGGACTCTCTGCCTTCTGGCTAAAACCTTGTGTGCCTTTTATCAGCCAGATGGTAAACTTTAAAAATCATTGCTTTGGGCTATAATAATTTTGGATTTGGAAGGCAGAAAATTAATATTTTTATTTTTTAGTTTTATAAAGATTTCTGTTTGTTTTCTGCCCCTGTACAGGGAAATGGGAAAGGATGCACAATGCACTCTAAAGGCTGCTTTGTCAATAGAGCCTGTGTATATTCTCAACCTCTTTTGGAGAATATTTTTTTTTAAAGGATATGAGGTGCCATATTTATTGAAAACTCAGTTCCTACAACTGCTATAGTGGCATTTCTATCCGAAATCTGACTAGAACACCAATAAAACTATCTCTTACCCTAACCATAACATAGATAATGATCTTTGGCTTCCGAGCACGTGGTTGAGGTGTGGGGAGCAGCTGAAGGAACACAAATTGCTACTGCTGGGAAATACTCCTGAAAGTTACCTGGGGTTCCCACCTGACATCTCCGTCTGACTAACAGGCCTGAGGCTGGGGAGTGGGTCAGTTCTTGAGGTCTTTTGAGAAAGCTTAGAAGACCCCCAAGATGGCAGAAGGGGTAGAAGACACCGAACGTGGTCCCGTGAGACGCAGCAGTGCCACACACACACCCAAGCACCAAGCAGTCACCTCCAGCTAGTCGGGTTTCACAGCAAAGTATTATTCATTTCTGTGAGATCACTGTTACCACATCGCAGCAGCTATACTGTGTCAGACATATGCAAAGCTCCTGCCATGACGAGCGTGTAAAGGCGATCCCCAGCTGAAGCACTCAGGTACAGATAGGGCCCTGTTTCCTACCTACACTTATCTTGCCTAGGGAAGCCCTTTCCTTGAAATCACAACTTTCCTGTCCACACAGACATCAGCACTCCCAGCTGGCACACTTTGCATTATAAAAAAGTCAGACAACTCTTTGAGCACATACAACACAGTCCTCCAGAATCCCATTGTGCTTTAAGCATGAGGAGCCAAAAAAAAACCCCACCCAAAAAGTTGGTGACAAAGTAGAAATCCTGCAATTGTTAAGGGCTGGTGAGAGTTTCTGCTGCACTGCACTGCAAATCCAAGCTTTCATCCCAAAAGAAAGGGATGAGGAGGGCTGTAAAGAACTGTACTCACATGAATGACTCCTGGCTCAGTTCTCCAGCATGTTGAGCCCTGAGCCCAAGAGCCAACTCCTACCTGCTGTTGTCCTTGCCTACTTGCCTTGCCTCACCAAGGTCGGGACATTCAGAATTAAGTGAGGGTAGATATATGGCTTCATCTCCATGAAAATCAGGATGAAAAGTGAAGTAATGCCTGTTGCTGCTGGCCAGCATGCTGACACTCTTTCAAGGTCCCCACAGACTAGTTACAAGCAGGTCTGAGGCTCATTCATGTTTCTTTGATGGATAAATTGGTCCTGAGCATCTTCAGAGAAACTCTGGATGGTGTAGTGCTGTAGGCGGTCACCTTCCCTCACTTGGGTACTGCTTCAGAGATTGGGGATCTCATAATTTGCATTTTTAGACTGATTAATTCTAATGGTGTAATTTTAATGTTTCATTTACATATGCACAGTTATTTGTGATGCAGATTTACCCCAAGTGAGGGTATGAAATGGCAGGATAATGACAGGTTTCATGGAAATAAATCTTGGATACATTGACAGCCACTGAAGCATTAACATTTCAACAATACTAATTAGCTACATATATATATAGAGAGAGAGTTTGATTAAAAACCACTAGAGGCTTCTTTTCAGGCTGAACACCATAACACTCACACCAGGTGAAAAAGTCACAGCCTTCATTTTGTTCCTTTTCACACACCCTTCAATATTAAATTGAGTTATAGTAACTGGGATGCTAAATGGCTACTGTACATACAGCAACATGTTGTAAGCTGAATGTAGGTGAGCATAACACTGATAGAAGCATATCAATCTTGCCCTTTCCCAGCAAATTTTCAAATCTAACATTGCAAATCATTCAAGCAGAGCAGAGTGCAACCCTAAGGTTGCACTTTCAGTGGAGGGAGGTAGTTCTAGACCCTTGGCAAGCACAGGCACAAGGGCTCAAAACCCACCACTCTATTTCATCCTGCATAATCCCAAACCCCAGCAAATGAATTGGACCCAACTGGTTCCACCCCTGTGTAATCAGTCTGTTTTGCTAAGTTGTGTCCAGCTGAATGAATGGGCTGCCCAGAGAGGTGGTGGATGCCCCATCCCTGGGGGTGTTCAAGGCCAGGCTGGATGGGGCCCTGGGCAACCTTGTGTAGATCCAGGCCTGAGGTTGGTGGCCCTGCCTGTGGCAGGGGGGTTGGAGCTCTGTGATCCTTGGGGTCCCTTCCAACACAGACCATTCTGTGATTCTATGATTCTATGAACGTCCACCTCTGTCATTTATTTAGTGTCCTTTGCCACATTTTGGAAAGCAAATGGCACAGCAGCTGAGCAGGGAGGTATGGATGCCTCACAGCCCTGAGGCTTTCACTGATACAGTAGTTCTATATGGCAGCTGAAAGATGTCCATTAACCACTCCTCCCAATCGCTATGCATGCCAATTATCTTAGACAGAAAGGGGCTTTGTGGTCTTGCCTCTGTAAGCAGAACCAGAGAGAGATACCCAGCGCTGTTCTGCTAGAGGCCAGGAAAAATAACAAAGCATTTTGACTTCATAGAGTCCTCCCAATTTAACTTCTAGTCTTTCTAGAAAGACAGATGCATACAATATTTGGGACACTGTTCTGGTTTTGTGGCCTCTATAGTAAGTAGCACGCAGGATTTCAAAAACAACAGAAGTCAGAAATGTCACTGCGTGGTAGCACGTGGCGTTTTCTGGATATCTTTATCTTGGGATCTAATTTCTCTGGGGGTTCACAGTGTTCCTGTCAAAGAAAGCAATGCTTTTCTGGAAAAACAAACCTCCATTGGAGTTTAATGTCTGCAGTCATTTAGCCTATACATTATTTCTGTGGGGCAGGGCCAGACATAACAATCAGCTTTATTAATCTTATTTCTTTCTCCCCTATAATTTTCTGTTTTCTGCTTAAATGCTCTTATTAGATATATGAATTTCTATGCTTTAATCACTTCTCTTTGAGTAAGCCTTTGCTTATTCTGGAAGAGAAAGAAGGAAAACAGCAGTTCCAAAAGGCTTTAAAACAGAAAATAAGAGCAAGCCTTTCCGCTTGAACCGTGCTCTTCCTTGCTATGGTAGATTTAAGAGTCATGCTCCATGTTATTTCAATAGGCTCCTTTTGTAATTGAAATGCATGCAGGAATGTTGGTAAGACCATACATCCTCCAGTCATTTCAATATCCACCTCAGATGATCGTAGTGTAAATGGTGCAGGGTACACTTTCAAAGTGTGAGTGCTCAGTTCTTCTGTGGCCTCTGTAGTTACTACCACTGGTGCTTACTCTGCCACTCTAAACCTTACTGACTGCCAAATGCAACAAACCACACAGAAACCACAACTGGAGTCTTCCCTCCCCACTACTATAACTGTGATTACTTTAGCCAGGCCCATGAGGAACGTTGCCACACAAGAAACATTTTCTTTTCCTTTTTATTATTAACGTTTTGTTAAGAAAAATAAGCTAAAATAGCAGACTTTTCAATTCATGGTAGGCTGACAGTGCAACTCAGGCAGGAACCAGGTATGCTTTGGTTATCTGCACGTCTGAATGCAGCCCATCTGCTCAGAAAATTACTCTAAAGTACTTGAAAAGTGACATCAAAATGTGATGCCATAAGCAAAGTAAGTCAGACGTTGTCACTAGAAAGAACTAACTGATTCTGGAGAATGTTTTAAGGTAACTCTAAAAAGTCAAAACTAAATTTATTTTTATTTTTAAATAGCATGTATATAGAAAGGTCTGAATGGGATATTAGAAAGAGGTTTCTTTACTTGGGTTTGATTTTTGTTGGTTTTTATTATTACTATTATGATCAAATACCAAACCAAGTTTTCCTGGCTTTTGCTAGGGAACTTCTATGAGATCTATGAATATCTACTGTTGAGCTTAAAACCTTCAGAAGCAGCAGTGAACACCTCTGTAATTAGATACTTCTTATGTCCTAATCTTGATGTGGGCACTGGCAAAACCATCTGGGCTTGTTAACAGGGCTGTTCTGAGAGAGCAATGACGTACTACAAGGCAATGACGTACTACAAGGCCTTGATTTCTTGAAGACAGGGTGCCAGATTATTTTGATGGGCTTACTATAGGATTGTTCTTCTATAGCAGCAGCAAGAGAAAAAAGTTCTACTTTCTTCCTCTCTTAAAGTGTGTTACGTACATCTTGTCCTATTTACAAGCTTAGCATAAACCCCAGATCATGGGATTCCAGCAACCTGTTTCCTACAGTAATTATGACTCACGTTTTTAAGGACCCATTCCAAGATGATGGAAAGAGCAACAGTCACATTTTAATAGGCTTCATTGGCTCAATAACCTTACCCAAAAAAAATTTCCTTTTCTTCTCTTTAATCAAGAAATGCACCCTCCTGCAGCAGTAACCCAGTAACTGCTGGCAAGGACAGTGGGCCTGTGGAAGGAGAAGAGAGATGGGCTGGAATTCCTGCAGGATGAGCCGTCCATCACTTGCCTCTCAGCACCTGGGTGGCTTTTGAAGCAGCCAGCCTTAGCGTAAGGAAGCGAATGTCCCTCTGTGGAGGGAGACTTGGCTGTTTTCTGTCAGCTGGCTTGGCCCTGCCACAGCCTGGAGCCCACTGCTAGAGGGTTAAGACTCCAAGCAACACGTGCCCTGTGGCTGGCTAGACCTCCAAGCACTCAGGTTCCCCTTGCTGTTCCTCTGCTCTGCCATCATGGTATCTGCAGGCAGTCATCCCATGAGTAAACATGAGCTGTACCTGCCCAGGGAAAGAAAGAGGAGTACTGCCTCTAAATGTATTTTAGTAAATCTAAACACACAGGGCATTTGCTTTGGCTGTTTGTGGCACCCATCTACTCCAGCTGAATTCTGAAGTTCAGGTGGGCTCTGTATGTTCCTCCTTTTTTTCTTCTTGTGAGGTCTGCTGGCAAACAGTCATTTCTTCTTTTCCTAAAGCAAATTAAAAAGAAATAGAATTAGCTTTACCCCCTCTGCCCTTGCATGCGTTATGGCCTGGTTTGGAAACATAATTAGCTCTTAGGAGGGTGGCTTGCCATTGCTGCAAGAAGATGATAGATAACAAATGTGGCAATAGCTGCTAAGTTACAGGAAAATAATCACCTCTTGCCAGAAAGACCAGCATAGTTTGAACTACTAGTTCATGGTTGCAAAGGATATCATAAATCTTTGCATTTTAGACTTTGGAACATTAACATGAATTGTTTCCAAATGCTCTAGTCCTGCATGGCTTGTGTCACTGGAGTTGCCAGACACAAATCTTCCTTTCTCAGGGGAAGGAAAATAAACAGATAGAAAATTCTTCTTGTGCACAGTTCTTCTGGAAAACAGTCAGGTGGGAAAAATGTGTGCACATCTTGGAGGGAGTCGAGTGTCTCTGAAGACCATTTATTTCCTGCACAGGTTGCTAACAGAACATCCTGCTCCAGGGGTGCAGGTAAAGCCCCAGCCCTATTGACCTCACTGAGGCCAATTGCAAGTCCCCATTTGGCATCTACAGGGATTTAATACTGTGTCTTCAGACACCGTTGCAGCAGGAGATCAGAGCTTCACCTCACTGAATAAACTAAACAATTCCTACATCGTTTAGATGGTTTCTCCTTGGCTTCTTTCTCTCTCTTGTGCATGTGCATCTGCACCTCTCAGCATTCAACAACCCCTAGGAGGGACTGAAATAGGAGGTGCACAGAACATCTCTTATGAAGCTTGCAGACATAGTTGAAAAAGCAGGCAAGATCTAGGGCAGCTGGTCCCCTTTTTCAGTGGTCAGTGGTATCATGGGATGGGAGAACACTGGATGATGCCTTAATGACATTATTAGCCCTAATTTTTACAAGGTGGTACAATAACAATGCCAACAGTAAAATTAGACTGTTTGAGGAAATGGGGAGGGGGGGGGCAGAAGAGGAGACAAACATAGTTTTTAAGTCAGCCTACTAAGTTTTTAATAATTTTTATGCCAGTTATTACTTCCTTGAAGACACAATGTGGGTAGTGCCAACATTTGGCATAAGCTGTAATTTCTTTTCTGGGCATGCAATGGAAAGCTCCTTTCCTTTTGGAGATGTACTTGTTCCTTGCCTAATGATGTAGGAGGGAAACTGCATGGCAGAAAAATATCAATTTCTCCTTCATGATAATGTTGAGAGTAATCTGAAAGTGCACAAATATAAAAGGACTACTGTGATAAAAATCTGAAGACGTTGTTGTACGACAAAGAGGTGTGATAAGCTTCTAGCCCACAAAGCTAGAAGCTCAGCGTATCAAACAAGTATCAAACACAAGAGGAAGAAATAAATAAATAGATCAATGACAAGAAGGTTGAATTGCAGTTTGTGTCCATCCTGAAATGTTAAAGTCTTTTGGGCTCTTTTCTTAAAGCCCAAAGCAGTGCATGAAGCCTGCAGTAAGCTAAATATGATGGGTTTTGCATGACAGGAGCCGATGGCCTGGCGATGTAAAAGACCATGTGTGCAAAGTGGCAGCCAAAACATTGTTCAGGATGATTTTGCTTTTTTTTTTTTTGTAAGACAATGGTGGAATAATTTGATGTTCCTGCTAATTTTTCAGTGGATAGGCCCCATGATTAATTGACATTTAATCCTCTAGAGAAGAAACCCCCCCCCTGCCAAATATCCTCAAAATACCACCCAGTGGATCATGAGATCCAATCCAAGGCCCTGATCTAAACAACCTGGAATCTGGGAGGCTTCACCCTGAATTCCAGGTTTCTGAATGAAGTTGCATGAACCTAATGATGACATGAACATCAGCAAGGTTCATGTTGAGTGGTGAGGTTAACGTCCTGGTGGGATGGGATGCCACCCAGAGGGTCCTGGACAGGCTGGAGAAGTGGAGCCCAGGTGAACCTCATGAGGTTCAACAAAGCCAAGTGCAGGGTCCTGCACCTGCCTCAGGACAGCCCCCATTATCGATGCTTGAAAGCAGCCCTGAGGAAAAGGACTTGGGAGTACTCATGGATGAGAAGCTGGACATGAGCCACCAAAGTGCAGCCCGGAAGGCCAAACACATCCCAGGCTGCATCAAAAGAAGTGTAGCCAGCAGATTGAGAGAGGTGATTCTGCCCCTCTGCTCTGCTCTAGTGAGACCACTCACCTGGAGTCCTGTGTCCAGCTTTGGAGCCCTCAGCACAAGAAGGACACGGACCAGTTGGAGCACATCCAGAGGAGGGCCACAAAAATGATCAAAGGGCTGGATCACCTCTCCTGTGAAGACAGGCTGAGAGAGTTGGGCTTGTTCAGCTTGGAGAAGAGAAGGCTCTGGGGAGACCTTACAGTGACCTTCCAACACCTGAAAGGTGCCTGTAAGAAAGCTGGGGAAGAACTGTTCACAGGGCATGTAGCAATAGGATGAGGCATAATAGTTTTAAACTTGAAAAGGGGAGATTTAGCTTGGATATTAGGAAAAAAATCTTCAATACGAGGGTGGCAGATCACTGGAACAGGTTGCCCAGAGAGGTGGTGGAGGCCCCATCCCTGGAAATATTCAAGGTCAGGCTTGATGGGGCTCTGAGCGACTTGATCTTGTGAAGATGTCCCTGCTCACTGCAGGGAAATTGGACTACATGACCTTTAGAGGTCCCTTCCAGCCACACACATTCTATGATGCTATGAACCTGAATTTCTAACTTTAAAAGATACTGGATCTGAAACTGGTCAGAGATCCAGTATAAGAGTCGTGCAACTAAAACAAAAATGCAGGTCTTAGAAAGTTTCCTTTTGATTTCCCAGATCTCTGGAGTTGAGCCTTGAACCCTTCAGTGTCTTCATAGAGCAAAGCTCACCCTGAAATCTGTTTGGGACACAGAAATCAGACCTGCCTTTCCCTGCTTAGACCATATCTAACAAAACAAGATCCAGAACAGCTAGAACAGCTGGTAACAGGTCTGAGCCTTCGCGTCCCACTGCCCTTCTGAGACACCCGTGCTGCTCTGCAGCTCAGCTGGAGAAGAGCAAACTGTTGCCACTCACAATAGGTCTCCCTCCAACCCTGACAGAGAAGCAGTATTAAACACCAGCCCAGCAAGCTGGCAGCAAAGTCTTGTGGCTTTTTTTGCGGGGCGGGGGGGGATGTTGTTGGTTTTAAATCAGTTGGAAGCAGCAGCACTGAGGTACCGACAGGCTGACTCCTGTCATTACCTCTGCCATCAGAGTGGTTCCAAAAAATGTTTATCAATACAGCAATGGCACTTTATATATATAAATATATATATATATATACCCCAATGTAATAAATTAAAAAATAATCCTTTACCTCTTTCCTTAAAAGCCCCAAAATTCACTGGAGTTGAAATTATGTGTAAAAGCTTGTCATCAGCTAGAAGCCAGATGTGAAAATGTCCTGTACCCAGGAATTAAACAGGGTACACAGATGGTATAGCAAGCAAAATGCCCTACCCAGAATTCTGTGCCCAAGAATTATAAGCATAAATCATATTATTTTAAAAAAAAAAGTGATGAGTGGGTTGGGGTTTTTTTTCAGATAACATAAGTTTACATTTTATCCTAAGGCTAGAAGTTTGACTGACTGCATAAACCCTTTCAGGATAGGGAGGCAAGTGTCCAGGTATTTTCTAAAATAGTGGCAGTGACTTTTAAATAATTGGTAAATAAATTATTAAATAATAAAATACATTATTAACTAAATTATTAAAGAAATCTGCCTCTGCTCCTTTGAAAAGCACCCAGAAAATAATCGCAGAATTCAAGAAGCCTCTTGTAACCAAGAGACAGGAGGACCCAGTCCTGAGGGAATAGCCCTTCTTCTGATCACATCCATCTATATATTTTACATTTAGCACCTGTGAATAAAGGAAATAAATGGCATAAACCTGTAAGGAATCACACTCATGTATTTACACACTCTGTGCACTCTCTGTGCATACTCCAGTACCTAAAGGGGGACTACAGGGAAGCTGGAGAGAGGCGGTTTAACGGGATCTGTAGTGACAGGACAAGGCATAAAGGATTTAAGCTGAAGTAAGGGAGATTTAGATTAGACATCAGGAAGAAATTCTTCCCTGTGAAGGCAGTGAGGCCCTGGCACAGGCTGCCCAGAGAATCTGTGGCTGCCCCCTCCCTGGGCAGTGTCCAAGGCCAGGTTGCATGGGGCTTTGGGCAGCCTGGGCTGGTGGAGGGTGTCCCTGCCCATGGCAGGGGGTGGAACTAGATGGGGTGTGAGGTCCCTTCCAGCCCAAACCAGTCTTGTGGTTCTGTGATTCTATTTTGCTTTTACACATCGTGACTGCAGAGAAATGTTTTCACTCTTCAGTATCACACATCTAATTCAGGGCTAGAAATAACTAATTCTGAAGAAAAGGTGAAAAATGCAAGTTCATAAATGATTCCTGCTCACACTGAAGTGTTAAAAACTTAGTAATAATGTTATTTAACTGTGCAACCAAATCCTAGCACTTGAGGGGAAAAAAAACGCTAATAAAGTTTGTTAAAAAGTACAGATTTCTGCACTACATACAGACTATTTGGACAAAGCTAGTTCTCCTTTGGGATAAGAAAATTAGTTAGTTCATCCCTACATCATCTGTAGGGTCTAATCAGCTAGACTGTTACTCCTTTTGGGTTAGCCATGGCACCAGGTGACCAGCTGTCAGGATGTTTCTCCTAAGCACATTTAGGGGTTTGATAGTTTCTCTGTCATTCTTCTTTAGTAGTTACTTGGACTTCAAAAGACTTCCCAGCAGCTGAGCCACCATTTCCCCTCAGCCTGTGCTAATCACCACCCAGCTCAGCGACTGACAGAGCATTAAAAACAAAACACATTTTAAAATAGCTTTCTGGTTATCAAACTGAACTTGACCTGTGCAGACTACCCTAAAACGTTAATCAAACCCCAGCTACAGGGAATACAACATAATAATAAAAGCCGAGATCCTGGAGAAGCCGGGCTCTCAGAATGCCCTGAGGGTGGCTCCCACAGCCAGAAGGAGAGGACAAACTCCAGAATCGAGCAACCTGTGCCAAGAGCACTAAGCAAGTAATAATTTTTTTGTTTAAAACTGGGAGCTGAAGTTGGCAAAAAGACTGCAGCTGCTGTAAATGTGTGAAAGACAGAGGTAGACACTTAAGTCATTAGTACCCAAAGCATTTAAGGCTTTACAGATCAAATGTGGCTTAAACAGGAGATCAGGCCTGGCAGCCTGGGTAGAATGTGCTTTCTGCCTGGGAAATTCCCCTTCCTAAGCAGGCAGCTATGCCCTGCTCCAGCTGTAACCTCCAAATAGGTTTCAGGTGCAACACAAACTGTAAGCCTCAGGTTAAGAAAGCAGCTGAGGGCTCCAATGAAACCCAAAGTAAACTGTCCCAGGCAATAATGAACATTCACACAAGTAATCAAAGGCATTTGTGTCATCACTGCTTGGGTGTGCATCCAGAAAATGCTGGAGACATTACAAAATGTGAAGAGCAAACAGCAGTTGTCCCTAATTCAGACAAGCTGATACATCATTTACAGTTTCTTCACTTGCTTTTTCCTTTCTATAACCATTGCCTGAACCAGGGCAGCTAGATCTCATTTGTCTCACAGTATGTTACAGCTGTTGGATAACTCATTCAGCTGCCTCAGAGAAGAATCAGATCTTCAATCACCAACCCCACATACATCTCCTTCTGTTAACAGTGCCCACGATCCTGTGCACCAGCAGAGCTGGAGCATTCGTGCCTCACTGCATAGCAGTGATGGCCATACGTTGGCTCACCAAGATTGTTGAGAAGGAAAAAGGAGAAGCATGTCAGAGTGGTACCCAGTAGCCTGTGCATGACTGAAGTGCCCACAATGCAAACCTTCATCTTGCCTTATGGAGGAGATGTACTTCCTTCTGCAGACTAGCTGTCTCATCCTCTTAATGCACCTGGCTCCTTCCATGCCCTACAGAGACAACTTCTTGCTTTGGACCTTTTGGTCGAACTTACTTTATATTTCTGAAGCATCCTATGTGAGTTCTTTTACCCTCAGGGTTTACTCATATTCCTCTCTCTAGGGTCTCCAACACTAGCTCTTGTCAAAGACAGGTCAGCAGATGGCTAAAATACACAGGCTACTGTCTTCATCCAGCACCACAAAAATGTATAGTCCAGGTTTTGCCCATAGTATTGATTTATCTGTCTGAAAGTTGAATTTAAATTGAAGTACAATGTGATATTGGAATTGATAATAAACACTTCTTGAGGGGTTTGGTCAGGTGCAGCTCAGCCTGACAAGTGCCTGTTTCTGTCTTTGTGCCAGGATAGCTGGACTCCAGACACCAACATGACCGAACGCTTCGACTGCAACCACTGCCAAGAGTCCCTGTTTGGCAAGAAGTACATCCTGAGGGAGGACAGCCCCTACTGCGTGAAGTGCTATGAAAACCTCTATTCCAACACCTGCGAGGAATGCAAAAAACCTATTGGTGCTGACTGCAAGGTATGCCAGATTTGTGTCTTGTTACCCAAGTCTTGGGAGTATGCTGGATACACAGCTCTAAGACATGGTGCTGTCACCTGGAAGCATCCATGAGTCCAGCTTAAGGGCTACCCAGGGACTTCTTTTGGTGGCAGAACATGTTTTCTGGACTCTTGTAACTGCATTTTTACCACTTCCCCTAGGCAAACCTTTCTTTACCAAGCCTGTTAATAGAATTGGGAGAGCAGACCTCACTTCCTGTAACACATAGGATGATCTGATGTTAGAAAGTATCTCTAACTCATTAGGAGAGCTCAACTGTCCTGGGGATCAGCTGGGACCTGGAAAGGTGTCAGAAGCTGGTTTTGCCTACCTTTGGGTCAGAAGGAGGTAATCCACTCTGCAGTGCTTTGCAGTGCCCACAATTCAGTTGTCTTCAAGAGGCAAGACACCAGAAATGCTCCAGAAATGTTGCCAATTCATGTGCCACACAAATCAGGCTAACGCTGCCACAGGTAATAAGTCAGTTAGAATGCAGGGAGAATAATTACCTTTCAAACACAGGGTGATGGTAGTGTAGTCTAACTACAGATTGCAAAGGGGAGAGCAGAGGCCTTGCTTGTTTTGCAGAGGGGACAGCAGAGGCCTTGCCTGTTTGAGCTATGCCCTGCTGCACCACATGGAAACACCTCCCTGACACTAATAAGGTGTGGCCACCCACATTTCTTTTCAATTGTCGGAAAGAACCAGAGCCCATGCCACCTTTCCTCCGACTGACTGAAGCCATGACAGCTGAGCCATCCACGGAAGCGTCTGTTGGACCGCGACAGACGCTCTTCATCCAGTGTTTATCCTCCTTGCACAAAACTGACCTGCTCAAGGTTGGTGGAGCATTTTGCTGATGGAGTGTGTTTGCACTGGAATAGCAGTTTGCATTGCATGGCCAAGGGATTCTTGACAGGTATGAGGAAGCCTGGTGTTTGATTTCCTACCTTGCTGATCCATACACTGGAAGCACCAGTTAGTCCCCGTTGGTGATACCACCACTCTATCACTGGGCCAGAGGTATAAAAATAAATGCTTACTCAGATTGGGAAAAATAAATGCCTCCTATGTTCCAAATGGATCTACCCCACCCTTTTGGCAAATCAGTAGGAAAGCCCTTTTCAGAAGCCTTAAAGAGGTGAGAATGTTTCACCATCATGACAGGGAACTGGCAATAGTCTGTAAGAGGGTATAAAACTGCCAGCTTTCCTACAGCTCATAAATATTCAGATTAGAGAAGAGATACAGCTGGCCTGACCTGAAAAAGCAAAATATTTCTGCCCCATTCCAGAATGTGCTTTTGTTTTAAGGTCTCTTTCTAATCCCCTGAGAAGATATTTCCATGTGTTGATATTCAAGAATTTAAAAACTTGGACCAGCTTCAACAAATCTTGGACAAAGTATTCAGGAATTAATCAGGCTGAACTTTTCAACCCAGATTTATGGATTTAGGGAGTGTGGGTGTTATCCAATATGCTGCTCTTCTGTACTTTTAAACAAGACACACTCTTAATAGCAGGCAGAAGGAAAAAAAAAAAAGCCTCAAGTTGTCTGCAATTCCAGAGTATTTTATATATGCAAAGAACCAAAGCTACATCTGGAAAACACAACTAAAAGATTTCTTGAAGAGCTATGAAGTGTATCAGAAACAAATGTGTCCCTCTGTGGTTCTGTGACTGCTGTTCGTGCCTGTCCATGCCTTATGCTGCAGCTTTTGAACCTGCTGACTGATTTTAACTGAATTCTGACAGATAGGTGACAGATAGGTAGAAGTTGCCTCTCTACTGACTCATGGATCGTGACCACATTGGGCATGCCAGCTGCAGGTTCCAGATGCAGCATGATGTTAAGGATCAAGACCATGCCACCTAACAGTCCATGAGCTGTGATACAGGAACCACCTTCTTTGAAATTGCAAGAGGGGAGATTTAAGGTGGATATCAGGAAGAGGTTCTTTACTGAGAGGGTGGTTGGGCACTGGAACAGGTTCACCAGGGTCACTGCACCGAGCTTGGCTGCATTGAAGCGGGGTCCAGAGGATGCACCCAGTCCCATGTTCTGACTTGGCTGGCCCTGTGTGGAGCCAGGAGTTGGACTCGATGATCCTTTATAGGTCCCTTCCAACTAAGGATATTCTTTGATTCTACGATTCTAAGTTGCAAACTGAAATTCCTACAAGTGGTTGCATAGAAAAAGAGATCCTAGTAATGCTCCCCCTGAGAGGAAACTAGTATAGCTTTTCAATGATGGTAGCAGATACTAGAGAATGTATGTGAGAGAGCCCTTCTAAGGGCCTCAGCCACAAGGTAAGCTTTAGTAGAAGCTTGTGCACTGTATGACTGAGCATAACTTGGCCATGAAACACAAAGTCGTGAAAGATCATGCTTTTCCTTTTTCAGCTGTATATATATGTATCTAAATACAGAAGAAATCAAGTTACATACACACACAAACATCTATGTATTTTTAATATATATAAATATCTTTTTACACATTGCATTTACATTTTCCCCTGAGCAAAGAAGATAAAATGTACTGCGCTTGAGAATAAACCCAGTACTTTTAGTGCATGTACAAAACAGACTCCACATCTATTTGTATGTTCTGACATAGACTTTAGACAGCTATAAAATTTGGAACTAAAACCTATGAGAAAGGGTCTCATCCAGGCCTCTGCATCTGGCAGGGATGCACACACTCAGCTGAATATTACAACCTGAAAAGCTCCATGTAGCTGTCACCTCAGATCTCCCTTTTGGAGTCCCTTCTTGGACACTGCTGTTTCTCTGTGCTGAGAAGAGCTGAAGGGAGAACCCACCTGCAGCTGAGATGCTCTTCATTTCCTTCCTACCAGCCCTCCCAGTTAAAAGCTACCCTCCTATAGCAGAAAGGGTTACACCAAAGTAAAATAGGTGTTGGCAAGAGGACAGCCAGCTCTCTGTCTCTGACACTGCCGCAGTGTATCAGCCCCAATGTATAGCATCATCTCAACTGAGTTGAACTTAAACCTGCTCAGACACTGGTCATCCTCTAACTCCTGCAGCACTGGGCTCTGAGAGTGTCAAACTGATGCCAGATTGTCACCTTGTGTTATGGCTATGGCACAGAGAGCCCATAAGAGCACTGTCCTGAAGACAAGCTTTCTTTGAATTCAAATCAGGGGAGAATTTGCTTCGCTGTCCTTCAATCTTCCTGTGGTGATTTATGGATAACTCCAAACCTGACTAATAACTGAATTGTTCCTTATTTTAAATGCTTTTATGCTGGGTTTGTTGGGGTTTCTTTTCATTATATAAAAAACCCTGGATGACAAGATGTGTCTGAATGACACCACTGGACTTAGGCCATCTCATCAACTGCAAACAGTACTATTTGATGCTTATGAAACTTCCACAGACAGCTTAAAAGTTTCATATACTGAGTGGCAGGAGGCACTGGCATGTAGTAGAAAAACATGATACCATGTCTCTCACAGCTATTACACATTATCCATATGCCAACAGGTTCCAATAGAACTTCATTCTTTCAGGGTAAAAAAATTGTCATTTCGTCGCCCACATCGCTGGCAAACAGTCACCACACCTACAGTTCCACACTTCTTTCTGGAAATCCATCCATCATTTTCACATTTGCTTAACTGCTGAAGCATGACTTTTGCTTGTTTTGGGCTTTGTTTCTATAGTTTCCTTGCAGGCCCCGTGGCACAGAAACCATCACAAATGCAGGAGATGCATGCAGCAATCCAGTATTTCATAGAGTCCACCAGTTGGACTTGGCACACAGGACGGGGTGAAACCACACTCTGCAAAATGTGAGAATGAAATTAAAAGTGGATCGTGAGATAAAGCTACTGTGTCAACACACAGACCAGAAATTAATCAAAAGGGTCTGTCTTACACTCAAGCTAAACAGACCCAAAAAAAGCCTCGAGTAATGTGAATCAGGAAAGGGAGAAAAGCCAAACTTGGTTTCCAATTTTTAATGCTTAAACCTTGTCCGGAGTTGCAACACTTGTTTGAGAGCATTACTGAACATCAGACAAAGTGTGGTGAAGTGGAATGGTGAAAGAGGCAGATACCTTCATTTCTTCTTATATCCCTAAGGTGCTGGGTTCAGCACCATATCACTTATTTTTACCTTTTCTAAACATGCTGCTGGTAAGGAAGTACAAGTTTAACACATTTCTTTGGCTACAGGGCTAAAATCTGCACAGCATTTTGTTGTCATACCCCATTTCCTCTGCTCAACCTCCTGAAAAGAGCACTGGGGCAAGCCAAAGAGCCCACCCCAGTCTTCACTCACAAACAAACATACACTCTTCTGGTAATACTAAACTCTCTAATCTCCTTCTTCCTCTTGGGTCCTTGTTGAAAGCCAGTTCAGGGTCAAAGGTGATAGAAAATGGTTGAAGTTTACTTAGACTTAAAAAAGCAGAGTAGAAGAGGAGGCAGTCACAAGGTATGAGAGGTCTATCCTTAACACACTTCCCTGGTAACTCAAGTCTTGGGGCTCTGCTAGTTTAAAAAACGGCAGCAGTCTCTTCCTAGAGGGCCAATAAGCCATCCTGGATCAGGACTACACAGAGCTATGGAGGAGCTATTAAACGTGCTGTTGGCGATGTTGCAAATAGTTACCTTGACAAAGTTCTCTTTGGGGATGACATCATGAAAATAAGTTAAAATAATATTGTTTAAAAAATACTTAATGGCTTTTCAAAACCGTAAGTTCCAAACCCATTTGTGTTTGGGAATGATAGTTTTGGATAGAAGTAGGATCAGCCTTAGGTTTTCTTTTCAGTCACTCATGTGAGTGTGCACCAAGGACCTCCACTTGGCCCGCTCTCTGACATGTGTCTGAGAAACATCCACCACTCATTTGGTTGTCCCAAGGCATGCGGAGCTGAAACTTTCAACTGAGGCCAATTCTCAGATCGGGCTGACAAAAGCAACCATTCAACTTTGAGTAGCTTCAGGTTTTGCTAATCTGGTTACTTTTTATCTCCAAAGGAAACCAGATAAGGGAAGGGTTATTTTCCATGTTCAGAAGAAACGTAACTGAATGAAGCGTTAAATATTTCTCCGTGGAAATTCTGCTGCAGGATTTACTGCAGCTCTGAGGAGTCCAACATTGCCCTCTTCCCCTTCTGTTTTCACTAGTAGCACATCTGGAACCAGTCGGGAGCTCTCTGCACTTCAGTTGCAAAACTCTTGTACAGGACACACCATGTCCATGGCCATTCACGTGTGTTCGTCCCTATACACGTAAACACTGCTCCACTTCTCCAGTGCCAGTGTATGGTAACTCTTCTGTCTCTTATCTGTGTTTGTGTGTGCTTTATCTCACAAGACCACGTGCCTGTCAGTTTTCATGGACAGACGGACAGACTGATTGTAAAAGGATTCACTCTCCAGATTTCTTTTAGGCAACATGGGAAGATGCATTTAAAACTCCACTTAAAATATGTAGCACCAGGGACTCATTTCCCTCAGGCTGCATAAAGCCACTGAGAAGTCAAGCTCACCAGTATTTTAAGGATGCACTCCAGTTCTGTGTCCACAGTAGAAATTTTATTAGTTCTTCCTGAAAATCCATACAATAAGCAGGAATGGTGAGTGTGTATAGGAATCTGTATATGACTTGTACGTGCTGCTGGAAGAGATTTGTTTGGGTTACGATCAGCTAGCATAACCAAGAGCTCAGGTGCCTGGCATAAACCAAATGCTCTCTCAGCTGACCTGAGAACCAGCCCAACACTCTGACAAGCTTGAAGGACATTTTGCATGTGCAACATCTCCAGTGTAGAATCATTCCAGATCAACACAGCCACTGCTTATGTACAAGCTAAAGGCTTTAGTGAGATGCACAACACTCTGAGGTAGACCAAACCTGATTTCTAGTGGCTTTATTACTAATAACAATCATGATGCAGAAGCTGCTTCATCAGTACATTGGAATTCCTCACTTTGGATGGGACAGATTCAGAGGGAGAAAGCAATATCCATTTCATCACTTAGTATTCTGCTGCAGGCATGTCAAAGCCAGGTGCCTTAGAGTCCCTCTACATTCAATGACAGTATCTGTTGTAGCCATCCAAGGTGGCTAAAAAAGATTATTCAGGTCAGTCTGTACCTTGGGTTCTTCAGAGTGCAGTTGCACTTCATCGCTTCGCCGTGATGAAGAATCTGCCACTTTCACCTACCCAGCTACCGTCTATACAAGCTGTCATCAGAACTGACTCAAGGATCAAACCTTTCATCATTGACCCCTAATCCTTGTCTTCAGTGCTCCTACTCTAGAAGGCATGCACCTTCTCCAGGGTAAAATTTTATTGATAGAACAAGGCAGAACAAAAGCAGGTCTCAGCGTGTGAATTCTGGAGATAAAGAATAGCTGCACAATATTGCAAAAGAGAGGTGAAAGGCAGCAAGTGGGGAGAAAAAATGAATACTTCCTGTTACAAGAGAAAGAAAACCAGATCTGTTGTCATTCTATATTCTAGCAGGCAAATTTCACATTTTGGAAAAAATCAGTTGGCTGCATGTTGTTTTTTTCCTTTGAAAATATTATTCCCCTTTGAGATCAGGCTTTAAGCTGTTCAACTCGTTTAAGGAGAAAAAAAAAAATCAAATTACTTCCAAAGAAGGTATTTTTAAATTTTGCTATCAAAAAAGATTAAATTTTTAGAGTCAGGAAATCTGCTTTGTTTCCAAAGGAATTAGCCAGAACGAATGCAAGCTGAATAAACAACGGTCTGAGAGCTGTGAAGTGGGAGTCGCTATTTGATCCCCAGAGCACAAGCTCAGAGGTGAAAGACACATTGAGTACCCATTGTTACTCACAGTGAGTAGCACAGAGGTCCCAATGAAAGGTCTTTATTGCATGGCCAAATCCTGACTGAAGTTACTGTATTTTAACAAGCATCTACCTATCGGTGAAACTATTTCTGTGGTTCCTGTTAGCTACTTAATGAGGTACAAGCCTCCTGCAGGCATCACGTGCTGCTGTTTTAGGTTAACCTAAATGCACAGTATCCTTCCTTTGCTCTAGGCCAAGACTGCACATTTGGGGTTACCTGTGACTGCACTGGCACAGCGTGGTTCAGGCCAGATTACATTTCAGCACTTTGTGATGTTTCCATGCACACAATTTTAAAAAATCTGATATTCTACAACTCATTTATCTTTCCTTCAGTTGACCAAATGAATTCAGTGCTTGAATTTAGTACACAGTGGATTTTGAGCTAATATTCATGCTGAATTTTTATACTCCCTATTTTGTGACAGCACTAGCCCCCTCACACACAAAGCCTGTGTATCTGGGGGGAAACACCCTTTATTGTAATGATCTAAGCTCCATTTTGTCTGAAGTCCAAAAACACTGTTCAAGTGTTAACTGGTAAGGCCACCTGAATTTAACTTTTTTAAAAGGCACAACCCATAACTTTAGGTCACTGTTTTTAGAAGAACCAGGAATGACTTTTGTAAATAATAAGGTGCAGGGAATATTTTAAATACTTAGGTGCCCACAGTAACCCCTTGGCTGGAGTGTTCTGGATCACTGGCTGCAGGTACAATGTGGTCTCTCATCTTTTGGTCTGATCTACCTGTGAAACACAGGTAAGCCAAAACACAAGAGTTGGTAAAAATTAGTTGCAGTGGGAAAAAAAAAAAAAGGAACAGAGATCAGACCAATTCCACCTTTGGTGTAAACTTGTTGAACTGAATAAATACCAGAAAGCAATTGGGAAAATAATTTCTTTCCAGGAGTGAAGAGCTATTAAATAACCAACAGCTAGGACAAATAGGGGAAGTCTATTATACCTGTGAGGTTAACAAGTTTTAATCTGACCCAAACCCCAGGCTTTAGCCTCAAAGGAAATACATCAATGAAAATAGTTGTTTCTCTGCTGCATGCTTAAAATTGAAGGTTACCTTGAAGCAAAACAGGGTCGATAGTTGTCATGAGCTGCTCTTCCTTATCATAGAAATGTAAGTTCACCTTCATCAGAACATTCTACTTCCTTGAGCTGTGCAAATCAGCCTCAGCTCCTGCCTGTGCCTCGGATTTGGATGTGTTTGCATTCCCTGACTTTCCAGTTGTGCAAATTATTCACTCTACTTACTCTGTGGTTTTGGATTTCTACAGGATCTGTCTTACAAGGAGCGCCACTGGCATGAAACCTGCTTCCACTGCTTCCAGTGCAAGAATCCATTGGTGGACAAACCTTTTGCTGCAAAAGAGGAACATCTACTTTGTACCGATTGCTACTCCAACGAATACTCCTCCAAATGTAACGAGTGCAAGAAGACGATCATGCCAGGTTAGGATGCTCATTTGTTGTACCAAGAAAAGATTAGGCTAAGTATCAAGCCCAAACTCAGCAACAACATTTGACACAAATGTTTTTCCATGATTATCTCTGCTAAGTTATGGTGAACTTCATAAAATACAGTTGATGGTGCATTAGAAATTATTTCCATGGCCACGACACATAATTTTCATGATGGATCATGATAGAACTGTTATTCACATGAAGTGGATTACTCTTGAAAACTAGTATTTATTGCATGTAGTGGTTTTGCTAATGGGATTTACAATTTTCTATAGAAGCATTCATTAAAAGCTTCTTCCTTTTCACCCAAATTTCACAGAATGTGGTGGGGACACAGTACCAGAGGTATGCACATGGCAGGATGCACACATTCTGTACGTCATCCCACTTGCATTCATTACAGGGACTGACTTATTTGTCCCACCGACCCTTCTTGTAAACATCTGCCAGCCTCCAGTTAAGTGGAACTTCCCCAGTCAGCTAGGACTGCTGATAGATGATGAAAAGGGGTTTGGCAAGCACGTCAGCCTGCTCCCTCAATACCCTCTGGTGGAACCAGCCCAGCCCCATAGACTTGTGAATGTCTAATTGACCTACCAGTTCTCTAACCATTTCCTCCTGGATCATGGGAGTTTTGTGCTGCTCTCCCTCCCTGTCTTCCAGCTCATGAGGTTGAATACCCAGGGAACATCTCACCTTACTGTTAAAGACTGAGGCAAAGAAGGAATTAAGTACCTCAGCCTTGTCCTCATCTTTTGTCACTGATGTTCCCCCTGCATCCAGTAAGGGCTGGAGATTCTGCTTGGCTCTCCTTTTGCTGTTGATGTATATGTAGAAAGATTTTTTTATTATCTTTCACAGAATTGGCCAGTCTGAGTTCTAGTTGGGCTTTAGCCCTTCTGATTTTCTCTCTACATGATCTTACTTCATCCCTGTAGTTCATCCCTGTAGTCCTCCCGAGACACCTGCCCCTCCTTCCAAAGCTCATAGACGTCCCTTTTTTTTCTGATGTCAACCCAGATCTCTGCTCAGCCAAGCTGGTTTACTCCCTCTCCGGCTCCTTTTCTGGCACTCAGGGACAGCCTGTTCTCCTGCTGCCAGAATTTCCTTGGATTAATTAGTAGTATGGACTCCTATTAATTCCTATGGATTAATTATTAGTAACAGAGGCTGAATTCAGCAACTCCCATAATCCCTTCTGCTCTTAAAACCTGAAACAGAAGAAAGCATTTTTTTAATGAAGTTTTACAACCAACAGCTGGTGTTTAGCTGTTAACTCAACATAGCTATGATGTCACCACATTCAGTGAGCAGTCCACCCAGTGTGTATTTTCTACTTCAACAGCACACCATGTTAGCACAGGGGCTACACCAGAGCACTACCATCACCAGCTGAAGTGTAATTCATTTTGAAAGAGCCAGCAAGTGGTTGGATACCCTTTATGGAGACCGTTAATGCTACACTTGCCCTGTGCTCAGCTCCACTAAATGCACAATTTGTCATGATAATGCTTTATTAAATCCAAGCCCATTAAATACTAAATTAATTACTAGCTTGATCTTTCAGTCCTCCTGCAAACTAAACTCCCACTGTCTTCAGCCTAGCAGCTAACAGTCAGGGCTCTGGTGGCCCCGTGTGTTGGTGACAGCATGATCTCAAAGAGAGAGCAGCTAAAAATGTGAAAATTAAATTCTAGGCTATTAAAAAAAACTATCCACATCTCCTTTTTCCAGAATGCCATTCCTTCAAGTACGGATTCAGCTGCTCCTTGGTATGGCACAGAGAGGTCATAATTCTTCAAAGGTGTCCAGTAATAAACTGGATCAGAAGTATTCAAGCATGCAGGCACCAGGCAGAAAGATAATGCTCAGTTCACTCACTACACTCCTGCAAGTCAATTCCTTAAAAAACATTAAAAAAAAAGAAATCCTGAAGTATACCTCCAGGCAGAACTTAACAAAGGTGAAAAGAGAGGAAAAAAAAAATCACAGAATCACAGACTCATAGGGGTTGGAAGGGACCTCAAGAGATCATCGGGTCCAACCGACTCAACTGGTAAACAAAGAGACACTGCTACTTGAGAGGGGGGAAATGGTATAACTTTCCCCTGCAGGAATGGCAGGGGGTGGGGAGAGTTGGCATCAGAGGAGATAGCATGGATCTCCATTAGCCAGCATGCAACCAGCTTGTCAGTCTGCCAGGCACTTCACAGACTCACAGAACTGTAGGGGCTGGAAGGGCCCTCCAGAGATCACCATCATTTCACATCACGTTTGTTGCCACAGGCTTCAGGAGTACAGCAGGACTGTAGGAGCATCATTTGGTTGTTCTTCCTTCCACCCAGTATCAAACATTGTGATTCAGAGCAGTACATAGGAAATGATGCAGCACAAAGAAACTCCTCCATATAACAAGGGCATCTCCAGTTTCCCAGGAGGGCTCAGAGCCCACCAAGTGCCTATACAGTGGAATGAATCTGCAAAATACAGCATCTGTACCCTAAAACTTCATTCTAGAGAAGTATGCTTTGCTCCTAACCACCATATGGCTTTTCTGGTTTTCTATAAAGGACTGTTTAAAGATTTCTATGCCTTTCACATAGCAACCATGGTTTAAATACAGCTGGAGAGAGAGAGAGAAAGCTTCTCTCGCACTGAAAGTTTCAAGAGATAGGAAAACATTTAGGGTGGGTGTTGCAGAGCTGGAAACCGTTGCAGATTTACAGCAGACTTCAGTTAGGAGAGGGACAAGGCCACAGAGCCGATAGGAAGCTGGACTTTTTCTTGGACAGTGACTAAAATCTATTGGGAAAGGGAGCCAAGAAGTTCACTGGGAATTAACCAGGTTGCTTGCAGCTGTCTAAGAAAAGAAGCAAAAGGGACTTTGAATGAAGGAAGTCAGTGGCCTCACCTTCACTCCACACTAGAAGCAGCTTTTATTGGTGTCTCCCCAATTCCCCAGAGTCTTCCTATTAGAACTCATTATTAACTCCAGTAATACCACAAAAAGGAGGTGTTCTTTTGTTATAGAACCACCACTCACTCTCCAAAAACTTTTAAGTGGTACCCAATACCATGTGAAGCTGATGAGAAAATGAAAGGGCCCCTGTCTCATAGCTGCACAGCTTCATGACTGGCAGCCAGCTGTCAGGCAATCAAGAGCTATGAATGGCATCAGTCTCAGCCTGAAGAGTTCAGTTGCTGCTCTGGTCTCATTGCAGGTACTCGGAAGATGGAATACAAGGGCAACAGCTGGCACGAGACCTGTTTTATCTGCTACCGCTGCCAGCAGCCTATTGGGACAAAGAGTTTCATCCCTAAGGACAATCAAAACTTCTGTGTACCCTGCTATGAAAAGCAGTTTGCCATGCAGTGCGTCCAGTGCAAGAAGGTAATGCTCTTATTTCACTTACCTAAAACCTAAGGGATTGAAGTCCATCCTGTTTTACGTTCACATAGCTAGAATATCTTATTTTTCTATGAGTGTTAACAGATTCAGAATCAACCAATTAAAAAAATGGTATCATTTTAGCTCTCATCCTGCACCAGGCACAGCATTTACTACATTGAGAATCCTCTTCCTCAAAGTTAAGGATTCCTTTGTGTTGAAAGCATCCAGAGAACACGCTATAAAATTTTGATATAAAATATCAAAATTAAAACCCTGCAGTGGAATAGAATCACAGAACCACAGACTGGTTTGGGCTGGAAGGGATCCCAAAGTTCCATCCCCCTGACATGGGCAGGGACACCCTCCACTAGCCCAGGTTGCCCAAAGCCCCATCCAACCTGGCCTTGAGCACTGCCAGGGAGGGGGCAGCCACAGCTTCTCTGGGCAGCCTGGGCCAGGACCTCACCACCCTTGTAGTGAAATAATCTCATTCCAATATATATCTCATCATCTATCATAAACCTGAACGTTCCCACTGGAAGATGAGCTAACACTGATCATTTATTTTAAAATTGTAAGGAAGTTCTTGCCAGAGAAATAAGCTTTACACAGAGCAACTGCTGTTCCTGAAATGAACACCAGTAAACTCAATAATATGCTCAGGAGTATGACTTCCCAGGCTAAGGACCTTTTATTTGTGAATTTCCTAAATTCTATATACAGACATTGATAAGAATTTTAAAATTCTTTCCTAAAAAGAATCATCTCAGCCCTCAGGGAACTATCAAACCCCAGTTTCCTATGGGTATATGCAAAGGCAATCAAAAGTATGGGCACATCCACAGTAAATTCCCTTTCCCACTGCCACCGATTTCCTTTACCCTCTGCGTACTTCCCAGGGAATCTCCATTTAGTGAAGAAAGGAAGAAAAAAAGAAAAGTGACCAATTTTACAGCCTTGTTAGGAACACTCAAAGGAGCAATAAAGTTCTGTTGTAATGTCAGGGAAGCTGTTTTTGTAGGTGATGACTTGTAAAGAAAAAACCCCCTAAATTCTAGAGAAGCAGAAAGCAAAGACTTCAGCTGAAACTTGAGAGACAACAGTCTTTGCCAAGGAAAGTGACAGGGAAGGTGAAATATGTCAGGTAATTCCTTCCCCATGAAAAATGGGACAGGTGAAGGAACTGAGATGGGGTGAATCCTAGCACACACATGTGAAAAGCAACACACAGTAAGTAGCTTTAAAACCAATGAAGATAGTTGAGCGTGAGATGACACAATACACAGAGAACAAAGTGCTTTTAATACAAGCCTTTTTTCTTTTTATAGATTAGGAAATTGTATTAAATCACTTCCATGCTTTTCTCAAGGTTAATTCCAGCCTTCTTTCCCTCCTCTCCCCCCAAAAAAAACCTCATCACCCTTCCTTCTCTACCAAACGAAGGTACAAGAAACCACGTTGTGTCTCACTTTCCATAAAACAGGCTATCACTACTGGAGGCGTTACCTACCGGGAGCAGCCGTGGCATAAGGAGTGCTTCGTCTGTACTGGGTGCAAGAAGCAGCTGTCCGGACAACGCTTCACCTCCAGGGATGAGTTTGCTTACTGCCTGAGCTGCTTCTGCAACCTCTATGCCAAAAAGTGTGCTGGATGCACAAACCCCATCAGTGGTAGGTCTCTCGTGGGAGGTGCCTTTAAATTTGGGGTTTGGTTTTGTTTGTTGGGTTGGTTTTTTGTTTTCAATTAACTGCTTCTAATATTAAAAATGGTTCAATAACTTGTTCAGAATAACTTGAGAGGCTCAAGACACTATACAATTCACAGAATCACAAGGTTGGAAAAGACCTTTAAGATCATCAAGTCCAACCCTTCCTGTCCTATGCTAAACCATATCCCTAAGTACCTCATCTACTCTTAAACACACCCAGGGATGGTGACTCAACCCCCTCCCTGGGCAGCCTGTCCCAGGCCCTGACAACTCTTTCACTGAAACATTTTCTGAGCCTGCCCTGGTGCAGTTTTGTGCCATTTCCCCTTGTCCTGTCTCCTGTCACCTGGCTGAAGAGACCATCGCCCACCTCTCTACAACCCTTAAGGCAATCGTAGGTGGTGATACAGTCTCCCCTCAGCCTCTGCTTCTAGTTCAAGATGTTTGAAATTAAATACGTACGATGCCTAACCAAAAGAATTAAAGAGGTCCTTAAATTGAAGCTTCCTCCTTTTCAGCCAAATTTCACAGAACGTGGTGGGGACACAGTACCAGAGCTATGCACATGGCAGGATACACATTCAGTACATCATCCGACTTGCATTCATTGCAGGCATCACAACAGCTGAAAGTGTCTAATTGGCTTCTACCTCATGCTGTAGCACACGACTTTTCAGGACAGCAACCCAGAAATCACCAGGCTTTTAGACACAGTTTTCAGTTCTAAAGTACTTAAAGGAGCAACTGCTTGGGGCTTTACTATGAACCACTTTGCATGACAATGTAACTTCCTCTATGAGGTAATCAGCATTTAACAGCATGATCCATACAGTCCAGGACTGCGAATCTATCTGGCCCATTTTCTCTCCTTACTGCTCTGCCCTTGTGCCTGTCCCTCACTGATGATGATTTGATTGGGTAGCTCTTAGAAAAGTCCAAGTGTAACCCCACCAGTAGTTTTCTGTCAATGTGAGAAGCATTTCTCTCCTGAATATTGCAGTCCTTTCTATCACGTGCTTTTTCCTGTGTTTTTCAAATGTCACTAAAGGCAAAACCAACCAAAACCCCCTCTCATCAGGGAGATATGCCCAACTCAATCTTTTCACTGACTTCAGCAGCTAGTCATTCCAGCCCATTGTAGTTGAACTCCTTGTCATCTCTGAGGTTAAGCAAGAGAGAATTACTACTAAGAGAAATGTGTTTCTTCTCTCTTTTCCCCCCCACACAATTTCAATACCCCTTATGATATCCTCCAAAACCTTGAACTCTTGAATGTCCTTTGCAGTCTGCTAACCTGCTTTTCCTGAGGCACTCTTCAAAGCTTTGAACCAATCCATAACATCACCTGCCAGACTTCTTTTTTTTTAGTGACCTAAATGCATTTTTACAAAACAAAGTTGCTCAGGTGCTGTAGAACACCTTGTATAAAAAAGCCTATCAGCCTTCTCTTGAGGGACAGTTGCTTTCTTTTTTCTCTGCTGTGTATAGTGCCATCACTCCAAAGTTCATCTCTGCCATTATTACCAGCAATAAGCATGTAGTTCACTAACTTGGCTGAAAGCAACAGAACTATTTGAAGATTAAAATATTACTTGTTACAGAGCAAGGGTGGCAAAATTAGCACAGCAACAGATAAGATTTGCCACAAGGGGGTTTTTTTCCACTACTCTATGTCAGATGTCCATAGCAATCCATGCAGGACACCTGAAATAGCATCACTTGATGGATGAAATGCTCTTCTTTGCTTGTAACAGAATGCTTTTGGTTTTCCAACAGGGCTGGGAGGAACCAAGTACATCTCCTTCGAGGAACGGCAGTGGCACAATGATTGTTTTAACTGTAAGAAGTGCTCTCTCTCGTTAGTGGGCCGTGGCTTCCTCACAGAAAGGGATGACATCCTTTGCCCTGAATGTGGAAAGGATATTTAAAGCTTAAAATAAGAGGTGGGGAGAGCAGAGGAATGCCGTGCTTGCAATATATAGTCTGAAGTACACAGATGTTCAGAACTAGCTTTGCCACGCTGTGTTTCGCTGTATTATTAACACCACTTAACCTTCTTCTTTAAGCTCTCTAAACCTGGAAGGAAAACAACTTCAGAATCTATAGTAACAGTGCTGGTGTTTGAGATTTCTACAGCTAACCAAAACTAACGCAAAACCTGAGATGTAAAACCGTTTGGGTATTACTGACATACTCTTTTTTTTTTTTTTTCTTCCACTAAATATTCCAATTACAAGCAAGTGACATACTTCAAGGATTATTATCAGCCACCCACAATACATTTGTAGATGGATATTCTGGGTGAAACACTCAGCCCACTGAAATTGAGGGCAAACTCCACTCCATTTCAGTGAGGCTGCGGTCTCACCTCAGTGTTCTTGAGTTACGCGGCTAGTGTGTGCTGTCAAGTGTGTAGAAAGGCTGTGAACGTAGAGGGTGTTTCAATGTACAAGGCTTTGTGCTACGCCATGAAGAGGTATCAATAAAACAGTTGAGGTGGGAGTGCTTCATAACAAGTACGTATTCTATTGCATGACTAGCTGATTGTCGTGTGAAGTACAGGTTCTGATGGACAGTGTCAGTATTACAGTTAGTCGACGTTACACTGCACATTGTATTTTTCAAAATAAAATAATTTAAAACAAAACCGTGATGGAGCTTTAATTATACTTCCACATCAGATACTCACAGATAGAATGCTTTCACAGTCTGAAGAAACACACCGCAAGAGCCATCCAAACACAGCCCTTTCTACACCCAGTCATTGTGGAACTGTGGAGTTTAGACGATCCTCCTCCGGGCACTGCTGATACAAGTCTTCTACCTACTAAAGGCAGTGGGCAAACTATCAGCAAAACTGAACATCTCTCTGAAAATACTGAATTGACTGCAGCTGATAAAAATGTGTTCATGGGCTCTAAGCTCACAACCAAAATATTTTGATTCTCAGCAAGCAAGGAGGTCAGGATAACTCTGGAGATGTTTAATCTTTGCAAAAGTCAGAAGTTTCACTTCTCTACTAGGGCATGCTTTTAATTTTGTTCTGTACTGCAATATGTAAAGCCAAGAGAAAACAATCCAGAGAAAAGTAATTCTCTTCCCAAAGCAAACATCCATGAAATACAGCTGTATTATGCAATGCACGATCCTGGTACACCTTCCAGATGAATTAATTTGTATCCAGCAAAAGGAGAAAAGCAATACATCACACTTCCAACAGGAATCTTCGGATGTGGAAAAAAGAATTGGGAATATACTTACTTTGTGTCTAACTGGTAGGGAAGGTTTGTTCCTAGTTCGTGCTACCCATCTTGAATTTATCTATCCGTACCAAGCGTAAAGTGCTCACAGGTCATTCCTCTCATTAATTCAACAAGCTGAGTAGATGCATCAGACCAGATCTGGTTTGCTGTACACCATTTGAAGAACTTGGCTGGCTGACATTTTTGAAGTGCACACTGTGCTAATCTGATCTCACTGAATAACTAAACTCTATCCTTTGGTGGCTTCATTCTGTGACAAAGGCTCTACTCAAGAATAGCCATAAAAACCCCTCTTACATCCACACCTCCAAAAGGAGGGCAAGCACCTCATTCTCTCTTGTGGTGTCTGACAACCCACCCCCAGCACACTGCAGTTCTGTTTTCATACTTTGCTGAGAAAAAGAATTGCTGTTAGTTAAGGGGGGAGTGGGAGGTTTAAGAGCAGCATGGCTTGCATCTTGCCCCACATGGCACAGTCAGCAAAATGGCCCCAGGTTTGGGGTATCAGAAACATGACAAGGCTGGAAAGCGTACCAGTCTTAAGCCAAGACTTTACCATGCAAGAGCAACATCTTACTATAGGTCCCAGCACAGCTCTGCATACCTCTTCTCAGCACATACTGACACACACACGCACCTAACAACTGATGCTGCAGCAAAACATAGCCTAGACTCTCAACCACTGCCAAGAAGCCACCCACGGAACAGAACTCCTACCAGACTGTTAAACTGGTGCAAGGACCAGCACTTCACATGATCCTAACTGCTGCTACAGCTCTGAAGTAGCTACTGAGCCTTCTACCCTGTCAGCTTCTTCTTAAGTTCTAGTCACTTCCAAGTCCACTGAAACATAACCGTGCAAAATTAACAAGCTTAATTACATCACAAAACCAAGTCAGCACTACTCTGTTTGCTTTTAATTGGGTTTATTTAAATAGGATAAGGCTACTTAAAAGACAACTCTTTACATACAAAATGTACATTACGTTAAAGTTTGCTGTACTCAAGTACAAAAACTGCACAAGTGTTTAGTAAAAGGGAAACAGCACACAGTATTCCAAAACACCCATTCTTGCCATTTTACAGCATTCGAGAAGTGCCTTTTATGTCACAACAGTGAATGGAGGGCTTCTGCCAGTAATGGATTAAGCTACAGTTTTTGGTTCCCTTATTAACCAATGTTAAAAATGTAAACAAGCTTTCAGATCACTACTGACAACTTCTAGTGGGTTAACCAAGTGGATTCAGAACTTGGTTCTTTGTTTACTAAGTCCAGAAGTGTTGTTATTATTTAC
The DNA here is from genome assembly GCA_022605575.1 of Laterallus jamaicensis coturniculus. NCBI lineage: Eukaryota > Metazoa > Chordata > Aves > Gruiformes > Rallidae > Laterallus > Laterallus jamaicensis. The sequence continues at coordinate 7,093,053 of JAKCOX010000023.1, read as the reverse complement.
CATCCAGACCTAAAATGGATCTAAACTGGTGTCGCCTCAAGCCACTGAGATTTAATAAAAACATTTCCATCAACTTAACTGGATTTCTGCCTTACAAGGCACTACCAATAATCCAGTTGAAACACCACATTTCACAGAAAACCAACATCCATCTTAAATTATCAAAGGAAGGGAAAACAGGTTTCGTGTTGGTTTTGGTGGGTTTTTTTCTGAGTGCAACTACGTACACCAGTGCTCTCAAGGTACTTCTTTGCCTTCCTATCCCTGTCCCTCTCCAACTGTTAGCAAGTTGAGAAAGCACTGGCCTGCATTCCACAGGTTTTCTCCATAATTTATAAGCATGATTGTAACCAGGAAAACAAGCAAATTTGCTACATCAGCACATTCTTACACTTCTGCATGTATAAAATATGCCTGTGTCTTTATGAGATCATGGCACTAATCCATTCACTACTGCCTCTTGAAGATTCATATCAAACAGTTGAATAACATACTTCATCTGTGCATTTCTTACTTCACACACCAATAAGAGAAACTTCAATTTGAAGTAACGTTGTTAAAATAGTTCATCTCTTATTACCAACCTAGCTTGCACTGTAAATTCTATACTCCTGTCCTGTGCAACCAAAAGGGGAAAAAAATTGCCTCCTACTATCTTATCAACAGAATGGTCAGCTTTCTCATCTAAATGAATTATGTTTTTGAAGCCAAGACGACTCCAGGGATCACACTGAATCTCAACAGCTATTGTAACTATCAGTGGAATAAAACTGAATCTTACTGAAACAAAAATTTATTTGTATGTGTGAATGGCAGTGACATGCAGGAGATGAACTGTAATAATCTTGAAAGCTAGAAGTGGGGGGCTTAGTTTATCATACTATTACCACCTTTTAAAGAAGTCATGAACTACTTGAGGTACAGGAGTCGGAACTTTTAAGGTGACTGGTGATAACGACCCCAGCTTTACAAGAGGGAACTTTTAAACTTGTTAAAACTTCACAGCAATCTGAATCCCTGTAAGGTTTAAAAAGAATTGTACCTAAATTGCTTAAATATGACTTATCTGTTTGAAAATATGGAAGTAACATTTATGTCTCAAGCATCATTAGCTACTTCTTCATGGCCATGTCACATGCTGGATCTTCTTCTTTGCTTCCGTAGGCTTTAGGTCATTCTGGAATACAAGAAAATATACAAGTTCTCTTAGATATACTGCACAAGTAGAAGTTTGTAATTCACCTGCCATACTCAAATCTAGTCCTGAGGACTGCTGTACTCAGCCATATGCTACTGCAACAGCTGTCTATTGCCATCTTGTGGAGAGAGTTAAATATCACCAGTCTTCTCTAGAGAAGACAAAGTAAATGAACTGAACTACTGGAAATCACACGTTTTGGGGGATTTTCCCCTTTATTCTACAACTTCTGATGCAAAAGTATCTTACAAATATGCAGCTTTAGAAACAGGCACACACTGGAATTTCAAAACATACTTCTAAAGTTATTTCAGACCGCTATCTTAAAAGACTTGTTGAAATGGTGCTGTTTAAGAAAACAAACATACAGCTAGGAAACCAATTTACTTTTGTCAAATAGTAAAAAAAGATTAAAAAAAGTATTCCTTTATAATGACCTGTATAAAAACCTGAAATAATTGACAAAGCCTCCACTGAACTCATCTTTCAAGCCTTGCCCCAAGAAAACAGGAAAAATCAAGAAAGCCCAAAGTAAAACAATAGGAGATTGAAGTGTTGAAATGATCACCTTTCACTATCTAAAAGGAGAAAAAAAAATCTGAGAAGTTATAGCTTTAATAGTTGTCCTGTTTTCAGCTGAGAATTTTCTTCACAGTAGCTACTACGTTCACACAAGCAGAGTAAAGACCAGTATGTATCTGAGTTTTCAAGAACATTCTGTAACACACTGGTTTGGGGATCACAATTTAGAGACCTCTCTTCTCCTTAGCAGTTTCGATGTTCATTTACTTAGAGCAATCCTGTGGTTTAAGGGAGTTAGACCCAAAGACCAGAGGGACAGTTCTGTGTTTAATTCAGCACGAGAACTTCAGTTCATCTTGAAAGTCAAAGAACTGTCATTTCCTTGAAAAGACAATCGTTGTGATGGTCATTCATAAAAACATACTGGGCTTTACACTCTGCAGCCAGCGGCCAACCATACTGATTCTTCCTGGCTGTATCACTGATTATTCAATACCACATTCTTTAATTTCAGAGAGCAAAGTAACATCCACACAACACAAACTTGGTATCTGGCTGACATGAAGCAAGGCAGGACTGAGCTTAACAGTATTAACTGGAACAGCATAAGCTGTGGCCAAGGTAGAAAGCAGTGTCAGAGGTCATAGCAGTGTCAGAGGTCATAGCTTCTGAGTGTCAGTTATACTGTGCCACTTAAAAGTGGTAATTATTATGCCTACAAAACATTTAAATTAAAGAAGCTGTGAGGTGTATACCACACACATTTCAAAAGCTCTGTAGGTTCAGATCTGACCAGTACTTGGAAGAGCTTTAAATACTAAAATCAGTTAGCAATACTGGTAGGAGAAAACACACCTCTCCAGCGTGAATTCATATAAAAGTTGCTAATGTTTTTCAGAACAGGCATGTGTTTAGATGTTTAACATGGAGCCTACCAATCCACTAATCAAGAGTATTACCTGCATTCCTTCACAAAAGGATTTTTAACAGAGAGATTAACAGAAAGCATTTCATGAGGCAGTACTTAGAAAAAACAAGTTAGATCTGGTGTCCTGGGACATTTTAATCAACATAATTGCACGCTGTGAATCTGAAGCTCCCCCTGCAGCTCAGCTGAGGACAGATATTTCTGTTTCTTCCTTTGAAGCTCACGATTAGATTACTCCAGATGTTCCCGTATTCCAGTGTAAATATGAAAATCTCTTACTTTCTATCATGAAGGAATACAAACAAATCTAAGATTTATTCCTACCTTGCAGCATATTTTAAAGAGATGGCCCACTGCTCCTTGGTCACTGACAAGCCCTTAAAGACTAGTCACACCTTTGTCAAGAATAACTGCTGTTCTACCTTTCTCCCCAACTGGCTACATTCAGCACCATTACCTATACTTGCAAAGACACCCCCTGCTGAATACATACCATAGAACCACAGACGACTTTGGGTTGGCAAAGACCTCAAAGCCCATCTAGTTCCAACCCCCTGTTATGAATAGGGATACCCCTCCACTACCCCAGGTTGCCCAAAACCCCATCCAACCTGACCTTGAACACTGCCAGGGAGAGGGCATACATTTATCCTGCCTTAGCTCTTTGCTCATCAGCCTCATTCTGCCCCCATCTGTAGGGTAGTTCTTCACAGAAAATTTGTTTGCAGCTGAATCTAGCTTGCAGAAAGAAGAGAACTATTTACCTTTATGGTTAAGAGCTCAGTTATCAGTCTTCCGCTTGAGAACACACCCTTCTGATCAAGATCTCAGCATGTCTGTCACAGCATCTTATAGAAGCCCAGGTACCTGATGAAGACCACCATGGCTCAAAATGAGCACTTGACCTCTGGCCTCTTACTTCAACTAGTATGGTTTGTTATTATGGCTTCTCATTCAGACCCCTGATCTAGGCAGCTCACCAGGTTTTCCACATCCAGTTCCCTCATCTAGCTTGCCAATTCCTCTGTGAGATCTAAAACAGATGTTGTTCTTCCTCTAAAGATACATTCTTACAGCTCTCAGCATCTCACTTCAGTTTCCATAATATTTCTTCATTCATTGTGACAAAGTAAAGTCCTACTCCACCATTCAAGTATGATGGTCGCAAATACTGTCATTGTGTTTTCTTCCCTATTACAGAAATCAGACCACTCATCCTCCCTTTAAAGCTCTTCATGTTGTTTTGTAATACCTGATTTCCCTCTCAGACCTGCCAGCAGGATTGGTTTGGTTTTTATTTGACAACCTGAAGTATTACCTACTTACTCATTTTAACACTGCACATGTGCTGACTACAAAGCCACCTCTCACACAGAAGTTTTCCATGGACAAAGTACTTAGGTTAGAGGGGAAGAAACTTTCTCAAACCAGCTACTCTTTTGCTTGTTTCTGAATAAAGACTCTACTATTGCTCCAAAGTAAAATAACCCTGACAACTCTTACAAGGGTCTACCTTTGGCTCTTGCAAGTTTCCATTAAAAAAAAAAAAAAAAAAAAAAAAGGTGGAAAACAAGACACCAAAGGTACATACCGGCAAATCTTCTTTTGGAACAGCTCTCTTTAACTTCACGACAGTAGTTCCTGGGACTGGAGACAAAGGGTACACCTTCAGGCTAGCCAACACACTGCTGTTAGTCTTTGAAACATTGTTCTGCTTAGCCTCATTATTCCTCACGCCCAGCTTAGCGTCCTCTGATAAACTGGAGGCTGAGATGTATGTGGAGGCATTCGAAGGAGCGGACAATCTCCTAACGGTGTTGGCGGTGCTCCCCGCTGGAGGAGGCTTCAGGCGATCGGCAGCTCCGTTCTCTGTCTTCTTCACCTTTATGCTCGTGCTGGTTGAGTGCCCATCAAACACAATTAGCGGCCGCTTCCTCAAACCTTCCCCCGTTGTAACACTGGAAATACAAATGGTGAAATTCTCAGAAACACAAGCTAGAGACTCCAAAAAATAGCGTACCCAAGACGTGGGCAGTGAAAATTGCATTAATCTTGCCTAAAGTAAAAATATATCCTACAATACCAACCTGAAGATCTTAGCTGCTCCAAAGTTAAGGCAACAGAAATTGCTTCCACGATAAGAAATGGGGAAGGGGGCAGGGGATTGTGTCAGAAACAGCCTTCCTCAGCAAAGAGGGTTGTGCGAGGAACTTTCTAGGCAGACAATTACAGTTGTACCACCAAAGACCATACACTAATCAAGAACAACTACAGAGATAACAGCTGTGAAGTATTTCAAAAAGCAAGTACTTAAGAAAACGTGTGCCGCCTTACCTATAAGAACAGCACCTAATATTCTGATGCTTCTACATCTCCCTGTTTCCACTCTTACTCAAAATCATAATGTTAAGATTGTATGAACAACTGTTAGGCAAGGAATGAAAACATTATGCAAAAAAAACCCAAGCCAACATACCTGGGTTTGAAATAAGCTGTGAACAGGAATCCTAAACTTGCTTATTGACATTTTTGCTAAACAGTTTGTGCCTTTAAGCCTACGTGCAGCTACAGATGGTAAATTTGGTGGCAACACATTTATGAAAAAGGAATAGGATGAACACCATCGCATCAGAAAAACTCCTTACTGCCAAAAACTAAAGCACAAAATTACCATAGTTCACTTCACATGAATTTAGAGCTTTTTAAGAGAAGGACTGCTCAGGAATGATGAAGACAAAGTGTTTGGAAAACTCAAGTTTAGCAAATAAAAAAAAAAACCCCATTAAGTTATGTAATAATCCTGTTTAGAAACTTCAGTTTTCAGTAAGCACTTAATGTTAAGTCACCACATATTAAACAGAATAATAAAAATCGAGCAATGTTTTTTAAAACAAATATATTAATTTGTAATTAATTTTAGGGTATTGATGTTAGATATCTCTAACTAAAATAGGCTGCAAGTAGAGACACCATTCATTTATCTTGGAACATTAGATTAGTGGCTGTGGTAAACCCTCACATATTAAGAACTTACACATCACTTGCAAAATTTCTGTCCAGATCAGGGTTTTCTTCCAAAATAATGAAAGGGACCAAAATTTAAGAGGTCATAGAGCAATGAAATTTCAGCTCTTGCTCAGATTTGCTTCTACATTACTACCCGTTCCCAACACCACCCGTCACATAATCCTCCTCCCTTTCTAGTCATCAGGTCCCCGGAACTGATAGACAAAGAGAGACCTTCAATTCATTTGAGACTTGTTTATCAAGAGATCAACTCTTTGGCTTTTATCTACAGCAGATGCCATTTTTAGATGAGCTTCTACAAAATGAGATTAGCTTCCAAGACCAGGAGCGTTCAGACAGGCATGCTGAGTTAAATACTACTGAAACAACAGTAGTATTCCACACATCCATGACATTAAGGAGTATAATTTCACTGGAAAATTGTTAAAAAGCTGATGCACACTTCAAAAATAAAACTTTATAGTTTTTGCTCAGTTTGGCTCTGTCCAAAAATTCCTTGAACACCCCTGACAAGAAACACATTGTAAACTACCGTTCCAAAAGGGCTGCTGGGCGAACATCTGTATTTTTTCAGTCATCACTTTCCTGAACATAAGAAGTCTGCAGGGGCTTTGAACAACATGGTCTAGCAGAGGATGTCCCTGCCCACAGCAGGGGGGGCTTGGAACTAGATGATCTTTAAGGTCCCTCCCAACCCAAACCAGTCTGATTCTGTGAAAAGAAGCACTATCAGCTAGGTACCATTATTAACATTTAGATGACTTGAATAACAAAGATTATCTTCTTCCCTTTTTCCTGTAATTGCAGCAGAAGAATCTTAACACTTCTGACACAGGAGACCTGATATCGCATTCTCTGTAAATTGTAACAACATCCAAAAGCTGTGTAAGTTTCATTAATTAAGCCAACAAAAATTAAATACATTGTCCTCAATTTCCCAAGTCTGGCCCAATAAAAGCTAAATTACCTTTTATTCTCACTTTTCAACTCATTTTGCTGTCTCTTCTTTTCCATCATTCTCCCCCATCTACTTTTTGGTAAGTCACGCTGAGGCAGGGGAATGGCATGTTGAATATAGAGATCAGTGAGACCATCTTTGTCCATCTTTACATCATTTTTGACTTGTATATTCTTCTGTGGAAACAGGATAAAAAAAAAAGGTTGTTATTCTTAAAACAAATTCAGAGCAAAAGCATCTTTGTGGCACAGTTTATTTGTTCAAAAGCAGCTTTAAGGTACTGTATCAGGCAGAAATGTCAGGGTTTCAAAAGTGAGGGGTCTGCAGGGTGCCTGCTGTGGAGAGGCAACTGCCCTGTGCCAGCAATGGCCTCGTCAGCTGCCTTCCTACTCTCAAATTCCCCATGTTTTCCCTGCAGATTATACTCAGTCTCTCCCTTCTGTGAGGCAATGGGAAATGTGGGATCTTTGGCCCATTGCACAGTGGTTTATTCTTCCACTACCGGCAAGCACATCACTTATCTCCTCACTGGCCTCTTTGAGCATGGGTGCCACAAGCTCCTCTCCTTGAAAATTTGGTGCGGGGTGCATTGCTTTCATCAGTGTCAGAAACAGCTGGATCCAACTGCAACCAGTACCAGGCAGTCCATTACCTTTGCCTGCACAGGTCAAAGCCTCCCTATCCAAATCCCTACAATTTTCCCAATAAAAACAGTACCAAAAAAAGGGGGAAAAAAACATGATTTTGATGACTGATGTTTTCATGCACTCTGAAACACACTCCTCTCAATCCAACCAGAATACCAGAGCTCTCCTTCACATCTCTCAAAAAACAGAATTAGAAGATATGGCAGTTCAAACTTACAGGCGTAGAGCTGCACTTCCTTCACCAGTTTTTAAAGATTTCAAAGGAAGATTTCTATAAATTGTCAGAATACTGGTTTTCTTTCTCATCATGTATAGGATTGTGAAAACAAAACTTCTTGCAGCCTCCTGCCAAATTTATTATGAGGAAAAAAAAAACCCAAAAAAACCCCCTAAACCAACAAACCACTAGCTTCCTACAAACCAGAGATTGCTGAGAGCAGTTCAAGTGTCTGCCACTACCGGTTCTGGCACCACTTTATGACTTCTGATGCAGCCCTAAAACCTGTACGCTTTTGTCCACACAAGCTACATGGACAAAAGCATACAAAACTTCAGCAAGCCTGTACCCTAAAACCTTGAGTGCCGTTGCTTCACACCCCAAAAATTTTCAGGCAAGGCAGCAACAAGGATTCCACATCACATCTGCTGGAGCTTCACATGGTCAAAAACTGCTTCTAACTCCCTATAAACTCAATTTTAAATTTATTTTTAGTCACGCATACCTAAGCACTGGCCTAACTTTTTACATAGGGTGCATTCCCATAATTCACCGTGCACAAACACGGCAAGTTTAACAGGGTAAAGCCCACCTTTCCACGGGTAACTTTCCCACACACTCAGGCGGCCCCGCCGACATGCTGCTGTGGGTACGTGACCCTTTAGCAGCTACAGCAGCAGCGTTCAACGGCGGACCCTTTGCAAACACGGGGGCCCCTCTCGCACTACGACGGGCCTCCTCCAGGTAAGCGCCCAGCCCGCAGAGCACGGGAGGACCGGGAGAAAACTTCCCCTGGAGGTGACGGGGGGAGGGGGGAGCGGAGAAATCGGCCCAGGCGGCTCTAACGCGGATCGGCGACCGCGACAAGGAGCAGGGCCTCCGGGCCGGGAAGCCTCCCTCCCCAGCGGGCGGGGCAGGCGCCGCGCCGCACCCCCCGCCCCGCCTCAGGGGCCGCCGCTCCGGGGCCGGCTCGCCTTTCCCCGGCGGCGCCCGGGCGCACCTGCTCCAGGGTGAGCAGCAGGAACTCCTCCGAGAGCAGCTCCGGGTGCAGCAGCAGCTCCGCGTCCGGCCGCCCCGACACACGCTCCTCCTGACCACCGCCGCCCACCCGGCCCTTTCCCTGCGCCGCCATCTTCTTCCCCTGGCGACCCCTCTCCGGCCTCCCACAATGCCGCAGCGAGCGCGCGGGGCGGGGGCTAGCGCCGGAAGTGACGCGAGGCCGCGTGACGCCAAGGGGGCGCGGGGCCGGGCTCGGGCGGAGGGCGCTGGTGTGGCCGGTCGGTAGTTGCCTGTGCGGGGCGGCGGGGCGGGAAGGGGCCCTCAGAACACGGTGGTCGCCGAGGTCTTTTCCAACCTGGCTGATTCTGTGCTGCTGTGACGCGAGCAGCCTGGCTCGGCTGGCGGCGAAAGCGCCGCCCCGGGTCTCCGTGGCTCCTGTGTGCAGCTCCGCCCGCGGGCCGGGGAGGGGAGAAGGGGAGGGGAATAAGAATTGGGGTTTTTTAAAACAGAAAGGCAATCCAAACAAACTCAAACGTGGTGGGTTGGGCCAGGGAGGGGTCAGTGGGGCAACGCGGGGCGGCAGGAGCCGGGCTCTGTGCGGAACAGACGCAGCTGGTGACACACGATGCAGCGTCTCACTCAACCACACGGCTCAGGCTGTACAGCTCTGAGCCATCCCCAAACCGCCCCCGATCCACACGTCCTGGAGCCATGAGCTCCACCCCCACCGGCTCCTCTGCACGCTGAGCATGGTGTAATTGGCATGGAATACCCCCTTGGGCCAGTTTGGGTCACCTGTCCTGGCTGTGTCCCCTCCCAGCTTCCGGGGTGCCCCCCACCTTGTCCTTAGCAGGGCACTGTAAGAAGCTGTGAAGCTGCACCTAAAACCATCCCTGTGCTACCAGCCTGGCTCTCACCCCGACCCCCAAACACGGTGCTACTCCAGCTGCCAGAAAGGAAACTCTGTCCCTGCCAAGTGCCGGACCTTCGCGCAGGAGCTCGGCCACCAAACTGAGCGGGAGCACACACATGGCGACAGCCCACCAGCCTTTCTCCCCCCGCAGCAGTGGGGCTCGCTCTGTAACCCCAAGCTGCCAACCTGCTCGTGCGCTTAAAAGCAGGGCGGGGAAGTTACAACTGCACTAGCACGCTAATCGCGTTGCCATGACAACATGAAATGTCTGCGCAATTCAAAGTGCTCGGCGGGTTTTGGGGAAGAGGCGCAGGCACGATGATGTACCGCGACAGGAGAAACACCGGCACAGGGAACAAGCCCCACTGCGGGGCCGTGCAGCCTCACTGACGTGCAGCCTCACTGCCCTGCAGCCTCACTGCCCTGCAGCCTCACTGCCCTGCAGCCTTACTGCCCTGCAGCCTCACTGCCCTGCAGCCTCACTGCCGTGCCCGTAAAGCCTTACTGCCCTACCCGTGCAGCCTCACTGCCGGGCCCCTGCAGCCTCACTGCCCTGCAGCCTCACTGTCCTACCCGTGCAGCCTCACTGCCCTGCAGCCTCACTGCCCTGCAGCCTCACTGTCCTACCCGTGCAGCCTAACTGCCCTGCAGCCTCACTGCCCTGCAGCCTCACTGCCCTGCAGCCTCACTGTCCTACCCGTGCAGCCTAACTGCCGTGCCCCTGCAGCCTCACTGCCGTGCCCGTGCAGTCTTACTGCCGTGCAGACTCACTGCCCTGCAGCCTCACTGCCCTGCAGCTTCACTGCCCTGCAGCCTCACTGCCGTGCCCGTGCAGCCTCACTGCCCTACCCCTGCAGCCTCACTGCCGTGCAGCCTCACTGCCGTGCCCCTGCAGCCTCACTGCCGGGCCCCTGCAGCCTCACTGCCGGGCCCCTGCAGCCTCACTGCCCTGCAGCCTCACTGCCCTGCAGCCTCACTGCCGTGCCCCTGCAGCCTCACTGCCGTGCAGCCCCACTGCCGGGCCCCTGCAGCCTTACTGCCCTGCAGCCTCACTGCCCTGCAGCCTCACTGCCGTGCCCCTGCAGCCTCACTGCCGTGCAGCCTCACTGCCGTGCAGCCTCACTGCCGTGCAGCCTCACTGCCCTGCAGCCTCACTGCCCTGCAGCCTCACTGCCCTGCAGCCTCACTGCCGGGCCCCTGCAGCAGCCTCACTGCCGTGCCCGCGCGGCGCCTCTAAGGGCAGGAATTCAAACCTGGAGTATTCAAAATTAAGCGTGCCGGCAACGCGGCGTCACCCAGATGCGCCTCCCGGCAGCTCAGCCCCTCCCCACCCCCGTCCCCAGCCACCCGCAGCCCGTCTCGGAAGAGCCGCCTTTCCCTCCACGCTTCATGCCGGTAGGCGGGTCCCGAGCCACCCGGCCGGCGGCGCGGTGCCGGACCGACAGCCCGCTCGCCTCTGCAGACGCAGAGAGCCGGCGCCCACTGCGGGAGCAGCGCAGCACGCCGATGCCCTCCTCTCCCCGCCCCAGCCCCGACCCGGGGCTGGAGCCTGAAGCTGGGAAGCCAGCGCCGGAGCGCGTGCCGGCTCCGGTGACGTAGACGCCCACACGCCACGCTCGGGCCGCGCCCCTCCGCGGGCGGGGTTTGTCCAGGCTCCACCCCCCGCGGGACCTGCCAGTGCCCCCCCCCCCCCTCACGTGACCGGAAGTGCTCCGGCCCCTCTAGGTTAGGCGGCCCCCTTCCCTTCCTCCCCCCTCACCTCTCCGGGAAGCGGTGACGCTGGTGCGGGGCGGGGCCTGCGCCACACCGGAAGGAAGCGGCGCGTCCCCCTCCGCCCGCCGGCGGACCCCCGCGCGCCGCGAGGCCTGGGCTCTGTCAGCGCGGCCTGAGGCGGTGCCCGCCCCGGCCGCCGGCACCGCACCGCGCCGGTAGGGCCTCGAAGCGGTGGGCACGGCTCCCGGTGTGGCGGCGGCGCCTGGCGCTGGCAGGTGCTGGTGGAGGGTGAGCGGGAGGAGAGGCGGTTCCGCCGCCCGCCCGGGGTGGGAGCGGGGGGCCGCGGGGCCGGGCGCCTCCTGGCTCGATTCGTGCCCCGCGGTGGGGTGTGGGGGCCTGTGAGAGGGCAGGCGTGGCGTGAACGGCGGCGCTTCTCCGCCGTGCGGCCCGGTGCGCTGGGCAGGGTGCGGGCATTCTGCCGCCCTGAAGCCCATCCCCGTCCCCCCGGGGCCCCGAGCGGCCGCCCCTGGCGCGGGGGTGTGCCGGCGCCTCGAGTCTGCGGGCTCACACCCCAGCGGTGATTGGGGCTCGCAGCCGGCTCGTTGCACGGGCGAGCGAGCAGCGCGAAGGCCGGGTGGGTCGGGTGCTGGTTTGTAGGGCAGCACCCAGCAAACCGCAGCGAGGTATTGCTTAACAGGAGCTGGGGAGAGCTGCTTTCGTGCAGGGCCGCTGGGGCACCTCAGAGCATCCAATGCAGTAGGCTGAGCGTTTGCTTCCTATTGCTGATGTTTCAGGCAGCAGGCATCCCCGTTTCCTTGTTGTCTGGAGTTCTGCCTGTCTAAAAAGTAGCCTGCTGACTCCCATGCTTTAGAAGAATGGCGTGTTCTGTGGAAGCTGTTCCTTTGAAGTGGACATAGGTCCCTCAGATCTTAGAAATGAGAACAAAATACATGTCAAATAAAGTCTCAGATTATTTGTATTGACGTTGGTTGCTTGTAAAAGTTTCTTCTATAGCTTCTTTTCCTAGCCTGAATGCTCTAATCGCTTTGCTAGGCTTTACGTAGTACTATGTTATTTTTTTGTGCTTTCTGGTTGGGGATCATATATCTATTTTGATTTCTTTTATAGTTTTGCTTTTCATCTACTTCGATTTAGTAAGTTCTTTGAAGGATTTTAATACTTCTTGTTCAAGAGCAAGATTCGGTAGTGCTGCCAATGGCAAACATTAGAATTTTTAGCTTGGGCTACCAGAACATGAAGCTGTTGACAGCTTCAGGTACAAAAGCTGCCTGACCTCTCAGTATGATAGTTTATCGCTTCAGGATTTTTTTGGCAGTCAACCTTTGGGCAGCCTTCTTTAAGGTGCTGTGTTTCTTTTGATAAGGTTGGACGATAACATGGTTGGGTTATCAGAGACTTGCATTATCATTTTACTGTAGGCTACTCTCTAGTACTTCCTGGGTTTGGAGTTTTTTTGGTTGAAGGTCAGAACATTAACTTACACTATAGGTGAGGCGACAGTTTGAAAATGTCATGCTAACTCAAACTAAATTTTTTTTTTGACTTCTGAAAAATAAAAGGAGTTCTTGGCATAGAAATTCACTACCATATCTTTGTAGCATGTTTTGCTTTTTGCTATTTTCCTAGTTTGACCTAATTTTATTTAGTGGCTACTTGTGAGTTGTGTGCTCTACTTTTTCTCATGCAGTTTTAGAAATTTTTGCCATCATTTTTGTTGTTCCCTTGCAAAGGGGCTTTTTAGATGTAATAACTCAAAACTAAAATTCACTTTGACTATGTTTAGTTTCAGGATTATTCACAAGAGGACTTTGTTGATGTTGGTCTCTCCAGCCCACAGATATTTAACCTGATGTTTTGCATCTCCATTGTACTACAACTAATTGTCTATGTTATTTCTTAGATCTGTTCAAGGCATTCAGTGTTGTGTCTTCCCCTTTGCTGGCTAAGTGGGACAGGTCATGACAAATTAAAAGGTGATTAAGCAAAGTCAGCAATGTCTCATCTACTCTTCTTTGGAGTGTTGAGCACAGTTCTCTGCTTGCTTCTTATCAAAATAAAACAAGTCTGGAGAATGCGGATGTTGTTGAAAATACTATTAATTGCTTTGTAAATTACATGTGTCCCTTGACAGTGCTTGGTTGTAAAAGGGTGGGTGTAGTTTGCAGAACGTGAAAATCAGTAGTGCTGCTTAGCACTTACAGGCAGGCTTTCGGAATGGTTCTGATAGTAGTGAGTAACAACTCTTTTAGGTTCAGTGATGCTGCATCTTGAACTTAATAAATGCTTTATTCATGCAATTTGGTAGGGTGGTCCATGTGCCTTATAATTGTTGGTGCATATAGTCTGGTACAGAGAATACGTACCACTGAACAAATGGGTGTTACTAAAACAAACCAAACCAAAACCACCCTACACCCCCCCAAAAAAAAAACCCTACCAAAAAACCAACCAAAACAACCCCATATCCTGCCAAACCCACAGCTTTTATTAGGAGCTGGACTGTCCCTTGCATAAATTACCACTTAAGTATCTTGGAAGTTACATATTTCTGATTGCTGGAGAGCGAGGAGTGTAAAGTATGTGTGAAAATGGAACATGCCTTTTGCACAGAGACTATGTATATAATAGGCCTAGATTGAATGCAGAGCAACATGTTCCCTTGTAGTGCTAAATGCCTTGTGGCTTCTCTAGAAGTCTGACAGCAGAGCTGCTGTCTTTCCATGTATAGGTGGTAGAAGCTTGTATGTGACGGGTTTGTAAATCACTGAGTACTAGCTGGCACCACTTGCAGTGCCAGAGTATCTGAGAGAGCCAGTAGCATGCTGGTTACTTGTGGATAAAGGCATCATTTCAGAAGAGCCAAGTGCTGCTGTGAATCCACTTCCACTTGCAGGGCAAGCGTACAATTTGACTCTCTTCTGTGGCTATTGATGTACTCACCCTGCCTTGTGCGATCAGGTTTGAGAGAGTCTGGACTGTTAGAAATGCAACAATTGATTTTTTTATATTGGTGAATGTTAAATCACTACCGCTGGGATTTGATTACGTGTATGGAGGTAAACAGTGGTGTGTTGTTTCACTTTTGTCTCTTTAATCAGGTCACCCAGAAGACACAATGAGTGTGAAGGCTTTCAAGCTCGTTTCTGCTGTTGAGCGGGAGATGTTAATGGGAGACAAGAGCTACATCAACATCGAATGCATCGAGTGCTGCGGGAAGAACCTCTACATCGGGACCAATGACTGCTTTATCTATCACTTTCTGTTGGACGAAAAGGTATCAACGGCTGGAAAAATAACTTTTGTTGCCACCAAGCAACTGCATAAATACCTGGGCCTGAAGAAGCCTGTGAGCGAGTTGAAAGCAGCCTCTGCCCTCACCAGGCTCCTCGTGCTTTGCGACAACACAATAACCCTGGTGAACATGATGAACTTGGAGCCCGTCCCCACTGGCGCTAGAATCAAAGGAGCTGTGACGTTCACGTTAAACGAAAACCCTGTGAGTGGGGAGCCTTTCTGTGTCGAAGTCTGCATTATCTCCGTCAAGCGCCGCACCATTCAAATGTTCATGGTGTTTGAAGACAGAGTCCAGATCGTGAAGGAAGTGTTTACTCCAGAGCAACCCTGTGCCGTGGCTGTAGATGGTTATTACCTGTGTCTTGCACTTACTACGCAGTATATCATTCTGAACTATAGTACTGGCGTCTCCCAGGATCTGTTCCCTTATTGCAGTGATGAGAAACGGCCGATTGTGAAAAGGATAGGCAGACAAGAGTTTCTGTTGGCTGGCCCCGGAGGCCTAGGTGAGGCTGAGCATTGTCACTTTTCTTTCCTTTTTTTAAAGTTCTCTCTCTCTTAATTTCTCTCAATTTGGGAAGCAAAGCTTAACTAAGTGTTGTGCACAGTGATAACTTTCTTCACAGGGCTGTACTGGAATGTTGAGATAAAAAGGTAGATGGTAAATTTTTTGGTGCTGAGTATTACTATAACTCACCTGCTTTTTTTAATGCACAAAAATCTAGTGATTTGTGGTTTAGTTGTGTATGTAGAAAGCTTCATTTCTGTACAGGCAACTACCAGTAGTAGAATCTTGCAGCTCAGAGTAAAAAAAAAAAAATTGGCTGGTGCCAAGTGAAACTTCAGAGGCTGATAGCTTTTCTGTAGTGACTCACCAGAATGGGTCTGAGGAGCTCCCTGTTGCTATGAAATTGTTAATTATAGTGTAGGAGAGGTAACTTTCTCCTCAGTTGTTGTTCAGAGGAGTTCATACTCCTCTGAATATGAGCTAGGGAGCCTGCTTTGGCAGGGGGGGTGGACCCGATGATCTCTTGAGGTCCCTTCCAACCCCTGTGATTCTATGATACAAAGTCCAATTTATAGGTTCTAACAGATTCACAAATAGCGATGTTGTACTGCAGTGCCAGCAGGAAATGTTAGTGGAAGTAAACTGTATCTTAACTCCTGTAGAAGTAGTCTATCCTAACTGTAGATAATGTCAGATAGTACCCAGTTTTTATGCTCCCATTTGCTTAATTTCTAATAGTATTTTTAAGCTCGGTATTACAGAGAATTATAGTGTTAAGTATTGTAAAACCAAAGTTAGAGCATGTGAAATAATGCTCTCTTCTAATAGCCAGATGATTGAAAGGGCAACTGCAACTGTAATACTGTCTAAGTCAGCAATATGCTGTGAGGTCAGTTGACCTGTTGGGGGTTTTTTTGGAAAAGCTGCAATATCCCAGAGCTGCTAGACCGTAGGCAGAATGCTTTCATGCTGTGTGCCATATGACTCTCCATTCAGGAAATGCAGTTTTATGTATCTTTTCTGTCACATTAGGAGTAGCATGACGTAAATACAGCGCATAGTTAGATCCTTAATTCAGGGATCAGTATGGGTTTGGGGTTTTTTAATCTTAATTACAAAGAAAACAAGAGTGCAATCAATTGTTTATATTGAGGTTTTGTCTTTTGACTAGCATGTGAGATGTATGTCAACTCAATAGCTTTTCTTCAAAGAAGTTGCTTTTATTAGAATTATTTATTAACTTTATGGAAGTTAAAGGTGTGCCAAGATGAACTTTTTTCAGACACCCGGCTTTTTGAAGTCATCCTGGTTGCACACTTCTCAGTCAAACTGTTAGTTGCTTTATATGGGGACAGGTATCTGTGGAAATTAACCCTTTCAGCAGTGCTGTGAAAGCTAAAATACGTGAATTGACTGAAAGTATTCCCTTTCAATGTGTTTCTAAGGCAATCCCACTCTTAGTCTTTATCTTTTTAGGAATGTCAAATCAAATTCTGTTCAACAGGTTCTTTTCTCTTTTTGATTTAAGAATAGATGCACTTTCAAAAGCATCATTGTATTTAGTCAGAAAGCAGACTTTTAGTTACTTCATTTGATTTTATCTGGTGTGCTGAAAGAGCTATGCAGTAAGGCCTTTACTCATGAAATCCAACATCCTTGTGTAAGTAGACTGTCCTGATATCTTAAGGAAATCCAGTAGTTCTGCAGCTCTAAACATGCTACAAACTTACCTTTTTCCCATGATACAGGCAAAGCCTACCTTATACTAGATTGGATGCCTTACAAAGACTGCTTTCTAAAGATTGTGTACTTTTTCCTTGCCTAATTCAGCTTGTGGGTGTTTGGTTTGTTTTTTAATCATCTGTTCTCTGTTCCCTCCCCACTGTAGTTTTAATTAGTATTATTCATCTCGCTGTTCTTCCTTGGTAACATTCTCTGTCTTTAACACCAGTCTCTCAGGTTAATCATCTTTATATTACGTAAGCATTCTATATCTTGGCATTTGAGGGAGACCTCTGCTGCAAAGTGAATGGACTTAGGCTTTATGTAAATCTTCAATTCTAAATTTGTTTTGATTTTGTATGTCTTGTCGGTTGAGACATGTTTGTTTGGCTCTGGGTAGAACATTATGCTAAATTCAGCCTCATGTACTGAGGTAGATTTATTCTGCATTAATATATTTGGCTTTATAGTGTTTTAAATGACATTTATCTAGATTAATTTGCTTTTGAGTTAAGACTGAAATGTAGAATGGCAGAAGCAACTGCTTAAAATGGTAATCATGGAGTAAAACCTGTCTGAGTTTCTTGGGTATGTAACCTTTCTCCCTACCTGGACTCTTTGCATTTAAAGTTTGCTGTTGGCATTGTTCATAGGTGGACCACAGACTCAGTCTAGTTGCAGTTAGAGGATAGCTTATTCTTTCAAAGGGAGGAGGGACTTCATTTTTGATGTGTCTTCATTCTGTCCAGTAATTAGTTCATTCAGGATTGAAAAATCAGTTCTTTCTAATTATGTTTGTGTATGAAACTGTGTGTAACAAAATTCAGTGTTCCGTTTCAGGAAGCCCATGTTGCATGTTTTCCAGTCATGCCCCCTGTCCTACAGAGGCTTTAAGGTGTTGGTTTTTTAACTTCAGCAAACTTCTCTTGCATATTGGCCCATGGCATGCTTCCCACCACCAGCTGGAGCAACCACCCCAAGTCATCACAGGCCTCTGCTCAGACCCAGCTCCCAAGGCACGGTGCTGCTCCTCCGGCCTCAAGCCTGGTGCCTCTTGCTGAGACTGGGGCAGGGGGAAATTCTGTCCTTGCCTGCAGGAGAGGTGTGCTTGGTTGAGGATTTGTGTTGCCAAGTAAAGGAGATGCAGCAGGAGGTCAGCAGAGTGCACGGCATCAGAGATGACCAAAAAAATTGAATCTCCTCCGGGACCCATGCATGAGCTGTACTGAGGGAAGGGGAGGCTGAGTCTCTGCTTGTTCTGTGGTGGCAAAGGCTGGAAACTTCTGTCTTCTTGTGCAAGGAAAAACTCTGCCTGGAGATCTACATCTAACGAATATGTTCAGTGCTCTGGTAGTAGAAAAGAAGCAGAAAGTTCTGTCCAACAAATCAACTGAGCCTGTACAATGTAGTAACATCAAAGAGGAATTAGTAACAGTAGTGGTAAGCTCACTCACATTGGAGGATAGAGATTTCCTCATCAGTCCTGCTGGTGAGGAAGAACAGTTTGAGGAGGAGTGGATGGATTGTGCAAGTCACCGAATAGTTGCACAGCTTGTGGTGACAAGGCATTTGGCTTTTATGAGTGGATCCCTATTTAAGAAAGAGATGGGATCCATCTGCCCTAGTTTTCAGGGGGCACGTGAACCACTCCAGTACTGGCTAGAGAGGCAGCACAGCAGGGCACAAGCAGTGCAGGAGACTTCTGGAGCGCGTTGGTATTAACCTCTTGACAGGTGACTGAGGAGCTAATAAGAGAACATGCTCTGGACCTGGTTAGGGATGTGAGTCTCAGGGGAGCAGCCTTGCTGCAGGGTCCATGAGATGGTGAGAAGAGAACAAGTCAGAAAGGCCATAAGCCTGGGCAGCTGAACAGCACTCTGTTTTGTTCAGGATCCTGCTTAAAAGAATTCTGTGGGGTTATGGCCCTGGAGAGAAGGACTACTGCCTTCAAATTAGTCATCCATCCCAGTGAGCATGAAACAAGCAAAGTTGGCAGGAGGCTTAATGAACAGGCAGCTCCTGACTAAACTCAAATATAAAAAAGAAGCAGGTAAGTAATCAATGTGGATTTACAAAAGGGAAATTCTCTCACCAGCCTCATAGTCTTCTGTGATGACACCTAGATGGGTGGATGAGGGGAGGGCAGTGGTATTGTGAACTTCAGCAAGACCTGTACCATTTTTGCAGACAATGAGATGAAGAATGAACTAGAGAAACAGCAAGGTAGAATGAAAACCTGGCTTAAAGGCTTGTAGTCAGCTGCACAAAGTCCATCTGGAGGCCAGTCACTAGACATGTACCCCAGGAGCTGATGGTGTTGTCAATACTAACACCTTCATTAACGTCTTGAATGGTGGGCAGAGTGCACCTTCAGCAAGTTTGCAGATGACAGAGAAGTTGGGGGAGTGGCTGATAACACGATCAGAGGGAACTTGGTGGGCTAGAGAAATGAGCTGACAGGAACCTTGTGAAGTTCAGCAAAGGGAAATGTCAAGTCCTGCATGTAGGGAGGGACAGCCCCATGCAGCAGTACAGGCTGGGGGCCAACTGGCTAGAAAGCAGCTTCACGGAGAGGGACCTGGGGGCATTGGTGGGCAAAGTGACCATGAGCCACGAATGTGCCCTTTTGGTGAAGAAGTCCAGCAGCCTACTGGGCTGCATTTAGTGGTGAACTTGGTACCTTTTGGTTGAAGGTTGGACTTGGTGATCTTAAGGGTCTTTTCCAACTTAAATGTTTGGGAAAAGTGCTGCCATCAGGGTGAGAGAGGTGGTTATGCCCCTCAGCCAGAGTGAGACCATGTTTGGAGTGCTGGGTCTTCTTCTGGGGTCCCTGGAATGGCATGGACATACTGGAGTAAATCTGCTGAAGGACCAGAAAGACAATTAACTGATTGGAGCAGCTGTATGTGGAGAGACTGAGAACACTGAAACTGTTCAGTCTGAAGAAGAAAATGCAGATATCTTATCAAAATATATGAGGACTTGTAGAGAAGTCTGAGTCAAGACTGCTTAGTGATACTGTGTCCAGGGAAAGGGTGAAAGGCAGTCAGCACAAACTGAAATACAGGAAATTCTACGTAAACATAAGAAAACAAATTTCTCATTGTGATGGCAGTCAAACCAGGAAACAGGTGTTAGAGAGGATGTGGAGTCTCTTAAAGATACTCATAATCTGACTTTGCAAGGTCTTGTGCATCCTGTTCTAGTTGACCCTACTCTGAGCAGGAAAGTTGGACTGGGCTGTCTCCGGAGGTCCCCATCTGCTTCAACTATTCCAGGTCTTGAATGAGTGGGGGAAAAAAAATATTAAAAATCCCCCTCATTTATTCCTTTTGCTTTTCCAGAATAATCTCTTCTCAGTGGTGCATAGTTTGAATGGTTGCATAGTGATTGAGCAGACTACAAATGAAGTTGGAGAACTGAGCCTTGTAACTTAACAAGCACACAGGTACTGAGCAGAGTGATTCAGGGGTTATGTAGTGCCTCTGCTTGTAGCTGATGACACTGTAAAACAGGGTAGTCAACGATAACCAGCATGTTCCCTTCTTGTTTTCACCCACTCATAGTGTTCCTCATGCTGTCAGTCCTTATAACTGAAGGCTTTAGTATGCCTTTTTAATAAAGTAGTAGTAATAATAATTATGTTTCATTCTTTGCAGGTTTTTTTTTACTGAGAAGCTTTTTGTTTAAAACAAATAAACAAAGCGTACAGTGTGTTGCAGGAAGTCCCAAGTAACCTGATCTAAGTTCCTCCTGCTTGGAGTTGGGAGGAGACTGGACTGGATGTCTTTCAGAAGCCAGTTCTGATATAAATTGTTCTATGATTATCTAGAAATCTATGTTGAAGACAGTGTAGCTATGTCTTGAGTAATTCTTAAAACATTTGGATTGCCTGTGCCTTTTTAATACAGAACTGATTACTGACTTCATCTTAATTTTATCAAAGGCATTCCTATACCATAAAAGGCTGTAGTTTCTGATAGTAGTTGTCATTTATTGTTATCCTTAGGTTAGATCTGGATGAAGACAGAAAATGCATTGATCTACCACAGCAACCCTGCCTATTGAGGGCAAAGGATGTAGAGAAACATTTACTTGGAGAAGTACTGTGTGTTGCTCTGCATACCCTTTCACTTCCATATTGTTTTTAATTGCCCAAAAAAAAGAGTGCTCTCATTTAAAAAAAGAAAAGAAGAATTTTTCATAACGTTTGTTGAGAATGTCAGGGAAATTGAAAATCTTAAGAATTAATATTTCATGAATAATTAGTCCTAGGTTTACTATTGGTTAGTATGTACTTGGGTTTTCTCCCACTTCTTGCAGTGGGGCTATAGCACAGAGTAACAACTGGAAGGCATTAAAAATTGATACTGCAGTCTGCCTGGCAAAACGTTCCACTCCTGATCCATAAGAATATCAAGATCTCTAGAGGAAATTTGGGATGATACATTATGACAAAAAAGGGGTATTTTTTTGTCAGATGCTTTGATTGAAAAGCTGTTCATTATAGTGAAAAAGCAAGCTTTATTATTTACTAATAGCCAAATAGAGGATTTTAATTTTGTGTTGCACCCCTCATTATAGGAAAGAGCTGATCATTTCAGAGCTGCTATAAAGGATCCAACAGCTTAGTCTCTATATTGTGGTTCTGTAAAACTCTCCAACCTGTGGTTTTGAGTGGTTTTTTTTCCCCTCTCACTTCTTCCTACCCACCCAAGGTGGTCCTCATACCCAGCTGCCCTTACCTTGTTATCGTGTGTTTGGAAGATGTTTTATAAATTAAGTAACATAATATTTTAGTCTCATCTGTCCCTTAGAGTTCAGACTTACTCTGCCAGCTGTCAAGTGTCTCATTTCTGCCAAAGAACAATTTTCATGGTCAGCTTTTTCTAATGGCATGAGAATACTGGTTTTTAGGGGTTATGCGTGCATGTTTAGAACAGAGGTTTACCTTGTGCTTCAGTATGGCTCAGCTGGCAAAGGGTAACTGAACTAAGCTTTTCTTTAAGTAGTATCTAGGGAAGAACTTGGGGAATACCAAGTAGCATAAGCAGAACCAGGGGTGTGTGGTTAAAAAAGAAGTCAATCTTCTATTTGAGGAAGGAGGACAGAACAGACAAGGGGAAAGGCAGTGCCGAAGAAAGATGAATTAACTGAAGACTTAATATGATTATGGAAGACAGCATAGAAGGTACATTGGGATAGTGAGAAGTCTTTACTCTGTGCTTGGCTTTTAGAGAAATATGCATGATATATGCAGCCTCTATGTTTTTGGTTTGGTTGTTTGTTCTTTTTTTGAATGATTGCAAACACAGATGCCTCGTAGGAAGCAACTTGTCCCAAGGAGCCAGACTCTTGTTCTGTGAAAATTTTCCTGTACTAAAAGTGAAGAAGTATAGGTAAATGACTGGCTGCAAACAAATGCTCCTCAGACATTTGTCACTGCAAAATGCAAGTATTCCTGTATTGCCAGATAGGTTAGGCAGTGCAGGTCTATGGCTCCTACTAAGGTAGAATTGTTTGAATGCAGAGTTTCACTAAATACTAATGTTTTGAAAGTACTTCAAACTACCTGGCATAATTAACATAAAAATCTGAAACTTGCTAAACTTCTCCCTTTCAGTAATCTTCTCTTTTCAGTTTCTGACACTGTCTGCTTCTGTGTTGAAGGAGAAAAAGGGGGGGGAATAACTGAACTGAACTAACCAACAGGTCTGTAAGGTCCAGGGAGGTGTGATGCGCTGTCGTCATGCCACCTGGCACTGCATCTGTTCTTCTGAGACTTTATTTCTGTACCTTGGTACCCATGCTGCGTATTAGGAAAACAAATCTTCAGCTGGCATGAGCCTCAGGCTGTGTGTTTCCCTTTTTGCAGGCATGTTTGCAACTGTAGATGGCATCTCGCAGCGCGCTCCTGTGCACTGGTCAGAGAACGTGATTGGAGCAGCTCTGTGCTTTCCCTACGTGGTTGCTCTCGATGATGAGTTCATTACTGTTCACAGCATGCTGGACCAGCAGCAAAAGCAAACCCTGCCTTTCAAAGAAGGTCACATTCTACAGGATTTTGAAGGTATTAAAAAGGATGCTTTATTTGCATCAGTAATTCCAGAACAACTGCCAGTGTGGTCACAGTCACTTCAGTGTGTTTTCTAGACAAAGAATCTGACAAGCACATTAACTGTTGAAATTATTTTGCAGTTTTCTTGTGATAAGACAACTTTAGTCATACAAAACTCCACTCTTCTAACAAGCTCTATGCTCATCAGATGTTCTCTAATTTTCAAGTTAATTGATGGGTAAGAGTCTTTGGGGTTAGAGCTTTTTATTGCAACAATTATTCCTTTCAAAGGGGCAATGTTAATTTAATGCAATGAAATCAATAACTGAGCTTATGGGTATTTGTCCATTGGCTATCCAAAGTTCTAACATCTTAAATGTTTGTATTTTATATTCCTTTCTAAAATAACCATGAAGAGGTTTAAAAGGATTTGGTTTGGTAAAGAATTGAAATCCTTGGGATCTGCTCTTCAGTTAAGAGCACAGATGTGGAATACACTGAGTTGCTTTTTTTTCAGGAGAGCTACAAACTAGCAATATAAACTATGTTACCTGCTGCCTTTCATGTACAATTTTCTAATGTAAGCTTGTAGAAATAGCTGGCAGTTAATATTCTTCAGAAGCTGGACAATAATTCAATTTCAGTGAATGCCTTTACAGCTTAGCTCATCGTGAGAGGTTAAAGCCAGTTTCATTTACTCAGACTGAAACAAAATCAGCTGTAAATAAATAAATTTACCATTATATCTCCACTTCTAAGGTGCAATTTACAGGTAAACTATCTAGTGAATAAAGTAAAACTAAAGATGAGTTTTAGAACTTTTAACACTGTTTAGGTTTGTGTATCTTAAATAGCAAATCTTAAAGCTTATTTCTGAAATACGGGGGGGTTTTTCTGTAGAAAATGTAAACTGAGTGTACCTGTTTGCTTTTTCCAGGAAAGGTGATTGTTGCTACTAATAAGGGTGTGTATATCTTGGTGCCACTACCTTTGGAAAAACAGATTCAGGATCTTCTAGCTAGCCACAGAGTGGAAGAAGCACTTGTTCTAGCAAAAGGAGCTAGAAGAAATATTCCAAAAGAGAAATTTCAGGTCTGTCCTTCCTTTAATTTCCATTAAATTAGAAATTTCACAGGGGGCTTGTATATGCCAGTGGTCAAGTGGCTGGATAAGGTTGGGGAGGAATTTACATTGAAACCTTGACAACTTTTATGGTTTCAGATTGAGGAAACAGATGTGCTGCTGAATGGGCTTGTGCTTGTAGTGGCTGTGATGTTGACACGGTGGAGTGCTGCTGTTCTGCTGGCTTTTTGGAGGGTTTTTTTTCCCCCTCCAAATGTCTAACTTGAAAAAATTGAGAATGAAACAAAACTGAAAAACTAGTGATGCTTCCTTAGTACTAGGTTCAGTTATTATTTGCTATTGCTGCTTTAAAAAAGGCATAATTTATGTCAAATCAGGATTTTTAGGTTTTTTAGAGATTTCCCACTGTATCTTAAGCTCCACGGTAGTACAGCTTTGAAGTTAAGCAATGGGAAATCTAAAGCGAATACATCCTACTGCTGACTGGTACAAGTAGTACTTGTACTGGTGTGAGCTGAAAACTTAAGATTTTTGTGTGAAAAAGTATCCTAGTATTAAGAGTAATGATTAGAGATTTGTACTCATTTCCCTCTGTTTTATTTTACCATATATATTCTACTGTAGTTGTTCCTCTTTGTCCTTGAGAGACTGGAACTTAGAAAAAGTAGTGTGAAATTTCTACTCAACAAATAGGTGAATGACTATTTGGTTTGCTTTCTTTCCTTTGGCATAGGCAGGCTTTGGTCTGTAACCTGCAGAAAATGTTTGGGGTTTTTAAATACACTTTGGGGCATTTTGTTGCCATTAAAATACTGTGTGTTTATTACTTTTTGTTTGCTTAGGGAGACATAAAGTTTGGAACATGACTATAAAAATTACAGAATTGCAGTGGTCCAACATAGTTCAGTCTTTCAGGATACTTTATTATTTAAAAAAATTTATAATTCCTTCTCATTTAAATTTGGTTAAGGCCCTTGAAAAACAGTCAGTAAGTAAAATAAAACGTCTATCGGCTTTCGTTTTGTTTCTTAACTCTTCCAGTGAGTGAACAGCTGCTGGAAGTAAAAAATCTTGGCCAGAGAAGTGTTTCCATCACTTTGATAAGGTACAACTATCTGTAGGTACTTGAAGCTGATAGGTAGTTAGGCAATACAGAGTTTAGTTTCCAGCATGTTTTGTTTTGCTTTGCATCTTCATGTCCAACTTCCTTTTGCAGCCTGTTTAAAGCAGCAAACCAAAACCCTGTGAGAACAGGATGCATGATATAACCAATGTCTTCTATGTGTGATGACCAATAATTCTCAGACTGTTTCTTTGCAGTTTGTATAGATTTAGTGTGGGAGATGTCTTTCTGTGTTTTGCCACAGGATGGACTGCAATTCATTACCTAAAATAGGCGATTAAGGATCTTATTCCTCCTGACTTTTCTTGCATTTAGGATTTTTCTGTCTTTAGGATAAGTTACTTTCTGTTTGCACATCTTCTGTGCATAGAAACATAGAACTCTTCCTGAAATTAATGTTCCAAGAATATGGTATGTTCTTTCTAACTTCACATGCTTTTAAGGGTGTTCAGTTACCTTGAGTCAGTGCTGCTGCTGAAAACCAGAAAACATTACTTGCAAACAAAATAGCTTGTTCTAGTTCTGGGCTGTATTTGCAAACTGGTATTAACCAGCTTAAATTGATGGAGTCTTCCACTGACTCATATTAAAATGTGTGAACTTGGCTTAGTTGTTAAGATGTTAGTCCAATTTTTCAGAGCTTATCTTGAAAGCGTAGCATATTGAGGTTGCTTTTTATGTGCTTCTGATACTTAATGCTGTCATTACAGGTTTGTTGTAAGTACATCAGGCTTTCTTTTACTCTAGTCTTGCATAATACAAATCTGATGAAGTTGAGCCAAGTTACATGCCTTACATATGTCTTTTTCAACATTTCTTTGGCATACTTTAACTGATCACATTGTTATTCCTTTTTAGCTTCTAAGAGAGGTCTTCAGATAGTATAGATTAGATCCTAGGTGTCTTCACAAAACAGGTATCTGAAGATAGATTTGAGCATTTCTGATTCCTGAGTAGCTGATGCTCTCAAGGCCTTACTCTGGTGTTATATTCAAGCAGGGGCAGAATGTGTAGGTTTGGCATTAAGGCACTCGATCTAGCCACGTAATTTACTCAATACAGAAGAGTGATGGTCATTGTCTGCTGCATGTAGTGCAGTGCCCTGTTTTCCACGTGCAGCTTGCAATGGCTGTTGCTGTCTTACAGACTTGAGCTCAGCCATGGCCTTGTAGGACTGTTCTTCAAGATGTGGGAAGGAATAACTGCCTGTATCAGTACAGGCTGGGGGATGACCTGCTGGAGAAGAGCTCTGTGGAGAAGGACCTGGGAGTCCTGGTTGATGACAGGTTGGCCATGAGCCAGCAGTGTGCCCTGGTGGCTAAGAGAGCCAATGGGATCCTGGGGTGCATCAGGAAGAGTGTGGCCAGCAGGTCTAAGGAGGTGATCCTCCCCCTCTACTCTGCCCTGGTCAGGCCCCACCTGGGGTATTGTGTCCAGGTCTGGGCTCCCTGGTATAAAAAGGACAGGGATCTCCTGGAGAGAGTCCAGAGAAGGGCTATGAAGATGATTAAGGGCCTGGAGCATCCCCCCTATGAGGAAAGGCTGAGTGAGCTGGGACTGTTCAGCCTGGAGAAAAGTAGACTAAGGGGGGGAATCTTATTAATGTTTATAAATATCTTAAGTATGGGATGCAGAGGGAATTGACCAGCCCCTTTTCAGTGGTCTGTAGGGACAGGACAAGGGGCAAGGGCTTCAAGTTGGAGCACAGGAAGTTCAGCACCAACATGTGGAAGAACTTTTTCCCAGTGAGGGTGCCAGAGCCCTGGGACAGGCTACCCAGGGGGGTTGTGGAGTCTCCTTCTCTGGAGATATTCAAGACCTGTCTGGACACCTATCTGTGCAGTATGAGCTAGGGACCCTGCTTTGGCAGGGGGGGTGGATCTCTTGAGGTCCCTTCCAAACCCTATGAGTCTATGATGTGGTTTTTTTCCCTACAGTTCAGTACTGCAGTGTCATTGTGTGCACGCACTGGTGCATGCTCTCTCTTGCTATCAGCACTGTTATATCAGCATAAATACATAAATATGGCGTTCTGGTAATGCAGAATGATAGTGGGATTGAAACAATAAAGTACTGTACACTCCGTATTATTTGTACAGTCAGTGTTTAGTTACTGGGAAGGAGCAGGTCGTGCATTAGTAGCTTTAACCTGTTATTTAACCCATGGTCCCTGCAGACTGCAGATTTATCTCTTCCATATTAGATGAAAACTCTGTCTTTGAGCGTGAAAAATTACTACTAGGTAAAATGTGCTAAGCAAAAGTGTTGCAGGGAGGTGGCTTTGCTGCATATCACTTTTGTTAGAAGAATACAAAGGCCTTTCTACCATGCTACCATGAAATGACTGAATACTACTTATTAATTTTTCAGGACAGCTGAAGTTTGCAGAAATCATGGTTGATGGTAGTGAAGACCTTGGTTAGATTGACACACAGCTTGCATAGGTATCTCTCTTTTTTCTTTTTTTTTTATTCTCATTTCTTTTTAGTTTAAAAAAAAAGCATATTAACTGCACCCAAACCTGACCAAAAGCCAAAGTGACTCCCTGAAAAAATTTTTTGCAATCTAGTTGGTAATTCTGACTATTTTAGAAAGGATTTTTCTAGCAGTTGAGAGAATTAAGGTTTCACTATTGCTGTCACAGCTTCAAGTGTCATCTGTCTATTTTCTAGTACTTCTTCACATACAAATTAATACAAGTCTCTTTTTTTTTTTTTTCCACATTTTTGTAGCTAGTTCTCTTGATGTGAAATCAGTCCAGAATACAGAATTTGCCTAAAACACTTCCAAGTCCTATGGTATTTCTTCAGAAATGATGGGGGACGAAGTAATGGGCTGAATTTTGGCTAAGTGTAACTTAGGCTTCGTTTTTGAAAGCTGCAATTGTGGTCTTCTGGGGAATGGGTCTGGAAGAACTAAAGTTGTGTTTTCCATCATAAAAGTAGACTGTGTGTGGTTGGCACATAGGTCTAGCCTGGTTTTAATCATAGTCACAGACTGGTTTGGCTTGGAAGGGGCCTGAAAGCTCACATAGTTCCAACCCCCTGCCGTGAGCAGGGACACCCTCCACTAGCCCAGGTTGCCCAAAGCCCCATCTAACCTGGCCTTGAACACTGCCAGGGAGTGGGCAAAACACTGTGAGAGAGAGAATTTTAATATCTAGTGTTTATATTGGCTAAAAATCAGGCTGAATATTCCCTACCCCATCACTGCATTTTTAAAATCTGGGAATGTGCCTGTCTGTAAACATTCTGCAGCTTCTTTGTTGTGTAGCTTTCAGGGACAAGTGAAGAAATATTAACATTTAAAGTGAATACCACTTCATCGGGTCAAATTTAAAACTGATTGCTTGGGTCCATGCAGCTTCTTGTTGACAAAATTGCAGTACAGACTAAGCTGTACAATTAAAGCAGTATTTTCAGTGTCTTAGATCAATTCAAACTTGATTCCAATATCTTGATTCACTAATTACATATGTGTTAGTGGTCACTCCATTGCAAAGACTTCAGAATAACTCCCCAAATATTTTGAATCTAGTTTCTCTAGCAGGGTGAGGAGTGTTTGTACCTCAACCCTTCCTGGAGAATCTGAGACTAGATCTTACAGGTTTTTTTCTGGTGCCACAAGATACAAGATCAGCATCCTTAAGAATGTGGCCAGGCATGTATTCATCACTTCAGATTACCATTTACCACAGTGGTAAATCAAAAATATTTCTTTCATTTTGTGAATTAATCACCTGAGGTAGTTTCACTTTTTTACTGCATAATTCCATTTTAGTTTTAGCTAACTGTAATTTGAATTTGTACACTTGGATGTAAAGGATAGTAATGTTAATATAAAGATGTCATGAAATATTGTCCTTTTATATTGTTACTTTTGTCTGAAAAGGTGTGCCACACAGCATTTCCCTCTGGTTCCCTTTCTCCCCCACACTCTGGAAGCAAGAAAAGTCCCACAGCATTGCAAATCAATAGGTTTTAATGGCCTGCTAATGATCAAGATTAAGTATTTCCTTAAAATAATCCATTAGTAAAGCGTGGGTGGGCTAAATGAACTTAAACTAAGTTTTTTCTCTTGGTAAACCCACAATCTGTAATTAGGGTAAAAAAAATCACCAATTAATATATCAGTTTACCCTACTTGAGGCCTGACATTCTTTTGCAATTCCTGCCTGGGATGTGTTACTGAGTGTGTTGCAGTGTCTTGAGTATTTTCAGTGGAAACAGGAATCTTTTTATTAACAGTGGCATCCATGTTACACACTGTTACATGTTAGAAAGCTGTATGTTCATGAGAAGGGTGAAGGGGGTAAAAACTGAGGGGGCGTGGATGTAACTAGATGTGTTTGCAAAGTATGGGTGGTGTGTCAAACAGCAGATGCTCTGCAGAGCACAGTTGAGGCTCCTTGCTTTTAGTAATTCTCTTTTGCTGTTGGAAATATTCTGGGCACAAGAATGTCATTTTGTCTGGTGGTAACTAATTGACCCTTTAGATTAAAGAAATACTTTGCATTCAGTGTCATTTTGTGTTCTTCCAGTGAACTTTTTGGTGAACTTTCTCCTGCGTAGGCATGATCTTAACAGTAGAAGTTACTAAAACATAGGGGTTTTCATATGGTTTATTTGTGCTTTGCTCTTTAACCTTATTTTAATACACATTGCATAACGTACTGAATATTGGATAAACTGGGTTGCTTTGGAAGTGTCTTTTAAAAAATAATCAAAGCTGTCAAAGTTGGAAATGTCATCACCTGGGGATGAGACCATGCCAATCAGCAGCAGGGCTGCTCCAGAAGTGAGGTGGGATGGAGAGAAAGGTGGCTGTGTGGGGTTAAGTGGGACCCTTGAGTTTTAAGGGGGTTTTTGTGGCTGCTGAAGTAGGGAATGTCAGAGGTGACTGTTGGCCTCTACATTTACCAGTACATGAGCAAAAACTTGAGGCAGGTCAGACTGATGTCAGATAAGTCATTGTTTGTATAAGAAACAATGGTGTTTGGTCTTTGTACTTACTAAAAGCAAAGTCAGCTCCTGGGCAGTGCTGTGTTCACACAGTTTTGCATAAGAAACTAAGTCTGAGCAGCAGAGTCAGTATGTTCAGGCATACAAAATTGAAAATGTGGAGGAGGGAGGCTTTATTTTGTGTGTAACATGACAGGTCTGTTTATAGATCATGTGTTCGGTGGTTTTGGCAGGTAGTTATTGCAGTAGTGACTAGCACTATATACGTCCTCCTTGTAAATATAATAAACCTGTTTTTCCCCCCTTCTCTTTCATAGGTAATGTACAAACGACTCCTGCAGCAGGCAGGTTTTATACAGTTTGCACAGCTTCAGTTCCTTGAAGCAAAAGAACTCTTCAGGTAATTGTGTGACAAGATATTTATTAATTTATCTTCTTTAAATAAAGAGTTAGTTTTCTTGGCTTTAAAAACTTCATTGCTTGAATGTGCTTTGATGCAGATTTGAGTTCACTGTGATAAAATGGGTTTGTTGGGGGTAAAAAGAGAGTAATGTTGAAACAGCTTTATAACTGAGGAGTTAATGCAAGTGGTTTTTGGTATACTACTGTTAAGGCTAGAATCTTGTCATCTGACTTGTATGTGTGGAGATTTTTTTTTTACTTTTATGCCCATAAAGATTAGGTAACCAAAACTCACAATTTAAATACACAATTGCACCATAATTTTTTTTGAGGAGGCTAATACTGAATTTGTGATACTGAATACTGCAAGGCCTTTTACAGAAGAGACATTTGTTCTTGGAGTCTGCACTAACCTTGCCAGTGTAGCCATTTCAGCAGTCACATGTTTACAAATTGAGCTTGGTACTCCACTTGCATTAAAAAAATTGCTGCTTGTTATCTTTATCTGATAATTTCTGCTAGCTTTACCTCAGTATGTGATGAGGTGCTGTCTGCCATCACCCACCAGTGTAATACATGCTGACCACATAACTCTCCTTTGTATCTTCTGAAATTCACTTCAAATCAGTGTAAAGGCTGTGGAATAGGATTAAGGTTAAAGAATTTGCTGTATATTGTAGCTGTGCACAGTGTAGGAAAAAAAAGTTGTCCTTGGATTTATGGAAATGTATCAAGGAAAATAAGGCTTTGGGGAATGTTACTACCCATGAAGGAGACTTCTCCATTTTGCCTCTTGCTCACCAGAGTAATGAGACACTGGGCTTGAATAGGCAGTGTACACTCAGTAAAGGTTAGGGAATGACAGGAAAAGTCTGAACAGCATTTAGTGACAGTTTGTTTTGCTTCTGGATTATCCTGTAACTGTTGGCATCAGTGAGCAATCTGGAGTCTTCCTCCTCCCTCTGATCTTCCAAACACTAGACTGAATTGCTGCAGTGTTGTGTGGCTGAAGCTGTTCAGTTAGGAATCCTTTGCAAAATTCTCACAAAGCCATTCCATGTGGCTTTCCAATAGACTTTTTTCAGGCTTTTTCAGTGTGGCCAGTTTTGGTAAAATTGCTTGTTGAGGTTGTAGTGACTATAAAATGTCTTTATTGTCTAGGTGTGGTTAGGTGGCCAGAATTGTGTAGCCCTGCAGTTCTCTTGGCTGTGGCAGACACTTCAACCTTTTCCCTATGGTTTTATTCCATCCTACCTGGCAGTAATTCCCTGTGTGGTCTAATCCAGGGACCCCACCTTTCTGGGAGTAACCTAAGGATCTTTTAAAAGAAGCAGTGAAAAGGGGGAAATGTGCTAGTGCTCCCTTGTGGAAAGAGCCAAGATGAGCTGTGTAGCCCCCATCCAGCTAGCAGTCCATCTGACAAATGTGCCTGTATGAACTGGACTGTGGAAGCTCCTCAGTGAATGAAGCACACCTCACAAGTCAATGTGCTATCCAGGCATGAACCTTTGGAGGAAGGGAACACCCTGGGATGCCAGCTCTGCTCCAAAGCTGCAACTCCAAAACAGCATTATTCATGAATTGCTGAAGTCTGATAGGGTGGCAAAGCAAAGTTTTCTACATTTTGGGTTGCTTTTTTCCTGGCCAGACATATACATGTTGTGGTTTAACCCAGCAGGTACCTAAAAACCCACACAGCCATTTGCTCACTCCCCACCTCAGTGGGATGGGGGAGAGAATTGAAAAGGAAAGAAGGAAAAAAACCACAAAAAAAAAATCCCTGGAAAAACTTGTGGTTTGAGGTAAAGATGGTTTAATAGGACAGAAAAGGAAGAAGATTATGATGATAGTGATAAAAGAATATACAAAACTAGTGATGCACAGCACAATTTCTCACCAGCCAAACCTGATGCTCAGCCAGTTCCCAAGCTGCCCCACCGCCCAACCTACCCACAGTTACACACAGAGCATTATGCCATATGGTATGGGATATCCCTCTAGCTAGTCTGGGTCACCTGTCCTGGCTGTGTCCCCTCCCAGATTCTTGGTGTCCCCCCACCTTGTTGGCAGGGCAGTATGAGAAACTGAGAAGTCCTTGACTGCTTGGCAGCACCTAAAACCTTCAGCATTGCATCAACATTATTCTCTTCCTAAATCCAAAACTCAGCACTAAACAGCTGCTAGGAAGGAAACTAACTCTATCCCAGATGACACTAGGGCAATTTGCTATTCAGAGCATTTTGGTGACTGAAAAATTCCCTATAGAATCCAGGTTCACAGCTTCTTTTTCTTCCCTTGTGAACACGCTCAGTTTGAGTGTCATCTGGTTGTGTCCCAGTACAGAGTCTTGTTCAGTTTAGGCTTGGAAGGAAAATGAGGAAGATAATGGCAGACTGTGCAACCACTTCTTCCCATCCCCATGTGTTGCTCTGCAAGTGTTTCAGGCTAGTGTTGGTCAGACATAACTTCAGCCTTTAGAATGACAAAGGAAGACTCAGGTGGTGGTTTGGGTTGGGTTTTTTTCCTCTGAAGAAGGATAGATTTAGCAGTGAAGTGGTGGCAACAGTATGCCCAAGAACTTGGTGTGGTGTGGGTCTGCTTATGACCAACTATGAAGTTCCTCAGAAAATACTTGTCAGTTACAGGCTCGCAGGTGAAATGATCATATTGGACTGGAGGTCTCTTCTTACATCAGTAATTCTTCTTGGATAATGTTGTCAAGATACAGTTATGCTTAACTTCTTAAATACTGAAACTTTTAAGAGCAATACTTCCCTGCTAAGTTCCTTTTGGTTTGATGACACTTCTGAATACTGAAGAAGGTTGCCAAAGAGGAAGAGGAAGCTTTATTGAAAGTCAAGTAGCTCAGCAAAGAGAGGAGAACATTCAGCTGGATCCGTTCCCTTTAAGCTGAGTGAGCTGTCACAGTGGGGCTGCTTTGGTCTGACAAACTCTGTTAAAGTCAGTAACAGATTTGTGATTGTTTTAATAGTTGTAATTAATATGTTATTGCTGTTTGACATCACTCTCATTGGAGGCTCACATGCAGCTAGACTGAGCAGCGATGTTTAGCAGGAGGCTTGCTGAATTCTAGATGTCATGCACAGTGAAACCACTTCTCCCCAGTGTGTTTGGTTATGTCTTTTTCACTGGCTGGATCTGGCTTAGCCCTGACACACCAAGCACTGGAACTCTTCTAAACTTTGTGACTCTCTTTTAACAAATCAAAATATTGAGTCTTTTCATGTTGTCCCATCTGAGAGGGGCTATAGAGACACTTAAAGCTAAAACATCTCCTACACTGGAAAGGTTAAAAAATTGTTGGTTTCTATACCTGGTGACATCAGAAGTAAGACACAGTGTGAGATTTGCATCTTAAGTGTGATGCAAGAATATAAACTTCTTACAGCTAGTGGAATCTAGGCAAAACACCTGAAGTATGTAGGCTGCTTTGACATCTGATATGTATAAATTCAATGGTCTGAATTTAGACCTAAGTTTCCTTACCTTGTAGTTTCCTTGTGCTGCATTATTTGTGTATATGAAGCCCCAAAAGATCTAATGCCAAATTAGTTGAAGGGAAGTTGCCTCTTAGCCCAAATGTCAACGTGCAGAGCTTGTTTTCTACTTTGTAGTAAGTTGCTAGCTATGCTTTGCTAGAGATGCTAGAAGCTGAAGACTCAAACTTGTGTTTTCAAAGGGAGATGAGGCCTTTTTTAGCAGCTCATAAACTGTGTCCTCCAAATGTGGTGGAAAGAGCTGAAGCTAAAAGGCCTCCACAGATGCCAGGAGCCATAAGCCTTGAGCGTTCATGTGGGCAGGGTCACTGTTTGGTATTTTTCTGAGGAGGTTTGTTCTAGATGATACTGTGCTTTTGAGGAGGCTGCTTGGTTGCTGATTACAATTATGGGGAGAGAAAACTGTACAACATGAGCTTGAGTCAGACCTGCTGAGAGAACTACTGGTGACTCACAGCCCAGGGTTTGGGCTAGTCTGAGTTGGAAGCTGGTTTTGATTCTTTTTTTGTAAACAGATGGACATTAAGGTCAGAGTCTGTGAAGTTCAGAGGTGCAGTTACTGGCTGCTTCCCTACCTAGGAAAAGCTGGATGCAGAAGCTGCTGTAGAAGCTGGAAAATGCTTTAAAACTTTTTAGAAGTGGCACAGAGCATTTTTAACTCCATCAATCTGCATGGTTATAGTCTCCACCTCAGCTTAGGCCATCTCCAAAGACTTGACTGTGTACTAAGCAAGGGAACCAGTGTTTATACTTGAATTTCTGTGGATTTATCAAGACTTCTTGCTTCTGCACTAATTTTGAGTAGACTGTTGATGTTATTCAAGTCATGGGTTAGGGTTTTTTCTAAAACATACCAGTGAAGAAATTTGGAGGGGGGGGAAAATTCTTTCTTTAAACATGGTTAAGTTTTTTTTTAGTTGAGTACATCTCACATAATATGTATTATCTGGTGGTCCTCAAGTCTTAAACTTGCATGAGCAGTTGGCAAAGCCAAAGCTGCAGTTAGATTACTGTAACAAGTTCATACTGAAAGCCCACATACTCTCAACCATAGGGTCACAGCATCAACAGCACTTGCTGCCTCTCAGAGGAAAAAAAAAAAGTTGTCATCTACTTGTGATCTCCTTCATAATGTAGATCTAAACTTCAAAACCAAATATCAAATCTGAAAGGATGGGTTAAAAGGAAACTTCAGCTGCAGAAGTCTGCAAACTAGAAATGAATACTTTACTCTTTTTTTAGAGGCTGGCCTTTTATAGTGTAAAGGTGGATTTTAGGCAGAAGGAGCTCTGTACAAATCAGAAAAAATTGTTCTAAAACCCCCTTCTTAGGGAAAGGCTTCCCATGCTCGGTTTTTTCCCTGTTGTGGTCCTTTGTTGTTCATGTTACTGTTCCCATGCTCTGCAGTTGCTAGGTTCTGGAACAGGATACTTGCTGCTTTTAAATATGCTGTTGCTGCAGTCTCCCAGGATTTCATTCTGCTGTAGATTGTGTGGCCAAAGGACAGTATTTACTGTTTTAAACACACATTTTTCAAAGTTCTATGTAGGTGTTTCTGTGGTGATGCCTCCTACTACTTCATATTTCCTGGATAGTTTTGGAAGTGTGTCTCTGGCAAGGAGTGAAGGAGGTGAGGAATGCCCCACTGCTTGAGTTGCTTTACAACAGTAGGGTAAGGACAGGACTGCTTTGAGGATGTTCCACACTTTACTGCCTGCAGAAACCTGCTGCATCATCCACTTCCATGGTTATAACTTGTTTCTTTTTGGAATTCTCTCTGATAGAGTTTGTGAAGGGAAGGTCCTTTTTGAGGACTTACTTGATCACCAGACAGATAAGAACTATTTTTAGAAAGTTTTACTTACAACACCATAGTAGCTAACCAGGGTTTCTTTTAGAGAACCTGATTTTTTTCAGCAGCAGTATCATCTGCATTCCAGGAATTCACCTTTAAAGTTTGATTCTGAATAATGAATTTGACAGTGAAATGAAAGATAAATCCTGATTTCTGGCTGTTCTTCTAACACAAGCCCTGGGAGGAGACATTCTACCTGTGAAAATTGGGGAGTTATTTGCTGTATGTGTGGGGGGAAAAAAAGACTTCTTGTGTTATTCTTCTGTCACAACATGCACTCTCCAAATGCTTGAGGAATTTTTTCAATCTAGGCTGAAAGAAAGATGTTTTATGTAACATATCTATGTTGCTTTATTGAGGAGCAGGTTGTACAGATGCTTTTCACAGGCAAAGTGGAAAAGCCACCTCGTAGTATTTGCCATAGATGTAAACCCAAGATATATGCCCAGAGAAAGCACTACTACATACTGGTTAGATGGGTGCATAATCAGTATCCAGTTTGTTTTCAGAACCTCCTTTAGTACTGAGCTGAAGGAGGAATCCTGTGCACTTCAGCATTGGGCACAATGTTTTCATCATTCAAACCTGTACCAAAAGCTTTAGTTTTCTCCAGGATGTTTGTTTTGTAAGCAATTTGACTTGCACAGTCTCTGTGTCCTGACTGACAGGGTGCACTCTCTCCATACCTATTCCTTTTTGCCTCCATCATACGGCTAGCTCCTGCAGTGTGTGGATAAAGTCTAGGGCAGCCCTAAGAACTGCACAAAGGCTACTCAGCTCACTTTTGTATATGCCACAGAACAGCTGTGGGATGTCAGAAGCAAAAAGCTGGCCAGTTTCTGAATTTTCAGAGCTCTTAGTGCCTGGAGGAGGAGAAAGAATGACAATGAACTTTGGATAGAAACAGTAAAAAATTTTCCAAACATGTCCTGAATATATTTTCTCCAGTATAGAAAGCAGTAACTTTCAGAGACAGACACCTGCTAGGTTCCTGACTCTAAGCACACGTGCACACACATGCCCAGTATGTTATTTTTTTGTGCCTATGTATACTTTTTCTTTCTCTTTTGCTTCATCTAGTTTGACACTGTAATTGCAGAAGCGGCCAGCTTGATGTCCGGGAGCTGATCTCTCTCTACCCCTTCCTGTTGCCTACTTCCTCTTCATTTATACGGTCTCACCCCCCACTCCATGAGTACGCTGACCTAAACCAGCTGACCCAAGGGGACCAGGAGAAGATGACAAAATGCAAACGGTTCCTCATGAGTTACTTGAACGAAGTCCGCAGCACTGAGGTTGCAAATGGCTACAAGGAGGATATCGACACAGCTCTACTCAAGCTGTATGCAGAGTCAAATCATGAAAGCCTTCTGGATCTGCTAGTTTCAGAGAACTTCTGTCTTCTAACAGATAGTGCTGCCTGGCTGGAAAAACACAAAAAGTGAGTGGGGTTTTTTTATTATTATTGCATCTTTGAAACCAGAGGGAAAATTGTCTTAAGTGTTGCCAGCTTCTAGAGCAGTGTGTTCAAATCATAGAATGGCAAGGGTTGGAAGGGACCCCGAGGATCATAAAGCTCCAACCCCCCTGCCACAGGCAGGGCCACCAACCTCAGGCCTGGATCTACACAAGGTTGCCCAGGGCCCCATCCAACCTGGCCTTGAACACTTCCAGGGATGGGGCATCCACCACCTCTCTAGGCAGCCTGTTCCAGCACCTCACCACTCTCTCTGTAAAAAACTTCCCCCTAATATCCAATCTAAACCTTCCCTCCTTCAGCTTTAATCCATTCCCCCTTGTCCTGCCATTATCTGCCCTCTTAAAAAGTTGATTCCCCTCCTGTTTGTATGCTCCCTTCAGGTACTGGAAAGCTGCAATGAGGTCCCCCCGCAGCCTTCTCTTCTCCAGGCTGAACAAGTCCAGCTCCCTCAGCCTCTCCTTGTAGGGCAGGTGCTCAAGCCCTCTAATCATCTTTGTGGCCCTCCTCTGAACCCTCTCCAACAGTTCTACATCTTTCTTGTATTGGGGGCCCCAGATCTGGACACAGTACTCCAGGTGGGGCCTCAAGAGGGCAAATCCTCATAGTTTCCATGCCTTCGGGTCAAAAAGACAACTTGACCTGACTTGTCAGCATTTAAAAATGTTGGTAAAAAGGTATTAATTGACAGTCTGAGGTAAAGGAAATATATTCTGTCTTATGCTGGAGCATGTCCAGAGGAGGGCGATGAAGCTGGTGAAGGGTCTGGAGCACAAGTCCTGTGAGGAGTGGCTCAGGGAGCTGGGGCTTTAGTGTTGAGAAAAGGAGGCTGAGGGGAGAGCTCATCACTCTCTCTGCAACTACCTGCAAGGCAGTTGCAGAGAGGTCAGGGCTGGTCTTTTCTCTCAGGTGACCAAGTGATAGAACAAGAGGAAATGGCTTAAAATCACACCAGGGGAGATTTAAGTTTGATAGCAGAAAAAATTTCTTTACTAAAAGGGTTGTCAGGCATTGGAATAGGCTGCCAAGGGAGGTAGGACATGATCTAGAGGTGGACTAGGCAGAATTAGGCTATGGTTGGACTTGATGATCTAAAGGGTTTCTCCCAGCCCAGGTGATTCTATGCTGAAAAATTTTTTCTAACAAAATTATTTTTTCTCCCTGAAAAATTAGTGTCCAACAAAAATTGGTATGGATTTGGGGAAAAAACAAAAAAGACTGAAGTGTTTACCCTCGTGTTCAATGTGAGTTGAATGCACACATGGACAGAATAAAAACAAAAAGGAGGTTGCTTAAGATGACTGGAAATGACTTTACTTTGGAAATTCCAGCAGGTGGAGAATTGGCTATAAGTCATGAAGTAGGAGACACTAGATAGTAAATGTGTAAAATAAACTGCAGTCATAGGTAGTATCTCTGTTTCTTTAAACTGTGTGGTGAGGTAGTAGCAACTACAGTGGTGACAAAGAGTCACCACTAATGTGGTTAGATTTAGGGTAGCTTAATTTTTGGGGGTGTTTTGTTTAAATCCTCTTGGTAAGTATGGTTTGCATGGCAAATTTTTGCAAATGTGAATGGTAGAATACTGTTCCATGAGAACAGCTGTCACAGAACTTTACCTTTATTTTTATTACTGTATACCAAAAAACCTGCATCATGTCACTGTGGGAAGTTTTCCTTGCCTGACTTGATTTCATACTGCAGTAAAGAAAAGACTAATGACACCTGATTAACTATTGGAGGGATACTTATTATTTGGAACTGCCTGAAGTGCTTTGTTTGACGTGGAGCTAGCAACTAGAAACTGCCTTAGAGACAGGAGAGACACAGACATGTTTTTAGGACAGCACCTTTTACATTTGATTCTGAAAAAGACCCTTCAGACACTTGTCCAAGTGTAGACATGGCTATGTACATGTCTCCTAAAAGTCCTGCTGTGAGTAATTATTTGTTGCTCTGTGCTTATCAAACCATAATTAAATATTTAGGAAAGATGTAGCAATTTTAATATTATCTTCTCTTTCTGTACAGGTATTTTGCCCTTGGTCTCCTGTATCACTACAATGGTCAGGATGCTGCAGCACTTCAGGTTAGAATAAAGCTTTTAGTGTCATCTGTAAACCACTTCAAAGTGCCAGCTTACCTCTGAGAGAAAAATCTGAGGTGCTAATTTATGTGTTTAAAAAGTACTGGTGTGTATATAGAAGAGAAATTTATGCTGAGATTTCCCTGAGTAACTTGACGTGCTGGACTTGAAAAACCTGAAGACCTTACTGAAGATGACTGCTATTCAGATGTTTGTGTGCTATTTTTGAGCAAAACTGTGCACACCAGAACATCATGTTTGTACTCCTAGAAGATGGACAGAAGCAGTAAAATAGTTATTGCTTAATCCCTTGGTCCCTTTCTTTGAGGGACTTCAAGGACATACCCTGTGCTGATTAGTCTCTATACGCACAGCAAAGCAGCATTGTAATCTCGTGACAGACACTGACAGGGCCTGAGAGTTTATTTCCTTAGGTGATGATGGACAGTGAACTCAGTCTGCAAGAGCTTTGGGTTTTAGCTGGGTTAGGAATCATAGAATGGCAAGGGTTGGAAGGGACCCCAAGGATCATAGACCTCCAACCCCCCTGCCACAGGCAGGGCCACCAGCCTCAGGCCTGGATCTACACAAGGTTGCCCAGGGCCCCATCCAACCTGGCCTTGAACACTTCCAGGGATGGGGCATCCACCACCTCTCTGGGCAGCCTGTTCCAGGACCTCACCACTCTTTCTGTAAAAAAACTTCCTCCTAATATTCAATCTAAACCTTCCCTCCTTCAGCTTTAATCCATTCCCCCTTGTCCTGCCATTATCTGCCCTCTTAAAAAGTTGACTCCCTCCTGTTTGTATGCTCCCTTCAGGTACTGGAAAGCTGCAATGAGGTCCCCCTGCAGCCTTCTCTTCTCCAGGCTGAACAAGTCCAGCTCCCTCAGCCTCTCCTTGTAGGGCAGGTGCTCCAGCCCTCTAATCATCTTTGTGGCCCTCCTCTGAACCCTCCCCAACAGTTCTACATCCTTCTTGTATTGGGGGCCCCAGATCTGGACACAGTACTCCAGGTGGGGCCTCACGAGGGCAGAGTAGAGAGGGACAATCACCTCCCTGTCCCTGCTGGCCACCCCTCTTCTGATGGAGCCCAGGATACCACTGGCCTTGTGAGCTGCAAGAGCACACTGAGTCCCTTTGGGGTCACCCCTTCTGATGCCACTAAGACCAGCAGTGATATGTAGACTGGAGAATAAGTACTTCTGTTATTCCTGTCTGCACAGCTTCATCTAAAAAAATTACATTTGTGATCAATAAACGTGTGCCTCAGACCATACCTAATACCTCATGCAATCTGCCTTACTGTGTGGCTTTTTGAGTATGTTAATCACATAACACTATTGAATGCATTCAGGTCAGCTGTGTAAATAGTAATTTCTTGGGCAGAAAACCAGTAAGGACCAAAAAAACCCCACCCCATAATCATGTGCAAGGTATTTTTGTTTCCAGGAACGAGGTTTGTTGCTAAACTGGTCTGTAAGATATGGTACCTTTTCACTCCAATAAATATTTTAAAAATATCACTTAAAATTCTTCAGTTGAAACAGAATAAATCTCTGCTGCTCTTTCAAGTTGCTTTAAAAAATTTGGTTTTAATCTTGCACATTTAGAACACCTCAAAGTTATCCCATGATTTGAAGAAAAGGACTTTTGATAAAAGTTTTCTTTGTGGTTAGTGTACTTCCTCATGGAGTATTTGGCCAGTCATGCTCAGAATGTAAGAACCTACATGATACAGGGGTGTCTGGAGATGCAAGAAGAGCACATGATGGAGAGAAGGCATGGATTTAGTGTCCAGTGAGGCCCCTTGCAATTGGTGTTCCTAGGACCTCTTCCAACAGCTAATACAAAGTGTTGTGGTAGCTCATGTAAGTTTTGATTTGGAAGAGCTGGTACATGTTTGAAGCACTTTAATCTTGGTGGGTTTCTTGTTGCAGTTATGGGTGAAAATCGTTGATGGAGACATTCAAGACTCTACACGTTCAGACCTCTATGAGTACATAGTCGACTTCCTCACCTTCTGCTCAGACCAAGATCTCGTGAGGAAATACTCTGAGTGGGTTTTACAGAAGAATGAAGAGGTTTGTGATCGGTCCCCTTTCCCCAGGATGTCATAAACATGAAGTACTTCCCCTGCCCTGGTGTTTGGGTGATCACTAACATTGTTCCATCTTACCCAAATTGCCCATAGATAATTTGGGCCATTTTTGCTGGATGTTTCAATGCTTGCTTTCTACAGAAGAAAACTTCCAGGTTCCTCGATTCTTCTGAGTCCCTCTCTCAACAAGTGCTAGTGATAATCACTTCTTTTTCTTCTAAAAACAAAGTTCAGAACGTTCTATACAATGAAAGATACAGCATGCCTTCTGGTTGTCTTCATATTAAGCAAGATAATTTAAATATCTTAAAAAAACAACCCCACCACCTAACATGTTAACTGTTGCTGATGTTTCCTTTTTTTTAAAAGGATTCCAGGGACAGGGTGACACCTCTTTAGGATGTAGAATAAATGGCTTTCTTTCAAGACAAAACCTCATTGCTACAGGAATTAACTTAATCCACCAAACTTTTTTCAAAAATAATTTTGTAAAGTCCATTAGCAAGGTGTGCTGGTAAATGGGATGCTGAGTGCTGAATCAGGCAGTCTGTGCTGTTGGGGCTTGTCACTGCCTCGTGTACTAATGCCAAGCTTATTTATCACATGTCAATGACAGGTTCCTAAGCTTTTTCTTTGCTCATTATAGAAGGCTTTTCAGTGTGATGATGATACACACAGCAATAAGGCTGCAAGCCTTCTGGTCTCAGACTTTCTTGCTGCAAAGGGCTGAAGCTGCCTCTTCTGCTGTTACACAGATCTGCCCAGTGCTTTTTGTGGCTGGTGGAGGTTGTGCCCAGCATAAAGCTTATAGGCTGGGCAATGCATAGACTGCAGATTGAGGTAATGGAGGTAGGAGTGTGATAGGTCACGGTAGGCACTGCGTAGTGGACATTTCATGGTGTTGAGCAGGGCTTTGTGTTATCTTCCTAAATGGTGTATTCATCTGACACTGCTATTAAGTAAGTATATAAAATAAAAAGCTAATAAAATGGTGCCACACGGAGTTCCTAAATGCAATTAACTCTTTCTAGGTTGGTGTACAGATTTTCACTAAAAGGCCTTTGGAAGAACAAGAGAAAAACATGAATCCTGATGATATCATCAGTTGCCTTAACAAATATCCCAAAGCACGTGTTAAATATCTGGAACATCTGGTATTGGACAGAAAAATAGAGGTGAGTCCTGCAGGAATACTGAAAGGGCAAATGGAAAAGATTCAGAATGCAGAGTATAATGAGCAACTCTGGAAAAACAGCCAAAGCCTAGAGTAAGTACGCATAACTTGAAGGCTTTCGGTTGTACTCAGAGTAGGGAAGGAATGGTTTTTAAATTAAAGTAGAAGATGAGCCAATATCTATGTTATTTTTAAGTTTTAAACTCTAATGATGGCAATATGGTTACTTACCTTCCCCTCAGAGTTGTTGGGTTGGGGTTTCCTGACATCTGAGTGTTGCATCCTTTTCTGTTTCACCAGTGAGGCTCAAACCTACGTCTGGTAAGATCACAGAAAAAATGGTCAAGGAGCCACTGATCTTATGGCTTTGTAGCAGCACTCTACTAAAATTGCTAATTCATTGCTTTACAAGTAGGTGTGTTTTATTCTGTCCCTCTGGAGAGGTTTGAGCAATCAATGATAGAAATTAAACCAGGCATCTCTCACTGCAGAATTCCAAACCACTCTGAGTGTCAAATACTCAGAAAAATGTGTTCACAAGCCATAAATGACATTGTATTCTGCCCCTGTGTTTCCAAGCACAATACAGAAGCAGCCAGGCATTATCATACTTGGGTATGAGA
Source organism: Laterallus jamaicensis coturniculus (assembly GCA_022605575.1). Taxonomy (NCBI): domain Eukaryota; kingdom Metazoa; phylum Chordata; class Aves; order Gruiformes; family Rallidae; genus Laterallus; species Laterallus jamaicensis. Next base: position 7,049,926 of record JAKCOX010000023.1, on the reverse strand, counting down.
CAACATAAGCCCAGGAAAATTTACTTTAACCTGCAAATAAAGCAAAGAAATGAACACTGAAAGAACTCAGCAGATCTGATGACTGGTTTGTTGATTGACATTATTCAAATACGCATGCTAGATGAGTGGTTGCCTTCTGTCACTGTTACAGATACATCAAGGTGTGTGACACCACAATGGGTGAATGAAGGGTCCAGATTCTGATGTAATGAATGCTTCTTTGAAAACATTTTTGTTACAAATATTCTACAATGTTTATCTCAAAATAATGTGTAACTAAATCTCTTCTTCCTGCTAGTAAAAGCTGTGTTATAAATTTATTTTCTCTCTGTAAAGTGCTATGTTATTGTAAGTGCTTCAGTGATAGTGTTTCAAACAGACAAATCATCAACTTGTTTTGATTAATATTGGGTTATAGATAACGCAAAAAGCACTTTGCCTTCAGAGTGCCTGTCTACCTCTGGTGGCTTCCTCAGATATTACTGCAAGAATAGAAAAGGCCAAAGGTCATACCTGAATGTGAAAAAAATTAATTAGATCAAAATTACTCATCTTACAAGGGTAACAAAAGGAGAAGACAGTCAAGATCACGTGTTGTACTCAAGGAGAGAGATCTGCTTTATGGCATTGACTTTCCTTAGATGAACTTTCAAAAGGAAGTAATGCTTGCACAAGAAAAGCTATTTATAGATCTCATTTATTTAAGGTGAAGAGGGGTTTAGGAATAAGATGTTTCGTACCTGCATTTTGGAAATAATGAAAGAGACTCCCTTACAGGTACAGTGTGTCTTGTGAAGCAGGTGAGAATGAGTTATCTATCTGCATGAGTAAAGAAAACTTTGTGATTAGTGTGAATTATAATAACGTGGAAATGTGGTTTGTAATTCTTCATTGCTGGTGTTGGTGGGGAGAAGGGGTTGTGTTTGTAAACTGAGGTAACATTGTCCTCTTCACCTTTAGAAAGAAAAGTACCACACTCACCTGGCTGTCTTGTACTTGGAGGCCATAGTTCAGCTGAAATCCACGACCACGGATAACTCTGCAGAAACAACTGAACTGCTGTTTAAATTGCGCAGCCTTCTTCGGAAATCTGATCTCTACAGAATTCACTTCATTTTGGGTAAGGTGCATGTTGCCTGTCATAAATGCTATACATTAGTTCCAGCAGGAAACAGAGAAGTCCTTGGAAGGATAGAAGACTAAAAGATTCAAGGTGTCTAGGTGTATTTGGTTGATAGCATCTGTATTTCTCACAGACACAGCTTGATTCAGAGAGTATCTCTGTTAGCCCTGTCTCTGACCTCCCATAGCTTGTGAGGTGGAATGGTGGTTTTGCTGCTGCACCAAAGGCACAATACTGTAACTAGTGCAACAAATAGTCATGCAAAACTTTCCTTAATTTATAGTCAGTTTCTTTTTGATGATGAACCTGTAACTTGTGACAATCTTTTGCAAATGGTCATGCTGAACAAAACTATGAGCATCTTTCTGAGTGAAAAGTGCAGCATTCACCTTACTGTTGGTATAAGGTGAGAAACAGTTGAGCTTCCCCCACCCCCCAACTCCCTCCTACCGTTGGCCAGTGCTTATAGTGGTGATTTTTTTATGTACCTGCTAGTGGATGAAAGGGAAATGACTTGTTACTGTACTGAAAGATGTGAAATGTTTGTTTGGTTTGGGTTGTTTCTAATTCAGTGGATGTGGAAATAGAAAGAGCTGAGTGGCAACTAAAATAACTTAGGAATGTTTACTCTAGTGGTCACCTTCTCCACTGAGCTACTATTGCCTTGTTTCTCATTGAACAGACAAAATCCAGGGCACGGACCTTCACATGGAAAGTGCAATTTTATATGGAAAGCTAGAAGAACACGAGAAGGCTTTGCACATCCTTGTCCACGAGTTGAAGGACTTTGGTGCTGCTGAGGAGTACTGTGTGTGGAACTCTGAGAGCAGGGACGCGCAGTACAGGCGGAGGCTTTTCCACATGCTGCTGTCGGTGTATCTACAGCCAGGCACCTCGGACTGTGCGCTCCTCATGGCTGCTGTGGATCTCCTCAACCGCCACGCGTCTGAATTTGATGCGGCCCTAGTTCTGCAGCTGGTGCCTGACAGCTGGTCAGTGCAGCTCCTCTCCCCGTTCCTGGCTGGAGCAGTGAGGCAAAGTGTTCATACAAGAAGAATGACGCAGGCTGCTCTGGGGTTAGCACAGGCTGAGAACTTAATCTACAAATATGAGAAGGTAGGTGGGTGATTTTGGTTTGGTTTTTTTAAAGTAGAGGCACTTTGAAGCTTTACAATTAAGTTTATATATATATATATATATATAACCAAAATCTAATACATATAGTAAAAAAAACCCCACATCAGAAGTAGTTTGGAGAATTAGGACAAAGATGTCTTCCTGTCCTTGGTAGTTATACTTGCTGTGTTCATAGAATCACAGAAGGGTAGGGTTTGGAAGGGACCTCTGGAGATCATCTAGTCCAACCACCCTGCCGGAGCGGGGTCACCTAGAGCAGGCAGCACAGGACAGCATCTGGGTGCGGTTTGAGTGTGTCCAGAGAAGGAGACTCCACAACCTCTCTGGGCAGCCTGTGCCAGTGCTCTGCCACCCTCACAGTGAAAAAGTTCACAGGGAACCTTCTGTGCTCCAGCTTGCACCCATTGCCCCTTGTCCTATTGTTGGACTTCACTGAGAGGAGACTGGGCGTTTGTTTTTTGCCATGACAGCCAGATTTAAACTTCATTTTATGCCTTCCCTGTACAACAAAAGAGAAGGTGGGGCCTTCCTTGAAATAGTAAGAACTTTGGTGAACTTCTGGGCTGAATGCGAGTGAATCAGGGATTTACACACTTAACAAAGTTCTTGCAGAAACATTAACAAATGTGAGTTAGTATTTTTTCACTAGTATTGAGAAGTAGTATTCACTAGTATTGAGTCAGAATTTGCAAAAAAAGTTTACCCAGCACTTAGTATTAATTGCAGCTTGTTAGTAGCTTTTGTAAGTTCACTTGTGAAGCTTTCTTCTCTTCCTAGCTAGAGCCATGTTGCTTTAAAGCTTCCAGGCGATCATTAAATCTGTTTAGTTCTCACACCAGTATATCCAGCAGAATCTGTCTGGAATAAAAATGCATCACTACTCAGCTGTGACCTTGTTTAGGAAGCTGCATTGGGTTTTCAGTTGCAATAGATGTGTGTGTGGTGGTTATTTATTAAATGAAGAAAAACTTTAAGAGAAATACTTTTGAAGAACTATGTAAGAAGAAGCATAAAAATTAACAAATATGAATGTAGAAATCAAATTCAAGTTTGTTTTGTTGTGGTTGGGGGAGTGTTTTAAGCTGCTTTTTTTTCCTGCCACTTCTGTCATTGACCAGGTTTGATTGTGTGACACAGTTGAAATTTTAGGCCTTGGGATTTCCATTTCTTTCCTGCTAGATTCATGTTTGGATTTTTTTTTCCCCCTCTCTCCTTTAGGTTAAGCAAAAAGGAACCCCAATTCTTCTTTCAGACAAGAAGGTCTGTCAGGTGTGCCAAAATCCTTTCTGTGAGCCCGTGTTTGTCAGATACCCAAACGGGGGGATGGTCCACACGCACTGTGCTGCAAACAGACATCCGAATCCCAACGCCCCTCATCACTCTTCAAGCTCCAGCAATCAGACTTGAAATACAAGTCCCACAGGTTCCCCTGACTTGTACCCCATTGAAGGTGGGCTGGACAAAAGAACCAAGTGCAGCTATTTGAGGTATAAATCCAGAGGAACAGCTGGTCTTTGGGGGTAAATGGGAAGACTTCCAGTACATATGAAATATCTCCACTTATCTTTTTGATCTCTAACGAATGTAGATAGGAAATTCACTACCAGAAACGGAGAGGTGCAAATACAGGCTCTGGTGTGTATAGTAACGGACAGCTCAGGAGCAGTGAGCCTTTCCTTCACAGGGAGGATGAATGTTACGGGGACAGGGCAAACAGTTACTTTGAGAAAACATCATTTTGCACTGAATGGGGTGTTGATAAATTTGTAGAGGTGAAGCTGGTGTCTGCTGGAGTTGGAGTTCTTGCAACGCTGCGTGACAAGACTGGCATCCTGCAGCTTACTGTCAAGAGGAAAAGTGCACGTTTGGTTATCATGTCTGCTGCAGCATGTCCTCTTTTGGGCTGGATTCTCTTCCCCAGGAGCACATTATGAACTTGGTTTTTGCTCTACAAATTGTTGGCTTTTGATGCACTTTTTAGTACTTTCCTTCCTTCCCCCTTCCCCCCCACCCCACAGCCTGCTGTGTAGAATTTAAATGTAAGCACTGGTCTGTTAGGTTTCTGCTCTACAGTTCCTGTAGTCACCTGAGTGGAAACCTGTAGCCTGGGTCCCACAGCTCTCCTTGGAAGAAATAAACATGGAAGTCAGATTGGTCATACTGTAGTCCCTTTTGTATAGGGGAAGAGAACTTTAATATTGATTTATTTATTAATATGCAAATATACTGTACATACAGTTGAATAAATTGATCTTATATCATTCTGGAGTTTCTTTGGGGGACAAAGAAGCTGATACAGAAGTGTACAGGTTATGTGCTAAATGTTTGCTATAACATAACTTAGGCAGATTGGATCATCACAAGAATAGGTTTTGGTACTTGTGGGTGACTTTGTGCAATCAGAATAATGGAAATAAGGTGGAATTGGGAAGAAAGCTATACAGGGGTGCCTAATTTGTTAGATTCTACAAATCATTCTGTAAACTTAGGCTTTTCTCAAATAACAGCAACCCTTCACTGAACTGCCCTGATCGGCCTTGGCATTGCTATTGAACCATTTTAAAGTAATTGGCTTAAAAGAAGCAGCTTCCCCCAAAAAAATTAAGTCTTTAAATAAAAGTTAAGCATTTCTTTTAAGTGTATAGAGCTGTAATAAATACTGGCCTTGCTGGCTGGCATGCAGTTGTGTTAGTGTGGCTGCTCACCGTTCCAAATCCAAGTGGAGACTTGCAGCAAAGTGGGATGTCTGCATGGCATCTTCTTGGTGCAGGCTTGGCAGGGGTCTCCTCCTAGAGGAAGGCTGGCTTACAGCTTACAGCCAGCCTCATAAGCATAGTGCTGCCTCCTGGAAGGGCAATCAGGAGAAGAGGGGAGAAAAAAATCCTTTTCTTTGATTTACAAGCAAAAGAACTTTTGGATCTTTCTCTTCCATGAGTTTGAAATTAGAGGAGTATAGCTGGTGCCTTGCATTCTAAAAAAATAAATAAAATCCAAGTGAGGAATTTTGTAGTGCTTTCTGCTAGGGGGTGGAAGCCATGTCTAGGGGAAGGCACCTTCAGAAAAGACAAATATGAGCATCAGTGATTCTTCTGTGCTGCACTGGTGGGAGCAGATCCTTCTGTATCTTGCACTGATGGTTTCAGATAGTGTGTGTATGACTGGCACTGACTGTATCTCTGCATTTCCTCACACACAAGTTACATGTTCATGTCCTCAGAGGTAGTTTTTCCCCTCATAAGTTAGAGATGGAAATTCCTAATGAGAAAAAAATTTGCCCAGAATCTGCTCAAACTAAGACAATGGCTATATATTTATGGAAGAGTATCTCATATTTTTATTTCAGTGATTTAAAGGGATAAGTTACACATTGATGCTAGTGCAAGACCAGTGATATTAAAGTATGGAGAACATAAGCAACTGGCTGTGGTTACACAGAGTGCATCATGCTTACTTAGGAACTGACTTCATCCTCTGGTGGCTTGGGCACACAAGGGTTTCCACATTACCAAGAGAACTCTTTGCTCCCTCTGTCTTTAAAAGCTTTCCAACTTTGATACCTGATTATATCATTCTTGTAGCACTTAATTGGTGTGAGGATTAATCTTGAGACTCCTGAGCACATCTGGTTTTGTGCAATAAAATGTCACTTTATTCCATCAACCACTAATGACAAACCCTAATGACTGACATGTCGTGGCTTAACCCCAGCTGGTAACCAAGTACCACACAGCTGCTCACCTGCCCCTGCTGCCTCAGGGGGATGGGGAGGAGAATAGCCCAAAAAAAGAGGCCTGGGCTGAGGTAAAGACATCCTCTTAAATGAGAATGTAAATAGACCAAGTGATGCACAGGTGCCCTTGGTCACCACATGAACCCCCTTGGTATTCAGGGGTGAATGCCAAGCAGCAATCCCAGCTCCCCCAGTTATATCTGGAGCATGGTGCCCTATGTTAGGGAACACCCCTCTGGCCAGCCTGGGCCCAGCTGTCCTGGCTGTGCTCTCCCAGCTCCTTGTGCACCTGGCCCAGTGTGGGAAGCTGGAAATTCTTGACTTGGCATAGACACAACAACTGCCCATCAGTGTGTTATCAACACTACTCTCATCCTAAATCCCAAACACAGTGCTGTAACAGCTACTAGGAGGAATATTAACTCTACTCCAGCCAAAACCAGGACATAGTATCAGCTGTGGAAAGGTGGTGGTGGGAGGGGTGAAGGCTGCCTATGTTTTCTGAGACCTTTATAACCTGTTCAAACACAGAAGCGTTATCTCGTCTCTGCTGAACCTTGATATCAAAGCCTGTTCTTTGCAGAAGAATCCTATCCTGAATGACATTTAAAATTAAGTTTATTTCATACAGCTTTATCAACTTCCTGGTTTGTGGCTGTTCCCAGTTTGCTGCAGTCTCTGTTCAGCACAGCTCTGAGGTGGTTTATTACCATCCTGCTGTTTATAATAAGCAGCAGCTAATACATTTGCTTTGTGAGCTCTCCTCCTCTCGCCTACATTTGCTAATTAATTTTTTCCCTTGCTGTACAACACTTTGGGGCTCATGCCTTGTGAACACACTGATAATTAAATGTGCTGCTACTTTGAAAGGGAAGAGGAGAAAAGAAGTTAATTACTCTGTAATGCCTGATTACAGAAACGGGAGATCCCCTGCAGTAAATGTGGGGTCAGTGCTTCCTGACCTCGTGGTTATGTCAGTGAACATGTACAGCAGTATGTGGAATGTACAAATGTATAAATATGTTGATTTTTAATAAAAAAACCCTTTTAATTACGTTTCTGGCATTCTTTTCCCATTCTTCAGTGGTAAATAGCAGGTTCATCTGGGTGACTGACAAGAGGGGGCGAGGTGAAAAGGCTGAATTAGGCAAGTCCAGGGTGGTAATGTGTGGCGTCCAGCAGGGAGCAACACACAATTCAGTATATGAATTTTAGGTGAAGCCATGAAGCCAGCCATTTTAGTAGGTGAAATCACCCAGATGATATACCTTTCTTACTGCAAACGTGGCAAGCTAACAAACTGCTAATTGGTTACACACACTGTTCACACCATATTGATTGGTCAGTAACTATAACGAGTTCTGATAAGCCTGTCTCATAGCTAAATATTCTTAGTTTACCTCTAACACCTAAAAGCATCTGCACACCTGCTGTTTTGACCATCTTGTTATGGTTGGGTCCTAACATGTTCTGTTACTCCCAAATACCTTCCCATTAGTTTAGGGTAGCCAGTATACCTATCAACAAGGCCGCTGTGTTTTGAGAATGTGATTATTAGGATCCTCTCAGCATGAGTAACTTTTCTCATGGGAATAGAAGAATATTGTCAGGGCCTATGTCTTGGGTGAAGAGAGCTAGGCCGCCGGCAGGCCTGCTGTCTTCCCCGACAGTAACAGAGATAAATGGATCTTAAAAACTAGAGGGTTTTACTTTGGTGAAGAAGCTTTCCTTTGTTTTTACCCCTTCCTTGGTTCAATCTGGGTTTTTACAGACTTGGGCAAAAATGGCTACCGTCATTACAGGTTTGGAAGATCTTTTCCCAAAGCATTCCCTTCCACGCTGAAAGCCAGCAGTTACGTGGGGGTGTCTCCCAGTGATGGGTGCATGGACATCCTGAAGCAATACCAATGGAATACTGAAATGTTCCAAGGGGAGGACCTCAAAATGGGACCACTGCTGCCCTGGGAGCGTAGGTTGGTACTGATAGACTCTACACCAGGGAGCCAGCGTTCCTCATCTTCCTCCTCACTGCTCAGGAGTAACGACCCTGGCTCAGTGCAAGCTTCAGGGCCAGGTGGCCAGGTGTCCTTCCCACTTCCAACAGATGTGGCATGATGGGACCTGCTGGTGAGGAAACCCCAGGGAAGGGGCCAGTAAGGAGGCTGTGGTGAGCCAAGGAACCCAGCGTCACCTCCAAGAGGAGGCAGTGAGGGAGGAATACAAAGGACAAGTTGGAGACAACCATACCACATCCTCAGCGAACGGCGGTGTTTGCAAGGCTGTCCTTCACTCAGCCTTGTCTGACAGAGGGTTTTCCCCCAACACCAGGTGGGAGGCAGGGCATCTGAAGGAGAGACCCACCTGACAAATACACTGCTCTTCTTGAAGCACACTGAGGGAAATGCACCAAGACTGATACAAACGTCAGAGCCCTGAGTGGGACAGTAAAAATAGTATTTAAAAAAATTTTTTAAAATGAAAGATTGAGTCACAGTCTACTTGGTCTTGGACAACTGCTCTCACACTTAACCTGTTCATGTCATTGAATCACTCAGCCTGGCCTCAGGAACAACATGTTTCTGCTTGTTCTGACAGCACTGATAAAGGTCACCAAACCACTCCACACAACCCAAAAACAACTGACCACTCTGTCTTGTAGCATAAAGACACAACATTTAGTCAGGCCCATGCTTTTCACTACTGCTTTCTGCCCAGAATTTTTTTAAGCCTGTGAGCCTTCCAAAAGATTTGGCTCCCCTAGTGTGAACATGGAAAATAAATTTCTGGCCTTAGCTAGTGCTGAAAAGAGAGCTGACATGGGGGAGTTAAACTACAATGAAGCCTCTCGTCTCTTCTCCTCACCCTCACTCACTCCTGGGACATTTCTATGATGCTTGCTGCCTCCCATCACAGTACTGTAAAATGTGTGTGGTCTGTCTCCATGCAAGGTCTGGTCCTGCACGCCCCCGGTGTGGAGCTGGTTAACTCACCCCCTCTGAAATTACACACACTACATCAATATGGTATCTTGTGTTTCGCCCCTTAAGTACCATTTTTAAAAAAGGTCCCGTTATGGTCTTCCATTAGTAATACTTTAGAAGTATTGACAAAACCCTGCACTCACTGAAGATGTTGGGAAGCTCATCCAAGTAGCCTGAGTTCACAAGCCTGAGTTTAAAAACCAACAAATCCCTCAATAATTTCAGCGTTTTAAGTATTCATATTTATTATTTAATCACAGAATCACAAGGCTGGAAAAGACCTTTAAGATCACCAAGTCCAACCCTTCCCGTCCTATGCTAAACCATATCCCCAAGCACCTGATCGACCCGTCTTTTCAACACACCCAGGGACTCACCCCCCTCCCTGGGCAGCCTGTCCCAGGCCCTGACAACTCTTTCAGTGAAAGATTTTTTTTGCTGACATCTGATCTGAGCCTGCCCTGGCACAGCTTTGTGCCATTTCCCCTTGTCCTGTCTCCTGTCACCTGGCTGAAGAGACCATCACTCACCTCTCTACAACCTCCCTTCAAATAGTTGTAGGTGGTGATAAGGGCTCCCCTCAGCCTCCTCTTCTCCAGGCTAAACATCCCCAGCTCTCTCAGCTGCTCCTCATAAGATCTGCACTCCAGCCCCTTCACCAGCCTGGTTGCCCTTCTCTGGACTTGCTCAAGGATCTTGATATCCTTATGGTGAGGAGCCCAGAACTGGATGGGTCAGCACAATCCAGATTGGCTTTTAGAGAGAGAATACAAGAGACCAGCTACAACAGAGCAAGAGTCCCAGGAGCGTCGGTGCCTAGTCAGTGTGCACCATCAATCGGAAGGGCAGTGAGAGGGAGAAATAGCTGCCTTAGCAGGAGAAATACCCAGGAGGAAAATGGAGGAAAGCATCAGCCCAGTGTGCCTTAGCAGATAAATTATAGAAATGGCAGGGAAAATCCAGATAAATCTGGAGGGGTCTTGGCAGAATGGGGAAGGGGGCAAAAGCCAAAGCAAAAGAAAGGAAAGGCAGAGGAAGAATAAGATCACGCAAGTACCCCACAGTCCCTGCTCAGCTTTTGGGGCTACCTTGCCCATGCTTGTCCATGGGGCTTTGAGGATGGTGCCCCTGTAAGTCAAAACAAAACCTCCACCTTGCTGCACTCCTTGCTGACCCCTCTTCCCTTTGGCTCATCCCACCTGCAGGTCTTACACTGCACTCTCAACCACAGTGGTTCTCTTCTCACCCTGCCCTCACTGTGCCAGCTGCTGGAAACAACCGTATGTGGACCTGTATGTCTATGTACCTACACCTGTTTGGCATCTAATGCCCAGCATTTCTCCCCACAAGCCCAGCAGCACCATCTCAGTGCTATGTCACAGGTTTAGCAGGCGGGTGCATTAGGAAGGTGACTTACTGACAACTTCAAATACATGTGAAAAGGACAATGACGAGCCTACTTAATGATCGCAAAACAGACTTAATGCCATTTAATTACTGCACCTGTACCAAAAGGCAGAAGGAAAAATATAATTAAACCCCAGAATTGGAAAGGGGAGGGGGAGGTGGAACAGCCTAATAATACCTACTTCACCAATAAACATAAAGGTTATAAGTGGAATCCCCAGAATTTCAAAGTCAAAATAAATTTGTAGAAGTGAAAAGGTTAGAACTAGAAAAAAAAAATTAATAATAATCAGGCAGTGAAAGGTAAATAATCCATTAATCATGCACATCTGGTGAGGTGACTGAGCGAACGGGTTGCTTGCCTGGCAGCAGAGCAGCAATACCCAGCGGCAGCCGGTCCCACCAGCCCTGCCTGTGGGGACCACCTTTGCCTGCAGCAGCCTGGTCCATCACCGGTGACCAGGACAGACCACTAAAAGCAAGCAATTAGCAGAAGGGACCAGACACAGGTCCTGCAGGAAATGCTCTGCTGCAAAGGGAGAAGCGTACGGTAAAAGCCAAAACTCAGCGGGTCACGGCTAGACATAACGCCTGCAGACAAACAAGCACAAGTGCAATGGTGAGAACTGTGGGCAAAGGCACATTAACCAGCCCTGTAAGCGCTGGCACGGTGGCTGCACTTCATCACCTGGAGCTGGGCTCCAGTGTTAATCAGAAGCAAGAAAGATTTTGAACAGAAGATTCCGAATAAAAAGTATCCAAAGCTATTCCAGAGACAACCAGAGCACACAGACCTGAGAAGGAGCTATGCTAAAAATGCCCATGCTGCAAAGCCCCAGGTGAATATTTAGCGTCAGGCCCTGCCGCAGGGTGGCAAAGCCACCGCTGTGACCATGGAGATGAAACACAAAAGGAAAAGGCTGAGGAATTGCAACAGATGGCTTTTCCCCACGAGGTTCAGAAGCCAACTTCCCAAAGTGTTCCCATGCAGGCAGCAGCAAAGCAGGACAGGCTGGGTTTGACATGCCTTCCCCTTCCTTCTCAGCAAACTAATCAGAAAAAGATGTGGTGAGCTGTTTTACTAAAAATCTGCTTTTCACTGAAAAACCTGTTGAAAGGACGAAGAGTCTACAAAGATAATTAAGGGCCTGGAGCATCTCCCCTATAAGGAAAAGCTGAAAGAACTGTGGCTGTTCAGCCTTGAGAAAAGAAGACTGAAAGGGGATCTCATTAGTGTTTATAAGTATCATCTCAAGTGTGGAACACAGGGGGGAATGGCCAGCCTCTTTTCAGTGGTGTGTGGGGACTGGACAAGGGGCAAGGGCTTCAAGTGGGAGCACAGGACATTCTGCACCAATATGGGGAAGAACTTTTTCCCAGTGAGGGTGCCAGAGCCCTGGGAGAGGCTGCCCAGGGGGGTTGTGGAGTCTCCTTCTCTGGAGATATTCAAGACCTGTCTGGTCGCCGACCTGTGCGACCTGTCCTAGGGACCCTGCTTTGGCAGGGGGATTGGACCGAGTGATCTCTGGAGGTCCCTTCCAACCCCTCAAATTCTGTGATTCTGTGATTCTGCAACTGAAGTAACATGGAGGCTTTTTTCTTCAGTTTTTTTTCTTTTCTTCATTTTTATCACCAGCTTATATCATTAATGTCACTGCAGCAGAAACTTGTTCCCATGGTGCTTTACACTAGTGCTCAGCCTCTGTATTTTTTATATTTTACACCACCTCCTGAGCCTAATCCTCTACTTGTGTGAACGCATCGCACATCTCTTCTGGCAGCTCTGGTAACCTCTTCTAGCTCCATTAACTTTGCCTGCTTTCTCTGTCACCTCCCCTCAAGTCCTTCACCGCTGATGCAAATAATTCCCAGCAGAAGATGGCCTACGCTCAAAAACTGGCTTTCCATCCCTCAGTAAGGGTCCATGCAAATTAGCTGCTCAGCTGACTAAAATCCAACTTGCCAAATACCAGTGAAATTATGTTATGGAAACAGACCCCCATAACCTGCCTCTGCTTTTACCTGCCACTTGTCAGACACGATCACAACAGCAGCAAATTGACTTTAGAGAAAAGTATTAAAAAAACCCACCAACCCAACCAGGCTGACAGGGCAAAGATACTCGGGCAATATTCAAATGAAGCACTTAACCTTTTGGTACTGAAAGCTTCCTGTGATAATGAAACATTAGTCATTAATTCGATGTGCTTTGTTAAATATTAGACAAGAGGGCACATTCAATTTAGCACTCAGGAATACTTAGCGACAAAGAGCCATCTGTGTTGACTACAATCTCCAGGGCGAGGAGTGTGCTGTGAATGGCACTCCAGCCTCGTAAGGCTCTGGTGTAGGGGGGGGAAACACCCAACAGCCAGTACATCACAGGAAAAGGGGATCCGGAAAGGAGAGCCACAGAAATCACAGAATTGTTGGGGTTGGAAGGGAGATCATCTAGTCCAACCCTACTGCCAAGCAGGATCACCTATGGTATGTCATACAGGAACGCATCCAGATGGGTTTTGAAAGTCTCCAGAGAAGGAAACTCCACAAATCTCTCTGGGCAGCCTGTCCCAGTGCTCTGCCACCCTCACAGCAAAGTTTTTTTCCAAATTTTTTCCTCATGTTGAGGCGGATTTCCTGCATTCCGGTTTATGTATGTCCATTGCCCCCTGTTCTATCACTCAGCACCAGTGAAGAGATTGGCCCCATCTTCTTGACACCTACCCTTTGGGTATTTGTACACATTAATCAAATCTCCTCACTGCCCTCTCTTCTCCAGGCTGAACAGACACAGCTCGCAGCCTTTCCTCGTAAGAGAGATGCTCCACCCCCTTAATCATGCTCATAGCCCTTTGTTGGACTCTCTGCAGAATAATCCTATTTAGGAGGTTATTCACCCACCTCAGTGCTGTCCAAGCACAGAGGAGAACCAAAGTAGATGAGCTCCTCCTAAGCTAGCAGATGGGCAAGGAAAACTCTGCCCAAAGTAGCATCTCACCCATGCTGTCTGCATGGCTCCATGAACGGGTGTCAGCGTCCAGGAGCTCCTTAAACCAACAGTGACAATGCCCTACCCAGCCCCAGGCCAGCCACCTAGGTCACTGCATGGCACAAGCGCCCTAAGAGAAGCAGTGCTGGCATGAGACCCTGAAGCATCACCTCAGGGGCGCTGGGGAGAAGGAGGTGAAGAGAACTATGACCTTAAAATGTCTGCCCAATCGAGCGTGTGGACAGCAAGGCTGCATGAATAGGACCTATAGGTAAGGGGTGCTGAGTCCCTCCCCAAGTAAAGCTAAAAAAGGAAGACTAGATTTATTGTCTGTCAGAACTTCATTTTTAACTTCTTGTGCTCTTATATTCAATTCAGAAAATACCTCTGTCGTCTCCTTCCCCACTGGCCTGTGGTAACCTTCCCTGGCTCCCCATTCACCTTGACCAAAGCACAGTCAGAGGTAGCTAATGTCTGTTCTCCAGCATTTGATAGGAGGGTTAAAACATCCCATGACAGGCCTCCACCAGCCACCTGTCACAGGTGTTAGCACACAGCACCTCAAAACAAAGGTTCTTCAAAAGATCTAAGTATGAATTTCATTTTTCTGCATGACACACATTTCAAGATGAGCTGCTGAGCTGTAAAGCGACCTTCATTGTAAACATATGTGTTAACACATCAGTAAACTCATGTTAAAACAACAAACATTATTTGGCTAGTGTCACAGGTCTTTCAGCTGCCTGAAATTTTTCTTCTTCTTGTTCCACATGATTCAGAAAATGCTTTGGACAGCTCCAGACCAAGACACGGTACAAGTGTCATCCTGTTTAGCTTTAACGACATTGCTCTGGGCAAGGTCAGCTGTTTCATATTGTTCTGTCAAGAAAAGAGAACATACAAGCAATATGATCTGAAAGGTTTCAAGCCTTCTGGGAATCCTCCTGGTAAGGATCACAACAGCAGAAAGTCTCAACAGGAACAGCAATGAAAACGTGTGGGGAGAGGAACAAGCTTCTCCGGCGTAAATTTCTCGTTTCAGCTTTTTTCAAGCCCTTCAGACTCTGAGAATTGCATTTACAGCTTCTGCTGAGCCCTGTAAGGGGGCATCTCCTCAGCACGTGAAAATTCAGGGTGTTCTTCAGCTTTAAAAGTTACTTATTTGTGACATTTAACCCAAGCCTATAACAAAGCAGGTCATAATCAGATAACACCACTATTAAATTTCTGGAAGCAAACTAGGTTTCACCAACAAAACCCCTCTACTGAAAGCCATGAATTCTGCCTATTTTGGTTTTCTATGTGAGCTAGTTGCCACCTTCTCTCCAGGCACTGGGAGGATCTCTACTAAATCTTGGAAAGTCTGCAGACACTCTGCAGAGGTGAATCATAGGAGCCTTCAGCTGGTGTCTTCTGCTGGAAAATATTAGACAGCAACACAAGTGCATTAAAAACAACTGGAAAACACCAAGAGGAGATTTGCTACGATTTGTCCTGAATCTCTTACAACAAGAATTATTTTCATCTACTTCTCTGCAATACTGGCTGCTTAAAGTCACCCTTGCCAGCCACAGACAAGAGCTGAGAATACATTAGATGCTGAAACGTAAAGCTGAACAGTCCTTGTCACAGTACATTATGATAGGATGATAGTGCTGCTTCTGAATTTTTCCATTAGAAAAGCTATTCTTAGGGGAAAAAAAAAACCTGGTGAGCAGTCAAAATATTAGGAAGAGTTCTTAGTAAATGCTGCCTTTAAAAGTCTGCTAGAATAGCTACAGAGATTACACGTGTATGGAATGAAAAAACCCAAACAGCTTTATTCTAACATCAATCTTTAGCTGGGCTTAACTGAAAAATTTGACCTACCTCAATAGTTTAAAGGCCAACAGAGCAAAGGAGGAAAAGATAAATTTTCTTTTTTTAGAAATATTTGTGGGTTTGGCCAAAAATAAATTGTTGTGTTAATGGCAACCAACAAAATGAATCAGTAATTGAGGATACATCCTTATACTGGGAAATATTAACAGGCACCAGCCTGAAGAGTGAGAAGCTGTGGAAACATCAATCCCACTTCAGCCATAGCAGTACAGCTACATGGTGTGGAGACAGGACTTCCGACCTCAAACAAATTTTCATCCTAAAGGTTTCCCTCCAGGTGAGGAATGAGGCTTTAAGAACTCACACCACCTTGTACCCTTAAGTTTTTGGGGTTATGGTAACTGGTTTTACAGATGCCCGACTCTCCATACTCTATGACAAACACAGCATCAAGTCCAGAAACCCAGAAACAAGTTCAGTATCAAAGACAGCTCAGACCCCAACAGGTTTCTCTGCTACCTGCAGGTATCCTCTCCCTTCAGCAAACAAGAAGAGCAAAGCCCAGCTGTACGGAATGGCTCTTGCACGAACCATTCTTGCACAAACCATCTATGATGCAGAGACCGATGCCAGGGAGCCTACAGACAGCATCCCTCTTCATCCTTAACAATGATTTAATCCCCTGGAGAGGGGGCACCACCAGGCTGAAGCTGAAGGTCTGGTCAGGGAGCTTCAGGAGTGCAAAATACTGCGGCCTGGAACGCAGCACTGCCATGGCAGAGCGCTGTTTGCAATGCAGCTGTGAGACGTTGCTGGTTAGCCAATGCAGCTGGTGTCCCACCATCAACCCTCCACGGATGCTTTTCATCTCAAGCGAGGGGAGTTAACCAGGATTCTGGTTCATTCCTTAGGTTCTGGGTAGTTTCCTCCCTTAACAAAGAAACGCCCTCCCCCCCCTCCCCCCAAGTCTGCAGGTTTAACACAAGAGCAAGCTGCAGACTGTAACTCCAGGGAGCTGCCCTTCACACTGCCTTACCCCACAGCACCATCCTGCTGGGTCTCCTTTACAGGT
Organism: Laterallus jamaicensis coturniculus; assembly: GCA_022605575.1. NCBI lineage: Eukaryota > Metazoa > Chordata > Aves > Gruiformes > Rallidae > Laterallus > Laterallus jamaicensis. The sequence continues at coordinate 7,033,666 of JAKCOX010000023.1, read as the reverse complement.
TCCAAAATCAAGTTTTTAAGGCCCACTGGCCACTGCATGGTCAGTTACTTCTCTCACCAACTTGTCAGACCATGATTTCTGTTTTTACATCTTACTCACGCGTAACACTTGCAGAAGGCCCTCCCTTTATCTGATCTTACTGAACCAGCAGGTCTGTGCTGTTTCACCATCCCACAGTACCTGTCAGGCAGACAAGGGGTACTTACTGTTCCTGACAACCAGCTTGGGAACTGAGATGAATTTCCACAGGGACTGTCTGTCCAGCACTTCCTGGGTCCTGTCTGAAATTCCCATTAAAAACCCCAGGCTGGCAGGTGACAGGAGACAGGACAAGGGGAAATGGCACAAAGCTGTGCCAGGGCAGGGTCAGATTAGATGTTAGGAAAAAAATTTCACTGAAAGGGTTGTCAGGGCCTGGGACAGGCTGCCCAGGGAAGGGGTTGAGTCACCACCCCGGGTGTGTTTAAAAAAAGAGTAGATGTGGTACTTAAGAGATAGGGTTTAGGATGGGAACAGTTGGACTTGATGATCTTAAAGGTCTTTTCCAACTTTGTGGTTCTGTGATTAGACTATGGCAATTATTACCAACAGGCACTTTAAATGTTTGTTGATGTTGTATCATCAGTACCGCAGCAGGGAAACGCCTCAAAGAAACCAGGAGAGTTGGTCAAGGCCAGCCTTTCGCTTCAGGAGTGAAGAACAACACGAGCTGTGTCGTCATCATCAGCGAATCTGAGCAGGGTTGAGACTCAGCTCCTGTGGCTCTTCTTTCTTCACCATGGTCTCAGTCAGGGACTAATGGGACTGCTGATGGAGTCGAGCTCTGCTCTGATAGAGCATGAGTGGGAGACCGGTCCTAAGCAAGAACAAGTTGCATCCCAAACAGGGATCATGCTTGAGTACCTGAACTCACTAAATAGCAAATAACTCAAAAACCTGGTCATGGGTAGTGGATTTGAGTTTTTTTTCAAGAAGCCTTGTTGGGAGCCTCAGCGCTTTAGAAATTGTGAATGGTGTTGCTGACTAACTTTAGGGGTACATGCAGCAGCAGAGTAGATGTGCAGTGTCCAAAATTCCCTGCAGAAAACTCAAACAGGCTCAGAGGAGGATTCTGAACAAGGTTTTCCACAGCTTTGGTATGAGTTTATTGTTCATTTCTGAGCTGCTTGGGACCTGACCTCCTCCCTGCACTGGCATATCTGGGAGACCTATCCAGGGGGAGCACTGGTGGCCTGCTCCATGGCAGTGGGTTTTGGTGGACAATTTCCACAACAGTCTGCCAGAGGAAACCAAGCTTGTCTGTGTACATATGTAACAAAAACTAACTAAAGCTAAAGGAGGGAAGGTTTAGATTGGATATTAGGGGGAAGTTCTTTACAGAGAGAGTGGTGAGGTGCTGGAACAGGCTGCCCAGAGAGGTGGTGGATGCCCTGTCCCTGGAGGTGTTCAAGACCAGGTTGGATTTGGCCCTGGGCAACCTTGTGTGATCCAGGCCTGGAGGTTGGTGGCCCAGCTCTATGGTCCTTGGGGTCCCTTCCAACCCAGACCATTCTATGATTCTATGATATACCTGCATGGGACATTTGGAAAGGTTTTGGTAGCTAACTTGGGACATTTCTGCCAGTTTCCAAATCAAAGTTGTTATTTGAGTCTTTAAAGAAACGTGCTTCAAGTTTGCATTAAACGTGCCCTGTGTATTTTATCAATGCATGTCCAACACACACATATTATGTTGTGCTCACATTCACATATACAGGCATACACACATGCACCTATATATAACCATGTAATTGTTGCTCTTCATGACTGATTTCTATAGAGCGGCAAAATAGGCACCAAGTCTCACACTATTATAACAAAGTTCTTCCAGATTTTGAGGGTGAAAAGGGGAAGAGGAGGGGGGAGGAAGAGAGAAACTGCATGTGAACATTTTTGTTTGGGGGGGATTGAAGGCATTTAAGGGACCTTTACAAAAACCACATTTAAGAGACCTCTCGTTCATCTTGCGAATAGTACAACAACAGCTTGCAGGAAATGGTAATTATCTCCTACTACCACTTGCTGGTACCCTATAAAATATTCTTTTAAAATATCTAATGCGTTGAGGTGTGTCAAGTAGCTTTTTCACCACATGATGTGTGATAAACAGGATATCTCTTGTAATCAGAACTCTAAAGCACGCGGAATGTAAAGATTAAAAGAGCAGTGTTTTTCTTTAAATGAATGTAATCAATGCGCTTATTAGTTTGCTGCAGCAGAAGGAGGGAGTGGGTGGGTGTTTCAGAGTTGGCACATGTCTATTTGGCAACACTGAATAGCCTGAGTGTTTAGAGAGAGAGCTCTGTGGAATCCCTAGATTCTGCAGATTTCCTTACCAATTTTGTCGCAGATAATTAAGGATTTTAAATAATAAAAGAAAAAGTTAAAGAGGAAGTACAAGCTCCAGCTGGATCAAATAAAAAAAAAATTTAAAAAAAAAAAAAGAAGGGTTTTTAAATTCTCAATATTGCCTTAAAACTAAAAAATCAGCACTAAATCACAACTTGGCTCTTAAAAGTAACTATGGAAAACTGGCACCTGCTTCCTCAACAGATCTACTCCCTGGCTGTATCCAGAGATATATCTTCTTAAACTAGCGGGTAAAAAGTTTCTGCAGCTGCTGGACCTGCAAGATACAACCCAGAAATGGGAACAGGATTGAGCTGGAGACTCTCTGGTCCATACCTAGCTGGACAGCATCACTGCAGCAACCCAAGTCCTCGGCCACAGGTCTGGCTCTTACCAGCCACGGTCTGCAAATCCCCCTCTCCAAGTACGGCTGAAACACGAGGGCTGCACTCCCTGGCTGCAAGGAGAAACGTAGGCAGGTCTGCAGCCCGGCCGCTCTTTGGTCGTGCCTGGGTGTGACCGTGGCAGATGTTTTGCTCGGACGAAGCCTCCCTGTCCTGCCCGGTGAGCAGGACAACCTTTGGGTGCGAGAACCCGGTCATGGCGCGACTGCCCCTTGCGCTCACACCGGGCTCCCAGGGAGCCAGTGCAGCTGCCACCACTGCTGCTGTCGAGGAGGAGGTGGGGACACAGAGAAAGGCTATCATTTTTGAGGAAGGGCTGCTTCATCATACCTCTCCAGGTACAAAAGGTCTGACCTGCTGTCCTGCCCCATGTTTTCTCCTTCCCATGGTCCAGCCCAACCTCTCATCCTAGAAACGTAATTGTTTCATCTACAATTCCAAAAAGCCATAGCCCAGCTTTGGCCACCAGCTAAAATTCCTGTAGCCATGTTAAGCTCCAAAAGCCTGTTGAACCAAGCCCTCAGAAGCCCAGTGGCCAGCTCAGAGCAGATAAGGAGGCAGCACCATTTGTCTCTGAGAGCATCATCTCTGGTGCTGCCAGACATGAGGACATGGCTCAGCACGCGGTGCCAGGGCAGCAGCACGAGCCACAGGCTGCCTGTGAGCAGCCACAGACAGGCAAGGTCAGGGTGCCAGGTGTTTGCACTCTCTTCCTTGGATCCTCTGCTGAAAGGCTGGTGCTGTGAGAAAGACCAAGAGCTAAACAGATATCCAGTGCCATCCCCACTGATGGAGTGGTACCAAAGTCCTGCAGCTTGTAGTCAGGTGTTAAGCAATTCCTCTGCTGTCACACGTGAGCTCTGGAAAGGAGCAGGAGCTGAACTATTTCCCATGTCCTAGCCCAGCACCGTAAGAACTTCTCAATTCCAGTATTACTGGTGCAGCCTTTATAGCTTTATGACTTCCCTGTGTCATAACTAGAGCATAGTTATCAAATTAGCTCAGTAAACTATTTTTTAATCAGAAAGAATAAACCATCTTCCCTAGTACTTATAACAGTCTTCTAATTCATATAATGTATGTGTGTAATACCTTGATGCATAGGTGTGTATATATACAGACATGTGCTTACAATACGCTGACCAAATACTACTTTAAGTGCTAATATCTGTTTGGCCAGAATCTGCTTCCTACTTCTACCATGACTAAAAGAGAACACTGCTCTTGGGCAATGTATTATTTTGCCAGTTACATGAAGTTAAAAGCGAAGTTAAACCGGCAGCAATTCAGGATGGGGAACAGAAATCTGTGTATTGTAGAGATGTCATGGTTGGTTTGTCCAGTCAGTGGCTAAAGGAACTAGATAAAAATAGTATCCAGGACAAAAAGGAGGGTTGTTTTTTGGGTTTTTTTTAATGTGTACCTACCAGGTGCACTTTGCCTTTTTTTTTTTCTTTTTAAAAATCAATATTTACAAAGTTACAATGAGCCACTAAACCAGAGGGCACCACCACATGCGATGCGCAATCATAATTCCCATATCACAGCTCTGCCAGACACCCATTAAGGAGGCTCCTTCTCTCCTGTGAAGCCAGATGACTGCTCAGAGCCTGGCACCCTCCTCATACCCCCTCCAAAAAATAATGATGCCCTTTCATACTCTCTGCAAGATCCACTTCCACACATTTCTATCAGGCCCAGCATCCAACGCCAGTTTAAAGTAAATTTTGCTTTAAGGCCACAGTGCTGAGACCTCTCCCTGCTTAGAGGCGTCCGGTCACCTGGGCAAACAGCAGTAGGGATCCAATAAGGGATCCCCAAAAGGCATGGTAAAGCTTGTAGATCTCTCAAGGTGCTCAGCACTTGACACTAGGCTGAAAGGAGTAGTCACAGCTCCAAGGGCTTTCCCAGCTCTTGGAGAGTCACCAAACCTTTCCAGACACAAACCTTTGAAATTGGAGGAGCTTCTCGACTCAGGCCATTTCTATCTGGTGAGATGGAGGAGAAGGGACAAAACCTCCACCCCATTTACTCCCTGTTAGACTGGCAAATCTGAAGAGCCATGGCAGGCATGTAACCCATGAAAGGCACTGTGCCAGTTGCATTGGTGGGATTTAGAATCACAGAATGTGCTAGGATGGAAGGGACCTTTAAAGGCCATCCAGTCCAACTCCCTGCAGTAAGCAGAGAGAGCTTCACTAGATCAGGTTGCTCAGAGCCCCATCAAGCCTGACCTTGAATATCTCCAGGGATGGGGCCTCCACCACCTCTCCAGGTAACCTCTTCTAGTGTCTCACCACCCTCATAGTGAAGAACTTTCAGAGAGGATAAAGGTCAGATCTTAAACCCTTAAAAACATAATGGCCTGGTGCAAAGGTCCATGAAGATGGCAAGAGTTCTACTGACTTCAGATCAGGTCCAAGACAAGAGCAGATGTAAGCTGGGAGAATCAGGCCGAGGAAAGAGGCCTTGGCTCATTCTGAGCTGCGAGGCACAGCTGACGCCCCATCCTGCATCCTTTCTCTGGACTCACAGTATTCAGATGGAACATCTGAAATCGTCCCCTTCGAAGCGCTTTCCCAAGTATTCTGCTTTGGCAGTGACCATTTTCTTCCACCCCTACCATTTCATGACCAGCTATTATAAGTAACAGCCATGTACAAACCAGCGTAGGTGAAGCCCGTTAATGTTGGTATCACTGCACAACGGGGCCGTGCTAAACTGCTTCCAGGGGAAGGTCCCTCCCCGCTCCTATTTTGATGTTGCTGCTGCTATACTTGATGACTAGCAATAAAAAAATGGGTAAACAGAGATCCAAGGGGAATGGAACTACATCTGTGGAATATTCAGAGCCAAAATACACAAGGTGGATAATTTGCATGCTGCATGTAAGAAGCAGCTACGCAGCTTTCTTCCTACTCTTTGCATCTCCATAAAACATAATAATGGATTTCTAATTATACACCCAAATAATAGGCAAGCTGCAAGATGCTGGGAGAAAATTGGAAAAGGGGGAAAGAAACTAACCAAAGGTACAGATGTAACAAGTGTAGTGAAATCTCTCTAACGATGCTGTAATGGCTGTTGAGCAGTAATTTTGAAACAGAACTTTTTTAAGTGTCCTAATAGGCGTTTTCATTCTCAGACAATTTGCTATGCTGCTCGGTGATGTCAGACTACAAGCTGTAATCTCCTACAATGACCAAAGAGGAGCTGCTTTCATGCCCATTAAAATACATAATTGGTTCCTAAACTGGCTTCCTACAAAAGAAACCAATCAGATTCATGCCAAATCCAGGCAGTGGATGAAGCCTTGACTTTTGGTGATAAAAGCTTGATAAACTTCATGCTAAAGTAAAGCATTATATTTGCAAATTACAGGCTCCTTAAGGTAAAAGCAAATTCACAGTGGATTGTGAAACACAGCCAGTGTCCCCTTTTGGTGGGTAAATGACAGAATTTGAGTCAGTGGCATTTCTGTAAGGAAGAGGCATATCCTCTGCCTGTGCAAACACTGAGAGCTCCAGCCATCAGTTCCTCCTTCCCTGGGTGAAGTTTCCCCCCTCTGTCCTGCCTACCCGAAGCAGCCCAGGTGCCTGTCTCCTACTCACCTGCTGGCAGGGGTGTGGGTAGGGGTGATCAGGGACCCCATCCCTCATGAATGAAGGGTGACATCCCAAATGGTCAAGCATGAAACACCATCACAGCATCAGTCAGTGCCACAGCTTCCACACTGAGCACGTATGACCTGCCTGAGCTGGCTTCTCTCCCAGGACCTCCCCAGCCTTCAGCAGCCAGCAGTGTTGTCTTGGTGTTCTAGAAAGTTCTGTTGCCCTTGATTCTGTGCTACTGCTTGGAGCTATTCTATCTCCTGCCCAGTTTGTGATTTACACCTTGGGATGTCCTTATGGGGCAGCTGTTTTGGATGTTCCTGGTATGAGGCATCTTAGAAGTCTTCCTGAGAGTGATGCATATGCTTTGCACACTCAGCCCAGTAATCTCACTGTTCTAGAAACAAAGCAGCAGATGTTTTTCTAATTTATTTTTCTAAATATCGTTTTCCTTTCTCTTTTTGCCTTAGTCAAATAAAATCATTAAATGTTCTTTGCAACTTGAGTACAAATGAGTCCTTCAGCCTTGGAAACGTGCACTTGGGGCAGGAAATAATCTGCCTGCTTGCTTAACCTTTGAAATTAAAGAAGAGTTCAGAGGTAATGTGGGGGGGGATTTAGAATAGGTCTCGAAGTGGCTTTCTCACCGAGAAAGAAACTGGGAGGGAAGCTGACCATTAAAGCCCCTAGGACTCCATCATGAGCTGAAGCAATGGCCATCAGAGAGCTGTCTTGCTCACGCACAGCCAAGGGATGCCAGCACTGATGTCAGTCTTGCTTAAGAACAAGCTTTCAATTCTTAGGAATTTAACTGCAGCTGAGTGAGGAGAAAAACAAATTCCTCTCTACCTTGCAGGTGATATAATCCCCAAGTGTACTTATCCTAAGTAACAGGGGCAAGTAACAAATGGCAGCCCTGGCTCTAGCACTGCCAGGGTCCATCCCCACAGGAACTTTACAGCCTCAAGTGAGATCTTTCCAAGTCTCACTTCCCTCTTTCAGTAAACACAGACAGCCTGACCCCAGCACCAAACCCGGCGCTGCACTGCAGCACCGCACCAGCAGCCACTGGGCATTTCCCCAGCAATCCCCGAGGGTACTTACTGAGATGGGGATGTCCAACTCAGGGTGAGCATGCAAGGTGGTGTACAGCAGAAAGCTGGAAGACCCTGGAAACCCTCTGTGTTTGTATGCGAGCTGAACAGGGGGGATAGTATGTAACTGTGTGCTTGCCATGTCCTTTCTGGAACAGAGTGGAATGAGCACGTGTCACGTCCTGCGTTCAGTGTGCACGTCACAGCCACCTGGACCACCGGTGCTCCTGCGTAAGAGCCCTCAGTGGGGATGCTGCTGGCTAACCCCATGCTTGCAGGGATGGGTATGGGAAGTCACAAGGTCCTTTACAAAGAAATAACCTCTTCTTAGGCCCTGGGCAACCTTGTGTAGATTTAGGCCTGGAGGTTGGTGGCCCTGCCTGTGGTAGGGGGGTTGGAACTCTGTGATGCTTGGGGCCCCTTCCAACCCAGACCATTCAATGATCTTTACCTTGGCATCATCAAATCTTATGAGAAATAGCAGTTACCAAAGGAAAGTGTAATCAGGCAAGCAGGAAGGTACCAGGGACTGGTCCTGGAGAATTTGCTTTTGTTGATCTCAGAATAAAAGTGTTAGTGTATCATCTTGTACCTCCTGCTAATTATCTTTTAGTCTGAAATTGCCCCGTGATGTCCTAGTCTGTTCAGGACCTGTGGCAAGCACATGCCACTCTGCTTATGTCATTTATGATGTGAGTTTTGCCAGCATCTGAATATGCCATTTATAGAAATGATGAAGAAATGAAAACAAAGTTTCAGTGAGTCAAAATAACAGTCTCCTCTGTGGAGTGCCCAAGGCTTTCTTCTTGGGTTTTGGTGGTGGTGGTTACAGAATCACAGAATCTTAGGGGTTGGAAGGGACCTCAAGAGATCATCGGGTCCAACCCCCCTGCCAAAGCAGCTCCCTAGCTCATATTACATAGATAGGCGTCCAGACGAGACTTGAATATCTCCAGAGAAGGAGACTCCACCACCTCCCTGGGCAGCCTGTCCCAGGGCTCTGTCACCCTCACTGTGAAAAAGTTCTTCCGCATGTTGGTGCGGAACTTCCTGTGCTCCAGCTTACAGCCATTGCCCCTAGTCCTGTCCCCACAGACCACTGAAAAGGGGCTGGCCAATTCCCCCTGCCACCCATGTCTAAGATACTTGTAAACACTAATTAGGTCCCCCCTAAGTCTTCTTTTCTCCAGGCTGAACAGACCCAGCTCACTCAGCCTATCCTCATAGGGGAGATGTTCCAGACCCCTAATCAACTTTGTCGCCCTTCTCTGGACTCTCTCCAGGAGATCCCTGTCTTTTTTATACCAGGGAGCCCAGAACTGGACACAGTATTCCAGGTGGGGCCTGACCAACGCAGAGTAGAAGGGGAGGATCACCTCCTTCGACCTGCTGGACACACTCTTCCTGATGCATCCCAGGATCCCATTTGCTCTCTTGGCCACCAGGGCACACTGCTGGCTCATAGCCAACCTGTCAACAACCAGGACCCCCAGGTCCTTCTTCACTGAGCTCTTTTCCAACAGGTCATCCCCCAGCCTGTACTGATACAGTTGGTTATTCCTCCCCAGGTGCAAGACTTTACACTTGCTCTTGTTGAATTTCATTAGGTTTCTCCCAGCCCAGCTCTCCAGCCTGTCCAGGTCTCGCTGGATGGCAGCGCAGTGTTCCTGCGTGTCAGCCACTCCTCCCAGCAGTGGAAATTAATGAACTTAAGGGTCTTTTCCAACCAAAATGATTCTGTGGTCCCAGGACAATGAGTACGTTCCGAGCAGAAGAGCACTGGTACCTAGGAGAGAAATGCCAGGTAGGATGGGAACTGCCCACTAGAAAGACCTCAGCATTTCCTTATTTAATACTGAAAACTAGCCACAAAGGTGGGCAACTAGCATTCACACAGTAGCAGGTGAATGCTAAGCATAATACGAGGTCTAAACCCATTACAGCTCATTCACTTGGTTCTTTCCCCACACTGCTTGTTTTACATGGGCAGGTACATGGGCAGTGAGTGTGGTCACACGTGTCGCAGGACATTTAGTAAGCTACTGCACCCAACACCCACTGGGTGCGAGCAGAGCATAAGAAATGCATTTGGTCCCAACATCAGCCCCTGAATATAGAAAATATCACCCTATATAAAATATCACAGAATTCTGTGCAAATTTTCCTATGCACACAAGGATTTTACGACACTGCACAAATAAAATGCTGTTTCAACAGCAAGTCCCCCTCCCCTTAATCAAAATGAGTTCCTGGCATTTTATCTGAGTTACTGTGTTCATTACTTATGCACACCATTAGTATGAGATTGCTAAGGGTTGGGTTAGGTTGAAAATAAGGCAGACTTTTTTACAATGAGGGTGGTGAAACGCTGGAGCAGGAGAGAGTTGCTAGATGCGCTGACTCAAGTCAGGTTGGACTGGGCTCTGAGCAAGCTGATCTGGTTGAAGTTGTCACAGGAGTGCAAGGAGTTGGACTAGATGAGCTTTAAAGGTCCCTTGCAACCCAAACCATTCTGTGGATCTGTGATTTTAACTTTGTGATGACTGGCACAGAGCTACTGTACCATTCCCAAGCTTCACACATCAGTTGGCATTTCTGAGCACAACACCATAATATTAATTTCAGGGTTATGAAATTAGATTGCTGAAAACTAGCATTAGCTGCTGTTCATTATATCTCCTAAGAATTTATCTTGTCAGGAGGAAAAAAAAAAAGACAACCTGAATCTGCCCTTTTGAAATCAAATACATTTACTGTCTGCTGTAATAAAAATCAGTGTTTATAAGGAAGATTCATTACCATTTATTTCTCAGTATCTACACACCACTGAGAATAGAGCTCGTTTCATTTGATTGCAAACTGCTCCATCTTGTGGTGACATCGCAATAATACAAAAAAGAAACATCCTGTGTTTCCTTCTTGCTGAAGAAATGTGACCAGCACCAGAAATCAGTGGCATGGGAGATGCTTCCATTTGGAGGCGTTTTTAAGGACGAGGAGGGGGGGAAGTAGTCTCACCTTTTGATCACCTCTAACACGACAGAAATAGTCCTTTCAAACAGAATCTCCTAACTGCTAAATGTTGATGTGTATGGCAGATGATTGGGAGGATCTTTATACAAGTGAAAAATTTTTTACAAGTTTAATTTGGCCTTTTTTTCTTTTCAAAAATCATAGAATCACAGAATTGTAGGGGTTGAAAAGGGACCTCAAGAGATCATCGGGTCCTACCCCCAAAACACTTCCCTCTGTGGCTTCAGTTTCAGAATTAGCTTCAAGCCTGAGCAAGCAGCTACAAAGCAAGTGGCCTGGTTGCACAGCATTCCCTGGCATTTCTAGGGACTGCCCCAAAGCAGCATGACGAATTCTGAAGCTTCACCTCAGCAAAAACATTTGCTGTCTCTAACCCCCAAGGGCCAGGCCCATCCTCCTTTGGGGGCGCCGTATGTTCTAAGTACTCATACGCTGTTGCACTCCGTGAGGGAGGAAAATCAATACAGTCAAACCAATTTTCATTTGTCTTAAGATAAAAACACTACTATTTAATCTCCTCCTGCATCCTCTTCAGCTAGCACCTGCATTTGAGTCCATGCCTTAACGAAGGTTTTGTTACATAAGCACACCAGAAGAATCCTTAGGTACCTGTCCCAGCATGGACTCTGAATGCTTTCACAGCTTTCACTGAAACAGTTATTTTTCTACACAAAAACAATTCAAAAGATAACTAGCAGAAATGCAAATTATGCCATTTTGTATTTGCCTTAGCCTAACACATGTCTCATGTAACCTCCTTTTGTTTTCCAAAGAGGTGAATTGCCTCAGCTGTTGAATTCAATTGAAGTCATAGAATCCTTTAGGTTGAAAAAGACCTTTAAGATCCCAGAGTCCAACCATTAACCCAACACTGCCAAGTCCACCACTAAGCCATCTCCCTAAGCAACAGGTCTTTTGAGTACCTCCAGGAATGGAATTCTCCACCGCTTCCCTGGGCAGCCTGGTCCAGTGTGTGACAATCATTTAGGTGAAAACTTCTTTCCAAATATCCAATCTAAACCTCCCCTGGTGCAACTTGAGGCCATTGCCCCTTGTCCTATCGCTTGTTACTTGGGAGAAGGGACTGACCCCACCTCATTACAGCCTCCTTTCAGGTAGCTGTAGTCTCACCAATTTTGATAAAGACAAACTACCAATGAGAAAACTTGCCCAAGTTTACTGAGTATCCCCATGAAACAAGCTAAGCAGCAGCACAGACTGGCTTTGTGGAGGAGGCATCAGGAACACATGAGTCAAAGAGACACAGCCAGTTTCTGACCTTTGGATTACTCAGTTCAAGAGGTCTATTTACTTGCTGCCCCCTCTCAAATGCTGCTCAGGAAAATAACAACCCATACAGATCACTTAGTTGTTTATCACCTGCAGTGACCTGCTAGCACCTTTCAATAATACATCTGAGGTATATTATTTTTGGTATAATCGACAGCAAATAAGCAGCAGGGAAGGTACTCTTAACAAGAAATCTGGCTGGGGAGGAAGAATTCCAGGTACTGAAGTCTTGAAAGAAAAATCTGGAAGGAAGTTAGAAGGTGCCCTATTGTTAAAACTACCAAGTCGAAACTTTTTTCTGATTTTTTTTTTTGTTGTAACCCAGTTCCTACAGGAAAGACAAAAGATATGCTCTTCGTTGGAAGCTCTGTATCTGACCTGTCCCAGGGAGGAAGTTGGCAATAAACCAAACCCCTTGTGCTTTTGGGTGAGTGCTGTAACCAACTAATCTATTTTGGAAGGCTACAATTATAGACAGGAGGTGGGCAGCACTGTCATCACCTCCTGCTTCTGACTTTAAAAAAGAAAAGCTATGACTGTATTTGGCAGAGTCTCCAGTGCTATCTCTGTGCATTAGCCATATTCGGAACACGCTTCCTTGATCGGGCCCCTTGAGCTTTACGGGGTGGAGAAGAGTATTCCAAAAGATTAACTTCAGCCTAATCCCTCCAGCTCCTTCTGCATTTCAGGGGGGAAGAGAAAAACTGACTCCTCCAGCGGGTGACTCAGAACAAGTACCTAAATTTAAGTGCTCTGAATCACTCCCTACTTCACCTAGGGAAGATTCCTGGAGAGAACAGATTCCGTAGGCAAAGGTTGTCCTCTGTGAGTGTTCCTCTCTCAACATCCCCTCGATTATCAGTACTGCTCTCACTGGCTTCTCACCTCCACCATAGTTCGGGCAGGATGTTGTCACTTATCCTCTGATACCTGGGAGCAGAAAGGGAGGCAGGGTCGAAGTCATACGGGTACCTGGTGAGGAGCTGCTTAACTCCAGAATTTAGGCAGTAAACTCACTGAACAAATGGACTGATTTTTAGAAGCTAAAATCCACCAACAGCTTCATAAATCATTACTGACTTCAGCAGAGCAAAGCTGCAAAACTGGCACTCAAACTACTATTTTAGATTCAACATTTTTGACAAATCACATCACAACTTTAAACAAATTTTAAGGAAGTTGTTTGTTGCCTTTTAAACAGAGAAAACATAGCAGTCATAATGAAAAGCCTTTATTACTAGATATATTTATACAACAGTTTTAAATCATAAATTTTTTTGAAGTTGTGGTACATTCTGTTCTTTGAACACTCAGACTTATCGCTTTTTCCAGGTGAATTTCCTTCTGGCTCCCTCCTGGCCAGGCTTCTTTCGCTCCTTCACACGTGGGTCACGTGTTAGCAGTCCAGCTACAAGAGACAGACAAGCACCCATTTGTTAACTTATATTAGTTAGTTATTTCAGATATAGTATAAGTGGGGGATATTCAAGGCAGCCAATAACCTTGAAAATGAATTGTTAATACCTAGAAGGATAACCATTCTATATAAAGCACACTGAAAGGAACTTCATAGGTTTCTCTTAACATTTTAACTTTTCTTTAGAAACTGAACTTTCTTCACATTTTACTCTACAAAACATTAAAAAAAAAAAATCCCACAGATATAAACCTACATCGCTTTAGCCTTTAAAGCAGTGGTCTCCAAACCCTTTTTGATTATGCCCTCCTATAAATTAATAAATACACATGTATTTTATAAGTTATACACACTGCTGAAAGTCTCATATTTTATTCCTCCACCCCAACAGAGCATCTTGCACAACACTGGGGTGCACACTTCCCACTGTGGAGACCACAGCTTTAAAGTATACTTAGCGTTTCCAAACTGTATTTGGCAATGTCCAAAACATGCCTGGAATTACACTGATCTCATCAGATACCCAAAACATTGTAATGTCAGCTCACAGGGGTACTCCCAGCAAGTCATACTTGTCAGTACCAAAAAGCTACTTGTTGCAAAAATACTGGCATAGAAAATAGCTTTTCTTCTGTGGATGGGGACAGAATGAAAAAGAAATAGCTGCTGTGCCAGTAACACACACAGGTATTGTCCAGAAAGAGTGCAGTTAAAAGCTCACTGTTCACAACTCTGCATTTGCTGAATCCGTATCGGCACCTCATCACTGAGAAGCACCAAGTACTGCAGCTATCCACCCACGTAAGTGCTACCTTGTCCTAGGTAACCTGTAAATGCTAAGTAAATAAAGAGAGGGAAGCAGCTCCTTCGGTCTGGCTAGCTGTACATAAGATGTTTATGCTCACTACTACCACCACAAAGCCAACCATCTAGCGTCTGTTTACATTCAAGAATAAAACTGTAAACGTGAACAAGATGCGACTAACCAAACAAGACAAAACACAATCTTAGCACCTTACATCTCACTAGTGCCCAATGCAGGTTTATTTGTTAGTGAACACCCATTCATCTTTTGTGATTCTACACTGAGGCAACATAAGCTGGTTAACAGACCTAAGAGAGGTCATGAACAGATGGCAAAACGCTCAAGTCATCCAAAAGGATGCTAGGAAGCCAGTGGAAACAATTTATAAATACGTGCAGATCCCTTTCATACAACAGCCAAGGTTTCACTGGGATTATTTACTCACATTTACACTATCTGATCCTTAACGATCCTTGTATTAATTCCGTTAACTACCAGAAGCACATTAAGAAACACTGCAATAATTTCAATTCCTACCTTGCCTCATGAATTCCACCTCTCTCTCTGTCACAAAACTCCTTAAGGCTTTTGCAGAGGCTAAGCGTATCGCTCCCGCCTGTGCGGATCTTCCTCCACCAGAGACCGTGCAAACCATGTCATGTTTTCCTACTCTGTCAAGAAACTGGAAAGGGAACAACAGCTGTTCTCTAAAAATAAAAAATAATCATCATAAACATTAAATATATACACACACAGATATAAAGATTCATGCTATGTGCATTTCTTACCATAGTATGTACAAAAACATAGTTAACTTTCAGGCAGAGATCCAGAAAGATATTCATATCTCTAATTTCCTAGGATATCAACTAAATCAATGGAAAACGAGCAGCTAGGAGCATATTGAAACTGCTAATGGAACTATTTTAAGTTCAGTTTTACTATTACTTTTGTTTTACTAATTACCTTTAGATGCAAAGATATGCTGGCTCTGAACGTTCAAACTGCACAATCTCTTAGTCTAGTCTCAAAATCAGAAACCACAATGTAAAACAAAAATCATGTAAGGGATAGAAACCTTGTCAGCCTTGTGAGAAGCCTTCCCTATATCAGACTGTGCACATACTCCAAAAATCAGAAGCTTTACGTGAGTTATCTCACCTTGTTTGCTTCAGCCACACTACCCTATGCCAGAGTAACTACACATGCATACAATCTGCTAATCTCTCAGGGAACACTGAAAGGCACTGTTTATTATTTGTTTTTAAAATAAACTGTAAGCCCTTTTTCAAAATTTCAAGTGTTCAAATAGTCTGTGATCGTGGTTTTTGCATCCC
Source organism: Laterallus jamaicensis coturniculus (assembly GCA_022605575.1). NCBI lineage: Eukaryota > Metazoa > Chordata > Aves > Gruiformes > Rallidae > Laterallus > Laterallus jamaicensis. Next base: position 7,018,287 of record JAKCOX010000023.1, on the reverse strand, counting down.
TCCAGAAAGGGAGGGTCAGGAAACACAGGGAGCAAGGCTTACCTATCAGCTCTTAACAGTGCTGACTCCCAAAAACTAGTAAAAAAAGTAAGACCAATTTTCATAAAAAGGGTAAGTTAACACAGAAGCAAGAACATGGGATCAGCTCTGTGGAACACAGCACCAAAAGATAATTTCAGGGAGTAACTTTTGCTGGAGTAATTTAAGTACAGGATTTCATAGTGCTCTCACCTGTCCTGTAGCACTGGGAAGTAATGTAAAATGTCTATTCCATTCACAGTAATTTTCCCAGTCCCATTGTCATACACTACTGCAGTAGCATTTGCCGTTTTTCTTGCACCTTAAAGGAATTAAAACCAATCTGTTAGGAGCCTTCAATAATCTACAGAACTTCCAGTGCCCAAGTAGTTAAGCAAATCTCAACACTTTCGTAAGTACCAGCTGTTTCTTTTTGGAGACTGAGGTAAGAAAAAAAAACCTTAAGAGAAGGAAATAAATACAAACAATGAACATCTAACTTCCAATAAATTTGAATCTATGCCTGTTTGGGGGGGAAGTATGTGTTTGGAGGAGGTAGTAGAGGTTAACACTTCAGTTTCCATAACTTCAGTAGATCAGGACACTTTCTTGACCTGGTGATGTCAAGGTATATGAAAACAGTCTGTTGAAGACCTACATTTAAGTACAAATTCTAGTAATATTAAAATACTTTATAAAATGATACAAAGGCACAGAAGTTTAAGAAAATTCACATGGAAAAGGTCAACATTTTAATTGTACTGGTTGAAGGAATGCCTATGCATCATTTAATGGTTTCCTCAGAAATTACTACAGTTAGTTCTCTCTAACTGCATTTGCTTGAAGTTAAAACAAACTCTCTGCGTTAAAACCAAAGACCAATTTTCTGTAGCACAAAGGAAACAGTCATTCTGATAAGGGCATTATGAACTAAGTTAGACATTTTTCTTAATTTGGGGGAGGGGACACACACACAATGGGACAAAACCAAGGTTATTCTTGAACTTATTAAAAAATGATGGCTTTTCTCAAATGACATGGGTTGCCTTTTATCAAACTTCAAGAACTACTGTCAAAGACACTATTGAAAACAAATGTGGATTAAATCCAGTTTGGCACCCTTGCATCTCCTTGTTGTCATGTCATCCTGAAGCCAACCCAGCTAGAACACAGTGCTCTAGCCATTTTGCCTCAGTGACCATTGTTCATATAATCACCTGCTGCTTAAGAGTGCACATGATCTCTAAGGTTCCTCTTAGATGTACAGCATGAAGTGCGTGTGCACACGCTTCGTCCAGAATCAGAACTTCCCTATCCACGTTGTTGCTACATTATTTTTCCTAAGCAATCACTCATTTCACATCATTCACCCTTTGGTATCCCACAACACATGGCACAACAGGGTCCTCTCTGCAGAAGTGCTACTGCATGGAAACCCAGACACAAACCCTAGCAGCTCATAGCCTCTGGGACAAATATTTCCACTTTGTTACCAGACCACGTCATGTCTTAAGTGTGTGAAAATATATCAACAGTTATACAGGCAACATACAGAGCAGCTCATGAAATGAAGTAGTGACACATTCAGTGTTGCACATATGAAAAAGAAAAGTCATGTGAAGAAGAAAAGAGTTCTGCATTATTACCAACCAGCTGGAAGCTCCTACCTTCCCCGGTGCTGAAGGCCACTCCTCGCTCATCATACTTCAAGGGCTCAATAGTGACTTTTTGTAGCTGCACAGGAACTTCTCTGGTGAACTTCTGCACATACTTCTCCTCAATCTCACCACATGGCAACGTCATCAATTTTTCTAAGAGCAGAATAAATCTTGAATACTGTAGACAACAAGATTTCATTAAAGGATGCAAGTGTAATTGCATTTGCTAAAACTTGCTATTTTTATATAATTGATCTTTCCTACTTCACTTTTATTGATGATTTCTGACAAGATGACACTTTTGCACCTACATGCTGATTTAAGAACAGCATGCAGATGCATCATTTTCTGTGTGAATAAAGATACTTAATTCTTTCTTCAGGCAACAATGGAACTTTAATTCAAAGCATAACCAACCCCTTTGTAACACAGGATTATTGTATTAGAATGAAGTTCATCTCACACTTAAAATGAAAACATTAAGGGGGGTCTTCATTCTTTTATTGTGGTTTTATTAAAATGGCAAAAGGAAAAATTTTTCACCTTGTTTTTGGTAAGTCAGCATGTTCACTGACTTGGAAATAATTTTATTTCACTAAACTGAACCTCTTAAATGATTATATTTTATAATATATACAGGAAATACCTATCTATCTATCCTCTGCTGTTCAAGCTGAGTTACTTTAATGTTTATGATTTCCTTCAAAACCGAACAATCAAGCTATTTAAAAATTCAAGAGATACTTGACTTAAAGGGCAACCTCTTGAAATAAATTATCTTTTGCTACTGTGTGGTTTTCCTTCCCCCTTACGCACCCTCCCACCCCCAAAGTTCTTCAACATGTGATTAAAGAGTAAACACCACCGGGTTAACCCGTTTGTGCTACGAGCTGGGATGTCCTGTTATGGAGCACCACATGGCTGGTCACTGGATATAAAGGTAGGCTATCACCTAAAATGGCTTTTTCATATAGGTATTATAACCTTGGTTTTGAAGTATTCTTTACTTAAAACCTCTTCCTAAATGTAGTTTTTCTTCTCCCTACTGCCAGGGCCTTCTGCACAAAATTAGTACTTTACTTGTAACCTAGCAATTGCCCCTGGAATTCTGATATCACTTAGAAAGCTACTTATGTCTAGCAATATGACACAGATGCGTGGTAAAGCCTTTGAAGGGGAGAAATATAAAAATACAAGAAGTTTTAAAATTACAGAGATACAGATGAAGAAAGCATCCAACAGTTCTCACTTCCAGAATGCAAAAGAAAAAAAACAAATCTTGATAGCTGACTTTGTTTAATAACACAAACACCACAGAAAACTTTGTTGCAATGGCAATGACCATGCAAGAATCAGAGCAGGTAAGATGGGTGGCTCATACAGAGACACTTCAAATACATTTAAATAGTGTTTGCTCCTACAGGGGATGGGGCTCTGTGGGGTGGGGTTTTTTTACATATGAGAGGCCAGTATGTAAAAGGTTTTGGTTGTGGGGTACTGCACGTACAAAAAGCACACAGTGACCAAACTGTTTAGTTGTACAACTAGACAAGTTCCTGGCACTCAGGGGAAAAAAACAGGCATGCTGGATACAGGAGCTGCTGAGAACACTGAAGTGCTTCTACTGCAAGCAAAACAGAGGGAGTCTCCTGGGGATATCAGGATGGAGAATTTACAACAGCAACTTCTAACTTATGCTTACAGCTCACAATCTATTTGGGACCTTTTCACATCACCAGCAGACAAGGAAGCCATCACACGCTGCTGTGCTGGAAAAGGAGTGAGGAGAGGACATTTTTGCTGCTGCTATGCTATTTCTGTGATGATGCTGTCCACAGGACAGAAGAGATTGAAGAATGCTATTTCCAGGTGAGAAAATACTTAGGATGCTCAGACAAATAGCATTACATTCTCTGGTACTATCATAAAAAGATGAAGCTGGCCACATAGACCAGACCTGTGGTTACAAAATCTAATGCTCTTTAGGGGACTGTAGGAAAAAGCTCTGAGAAAAAAGGGCACAACTACCAGGATGAACACTCTCATTCCTAGAGATACATGTAAAGGAGTACTCCAAATCTTGACAGTGATACAGTTTGCAGATACTGACGAAACTTCAAAACCTTCATCTCCCCGACCTTAGTCATATCAAGGCAATAAGGACAAAATACATCTGTATCAGACCACAGAACTACACAGTATCCTGTTTCTGATACACGATTCTGTAGCCAGTCCCTAAGAAAAAGGACTCTTTATTTCTGATCAGCCTTCTCTGTGATTTTTAGTCTTAAGGAGGACATAACGATAGAAATAATTGGAAACACTGTGCAGGTTTACCATACACAAATCCATTGTGCTTCCCTATTTCAACATTTGCCCCTTCCCTACGATCAGCAACAGGGACTCCAGCCCTGTCCAGTTTCATCCACACATCGCATAAATCACTATTTATTTCCATTATAAAGTGTTCTATAGTTCATCCCTGGCTACACAATTAGATGACAAGGAACAAGTGCTCTATGCCTCACAAGGTTACCAGAAGAAAAAAATAAACACTTAGGAACACTGGAAAGCCCTTAGTAGTTCTGTACTCTGCTAGATGAAAGGAAGCGACACGGAGCACTTTTCAGGACCACATGAACGCGACAGCGCTGCCAACACACGCAGACCTCATGAGCAGGAAGAAAATTCATCTTGAAAAGCACCTAAGCACCTGCTTCTATGTAGTACCTTTTCAGTATCCAAAAACACACCCCGAGTCTGTATTTTTAAGACATAAGCCTCCTTAAGATTAGAAAGATTAATTACTTACATCATCATCTGACAGTTTTTCTAACAACATTTCTTCCAATTCAATCTTAGTCAGCCATCTGCTGCCAACCAGGTTCCTGTTTAAAATATCACATATATTCTCCCTTTAATTAACCATGCAATTAGAGTTACATCACAAAGGACCACACGTACAGTCAGTCTTCGTTCAGAAATACATTTCCCATTATGAATTAATACAGATCACATTCCTATGGTAAACATGAGGAGACCTGTGTTGATTTTAAAAGATCTTTTGAAAGGGGTGGTAACTTCACATATTGAATTAACTACATGAAAATGATGAGCATTGGTTATGCATTATTCATATAAGTGAAGTCTGAGACTGAGCTAGAGTAATATTGTGATAGTAAGTGATCTTCCCCATAATTCTGGCCTTAGCTCAAAAAGCCTGCTGCCAGGAAGCTTGGTTTTAAGAGCAGCAAAGAACAGAATCAAAAGGCACAGCATTAAAATCACATTCTAAAGTAACAGGGTTTTGCCTCTGGTCTTTACTTTTCTGATCAATACAAAAAAACTCCCCCAGCAGTAAGCATGGCCAGAGTACTAACACTGCAGTGACACGCTGTGTTTTATCTACTGTGTAATCTCGACCTGCTCAGCACAGAAACTGCACTGACGATGGCAAAAGCAAAAACTCCTATGAAAACAGCCTCATGCAGAGACATTAACACAAAGAATAAACAATGCTTGAAATAAATCTTTGGGAAATGTGTATGATAGGAAGTGACCACCAAAACAGAACGCTGCCATAAATACACATGACAACATTATCAGGTAAATTTAAGGCAAAGCTGTAACTACTTTCTTACCTCTTCAGTTTTTTTAGAAACAATCTTAATGAATGTTTTCAGCAGCATTAAGGAAGCTGTGATTCAGAAAAGCACTCCTGAAAGTGATTTTAAGTAGTACTTCTTCTTAAGTATGTATTTAAATGCTTTTCTGAGTCAGGGCACGAGAGACATTTATTTAGAAACAATGCTGGTTTTGACAGTAATTCTTAAAAGTTGCCAATCCTGACAGACTCAAGTATATACTTACATTTACATATTGCTACTTCCAGTGAAGTCAATGAAATTTTTAACATGTGAAAAGCTATAAACTTAAAAAGTAATTAGAGATCAGATCCTACAATTATTACAGAATGCATCTACAATAGATTGGGGGGAGGGGGGGCAGAGTGGGAATAAACTACAAAACTACAAATTCCTCTTCTACGTGCTCTTCAGAGATTAATTATCCAAGCTAATCTCAGAGGAAGTACTATATTCAGTGTGGAAAATAAGTGTCAAAAAATCCTTTAAATTCTCTGAGCTTTTACAAACCTAACAGGGAAAAAACCTTTCAACTCTGACTAGCTTCAGGTCATTTTTCACATGAGTAAATCCACTGACTGAGCTCTGTAAGGAGTCAAGTTATTTTTCAACAGAATACACCAAGAAACTAAATTCATTTGTTCTCTTGTCTGCTCAGAAGCTAATATGATAAAACATTCTGTGGGTCACAGGACACTATTTATATCATGAAGAAACATGAACTTGGGTTATTTAAGAAATGGAAATAATCTCAGCAAATTAATCCTTTCTCTTTCTAACATAAATAACAAATGGATGTAATTAAGAAGTGACAAACCAACATGATGTGCAACTGGAACAGCATATAAATCTGAATAGAAAATACACTGGAAGAACAAAGATAAAACCAACTTGGACAGTGAAAAAGTAACTATACAAAAAAGCAGTAAATGCCAAAAATCAAAACTTCTTAGCTGTATCTATTTCTTTTAAATACTTGAATAGAATACTTTCATATTCTAATATAGCACAAAATCCCTGCAAAAAAAACCTTAAACCAGAAAAATCAGAAGTTAAACACTGCAAGAGAAGCAAACAGTTCTTAAAGCATATACCCATTTCTGAGACAATCCTGACTGTGTGCATTAACACAGGAACAACTGCAGCATCTCCCACTTCTTCTGGCTGACATGTCTTTTCTACCCAGTGGCTAACTAGCTGGAGAGCTTATGGTGCATACCAGAAAAGTGGAAGAGGAAAAGGAAGAAAACTAAGTTATATTACTAGTAATGGTGATACTTAAACAAATCCAGCCAAATAAACTTTTCTGAAATGACTATAGTCCTTTATGATGTAGCTGTTCAAAGCCACCAGAAAAACAGTGTTTTGATATTCTTCAGATTAAATGCTGGTGGACCATAAAAATATCCAAGAACTGTAATTAATTAAAGACTATTGGAGAGCTCAACTTTAGGATTTTTCCAACAGATAAGCAACTTATTTGGTATTTTTAAAAGTCTTGTTTTCTTACAAAGAGTATACCTCCTTTCTCAAAGCCTTTAAAAAAGAAATGATTAGGAAACTTCATATACAGCAATACTGAATATTCCCAAGTTATTTTCAAATCACACTTCAGAATTTTTATGCAGGAGAGAATATTGAGGAGAACAGGGAAAGATTGAACAAGGAATAGGGAAAAGTCTGAAAATGCATTTGTGGAATAAAAGGCACATAGGGTGCAGAAATATAAGAAGTGCTAAAAAAAACACTCTGAAGCATTTTAAGAAAACTAGTATCAATATTCATTCTAACTGGAAGCTTACTTTTTTTCCTTTTGATGAGGAAGGCCTTGAGCTATCAGTTGGTCTTGGTATTTCTGAGCATTTAAAAATTTTTCATACGTTTCCTGAAACATAGATGGAAGTAGTATTTAAATGCATTTTCTCACTCAACATTTAAATGTTGTTATTTAAAAACACACGTTTATGTGGTGTTACTCTCCAACCATTTAAAATGCAGAGGTAAGACAAGCCAATTAAAAAAAACTATAGCAAGTTAAGTCTAAAACAATGAACATTTAGACAGCACATATAATATTTTCACATTCAAAGTAATTAATTTTGAATTCTGCTATTTTTTCAACAGTCTTTGTTACCTTCTTACACATGTATATAAACAATCTTCTCAAACGTATACAGAAAGGCAACTACATTTGTATAATGCCTGTAACTAAATCATAATGCACAATAATTTCATCATGGATCCACATTTCAATCTGACTTCCTCAAAATACTTGCATGGTTTAAGATTGCAAATAATTTCATTTAGTTAGATTTTTTTTTTATTACCTCTAGAGTGTTAGCTTTACTGGTGGTCTGTATCAGTCATAACTCCCTCTTACCCAGGCACGCCCATAAGGACAATGTTCTATGGTTACTGTAATCAGAATTTCTATTCTTTCAAATGTTACAGACGTATTTAGTTGGAGTTTTTGGTATTTTTAAAAACCGTTTTCTCAAAATTCTCATCTATGCTACTATATTCAACCCATGCTGTGACAGTGATTTACATCTTCAGAAAAACAAAAGGAAAAATATTCCAACAAGTCACATTGAAAATATTACAGAAGCAGCATGATTTTAATAAAGCATCGACAGGATTTTTTTCAGTTCAGAAACTTTCAGAGATGATTTGGTTCTAAAACATAACATCTAGTGCACTGAATTATAACAGTGATTCAAATCACAGGTTAAATAGGAGTATCTGGAGAAATTATTAAAAATATAGAGGGGAAAAAATATATAAATTATTAAAAATTATATAGAAAGAAAACAGGGTTGTTGTGCTGCAACAAAGTACTTATGTGCCAAATAATTTACTTCCATTAACAACCAAAAAGAAAGTTTACAATCACTTTCACACACCTCACTAATATAAAAAAATCTGAGCAAATACTAGAGACAAACTCCAGTTTAAGAATTCACGGGGCCAAGGAACAATGGTGGTTTGGTTTTTTCCTTTCTACTACTTTACAAGAAACAGTAAAAGAAGAAGCGTGAGAACTTCATACTGTCAGATACAAAGAAACTAGTTCTTAACACAAAAATACTAGGATTTGCAATAGGATGCCATGAAATTTCTGCAACAGTTTACATTTTAAAAAAAACCCACACACACCCTTGCTGAATTATAAACCCCTACTGTTCACTAATATAAAAATGCACCCGCACATATACTAAAAATATTTATACTTAAAGTGTATGAACTAAGAACAGATTGCAATCTCAGCTGCATTCAAAGCATTTAAACAGGGACAATTCACTCAAGTCTTTGATGCAGGTCACCAGTGACATTTTTAACAGCCCAGTGGAACATAAATACTTTTGGAATAATTCCACAGCATAAAATCCTGAAGTACAAATTCCTCCACTTTTCTTAAGAGACAGCACAAGAACTCATATGCTCTAGCAGTATGCCTTTCAAAAGCCTTTCTTTTTCATAGAGATAACTGTAGCTGCTAAGAACTAGGAAAATTTTTCAACTGAAAGTCTCTTTATCTTCCAACATCATATAAAATATCATAACAAATCATGTTTTCAAATATATCCAAACTTCACAAATATATCCATAGATCTCCAAGACAAGGAGATATGGTAGCACTACATTGGGCAAGATTCAAGTCATGTCACTCTAACCATCATACTGGTTCCCTTCAAAGGAGAATTATTGACCACACAGGAAAAGCACAGACAAGGTTTGGGTGAGTGGGCACGAGTCATGCCTGACACCAAGCAGTTTTTACGCATCTACAGTCAGGCATGAAGTAGAATCAGTATGGAAGCTTCTGCTCAGGACTGGTCAAGGGAAGGAAGAGAAGGGGAAGGAGGGCTGTGGCTGCCCCTCAGCTCTCCACAGAGACCTCAGCTGGAACAGGCTTAGAGGTTCCTCTGAGTTTCTGCACTTGGAGGAAGTCAAACCAGGCATGGAGAAGATACTTTGGTTGGATGATCAGAAGTACTGGGTTACTAGGTGTCATAAATGCACAAGGAGGGGTTTGTTTCATCACTTTACTGCTAGCCTCTCAGCTTATCTTCTGCCTTTGTAAAGCACCGAGCGTCACCTTCCTACCCGGCGAAAGCAGTCGCTGGCATCATCTTCACTACACCCCGGGATATGCATTTCTCTGTTGGAATGGGCAGCAAAAAATACATGAACCAGGAGCCCAACAAAAAAACAACTGTATCACAGTTCTTTAAAACTAAAAAAAGGGAAGAGGGCAGGGGGAACCACACCTGTTACCTTAGGGCAGGCTGACTACAGTCAGAATTGCTTCTGATCAACAGCTGATGTATTTTCAGGTAATTATGACACAAGTTAAAGGATTATGCCATCGTATTCAGAAAACACTGAAGTACACAAGCACATAAAGTGAAAGTGTGGATTACCACCCACCAGTATTTTAGCCTCAGAAATTCATTATTACAGCTGCAGAGAAAGCTTTACAGCAGCTGGGACAGTAAGATTTTCCTCAAGACCCTCCCCAGGCATTCCCAAAGTATACCAACACTCCACAGCCTGTTTAAGTTCCAAGAATGTGCTCTTCTCAGAATTAAAATGAACTCTTTAAATTGTTCTGCTGAAATTACAGTAATCATGTCCATTCACATGAAGAACCCTTACAAGGGAGATCAAGTCAAATGACATTAAAAAGTAGTATTTTAAAATACTTTTAAGTGTTATAGAAACACTAGATATAATTTCCTGCATATTCCTGGCAATGAAAGTGGACTTGTATGTCTTATGAAATAAAATTTTGGTCTTAAGCATTAAAAAATTAATGCATGTACTTAATCTCTATATAAAGATGAAGTCAACAGACTAAAAGAACCACTCGTGTGAAGAAAAGTATGCGGATGAGCCTTTGCAAAATCAGGAATCCCATGTAATGCCCAATAATTTATCTGACAAATCTTCACTCCCCAAAGGCTAAAGAAAGCTTCTGAAAACACACTTGCTTTTTCAAAGCTGGCAGGTGAAGATTTTACTAATCACTTCAGGATTCAATAGTCCAATTCATGAATGTACACATCTGTGTGCCTTGTAAACTCAGCTATTGCACAATCAAAATAGCTGATTTTACAAGATTGGCTATGTACCGAAACACTTCCATTCCTAGTAGAGATCAAATTTCAGATCACTACAAGAATACTCCCTCAAAATAAAAATGAGAGCTCTTATTTTATTCTGCATAAAATTTTAGGGAAGGAGTTAGCAAATCAAACCCTAGAAGAAATTTTTATGGAAAAAAATCAATTTTTATTTTAATATTTTGGTTAAAATATCCTGTAGAGCCTACAGCATTTTAAACAACAGTTGGCATTTTTCTTTGCTACTTATGTGGTTTGGACTTCAGCATAAACTGAAGTGGGTTGAGGTTTTGTTTTTAAGAGCCAAGAAGCTCTATTGTTAGAGCATTTACCTCTGATCTACACCTCTGATATTTCTCAGAAAGTACCAGCAGCACAATTACACAAAATCACTATTTTGCTAGACAAAGGTATGAAGTGATCACTTCCTCTTGTTCTGCATATTACAAAGATATGACAATACTCAAATCTTTTAAGTTAAGTGACGATCAAATATACTATCAAACATTTGTGAAATGGTGTTTCATGCTATAAACATTCTTTTGTGTATCAGAAGAAAAAAAAAAAGTCTTTTTCCCTACAGCTAAACTTTATTCAACAGGCAGAACAAAGACAGCAATGGAGTGTAAAGCAAAAATCCTTTATGAAAGTTCATTTGATATTCAAGTCATAACATATATATGGCAGCTATACTACTAAAAATAGACTGTATATTTGCATGTAAGTGGATATTTGTTATCATTAAGAAAAGAAATAATGCTGTGACCAGTTATATTACTAGCAATTAATAAAATTAAAGTTCCACATTAGCCTATATAATAATTAGTGGTGTACAAGTTTGAGTTAAATATTATGTTTAGCCATTTATTAGACTTAATATACCAATTGAAAAGACATCCTTAAATGGGATTGATAATTTACACTGGACTGTATAAACATACAACCCTTTTCTTTTTTCCCCATGCCAAATTAATTAGCTTTCAGACTTAAAAACACTTTTTTTTTTTTAATACACATTAGTCTAACAGGAGGTTAAAACAATGCTGTGAAGTTCACACAGATTTCAGCTTTCATTTGGCTGACTAAAAAATCCCCGTTAAACTTCGTGCTCAGCTGATTTCAGTTGGTAGAAGCCTATTTCATGAAAATATTTAAAAGCAGTCAAAAAACACTCAAGTATCCTATATTAATGAAAAATGCATTTGTCAAACCAATTTGTTTGATGGTGGTTGCCACACTGTTAGAATCGAGGCGCACACTATTCTTTCAGAGATTTCCAAGGCAAGCTCGCATAGTCTTTCTAACCGCTAAGAAGGGCTAAAAATAAACTTGTGCTCCTTGTAAAATTTGTAATTTCTTCATTATGATGGAATGCAACAAAACATCTTGCCCTTGGGTTGCTCTGTTTCAGCCAAAACAAATGCAAATGGCTTGTCAGATGACAGCTGTTTGATAAGGCTCCTCTACAAGACCTGCATGCTTTACTTTTTTCCGTGAAACTTGGGATGAAAGGCAGAAGGCAGGAAGAGAATTAATGTAGCATACAGTCTAAAGGCAATGCTACAACCGTGATTAAGTAGAAAAGTTAAAAGGCACAGATTTTCCACAGCCTCGCTGCGTGCAACCCATCCGTGTAACAAGTTGACAGGCCTAGCGCGTCAGCTCCATCATCCCCTCCGACAGCTAAAACGCAGCGCTGCATCCCTTTTCAGAGGAAATTTGCGTCTGCACCATGAAGCGTTGTACATTATTTCTTAGCACTGCAGGGGGCTCAAGTCCATATGGAACCTTCACAAATATTACCACAGATCAAACCAGCGGCGTTTCGAGGCAGATTTGACATACCTATTTAAATGAACAGCAGGGGTCCTCGGGCTGCCTCAGGCTGTGCAGGAGAAAACCTCTGTGGAAAGCCTATGCTGCAGCTCCATTACTCAGCAAAGACACACTCTACATTTATCATTCATTTCATTTCTGCCAGGGCAAGAAGCTCATTTGCCCAAGGTCAACAACAACCAAAAAAAAAAAAAAGAAAAAAAAAAAGAGAGGGGAGGGGTGTTTTTTATTCTCCCAAAGAAATGAATGTACCTGACAAGTGGGGATTTTGTCCTTTGGGTAGGCAGAACGCAAATAAATATCAGATAATTCTAATAAAAACACTACACTCAGTAAAGCTGTGCACTGAATTTGCTCCCATAAACCTTTTCTTTATTTTGACAACAGGCTAACCAAAGAACTAAGTTTTTTAAGACTACCTAATGAGGAAACAAGATCTGACACAGTTGTCCAATTAAATATCTCTAGGTATGGTATTAATGCTCCTGCCTTCTGTAAGTACACGTAAGAAATGTGCACATCTTTATAAACTCTTCTAAACAGGTAGATACTGCTGGTGCCAGTGAGGGTCATACATATGAAATGTCTGTTCATAATCCATGTTAAGACTCAGGGTTTGGTGATGTTCTATTAGATACAGTTTTTTCCATCAAGGTAAACAGATGCAGATCCTTTACTCCTGGAACCATGCTAATCAGAAAAAGCCTTAAGTTTGCATGAAAGGAACAGTCTTTGAAAAAAATCAATTAAGCAGTTTAAATGCAAATTTTCCTCACACTAAATGTCAGTACAAATAACATTTCCTATAGCTTTGCCCTTCAAGGGGAAAAAAAAACCCACCACCAAACTATTTTTTATTCTACAATGAGTTTTCCTAGAACTAGCCTTTTTTTGTTGTGTATGTCTTCTGCAATACTCACCTTATGCTACTAACCAGACACAGCCCACAAGTAAGCATTCAAACTATTCAAACCCAGCCCATAGCCAGAACTGTAAAACACACCAAAAAGTATAGCAAGCTATATAGTCACCTCCCTTAAAAGTGACACAAAAACGCCCCTAATCTTGGATATTGTGACATAAAAATATACACTGTATTTAGCTTCAGTGGTGATATTACAGCCTACTGTGAAAACATAAGCAAAGACAGGAGCTCCTGATATGCATCTCTAGCGTACTTGACTGGGAGCTAGCATTATTTATTACAGATTATACCATACTTACATGCATTAATGAATAATATGACTGCTTGCCAGTATAAAAAAGAAAGTGAAGCGGTCGGCCATCTTCTCCCCACTGGATTTCTAATGAAAAGCAAGATTAGACAAGAAAGCAATATACACCCACTAAAAGACCCCTTCTATTTAATTTCAGTTATAAACCTCTTTCATAATACTGATTACCTTTTTAAATATCAGAGAACAAAGACTTTTACACGTATTCAACCTGTCTGGAAGTCTAATGATTTAGACTACCTTGTTAAAAAATAATCTCCACCTGCAATTACAACCAAATATTTCATATATTTGTAAATAGCATTTAACATGAAGGAATTTTTTATGTACATCTTAAAGAAACTTTCAAAGACAGTATAGTTGGTATTCCAGATAGAAATACCCATTTTAGAAGAGGAAGAAGTGCATATTAAGAGACAACTGAAATCAGCACCATGATTGTGAAAAACAAGTGATTAACAGCTCTGGGAAACAATGATTTCAACTGACAGTAAATTTTTTGTTAATACAGTTCACCTAAAATATTCATACAGGTATTTTTTGCAGGTAACACACCTGTATTCAGAACCTGGGTGATATCAGGACTTGTTCATGTTAATAAATTTGAGATATTTCAATACAAAGACCTATCCTACAGTGTACATAACCAGCTCAGCAAGAAAACATGTGTTAGGTACCATTCAGCACATTGAACTTATTTTATTCATTAAAGAGGTTATTTAAGGAGAAATAAATTTAACTTCAGGGAAAAAAAAAAAATCAACTTAAACACAAAAAAGATCTTTTCCAAATAAAGAAATGACAAAACTAAAAACCTCAGAGAGTTTTTTTTTTTTACAAAAGAAACTGTAAAGAAAGTCCCAGCCATTTCCAGTCCCAGCAATCTACAAGCCACAAAGATAAGACTCTGAGAAGCTAATAAGCACAATATAGATTGCATTGGAACACTGAGATATAATACGGACTAAGCTGTACAGAAAGGTGCAAAACTTGGTATAACAGAGGGAATACAGGGAGCTTTTACCCACACATCCTACTAGTGGAATGTGTGACTTTCCATGCATGCAGCTGTGAAAGCATGTTTTGTTGAAATCACCGTTCAGGGAACATTCTCAAGTATAAATTTACACTTTTATACTTCAAAGTTATGGAAGAGACAATGCGTAGGCAAGGCAAAGCTGCCTTGAAAGAGATACCTATTGGAAGTGTTATTTTTAGATGTAAATACAAAGATACATATCTACACTAATTCACTCTTATACTCCTCAGGACACCACTAGCATTAAAAAAAAATCTTTAGCCCTGCAAGCATACAGAACAGTAGTTTAGTTCTGCCACAAAACAGACCTTGGATTTTCAAGCTGCAGAATGATTAAAAATCTCTTATCCTTTCACCTTCTACTTTTTACTTCACAATACTGTGAAGTTAAAAAAGTAACACAGGATACCATCCAAATGCTGAAACTCCCAGATTCCAGATAATTTGCACAGCTTTCTAAGAGACACGTGAATCTCCAAAAACATCAAGCATCAATTCCAGGAACAGTAAAAAGGAAGGGAGGGAGAAAGGAATATTATAAGCTTTTGTTGATCAGAAGTGCCTGTTTAGGGCATAACAGCTCAGCAAATGTAGAGCTTCACACCCATGCTACTAGTTCATACCACAGGCAAGCCAAAAGTGGACAGCAGGTTTTGTCATATCTAAATACTCTATTTAAAACCAATTCAGTGATTTCAGTGAAGTTCTCACTGACAAGTGGAGCTTCATATGGCTTCTCAAGAGCAAGACCAAAGACAGCATGGACACAAGCGCAGAGTTAGGGCGTTCAGGTCCAAACTGAGATATGATTGGGAACGTTTCCACTCTCCCTTTTCTCTTAAGCAGCAACTTCAATTTCTGAGTTTTTAGAGCAATGAAGTTTCCAGGAAAACTTCTGGTTTAAAATAGTATTAGTGAATATCTCATGGCTGTGATATCCCTGACAAAAAGCTACTGAATTCAACAGAAGGTTCTCCTGTGACTTCAACAGATTCTGCATGTCACCCTACCTACTGTTTATTTTCAAACAATGAAAAACATGTATATTGTCAATTAACAAGATGTCTGAAAAGACCACCGGTATTCCAGAATCCAGCACTGGTTTTTATATTTTTTATAATGAATATCAGATCAGGCTTTTACTACTCAGGTATCCACAGTTGTAAGGAACATGAGGGGAAAAAAGTAACTCTGAAAATAAGGAATTCTAAATATGCAAAAAATCTAATACTTAGAAATAGCAATTAAAAAAAATAAATCCATGAACACTTACTCCTCTGCTCAGGAAAAATTTCAGTAGGATGCTGTAAACAAAGAAACAAATATCAGCAAAAGGAAAGTCACTTAAAACATCATGCTGCAGTTATTCAGAAATGTAACAAAATAATCCTACCTTCATCATGGGCCTGGCTCGTTTGTCAAATAAGCCAGAAGGAAAGAGATAGGCAATAGCTTTCTGGAAACAAAGAGAGAGATCATTTATGTATGTTTTTCCACAAAAACATCACCAAAACATTTCTCAGGTACTTTCTTGTACACAAAAATAGGTGCCTGCTCTACTAAAGTTACACTAAGTCAGTTAAGAAGGAGTGTGGCATATGTGCTGTACCAAAATTTAAATCATTTCCTCAGGAAAAAGAAATACTCATTCTGAAGGTTGTACTCTACTGTCTCAGAATGAGTGAACATCCTTCTGCAAAGCTTAGTTTTCACACTATGCATCTGTCATGACTTACCAGAACTGCTCAAGTACAAAGACCACTATTTATACATAGTGATTTTCCCCTAAAATTTGAAGTGCTGTGACTTCTAGAGAAAATAGTAACATTTAATTCATAGAACAGTTCTGGTTGGATTTATCCATCTAAAAATATCAGTGTTTGTTAACAGTGCTGACTGACAGACCAATCATGCAAATTTTATTTAAAGCAACTGGACAAAGCCAAGTTTTACACATTTGGAATCCCAGTTTCTGCAGGAGTCATTTCCTCAAGTCTAAACACATGTTTCTTGTGGGAGTAGAAGCTATTTTACATACCCTAAATAAACATTTCATTGATCGCTGTATTTGGAAACAACTGTGAATCACTACAATCCTTGCTGAACTTGAACTAATTGCTCATAGAAAAGACTCTTAAATGCTGTCCATCTTCTTAGATACCTAAGGGTTTGCCAAAACAATTTAGAAAAAAATTTTACATCCATTAGACACTCATTGTTTACTACTGTTTTCACTAATCACAAGTTACATTATTCGCTATTACTTAACCAATACCTATCACTATTCCTGTGCTGTATGAAAATAGTATTATTTGCCCCCAAGAAATAAAGTACTCATACCAATATTCCAATCATTTTGGCAAAATGTAAGGCAAAGGACCTGACAAGGTTAAGCCCAATGAGATGTGTTTCTGTTCAACATCATCTTACTTTCCCTCCTCAAGGTGTCCAAAACATAACTTAATAAAGCAAAAAAAAATGCATTTATGCACACTGTGTATTTCCATTTGTTTCCAAAAACCAACAAGAAAGTGGTAGCCATCAAAAAACCCCCAGATGCAGGGGTCTGGCAAGTGTAGCTAACTTCAGACAGCAGGTAGTAGAGCTTGAGAAAGAAATCTCGTGCTTATACTGTAACATGGACTAACCAAATAAACCCCTCTGGCAGTGGCATCATTTATATTTTCATTAGAAGTATGGAAAAGTAGAATTACAACCAAAAAAATCAGTCAAAAAAAAAGTCTTCTCTTAAGAAGAATGGCTCTTTGTTGGTTAGGCTACCTTAGGGCTATGACTTGCTGGTAATTTTTTTCCATGGACATGGAGTGGTTTGTCAGTGCTTCAACCAACTTAATATGCATGGAGTGTAATAAGACCTAACCTATTACTTTCATTAATCCCCTACTGGCATTCTGAACAGAAATTTTAAGAATTCTGAAGCAAACAAAAGGCTTAACTTGATTTTATGAAATGGTAATTTTGTTTCTCTTAGTGACTACTGTATTCCCATTTGTTAGTCAATGGGCATTTTATGCACACACACAGTAGGTGAACACCTATTTATGAACAAATGGGGATTAATTATGATGACAATAGAGAAATCAGCTGTGAGCCAAATGATGTTAAACAAACACCTTATATAATATATTAAAAGAATTTATTACATGATACTGAGACTGACTGTGTGTGTACTTAAGACATAATCTTTATACAAGCCTTTCAGGAATCTCAGTCAAAATGGTTACTGTAACTAAGACACCTTAATAAATGCCACATAAAACAATTCAACATTTATAATTAAGAGAGGCTGCCATCTGAGACTTGCTACTTCTAGAAAGTTTATTTTCTATTGCTTTAGTGCATCCTCATGCTTTCTCACTAAAGCATAAACAAAGCCTTCATTAAAAAATGCTGACACCTCCTTCCAGCTCCCCACACAACAGCTAGCAAGAGAATAATAAGCTTACTTTCCAAGCTGGCTTTCTTGTCATTCCAAAATAAAAAGAAATGGAGTCTTCCTACCTCCTCCTTGTTTCTAGAAACATATGCAAGGATGAGGCATTTGTCTTTACAACCCATCAGGAGCTATCCTAGGATGCAACAGACTTCCATTCAACTTCATTCAGAAGTTTCTTATTTTAAATAGCTATTGTCCTCGAACCACACTTTTAGAAATTAAACAGCAAGTTTTGGAAGCTTCATTTATAGAAGCTGATTTTCTCTATCCAAATGTTTCAGTTTCACAGAAAAGGGGTATTTCAGAAAAGCTGCAATTCTCAATGCCTATGTGTACTGGCAATAAAATAAGATAGCGGGTCAACCTTAGTAGTGACATCAGAATTAGCCTCTCCAAAGTGCAGCTAGAGCATATAAACAACCAAGAATATTTTCCTCAAGACTTTTGACAATGTCTTTAGATTTGGAATACAAGCTTCCTTTCAGAAATCTGCATGTTTGGAGTCAAAGTTCTGTAGAGAATTAGCTGCGCATTTGGAGCTGGTGATCGTCGCTCTTCACACTTTATAAACAAGGTTTAAATGCTAGCAGTAAAGCTAGCAGATTTAACTGCACTTTCCCATTCCAAGTGTGGCTTTTAGCTTAAGGGTTTTCAGCCCATACCCTTCTTCTAGTACTTAATTTGACCTGAACTCTAAATGAGAAAGGAAATGTTGTGCCAAATACGACCAAGAACTACTTTCTTCAGGCCATCATTTCAGCTATAGAAGATTCATTCACCACCCTCCAGCCTTCACAGGTTCTGGACTGCTATTTCACAATTCTATCTGTTAAATCACACTGTTGCCACTGTCTTTGGAAATAAAATACAACTTTCTAAAAAAAAAATTAAAAAAACAGTAATTTTCAGCAGACACATGACTAAAAATCCTGGTAGCTAGAAACACAATGCCATAGCCTAAAGTCATTACATAAACTACTGGAATAAGGAGGAATAGGTACAGCCTGCTTCTGCTACAAGTAATTAAAGAGTTTTAGCCATTTCCTTTCAGTATTTGAAAGTATTTGTTTTTAAACTCTATTGCTGGTCCATGAAGAAAATAAAATACCTAGTAGTCACACCTTTAAAAATAGCAGACTGCATGGTAGTGACAAGATGATTCATGAGGCATTTCTTAAAGTGCTTTGGTAAACTTAACATTCCTGCAACAAACTAAAAGCAATCCTGTTGCATTGTTACACGTTGAGGGACCTGGAGATTCAATACACTGCCCACAGGACCACAACATCTTTCACTTGCAGCTCCAAGTTTGAATTCAAGCCAGCTGGAATAATGAGAACATCCTATTAAAAAATTTTAAAATGTCTCTGGCAATCTTTCAAACATGCAAAACAATTCATTAAATAACCTGTCCAGCACTGTACGTGGTGTCTTATGCAAATTCAGCACCCCTACCACAACCACAGTTTCCTTCAGCACGTTACACGCGCTGACTTCTCATCCTCCGTCCCTTCCTCTCCATCTACAAGCCAAGAAGTTGTTTGCTCACACCCTCAAACCGTCAGACAAGTCCAGCTGGGTCAGTAAGGGTTACTTCTTTTTTAAAAATATGTCTCAAGAAATTAAGAATGTAATATTGTAATTCAAACAGAGTTGGCCAAGTCATACTGGGATAGGGGAAGGAGACTGAGCCGGTTCAGTCCTTAAATAACCCGCCAGAAGTAGGAGAGGTTTGGCAGGGCAAATTGAGGTTGTCCAAGAGTCTCTCAACACCTTTGTTGAATTTACAGCTCAAACACAAAGCATTTCACTAATTTGCATTGTTCAAGCATGTGCAAAATTTAAGTAACAGCCAGTAAGTAAAGGGATTTTGCAGAAAACAAGTAAAAAGGAAAAAAAAAAAAATCAAAACCCCTCCAACCCTGGATTTCCCTTGCAGCAGCATTCATTTTTGGCAGAGGGCTCAAGAATTCGGATCATTTTTAAATATGCACAAAACTTTAAGCATCAAAACACTGAGAAGTGACACTTTATGCTGCACTGTTTTAATGACACACCTGAGCGATACTGTGTCAGCCACTTCTACACCTCAACTTGATCACACAAGAGACACTTCCCTTAAACCTGGAATCACATTATTTAGCCACTGTACTGCAGCTTCTCTCAGACTGAGATGTTTGCTTGAACAGCTGCTTTTCCTTCTAACCACACTAGCAGTGTTCTTTAGAAGTTTTCAGCATCCAAAATCCAGAATATTTGGGGCAGAAGCAGAAATAAATGAAACAGAAACAGAATGTCTAACGTCAACTCTGAAATGTGGGGGGTTTAAATTTAAACAAGACAGAAAAGGTTAATAACAACAACAAAAAAATAAAACCACCAACGCACACAATTTTACAAAATCCTCCTTTAACAACTAACTACTAAAATTTATTTAACCCACCCCAATCTGTTGTCTTTGATTTAAACCATCCCAATCAGTTGTCACTGTTTACCTAGCATGGAGAGAAAGAAATTTCAAGTTCACAGTGATATATCCTTTTAGCCCCATCAGTAAAAAAGAAACAGAAAACAAACAAAAAGCCCACCACACGCATTATATGGATTAAAAACTCGCCTTCTTTTAATATTACATTATTATATTTTTATACTAAAAATTATCAAAAGAAAAATTTATGTCCAGAATTTGCAGAGAAAAAAAGGGCCAAAAACCTGTTGAAAGAAACAGTCATTATTTAGATCTTCAACTTTTCAAAGCACTGAGCACTATTAAAAAAGTGGGGGAAAAAATATAGCAGTCCAGTTCAGATGGACTTTGATAGAGAAGAAAGAAAATACTCATGCAGTTTGGCTCCACTGGAAAAAAAAAAAAAGTTGAAAGCAAGCATTCAAGCTTCAATTATTAAGAAAACAATACAAAACCCAGTATTTCTTGTCAAGGACAATGCCGGCCAATACACTCCTCTTGCAGACAACACAAAGTTCAGAAATGCACTTTGACTGCATTCCCAAATGCTTCTGGCATTACACGTACACCAATATTCACCAATTTCTAACATTTTGCATTACTAAAATCTGAACGCTATTTAGAAATCACTTGTGCTGAACCCCTTTTAAAAGCAACTGAATACAATGTATTTTTCACTAAAGAAATCTTAACTCATTGAAAGAAATTATACCCTATGAGGGATTAAGTTTTTACACATTTTTAATATTTTCATAGTAAACAAACTTCCCAGTACTTTTGAAACAATATACATGCTAGTAAAGATAAACATGTAGTTTAGATTCATATTATTCCATCTGCTTGACAACAATCTATTAGATAAGGCAGAGAACAAGAGCAAAGGAACAGAGATCTCCAGCTTTTGAGTTTTACTAAGTCTTATGGGGGGAAAAAGTATTGCCTTATGATGAGCTCGTATCCGGGAGCGCATTTAGTGACTGCATAAAAATGAATAATAAAAATACTGGCATATAAATAGGTCATGAAGATTAAGACGCTTTTCTTGTATTAATCTTCCTTAGATTTCTGGCCTTTCAAGTAGGATATCTCAGAACTGACAGTGGAAAATGAAGGTGGGCTGTTTACTACAACCGTAAGTTAAAGTTAAATCGCAAAATAAAAGGATTACAGACTCAACCGGGAAAAAGCACTAGGTCAGGACTGCAATCTCTATTAATTAGCTATCCCAGCTGGGCAGTGGGTATGCAGCTGTTAACTTGATCAATGACTTACCTAAATGTCATCTCTACTGATTCGCTTATAAATTACCAGCAAGTGAGACTAATGTACAGGTGCTAATTTATTTAAACTGTTCTCTGCAGTTCTACATAGCTTTATAAACTGCATCTGGCACCTAATGTTAGCTGTCAGTTGTACTTAGACATGCCTGTCCTAACGACTCTGTTCATTAGAAATGAGCACAAATTATGAAATATTGTGAAAAATGATACATCAAATGGAATGGGCAAAGCAAATCAATTAGAAAAACTTCATAGCACATATTCACACATAGGAGAATAAAACATCCTAGCTTCAGAGTGAGGTCTATAATACCAATTAAAAAGCAATTGGTAGACTTCTGCAGTTATATATCAATTTGCTGCATTTTTTTCTCCTCCAGAAATACAGTTGTAATGCACAGCTTAACTTTTCATTCCTAAATAAAAGCATCAGTAAGAGGCAATTCTGCTTTCACAACATGCAGAAGGATTAGCAAGTAAGTCAACTTATTTTGCTGTTTAAAACTTCACAAGGTTTAGCTTTTATTAAACTGTACGTAAACTCCAGTGAAGGACAGAATCCTATGATGTCTACTTTTGAAACACACTGCACAGACTGATTAATAGTAGAAGACATGAAGGTATATAAGCACTCATCAGAAAGAATTATTAATGTTCGAAATGTAAAGCTTGATAATTCTCCTGCCAGTGCTTAAGCAGCTTTTATATTTTTATAACAGAAATTTAATTATGCATAGCAGTCACTATTAAGTATTTTCCGAGACCTGACGGAACATGAAGAAATCAAACATGTATCACAGATACTTGGTATCAACAAAACACTTCTCTTCTGGTTCTACTTCTGCAACTTCTTGGAGTCTGCAAAGCAGTCCCATACTTGTCACCTGCACTGCACTTGTAAAAGCAAATTTCCAGAATTAACCTGCTAACGATGGAGCTTGGTTAACTTTGTGCTAACAATCACAGTGCTGTGGATTCATAAAGAAGAAACCACTGCTTAGACATAGTCTTTTTCCATTTCTTGCAGTCTTGCTGTCTGTAAGCCTTCTTCCGTGACCCTCACCAAGGAAAGAAGCCAGGCTGCAGATTATGCCTTCTCCTACCATTAACCTTTCAGGCAAACAAACTGAACTATTAGGATCATCCTCATACTATACTACCAGGGGAGGTATTCTGGTGGCAGGTCTGTGCATGAATACTTTACAAGAAAGTAACTCAAGAACCATAAAGGTCTTTAAAGGTGAAGATTTGAAAAATACAGGAAAAGGAAATTCTGTAATCTGTACAGAAATAAGAGAGCCAATGTAAAGAAACAGGCTGCTACTACTGCTGACTCAGATGCCTCTGAATAAATTTAGTTCTGACAGGACCTTCTCCACTCTACAATGAGACTGGGAGGGTCTCTGCAGTGGCGCTTGTCTGTAGAAGAGCAAAGTGATATCAATGATTCTGAACAAAAGATGACACAGGTGTTCTGTGACATCTTTCATCCAGCTCTGTACTTGTAAAGCTTGACTTTCTTTGGATTTGTGACCTGAAGTCAAGCTTCCCTTACGGATTTTCTGATACCAGCTAAAACTCCAGACTCATTTCAGCCTTTTTCTCAGCAGGCCATTAACTGTGTGTGCCTTCTCTACTTTGCTGTCTATTTTCAGAGAAGTTTTCAGAACTGTTTTGAAACCTGTCAAACGTGTTTTGAAATCACTCTGTATCACCACCTACAGATATAGTTCTTCCTTGGCATGAGCGTGCTGTCCAGACCTCTTACGTGAACACAGCTATGCTGGCAGAATTTTGCCACTGAGGCAGGCAACAAACCATCTCCTTGCCCTGAAAAAACTAAAGCACACACGCTTCTCCCTCCTTTTGGCACGTTCCACATTACTGTGTCTACCCCGAGGGCCCTGCTGATGTACTGTGCTGCCATGGCTATAGTAATAGCGCGGCTGCTGCGCAAAGAAAGCTTCAGCCAGGAGACTTCACACAGCTTCACCTCAGAGTGAATGTCACCAAATGACATTTCTCCTCCCTACCTCTGATGTGTGATAAAGACAGAAATGACAGAAGCGAAGACCAGGTGGGACATTAAAAGAAGAAAAATAAAAACCCATGCAACAAAACGTTTTTTTCTGAGTGAAAGGGAGCGTATCTGTACATGAGCCGAAATGACACAGAGAAAGAGGAGGCCACCCATCTGTCAGCTGTCAGAGGGAATGGCAATAAAATAGTACGTTTGGAGCTACTGATAGGAGCTTAAATTCACATCTATTTTAAAATCCCAAAGCTCAACCAGCGTGTTAGTTGTAAAACATCCTATAAAATTTAATTTGCATTACCAGTAACCACAGTGTCATACAAGAAAGCCTGACCTAAATATACACAGCAGGTCAAATTGTGGGTAAACGTTTCGAAGTGCTACATAAACCTTTACAGTGCCTCTTATAACCTCAGATCAAGGGGATTATCCATTAGTACTTTTAAAAAGAACCTACTGTGCTTTAGCAAGATATGGTATACAGCTCTATACTGTGAAGTCTGACCTCACATGGTAGCAGGGGTAGAATCTCTATTCACAGTCACAGTTGCAATGTTTGCAATGTATAGTAGCATTCTTTCTTATTCTGACAGTTTGATTAAAATTCACAGAGAGCTGAGGGGCTCATGCTGAAGTAAAGTGCTTTCAATATCTGAAACTCTACGGTAAATTACTTCTCCAGCAGAGCAACTGTACTTACATCAATATCCTCTTGGGTAAAAGTTTCTGGATCTTCTCCCATCATGTTGGCTAAATGTCTCTTTCCTAGGTTGAACTCTTCAATCTGTTTTTTAATAAATGCCTCTGTGTACTTCTCAGGTCCTGAGGCTCCTACATTTTTCCTCTGCACTGCTGTAGTGGTATAGATTAGCCTTAACATCTAACAGAAACAGAAAACAAAACAAAAATATATTTATTTTATATTTTTGGCACAGCAAGTTCTAAATAAAGTTAATAGTATAACAAGCCATTCATACCTATAACAAGATTCAACACATTACATAGTAAGTTAAAAAAGTCAAACCATTTTCTTCCAATTGCTTAATGCTATAAACAGATAAACACATTCTAAAAGTTGACCATTTTCACACGTTACAATTAATTCAGAAAATTTTTCTGATGGAAAGAAATGTGGTATCATATGCCAGGCACATCCAGCAAAAGCAAAACACAGCAGTGATCAACAGATGCAGTCTTAAAAGAAAATAAAAACCAATCAGCAAATAAGCGGGTCTTGCCTTCACCTAAAGGCATCCCATAACAAAGTACAAGAAGAATCTGCAGGGCAGCTCTGAGTGGCTTTCAGAAGCATGCAGCCATACAGATACTGCTAAATACAAGTGCCAGAAAGGCTATGGAGTGCTCCTTCCTTGTTCACAGTGCCAGAAAAGTTTTTAAGCTCTTTCACCATCTTGGAACAACTAGAAAACTAGTGGTAGGGTAGTTCTCACCAGCAAATAATACTCAATATTGTTCCAGCTCAGAAGTCACAACTAGGGCCAGTTATCTTTTGATCTTTGTGGGATACAAGAAGCCAATCAGTAGTTAAGATGACTAACTTTAATCAAGCTCTCTGCCAGACAAACATGAGCTTCGCTGACAGAGCTATGATGTCCCAGTTCTGGTCTAGTGCCAATATTATGCACTATTTTGTCTCTCCCACATTAGTATTAGAGTCCTCTGCAGCTTAATTATTCCAGAAACTGAATGGGAACTGATTGTTTGTGTGGTCTGTGGATGGGGGGAGGGATCCACAAGAAGGGAAAAAAAAAAAAAAGAAAAGAAAAAAAAAAAAGTGTGTGGGCCAGAAAAGCAGAGAGAGAAAATCACTTCTGCATCAGAAAAATGCCCAGTTCTGTGCACCAGAAACACTTCTCTCCATCCCCTTCAAGATGTCATAGCTTAGCTTTGTGAGCTGACAGCACAGTGTCACAAGGCAGCAGGAGCCCACCTCGCAGCCCACCCCTGCTCACACTCTGTCCTCCAGTCCTTTCGCTCGCCCCATGCCATCTCTGGCTCTCAGACCCTTCCACAAGCCGGCTCAGCTCCCTAACCACAGCACAAAGCTAACTTCTGCCTCCTCCCAACAAGCAGTCTGGTCTCTGCCGAGCTGGAAAGCCCAAGCAAAGCTCTCAGAGGAGCCGAAGCTGACAGGAGGAGGTGGCTGAACTGCACAACTGGGAGCAGGGGAGACAGAGAGTCCTCTCTCTCTTTACCTTCTTGAGCAAATTACTGAATCGCCTCTGCGGCTCTCGGAGCTGCAGCCTCAGTCTACTGACAGACAAACACTGAAACCCAAACAGGCCCAACAAAGCAAACTAGTTAGGGTTGTTATGAAGGACAGAATAGAGCCACTATTTGAAACTATTAAATGTCTCTGACTCGTGAGAATTACCTTCTCAAGATCAGAATATAGACATGCTGAAGATTTTGATGGACTTAACCATTCTAAGTTAATCAGACATGAAGAGCATAAAATACTTGTTATCTTCCTGTACCTAATACAACAGTAATCTTCAAACCCAGTTATAACCACAGCAATAAACACACACGCTGCATCAAAACAAGATTACAAGACAAACACAAAAGCAGGTCCAACTTCCACCTTCTGTTAGTAACACAATTTAGCTTACACAAACTTCTCCTGGGACTAGAAGCTTTGGGTGTTCTGTATTACATGGCCAAGTCCTACATGAACAAGAAACACAGCTCTTCTAGTACAACTTTCTTGTTATAAATTGTCACAGAGCCCAGTTGGTATTCTGGATGTCTGGCAGCCCAGGATGGACTGGTCTGATGCATGCAATTTGCTCAGCATATATAAAGCTATATAACAATCAATTTACCTGCCCATGACTGAATCAGGCTTCAATATACAAAATCTAACCACCACAATTAAAATTTCAGCTTGGAATACAAACTACAAAGCCTTGAACTTATGTATAGCATTTGCCTGTGCTGCAGGATAGGTCCTATGATTTTAATAAGGTTTGATATAGAGGGTAATCTCTAAGTAACAAGCTCACGTGAGATGGGAAGAACAGACCTTCTGTGGCTTTTTTTTTTAACAACCTGACATAGAAATATGTTCCCCAAGGTGTGTAACTCAGAAAAGTAACCAATGTTTCTACCAGGAAAGATTTTAAAACAGCTCCAGATTCTGTCTTTGGGGCAAAGCCTGTTGCTGCTTTGTTTTCTCCACAGCTTATATGTACCATACTCAAAGCTAGTCCTGGTTTGCCACCTCTTTTTTTTCCATATTCATGTTCTCTGAGTTACAGTGATACATACAGAATTAAAAGAAAAATAATCAAAATTTTAAATGTACACATTTTCCACAGGCAAGGCCCTCGTGATTTCCTTAGAAACCAGTAGGGAAAGCAGAGGTATCTCTCCATATTCCCTATTCTTCTCTTCTAGTCACTCCTCAGGAAAAAATTCAATTCATCTTCTGTCTTACTCATCTTAATAGTAACTAATTATTTGTAATTCTTGTTAATGAATATATGATTCCTTATTACTTGGCCCAAAATTGCTTTCTCTCTGCTATGCTTTAAAGAGAATACTTTAAAAAAGATTGCTTTCATCTTATTCCTGTCAATTTCTATTGTAATTTTCTCTTTTTTTTTTACCCTCCTTCCCTCAAGCTATTCATACTCTTCCCTAGTTTCAATTCGTCACTAATCAAAAGTCCCTGGACACACAAACTGTTCATAATTAGAAAACAGCCTCTTATGCAAATTAATATCTATTGTATTGGGTACCTCTTCTGGGATAAGAATACTATTTCATGGGTGGTACAGGCAAGAGCTGCAAAGCACGTCTAAATGCTTCTGGCACTTCAGTTAAACAAGCAAGCACGCTCCTCTACTTTGTAGAGGAAACCACAGAGGTTTGCATTCACTTCTTACACATTTCATAATGCATTACTGCAGACAGCAGCCTCATAATTTTATAAATAATAGTGGTTATTAAAGGTACTCCTGAATTAATGGACTTTCCCACCAGGAGAGGGGAGAAGGAAAAGCCTTTGCTTCTGGACACAATTCCTTGGTATTAACCCTCCCCTCCTGATTCCTTCCTGAGCAACCTAGCATTAAAACTTTGGCAAATCCCGATTTTCCAGGGAGACCATACATTTATAGAAAATCAGCTTATGCAAAATTTGCCTTAGGAAAGAAATAAGCATTTTCAGACAACTTCCATTTCTCCGGCCTATTTCTTCCAAGAAGAGAAAAACCTAGGAACTGTCTGCTTATTTGTCCTGCTCATTTTTCTTCAGTGGAGTTATATGGATTAAAAAATCAACATGTATCAGTAACAGAGGAATCGAGCTTCCTGTATTTTTGGAATGGGAGGACAGAGGAATCTGAGACAGGAGGCTTTAACATAAGAGAACGTATGGCATAATCACAGAGATAGAAGACATCAAATGCTGTGGTACTGCAAGCAGTTGCACTATTTTCATGCTGGCAGACTTCAACCACCTCCTTTTCTTGCAAAACCACACAACACACACATGAACTTGTACTAAAAAATTATCTTTGGGATAGAACTTCACATGGAGATGCAGAGCTGGTGCCATATAACCACATCAGCATGAAGGACTGAAGCTGCCCTGCATCCTTTGCTCTGACTACTGGCACAGCTGGTGCTACCAAATCCAGCAGGTACCAGCAGTGGTCCTCCAGTCACTTGCTGCACAAGCAAAAACATCTGTCATGCAGCAATCATACAGACTTTAAGTGCTCAGATCCAGCCCAAGTTTCTAAAGAACTACTTTTTGTTCAACAGGCAAGTTCTGTCTTTCTAGTGTGCTGTTTTACCAAATGTGGTTTAATTGATTTCCTTAAACAACATTTACATCATCTCAGATTTCAGGCAGCCTACGAACTAATTAGGTGAACCAGTATAAGGTGCATGGTTTTAAGAAGCATTTTATAAAACACATCAGTAAGTATCACAAGGTGTCAGCAAACATGTACAAACAAGTGATTTTATGCTACCTTCTATACCTCATTTCACAAAGCATTATTTCATCACAAGAAACTTCTCAAAATGAAGTCTCTTGATAGGTGACTATGAAGCTGCATTTCCCCCACTCAGAAAAATCTCCTTTCTGTGCCTATTTGACCAAGCCTTTGCATTAGCTTTTGCTTGGACTGTGTGCAATGGAAATACAAGATAACTCGAGACAGAGAGATACATGGCAAGTGTCACATGTGCACAATGGGGAACAGAATTTAAATCCAGTTGTTTCAACACGAGTTAACTAGAGTTGAAGAGCTTGTTAGTATTTGATAGCAGCTACAGAAAAAAGCCACTCCATTCCAAGAATGGAAATGAAAGACTGTCACCAAAGTGCTATCATCGCCTTCTGGTATCAGTGCATACCCCATCCACAGTGATTTAGATAAGGTACTCGAGCCAATCAAATTAAATAGCCCGTATGGTACTCTGAACTCTTCTGATGAGAACATCTATTCAATCATATCAGAAGTGACAGACTAAGCTAGCTCGTTACTTTTTCTTTATAAATCATGCTAAATGCCTGTGGCTTGCTTATTAGAACAGGAAACTAAACCTGTTGTTTAGTCAAAACTAAGGGAACTGGAATTACAAAGGTTTCCCCCCCTTTCCTCTCTAAATGTGAGACACTTTCAAATTAAAAAAAAAAGAAATTAAACTGTTTCACCCACTAAGATAGATATGAAGTAATTAACAAATATTTATAGATAAATTAGAATACACTCATAAAATATCAGAGAACAGGAGGGGTTACAAGGAACCTCTGGAGATCATCTAGTCCAACCCCCCTGCTAGAGCAAGATCACCTACAGATGGCTGCACAGGACAGCATCCAGGTGTTATTTTTTTTTAGTATCTCCAGAGAGGAAGACTGCAGAATCTCTCTGGGCAGCCTGTACCAGTGCTCCATCACCCTCACACTGAAGAAGCTTTCTACATGTTCAGATGGACCTTCCTGTCCTCCAGGTTTGCATCTACTGCCCTTTGTCCTGTCACTGGGCACCACAGAAGAGTGTGGCCCATCCTCTTGACCTCCACCCTTGAGATATTTGTAAGCACTGATGAGATTACCTCTCAGTCTTCTCCAGGCTAAACAGGCCCAGATCCCTCAACCTTTCTTAATACAAGAGATGCTACAGTTCCCTCAACATCTTTGTAGGACCCGCTCCAACAGGTGAACTGGGGACCCCAGAAATGGACACAGTGTTCCTCCACAGGGCAGAGTAGAAGGAGAGGATAACCTCCCTTAACCTGCTAGCCACTCTCTTCCTAATGCACCCCAGGATATCATTGGCCTTCTTGGCCATGAAGGCACATTGCTGGTTCATGGAGAGCTTTTCACCAGGACTCCCAGGGCCTTCTCCACAGAGCCACTTTCCAGCAGGTCAACCCTTAACCTGTACTTGTGCTTGGGGTTATCCCTCCCAGGTGCAGGACCCTACACTCATCCTTGTTGAATTTCATTATGTTCCTCTCCACCCACCTCTTCAGCCTGTCCACGTCTCTCTGAATGGCAGCACAGCCTTCTGGTGTGTCAGCCACTCCTCCTAGTTTTATATGATCATCAAACCTGCTGAGGGTACACTCTGTCCCTTTGTCCAAGTCACTGATGAAGATGTTGAACGAGACCAGACCAAGCACTGACCCCTGGGGCGCACCACTGGCCACAGGCCTCCAACTAGACTCTGTGCCAGGTAACACAACCCTCTGAGCCCTGACATTCATGCAGTTCTCAACTCACCCCCACTGACCCTTCATCCAATCCACGCTTCCTTAGTTACAAGGACGCTATCAGACTGTCAAAAGTTGTGCTGAAGTCGAGGTAGACAACCCATCTGATCACGTCATCACAGAAGGCTATCAGTTTGGTCAGGCATGATTTCCCCTTGGTGAATCCATGTTGGCTGTACCTAATAGCTGCCTTCTGCACAAACATATAGATAACCTCCAGAACAAGCTGTTCCATCACCTTTCCAGGGATGGAGATGAGGATGACTGGCTTTGTTTCTTGGGTCCTCCTCCTTCACTTTTCTGAAGACTGAAGTGGCATTGGCTTTCCTCAGGCACCTCATGTTCTCCACAAGCTTTCAAAGATGAAAGAGCCTGGCTTAGCAATAACATCTGCCAGCCTGCCAAACAGCCATGAATACATCCCATCAGGGCCCATGAATTTGTGAATGTGGAATTTGCCTGAATGATCGCTAGCCCAATCCTCCTCAATCAGGGGAAGATCTTACTTTCTTAAGACTTTCTCTCCTGCCTCCAGGATACAAGTGTCCTGAGGGCCTGCTTTAGCAGTAAAGACTGAAGCAAAAGGGGCATTCAGTAACCCTGCCTTCTCTGTATCTTCCATCACCAGGGCACCCGCATCTTCCCTAGTCTTCCTTTTGCTACTGATGCACTTCATTATAGAAACATAATGAACGTAAATAAATAAAAATCCCCTGATGGTGGGATTTTTAAGATAGGCATCATAAAAAAGTTCCCCAACAGTAAGTACAGATAAGTGCTTCCTGTAAGAAATGGCCATTGCGGGTCAGAACAAAGGTACATCAATTTATTACCCTGTCCTCAACAGCAGTCCTTATAAAAGGCACAAGTAGAGGATAAATAAGTAGTAATAGTCTTCCCAGGACAATCCTCCAGTTTCCAGCAATCAGCAACTCAAAGACAGACTGACATCCTGTTTTTAACAGTCCTCATCGGAATTTTCCTCCCAGTTTATTAAATTCCTTTTTGTATTCACATAAACACTTAGTGTCCTGAACATCCTTATCAAGCAGTTCCACAGGTTAACTGTATCTAAAGGAAGGAAGGGTCTCGAGTTTCCTGGGCCCTGCCTACCATTAGTTCCCTTCACAGGCAGGTGATGTGTATATAGCTATAGGCTTAGGTACTGACCCGGTCTCTCAGGGTAAGGGAGCAGGACAGATGATCTCCCTGAGGTCCTGTGTCTTTCACTGTGAGGCCTCCTTGGAGATCATTTCCTCATTTACAACACAAATCATTTTCAGCTCAAACTCAAGCAGGTGCCTGGCCAGGAAAACTAAGTCACTGGCATAATCACACCTTTGTTACAGGATAGCCTACGCAATGCAAACTATTCCAACTGAGAACAAAATCAAGCCTTAATGAGTGTTTTTAGCCTCTTTCTCACTCCTTGCATAACTCAAGCACCTGTATGTCTGACTACTGCATAAAAAGCTTGCCACACAGGCACCAGGTCTTTATTCCTTATGGGTAAAGTTAATCTAGAAGAAACAAACATAAACAGTTCAAATTGCTCCTTTCAGTATTACCTTTCGCTTCCATACTGCGTCTATCTTGTTACCACATGGTTTGGCTTAGTTCAGTCACCAGTTCTTCACCCCTCACTATCCTAAATTACTTTGTAATTTGAAAGCATTACCTGCACGCCTTTTTATCCACTTGCTAGTCACTCATTAAACATACATATATACACAGAGGTGTATCAAATACCATGGCACCAACACAGCAGCTGCCCTCAATGCTGACAGGAGCTGAGCTTTTTAATTAAGCAGCCGCCAGCCGAACACCCACATCTCTCAAACCCAAGAGGTAGCTCTGTTCCACCGGAGGACACCAAGCTTACGGAGCCCCAGTGTCCGCTGCGGGAACTGGCGGGGGAGGAGGGGGGTGTGCTGGGGAGGGCCTCACCACCTTCTTCCCTGCTGACCGCACACACGCCAACCACCACCACCAACCCAGAAGACCGCCACCTTCGAGGCCCCCACTTTAGCGCGCGGCCCCGTTAATTCTGGCCGCACGCACAATAAACCAGGGCTTAACGGCGCTTTTTTTCCCCTCTACGCTACGAGGAGCGGGCTCAGCTCACGGGAGGGGCCGACCTGAACGAGCCGCCGGCCTCCCCCCTCCCCCCCTCCCCTCCCCTCCCCTCCCCTCCCCTGCCCGCCCCGAGGCGGCCTCCTCCCGGCGCCAGCCCCACGCACGCACCGCCGGCGCCCCGTAGGCCGCAGGCCCTCCGGCCCAGCCGCCCAGGACCACAAGCGGCCCCATACGCCGGCCCTCCCGGGACGCCCGAAAAGAGCGCGGTGTCACCCCGACAGCGACACCCCCGCTCCGCCTCCTCCGCAGCCGCGCCGGGGACGCGCCAACCCGCCCCCCTTCCAACCCTGCCGCTCACCCCCTGCCACCGCGCGGAGCCCCCGAAGCAGAGCCTGGGGCACCAGAGCACGGAGCGAGTGGCCTCCACACGCCGGAGCGGCGGGGAAAGGACCCGGCCCGGCTCTCACCTGGGCGCGCGGCCTGCACGGCGCCGCCGCGCTCCACCGGCGGCCCAGCCGCAGCACGCGCCCCACGGCCGCCGCCATGCCCGCGGCACCCCGCCCCGGCTGCTGCGGGGCGGGCGTGGCCCAGCGCCGCCACTCGCAACTGCAGGCCCCGACGCCACCGATTGGCGGGCGGGGATAGAGGGGCGGGACCAAGGCCGCGCCTGCGCGCTGCCGCCCGCCGGGCTGTTTCCTGACCCGGGCCGCCGGCCGCTGTGGCTCGGAGGGGGTTGAGGGGGCTGGGGGGGTCTGTGGGGTCTGTGAGATCTTGTGTTCCGGAGAGCTGCCAGAATGTATTTGGAAGGTACAGCGTACCAGCGTTATTGGAGTCCAGGATGACGTTCAGAATAATGGCTTATAACGTGCGTCGTGGTCGCGCTGGGGACCGGGTGAGCAGTAGGCCGCAGGCCTGTGCCTGTCACCCGGGGTGGGCTCTGCTGGGGTGAGCCCTGGCGGAAAGGGCTCAAACTGGTTCGGGGATGTAGCGTAAGAGGCAGTTCATTAATATAGCTCTAATGTAAGGAGAATTTGCGTGTTTTGAGAATAGGAAGTATCTGCATGTTTTGGGTTTTAGTAGAATATGGCTGTAACCATGTGAGCTGTTTCGTGAGGGCACGGAAGCACAGAATCACAAGGTTGGGAAAGACCTTTAAGATCACCAAGTCCAACCCTTCCCGTTCTATGCTAAACCATATCCCTAAGCACCTGGTCGACCCGTCTTTTCAACACACCCAGGGATGGACACTCAAGCCCCTCCCTGGGCAGCCTGTCCCAGGCCCTGACAACTCTTTCAGTGAAACATTTTTTCCTGACATCTCACCTGAGCCTGCCCTGGCACAACTGTGTGCCATTTCCCCTAGTCCTGTCTCCTGGCTGAAGAGACCATCGCCCACCTCTCTACAACCTCCCTTTGGTTAGTTGTAGGTGGTGATAAGGGCTCCCCTTAGTCTCCTCCAGGCTAAACATCCCCAGGTCCCTCAGCCGCTCCTCATAGGATTTGACCTAATACGACTTGCAGCTACAAAATTCAACTATAACAGTGGAACAGCCTTGAAGATAAAAATGTGAAGATCAGGGAGTCATAAATAATGAGACCAATGACCAATTAGGAGACAGAGTATATCTTGGTTTCAGCTAAAAGGGGTTACTAACTAGTTTGTGCAGGAATGTAGCTTTGAGTGCAGCAACGTGTTTCTGAGACTATGGAGCAAACCATAAAGAGCATCCACTGAGGGAGAGGAAGACATTGAGCCTTCATCCCTGAGGACTACTAGACCTCCTGAGTGTCACTGAGCATGCTCTATCTGGGAGGAGTTAATGTAAATGACTTCCTGGAAATAATTTGCATAACCTTGCCTTTTCTTAGAAATCATAATGAATATGTATAATTAATTTGTATAAATATGAAAAGTTTTGCTTTGAACAGCTCACATATTCAGAGGAGCGATCCCCTGTGTGCCCAGTGCTGCAATAAAGGATACCTGCTTCATAGTCACCAAGGCCTAGTGAGTGTTGATTCCAGCTTTTTGAGGCTTCAAAACCAAGACTCCTGTTTAAGCAGGTAGCATTGGAAATTGCAGCGTGCCTGGTGCAACACCAGTACTCTGGGGAGTTGTAGCTAAAAATATCTTTCACCTAACCACAGCTGGGGCTTTTTCCCATGGAAGAATTGCTGTGTTTTAGCGATGCAGCAGTTGTCTGTTGGGGGGAGGGTGGTGGGGAGTGGTGATGTCAATACTGTCACCTTTCAACGTGTCATTCATCTGGATGCTGAACCGTGGCAGCTTGAGAGTTTTCATCATATCCCTAATTTACATCGCCTGTACCCCTAGAGGTGGTTGGCTTTTGGCAGTAGTGTTTTCTACCACAGAAAAAAAAAAAAGGAAATTAATTTTAAAACTTTATTGGAAAAAAGTTCTCCTTTAGACTTACATGGATCTTTCCTTTCAGAGCTTGAGAGGGAATTCTGGAAATGAATCTCTGCTTTTCCAGGTTTTTCTCTTCACTTTCTCAGAGGTGGCTCTTGCTTCCTCTTGTACAGGTATAAGTATGATTTCCTCCCTGGGATATAAAAGAGGATATAAGAAAACTGGCCATGGGCGAAGGAAGTCACCCACGCAGGGAGGTCAAGGAGGAGCCTGATGGAAAGGTGCATCTATTGTTGCAGTTACCAACTGAAAATGAAAAGATCAGTCCTTTTATTGACATGGATACATGCAAGTGAGTGCAATGAACACTGCACTGAAGGAGAGGGGTGGGGTGTCTCTCCTGTGCAGACCTGGCCAAATGCTGGGCACTGCAGCTGTGCTTTCCTTCCCAGGGTTCCGAGGGGTTGCATTTAGTTACTGGCTGACTCTCCAAAAGAGAAAAAAAAAGGAGGTTGAGTTCCAGGCCAGGTCATACTGACTCAGCTCCTGCAGCGACCAGAAGAGCTGAAGGGCTGGAGAAAGCTGGACATGGTCTGACTTCCTCATGGTCCGTGGTAAATCTCGTCTGCTTGTCTGTTGTCCCATGGCTTTACTTTGCTCAGCACTGGAGGGGCTTCTCAGTTCTCACCACAGTGAACAATTGTTACCTCTTATCCCTGTCAGCTCTACACAGACAGCACCACTGGAGTCAACAGTTTTCATTCCCCACATGTAATTAGTTGTCAATTAAACTCAAGGAGCAGGACCACCTATAGGATACCATACACTTATATTTGGAAACTAGTTGATGTAAATCCAACTCCCTTGATTCCCTAAATCTATCAACTGTTAAACCCACTGTGAGGAAGTCCTAAATGCTTTTGGCAGCCTGGAGCATGTTTTCTATGACGTAAAGCGTTCATGCAGCCCTTGGTTTCCATCTGAGGTCACAGAACTGTTCTTACAAATAGCTGAAAGTGAAGTAGTAAATGGCATATGTGGAGTCCAGCATTTAATGACAAAGAGCATGTTGTGTCTCTTGAATCTTTAGAGCAGGCAGCCCCTAGAAATTAGTGACTGCCCATTCATGGTAGATGATCTTTGCACAAATTTCAGACACATTTCCCAACCCCCCCGCTGCTGCCAAGGAGTTTTCCTGGGCTTGCTTCTCCCATCACCACACAGAGGTGCCTGGGTAACCAGCTTCTCGGCTGATCGTGTAGCTAACCGTGAGCACCTGGAGTTATCACCTGGGATGCTCTGAAGAACATGTGCTTGGGAGGTGAGTACAGCTGTTGTGCTCAGCAAGATTCTCTGTAGTGGAAGTGTTGCCACTTCTGCTCCAACGGCAGGACTCTGGGTTTGCCAGTTCAAAATCAGTTTTTAGCACAAGCCAAGGCAAGATAAAAATGAGCTGAAGTTATTTACATGCTCAACCCCTTGCAATCCCATCCCTCTGTCAAAAGTTTATTAAGACATAGGTGGAGGCAAATGCAAGAAACCCATGTTTAATCTACTTATCCCAAGATTAACTCCAAAGGGCTTCTCTATCTCTGCACTTAGTTGACAGAATGTAGATGCTTACCTAATCCATGCAAACCACCCTGATGCTTTCCTAAGTCCTCTGCAGATCATCAGTCTCTCACATGGCAGGAATGTCCTTTTCTGAGCCCAGATGGGCAGCGTTCAACTCTGGGAGCTTGTTTAAATCATAACTGTGATTACCCACTGCTGTGCTTTGACCCCAGCTGGCAGCCCAGCACCACACAGCCACTTGCTCACCCCTGTCTTCCCCAGTGGGATGGGGAAGAGAATGGGAAGAAAAAAGTAAAAGCTGTGGATCAGGATAAAGACAGTTTACTGGGGCAGCAAAGGGAGAGGAAAATAACAACTGTACTTATAAAAGAGCATACAATGTTAGTGATGCACAATGCAGTTTGCCCACCACTCACAACCAGATGCCCACCCCGTTCCCAGGTAGGAGTTCCTCCTTCCCTGTCAGCCCTCCTCTTCATATACCAAATGTAGCATTATACAGTATGGAATACGACTCTGGCCAGTTTGGGACAGCTGCCCTGGCTGTGTCCCCTCCCAGCTTCTCATGAAAATGAACTCTATCCCAACTGAAAACCAGGAGCCCTGTATGCTCGTGTAACATGCTCTACAAAGTCACAGACTTGGGGACTGATGCCCTCCACACGTTACCTGCTTTTGCTTTGAGACTGGGTAATGAGGACCAGCATATTATTTGGGTTGATAAAAGCTTTGCAGTGCTGTCTTTCGGGGACAGCCTGACACTAAGAAATGGTGCTTCTCTGTGGGGCTTGAAGTTTCTGAGAGGGAAAATCACTGAATGAAAACAAGGGAAACCAGGCTGAGCCTGCCACGTGCATGGGTCAGGGGACAGCCTGAGGGGCACATCTGTAGCATCTGCCGATTCTTGAGCACACACCTAAGGCCAATGATAGATGCTTGCAGAAGAGTACAAAGACAGGGCAAATATACAGAGAGATTCCCCTGATAAAGCCTCCTGACCTGCAATGAGCTGAAGGTGGTATCTTAGGCTCAGACACAGAAGAAACTTAGACAGAAGGTGGCAGGACTTGATGGAGGATGTAGCAGGATCTGCTGTTGTGCAACAGAATGAGCTAACCTGCAGCAGAGAGGATGGGACTCAATGAATCAGGAGACAAAGCAAATACTTGCAGGGAGGTTAAAGCTTTTCAGGGTGGCATAAATCTAAATCCACTTCCAAAGAGATGCCTGTGTTTTAGGGTTTTCCCTGAAGAAAAATAAAAGAGTAGATTTGGTTTTTAGTTCTGAATTTGGTTCTCTTTCCCCTGTGCCTTTCTTCCTCAGGCTGTAAGTATTTTGGCTGAAGTTCTAGATTCCTGTGCCAAAAGGGACCGCAATCACCAATGCTCACCCAGAGACTGCGTGGTTGGGTGGCAGAGTCTGAAGATGCTAGACAAAGCATTTGCATGCTGAGAACATTCCTCAGAGCCTAACCAGGGACACTTTATTCTCTTCAGACCCAGAAAGTTAAGGAACATCCAGGTCCAGGGTTAAACAAAAAACCTGAGTTTTTGACTAGGGAGAGCCCTGGAGAATAGTGACTTGCCAGAAAGCTTTGTATTTCAGAAGCTGATCAGTATATGTTTGAAAAAACCCAAATGCATGTTTAAAATGCAGAGAATTCAGCAGTGTTTAAACTTTGTTTCAGTTAAGTAATTTCTCCATATTTTATGGCAGGTGTGTGCTTTTTGACATAGAAATCGTTTTGCATTGATCTTTCTCATCACTATGGAAAGGCTTGACACTGATATATCCAGAAATCAGGCTTTCTTAAATGCAAACACATAAATTTTGTTTTTAAAAAAAGCTAATAATGAGAACAACTATTTCATTGCACCTACTTCTCTTCAAACGTGGAGCCAGCATGCTCCATTTCGTGGACTGCATATCCTAGCTACCTAAGGGTTGCCAATTACATTACGCTATAAAAGGCACAGATCTTAGGGGGCTGTCAATCAAGTCTGTTGTGAGAGAGGTTTCAAGAATCATTATTCCAACAGTATTTATCAAATAGAAAAATAAAATGAATTTACATGACAACACCAAATACAGGGGTTATTACATTTCATTTTTATACTCAAATGGTTTGGATTGAGCACAGGATAGTCAAGGTGAATCAAAAATAGCTGGGGAGCTTTACTTGTCAAGCAGTGCCCCCTGTTTTGTTGCTTCCTAGAGCTTTCCTTCTCCATGAAAGAAGGTGCTACCCAGATTTTCACTGCACTTTGGATCACAGCCCCGCATCTGTTTCATCTTTTCTTCACAGTTCGAGGGTTGTTGGTTTGGATTATTTTATTTTATTTTCCACAGCTTATGGGTATCATTGAGCACTGTGAGGCATTTTGGGGAGTGTTCTTTTCTGCAGTATTACGTTCCAGCTCTGCCATAATTTATGTGCTTGAGTAGCCCTCATTGAATTTACAAACAGTTCTCAGAAAGAGAGAGAACTTGTATGGATGTAATTTGGAGGCATCTGAAGATAGTTTTATTCCACATGGATGCCAGAGTCAGCCCAAAGAGATCCAAATGCAGTTGTCTGGGCCTATTTTTAGTTGGCAAGTGCTTTTAGACTATGTAATGTGTCTTTGTCATTTGTCTACCATACGCTTTGCCTCCATATGTTTATCACTGTTGCTATTGCTGATTCAGTATTTCAATAATAGAATCATTTGGAGCTGTTCTTTAGACTAGGGTTTGCATCAGACTTTTTTGTCTCTATATAATTAGACTAATGTCATTACTGATCCTAGCAGCAACTCTGAGTCAGAGCTAACATTATGTCCAGAAGCTGTGCCTATACTGCTAAATAAAAAAGACCTAAAATGAAATGACCTTGATCGAGTCACACTGGCACTCATTAGGGCCATCTTCCCTGTACAGCAGAGCTGCTTGGAACTGCCCAAAATAGAACCAGAAATAGAAATAATCTCCCCCATTCACAGACAGAGAGCAGTAGTAGCTTTATCTCTTCATCACACAGAAAGAAATTTATTGCTATTCTCATTACTGAACCAGTTGAGATTTATAAACTTTTCATTATTGAATTTCCCAAGTACTGGAGACATACGTATATTCAGAATGAATAGAGGAAAACAGTAGCTTTCCAAATTGTATATGGTTCCCAAGATTCATTTATAGATGTGGAGTTGATACCCTAAGTCCTGTCTCCCTCACCAGATAACTAGAAAATACATGTCAGAGTGTGCCTTTCTGGGACAACGCGAGGGATTTGCCAGAGTACTGTTTATGGATGCTGCTGGAGGTTGTGAACTCCATCTGTAGTCTCATCAGACCACACGCTCCATTTTGCTTTTAAAGCTGGGATGCACTTTCCTGTGGCTTCATGTGTTTCCTGCTGGACTAAAACACATGTAGGGCACATTGACGGTCAGTGACCAACCACTATCCTGCAGAGTGCTGTGGTCCCAGGCACCAAGTCACTCTTGCCAAGGAGACCAGGTCGTTGAGGACTCGGTCACCTTGGCCACAAACTAATTTGGCAGGAGGCTGCCTTCACCTGCTGAAAGTTGGATGGGAGCTGAAAGGGTGTAGAGTAAAAGTGTCCCTCTCAGTGTCTTTGGCACGCAGGAAATGGCAGATCCAGCACTTAACACTTTCCCCAGGCATCTTGGAGATGCTCTATGGAGGACCAACTGATTATTCAGAATTAAATTTCTTCTCCCCTCCAAATGAAAACGATGATTGACATACCAGTCAATTCAGCACTGAAAAGGAAGCTTTAACTTTTATTATTACAGGCTTTGGACCAGTCTCTGAAGTAGCAAAGCACAAGAAAGTATGACTTATAAGATTTCAGGTTTTAAAACAGCCATACCAGCAAAAGCTTCTGAGTCATCAGGCCTTCCATAGAAAGTCTAAAGAAATACATACGATGCATCTTTCACAGAAGTATCAAGGAAAGAGAATCAAGGATTGGATCTGAATTAAGAAAAAAAGGCACCAAGTACTGCTGTTACTTTTTTACTATTATAGTTTTAAAAATGACTAAATAATCTTCAGTTTTCTGCTATAGAACTCTTTACAGAAACAAGAAATTCATATGCCTATACTGAATCTAAATCAAGACTATAAAGTGTCCAGCAAAAGCAAGTATCTAACATAATACAGATGTCTTCCCCAGATGTTCTGAGCAAAGAACTGATTGTTCTTTTGGGCTTCTTTCTTGCTGCAGCAATGAGGTGCTACCTTTAGTCTACCCTATGGGTGCCAGTACCTGAAGACCCAGTCAGCACAACTCATGAAAAAGATCCCTTCCTGTTGTTCTGCTGCACAAGTAGAAGAGGTTAGCCCACAGTAATCCTTCATGGATACAGTTGGAGGGGGAAGGTAAGCACTGAAAGCTTCTTTAGCATCCAAACATTATTGCAGGAGCTAACCCAGATGCAGAAGCAGTACTCAGCTCTTCAAAAGCTAGACTGGCACCTGGAAAATAACTTTGCCTCCAGGTGTTTTATGCTAGCCTGGAGAACGTGTCAGCCATTGACCACTTTGGGCCAAGTCCTACCAGCTGGAAATAATCCTGAGGAGAAGAGTAGGAAGCACTATTCAATGCGTTCTCTTGTCAGCCACCTAACCTGCAGGTAGAAAAAGCAGTCTCTGTTTTGACATCTCTTGCTCTGCCATCTTCAGTCATCAAAGAAAGTACTTAAAAGGGCAAATGATGCAGTCTGGAGCTAACTCATGAAATAGCATGCATAATTAAGATTTTATAAGTATCAGTAGAAACTGCCTGAATCATCACCTCCTTACATGTGAGAATCTAATACTGCATGTCAGCCTAAATCTGAACATCTGCAGCAAGCAACTATATTTTCTCAGATGATGATAGTTCTGTTTCAGAATGGGAGGTGAAATGGGGGAGAGAAAGTTTGCAGATTTGGGGGGAAAAAGAAAAGGAATCTCCAACTTGTGTGAGCATACTTACAAACTGACTGATTTACTTGTGATGACACAAGTCATGTCATTTTATAGTGTGCTGCCACAATCCAGTTGAGCATAGTTGGCTGGCAGTGAATTATCCTGAACATTGCAGAGGTAACTAGGCTCCAGGTTATTTCAAAGGATGCCAGACATTTTGTCTCTCTTGCCAAGCTTTCTCAGTCATTTATAAAGCTACATGGAAAGGTCAGTCTGTACTTAGATATACAATATTATTAAAACAGATCACATTAAATTATTTTCTTTTTTCTTGAATAGAAGCCAAGCAAAATGAAAAAGCTTGTTAAATATTTATTGGGAGAGGACTTCACTGTCCCCTGGGATGTGTTTTCTAGTTTTCCATTCTTCTGGATACATTAAAAAAAGAGAATCAAACAGGAGTTTCATTAAGAGTTTCTGTTGGAGTCTAGATGTTCTGAGCAAATATGGAAAGAAAATTACATTTTTTTAATGCAAGGAACCTTCAGAAAAATAATCTTTGTTGGAGTTGTCAGGGAAAACGTACTACTATTCAAAATAAAAACCTACAGTTTCAAACACTAAAAATAAAAGGGAGTTACTACCTGTAACTCTCTTTTTAGGATTAACATGATAGACATTTTTCTCTTTGCCTCTCTTCTGCATATCTGACTCTCCTAACAGCACTCTTTCCTCTACATTCCAATAAATCTAGCACTGAACCAGAACTCGAAGGCAAGTCTAACTTGTCCACAATAGATG
Source organism: Laterallus jamaicensis coturniculus (assembly GCA_022605575.1). Lineage (NCBI taxonomy): Eukaryota > Metazoa > Chordata > Aves > Gruiformes > Rallidae > Laterallus > Laterallus jamaicensis. The sequence goes on along the minus strand of JAKCOX010000023.1, from coordinate 6,975,993 downwards.
GCAACATTTGGTGTTTTCTCTTTCATGCTCTTCAGGGAGAGATCCATACCTTACTGATCTGATGTGCCTGAGTCTATGACACTGATCTTATGGCTGCTGGAACAGATGCTGCCTAGATAGCTTTTGTAAGCTCATTTTCCTTGGATTTTTACTCTGCTAAAATAGGAGAAACAAAGACGACCATGTGTTTACCTGTTCTGGCACCAGCAACTGTAAAGAGCAGGACTTGAGTCCCACAACAGGTAAATGTCATTGCATGTGGAGGACCAAACAGTCAAACAATTAAGAAAGGTTGCTTTGGTTTTTAAAAGTGTTTTGCTGACAAACACATTTGAGAATGTTCGCAAACACACATTGGTCTTCAGATATTTTTCTCAGAATATTGCAAATATTTGATGTACAAAATTGGAATTGTTTGAAATTCTTAAGAGAAAACAAGTTCTTGTCTTCTCATGTGCATGCTGGAAATTAGATGATGTATCAATATTTTGCTGCTTCACTCCAGTAGCAGAGCAAGTCTGGCAAAATGAATCAACATGTCTGAGTGAGTCTTCTCTTTACAAATATTGGAGGACCAAATATTTGAATTCTCAGACCTTATTTGCAGTATTGGTAAATCTCTCTGTTAAGGTTTAGTTCTTGATGATAATAATGTATGTATTGTTTTAGCCTCTAGAATGCGTAGCACAGCTTGTTGCTATCACTGACTAATGGCTCTGCTGTTACTGGTGGTGATTGAGAAAAACAGAACATTTAGGAATCTTCAGAAGTTAAGTTTAAGGTTAGCAAAACAAATTAGCTGAAATATAGAGTGAAAGATTATTTTTAAATTAAATTTAAATAGCACTGCATTTTTTGAACCTGAAGCATTGTGAACAGCAACTAAAGAACAGTTATGTCATTTGGGAAAAACAGATACTGTCCGTGAAGACGGGGAATAATTGACTGAATATACTTGTGAAACGTGTGTGTGTGTGTGTGTGTGTGTGTGTGTTGGGGGAGGGTCCTGTTCTCCTCAAGTATATTTTAGAACTGACCCAAGGCCAGGATTCTGCTGCCAGGTTTCTTTAAAGACATTCTTACCTGGTGAACAAAGCTGTTGCCATTAATGGCACACTATTCAATGCCATTCACCCCAAGAAGGGATTTCAAAACCATATCCTAAGCATTTCCAGGATCAATTAATGTATTTTTTTCAGGCCAGGGACCTTCAGCTTGTGGTAGAAGATGGAAGCTCTGCCACTCTGAGGGACCATCCTCAGGAGCCCTGGAGATCAGCCTTTCCCCCAACAGCTGATGCCTGGCCAGCAGAGACTCACAAGTGCCTCATCAAGATGCTGAGCAGACTGATGCTTAAATGTTAAGTTCTCAGTACCTTTTGTGAGTGCCAGCCAATAAATAGTTGATTTACACTTTGGAGATAGGTATATACAGCTTGCAGCCTCACTGAACCGTACTAAAGGTGTCTAAACAAGCTGACCCAAAAGAGGGAGTGGAAGGAGGTGGGCATGGAAGTATCTTCTTTCTACTTAAAAATATGCTCATTGTGCCAACATATAGAGTGTTCGTTTATGCTAACACAACTAAGATCATATCCATAAATCAAAGACAAGAATAAAAAGAGTAATTAATATTCTGTCTTTTGTACCTATTCTGTGCTTGCTTTATAATTTGTAGCAGATGGAAGCCAAATGTTTTCAAAGAATCAAAACCAATTTTATAAGAAGATGGTTCATCTTCTCTAAATAACTTCTCCTTAGACTGCCAGTTATACTTATGATTTTAATATATAAAAACATTACTGCTGGAATATGATAATGTTTTGAGCAGCTCCAAGTGAATCCACATTCTTGAACCTTCCTTCATATTCCGCATCTGAAGAATCTTCCTTTTAATGTCACTATCTCATTGTGTTACTTGTCTTTGGAAAAATCTAGAAACCTTTGTAGCACAGCAATATTCTCACTCTCTGCTAACAAGCTGTTATGGTCCTATTTGTGGTATATTTTTCTTGATTTAGATCAAAATCTGGTCTTAAAATTTATTTTATTGCAATAGCATATATAGAACATTATGAGTAATTCTAACACAAACCAATAAAGATGTCTGTCTTTTTTCTTGGTTAAGATTGAAAGAACTTCTAAGTCAATATTTAAAGAAATTAAGGCAAAGATATGGAAACAAAAGAAACAGAACTGAGTGAGGTAGAACAGAGAAGGATGTTGACAAAATAAGCTTTCTTTTAAGTGACAATTCCAATTATGTATTTAGGAGTAAAACCAAACAGATTATGGGACAGAAGCCTGTGGCAGAAAGGAAGCTATAGCGTGTGTCCAAAACACCTAAATAAACAAAACAGAGAATAAAAGCTCTTGTTTATAAATGCATAGAAACAATTTCTTAAATACATCCAGAGGTTGCTTAACCAGAGCTTTAAAACATCTAATATCAAAAGTACAAAATACAGATGAATTGTATTTAACTAAAACATGAAATCCAGTGTTTCAAGTGGGAAGACAATCTTCCAACAGTGATCTGCCCTGATCTTTCCTCAAGTAAGTATCTACAAAAAAACTTTTGAAGAAAACCCAAGGGACTAAGTATATTCAGAAAGTGAATGTCTTGAATAACTGATCTGCCAACTAGGCTACCACTTAGAAGCTGCAGAGAAGCCATTCTTTCTTGGGAAGCATTTAATGTGCTACTATTACTGGGAGCGGTCTTGCTATGTCGGTGCCATTATAACAAAGATAGCTCCTGCTTCTTAAAAATAAATGAGAAGGAAATCAGACAAGTTCAAGGAATGTATCTATAGACAGAAGAGTTTTGTTTGAGAAGTTTTTATACGTGCCAGCCCTGACAGAAAAATTCCCAAACTAACCTGTTGCAATGATTTCAGGAATTTCATTGGGAATTTTTCTAAAAAATTATGTTTACAGCTTTTGAATGGTTGTCATCATGAATAGTTTATAGCAGTGTTTTTGAAGGAAAAAAGGCTTTCTCTTACTTTGGTGAAAGAGAAGAATGGCCCTGTTTGTGTCATTCCATGTCAGAAGTACAAATAGTGTGCAAAGCTTGGAAGTAGGTACTGCTTCTGTTAAGTCATGCAGCAAGGCACATTATGTGCACTTTGCACTTCACATTTTATGATGCCAAAAGTTAAATGCATAATATAAAATTTGCAGAAGCTGAACTCTATGATAATTATGATAATTGGGCATATTTCTCTCCAGGGAGTGAGCTCTAATATTTAAGGAGTGACTTGATGTTAAAATAAAAGTCTCCTTATACATTGATTAATTAAATAAAAGGAAATCGGGAGGTTTATTGCATAGTAGTAAGGCACATGATTTGTACTTTCTATGGACCACAGTATATATTTATTAGCAACCATATCTGTATTTACTGGAAGTTAAGACCACAGCAGTATATACCCTCTTATCTGAAAATTACAGCTACGGAAATGAACACCTAAGAGAGAAGATGTATAATCCTTTTCATTTTCACATTGCCTGTAACAGCAGCACACCCACACCCTGTGGTGCTCCCATTTCCATTTCTGGTAGGCACCAAAACCAGTATTTACCTTGCTTTCATGAAGAACTGTAATGCAGGCTAACAGCAGCACACACATACACACACTCTCCAGAGCCATGTCAGGAGTGCCCTGGAGTTCTCAGGGCAAGTGAAGTGGTCTGGCTCATCATCCACCCTCTCAGTGTCTCATCCAGACCTTTGGGGAATAGCATCTCACATCTGGTCCTGAATTTCTGCAGAGGCCAAGCATATCTTTGGTTGGCAGGCGCCTAGGCTACGTTAGGTGGCAGGCTGAAGCATCCTGGGGCCCTGTTCCTGCACCAAGGCCAACTTTCACAAAGTGGCTTGCAACAGTATTAATAAAGCTCTTGCCCTTCAGCAAAGGGCAGCCACATCCAAACCTCCTGCTGGAAGCGGTGCCAGGGCTAAACTAATTCTTGAGCTATGCTTGGCGAAGTCCTACTTGGCACAGACTGAAGCTGTGCCTGGATTTATTCTAACAGCGTAATTTTACAGTATAGCTGATGGACTTCCCCTGCCCAGGAACTTTCCCTGACACTGTTTGATTTATTAGTGTATAGCGCAAGAGACTGGCTCAGTAACAGTATTCCAAGAATCACTTGCATCACTGAAGCCATGGCAGCTTTTGGGACAGCATAGCAGCTCTCAGATGAACCCTTCTGTCAGAGCTGCACGTGGTGTAGCAAGGCACCCTCGCATGACCTGACATTGCTTCGGCCCCAAGATGCAGCTGAGGTTTAATTTGCCTCTGCTCTGCTGGAGGATGAGTACTGGCAGAACCAAACCCACCAACTGTGGTCCTGTGGTCTGCATGGCAAAGAACGGTGCTTTCTTCTCTAGTTCGCTCAGGCACTCTGCTTTCCTTCTTCTCCATCCCAGTCCAGACCTTCCTGGTCTTCTGCCTGCTTCTCTCCTGTCCTCTGCTGAAGCAGACATCGACGAAGGAGTGTGATCTTCTATGCCCTGGCTTCAGGCATATACAGGAGAAAACCTCCACTGAACTTAAGAGTCCCTTTGATGATGAAACTGAAGTCCCTGCAGGCTGAGTGGCCTGGGCTTAGACAGGGATGACTGTCTCCCTTGATATGCAGAGGTGGTTAACGCTAGTTGAGGTGACACTTGCCCTGATCCATGGGCAGTTGGGAGGCAGCACACCTTCCAGACCTCATCCTGTTCAGATGAGATCTGAGCTGTTTTCACAGGATACACCTACTAGACACCTTTCATCAGTATGTTTAGGTGGAACACTATAGATTTAGAATTAATCTGTTTCTCCTCAGGAACCGATGGTGTTTTGGTCACCGCTAGGCTACCTTAGGTAGCAGGTCAGAGTGGTTTCCTCATGACTTTAGACTGAGGACATTGCTAGTTTTTATGTTCTGGGTATATTAGGGGATGTTTAGAGTTAAAAAGGGGCTTTTTCAGAGCCTTGTTGTCAGGCCTGGTAGTCATCTAGCTCCTGAAAACTGTAAGGAGCAAAAAGAAGCTTCTATAAACCTGCTGGTACAGGAAAGGCTTTCCAAACTCAAGGAGGCTCCTCTGAAATTCACCTCATCAGGCTCCTCCTCTTAAAGAAGAGGCTTCTAGCACCAGTGTTTCTGCTTGTTTCAGATGGCACAGCGTGACACCAGGCAAGCAGTTTAACAGCTGAGGCCATTGATCCAATGTTCATAGACTGACACAGAAAAAGAAGACCCAAGTGTTTTTATTCTGAAACCACGTTCTTCACTGACTCATCAAAGTTATTGTTGCTATATTAGGTTAGAGGAATACGATGACGGTGTAGTGATAAAGACTAGGCAGCCTACATGTGATATTTGTTTGTTGTCTTTTTAAGTACATTCTATTAATGGCATATATTTTTACTATGTAGATGATGCAATGTTAGACGCTACTTTCCACGCAGTTTATTCTGAGATTGTATGCCATAACATTGCTTATACTGATATGAATATTGCTTGAGCTTACAGTGGCAGAGAGATAGCTATCTCAACAGGCTAGTAAAACAGTTGATTACTTCCCGAAGCACCTCTTTATATCAGGAATCCTTCCAATAAAATGCCTTTTAAAAATCCTTTTAATATTAGAGCATACAACAGTTAATCACCTTCAAAAACTGTAGGTATGGCAGTAAAAGGAGGAAAATGTCCTTCCTCTTTCCACTGGTACTTTATCCTTGTTTGAGTTTAAAGTGCAGCTTTGGGTTTGTATTTTTTAATGTCTTCATTTAATAATGAATTCAGAGAGGACTTTTTGCAAAATTGAGAAGAAAACAAGCATGCTGAAAGCCTCCTCTCAGTCTAGACTGCACTTCTTTTGTCTGTGCAGGCACAATGTTTGATGTCATTCCTGAATAATGTTGAACAATGTTTTATCCATCAGTTATCCAAATACAAGCAAAGGGCAACTCCATATTTCAGTGACCTGACTGGTCCCATTGTTGGATGGCCAGCTCTGCTTAGCTGCGGATGGTCATATGATGTAAAAGTATAAGGCAGCACAAAACATGGTGCTGCAAGCTCTGGAATCTCTTTTTTACAGTCTGTGCTCATATATGCTACTGCTCTTGATCCTGTCCTCACTAGAAAAGTTCCAAAAGTTTACATCAATTAACTTCATTTGATCTATGTCAAGTAGAAAAAAATCCTTGAGGCTGGCACTTTGAATCCAGTTCAAACTTGTTTAGATTAACTTCTCTTAATTAGCCACCTAAGTGAAAACAAAGCAAGGGTAAAATCACTTCCTGTGCTTTACTGATGGATGTGTCTTCAGTGAAGAGTTAACATGAATTATCCGTGCTTGAATTGCTCTGTTTGTATTAGCTCTGTTTGCATGAAAGCAACCACACTGTGAAACAACACTTGAGTTTGTTTTGTCCACTCTGTGCTTGTAATACTGAGAGTTGTGGATGGGCATCCTATGCCCATGGAGCATGCTGCAAAACAAAACAAAACAAAGCATCCCCAGTTAATTGCTTCTAAGAAAAGGCTGACCTCTTCAGATGAGCAGAAGGCACTGAAGGACTGTACATCCTTGAGGTTTTCCCATGGTGCAAACATATGTCCCTGCTGCAGGGAGATCAATTGTTAGACTGCTTCCATTAGCGGGCCAGCCAGTTAGTGCTTCACCACGCCAAAGCTACCATCCTGTTCATGAGATAAGCTCAGGCAACATCTAAGCTAAAGTTAGCTTTGCAGAGATGCTCCTGCTTTGGGGATTTGCACTCCTCTACAATAAGATGCAGATCTTCTAGTATAGCAGGGCTCCTTGTATTGCTCGGATCTGCTTAGTGACAGTAATATGTCAGGTTCGGAATGAGCTCGCCTGGGTGCGCTGTGTCTGTGCGTGGTTTTGAGGTCGGGTGTCTGCTCAGAGTCAGTCTGCATATTTTCCCAAGCCTTGTTCTATGATATACCCTGTTCTACCTATCCTCTGGCATATGTACAAACAGTGTAATTACATTAAGAAGATATCTTCCCTTCCCCAAAGTTTAAAAATAAAAAGGGAAGAAGGCACCACTTCGTGGGCCATATTAGGAGGCATGGCAGTTCACTGTTGGAGGAAATTGAAAATACTAGCCAGCTTTCTGAATAGGAATGTGTGTTTAGGAATCTAAATACACATTTGCTCACTTAAATGAATGGCCTGAGTTTTGGAGGTGCTGAGTTGATACAATCTCTGAATGTTTTCATCTCAAAAATCCGGCCAATTGCTTTCATGTCTTTATGTGGAATGTAGTCACCCAAGTTTGACAGTTTTGGCTCCAAGGTTTAGCTTGACTGAAAACAAACTGGCTTCAAAACTGTAGGGGAGGTTAGCAGCAGCTGCTCAAACCTATGTATCCAAGAAAGTAAATCTTAAAATGTCAAATGGATTTCGCCTCATGAAGTCAACCAGCAATAAGCAGGAACAGAGACATACCTGGAAGGGTAAAACCAGATCTCAGTCTTCTGCTTCTTGTTTAGATGATGTGTCTGAGCAACCCTGCCCTCGGTCAGGGGCTCAGGTGGACTGCTGTACAGGAACCTGAGGCTTGTCATGTTCATGACAACATCTATGATTTAGATATTGCTCTCTTCAGTTCTCAGTGGAGGAGCTGTGAGCTGGCACCATGATAACCTCTATATCATCCCTCTTCAAAATAAATGAATAATCCTGCAAGAAACAAGAGCTGCCCAGGCTGTGGCAGACAGCTAGTGAACTGCTGTAAGACGTTTGCAGTGCTTTGTGCGTCTGCAGATAAAGTTCGAGGTGGAAAGATAAAGGTAGTTAGCAAGCTTTCCAATTGAATTTGGTACTGCTGAAACTCAAATGCTGAGAGCAGAATTAGTGAACCTTTTGGATTTAAGTGCTTGAAATTCTAGCATAAAATTATCTTTCAGTAATGGAAAAAATAGAAATTAATATCGGAATGATTCTGCATTCAAGAAGTGCAAATCTGTCTTCAAGTTCATTTAGCAAAGTGACATTTAAATTACTATGAAGAATTGTGTGCGCTATATGTTATTTGTAATTTCATAAAATGTTGGGATGAGATTGTCCTGGGATCAGCATGTGATTAAACTGATTATATACCTTATATACACGGTGTGTTTCTTATTCAGTCACAATCAAAATACAATATACTTTTATTAATATAATAATTTAGTTGTCATAAATGAAATCTCGGTTAAATATTTTTAAATTTCCATTCACTGCCTTTTATTCTCTATTAACAATCTCATTCCTCTCACTTAAAAAAAGATTCTACTTTTCCCATCACCACGATGGCTGACATCTGCTAGGATGACCCCTTGCCCCTAGCAGCAGAGCACTGCTATGTAGAAATGGACGACAGACAGATGCTCCTCTCCTGTTTCTAAAGAACTTTAAAAATATGGATGGGTGCAGAAGAGGGCACCAAATACTAACCATCAAAGCAGACACTGTTTTTCTCTCCTTAACACCCATGCTGAGTATTTTTCTTTTCCTCACTCCCAACCCCTGCGTATGCATCTTAATGCTCAAAATAAGTCTTATTATTGTATGTTGAGTCCAGGAACACTTACATCAAATTTCCTCCAAGCCTGTCAATCTTCCTTTTCTGCTGTGAAAGTGAGGGTGTGAGTAGCAGACAACAAAATAGTATGTCACCGTAACCCACGCTGGCACTCTGTGCCTCTCCTGACTGGCATCTTTAAGGTCAGACAGCGGAGGTTAAAGTCACTAAGCTCAGAAGCCCACATTTCAGTTCCTGCTACACTTGCTGACCCCACCCTGGGTGTTACACAAAGAGGACTCGTAAATGTAATGTGAAGAATGTACGGTTAAAATTAGCTCAGGAAATTCCAAAATTAAAATCTCCAGGGTGGTGTGTTAACAGGACTGTATTGCACAACTAGCACCTTCTGTGGGTTTTATTGCTGTTATAGTTACAGCTTATTACCTGTCGCACATGCCTTCTGGCCTGGTTCTTCAAAGTCAAATTAAGCCAAAATAGTTAAGGTCTCATCAGAGAAACCCAGGGATAATTGAAGAATTACACACTGATGATAAGGTGCAGGGGCAGGGCAGAAGACAGAACTGATAACCTTACCTGGTTGTGGGATCCCTGTTGTCCTTGGAGCACAGAATCAGACCCCTCCATCACTGTTCACTTTTCCTGTTGGTTGCACTTTTTCCCATGTTATGGCCGAATATATATATGGTCTGGTCCCATGGAATAACTCCCATGGAATAAAGAGGTCCTAGATTAAAATAGCTTTGGACTTGGGCAGATTAGTAGAGAATTGAACTATGTGGGAACTGACTGCCTCACTTGTGATGTATGAGAGCAAACCTCTCAAGCGCGTGCGGAAGAATGCTTAGTTTTCACGTCTAGGAAGCTTCATGGCTGAAAGCAAAGGCAATGGTAGACCTTGGACTTATGAAAGGCTGTTATGTGCTTGTTCAGAGACTCGAGAAACAAGCAGATGTCACTGCGAAAGAACTGGAAAAGTTATGAATCGGCAAATAGAAGATAAATGTTATTACGGGAATACAGACAGTGGAATGTTCTGGACACATAATATGAGGAATGATTTCACCTATGTGTCTGTCAGTCTATCTGTCTAATGTATGTGCCCAAGGAGACATGGAAAATGTATTCACGTTTTTCCATGCGTGGGATAGAAGTATATACAACACCCTTTCATCAGATCTGCATGTTGTTATGGCCGTGGGAAACATCGTGGGTGCCAGCAGCTCAACACTAGGGTCTGAAAAAATCTAGAAAAGGTACATAACATAAACTCCTCTGCTGACTAGCAGTGATGCTCAGAGACCACTGATGCTAAAAACTTAGTAAGAAGTAGCTGTCTGTGTGTTGATTCCAGGTACTACTCTGCCAGGTCACTGAGGGATTTCTTAGAGTCTATTCCAGGTTTGAGGAGGGAAAGGAGTCTTGGATAATGTCGTGTAAGCATCCTAGTCAAATCATGGAAAGCTGAGTGCCACTGTAAAATATTTTGACTCCCACTGACAAAATAATTCTTCCAGACTGCAGCATCACTGTACTTTTTTTCTTCTTTCTTCTGGTTCCCGTGTTGATTCTTGTATTGCAACTGGTATAAGCTTCTTGTTTCCATTTTTCTGGATTTTCACTGTCTATTCCTACATGACATATAAGCAGTGACATTATTTTGGCTCTTGTATCTAATTGCCCCATGAAACCACAGTTACTGCCCACTAACCACACTTCCAAATAAGCACTTTCACCCTTCCGCTCAACCTTTCTCTTGGAAGCAACTCCCAGCAGATGTCTGTAAACTTACATCGCTCCCTGCTTTGAAAGCATCGTCACGTTTGCAACACACATAACAGCAGTCAGGCAACTGGCTCCTGACCACTACGCTGAAGAGAGTCAGCTCACTCCTTGTGTTTCCCTGTCAGTGTCGCTGTTCCCACTGATGGCCCCAGTTTCATGCTTAGACTGTCTCCTTTTTTATGCAAGAGCATCTTTTGTGATTTGCTGGTGCAGCACCTCATCTTGCAGTATAATGTGAGCTCCAGGTCAAGGTATAAGACTACACACTGGGGCTGGATGGTCTTAGGTAGCCGCTATCCTCCCCTCTCTGCCAGTTCCTGTACTGGATCTCCAGGCCACTGGTGGAGGAGGAGAGGGCTGGCTGAGCTGGCCTTTCTGACCCAAACTGCTGTACAAAGAATTCTCTGGAGCAGATGGAAGTGGAGGCTGAGTAGGGTCAGGTCCCACTTTCTCTCTGTTATAATGGCCCTGTGGTTTGCAAGAAGAGTTAAAGCTGCCCTCCGCAGCTTTTATTTGGATGCCGCTGCCTGGCCGTCTGCCCCATCTGCTTCATCCAGGCAGTGAATCAAGCCTGTTGTACTTAAACCATTGACCCCTACTCTGAGAAATACCAGAGAAGAATAGACTTTAACTAAATCTTTCAGTAGCACCCTCTCCCCTTATTTTTCTCCCTCCCTCCCATTGTTTTGAAGCCAAGTCACTTTTTGTTTGCTGGATGAAGATTAAACAAAGGAACCCACCAGCGGCGCCGGGGGTTTTTGACACCCGTGTTGGCTGTGTCGCTCGGGCAGCCTTCCAGCAGGTATGCCCCTACAGCTGCAGGGCCATTCACTGCTGAGCCGTAAAGCTGCTGGCAGGTGTCACCATCTGTGAGGAAGACCGTGTGAGAACTTCCCTCCTTGCTGGATGGCTTTCAAGACAAATGTCGCCACTGACCCCGCTAGGATAGCCAGCGTTCAAGAAACAGCATAAGGCATTGCAAGGCTTGTTCTCTTTTCCATCCTGGCTGGGTGAGTCATGCCATTTTGTAGATGTTCCCACGAACGCTTTGTGACATTTTGTAACGTCGCAAAACAGTGAGTAATTGCGAGACTCTTCCCATCAAGTGTCTGAAACACTGTGGCAAAGATTAGGGTATGGAACTGTGGAATGTTTTTTAAGCTTCACTGCTGCCACTACGGGAAAGAAAACGGGAGGGGAAAGAAAAGCAAAACCCGGGAGTCAGCGCTCGGAATATAGTTTGGTAGCCTGGCAGAGTTTGTGGAGAGAATTAAGTGTCCTCTGTGAGCCTTTACCTCGTCCATCACCCACAGATTTTGGTCTTGCTGCTCATAAAATCAAAATTGCTTCAAAGCCGTTGCCAACGACTCTCCCATCCAACAGTGTATGAATTTAATTTGTAGCTGATTTTGAAAGATATTGAATTAAAAGTCATTTGAAATTATATCTATCTGTTGCAATGCAAGCATCTGTAGCTAAGCTCAGGGCCTCCCTACAAATTATTGGTTTGGGTGTCTCATAATCATATAGAACAAAAAGATGTATTTCTTTGTCGTCTGTTCAGTATTCAGGTTACGTAGCTAGCCAAACGTAGTTACACGAACATCTTTGTTTTCATGGGAAAAAGTACATTGAAGTATGAGAAGCCCAGTCATTTTATCCAAAGAGACACGTTGTCTTCAGTGTTCTTTTCCTCAGCCAGCCTAAGTTTCATCTGCAGCCTTAATAGATGCGGACAAGGGGAAATAACCATTAGGCTCCCAGTTCAAAGTCCACTGAAATCAGTGAGACGTCTTCCCTTGCCTTCAGTGGATCTTGGATCATATCCCAAAAGCTGACCTCTGACTTAACAAAGATAGTTACTCGCCTTTCGTTCAGTTTAATGATGTTTAATGAACATGTCTGAGGCATGTTTGAGCAGTCCTAGGATGGCGTGAGCAGGAAATACACCGAGCAGTAACATGATTTAAAGAGATAAAAGTTATCTGGCATTTTTTAAACATTAGCTCACACCATCCAAACTTTTTAATCCAGATGCAGCTAGCTGTTACGGTTGTGTTAGCCATCTGGTACTACAGTCGTTGGCTGAAAACAGAAGCAATACGTATCACCGCTGGTTTTTGTTTCCAGGAAAAAGGAACGCTGTATTTATGATCATCCATTCATTTGGTATCAAGCACATTTCACACATGAGTTAACTGGAGACCTGCAATTGATATATTCTGTGGTAAGAAGAAGGGCTTTGTACGGCTAATGGTGGAAGCAGAGATGCAGAGGAAAAGGTTGCCATTTCAGTGTAACTGAATATAATATTATTGGGGGGTTTTGCCTTCCCTTCATAAAAAGATTCTTTATTCAGTGACGCGTTGTCTCATACAACAAAAGGGTTTGTAGGTCTTTCTGGTTTTGCAGCTCAGAGCAGATAACATCTTCAGTCATGTTTTGCTAAGCATAAAAACATTTGTAATGGCTTTCCATTAACCTGCCCAGCAAAATACCAGTAACTTATTTTTGTGTATTTACACACTTGAAAGCAGCATTTTATTTTGCTCAGGTAACAGATGTGTACAAAAAAAAAAAAAAAAAAAACAACTCAGTAACACAAAGCAGAAAGGAAACCATGGATGCAGAGGACATGGTGGCTGCCTAAAAATGGTATTTGTGGCTTCCTAGCTCCTCCCGAAGGAGACACAAAGTCTTTTTGAGAAGAAAAGGAGAGCTGCTGCCACACTGTGTAGTAAGGGACTCCAAGGCCTCCTGCATCCTCTGTGGCCTGGAGATAGGTGTAGAGTTGGAGCAGCTCTATAACCTCAGGTTTCTCTCTGTCTCTGGGAAAAAAGCTAGTATCCAAAGGGATGGAAGAAAATAGCAAAACCTGGGTTTGTCATTTATGGCCTTGTTTGACTGATGCAGAGAGTTTGGAAGTAATATAGGCCAACAAGGGTGCTCAGCTATTGCCTGTCTGGCAGCAGTTGCATCAGCCTTCTGGAGGACAGAGGCCAGCTCCCTCACAGGTTGCTGTGAACACTCTAGTTCAGTGAAACAATCCTGGGTTTGGTCAGGCTGGAGTGAAAGTCCCTTCTCTACTCCAAGCTGACCTGTCTCTTGAGAGACCCACTGCTACATCGCACTCCCAGAAAGCCAACTAGCATGGCGATTTTCCCTGTGCCATGCCTTCCGTATCAGCATAAGAAATTTCACACCCTCATGTGACACTGCCAGCACATATTGCCTGACAGTTTTACTTCAAGACTATTAGTGGCCAAGACATGCCTACGAGGGCCACATGGCCTTTTCCTGAGCTGTCACTCAGCTAAGGATGATCCCACGTCCCACAGTGTTCAAACACCCGTCTTTACCTTATACATGTCATCCGGCTATTATGTTTCTTAGGTATCCGTCACCTCGGTATCTAAATCCCAAAGGAACAACTTAAGCAACTGAGGGAAAGCTGGAACTGGAGGCAGGTTTCAGTGGAAGCTACTCATCTAACCCGCTGTGGTGTCTGCAACACTTCCACCGAGGTATATATATCTAAGTACTTGAATAGCTTAAAGGATCTGGGCTTAAGTGCTGATGTGACTGTTGAAAATGGCTCCTACGTCACTTACGCTTTAATGAAAAAAAATTAAGTGTTAAATACACAGAAGCTTCAGAAATGCTGCAAATATATATATATATAGCTGCACAGGCTTCTCTGAGCAACAGCAAGTCATACCAGCAAGCAGAGCTGCTCACATGTCTGTGAGAACGAGCAGATCAAGAGGCCCAATAATCCAGATTCTTAAAACCCTGCTAGAAAAATATTCTAAGCGATAGGAGCTAACATTGTAACAATGGGAATTTATTCCTGGGATTAGAAGAGTCCGCCATGTTGCAGGTAGATTAGTGGGCAGCTGGATTCACCCTGTCCATTAAGATCTAATAGGACGTTCTGTTTCTTAATAGGTCAAACTTTATAAATCTGGTCTTCAAGATGGTCTTGGGAAGTGCCCTGCAAGGGCAAGCTCTAGCTAGAGATGAAGAACAGAGCTGTGCCTGCTCTTCTTGGAAGCGGCGAGCTGCAGCATGGGGGAAGGGAAAACCACTTTTTTTGCTGTTTGCCTACCGTCCTCTCACTCTTCAGCTACAGGCCGTGCAGGCGAGCTCCCCGGCATACCCAGGCATCCCTGGCAATATGGCTTTCCTTACGATCTGAAGCACCATGTGGCAGTGTTGCAGTTTTGCGTGGCTGGGTTCTGGTGGAGGAGGGGGCTGCAGGGGTAGCTCTGCAAGAAGCAGCCAGAAGCTCTCTGCAGGTCCGACAGAGCAAACACCAGCCGGCTCAAGGCCAGAGTCGTTGCTGACCAAGGCCGAGCCCATCAGCGACGGAGAGAGCGCCTCTGGGAATCACTTTTAGGAGAAAAAAATAACACAAGCAGATGCATTTTTTTTCCACCAGAGAAGGGAGTGAGAAGATGTGAGAAGGGAGGGGTGAGGGGAGAGGTAGAGGTATTTTAAGATCTGGAGAAGGGAAACAGCTTGTGAGGAACTGATCAAAACCCCATTCTCCCAGTTCCTGCTCCTCCTTGTGGGGGAAGAAGGGAGCAAAATCATGACTAAAGTGAAGTCTGCTAAGGGTGGGGTGGGGGCAGGTGCTTTAAGATCTGGTCCCACTTCTTATTACGTCACTCTGGTGTCACTGGGTGTGCAGTGCAGTGTAATGAGAGTTTTCTTTCTTTTATTCTGTGCTGAGTCTATTCTGCCCATGAAGCTGATTGCAGAATGATCTCTCCCTCTCCTTATTTTGACTCCTAAGCCTCTTAATATATATATTTTCTCCCCTGTCCAACTGAAAAGGGGAGTGATAGAGCAGCTTTAGTGGGCATCTGGCCTCCAGACAGGGCTAAACCACCACAAGCAGCCATGCCTGTGAGCCGTCAGTTGGCGCAGCGGGCAAGGCTGATCTTGAGGACAGACTCTGGCAAGCAGGAGAGACATTGCCTCAAGGGAAACTCTGTGCCTTTCAATGAGGAGAGAGATGGCAAACGTGCCTTTTACACGGTCCTGCTGTTGCCATTTACAGTTTGCAAGCAGTGAGGGTCAGACTGCCTGCCTGTGGTATACCTGCAGTTGTAAAACATCAGATCTTTGTTATTTTTCCATCTGTGCCTACACTTGTGCCACGTGGATCCACTGTTCATGCCTGAAGAAGAACCTTTGGTAGCAGTACCAGGATTGAAAGAGTCCCCCTGCAATCTGTCCTCCGGCTGACAGAGCTGGAAACCTCCACTCACCACTGCCTCTGTTTTGCACTCAAGTGAAACAGCAGCTAACTGTTGTGCCTCATCCTCAAACTGCCTGGCAGTTTTCCTATCTATGGAAACAATGTCACTGATAATTAAAAAAGGAAGAAAGAGGGAGAGAAAAGAATGAGCAAATAAACTGAGAAATATCCAAAGCAAATAAGGAAATTAATGGTGTAAGGAGAGGCAGCAGGCAAGCTCCCCTGCCCTGCTCTGCTCTGCTCAGGGTTGGCCATCCTCCCACGGCCATGGATTGGTGTGGCAATGTGATAGGGAGACAGCCATGTTTCAGGGGTAATATATATCCTCCATCCTCCCCATCACAGCTGCATGTGGCCCTGAGGTGGGTTATCCTCTTTCTCCAAATGTTCAAGTCATTATCAGTTTGACAAATCCAATATATATAGAAAGATCTCCAGGCAAAATCTGTATTTCCAGAAAACAAGATTCCTATACCATCTGCAGCTAATTGTTTCATACCATATTCGTCTCAGTCCTGCTGAGCCCACTCTAGGCCTGCTGAGCCCATCACTTACCCTGGTTTTACACTGGAGGAGCTCCACTGTCTTCAGCGGATGAATGTGATTCACACTTCTGTGTGCGAGAGCAGAATCCAGAGACGAAGGCGCAGCCACTGCCTCTGCAGATCGCCCTCGTCATCACCCTAACACCGACAGGGATGTGCTTTGGTGGCAAGTGCTGAGTCTGGTTTTTTGGAGGAGAGGGAGTGGAGGTAGCCAGACAAAACTCAGGCTGCGATGAGGAGGGGAGAGATCTGCCACTGCCTCTGAAATAAGATCCAAAACACAGGACAGGGATATGCATGGTTGCAAAGGGCTGCAGCAATGGCCCCGTTGCTCCCCTCTTGCCTTAGGTGATTGGCAGCACTTCCCCTCATTCAAAATTAGAGAAAACAACAGAGCTCAGCAGTAATCTTGATTCTAGAGCCTTGTTGAAACTCTAGACACACATATCTGACAGATACAACAGAGATTAATGAGCCATGACCATAAGTTTGATTTTTCTGTCAAGTGCTCCCATCCGTTTTTAATAAACAGAGGAACAACATAAACTCCAGCGCCTGTTCTCCGTTGTCTAAACCGGGCAGGTTGCTTTTGGTACCATGTGTGCCTGACCTGAGTTACGATTCAAAACCACTGAAAAATGCTGGGCTTTTGTTGGGTATGTTTTTCCTCCACTGGCCCTTTAGTGTCTACTCTAGTGATGAGCTTCGCTCCCTGCATATTGTTTCTTTTTCTCCTCAGCATGGACTGTCTGGTGTTTTGCCACTGGAAACTGTCAAGTGTAGTATCATGTTTACAGCTAAATGAGTTCAATTTAGTGTCATTGGTGTATTATCTGGAGCACGTAAGTGCCTAAAAAGCCCACTGCTTTGTTTTAAACAGCACTCCGCTTTATTTTTTATGAGGTTTTGGAACACGGCTTCCTCATCCCTTCCAAGTACGACGGGCTGAGCCAGCTAGAGCGGAGCCCGAGGAACGTGTCATAGTCTCTTCGTGCTTCTGGTTGCTCACATTACGATCAGGCATTGCTCTCATAAAATAATCATCAGTACTTAGACATTGGAATTTGTCGGGAATTTCTGGTAAAGCAGTCCCTAAGGACCTTATGCCACAGAAATGTGTTTGAGAATTCCTCTATTTTTATTTCCCACAAAGCATGATAGAAGCCACAAACAAAACAAAAGACTATCAGAGGGTGGTTTATACCCTGAGGTATTTATGGGAGGGGAAAAAAAGAGAGAGAGCGCTGCCATAAATCTAACTGGCCACAGAATGTCACTCTTGCTCCATGCAAATAAAGACGCAAGGAAATTTACCTGGTAATATAAAACCTGAGCCTTAAGGAAGGCAGCTCAGGGAAGCTCTCTTCTGTAGAGAGACAGAGTATAGCTCTGCCAGCATGTATGAGTGGGTGCACACACCCCCTCCCACAGGGAACCCAGGGAACCGAATGACATGCCTGAAGAAAACACCTCTGCAAACCACTGGAGCTTTGATCTGAGTCCGCATCCAAAGCCAAATCCTGCAGATGACTCTTCTCCCGACGGGTCTCGCCAATGGGTCTGGCTTGGGGGGTTTTCAGGGACAAAACCCCTGGATCCTAATAACCATCCCCACATTGAGAGAGGCTGGGACTACCTGTCCAAGCCTGTGCATGGAGCACTTCAGTGTCCCTGCTGAAAACACACCATTTTCAGTAGGATTCTTGCTGTGAGCAAGGTCCTTTCCGAGATGTGGGATCAGGGCCACGGAGAAACAGGCTAGGTTATATTATTTCAAACAAAAGCTGTTCTTGAATAGAAAGCACTCTCAGTTTCAAAACACGAAATAAAAGCTGCCCTGAAATTGAAATTGTCCTTGACTTGATGCCGCCTACAACTGAAATTGCCACTAAATTTAACAGACCGATGCTTAGCATTTAATTGCCCCTGAAAAGAAGTCACCGTCAGAAAGGCACAGTATCAAAAAACAAATCTTTTGGGTTTTAGTCAGGGCTTTGTTTCAAGTAGCAGGTATCTGCTTCTCCGAGCTGTGACCTTGGCTGGACTAGGACACAGAGGTCACACACACACACCCCCCCATGCAAGGGAGGGATCCCACTGTGGTGACGGCTCTGTGTAGAGGAGGATGGCACCAGCTGCAGGGCACCTCCATGTTTCTCCTTCAGGGAAAAAAAGCTTTTCCTAGGGTCCAAAGTGAGATTGGAAAAGCAGAGGAGGGTTTATCTGCTGACCCCCAGGAGTGGAGAGGACCGGAGCTGAAGGACTGACATCCTTCGGGCTTTGTGAAGCTTCTCTGGGGAAGATACTAGAGCTTGCAGGATCTGTCTGTGGTCTGCTGAAAACACATTGTTACAGGTCTGCAGAGGTGAAAGAAAATTGTTTTTTCTGCTCTTAACACATTTTGCATAACTGTAAGATCTTTACCTGTCTCAGACTGGCCCCAAAAGTGCAAATCTTGGGGGGAAAAAATAATATAAAGAATAAAATACAAAAATTAAAAGTGCTTCTGAAATGCTGGTCTTTGGTCAGCTTTGAAATGTTTTGACAAGGGTTCTTTTTGATGTTCTTGGTGTAAATTTACTTAGATTTCAAATCAAAAGCTTACTTTCAGACTAAAAATTACATCTTTTCCTTTGAAAGTATAGAAAGAGGATATTTGATCATTTTAAAAACATTTCCCAATTGTATTTGAATACAGCATATTCATTTAAAAAAAAGAGTCCTCTCTCCTCCCTAAGGCTTTGATTTTTCACAAATCCACATTTTCCAGTGAAAAGCATTTCCCCAAACACTTCCCAATTTTCTCTAATATTTACATCTGTTCTTCTCTGAGAACATGTCACAGCTGTAGATCAACAGGAATCACACAGAACACGGTTGATTTATGGTCAAAGTAATATTTCTAAATCAACTTGCATTTAAGAGTAGTGAATAGTACATGTCCATATACCAGTAATGTATCATAAGGATTTTGTACTGCTTTGATTTTTTTTTTAACATTTCTTTTGCATAATTATACACGATTCATGTGTAATTGTAATTTTTACTATTATTTTACATAATTACATGTTATTAGAGCTGAAATTTGGGCAGAGTTAAAGACTGCGAGCCAGATCCTCGATGTTTTAGGCACCCACCCTAATGGCATCATCTGTCTCCAGAGCTGGGCAAATTGGACCAAAAGGGACTACTGTCCTCCAAAATTAGGACAACCCCATCATGATACACGGCTGCAAAGTGGCGTGGAAAAGGAAAACCGTTTGTCTCTGACACTGTTATCCCTAGCCACAGCTTTGGCTCTGTGATCTAAGTTAGGCATGGAGCTCCCAGGGAATCGGAAGGAAATTCATGGGAAGCTGTGCACCACTCTCCTGCGCCTGTCCCCGCTCTGCCTTCCTCTCCGGCCCCCAAACCACAGACACTCGGGTGCAAGGCAAACGTACCGAGGCGCGTCCGTTTAGTCCCAGAATATTGATTCCTCTAGCAAAAAAAAACCCCAGATTTTCTGTGCGCTTGGTAAATGAGGGGAGGAAGGGTCCCACACACCGCAGCCATGGGGTATTTTCTTCACCTTCTCCAGGTGTCTCAGGCACTTTCTTCGTCAGAGCAGTTGCTTAGCGGGACACACTTGTTTCTGAGAAGGTGAACATTAATAACAAATTTAGCTCCTGGGCTTTGCCTGTGCCTCCTTTTTTGGCTGGCTTTCTGCTCCTGAGAGCCCAGGAAGGTTTCTGTCGGCTGAGGCGCACAGGGTGGGTGAATGCCTTGCTTCCCTGGCTGGATTATCCCTCATCCCCTCTGCATTTTAAGAGATTTGGTGGGCCCGTAAACAGTTTCTACCTGTTTTAAGACCTGTGACAGGAGGCTGAATGGCTCGCTTCATGCGGCCCCATTCGCCCGCCGCTACTGCTAGTGGTGTTGACATGATTTATGTAAATCATAAAATGCAGCGGGGTGACCTCACGAGTGTCCAGCTCTCCTCACGCACGTCTCCGGGCAGAAGGGCTAGTATTTATAAACAGTGGTATATTCACGTCTCAGTAACCTGCTTTATTTACACTGCTCGCGCAGGGCCGCTGCTGCACAAATGAAATATTATTCCCCACCATGTGCGTTTCGTTTCTCTATCGGCTGTGTGTTTTCTTTCATGCTTTACCCTCACTGTAGGTGAGCTTGTCGGCAGCTCTCCCTGGCACACGGGTGGGGAGAGGGGAAGGGGGAGCGGGTTTCTTTGCCCATTTCCAGGGCAGCGTGGAGACAAATGAGCGTGGGATCCCCGTCCGGCAGACTAGCGAAGCCTGCAGTAGGGCTGCAAGCTGCGCCCTGGTTTCCACAGGCTGAAGGAGAGCGAGCTGGTCGCCCCACCATTAAGAACCAGTTGGGCTGCCACAACACAGCCCTTCATCACAGCCAAACTCCCTGCCTTGGCTCATGGTGCTCCAGCGCAATGCATCCTCTGCTTGCTGTGCCGCTGCTGGTGGGATGCTGGCTCCTGGGAGATCCCGGTCTTGGCTGTGCTTTGATGAGGGCAGACGAGAGTTAGTTGAGCCATAATCAAGCTTCTGGATATGGCTGAACCAGCTGGAATTTTCTAGCAAAGTCATCTTTTCACAGTCATTTTTAAGGAGATCTTTTTACTACAGCCTCCAAAGAACTCATTTCTGGCTCATGAATTAAGAGAAAAGTGTCTTCTCTTCCAAAATAATCACAGTAATGAACTCAACAATAAAAGCTGCTTATCACCCTTCTGGTTTTTGGGTTCTTTTTTTTTTTTTCCCATATTTTCTTTTTACCGCTAATTAAAAAAAGGGAAGGAAAGTTTAATGCTTTTTAAAATATCTTGTTTAAAGTTGTGTCTGGTTCATTATCTCCCCAGCTTCTGCTGTTTTGAAAATGTCTCCTTTTTTTTTTTTTTTAAATTTTTTTCATCGAGATGTTTATGGTAAATATTAACTTATGAACAAGTAAAAAAAATCAATATCTGGAACTCCTTCAATCTCAAAAGACTGTGAGCATTTCAAAATGAACTCCACGGCCTAAAGCTCTGGAGGTGAAAGAGCTCTCTATTGCCTTTACTGATGGAAAGGGAAAAGTATCTCATAAAACAGCTCCGTTTCTGTAAACTGCATACGCATGACTCCTCCAGCAGCACTTGAACAACATCTAAATCATGGGGCCCCAGAGTGCTTGCTGGCTTCTGGATTCGCATGCACGTTCTGGCCACATCCTGGCTGCGTGCAAGGATGGGACCTGTGTCTAAAATGGATCTTCCTTCTCCTGCCCTACAGCGGGGTTTCCACAGGAAGAAAACACCCGTGTCTGGACACAGGAGGGAACAGATGGCACTGTGAAATGTGATGGAGGCAGGAAACACTTCACTGGTGTTAGAAACCTGAGCAGGGGCAGACATCAAGAAGGAACAGGATTTGGGCAGTTGCTTGTTTGCTGGGTACCCCAGGAAAGTTTAGCTGCCGACCTGGGATTGCAGGCTGTGGGATGAGGGGAGCAGCTCCCCTGGGGCTGGCAGGCACATGTGGAAACAGACATTCAGCTTGTGGCTGCTGCCCATGTGTCAGGTTTGGTGTGTGCTGTGAGGACTGGCATGGGGACAGCAGAAAGAGACAGATGACACCGAAAAAACTTTTCTCTTTATTTTCTTGCATCTCCTCATATGGCCTCCAAAGTTCGCAGCTGCATTTGCTTACCCCTCAGAAAGGTTTCATTTCTGGTTGTCGATGAAGGTCTTTCTGTTTGTGAAAGACACAGTAAGCCTCCCGGGCTTGCTGTTTGGGATCACAAGGTAGTTTAGTTATTTCTCAAGATGGACTTGTTGAAACCTGGACCTTTTTGCACTTCCCCATCTTTCAGAAGGCTTTTAGGAAGGGTCTGATTCTGCCCACCCTCCCTCATAGCAAACAGCACCTTTTTTTTTTCCCTAGCAGACGTGGGATTGCCTATGCACAGACTGCATAAATAGAGCTAGCAGAATCTGGTTTCAGGAAATTTTCAATATTCTTCAAGTATGTAATAAATTATTTCAGAAATCTAATGACACTGAAATGAAAAATTGCCCCATTGAAGCAAAGGGAAATTTGGCTGGGGTACCCCCACATTTAGTATTTGATTTTGAAAAATATCAATATTGTCCTCAGTTTCTAGTTGAGGAACTGAGACCACATTGTAATTCTTACACGATGGATTTCCTGTTCTCACTCAAGGGGTTTTCCCCATAAAGTTTGGTAGGAAGCATGTTGAGCCTCATTAACTCTCACCTTGTTGCTGAAATGGCACGGGAAACCGTTGGAGTTGTGTATTAGGCAAAGCTACCCTGGCTGCGTGGACAGCAGTGAGGAGCTGTTGCGAGGCAAGGTGAGCCAAGGTATGGTGCAAGGGAAAAGCAGTTCAAACACACTCGCAGAAGGGAACTTGTCACCAGCAACGCGTACCGCATCCCATCGTTCTTATGTGTCAGCACGTAACGTCAGAGTTCCTTTCCAAAATCGGACAGGACTGAGTTGGGAACTACGGAGGCTGTTTCAGAGCACTGGCCTTCGAGACTCCTCCACCTGTTACTGTATTTAACTGAATGTCCACGTAATCTCCTTAAAGTCTCTATAGATCTCGGGTTGGGGGTGAATGCTTTTGTTCTCTCCATCTTCCGTTTTAGGCTGATGGCTTCTGTAGAGCTACTTCTCATTTACAGAGGAGTGCAGGAGAGGAGAGCTAGAGACTCTGCATCTGAATTTTTACACACCGTACATAGTCTTCCTCTATTCCTGCCCCAGTCTAGCTCTCAGTGAAACAGTTAGACAGTTGCCTTGAGGCTCTGGCTCTGAAAACACTTCAGCACCTCCTAAAGAGAGAACAGGAGCTAGCAGTGCTCAGGATACTCCATCTCATAGGACTAGACTGTGATCTTGTGCACATTCTATGTTATTCCCTGACTCAGGGTTGGGATAGCCAGAATCCCGATGCTAGCAAAATTATGTACCTGGAAAGCAGAGTTGGGCCAAAATGATCTCTTTGGACTTCTTTGGGAGTATGGGAAAGTAGAGATTGAGATTCAGGGTGTAAACCTTCCCAGTGGAAACATTGATACAGTCAATGTGATTTCTGGGCAGAGGAAGAAAACCGGGGAAAATCTGCTCCCCTCCAGCGTATCTGCTGCATGATGTGAGTGGTGACGCTTTCTAACCCGGCATCAGGAATTCTGCCTAGAATGCTGTGTACATTATATTGCTGAAAGGAGAATAACATGCTATTGATGTCCAGCTATGTGGGCCTTAACCTTTTAGCCCCAAGGGACCTCTGGGAGTTTTCACTGAAGAGCGCCTGTAGGGTCAAGGCACAAATTTGCAGGTGCAAAATAGCATTTGCAGCTACGGATCACAAAGGTGCAGATGTCACGTTCTGGTCTTTTGTTCTGCCATCCACCAGGCTGCAGGCAGAAAGCCGGGCGCTGCGCAGAGCTCTGGGAACGCCGGTGATCCTAATTGTTTAATAATGTTCCAGTCAAAGGATATATGTCCTCCCGCTTCTGTGGTGTGTGTTTTCATTTTCTGGCTGGGCTCGGACACTGCCTCTTTCCGACAGTTTCTCTAGTCATGACCTTCAGAGCCTGCCTGCAGCTTCTGTTTCTTTCTGCACCCAGCCCAGAGATTTGACAAAGCTCCCGCCGAGGGGGGACAGATTATTTCAGATTGCACTGACACCTGCATTCTTGTACCTTTCTGTGTTCCCAAAGAGCTGTAATATTTACCGATGAGAGTCTCTTCTCAGTCTAATCCAACTCGCATGAATATCAGATGAGGCTACCTCCGGCACGAGGCAGCCTTAAGATGTAACGTGCGGTTTTGTGCTTGCCGCCTTCTTTCCCTTGTCCTTATTTTCCCTTCAAAGGGGCTGTCTGTGCGAGGAGAGCGAAAAGACATGGGCCTTGGAGTGCAGACCTGCCTGAATTAACAGTGAGCGCAGCTGAGTATTTGCTATCTGGAGAGCACGCGGTACAGTGATTGCATTTATTAAACATGTCAGGGTAATTTCCAAGCTCCGGCACTGCCACAGCGCTGTGAGAGAAGGCTTGTATTGCCGTGCGGGTCCAGCTTGTCTGCCAACATGTCTACCCATTCTGCAGGTGTATGAGTTACAGCCCAAGGCAAAAATATCCATGCCTTCCCCAAAGATCTCGTGGTGCTTCTGCGGGCCAGATGGTTCCAATTTGAGGCCTACGCTCGGTGATGTAGCTGTATTGAGTTTCTTCCCTGAAACCAACAAAACCTGCTTTAGCATTTTGCTTGGATTAAAATATTTGTCCCTTTTTTCACAGGGCAGAAGAGGGACTCCTGAAGCCACTGAAGGAAGGAAATCATTACAGGGTTCTACAGAAGTAGGTCATGTGCTGCAGCTGCTCATAGTTTAAAAGGAAGAAACATGGGACCTCAAACATGGAACATGACTCCTTCAAAATGCTTGAGAGCAACCCAAGAAAAACATCCTCAGAGGCTTATTTAATAAACATTATCTATAATAGTCTCAATGTGTGCTCATGTTTCCTTAAGAGTTTGCACCTACTTCCCAGAGCTAACAAGATTCCAAAATAGAGCGCAGAATAATTTAATGAAAAGGATTTAATAGTTTGTGTTAAAGCTAATATGGTCCATTAGGAGCTGTCATTTTATAAACAATGAAGATATGTTACCCTCTCTGTTGCCGTAAAGCCATTCCAAGCAAGGTTTGTAAACAGTCAGTAATGATCTATAGAACATGCACAAAAGACAATTAGAGCCACATTTGAAAAATGTGCTTTCCCTCCCGTTTGATTTCTTTATAAGCAAACCTAAGAGGAGCATATATGTATATAGATGGGTAAATGAATAGCATAAGACCATGCATATATATATATATATATATATATATATATATATATGCGAGTAGTGTGAGTATATATATATATGTGTATGCATATGTGGATTTCATTAGCAATCACACAATGTTCATTATCTTAAAAGCACTGCTATTTCCACAGCTCAAAAAGTGCCTACAGTGATCTGTTAAATCAACTGAAAAGTTTTTAATTATAATCAAAGTGTCACTTCACTGCAGCTTGCTTTTTTCCCCAGCAAACTTAACATTTTTGTGAAGACTCAACCTGCTTTCTGTAACAACTGTGAACAAAAAAGATTACAGACCGAAACAGTGCCAATTTCAATGGTCAGAGCTTTTTTTCTCCACAATGTAACCGAAAGCATGTACATAAGTTTTAAGAATGGGACTGTCCAAGGCTTAGAGCTCCTTACACTTGGTGTCATTTTCCACCGGTGTGATCCCAGAGGATGGCAACACTGTTGTGAGCCACGGCTTAAAGCAGCCTGAGAAGGAGAGGGACAGAAGAGCTGCCCAGCTCAGGACCCCCTCCCCACGTCCCCCATTTTTTGGAAGCCAGGCAAGAATGAAGTATGAGAGAAATCAGACTTAATGACTACAAGGGAGTTACTTCTGGTGTACAGTGAGGTAAGTGTTTGGAAAATCAGGTCCATAAAGTGCCTTTATTCCTTATTACTACATGATCTAGAAGCAGATGAAATAGTCAAAAGATGACTAACTTGGTAAAAGAAAATGGGTACAACCTTATTATTTATAAAGTTAACTCCTCGTTAAAGAAGGGCGGCTTTTTCAAACAGCATTTAGATTCTTAGTCAAGAAAACAGGCAAGAAGGAAACTTCAGGCTGAGGTCACTCTGTTATGCATTTTACCTTACAAAGATTTATCCGAGTTACTTCTGTGAGGTTTGTGCAGTGTCTTAGGACTACCAGGTGCTTGAAAGACAAGTACCTGGCAATCCTACTAAAAAGCTGAGCAGATACATGTATAAAGAAATAAAATAAAATCTGGGTAAGCAATTGAAGTAAGTGTTAAATCTTTTTTGGAAGATATTCAGTATATTTTGCTGCCTCCATTTAGAAATGGTCCATTGTTATTTGACCATAGGGTTGGGCTGAGATCAAACATTGAATAAGACAAGAGGTCCTACTTGAAATCCCACATAAATTGTCAGGAGAATGAGGCAATAATAGCTGTTTCTTCACATAACAGCAAGACCAAAAACATTACAGGGAAAAAAAAACCCCACAAGTGTGTTGTTTGGGTACTCCCTTCTTTCCTATAGCATGTTTAATTTTTCAGGTGAATAAGAAAGAAAATAATTTTGCCTCTGCTTTTTCAACTGTCAGTGGATTTTGTTGAAATTCATATTTCTGATTTACAGCCCTGCCTTGGCTGGCCTCATGATAGCACACTGAAGAAACTCAACTCAGTTTCCTTGTTGGTCAATGGGCTGTTTTTTAGATATTTTTAATAGGAACTGCACCGAGTCTGATCTATCATTAAAGCCATGTCTAGGATTATTCAAATCTGCTGCTGAAGTGCCAGGGAATACTGTAAAGAATCCACATTTGTGGCATGAAAGTACTTTGTCAGCTTACACGATCATTGTCACAGGGATAAAAGCCCAAGTCGTTTCTTTTCTAATACGAGATATCCAAATAAAACTAATGCCAGTGAATGAAGGTAGAGCCTAGAAGAAGTTGAACGGATATATGTGAAGTCTGAGGATGCACCTGAGCACCCAGCATCTAACTTTACACAGGCATCTTCGTCTGAGATGTTACACCATTTTTGAAGTCAATACTGTGAAATAGGCATTTCTAGGAAGTACCTGTTCATTATCTCCTGGGCTGACATCTACATTTGACCAGAGAAATTGAGTCTTCAAAACTCCTATTTCTCCGTTGTTGATGTTGAAGGGATGCAAGGAACCCGCCTCCAGTGTCAGGGTGTACAGGACAGATGTCTGAAGCTAAGGACTGAAAGATCCTATCCTACAGCCTGCGGAACTATCCAAACAAAGACTACAAAAGTATATTGTGCCACTTCACATCCTTTGAGGTGCAGAACATCTAGATTTTACCAGTCCGGAGTTTCTATTGTACCACTGTTACTGGTCTTGGCCCAGAGAGACAGCAGGTATAATGGACTTGGTTTAGGGTTGATGATGTTTGTAGTGTCTTGCAGTCTTGGACTTGGTAAGCACAGAGCCTGTCTCATAGTTTCAAATGTAATTTAAAAAATTCCTGCTACCTGATGAGGGTTTTTTAATTAAAATTATGAAGAAAGATATTTTTTTTTTTACCCAAATGGATATGTTTCTAATGTTTACTTACTTCTGAAAATTTCCCTATGGCTGGAGAGGATTGAAAGATGGGATGCAGGATGGGAAAAGAGATCCCTATGTTCTTGTTTGCTTTGCTTTCAATGAAAATTTCAGTGCTTTAGATTTCTTTCTTCCCACGTAAAAGAAGAGAAAACAAAATATTGGTGCCAGGGACAGGTGCCTCTAATGTATTCTTGTCAGACATGCTGGGAACAGGAGAGCTCTATTTTTGAAATACTACTGTTAGCTACATTACGTGGAGGTCTTGTTAGCGGTAAGCAGCAAATTGGTGTTTAGCGATGCAGGTGACAGCACTTATTAATTTGGGGGAAAAGGAACAAAATCTCCAAATTCTCAGGGAGACAGGCATAGTCTTGTGTGTCAATATGAAGAATTTATGCAAGCATCCTCTCATTCTAATGAGGTAGAAAAAGCAGCACTGCAGAGCTAGTTATAAAATAACAGCTTATGCCCTGATTCGGGAAACGTGTGCTTAAGCCATCTTTATGCAGGACAGCACTTAATCCTCTGCTTAACTTTGATTTACATGGGTGCTTATGTAGTATCTTGGGTAGGGACGACTAAAGGCTGGGATAAGCAGTGCCTCAATTAATAACAAACTCAGCTCTGCATTCATCTTGTAATAATAATAACAATAATAGTAATGACAATAAATTGTGGTTGGGAAGCTACTTTCATTTCAATAGATCAAGTATTAAGCTGTGCAAACCAATGGTTTAAGGCTCTCTGCGTTACTGAGTGGGGAGGTGGTTTGGTCATTCTTCTAGGGTGGTAGAGCACCTATAGACGAGCATTGCACTGCTACGGTGTGTAAGGTGAAGAGAGTGGTGACCTGGTCAGCTTGCTTGGTCTCCAGTGGCTGATTCCTGGTGCATTTGCTAAGCAGTTTGAATGAGATGCAAAAAGTGAAAGCTCCTGCCCACGACAGTTTGTGACAGGATGTAGAAATACTGGGGGCAGTGGGGGTGTCCTGAGCACCCCCATGGCCATTGAGCAGTCACAAGGACATCCTTTCCATTGTCATCATCTAATAGCATACAAAGGGGAATTTGATTTCATTTACTGTCTTCATTTGAAACAAAAGCATTGACATTTGCATCACCAGTGCTTTTTTTTTTTTTCTTTTTTTTTCTTTCTTTTAAAACAAACCGATTTGGAAAGAACAGAGGCATGAGATATGTCTGGTTTCTTGTCTGGGTTACACTCCAAAGTTTGATGATCACACCCAGATGACTAAAATAATGAAGGTGATAGATTAGTGTATTGATGCATAATCACTGTCTAGCCTGCAAAACTTATGAGCTGCATGATTTTGAGAACAATTACTTGTAATTAAAGCAACGCTGCTCCCCCCCTCAAAGAAATATTTTGTGGATAACACCAATTAATTACATTTTTCAATGAGAATAGCTCTTAAATGCCTGTGCAGCTATTTATTTCTGACCACATTCAGAATTCTGAAGAGATATGAATTATGTATTGTTTAGCAGTATTATTTTGGGTTTGGGATTGTAAAAAATACCTCCCTCTTTGTTGATAGCATCTCTTGAATGAATTAAAAGCTAACCACTTCCACAGGGTGAGGATATGAACTGACTCTCATAATGATGAAAGGGAGTTTTTAGCCAGACAAACATTGTCTGATGAAGTCAATATATCTATCCAGCTTAACTATCTGCTTATTCTTCTCTTTTTTGATTTTCAGCACCCTTCAAAGATAGATTTGATAAAACTAAAACGCATCCTCATGCCCTGGAAAGAGGACATCTACCACTGTGTTACCTACATGTTACCACATCTGCTGTTAAAAAGCCAGAACATGCCTTTTTTTCCATGTGTGTGTAGGAGTTTTTGAAATACGATGTAGGTTTTCCTTCCACTGAAGTCACAGTATAGGGTTATAGAGGATCTCAGTATTAGAAGACTGATTTGAAAAAGGTTCTTGCAGTAGTCTACCTCTACATGCTTGAGTTATTAATTTAAACATGAATTAAAAACCAAGCTTGACATCTGAATCCTGCCTTAGTATTTGAAACTTCACATAGATTTGAGAGAGTTGTATCAAGCAAAAGGGGGTAGGAACAATCTGTGGTTTGTTTTTCTCTAAAATTGCAGCTTTATCACACTGATTCTGCTAAACAATCACCTCTATGGCCCATTCCTGCGTGACATAAAATGCAAACCCTGAGCTTTATTCTAAGAGATGCTGAGCACATGCAATTCCCATTAAATCTTTTCTGCCCCTTCTCCCCTTCCCTAGTTACCACTGAAGCCTCAAAAAAAGTTGTGTTTGGTAACCACATCTATCTGACACCTTTCCTTCCAGCAGCTGTGGCTCACTGAAGAGATGGATAGGTCTCACTCTCTTTTCTGCGTCAAAAAAGTGAGTTCTCACTTCCTAAAAATGGCCAGGCTTCTCCTGATAAATCTCTTCTCAGGTTTGTATCACTGGCAGCCACATGAAGTGGTGTTTCCTCCCCAGAACCTATCTTCCGTGTGAATTACCATCCTCATCTTGCTGAAGTGCTCTGCAGAATGCAGAGGCTGCCAAGACAGGAGCAAGGACCGGACTCATCCTGCCTTCCCATCTTGCTCCCACCACCCTGAAATTCTGGCTCCATCCACACGTGGAAAAGAGGAAGCATCTTCTAAAAACGCCCATATACCCAACAGGCGTATGAGCAGCTGTACCCAGAGAAAAGTGTGTTTAATGCCTCGTAGATGTCACACATGCCCTGAGAACATAAAGCAAGGCAAAATTTCCTTTAAAAGCGGTCGGCGTGCTCAGCAGAGAAACTTGTCCACATAGCCACACGCTCACTTGTGAGTGATAAAGCCTGACATCGCGGCCTTGATCCGTTGGTGTGTTTCTGATCTGTCACGTGGAGGTCCCGGCAGCAGCTCAGCCACCCAAGGAACGGCATGCTTTGGCGCTCAGGCTTCTCCGTGACCCGCAGAAACATTCTCCGTGTCTGTTTTGGCAGCTGGGCGTAACTCAATCTGCTATGGTATCCACGCTTAGACAGTCCTACGAGTAAGCAAAACAGCTACTGTTTTCATCTTACCATGTTTTTCATAGTATCTGGATGTTGAAATAACACTGCCAAAAAATTGACATCTCGTGCTTTGACGATGGTTGCTCCTGATCGGACACGGTAATGCATGATCTCAGGCGCAGCACGGGGCCCAAAAGCCTCGGCTTTCTGACGTGTCAATCAATCCTCAGCACCTATCAGGCACGCACACACACACACACACACACACACACATACAGAGGCACTGCCGCTAGCCAGCGAGTTCAAGCACCTCCGCTTGAAAATAGCTGCAGCGACGCTGGAAAAGCAGGCGTTTTCCAGCATGTTGCCAACTTGTGAAAACAATCCTGCGACTGACACTGAGAATAGCCTTCGCGATCGCTACCCCTCTCAGGCAGCCAGCTCACTCTTGGGTGCTATAAATACACAGTAATAAACCGTACCAAGAAACCATGATACAGTAATGTTACAGTAAATTCTGGTGGAATTGCTTTTGAGGTGCACCAGCCTGTGAAAGAGGAAGAGAAATGGGAGACACTCGCATGTTCGAGGGAATGAAGAGGAAATACCTCCGCAACCTCATTTCCCTACCTCTGAACACAGCTCTCCTGTACTTTGTCTGTAGCCTATGGTGCCCTGGCAGCCCATTCATGCATAGAAAGACTTGGCAGAACACATGGTTACCCTTACACTGAATTCTTTCGCCATGTGTGTTTAATATATCTCTGTGATCTGATTCAAGTAGAGCAGATTTGAATATCTCATTATACGGAGACCAATATGTCTTCATACACACAGTAATTATATTGTTTATTCTGATGTTAGAACACTGGATCTCTTGCTGAAAGTCAGAGGACGCGCATACATTTTTCAGTCACTTAGACATAAGTGACTACGCTGACATTCAGATTCTAAACAAATTGCTAATGAGCTTCCCCGCTTCTTTCTCTTTTTTTCTCTCTCTCTTTTTTTTCCCTCCCTCCCCAAAAGCAGATTTCTCAGCCTCTGAGAGAAACAGAATGGAAGAGCTTAAATGAGAAGACGCACGCACATGACTGCAGTCTAAGGAACAGGAGCCCATTTCTCAGCCAGTGCGAACTGCCAGAGCTGCGTTGGCTCCGCGGGGAGAGGGGAAAAGGCAGGAGAAGCAAGGGGGTGGAAATACTTTAACCACCCTTCAGATGTCTACCTTTGTGCTTGGGTTTCATAACGAAGATTTATCTAAATCTTAGCAAGTGTGTTCCCCTAATGGGAACATGGGCAGCAGTCAGTTGTTTCTCTCCTTGCTGTGCTCTGCTACTTTTTTGGTTCGCAGCATTCTTTTTGGTTTGATACCCAAATTGTACTTGTGATGTTACTTAATGTGCACTCTTTGGGGTTGCCAAACAATGCCTGGGGGTGCTCTGGGTCTTCAGGGTACACTCCAGACATAGACACACATAGGAGAGACTGGCAAGATAGACCTCAGCTTACATCACCAGAAGTGAATTCAGCGGTGTAAAGGATGTGCCTGTCACTGTCACAGTGACTGTCACAGGAGTCCCCTTTGAGCAATGTCCTTTGGACATGACCTGTTGGACCGCACACGACAGCACCCTCATTTAAGCATATGTGATGCTGCGGGCATTCTGCAAGCATTGAGTGCTCAGCTCCACTCCATCACCACCTGCAGATGTACCTCCACATTTTAGCAGTACCCTACAAAGACCTGTAGGCTTTGGGTCTTAATTGCTCAGCAGTCATCTTTTCTTCCCTTCCAGTACATTGATACTTGAGGTCAGGTGTGGAAACGCCACTTGGGTGTCTGGGACCTGAGTGTTGGCAGCTGGCTTTCACTCTAGTTCCCAAACCATTTACTGTGGGGGGTCTGTATTCACTCGGAGTTCACTGTGACATTCATACCCTCATTATTATCCTGTGTTAATTAAATTTCATATTGTTCTTAATTGTGTGTGCGGCCCCTGAGACAATGTGAAGGATTCATTATTAGAAAGATAGAGTTTTATTTAGTGCAAAATTCAGAGCTAAGAGAGACTTCGCTTCACCTACCTGGGGAAAAAGCAGCAATTGAAGGGTAGTAGCTGCTGGCATATTGGTCAAGAAAGAAACCAGCAGGCAAAGCTTAAAGAGGCAAGACCAGAAGGGTGAGAATAAGAAAATTTAACCACGTGGTAAGAACCTGCTTTGGCAGGGGGGTTGAACTCAATGATCTCTTGAGGTCCCTTTCAACCCCTACGATTCCGTGATTCTGTGTGTTTAAATTTAACCTTAGACTAAAATGCGTTAATAATATTATGTAGCATCCCACCTGTCTTTCACCAAAGTTGTGGTTTATGAGTATGTTTCTA
Source organism: Laterallus jamaicensis coturniculus (assembly GCA_022605575.1). Lineage (NCBI taxonomy): Eukaryota > Metazoa > Chordata > Aves > Gruiformes > Rallidae > Laterallus > Laterallus jamaicensis. Next base: position 6,943,226 of record JAKCOX010000023.1, on the reverse strand, counting down.
ATGTAGGATTTACTTCATTTTCAGTCACAAAATGATTCAACTGAGGGAAGGAAAGGTGCGCAACAGGGTGACTGACTGCACCTTTGTCACTCAGAGCCCATGCACAGAGCCAGGCAGTGATAACATGCCCCTTTCCCTCTCTCCCCTCAGGGGCTGCAGTGGCCACCTGTGGGCATAACTCTGGGCCCCTTGCTTGCTGATGTGCTCCCCCAGTATACTGAATTTCTTTACACTTTCTGTCAGGGGAAAAAAATAAAGGGAGATATCACTGTGCAGCAAAGCACACAACTTCTTCAAGGGGTGATGAACATTTAGTAACAAAATTCCTTGTCAATCTATGTGGCTCGCTCCATGTCTTCAGACAAATAGCTTCCCTCCCTGGTGAAAACTGGAAGCGTGTGTGCTTTCTCTGCAGTAATACAATATGATGTCCCAATGATGTTGTCTAGATAAGCCTGACTTTCACAGGCTACATGCTCTTGTCTGTCTGCCTGTTTGTGGGAAAATAAATGAACACACAGTGTATGTGCTGGTTCTCAGAAACTTCCAGATGTGTTTGCTGCTTTCCATGTTTTCTGTCAGACCGCTGTGGATGCTCTTTCATTCTTCCCATAGAAAAGGGAGTCCTGGTCAAACACAGTACATACCAGCTGGCAAAGGGATGGGTTCCCAGCAGGCTTTTGGCATCTGATACGCTAATGTATGTGAACAGGTTGATATGATTAAGGTTAACGAATGAGAGACAATTCCAGACTTTTCTAATTATTGTATAGCATTAAAGATTTGCTGGCCCTTTTTATTTTGAAGCAGCCAGGAAGCCATTTAAAGTTCGTAATGGCAGCCTGACGCTTTAATAGATAAGAGCTGTTCCATCCTTCTCCTACCACTGCCGTGACCATAAACCACACTCGCAAGCAGAGAAGAATACAGCATGAAACAAAGTTGTATTTCTGGATGCTTAAGTTTCAACAGCTTCATTATCAACAAAAGAAAAACTGCCTGGGTTTCTTTTTCATAGCATTCCATAGACAGTTATTAGGAAGTGATTCGGGGACCTTTACAACTGTAAAACTGAGGGGACCAAGGGGACAGAAATCAGTGTAGCCAGCACACTGCAATTTGCTGGTTGGCTTGGGTCTCCTTCCAGCCCAGCAATATTCCCAGATCTCGTTGTGCTGTACTCAGGAAGGGCACAAAGCTGTTTTCTTTCCAGACAATTTTACCGATGGGCCTGACTGCTTAATTGGTTTGGCATAGGATACCAGAGCTCCACCATTTGTCTGTGCTTCCTGTTTGCTTCTGGTGTATGTTTCAGGCTGTAGAACTGCTCTTGAAAGTTTAGTGTAGTATGGTGTGGCAGATTGTGTAGCAGATTGTGTGGCTTCATATTTGGTGACAAATTTGGTGTTATTTAGATGGCCTTAGGTAGCTCTTGACCCTCCAGCCCCTCGGCTACTCATTTCCAGCTCCACGCCACCGCAGTGCTTTGCTTAGCCAGGTGCTTGTGTGGCCGTGAAGTACAGCAGCTCAGGGAATTGATCTGGCAGGAAAAGCAGATCTTGCTTCCTGAACCTTGCTTGCCGTTTTGGCCGTGCAGGTGGATGTGCCAGCCCTGCCCAGGACGCTGGCCCTGAAGGACCACTTGAGGAGCCACGGTGTGCACCAGTCATCGCCCTGATGGAAGCAGGAGCCTCTCCAAAGCGCTCAGAGCAAGAGCCCAGAGTTTGCACTGCTTTTTCAGCTGCTGCCTGAAGGGATTAGAGGAGTATTAAGATCACCGTGAGCTATTTAGCTCAGTTATATTCCACTTCACCTTTTTCAGTGCAATGCTCCTGGGGATGAGCACACCTTGAAAATGGAAAAAGGATGTGCCCAGAAAGACTTTTCCAACAAAAGCCTGTGAAAAAGCCTGTGAAGCAATATAGGGCATGTGACTGCATGTGCATTCCTACGTGTGCTAGCCTGAATGATACAAGAGAAATTATGCCAGAAAGAGATTAATCCTTTAGCATTGTCCAGTTCTTCCTTCAAAGTTTGGAGGAGATGGTGCTGTGTAAAGTATACCACATGTACTTTATCAAGGTTGCACGACTTGATTGTAACAAGTTGTCCTGGTTTTTTTTTTTAAGGTTGGACTTACTGCTAAAATTGTTAAAACAGAGAAATCAGGAGACCTGTTACAAAAGAAACATCAGGTTATGACTGAGAGATGGTGGAGGCTTAAGACAGACATGACCCAGAAATGTGGACTCACAGCTCAGAGAGCCAACTGTATCCCAGGCTGCCTCAAAAGCAGTGTGGACAGCAGGTTGAGAAAGGTGATTTTGCCCCTCTACTCCACTCCAGTGAGACTCCACCTGGAGTACTGTGTCCAGCTCTGTGGTCCTCAGCACAGGAAAGACATGGAGCTCTTGGAGCAGGTCCAGAGGAGGGCTGTGAAGACAATCAGAGGGGTGGAGCATCTCTCCTATGAGGATTAGCTGAAGAGAAGGCTCCAGGGAGACCTTATTACAGCCTTTCAATACATAAAAGGACCTTATAAGAAAGGTGGGGACAGATTTTTTAGTAGAGTCTGTTGCAGTAGGACAAGGGGTAATGGTTTTAAATTAAATGAAGGTAGATTCAGACTAGATATAAGAAAGAAAGTTTTTACGTTGAGGGTGGTGAAGCACTGGACCAAGTTGCCCAGAGCTGTGGTAGATGCCCCATCCCTAGAAACACTCAAGGTCAAATTGGACACGGCTCTGAGAAACCTGATCTAGTTGAAGATGTCCCTGCTCATTGCAGTGAGTTGGACTAGATGAGCTTTAATGCTCCCTTACAGCCCAAACCATTCTGTGATTCTATTCTATGATTCTATGGCAACTTAAAACAGATATTTCATTTGTTGATTAGGGGAAAAAAATTACAAAGCAATTGAGGGTCAGATTCTCTCTAACCTGTCTTAATAGAGCTCCACTGAAATCAGTGGAGCTTTGCTGATTTACGTCACTTGAAGATCTAGTCACGACTTCTCATAACTTAAATTAATTCCTGAAATGGGTTTATTTTCGGCTTCAAGGAAGGATTTGCAGATCAGGATTGATAAGCTCCTTTTTTTCTGAATTATTAGAGCATCTTTAGTTTTATTTTAAATTTGCTTTTACTATCGATGGTAGCTTTTGTCTCTTGTCCTCGTAATTTATCTGTTAAAAGTTCTTCTGAGTGTCAAACACTTAGAGTATCTTTCAGATTCTCAGGTGACTAAGATAGGATTCTTTCTTTAATTAAAAAGAAGAAGATTGAGTTTCAGGGCAATCATGTTTTGATATTCCCATATGTATCTAAAGTCACTCAGATTAGGAGAACTGGGCTTCAGTTTTTGAAATTAGACTTTGTTAAATTGGACTCTGAGAGTGCATTTCCCTATCTGACTAAAATATCAGTGGTTTTAAATACTACAAGGTAGCCTTCATCAACTCTGATAGATACTAAATGGCACGTTGATTCTGACCTCATTTCTTACACTGTAAATCTGGTGTAACTCCTTCAAACTCAGTAGAATTACTCTAGGGTTAGAATGGCACAATGAAGATTCAAGTCTATCTCTAGACTTCTAAAGAAAAATGGTTTGCCATTGTAACTGGTGTAACCAAAACTAGCATTGCAGGTAATAGAAATTAATATAGCAATACTGAAGGGTTTGGAGCTAGGCTAATTTATACCACATAAAATCTGACCTTCTATTTTCCTGAATTAAGATACCATTGTTGGGGTATTTAGTGCAGGCCTAGGCTTCTTTGAGTGAAAGAGAGTTTTTGTTGACTGGGTGTAATTGGGTCAGTGTCCCACCATTCAATATCATCACCTCCTCAGACCAGAGGTGGTCAGAATGCATGGTCAGCACCATTTCTCAGGTTCCCCCATGCACACAGGCCCAGGGATGCCAGCACCAGGTAGGTAGGTAGGTAGGTAGGTAGGTAGGTAGATCAGTCAGTAGGATCATATCCATCCTATTTGCTGGTGGCAATGGCAGGGAAACAATGCAGTGAACAGCAACAGCTAAAAGCTCAGTGGAAAAATATGCCTTTCAATTGATGTGTCAATACAGAAAAAGGTGGTACAGATCCTCTAATGGCCCTGACAGAGTCCAGTCTTTGTGCATTCAATACCTAGAGGTAGCAGAGCACAAGAGTATTCCAAATGGCAGATGCCACCTTGTGAGTAGTCTTTCTACTTTTCCTCATTTTCATTTCAAATCATCCAGCAAATGCAATTTGGGCTTTCAGTTTCTACATAGCCTTTACAGCCTCTTCCTCATCACCTCCTGAGAATCAAAACTGCCATCTTCCTCACCAACTGAGATGTGACACAGACCTCTTAGAATGCTATCTTTGTTCTTTTCATTGCCAATTATCCTTCATTTACAGCATGGTTCTCTGTTACCATCATATTTCGATATCAGCCCGGACCAGGTCCCTACTAGCCTTAATGGCATCTGAAACGGCAGCTTGCAACTCCTAATGGCAAGCAACACGGGCAGTTGCGAGTGGTGACCTTCTGCCTGGAGCCTCACTTGTAGGACAGCTGCCATGACCTGCATGGGTCATGATGGGATGCATCCGAGGGTGCTGAGGGAGCTGGCAGAAGTCATTGCTAGGCCACTATCCATCATCTTTGCTAAGTCCTGGGAAATGGAAGAGGTGCCTGAGGACAGGAGGAAAGCAAAGGTTACTCTGGTCTTCAGAAAAGGCAAGAAGGAGGACCCGGGTAACTACAGACAGATCAGCCTCACTTCCATCCCTGGAAAGGTGATAGAAAGACTTATCCTTGGGGCTGTCTCTAGGCACATCAAGGATAAGAATAGTCAACATGGTTTTACCAACATTTAACAGTTCCTTGTTAGGAACAGTCAACATGGTTTTACCAAGGAGAAGTCATGTTTGACTGGTCTAATTGCCTTTTAGGAGGATATAACCAGGTGGATAGATGATGGTAAGGCAGTGGATGTGGTTTACCTCGACCTCAGTAAAGCATTTGACACCGTCTCCCACAGCATCCTCATGGCTAAACTGAGGAAGTGTGGCCTGGAAGGTCAAGTAGTGAGGTGGATAGAGAGCTGGGTGAAGGGAAGAAGCCAGCGAGTTTTGATCAATGGGACAGAGTTGAGCTGGAGGCCTGTATCTATTGGAGTCCCTCAGGAGTCAGTAATGGGACCTGTACTATTCAATATATATTAATTGATGACCTGGATGAGGGAATAGAGTGTACAGTCAGCAAGTTTGCTGTTGACAGAAAACTGGGAGGGGTGGCTGACACACCAGAGGGCTACACTCCTGATGAGCTGAGGACAGCCAAAGTGCAGAGTGAGACAGCAGGCAGTGGGGCTGCAGCACACAAGTGTCACACATGGGGAATTCAACTTCAACACACATGTGTCGCATATCAAGGGCACCAAACACATTCTGACAAATAATGCACAAGCCCAACACGAATGACTACAGAACTGGTGTTATAGACAGGGCAAAAATACTTCAATAGAGATGCTGCAGATTTCTCTACAACTTTGTGTATGCAGTACTCACCACTGATGCAGAGGAGCTTTGGCCACATCCCTGCCCTTTATTAGGAAGAAGATGGAACTGAACACTGCTTTCTTCCATGAACATCTGAAATGGATGTGCTGGTTCTGCCTGAAGTCCCATTCTTCAGAGGCAGAAGAGTCTGTGGGCACTGTGGGGGAGCTGCTTGCACACAGCTAGAGATGCAAAAAGCAGCAGGCACCTGAGACAAGCTGCCATCAGTGGAAACCATCAACAAGGAAGTCTTCTGTATTGCTCAGTTTGTAAATTACCTGTATTTAACATATAGTCAGGACAACTTGGGTGGGAATGTCATTTCAGCATTTAGGCAACCTCATACCCCTCTCCTGCTCAGCATCACACAACACTTTTTGCTTCCATCCCCTGACTGATGTCATGCAATTTAAAGTGCCTGAAACAGGTGAAGATAGCACTTGTTATTGTGTTATGTTTACATGCATTGATGCGCAGTAGAAACAGGGAGGGGAAAAGTGATTGTGGTCAAGTGAACTACTGTAGGATAAAGAGAGATAAATAATTCAGATTCTCATTATAACAGACAAGTGCAGCTCCCATAGAGAGGAGGGAGACTGTCTTTGTGTGAATTGGTATGCAGTGGCTGTTTAGTAGCCATAGCATGTAATCTAGCATTAGTATTAACATAAATCAGTGGCAGGAATTAACAATATTTCTAAAGTCTTATATGATAACTGGATCCACACTATATTGTTTAGTCCTCCTGGGCATTTTAATAATCATGTAATAGAAATGTTGGAGTAGCTGAGATATTCTTTATATTGCTCTATGAAAGGTCTTTAACACAATGTCTTTAGCAGACAGTTTTGATAGAATGTGTTGTACAAAAAAGAAATATGCCTATTTTGGTAATATGGGTATGTTTCATTAGCTCAGCCCGCAGCGATATGACATTACATTTAAAAAGGAATACAATTAATAACAATGAGGGGGGGGGGGTAGCTCTCAGAGTATAGCTGGAGGAACTGAGCAAGGTGTCAGGGCAATTAAATAGAGGCACTGTATTACCTTTGTCTGAACACTCATAACATCATCCTGTCTCAATACATTGAATAGGGGATTTCTTTGCAGTGGGATTCCTAATTTATTTTGATGTTTCCTATAACTCAGATAATAATAAGATGGACTTTTGTATTAATCTTTAAAAATGTACAAATCTTGGGAATTAGCATGTCTGTGGATCTGAATATTTTCCATTATCCATAGAGTGTGGAACGATCGCACAAGGGATACACACAATAGCTTCTCCATACTGAACTTAATGGAACCATCATATCAGTGCTGTGGAAAAGTACAAAATACTGCCACTGCATGTATAGCACATGGATTAGGTAACTGCAGTCCAGGGAAAAAGTTATACTTTGAGACTATTAAAATAATCAACAAGGGTATTATTTTATTCAGCATTAACCTTTATGTTCTATGTTAAATGACAATGAAATGGTGGAACACAATCCTTCCCTAGAGTAAAGGTATCCGGCATTTCTTTCATCTCTAAAGAGGCTTCTTCATATCCTGCAATCCTAAAAATGCTATTTTTCCCCCACTGCAGGTCAGATTTAATAACAGTAACAGGAGATAAATGGATTGGGCTCAGCTGAGCCTTTGGCAGCCATGCGGATGAGAGGCAGGGATCTCTGTCCTCCTGGGAGAGGCAGCAATGGGAGGCAGCAGGGGCATTGCAAGGAGGGTGTTGGGAGACCAAGTCCTTCCCGTTGGGGATGCAGTCCTTCCTGTTCTGCCAGAGGCTCATCCCAATCTGGCCGGTGCATCTGGGAGTGCATCCAGGCCCTGGGGGAAGAAGGTGGCAAGGAGGTGACCTGGTGCCTCGCCACAACCAACACCCAAACTCATATGGAGGCTTTTGAGAAAGGCCGACAGTGTCACTTTTGCAGGGGCAGCTCACTTGTGCTGCTCTTGCTCTCAAGGCAGTGACAGTTAGGTAGGAAAATGTGTCGGGCAGCAGCAAAGCAGAAGCAACCTTCCCCTCTCCCCACACCTCCACACACCATGCCATTTTATGGGTGCCCGGCAGCAGCGCACCAGAGGCTGCAGGAAAACACTGTCCGTCCCGGGGCCCAGAGGGATTAATGAACAACTCCACAGCCATTCATGAGTAACGTATTACAGCTCAGCAGAGAGCAGTTTCCTAACCCACGAGCTCTAGATTACTCCTCCTGCAGCAGCGCCCAGGTTAATGGCAGATGGCGCCAGCCGCCCCGGCCCAGCCCCAGGCAGCAGCTGCCCCTGGCCCTGCTTAGCCCCGCACGTATGCAGCAGCACACGGTGCCTCCAGCGATTAAATCACCCCAACGCTCCGGGGAGGGGCCCCCTCCCCTGTTAAGTCTTATTGACAGACCCATCAAAGGCGGTGATGCATTGGCCCCCGCCTTGGCCCCAGCAGGCCGGACGGGGGATGACATGCGGTCACCGTGGCAACAGCGGGGCGCGGGGCCTGCCGGGAGAGGCGTGGCGGCCACCCGGCGGCCATGTTGGCAGGGCCCAGCGGAGAGGCCTTGCGCCCTCCCATCGATCCGGCCGGCCTCGGCGCTATCGACCGCTCCAATTTGCAGGAATTTACAGTATCGATGTGGGGCTGATTAACATTTTGTGCCAGAGCGGTTCAATACGGGCTGGTAACAGCTTTTAATGATTAATTGACTTTTATGATTCCACCTCAGCGCTGTCAGCGAGCTGTGAACCGCGGGCACGCTCCTCCCCAAGCCGCTCTCCAGTGGCACGGGGGCAGTGATTGAGTACCTGGGAAATTAGTGTCCTTGCTGTCTCGTTTTATGAAAGATAAATGCTATGACATTTAATGCAGACCTTAATTTGGAACAGAACTAAGCAGATCATTTTGCAATTTAATCATAAACAGGTAAATATCAAAACTTGTTTAGCATTTCACAAGTTAGGTGGACAGGCAGCAGGGGGGAAGCGAAGTAGGCAGCAGGGGAATGGCAGAGGTAAGGTAAGGTAATGAGATGTGGAGCCGGCGGTGTTCCAGTAATAATAATGGCAGGGTGAGCGTAGACAGAATCACATCCACAGTTTGGGTATGTTCTTCTCACGTGGCCGTCCCCCTCCCTCTTTCTCTCTTCTCCTGTAATCTCATTCACTGTTCCCATGCTAGCTGTAAAATGAGGGCTTACGACACATGACATGATATATGAAGGGGGAAAAAAAAAATGTCACCTACAGTTAATCTGTTACCTAAAACAAACATAAACATTATGGAAAAATTGCAAAGGAAAACAAAATTTTATTATACTCCATAACAACTGAAAAAAGATTGTCTGGAAGGCTGTGTGCTGTCAACTCCTACCTTCCTGTGTTCATATTTATAGCCTATTCCTTTGCATTCATTTTAATTAAAAAGATTGTAAGTTTCTTTTTAAATAACTGTCTAAACAAAATATCATATTATGCATGTTTATACATACAAAAGCTAAACCAGCACATTTTGATCCTCTTTGAAATTGTATTCTCTGCCTTCTCACCACCTGTATTTGAGCCTATTTACAGAGGAAATGAGGCCGCCATGGGCCAGATTCTTAAATCATTTTGACCCACTTCGGAAGAGCTGGAGAGTTGCCGAATCTCCCCATTCGAGGATTCCCTTGGCACGAGGGAGTTCCTTGCTCATACAAAGCTGACAGAGCCAATTCCTATGCCATCTGTTCCCACAGAACCAGTTTAGAGGAGTCTAGTGGGGGCAGAGTAGGGGTGCAATTGAGGTATTCCTGCAATTTCCCTCTTCTTTTCCAAGAGGCTCATGAGAGCAATAGCTAACCTGTTAAAGTGAAGCATGAATCCCAGAAACAGAAAGCTACAGAGGATTTCCTTGCAGCTCTTCATGTCCCTCCGAGCTGCACCCAGTGCTCCTTTTACAAATTGGCTGGGATACTCCTAAGAAGCTGTGCAGCCAAGGCCAGTGCCAAAGGCTCTTCTCTTTTAACCTGAATCACTCTATGGAAGTCATTGTCAAGGAGCAATCAGACAGAGAGTTAACCTGCAAAACTGATTGGGCAGTAGCCTCTGGGGAAGGGGGAAAGGGGACAAACTTCTGGACATGGCTGAGTGCTTCCATCTCTTAACCCTGATCAGCAGAATTCAGAAGAGCCCATCTAATAGCAGCCCTCAGTGCTGTCACACCAGCTATGTGATACCTGGAAGGGGGTGCTTAGCTCTTGAATCAAAATTCACAGCGCTAAGCAAGACACCTAAAGCTCTGTGTACACTGCATGTTTGCCTATGGATTTGTCCTGATGAGCTTTGTGACTCCCCTGACTCTGTGGCACATATTCTGGCAGTTATATCTGCTTGAGAGCACCAACTATTAGCTGAGAGGTAGTAAGGGATGGCTTTTTAAACCACTTCTCAACTGGTGCCGCCTGTTACACTGCCACCTGACAGCAGGAGCACGTTCCCTCCTCAGTGTGCGGTCAGGCAGGCTGGCGGGCGGGCAAATGGGGTGCACGCTTCCCCTGAAGTGAAGCAGGGACACAATCCACACAGTCAACCTATCTATCTCAGCAATGACGTGGTGTCTATGCTCCAAGGGGGGAGCCTTGGCACGCTGTTTCTTTGTATTGTTTTCTCAACACCACCACTCAGATATTTGCTTCTGTCTCTCAGCCTGAGCTTCTGTGTGACTGGCACATTCGGAGCGAGACAGCATACCACAGCGTGCACGGGACAGACTGAGAGGTGCCTTGCAGCGTCCCAGAATCCATCTTTGCTGCCCCAAGGGAGAGAAAGCTGAGCAGGTCCCCAGAGCTACTCCAGCTGTTAAAGGGGATGAGAAGCAGTGAAACGTGTCAGAGAGCCATACTTGGACCCTGCTGTCACTGGGTAACTGGGGGAATGACTGCTGATCCTGGGAGGAGCAGCAGGTTCCCTGACGCACACACTGACCTCTCACTTCGTGTCATCAGACAGCCTGGCTTTCAAGGACGCAGGACACTGGTTAAATGGCTGTTATAATAGCCCATTATAACCCAGGCAAAGGTCAGAGCCACTGCTCTCGCTTTGCTTGTGCTAACAGCCGGCCCTCAATAGATCTTGCATGTGCCCACAAAGGCTGCCTCTCCACTGACCCAGCAGTTTGAAGATCTGGACTGGAGAGTGTGTGCATTCTGCCTATAAAGATCAGCAGTGAGTAAATTCCTGAGTTAGGTCACAAGCTTGGGCTAAAGTATAGGCAAAACACGCAGGTAGATAAAGCTTAAATTGCCTAGACATCAATTAAGGAAAGCTTCCACTGAGAAAGTCATCACGTAAAGATGGGTACAGTGAGACATATGCCTACTCCTGTCGTGGATGGTGTGCACCCATAGAACTACAGCTCACAAGCCTTATCTACTGGACCAAAATGTCATATATCCATTTGGCCAGTGTCATGGATGGACCAGCCGTGTCTGTCCATACTCACTAATGTAAACATACCCTAAGACTGGGCACATCAAGCTAAGTGTGCCACCAAAGCTAACAGGAAATCCCAGTGAGAGGAGTTTTGCTCACCATCAGAGCTGCAGTTAAGCATGTCTTTGACTTTCGCTTTCTGAACTGGGCTGTCCTGTGTTTAGCTACCTTAGCAACACATTTGGAGGGAGGTGGCTCATCCCTGTTCTCCTTTGGGATGGTGCTCACGGTGATAGTGCTTTTAGCTATTAGCCTGATGAACATGTGCCCCAGAAGTGGAACTCCAGCCCTGTCTCAGCAGACTCTATGATACTGTGGAGAACGGGGTCTCATCAGAAGGATTTAGGTGGGACTGGTAATAGTGATGAGCGATAGTTTCTATTTTCTCTGTATTAGCTGGGTCACTATGCAGCCCGGAAGGCACAGCTCACAGAGCCAGAGGGAGTAGAAAGAACTGTGGTGTAATGAGTGTTCCCACTGAGCATGGGAACCTCTGAACCCTGATTTTTGGTCTGTGCCTGTCTAAATGCGATGCAAAAGCAGTATCTTGCCTTTGGTCTATTTACCTCTGTGTCTCCTGACTTAGCTGCGCCATGGCTCGCTTCAGTGTGAAGTAGGATATGGTCCTCTCCCCTGTTAGCTCTTCTCTCTCAGTGAGCATCTCCTTAAGAGACCTTCAGACCCCTACCTTAGGCTAAAAAGAACTGAAAACTTCAAATTCCTAAAGTGCTCCAGCTGCCAGGCAATTGCAAGCAAAGTAGACAGCAGTTGTCGCATTTGAAAGGAAGTGGCTGAGAACGCTGAAACCAAGAGTGTACAGGACTATGCTGACACAGGCTTTTGCAGGCGGAGGTGCGCCTGGTTTGTCCTTTTTCCAAGCCAGCTGGGGAACTTCTTTACTGTAAGCTGATCCTGAGCTCATGCAACTACAGAGCTTCAGGTTCAAAAGCTTCTAGTTAGCACCATGTGCCCCAGAAAACAAGTGCTGTTAGTGTCTAGAGTGTGTTCCGGTCCTTTTCATCTTCTGCGCAAACCTTGCTGGTTCTGGCCCAATAGGGTATGAGGCAGAGAGTGCCCAGCTTGTGGAAGGAAATAGGAATGGGTCAGCTATGTAGCCTTATAGCAGGGCCAATTCAAGAAGTAAGATAAGCAGGCTGTTGCTGTTTCTGCCTTTTGTTGAAAAAAACAAAACCAAACCACCAAACTCCACCACCATCAACCCTAAAAAAAACACAACAGAAAATCAATAACACTGCTTTACCTCAGCCAGAGCCCAGAAAATGAGGCAGAAATCTGGGTCTTGGGACAGTAATTAGTGCCTCTGCTTCCTTATCTCCCTGGCAGGACCAAGAGCCCTGTTCTACTGAATCCTCCTGTCCTGCCCCACTCTATACTAGCCTTCACTGTACCTTAGCACTTTTGGTCGTATGGGAAAACAGGCCACAGCTTCTCCCCTTGCAGGAAGGCTACACTCCTTTTTACCCAACCTGGCTGTGGGTAGGAGTGGCTGGACACATACGTAGGACTGTAATGGGCACCCATCAACATATGTGCCTGGGAGATGCCTAATCAAGATTGGCAGGATTTTCTGTGACCCTCAGTGTGCACCTACATTCTGCCTCAGATGCATTTTAGGCACATAAAAGACAGTTTGGGATCATGCCCAGGTTCATCTCATGGTGCCTTGAAGAAATTCTGACTGCTTATCTGTAAAAATGAGACTTTATGCTTCCTGCTGCCTTGGTGGAGCAGCCAAGGAAGCAGGAAGCATCCTGTGATGTCCTGATAGCACAGAAAAACAAGAGTCAGAGAAAGAGAAGTCAAATCTCAGCCCCACTGAAGTCCCTGGCAAAAATTCCACCAACTTCAACAGTTTTCTCTTCTACAGCTCCGTGTCCTTGTGTCTGACCAGGGTCCCCTTTCAATGGCATAGTCCTAGTAAGTTGTATGGTGACTACAACAGGCAGAACACGACCTTCTCCATTTTTATTATGGCACAGTACATGTACTTGGAGTAGTGAGCAGCATCTCCTTACATCAGGCCTTGTGTGTCAGGTAATATGGGAAGAGTATGGTGTTTCTCCCACAGTGCAGAATGACTGGCACTGAGTCTTTTCCTTCACTATTCTGCCATGTTCCTCTCTATTCCATTGCCTTTTGGGCCATACATAACGCTGCCTTCACTGAACTTTCACACATTTGGCCTCACCAACATTTCTTTAGGTACATGGCTAGGGATACTGGGGGAGGAGCCTGGTGGACTGTATGTATAATTGCATCTCTGATATTTACCCCTTCAAAAAGAACACAATCCGTTTCTGAGGAAAAAGTAATATTCAGCACTTTGCCAAGAGAGACCATTGGGTTTCTGCAGCCTCATGCTGGCCGTTCCTTGACAAAGTTCCCCATGTTACCTTCCTTCATGGGTCCAGAGGGCGGTTACAACGTGTAATTTCCACCTGTAGGCACCGATTTAGTTTTGGGTTTATGATTCCTCATCTAGGTTTATAAGATAATTTAATTAGGCTCCTTATAGATTTCTTTGGCAATTTTTGAATGTATAGATATACATATATTTCTCCTTCTTGATTATAATCCCCTTTAACTCACTGGATGTCCCAAATTATAAGCTTTGCATGGAATCAGTTGCCTTTGGCTATGTTTGGTATTATGTTACCTTCTGTTCAGTTAACGGTGTGGAGATAGGCCATAAGCACTGGAAAAACCTCAAAGCTCTTTTCTGCTGTTTTGAAATTGAGAAAGCAGAGACATAATTGCTTTTGTTGGATCACAATCCTGAATAGCAAAAGACTTTTTAAACATCTGCCCTTCCTTTGATTGGCTTTACATCTTCTCTCTTTTTTTGTCTACTATTCATTATTCTGCATTTTATTCACTAATGAAAAATTCTATCCATGACAATATTTTCATATGCTGTAAGATGACTGGGATTCAATGCATTTAATCTGATCTAGCCCTACAGAAAACCTTAATAGAATGTGACAATATATGTTAATTCTGTGAGGTTTGTATTTCCTTCTTGCTCGTGTAATATCTGATCTGTCCTGCCTACAATCTCAGCGCAATCTCCTGCAACCCGGACTTTTAACAGAGCCAGAGTCTAACTCCCGGGATGTATTTGCAGCACCTATTGAAGTCAAACAACACTGCATAGCTCTGTGGGAAATAAATTTTGCTTTCTTTGTCACCGGGGCCCTGCTCCCATTCAGATCTGTGGCAAATCCAGCACCGACTTCAATTCCAACAAGATCAGAAATCAGAATTGTTTGGTTTACATGGGATTCTCTCTGATGGGAGAACTCGCATGTGTCTCCATGTGCAGATCTCCCTCTCCCTCTTTATCACTAACCAAATGACTTGATATGTCTCTCTGCTTTTTTTTTTTTTTTTTTTCAATACCACTGTCAAATACCTGTCATGATATTAGCATCCATTCACAGGGAAATGTAGCAGCCAGAAATAATGCTGGTCCCTGAGTGGACTGGAATAATCTGTTCATTCTGAAGGGAATAGCTATCCCTACTCAATAATAATATTGAAATTAAGAAATAACATTCTGTCTTTTAACATGGGAAGACAATACAAATAATTGGGGAATTTCCTAATGAGTCTGTTATTAAAACAGTATCTAGAGGAAACACGAGCATTCAGCCAACTGAAATGTGTCATTTTTCTTCTTTTTTTCCTGGTTTGAGCATAATGCTTGACATCAACACCACGAGTATTTTCAGTGCTACCTGGGAATAAGGGGGAATGAAGGTAGGAGGCTTTTGAAAAGTCACTTCTGATTTTTCTCATTTAAGAGTTAAGTATTTCAAAAGCGACGAGGGCCAAATTTTCAAGTGCCGATAGTCCCCAGTTGGATCCAGATTTTCAGAAAGATTCCATTCTCATTTACACTTCTCAATAGAGCATTTTTCCACAAGTGCTCAGCAGCCAGCAATTCTTTCTGGCCAGGAAGCCATTGAGAAAGATGTCCTCTTTTCTTTTTTTTTTTTTTTTTTTCCAGTGCCTAAAAGAGAATGGGGAGCTCTTTTGTGAATCAGGTTCTTCAGACAAGTTATGCCTGATGAGCCTGGCTCTGAGGAAAGAAGTGAAATACAACTTTCCTCCATGAAACCTCTAGAGGCAGCGGGTGCTGGGAAGACCCAGTGTACTGCTGGGGAGAGATAGCTCTGAGGGAGCTTGCTGGGAGACTGGAAGCAATGGAGAAACACCCATCATTCCTCCTGCAGCTTTGCAGTATATGAGGGAACAAGTATTCCATGAATACCAGAATTATTCCGGAAGCCTAGTTTCCAATGGACTTAGTGTTTCATGGCTGACTGACATTTTAAATGAATTATACTGTTGCTGCAGTGTGAATTCTGCCCTTATCAGACACTGGAGAATCCATAGGGGAGAGAAGCCTTGGCTGCGGAGTGGATTCCCTTATATCTAATAAGGTATAAGCTCTGACTGAAGCTTTCCTTCACATACATCCAATCTCTCTCCCAGGTGGGTTTGCTCCGTGTCAGATGAGAACTGAGCGTGGGCTGCAGCCTTTCCATCAGGGGGAAAACTCTTCAGCTTTCTATTTTTCACACAAACTTACGAACTTCCTTATCCCTGAAAGCTCTACCTTTCCTCCAGGTTTAGCTACAACTGGCCAGTGGGTTCAGAAGTTCTTAGGCAGCCATGGGCTGCACAGGCACACGCTGCAATCGCATGGAGCTGCGCGTCCTGATGGAGCCGGGCTAAAAACACCCACTGCTAAACTTGGACTGACAGCAGCCTGCTGTGTCTATCAGGGAGCTGGGGAGGCTGTAATAAAGGACTGAGTGGAAAGAGAAAGAAATTGTTCCGTTTCCCCTGTCCCATATAGCAATTACTTGCACATCTCCCTCCATCCCTAGTTGTAGGGTCTCCCCGTCCAGACGTGACGGCTGCAGAGCCCCTTTGGCATGGAACGCACTGGTGGGGGTGGGGGGGGGGGGCAGTCAGGGGAGCTGGAAGCATTCCTGGCCTGTCTGCCAGTGTGAAGGATTGGCAGTTCTTCTTGCAGTTTCCTTTCCCATGAGCAACTAGCAGCAATCAAATACAATCTAGCCCTCGTTATTTGCCGTTAGTTTCTTTGATTGTGATTTGGAAATACGTTGCTAAGGAAAGCAAAAACCATGGTTAACTGATTGATAGAAAATAAGAGTCATAGAAAACATCTGGAGAGCCAGATGAGTACAAGCCATTGTTTAGTTTAATACCCTTATAATATTTGCTGCAAACAGCCAAGCTGAAGGGTGGATTCTTCATCATTTTTATTATGTGCTTATTCCAAAATATTAGTGAATGGGCTTTGACAGCAATGTTTGATCCATGCCCTTTTACCCAGACATTACCATGTCTTGGCTTCCTGAGGCTGTGTAAGGCCAAGCTATCAGAACATAATATCAGCATGTAAAAATGGTCATACTGGATCATACCAACATCCCTCTAGACTCATGCCTCTAATTGGTGACTAATGGCAGATGTTTAGGGGGAAAAAAAAAGCCAAAAAATGCAGCCGCTGTTCTCCAATACACCATCCTAGCTTCTAGTGATTAGCAGCTACAGAACAGTCTGAGACAGAGGTGGTATCTTTGTATTTAATATGGTTAGATGGATTTTTTTTTTCTTCTGGGATGCTCCCCCTCAGCCTTTAAAGGTAGAAATAATTAAGAGCGTATGTTTCATTCAGGGAAAAATGCTGAAGAGGGAAGTCCTACAGCATCACCCCTAGGAAATGGGTTCTAGCAAGCTGCAGGGGCAGCTTTCAGCGTCACCCCTAGGAAATGGGCTCCAGCAAGCTGCAGGGGCATGTCTAAGTTAAAGGAAGAGAGACTCAGCCTCCAATTTGAAGTTTTAGTGCCCACTCTTCAGCTAGCTGTTCTGTCATTGGGCAGCAGAAAGAAGGGGAGGAAATGGTGTGGAAGCGGACTGCATCTGCCCAGAGCATCCCTTCAAGCAGGCAGGAGGGCGAAAACCATCAGAAGACTTGGCTGACCATACAGCTGCAGCCCTGGGAGACAGTGCCCTGGTTGAAACACACTCCTCAGGCACCTTTAAACAGGGTGTTGTCTGAGTGCATGTAGACAGTGGACAGAAATGTTGTCAGTGGCCAGCTTTCTTTGTATCTCTCCAGGTCCATTCCTATGCTGATAATAGTTACTCAACAACTGCGCTTCACACCTATGTTGGTGCATTGCAGATTTATTAAGGAGCCCTCTGTGGACACAGGCAGACAGATAAATGTTACTGTATTTCTGATTTTACAGATACTGAAAATGAGACAAAGGGTTGAATCCTCAGACTGAGCCTGGAACTGAATCAGGTGCAGAAACCACACACTCCTAATTCTCTGTTTTCAGCAGCTAGCCAACACTTCCTTCCACCTAATTTACTGTTAAATCCAGAGACATAATCCAGAGATATAACACATACACCAAGGGGGCTGTTTCTTCCCAGAACTTTATTCAATATTTATAGTATGTGCTTATGATGGTGATCATCTACAAGATTACATTGTTTTGACTCCATAAGTGTTATTTTAACTAAGAAGAATTTTTGAATTTAAAAAAGGGGCTGGCATTTCCAGAAATATCATGGTTTTTTCCTAATTCACTCATCAGTTTTGAATTCATTACAATACAAAGCTGTTTGTAGTGCCAATACATTTTTGCACTTCATTCAACCAAATTTTACTGTGAGTTTAGATCAGCTATGTCATCTCAAATTCCAGTGAAATAGGAGTATTTAAAGGGAGAGGGGACGAGAGGAGAAGAGAGGGAGAGGGAGAGGGAAAGGGAGAGGGAGAGGGAGAGGGAGAGGGAGAGGGAGAGGGAGAGGGAAAGGGAGAGGGAGAGGGAGAGGGAGAGGGAGAGGGAGAGGGAGAGAGCAGGGGAAAAGCGGGGAGGGAAGAAGCAGACCTTGGATTCATTTTGCCTGCCCAAGTGAAGTGACTACCATGTGTCTTCAGGTTCACTTACAATTAAGTCTGTTATTTTCTTACATATTTGCCATTGTTCTGAAGCCACTGATGTTCTAGGTATTTTTGATTATAGCCTAAGATGCCCACAATATTAGTTTGACAGGAGTGACTGTGGAGCCCGTGTTGAGCCCATGGCTCGGAATCACTGTGCTGTGAGCAGAGGATATTCATGAGGGCATCTGCTGTAGCCTTTTCTAATTCTGCATGTGCTGTTCCTGCCCCTTCTCAACATCACATTGATTTCTTCCCAAAACTGATGTGGTCCTAGAGCCACCTCCACTGTACCACGCACCAAAGCAGAACAGACATGGTGCAGTCCTTTTTCTCTGCTATTCCATTAGACCTTGTTCACTACATGCGAAAGGGCTTGCCAGAAAAGCTACACTAATGTAATACCAACAGAGCCACCTCACTGGAACTGGTTTGATGAACAAAATAATAAACCAGCAAAAAGACTTTTCTGTTTTCTTTTTTTTTTCTTTTTCCATGATATTTTTCTGTCTACCTCAGGCAATTGTTTTCATGCTTCTGACTGACACAGAAAGGATGGCAAAACTCTCTGCATAGACAAGAAATCCTCGGGAGGGGTGGAGAGGGGGCACAGAATATTCACTGCTGATTCTGATTGCATCTCAGTTGTCTCTCTGGGCTGGCTGCTTGCATGAGGGAGTTTGCTTTTAGAGCTATATTACTGGAGGTTCGGGGCCGATGACATTATTATTTTTTAATTTTCCTTTTTTAATATTGCTTATTTTAAAAGAGCACCAGGGTCTAGCTTTTCCTGATGCTAGAGGAAATAAAAACTAGGACCAAAAAAAGAAAAAAAAAAAGGAATAATAAAAAAAGAATGCTTTGAGGAAGATCAACAGATAGCCAAAGGACTGGCAATGTCTGACCATTGGGATGTATTTACTGAAAGAAGACCCGTTTTGAAGGACAGGCTCTGTCTGAGCAGCTGTGGAAATAGCCTTCTGGAAGCAAGTCTGGCAGAACTGATAAGGAGAGCTTTGAACTGAGAAATGAAGGGTACAGAGTCAAAGACTTGAATAATCTCCACATGCCCGTAGAACACCAGAGGAGAAAGCCTAGGTACGCGAGGGTATGCCAAAGGATAAAGAAATTCCAGTGATCAGAATGGTGGGGAATAAGAAGAAAGAAAGTGCAAACTGTGATGAGAACTGCTTCCAAGTTGGCAATACAGTGAGTGTCAGGAGTAGGTCCTAACAGAGCTGGGGTATGGGGTACAGAAATATTTAGCAACAATAGATGTAGCAAAAGAAGGGAAGAGCGTGGACTGAGCTGTCAGGGCGTTAGGCAGGACAGGTATACACCTCTTACACAGCGGAACAGCAATCGCAGCCGGAAGGCTGGTCTCAAAGCACGAGCATTATTCAGAAAGGCAGAGATAAAGGTGAAGGCAGCAGCAGAGAACTGCACATTAACGACACGAAACACTGCAAAGCAGGACGTGCAGGAGGGATAGCACATGAAAAGCAGAGTCTGTTTCAGTTAAAATCACTTTGGGGAAAGATGGTAAAAGAGAGGTTTGGGAAAGTACGAGCCCCCTGATTTGGTTCTAGTTCTGGGTAAAGTCAGTGGTAATGCCATGAGAGAGGCAAGTTCTGTTAGGTTTATATCATGCAGGGAAATTTTTCTTTTCCAAATGCAGATCAAGGAACAAATGGCACCAATGATCCAGGTATTCCTGGATGTAGTAGTCAGTAAACTTAAAATTCTCACAGAACCAGTAAAAAGTGATGCTGATTGAAACTTGGTTTTCATAACTGATGAATGCAGAAAAAAAATTTACCTTGGCTCAAGTGGCCAGGGACTGACACTTCCTAATTAAATGGAACAGATAAATGAGTCTGTTCATAATGTTTTGCATTTCAAAAGGGCAACGTTTGGTAAACTCATAGAATTGATTAGTAAAATCAGACAGATTGCAGAGTCCAGCCATTCAAATGTGAAAGAGACCTGTGGTTTCTACAGGTCTGAGCAACTAAAAGTTTGGGTGTCCGTGTAACAGGCAAATGAGGGAGCCTGGTTGTATAACCACTTCAAGAGTACATTAGCTTATGTCTTCTAAAAGAAAGACCACATACTAACCAGGGATTGGACTAAAATCTGATGGGAAATACCACACCCAAGTCCTCCTAAACTTTCTTGGGCAAGATGGTAACCTACACAGAGAGAACAAGGTAAATGCTGTCTATGTGCATGTTGCTATAGCCTTTGACACAGTAGCACAGATGTTGGTTGTTAGCTGGAGCTCTGCAGAAAAACTGTGTGTACTGCAAATATCTGGCTCACAGCATGTAGACACCACTGAAAAAAAGCATTACAAAGGCTGGAGAAAAGCCATCAGGAGAGCTCTTCAAACTAAGTGTTGGGACCTGTCTTGTTTAATATTTCCATAAATGATCATGATGTAAGTACAGACTTAATTTTTGATGATGCAATAGTGAGAGGTGTCATTAATGCAGTGAAAAGCATATCAAGAGGCTGAAAACGGGTAAAGATTTTTTAAAAAAATAAAGAAATGCAATCAACGTTAGGACTACCAGTACAATTGCCCCTCACTTCTTCAAACTTGTAATTAAGCAGAAATACCTGGCCAAGGGTCTGTCCAAGGTGACTTTCATGCTGCAGTGTAACCCAGCCTTCAAAATGGGTAACTAAAGTCCAGACAGAGATGGGAACATGTTAGTGCTTTAACACAAAACCCGATGAAACCTTACGTGCAGCTCTGAGCACCCATGGGCAGGAAGGAAAGCTCTGATCCAGCTGGAAGCACTGTGCACAAACACAGCTAACTTGAACAAGAGAAAACAAGAAGACATCTGAATAATTTGGCTAATAATAAGCTAAGATGGAAGGGGGAGGGGAGAGGGGGAGGAATTGGGCTGAGAAGATACAAGCTAGCCACAAGATATCAGCAAAATCAGAAAATATTTCCTAGCTGTTAGATCCATTAGTCTTGCTGTGGGGGAGATTGAGCACGGAGAATCTAATGGTGTTTAAGACTGAACCTGACACATCGTTGAAAGTAAATCTATGTGTTTGTGATAAGAGGAGGTCCTGCTAGTCTGAGAAGTCTCTTCTAGTCTGGTGGGCCTAACTGTGGCTGAGTATCTGAGGGAGAGATTAGAAGGAGAGGTTTGTGTGATGAGAGAAGGCTGCAAGACTCTTTCAGTGTTTGATAAATCTTTTAGCTGCTTCTCAATTCTAAACTTCTGCTGCTCTGCCAAACATGAACTGAAACAGAGAGACTGAAATCTTGCAAAAAGTTTTTTCAAGTTTGAGCAATATTCAGTAGCTGGAATGGTGAGAGAAGAAGAACATGGATTTTCATGTAAAATTTAAAGCATTTTTCTCAGACTTGTCTGACAACTCAGCTGAACTCTATCATCTGAAATATTCAGGCTGGCTATGTCCAATGTCGAGAACAAGACCCCTTCACTACCTGCCCGCTAGCCAACATCACAAGTGAAAATAAAGTGGCCTCTCATATGTATGTAGTGTGGCTCTTTGCCAGTTTGAAGCTAAACCTACCTGCAGAGCTAAGGGCTTGGGTTTCCTCTTGCCAGAGGCCATAGGAAATTACCCGTTGGCTTCACTGGGGTAGTAGATGTGGATTTCGTACAGCTGAGAAGGTATTTTCTCCTTTGTCCACAGGGTCCAGAAAGGTCTTTGGAGTGGAATGTTCAATAATAGGGACAGGGTTCCCTGACATACGTTCTTCTGAAGAAACTGCTTCTGCCACTGTTAATCAGCCATTCCCCGTGTCTCGTTCTACTCTTGAGATTCACCTGTCCGGCCCCTGTCTTGCAGCAGGACCCTGGCAACTCACATGTTTTCAGCCCAGTGATGCAAGCTGTCTCAGGCTGCTGACCCCTCCAGGCTGGCTGTGATTGATCCCCCACCCCCAACCTGGCTCCCACAGACTCACAGACGTTTGGAGAGAAATACACCAAAAAAGGTTTTGGGGTATGTATGTCAATGGCCTCAAGTTGGAACACAGGGAGTTCCGCACCAATATGGGGTAGAACTTTTTCACAGTGAGAGTGACAGAACCCTGGCACAGGCTGCCCAGGGAGGTTGTGGAGTCTCCTTCTCTGGAGATATTCAAGACCCATCTGGATGCTGACCTGTGCGACCTGTTCTAGGGAGACTGCTTTGGCAGGGGGTTGGACCCGATGATCTCCGGAGGTCCCTTCCAACCCCTACAATTCTATGAATCCGTGATGTCTCTTCCATCACAGCACAGCAGCTCCGTTGCCTTGATACCTCCCAGTTCACAGGGTCTCATTAACTGGGTAAAGAGAGAAAAGGATTGAGTTTATCATTTCATAAATCTAACTCCATAAAAGCTGTGTGTGCCAGCCCTTGGTAAATGGGTGTATTTAACCCCAGCGCAACCACATGAGAAGGTATCCCTGTATTCATTTCTGCCAGGTTCTGGTTTGGGATTTGGAGGTCTTCAGTTTGTTGGTTTTTTATGACCAGTCTCATGCTGCTTGGTATTTCCTTTATTGCCTGGCTCCTAGACTCACATGGTTATGCAGAAAATATTTGAACAAAAGGGAGGGTCCCGCTCACCCTGACATGAATTAAAACTAGAAGACTTCATGCCTCAGAGAAGCACCACAGCCTGGATGGCAATTAAAAGGGTGCCAAAGTCAAACTGCAATTCAGCTGGCATCTCTGTAAATTGATCAAATGAGCTGCTGCAGGCTGGGCTCATGTTTCCTGAGCATTTTGACTCTGGCTACAGTATAAGTCATCCCTGTTTTTTAAAAGTGAGCCCATCCAAGAGATTTTGTTCGATATGGGCAAAATGCACTCACACACCGTAACAACAGCTCGCCTTGACTAGTCCTGACCCCTGAGACGGTGCTGAAGGCAACCTGTCCTTGCCTGCACTGCCTACAGAGAGGTAGGACAAGATCCATCTACCCAGACCTCATCCATTTGGGCAGGTACGCTACAGCTAAGCTGGCTGTCTAGCATCCTGCTGTAATCAACTCAGCGATGGAGGCAACTTCAAAAGGTGATTCAACCCTTCCTTTCATAGGTGTCTACGCTAGCTGGCATGAATCGCCCTCCGTCTTTCTCCACTGAACACAGAGGGAGCCCGGACTTGGCCTACACATTAACCAGTATCTGGGTAAAGTTAGTGAAGATAAATCCCATCTGCAGTCAGCGCTGGATCTGATAACTCAACTGCTGGAGCCACATTTGAAATGCAGGCACACTGCTTTTAGAAATAGGTATCATAAACTTATTGGTATCAGATGTCCATAAATGGGCAGTCCAAAAGGGGGGACGGGGCAGGGGGAGGGATAGTAAGCTCTTGATTGTGAAATTACATGATTACAAAATGAATATGATTCTTCAGCAGGCTGTTTTTAATGTCTAGGTTGTGTTTCTAATGAAGTAAAACATGTTGTATCACTGATCCACATCAGAGTGTTCATGCTGTCTGCTATCAGGAGAAAGCAAGCTCTAAACACAGGACCTCTCAGATTTTTATTCATACCTGCAGAAATAAAACCAGAAGGTTGTTCTTTTTTAAACTCAAAATAGTCTCTGTGCAGTGTATCTGATTCAAACCATATTGCTAGCAAGGTGAAACCTTGAAAACATTAAGATTTTTCTATGGTAAAAGTTAAAGATTAGAGGGCCCTGCCTGAGGAAACAGAACACATGGGCCAAAAGTTTTAAACCCAAATATTAAAGATAGTCAGACAAGTCAAAACATTGGCATCTACATGAAGGGGTCATGAATTACATAGGGAGTAAGAACTCACCGAGCCTACTTAATCCCAAGCACTTCTGAAAACTACTCCAGTTTTGATTAAATACCTTCATGTGGATGAAGCACAGTGTACTTAGCACTGGTGAGGCTTCACCACGAGCACCATGTTCAGTTTTGGGCCCTTCATTGCAGGAAGGACATTGAGGTGCTGGAGCTTGTCCAAAGAAGAGCAGTGAACCTGGGAAAGGGTCTGAAGCACAAGTCTTGTGAGGAATGGCAGAGGGAACTGGAGTTGTTTAGCCTGGAGAAGAGGAGGCTGAGGGGAGCCCTTACCACTCTTTACAACTACCTGGAAGGAGGTTGTAGCCAGGGGGGTGTGAGTCTCTTCTCCCAAGTAACAAGGAATAGAACAATAAGAAATGGCCTCAAGTTGTGCCAGGGGAGGTTTAGCCTGGATATTGGGAAAAAATTATTCACCGAAAGGGTTGTCAAGCACTGGAACAGGCTGCCCAAGGAAGCAGTAGAGTACCCATCCCCAAGGCTATTTAAAAGCATGCAGGTGTGGCCCTTAGGGACATGGTTTAGTGGTGGACTTGGCAGTGTTAGGCTAATGGCTGGGCTCAGTGATATTCCAGATCTTTTCCAACCTAAACGATCCTGTGATTCTAAGACGCTTCAATTTTGTACAAAGGAATTCATGTGCTCCTTGCTTTACTAGAAAACCCCCAAAAGAGTTTGATCCCTTGTCTTTCTACACCAGAGAACTAACACCTCAGATAAAAAAAAAAAATATTTAAAAAAAAGTACCCCATCACACAATTCACCAATGGCTCAGCAAAAGGACTTCAGAGGAACAGAAACCTCTCCCACGGCAACTTCAGCAAATTCAGGATCAAAAGCTTAGGATGGGCTAACCCCTGTGAGCTGCACAGCAAAAAGTACCTTTGACTTGCCACAGCTGATCATGCCTGTGGTCCCTCCTGGGACTGACCTGGGAAATGCATCGCCTTGAGTGAGCTCAAGAAGCTGTTTGCATCTTTCAAGTATGAAAAAACTCACAATGCTGAAATAATTTCAAAGCCAAAGCTTAACTTCTTTGAATGATAAAGAAAACCCAAGGTACCCTAGATTGTATAGTGAAAGAAAATAGGTGTCATATTTTAGGTCGAATTACAAACTCTATGTCCTACCTGAAAGAAACAAATTAATATCTGCTACTGTAAAGCTAAAAGTAGGTCTCCCTTGCCAGTGTCAGGACAACCTTTCCCAAGCTGTAAGCTGTGACATCAAAATGCACCACCTGCACCACTCGTACCCCTTTGGGGGGGTGACTGAAGATCAACCATGGGGGATCCTTCATCTGAAAGACATTGGGCAGCTGTCCTCCCATCATTCTTCACGTAAAAGTGGAGGTAAAACTTCTCCCTTCTTAGTTCAAAAGATTCTCTCAGTTAAAACCAATAATTCATGCTTCCCAGTGTAACCACAAGCCTGGGCTTCTCTGCTGTTCCTGCCCTTTGCTGGGCAGTACAGCTTTGGGCAAGGCACAAAAGATTTGCCTGTACACACCTTCTCCATTCACAGTACAGTGAGCCCGGGTGCCAAGCACAACATCAGGGATGCCAGTCTCAGGGCAAGGCACTTGAAAGTTAAGTACTGAGACAACTAACTTTTAAGACATATAAACCCTTCATTGGATCCAGTCATAATCCCTGGAAACATACAAGGTCAGGCTTGGTGGGACCCTGAGCAACCTGATCTAGTGAAGATGTCCCTGCTCACTGCAGAGGTGTTGGACTGGGTGGCCTTTAAAGGTCCCTCCCAACCTAACATATTCTGTGATTCTATAAACATCTCTTAGGTTAACTCCTCATTGGTGGCTAATGAACTGGAGTGAGCCTGATTTTTCATGCCTACTCTGAGACCTCCCCACCAGACTATCGGCTATTGCCTGTACACCCGAAAATGTGTTCTTATTTCAGTGTAGAGAGAAATTGCCCTTCTTCCCAATCCTTGAACAAGGTGAGCATGCACAGACTCCAGAATGAAAATCTATTCCCGTCTGTGGATATACATGGTACTTTTTCCTGTCCATAAAACCAGCATTCCATTTTGGTTTTGTCATGCAAATTTTAGTTTCTATTTACCAGCCTTATTTTGATACCAGAATAAATGTACGTATAATTTTTAATTATTAGTGCTCATAAGGTGTCAGAAGATTAAATGGGACAGGGATTATGAATCATACTTCCACCTCTGAAAATTAAAAACCCAGTAAAATTTGGCCAAGCAGCAAAGGAATGATCAGGCAGTCACTACAGATGCTTAATTATCTGGTTTATTTGGTGGCCTATGGTACAGAATAATCAAAAAGGATAAAGTCCTGGTAACCCTGCACCTCTGATTCCTTCTGGTGTATAGGAAGTTTTTGCTCTGTATGGTGCAACAGGAAAGAGCACATAGGAGGTCCCATTCTGGCTGTCAGGGAACTTCAGAGTTGAATTTCAAGATGCAGGTTTTTTGATGTATTTAGATGTTCAGAAGGCATAGACTACCTAGGCTGATAAATCCCATTCTCCAACAGTGCAGGTCCCTTCAAAGATGTTTCAGATGTTACATCAAAACAAAGAGGAATTTAGAACCTAAATATTTTAGTATAGGTTTAAAGACTAAGGTTTAAGACACATAGAACAAACGGTTTAGATTCGTAACTAGGATTTTGTCTCCCTGCTGGTGTCTGGAGGAAGTCAGGACCTCACACAGGAGTTCGTAGGCTAAACCCTCTGTTTGGGCTGGGCCCTCGATGCCTTAGCAGTGGTAAACTTCAGAACTGATGGAGGTCAGTGGTGTTCAGGTATCTAATCTGCCCAAAATCGCTTTGGCAAATGTAACCTGGCCACGTAACTCACACAGGATTCACCACATGCAGAAGTGATGTCCAAGGCGTTGGGCAACCTGGGCTAAAAAATAAACAGAGTTTGAGTGGCTGATGCAAATACAGCTGTTGTTAGCCAAAGGCTATGCTACCATTTTTTATGACCTGAAAGATTTCTGTGCCCCTTTGGGACTCCCTGCCAGCATGCAGCAAAGTCAGTACGTGTAACTGAAGACGTAGCTCCTATTCAGTTTGTATCTGTAACAGAAATACGGAAGCAAAATGAAGGTAAACTTCAAACCTAAAGGGTTTCAAACCTCTTCAAACCTCTATCCTGGTTCACCAGAAATGCCTGTATCCTCTCATTCTAACCCAAGCCCTCAGAGATGCCAAGTGCCATAGAGAGACAAGCGCCTGTAGAGACTGGCTGTGATCTCACGTGAGCCCAAGCATCTCCAGGAGAGTCTCTGCCTCATTTTGCTACCCGTGCTCTGGGCCCAGGGTGAGCAGGTTCCTCATCCAGGCACTTGGTGCCTTAAATGAAGTGAGAGGACTTGGTCAGCTGCCCCCCAAAAGAAGTGTCACTCTGGCTATGAACACAGGCGTGGCTGCAGCGCTCTGGCAAAAGGGCAGCATCATTATTTAACCTTAAAAATTAGCACGTGCTCTATAAAGTTTTGGGAACAGAGACCTTCTTGAGATAGCAAAGAAGCAGTAGAAGTGGGGGGGCCTTATTCACTTGTAAGG
Source organism: Laterallus jamaicensis coturniculus (assembly GCA_022605575.1). NCBI lineage: Eukaryota > Metazoa > Chordata > Aves > Gruiformes > Rallidae > Laterallus > Laterallus jamaicensis. The sequence goes on along the minus strand of JAKCOX010000023.1, from coordinate 6,915,798 downwards.
TGCAGCAGCTGGCTGGGACACTCCTGGACCTCCCAGAAGAGGGAAAGAAGTCAAACATGCTGGGCTGGGAGGCCTTCCCCCCATCCACCTCAACTCTGTCGAGCTTTCCTTTCTGGCTTTTCCTTTCATTCCTCACCCCCAAAAAACCACCACCACAACAAAACCATCCCAGCAACAACAAAAGCAGCTCTACCAGCTCTTCAGAGCTACAGAAACATACTAAATAAAAATCAAATTCCAGAGGCTGTGGGAAGCTCCTGGGGGATAACTCCCCGGCCGGGTTAGAGGGCACCTTTCAGGCAGATTTTGTTTAGAGGATTAGCACCCCTCCGCTTGCCAAGGACATCTCCTCGCTCCCAAGAGTCATCCCACCCCAGTCCCTCTCCCCACCACCCCGCGCCCCTCCGCGCCCCGCGGAATGTGCCCTTAAAGCGCGATGCGGTCGGCGTCTGCTTTGCCTGGGACAGCCGTGCTCTAAAATTAAAAAGAAGGGAAAAAAAAGGAGAAAAAGAAGAAAAGAGCAAATAAAAAAGGAGCAAATAAATATATCGTGTCTCCCCCGCCCCGAGTTTCGGCTTTTCCGAGGAGTAAGGGCGTCGGGAGCTGCTGGGAGGAGCAGGCAGTGGGGGGGACAGAGCCCCGCGGGGCAGAAGCGGCCGGCCCGTCCCGGGATGAGCCCCGGTAGCGCCGCGGTAGCGCCCCGGTAGCGTCCCGGTAGCGCCGTGCCCTCGGCGGCGCGGCCCGGCCCGGCCACCTCCCGTTAGATGGCGCTACAGACCTTACAACCACGTGTGGAGAGGGAAGGGTTGGGAAGAAAAGGGTACAAAAATAACCCTCTTATTGTCCGAAACGAGGAGTGCCGGCCCCGCGGAGGGCTGGGGGGCAAGGGAGGGGGAGCGGGGAGGGAACGGCACCCGGCGGCAGGATGCCCCTTCCCCACGGGGAGCGCCTGGGGCTGCCCGCACCCCCGCGGGGGGCGAACGGGGTTCGGTCCCCGGGGGCCCCAGGGCAAGGCGGGGGGCAATGGGCAAGCAGGGGCCCGGAGGAGCCGGCGTTGCACCCAAAAGGAAGGTCCTGCCGGGGGCGGAGGGGTGGGCACAGGCCGGCGCCTAACGAGGGAGCTCGGCAAAGCCGGCGCGCAGGTTCCCGTCCCTCCCCCGCGTTACTTTTCCTTTCCAAAAAGCTGCTCGAGCAATCTGCACAGCCCGCCTGGGCTCTGCTGTTTGACTGTCTCATTATCCTTCCTAACCCCCGCCCCCCGCCCCGTTTCTGTTCTTTTGTGGTTTGTTATTACTTCGGAGCTTTCCTCCGGTTTAGGACCCGATGCTTCCAGCTCCCCGGGTTTTCGGGCAGCCGGTCGGTGGCTGCCGCGGGGACCCGCCGGAGCGGGGCCGCTCTCGGTGCTCGGCTCTGCCCCTCACCCATCCCGGCCAAGGAAGGGAGGGACGGGGACGATGCTGCTGGGTGAAAGTGCTGCCCTGCTCAAACGCAACTGCGTCAGCCGGTGACCCGCTCGCCATCGTCACTTCTCCGCCCGGTCCCGAGCGGGAAGGCGGCTGGGTCTCCCCGCCCCCCCCCCGCCACCCCTCCCAGCCCCGTCGCTGAGCGTGTAGGCGAAACACCTTGGGAAGGGGTCAGGGCTGCCCCGACGCAAATGCCGCCCCCGCGTCCCCCTCTCCCCCGTGTCTGCCGTCGGGCTGCGAACTTTCCGGTGGGGTAAGTTCTCCTTTAAGAAAGCGAACTGTTCCTTATGCATATTTAACGCTGTTTGTCTGCAGCGCCCAGCTGACGCGGGGCTGGAGGCTCACACGCGGGACCTGAATTGTAGGGGAGTAAATCATCCACACTTTAAACGCACCCTCTGCCAAGGGCTCCAGTTGGGAGCCCCTTCCCATTGCTCTAAACACATGTAAGTCAGAACCGGGGGGGGGCGTGGGGAGGGGGGGGAGGGGAAGGGGGGGAGAAGAGGAGGAGGGAGAGAGCTGGGGAGGAGGGGGGAGACTGAGTGTAGTTAGGGAGATGAGGAGGCTATTTTGCTCATTCCCATCACAAAAATAAAAAAAAACAAACCAACAACAAACAAACAAACAAAAAAAACACTGGTGAAAAAAAAAACCAAATCCACCAAACCTGATAGTACAGGTTAGGGTAGGAAAGATTGTCCTTGGTCGCTTTTCTTTCCTTTCTTTTTCATATTATTTTCCGCCCAGCCCAGGGGCTTCCTAAGGCAGGGGAGCGGTGGGGTTTCGGGGTTCCCTCCCTCCACGAGAGCGCTTTGCCGAGTGCGCGCAGCCTGAGTGCGCGGAGCGGAGCGCCCGGGAGGGTAAGTGAACCCCCTTGCTTTAGCCGGGAGCGGGGGAGAACACACGACACAGACAGGAGGACACCTCTCTTGTCACCGCGCATCAGGGGGCTCCTTCCCCGCGCTGGGGGTGGGCTCCCGAGCAGCTTCTTCAATCTGCGGCGAGTGGGGAGAACCACAGCCTCTCTCATCCTCATCACCCCACCCTCCCCAAAGTGGGGGGGCGGGGGAGGGATTCGAAAGCCTTGGAAAAAGCCCCCTCTGCGGCCGGACCCCCTGCCACCTATATGCGCCTATACCTCTAAACGCGCCCGAACGGCAAAGTGTACGTGAAGGTCAGGCGGGCGATCTTTCACTGCAGCTCAAGTGGGAAGCAACAACTTCTCAGTGCTGTGCTCTTAGCGGTTTCCTGCCTTTTAAAGTGAACTTGTTCGAGTGTGTTATTCAAAATGTGGTTCAGTAGTTATGCCTTCAAATTAAGTTGCTTTCTCGGTCCTCATTGGGAAAAGCAGACATGTGTCCTCAATTGTAGAGTATATATATATATAAAAAAAAAAAATTTAAAAAAGAAAAAAAAAAATTCTACTAGGTACTTTATGATTCCATCTGGAGAAATTAAAAGCCCAGAGCTGTAATGTTTATTCTTACATAGTTTACAAAAAAAGGGGGAAATGTGTGAGACACATGTCTCCAAATATAACCAAAGTGCTTTCCCTTCTGGTTAAAAAGTTGCATGCAAATGTTTTCATTTTAGCACTCCCTGCCACCTGTACTTCGCAGGGAAACTTTTCTTGGCGTTAGCGATGAAGCACCAATAGTACTTATTAATGAATTAATTATTATTATGGCTGCTGAATTGACTTAAAGTGCTTTGGAGGCCAAACTAATCCATGTTAATCAGTTACAATTAATTGTGTTTCAGCTGCTGTTTTAAACACAGTTTCAAAGAGAGAGGAGAGGACCCGGGTGGGGGGGAAAGGGGGTGTTCGGGGCTGCTTCCCCGACCGCCAGCACCGATCCCCGTGCCCAGAGAATTCCTTTTGGGTTGCAGAAACCGGCGCAACGTCGTCGCGGTTCCCGCATCTGGTCACGCAAAGGTGCGGGGGGCAACTTGAGTGACAAACTCCTCTTTCTCCTGCCGAAGGCTGCCAAGCCGAAGGAACTCCCGGGCTTAGGAACGAAGGTCCAGAGGGAGATTTCCCTCTGCAGTTCTCACTGCGGAGAGGGCAGGGGGCCTGAGCTTTGCTGTGCATCTTTGCTTGGCCGCTTTGCTCCGGGGCTTTTGTTTCGTCGCCCGAGACAAGGAGGCATCGATGGGCAGCGAGGCCGAAGGGTGCTCGGCGGAGCGCTGAGCCCGTCCCAGGAGGGCTTGGGAAGGCGGGGGGGGGGGGGGGGAAGAATAAAAGCCTCCCCCCTGCGAAGGGACAAGCGGCAGCTGGGGCCCAGGTTCTGTGCGTGCCAGGGAGGGAAGGAAAAGCCGGGCCCTGCGGACAGGCAGCCGAGACACCGAGGGGATGTTGCCCCCCACCTCGCCCCCCTCTGCCCCACCCCAACCTCCCCGCCGCCGCCGGGAGTTGGGTGCTGGGGGCACCGGACTGAGACGGGGAGTAGCGAAGAGATCCGGGAAGGGCAAGGCCGAGGAGGAAAGTTGGGAGTTGGGCAAAGCCTGGGAAAGCCCCCGGGGGCGATGGGCCGGGGAAGGGGGGTACGAGGAGCCGCCGCCGCTTGGCCAGCTTGTCGCAGGACGGCCCGTTCGTTCCCGGCACGACGGCTGCGGTGAAACATCCCCTCCCCGAGGGGTGAAACGCGAAAGCAGAGTGGGCTCTGGCTCAGGTGGACCCGGCCATAGCTGGGGTCGGCCTGGCGAGGCTGGGGGCCGTGCACCGACTGCCCGCACCCCCAGGGGGGAGCTGGCGGAGGCGTGGGGGGAGGAGGTTGGACGTCCAGCTGCCCCTCTTCTGCCAGTGAAACCGGCTTTTCCATAATAATAACGACATCACCCCCCTCCCGAAGTTAAGGGCGGGAGGGAGGGAGAGCGGTGGGCTGCGCTGGGGAAAACTGGCGGTCGTGTGCGTCCCCCCGGGCTGGGCGCTGCGCCCGGGTCCTACCGACTCCTCGGGTCCCGGGGTTCGAGGGCGGGGGGTTGGGGTGGGAGAACCGAGACTGCCCAGGAGGGTACCAGGTGTCACGAAGGACTGCTTGTCGTTTACTTTGCAAAAGTAAACCTCTTCCCCTGCCCCAGCTTTCAATGTGGTGTTGTTTTGTTTTGTTTTTCCTTTATGGTAGTCCGCAGAGTGGCAATTGGGAAGCCCCACTCCCTCCCATCCTCTCTGGAATTGGTTTGCTGGGATGGTTTTGAGGTTTGATTTCTTTTGTACTCTCTCACTCCGGATCTTTCTTAAAGATTCACCCCATTTATTATTATTTTTTTTTCTTCCCTGCATCCCACTGACTCTTCTCAGCCTTTGCTTAAGGCGGGCAAGCAAATAAATACATCCAACAGACACCCCTTCCCCTGTACGACCTTTCTCGGAGAGCCGTGAAACAGATAAAAACACCCAAACCTTTACCTGCAAGAGAAGGCAGCGTAGAAAATTATATATCCCACCCCCCGCCCTGTCCCGTCCCGTCCCGTCTCGAATACAGCTGTAATTCAATGGAAATTGAGGGAAGATACGCATTTTCCACGCGGGAACAGAAGAGACAAGGTGGCAGCGGGCGGACGGGTCGGTGAGACATCTCATTCCTGCTCATCACGCGTGGAATCGTTTTCTCCAGCCGGGACGGGTCCTGGTGCCCTCGCAGGGGTGCGGGAAACAGATCCTCGGCTCTCGTGTATCACGAAAGCAGGCTGCGTTTGATGAAACACGCGTATTAACCAACTTTCCCCCTCTCCCTCCCTCCCTCCCTCCCATCTTTATTTGGTTGCCGGACGTGGGTGGGTCAAAAAAATAAAACTGAAAGATAAATAAAGAACTAAAAAGCACTCGCGTTTGCGGCACCACTTTGTCGTCGGGGCGGCACACGGGTATTAGATTATTGCCGGGGAGTTATTTGCATGCAGCTGCAAACCTACAACCCGGCTGCTGACCGCTGTGCATAAAGGGCTGCCGGGGCCGGCCCCTGCCCGGCCGCCGAGGCTCCCAGCGGGAGCGAGTCCCGGGAGCGCCGCGGGGGCGGGCGGGGAGGAGGATTTGGGGGTGGGTTTGCTCCTGACACAGCCCGGAGGAGGGGTCCCCGACGGTAGTCACCGGGTCCCTGAAGCAGGCAGAGGTTGCAGGTGTGGGAGGAGGGGGCGGTTGAGAACTCCTCGGCCCCGGCCCGCAAAACCCTTCCCTGCCGCCCGGGTCCCCCCACCTCCCCCCTCCCGCTCCTCCCCCCTGCAAGGGCAGCCGCAGCTCCCGCTGGCCTTGTCACAAGCACCTCCAAGAAAAGCTTCCCATAATGTCCCGGGAAAAAAGGAACCGGTGGCGGATCCTCGGGATTTGTTAGCGCTATTTTCAGTGCTTTGAGATTCGGAGCAATGTTGGTGTTCTTTACCCCAGCGTTTGACGGGGAAGCTCTTAAGCTTTGAAGCAGGGGCTTTAGGTTCAAAACGCCTCCTTTGCTGCCCCCCAGATCCCCACACACACCCCACACACACACACGTTGTGAGGATGGATTTGGCTGCATCTGGGATTTTATTTGTCTCTGAAAGCCTCCCTCTCTACCTCGGGCTACACCACCGGGTCTTCTCCGGGAGAGCCAGGAGAAACTGCGGGGTTCCCGGGACTTGAACTTGCTCCCCTCCCAGCGCAGGAGGAACAAAAGCTGCTCCCCGAGGGCGGCCGGCTCGGGGCTGAGCCCCACAGAACTGCTGCCGTGGCCTTGGCCCGGCTCTCCCTTCTTGAGGGAATCAAAACAGCCCCCCCGCAACCTTTGGGGGGAGGGAGGGAGAGGACGGTGTCTCCTATCCATCCCTCTGCCTGCCCCGACGGGCCCAGCATGGGGCTGTAGGAGAAGGGGAAGACAAAACCGGAATGTGAGGAGCTTAATTATTTTGGCAGAGGAAAGAGACGTTCCCACTCCACGCAGGTTCCCTCGGCCGGGCGTGAGCAGGGGGGCTGCTCCGGGCGTTTCTGCCAAATACAGGGGGCTATGGAGCAGAGCCTGCCAGGCAGCGAGCAGGCAGGGAGGGCAGCTCCGGGTGGGCTCCTCCACGGGGAAAACCGCCCCGCGAGGGCGAAGCTAGAAGGACAATGGAGATCACACACACACGCAGACACGGTCGCCTGCCACCCCTCACCCCGCCACTCTCGCATCCCCACAGCGGTGCGTGGGGATGCTGCACTGCCCCTGGGCTAGGCCACGCCGCGGGGAGGGGGTGAAACCCTTCTACCTGCTGACGAGGGGAGGAGGGGTGGGACACAGCTTGGTCGGCTGGAGGGCAGCCCCCCAAGCCCACCTCACCGGGCCGCCCCGTCTAACGCGGAGCCCCCCGGGTGCGGCCCTGCAGCCGGAAGGACCCGGCCCGGCTGCGGAGGTACAGGAGGTCACAGCCCCCTCGCCCTCCCCGGAGCGGGGGGGTGGGGGTGTTCCTCCATTCCCCTTCCCCCTGGAAACTGGGGAACAGGGGTCCTTGCGCCAAGCGGGAGGCGCCTGTGGGCTGCAGCGGGCAGCGCTGGTCTGTAATGAGAGCGGCCAGGAGAAGTGCTGGGAAAGGCAGGAGGGGATGAAACCATTCGCAGGCTCCGTGCGGAGCGGGGGTGTGTTGTCATCTTTGTTTTGGTTGTGTTGTTTTGTTTTCCAGGGGATTTGGGACAATAGCTGGAGTGGATTATTCATTCCCGTAGGCAATACTTCCCTGTATGGGCTTCAGGATGCAGTTGGAGGCTCGGGAACAAAGCGGGCATCTAATGTCAAGGTAACTGGTCCCCTTCCTTTGTTTATGCTATTGTTAATGACGGGGCTCACTCAGCCCTGGCCTCAGCCGTGCTCTATGGCATTAATATTGACTTGAGAGAATAGGCAGGACAATTAAAAAAAAAAACAAAAACAAAAACAAAACAGCCCAGACCTAGAACAACAGCATCCAGCCCAAGCCCAGCTCCTCAGGTAAAACATGCCTCTTCTGGGCTGCTGAGAATGATATTGTCATCTCGCCTGGCATTCACAGAAATACACGTAAGATTACACACATCCCTATCCATCGTTGAAACCTAAGGGAGACACGTTCATAACCCTGTCCTCCGGCCCAAAATCAAAAAGGAAAGAAGAGCATTCTTTTCAAACACCCACAATCAGAACATGAGGTTATTTCTCACCATGCAAACCACAAAGGGGGGGAAAAAAACCAACCCCAAACACACACACACACACACAAACCCAACCCACCAAAACAAACCACCACCAAAAACAAACGGAAAGCTCCTAACAAAATAATTCTTTTAATTCCGATAATCTAAAGGTAGCAGAAACCTGAGCGTTTATTGACTCATTTTCTTCTTCTCGAGGTAGCGGATGGTATTTAAAGTTCAACATTTCACACAGCCCCTTGTTTAGTTTAATTTCCTCGACAATCTAGGCGATTTCAGCAAACTGAGTTAAGAATTTTGGTACACATTTGAGTATGGATCTGCATACAACAGAGAAGGTGGCAGAACTGGGGAGAGGATATTTTATTAGTTTAGGAAGAGAAGGGAGTGTACGTTTGCATCTGTGTGGGGATTCATGAGAGAGAGAAAGAGAGAAGCAAATGGAGAGCTTTGCACCTTACATTTGGACTGTGGCTTTAGCATGGACCCTGGAACAAATACCTAATAGATTTTTCTGAGAAGTGTCCCATTCCAGCAGATGGGCCCCTGTTTTGAATGAGAGATCCAGAGGATGAAAGATATATTTATTACTCCAGCATAATCCTTCACCAACCCGTTTATTTCCCCCCTTTAGAAAGATTAGTTTCAGCTCTCCTGTCCTGGGCCCATTTTCTGTCGGGGAAGGGACATAATAATGATCAATGCCCAGCACTTCTCATTTCTTTTGTACTCGGTAAATACTCGCAGCGTCTCCAACTTGAAGGGGAGGTGGAGATATGAGCCCAAACTCAGCTTCAGAGGATGTCCTTATCCTCCAGCTCTCACACAGGGCAGGAGGGGAGTCCAAACCAACCTACTCCGGAGACATACACCCCCCTCCCAGCCCGCTCCTCCCTTACAGCCATGCTCTTGTTGTATTTTAGCTGCCTGCTTGGCGAAGTGATCTCCATACATTGGGCTACCTGGGTTTATGCGACCAGCTCGGAGATTACATTAGTACTCCAGTTGGAAATGGAGCCTGGAGTTGTTGAGCAAACAGTCCCCACTCGACTGTAGCACGGGCTGAATGCTGTATAGTCAGCTCTATGGAGCGCTGGCAGGGGAGTAGCACCAAGCATTTCCAAAACTAATAACAAAAAGGTTACTATATATAAAACGTTTACACAGCCCACACTGCCTCAAGTTGTTTAAATTTCGGTTTGATGCACATAAATATAGCAGCCATGCGGTTCCCCATTAGCCAGTCCCTGCTTTTTAAAATCAATTCATTTCAATTTGAAAGGATGGCCCTGGACACAAGACAGTCAACAGTCCTTTGGCTTTCTCCACTCAACGTGGACCTCAGGAAGAAATAGCGTCTGTCTTTGTCATTTCACATGCACATCTCAGGTGCCTTGACATTGTGTTTAAGAGCAGGCCTACTACCCGTGAGGGTAACAGTCCCCAGATGGTTTCCCCTTTCTAATCCATTTCCCCCCTTCCCACATTAGGCTCCTTCAGAGGAAGAAATAATTCTGCTGGGACCCCGTGCCTGGACTCTGGAGGGCACGGCGCAGTGGTCTGCTCTGGAAGCACTACCCCTGTGAGTGGAAACTCTTCTCTGTATCTTGCACCTTGCAAGAAGGACAGCGAAGGGACAGTTGGAGTGACTGGGCATTGGGCATCGAGGAGCAGCGGGTCCCCACTTCATGCTAACGCAGAAGAGAGTTTGCTCCCAACCCAAACACTTTGGTGGAGCTCAGTGCTGGTGCCGAACCGGTTCGAACCACCCCAAGTCTGAAATAAAGATCTCCGTCCCTTCAGCTACGCCAGTGAGCTCGTCTTGTCAAACCTTCCCTGTTTGCATAGGAGGTATGGAGCTGATGTAATGCTGCCTTTTCACCCCGCTGATGTGAGCAAGAGGAACAATTCAGAAAAGTTCTGTTTAGCTTATTTTTCCTCCCTTGTAGCTGAAGAAATGCAAGCTATCAGAAACAAGCCTATGTTTGAAGGTACAGTTTTCAACATGTGAGTGGGAAACATATGTACTGGCACAATTCAACCACTCTGTAAGGACTGTGCTCGGATTTTGGCTTTTAATCTCAACTCTGCTAGAGAGAGAGAGAGAGAGATGCAAAATGGAAGGGAATGTGATTATTTATGCTGTAGCCTTGTGATACTCATCCTACAACCGTTGAGGAGAGAAGCAAAACACTCTGCTAAAGCTTTGGGTGAGCTTGAGTTTCATGGGGACTAGAGTCTTCACAGGTTCTCACTGCACTGCCTCTCTTCCCTTGGTATTTTTATATGGGATTTTATTTTTTTTTTGTCTGTTGTTCTACATTTTAAAGTGAGTGGAGACTAAACCCTGCTGAGAGAGAGCTCTCTCCATCACAAACTTAGGTTTGGAAAATGCCTACCTCCCTCGACCACCCCCCTTCAAGCCATTCTCCCCCTTTCAGGGCAGAGAAGAAAACGTTAAAAGAGGAAAAAGAGAAGGGGGCAGAGTGGTGGTGGTGGGGGGTGGGTTGGAGAAGAAGGGAGGGGGACCCCCTGAGTCCTCAGTGACCTGCACAGCTCGGACAGATCTCCAAGTTTCCCTTTCCCTCCTGCAGGCAAGCCCCGTCGAGGAAAAAAAAAAAAAAAAAAAAGAAAGAAGAGATAAAAAAGACAGTTTAAAAAAAAAAGGGGAGGGAGAACCCCACATGCCTGAACTTCTAACGTGGCTTGGGGTTTTTACAATTGAGGCTCGATGTTAGCACTTTCAACGGGTCAAAAACCAAAGAAGAAATAGGGGAGGGGGTGGGGAATGAAAGGAGGAAAAAGTTGGGGGTTAACTGTTTGTCGCTAAAAAAGCACCACAGCCAACACCCCCCCCTCTCACCCCCAGCCGTCAGTACAAGCAACCGGGCGGCCCCCGCAGCCAGTGCCCCGTCCCAAAGGCAGCCCTTCCCGCGGGCAGCTGCCCGCACACAATGGCAGTCAAGGAGAGGTAGCCCCAGCCCCGGCTGCCAGCGCCCTGCTCTGCCGCGGCCGCGCCCCGGGGCTCCCTCCTGCTGCCCCGCGGAAAGGGGCTACCCTTCCTCCCCCCCCCGAAAGCCTGCGGGGGAAGTCGGCCCTGCCCGCAGGCTTCGGGGCTGGCAGGACGGGTTTTGGTACTGCTAAAGGCGTATACACACACACACACACACATATATATATATATCCCATACACACACATCTTTATATATAGATTTATATGTAGGTGTCTAGTCTATGTTTAAATAATCCTATCTATACACACAGTCCTCCTCTGATGAGGTCATTCTCCCATATATACGAGATTGGGTGCCTGGTGCCAGAATCTAACGCCAAGATCTTATCTCCGCCGATCTAAGAGCAATATAAAGTAAATGTTAGCAGGAGGGGAAATAAATTTTGGAGAGAAACGTTCAGCAAGGTGTCCCTGAAGGCTTTTTTTTTTTTTCTCCCGCCCTCCCCAGCCGAAGTACCCACGCACTTTACGCCAAAGAGACCCTCCTGCTTCGGAGCAACGCCGGGCTGCACCCCGGGCCGTGGGTCTGTGCCCCGTTTGGGGCTGCACCTTGACATTTTGAATCCCCCTTTTCCTCCCCTGAGCGATGCTCGCCTCTCTAACGCGCAGGTCGGCTGCAGCCTGTTTATTTTTATGAGTTTGTTGGTGGGTTTGGGGTTTGTTCTTTTTTCTTCCCCCCCCCCCCGCCCCTCCCCGTGGCTCCAAATGTCTTAATGTTTTTTGATTTCAGGAAACTCAAAACGGAAGGGGGGGAGAGGGGGGATGCTACTTGAAAGTGTGACTCAGAAAAAGGTTTCGCTTTACAGCCATCAGTAGCACCAGGAGACAGCTCCATTAAAAAAAGTAGTTTTCCACTGCTCTTGAAAAGCCGTTATTTTTTACATCGCTTTTAGGAAGATAGATTAACAAAACATCACATTTCAAGCCACTCTGATCTGTAATTAAATGGAGGAGCCGGTTTGTATTCTCCTATGGCTTTTACAGAAGTTGCAGTGATCCAAAGTCAGGTTGCTGTGTCAGAGTGGCATTTTTATTAATGAGAATACAAAAAGCTTGCATATTCTTAGCCCGGCTTGAATTTAGTTGCTAAGCAACCGCTGTATGGTAATTCATCCGCGAAATTTAAATCTTGGAGAAAGGATCCTGCGTTTTGCTGAATGGTCGCCACGAGGAAAACAACTTGTGGGACCCGCAGCAGCTGCCGCCGCCGCACCGCGCCGCCCGCCCGTCCGCCGGCTCCCCCGGGCCGCACGCCGCCCCGGGACGGCCCGCCGCCCGCCGGGAGCACCGGCCCGGCCGCCCCTCCCGGGCCGCTCCGCCTCCCGGGCCGCCCCGCCGGGGAGGGAGAGAGGTCGGGGCACCGGAGGGCCGCCCCGTCGGCGCTGCCCCGGACCGGCCTTCCCACGCGTGGGGAAACGCAGCGCCCGGGTTTCCCCGTGCGAAGCGTGAGGAGCGGAGCGGGACCCGTGTCCGCGGCCGCCCCTAGGGAGGAAGGGTGGGTGGGGGTGCTGGGGGGGGAAGGTGGGTGGGTTGGGGGGGAGGGGGGGTGCGGAGAGGGCCGGGTCCCGGCGCTGCCCCGACGGCGCGGCCCCGTGGGCGCCCCCGCGGCCCCGGCTGCTCCTTTGGCGTCGGTGAGGACGGGACCGGCGGCGAGCCTTCCCCCGCTCGGCCTTCACCCCTCAGCTTTTTGTCTCGCCAAAGCCTCTCAGCCAAAAAAAGCTCCCTACTGCTGTGTCATTGATACCGCGGGGTCGCTCGCTGCCTTTCTCCCCCCTCTCTCCCGCCGCCTATTGAAGGCAGCGCCCGCTCCATTATTCCAAACTGCAACTGAAAATACCGATGGGGTAAACCACCTCCCTGCATCTCCTCCGCTCTCTCCATCCATCCATCCAATCCATCCCTCTCGCCACAGGCCACCGAGCTCCTCGCCATCCCTGCTTTGAGCAAAACCAGTCCCTGTCCTAAAAGCGCTCGCTCCACGCCTGCCTCCGAGGCCAAAGGGACTTGTTGCGTCCCTTTTAGAGTTTGATTAATTACCCTGGAACTTAAGCAAACTAAAGTACATGTGGCGAAGAAGCTCAGCGCCCACAGTTTGGTCCTGCAGCAGCCTGCCAGCTACAGAGGTCATCTTTACACTCTTGTGCGAATGGGAGCCAGTGGCTCTGCACCTCAAAAAGGTATCCCTGTGTAAATATATAGAAGTATCGCTTTTGCTGTAGCTTGAAGATGTTGATCATTTATTACAAAAATAAACGAATAAATACAACAATATATTGTTGCTTTCAACAGGATAAATATTTTACAAATATATAATTTAAAAAAACAAATTTAATTGTCAAAATTATTTAAAATATGACACTTATTGATAAAATTATCAATAGTATATACTGCATTTCATATTAGAACCGATTATTCTCTAAACGTTCCATTTAAAACCATTCATACAAAACAAGTTATGAGCATTGTAATGTGCAAACACGAGTCACTACATTAAAGCATAAGGATTCTGTAAAGATCCGATAAGGAACCGCTGCGTTTCTTAAACCAAGGTAGAGCTCTTTGCTAAATTCCCGGAAAATACGCGGATCAACAGCAGTTAGGTGACTATTTTAAATACACCTGAAAATGATTTATTGTGTGCAGACTCGACGGGGGAAAGATGGGATGTGAGTGAGAAGACTGGGGCGTAGTAGAGGACCGCAGGATATGAAAATGTAAACTATAAATAATCACATCTCGGGATTACCCAGACTGATCAAACAGAACTTTGTAAGACATTTGGCTTTGCTTTACGCATGGAGGGGAAAAAAAAGATGGAAAAAAAAAAGGGGGGGGGGGCTGGGAAGGAAAAAAAAAAGAAGAGAAAGGAGTAAGGAAAATGATGCCGACTCAGTTACCAAGCACAGAACACTGATATTATAAATGAATACAATTACTAAATTCATTAAGAGATCTGGAGATATATAACAATATTTTCATTATTTACACGTGTAACAATATAACCCTTAGCGCAAACCCTCTCAGTTATTATCTACCTCTTGTTATCTCATAGACTCACAACCCTGAAATTCCTAAATACATTCAAAGGATTCAGTTTCTCGGGGGCGGGGAGGGGGGTGGAAAGAGGAGGGGGGAGCGAAGCGGGATGGGGGGGGAGCGCCCGTGGCCTCACTTTTTGTGCATAACAAGTCCACGGAAGGGGCGCGTTTCGCCAGTCCCTCCGACCAAACGTTACTCCTCCAGCCTAAATCCCAAATCCCATCTTTTCTTAGGCAGCAACCCGCAAAGGTTGCCTTTTAACAGAAACCAGTGTGAAGCCTCGCGTTGGCTCTTTGTTGCCACCCAAATCCAGTAACCAAATACCACTCAGAAATTTAAATAGACCTTCTCCGTGCCTAATAACACCGCTCCCCTTCGTGTGTGAAAAACGGGATCCCACCTCACGTGCTAGCGGTACCCGGCACCCGGCGCGGAGCCCGGCGCTGCCAGCCTGCCCGCCAGCCTCCCGCGCCCGGCCTTTCCCCTCCCGAGCTGCCAAATTAGCCAGGAGCTTTTGCTAAAACGAACAAAAGAAAGAGCCTCCTTTACCCTTTCGCGTTTTCTTTCCCTTTGTTGGGTTGGTTGTGGTTTCTCCTCCCCCCCCCCCCCCCCGCCCCGGCTTCTCTTCTCTTCCCCCCCCCCCCCCCGCCGCCTCCCCCCCTTTCCTCCGTGTCAGTAGGGCCTTTCGGATTTCACAAATCAAACCGACGGTGATATTTACTACGAGCTGGTGTTAAAATAATGCGTCCCGGCGCCCGGCTCTCAGGTTGGCTTTGATTTATGGACTGACACGAGGCCTATCTGAAAAGGGGGAAAATGTTTGTTGTTCCTACAAGCAGTTTTCTGGGGTAAACCCCTGCCTCGATAGCACGTACAGAAGCAAAGCTGGGGCGGGGGTTGGTGGTGGTGGGGAGACGGGGGACGGACGGACGACGCGCGGACGTGGGAGAGGAGGGGGGGGAGAGGAAAGTGCGGAAGGAACCACGGACGACTCGGATCATGAAATGGGAAAAAAAACCCCCACCAACACAAAACCAAACACCTTATTCTCCGGTAGAGTGTCGTTGGGGGGCGGGCGGAGGGCGTTAGATGCAGCTCCCTAGTTCCCACAACCTCCCCGCTGCAAGGCGAAGGGAGTTGAAGCGGTCACTCACTTGTTCCCTACACTGCAATAAATTACAGCGGGTAAATACGGCAGGCGAAGCTGCTGCACCTCCGGGCACCTCCGACGTTACCGACACACACGCGTCTGTTCGCAAAGGAGCTACGGCAGCGCTACGTACGGCGGGGTGGAGGGGAAAACTGGGCTACACCACTTCACACCCCGCAGGAAAGCAAAAAATAAACAAACCCCCCAAACCCTAAACCAACAACAACAACAGCACCGGCAACAACAGGAGAGATGAGCTAGGCGGACCGCAGGTAGGATGATGCTGGAAGTATTATTCTATAAACCCTTTTTTCGGGGAAACAAACCAAAACAAGGAAGGAAAAAAAGTACCTTCTCCCTAAATTATAGATACACATTAAATACAAATATTTATACAGACATAAAATGCGTCAAAATAAATTATAGCTTAACCACCCCACACACACACACACGCGGCCCCCCAGACCATCACCTCCCCCCACCCCCACCCCCCCACCCCCCTCCCAAGCCGCAGTTTGAAAGGAGAGAAAACAAGGCTGAACTTTTGGAAACATCCCTGCTCTCAGCATCGGCCGTTCACCACCAGCGGGTAGGCTCAGGCATCGCCCGCACCGGAGCGCAAACCTTAAACCGCACCGACACGGCCCTTTCCCGAGACAAGGTGGCATCTGATGATGTCTAATCTCGCCTTCCTTCCCCGTGACACAGGGTCCCCGGGTTGATGGAAGAGGCCACGGGCATTGGCTCGGCGGAGGGACGGGCACAGGGTGCCAGAGGCAGGGATGCTGAGGGCGGCACTGCCAGGGAGCACGGGGGGCGTGCAGCCAGCAGGTCGGACCCTCTTTTTTTTTTTTTTTTTTTTTTTCTCTCTCTCCCTTCAGCATTTCCAGTATTTCCCTTCAGAGAACTTTCCCCCCCCCCCCCTTTTTTTTTTCTTTTTTTTTTTTTTTTGACACAGTGTTTATGCATCAGACACAGACTATTTCATTCTAACAAATTTATTTTCTCAATCAGCTCTTACGGAATCACTACTCAAATTAAATTACAATCAAATTATCACATCAAAAGATACCCTTATTACCTAACAACTGTCCATATTTTCATTTCATTTTGATTTGTGCTCGTCTGAAAAAAACACGTAATACAAGATCTGGGGAAAAAATAAATTACCGTTTTGCAGCAGTTCATAGGTATTCTGAATAAAATATTAAAAGAAGTCATTTAATGAAAATATAAAGCAAATTTTTTTTAGATCAACAACGGATCTAACAATTCTATATTGCCGTCTTTTTGAAAAGTCTGTTTATTAAAACCTACCAAAAACACTGCTTGGAAATGGCAGTATTATATAATCACATCCACAGCACCCATTCAATCAAAGTTGGCAACGGATTTAGGAGAGGAGAAGTTCAGATAAGTGCAGCTGCAGATGCTCAGTCCTTCTAAATCCCTTTATCTGAATCAGTCCAGAAATAAAAAATAAAAATATTAATAAAAAAAATATTAGCAGTGGATTTTTTTTTTATGACTCTTCCGTGATGATTGGCAGCCGTCAGGAGCAGGACTTTGACAGCCCTAAATTATTTCCCTTTCTCTCGCTGGTTCCCTTAATCCATGCAAAGTCCTTCTACAGAGCTCGAACTTTTGGGACCAACAGCCTCTCCTTCTCCCTCCCTCCCCCGGTGTCTGTCCCTCCCCCCTTTCTCCTCAGGGTCAGTTTTTCGGCGTGCGGGCATTTATTTTTCCATATTTTTGTTCTATAGCTATACCTATATATATAGATAAACATATATATATGTATTTGCTTCCCTATGCAGTCTGCTTGTTTTTAGTGCTGTGTGCATATTTTTTTCTTTCCTGGAAAAAAAGTGGCCCCTTTCATTTTGCAGAATATATAGATATATAGATATATATGTTTTCAGAGTGGATGTCTGCCTTGCACCAAAATTCTACGGTTTGGCCAAGAAAAACAGGGTGCTGGAGTGCAGCAGGCACCCTCTGATTAACCAGATTATTTTGTTTCTGCTTCCCTTTTTTTTTTTTTTTTTTGATTGCTCCCATTTAAAACAACAACCCAAAAAAAATTAAAACAAACAAACAAAAAAAAAGAGAAAGAGGGAGAGAGAGAGAGAGAAAGGAGGGGGGGGAAAAAAGTTTCTGTGATTCATAGAAGAGAGCCCTTTTGGGGATAGGGGGGAGAATGCGGGGAGGGGGGGATAGGGGGGATAGGAGGGGAGGGAAGAGGTGCAGACATCAGTGGTGTTCCTGGCTGCGAGAGGGGGGCTAATTTGGAGAGTGGAAAATAAAAATAATAATAATAATAATAATTAAAAAACCAAAACCAACAACAAAAAAAAAAGCCCAAGCCCACCCGCCCAAGCCCTCTCCCCACAACCAACCCCCCGGCACATCTGCAGTTTTGGTGCATTACGCATCTCCACCCCGTTTTCCCAACACGGTCTAAACGCTCTCGCCCGGATCGACCTTCTCCACCGCTCCCTATTGGTATCGATCTTATATATATATAGATGCACGCATATATCCATATATATATAAACACAAGCAGTCTGAACGAGCCTGGATCGTGTGTGTGTCTGTCTGTGTGTGTGCGTGCGTGCGTGCGTGTGTGAGTGTGTCTGTGTCAGCGTGCGGGTGTGCGCGGCGGTGCCGGTGCCGGTGTCGTTGTCGGTGCCGGCGGCGGTGCCCGGCCCGGCCCGGCCCGCGCTGCCCCCCCGCGCCCCCCGGCCCGGCCGCGGTGCCCCTCACTGCACGCTGGTCTGCAGTCCGTGGTGAGGGGGCGGCGTGTCGGAGTTGACGGTGCCGACCTGGGAGTAGACATCGTCGGGGGTCTGCTGCTGGATCCCCGGGGGGGTCATCCGTTTCTCTTTCTGCCTCCGATTGCAAAACCAAACCCTGACCACCTCCTTCTCCAGCTGCAGGCTGTCCGCTAGGTTCGTAATCTCCTGGGCGGAGGGCTTGGGGCATTTCAGAAAGTGGCTCTCCAAGGCCCCCTTGACACTCACCTCGATGGAGGTCCGCTTCTTCCTCTTCCTGCCCTGGGCGGCGATCTTGTCGATGCTGGTGGGGCTGCCCGTGGAGGAGTCGGCTTCCTCCAGCCACTTGTTCAACAAAGGCTTCAGCTTGCACATGTTCTTGAAGCTGAGCTGCAGGGCCTCGAAGCGGCAGATGGTGGTCTGCGAGAAGACGTTGCCGTAGAGGGTGCCCAGCGCCAGCCCCACGTCGGCCTGAGTGAAGCCCAGCTTAATCCGCCGCTGCTTGAACTGCTTGGCGAACTGCTCCAGGTCGTCGGAGGTCGGCGTGTCCTCGTCCGAGTGCGGGTCGTGGCTGTTGACGCCGCCGTGGTGCGGCGGGTGGTGCCCGGGGTGCTGGTGGTGGTGGTGGTGGTGGTGCCCGGGGTGCTCGCCCAGCTCCGGCGTCTCGCCGCGCACCAGCCCCGGGTGCACCAGGCTCTGCCCGCCGGGGGGGGGGCTCAGCATGCCGTTCACCGTGAAGCCCCCGGGCTGCGAGTAGAGGAGCGACTGCTGCTGCTGCTGCCCGCCGGCCATGGAGGGCAGGTGGGCGGCCGCCGCCGCCCCCCAGGCCGCCGGGTGCCCCTGGTGCGGGGGGCCCAGGTGGGGCGGCCGGTGGTGCAGCGCCGCGCCCGAGTGCAGGTCGTCGCGCCCGCCGCTGCCCTTGACGTCGGGCGGCGGCGGCGGCTGCTGGGGACTGCCCGTCATGCCCACGGGGCTGCCGGACCAGGGCGAGCCCGCTTCGGCGGCGGCGGCGGCGGCGGCGGCGGCGGCGGCGGCGGCGGCGTGGGGCAGGGCTGTCACCCACTGGTGGGCATGGCTCAGCATATGGCCGCCGTTGCTGGCGGCCATGGCGCCCGGCATGAAGTCGCTCTGGACCATCTTGGCCGCCGGGTCGCCGCGGTAGCCGCCCGCTACCGAGGTGACGGCCACGCTGCCCGGCTGCATGCCGCCGCCGCCGCCGCCGCCGCCGCCGCCCGAGTCCGCGTGGACGATGGAGCCGGCCGCCAGGATGCCGTTGCCGGGGAGGTAGGGGTTAGAGGTGGCCGCGGCCATCCCGCGCCCGCCGCCCGCCGCTCGCCCCCGCCGCGCCGCCGCGCCGCCGCCGGCTGCCGGGCGCCCGCCGCGAGCGCCCTTGCCCGGCGCTGCCGGGGCCGCCGCCCGCGCCGCCGCCGCCGCCGCCTTCCCAGCCTCGCCGGGGCGCCGGGGCGCGGGGTTCACCTGCTAGCGCTCCGCGGCGCGCTCTCCTCCGCCCGTCCGCCGGCCGTCCTGCCTCCGCTCCGCTCCGCGGCGCGCTCTTTGCAGCAGTCGCCGGCTCTCGCTTCGCCTTTTTTTTTTTTTTTAAAAAATCGCTTTTTCTTCCCTTCTTTTTTTTTTTTTTCCCCCAAGAAAAAGAGAAATATTTAGCTGTACGAATATTTTTCCTCCGCCTTCTTCTCGTCCGGCTTTGCCGCTCGCAGGGAGGAAACCAAACAAAGGCTAAAAAGCGAAAAAGAAGTGGTGTGTGGGGGGGGTGGGGATCAAAAAGCCCCCGTGCCTTCTCCCCTCCGCTCCCCTAGGAGTACATCTCCAGCTCTCAGCCTTCCCCTCTCAGAGCGAAACTTTTCCTTTTCTTCTTCCGTTAAGGCTTTGTGTGTGGGTATATTTTCCTTTTTCTCTCTCTCTCTCTCTGTGTCTTTCCTCTCTCCTCTCTCTCTCCTCGGCTCCTCGATCTCCTTTTGCTCTTTTATTTGCAAGTTTTGTTGGTGTCCTAAGAAAACTTCCTGTGATGATGATGGTGGTGATGGTGGTGATGATGCATTTCTCAAAGTTGTGCTGTTGCTGGAGCACTTTGTCCCCTTTGAAACAAGAGTCCTGCCGGAGCCTTCTTGCTAGAGTCACGCTCTGGATAAGACATTTTTTTTTCCTCTCTCTCTCTCTCTCTCTTTACCTTTCCTTGAGGCGGTTGGAAGGCAAGAAGAAGAAGAAGAAGAAGAAAAAAAAAAAAAGGAAAAAAAAAAAGTAAAAAATAAAATAATAAATCGAAAAGTTGAAAATTTCTCGTTACCTCGCGGATTGTTTCTGTGCCTCTCCCGCTCGCTCGCTCGCTCGGTTTGTTGTTTTGTTGTTGGTTGGTTTTTTTTTTTTTTTTTTCTGGTGGTGTTTGTTTTGCTTTTCTCTTTTTTTTTTTTTTTTTTTTTTTCTCTCTTTATTTTAATTCCAGCAGTTGGTCGAGGGAGGAGGCGGAGGAGGAGCGCCTTGGTGGAGAGGTGTGTGTATGTGTGTGTGCATATATGGTATCCTTTATACACTAACTCCAGCGGGGAAGTTGGCTGCCGGGCTGGCAGCGCGCACTGGCGGTGCCGGAGTCCCGCCGCTCGCCTCTCCCCGCCTCCCTCTCCCGGGCCGTGCCCGCGCCCTCCCCTCCCTCCCCTCCCTCCCCTTTCCTCCCCTCCCTCCCCTCCTTCCCTCCCTCCCGCCGTCTGCCCGCCGCCGCCGCCGCCCGCGCCGCCACCACCCGGCCCCGCCGCGAGGAAGCCGGCCGCCGCCGCCCCCGCCGATTGGCTGCCCGCCCCGTGACGGACAGCCCGCCGCCGGCCGCGCGGCCCCCCTTCCGGCCGTTCCGATTGGCTGCTTTTTAATTTAGGCAAAGTGGCGTCGGAGCTGGAAGTCGCCCCCCCCCCCTCCACCCCCCCCCCTCCACCCCGCCTTCCCTTCCCTTCCCTCCCTCCATCCCTCCCTCCTCCCTCTCCCCTCCCTCCTCCCTCCTTCCCTCCATCCCTCCCTGCCCTCCTCCCTCCGCCTCTTAACTCTTCCTGCCCGGCAGACGCACGCACCTCGGAGCTCTCCCGCCGCCGCTCGGGCAGGGCGACCGCGCGGGGCGGGGGAAGTGTGGGGGGGGCGGTAATAATTAATAATAACAGCAACTACAACAATAATAACAATAATAACGACGCCGAAGCCGGCGGGGGTGGGAACGCCGAGGATGCCAGCGCCGCGCGCACGCATCTTCTCCCCTCCGGCAGTGCCCGCACCGGCACTCAGAGCTGCACCCCCCTCTCCCCCCCCCTTCCCGCCCCCCGCCTCACTGCCCCGGAGGCGCCCGCCCCCCGCCCGCCCCCTCCTCCCTTTGTCCACCCCCGCACCCCGGGGTGCGCCCAGGGCCCCCGGCTGCCCGCCCGCAGCCGTCACGCCGGGAGGCCGGCCCGGCAGCCCCGGCGAAGGGCCGCCCCGTCGATGGGGGGAAGGCAGCAAGGGGAACCGGCGGCCAGGCTTGCCCTGCGAGCCTCGGGTGTCTAGCAGGGAACCAGCCCCGCGGCATGAAACGCTGTATTATTTCTCGTCCAGCGGAAAGAGTTAAGGGGGGCGGGGGGAAGGCGGGGGGGGGAGGGGGAGGGAGGGAGCGAGGAGGGGGGGGTGGGAGAGATGCGACCGAGCGGAAACGTTGCGCACAGGCAACCTCAGTGAACCAGGGAAAAAGAGAAAGTGGCAACAAAAACAAGGGCAAATTGAACGCTCCTCGGGGACTGCCGGTGCAATAACACCGTTCGGACATCCAGGGGACACGGCGCTGCTAATGACCGCCGCCGCCGTGCCGAGCCGCCCCGCGCACGCCGCCCCGCGCACGCCGCCCCGCACACGCTTCCCGAGCGGAACGGGGCCCGCGCAGGGAAAGCACGCGCGGTGCGGACCTTCAAACGGGGGAGCGTCGCCCGTGTCCGTCCCGTGTGTCCGTCCGTCCGCCCCCCTCCCGGCCCTGCCCGCCCCGCTCCCCTCCTTCGCACGCCGAATAATTTGGCTGCGGGAGGCGGTGAGCCGCGTCCCGCTCGCAGCGCCCTCCGCGCCGCTCCGCTCCCGCGGAGCCAGCCCCGTCGACCGCCCGGCAGTGCCCGGTGTTCGGGGCTCTGTCCAGCCCCCCCGGCTCGTACGGGGAAAAACCCACCACAAATACCACGGTAGGTAAGGTGGGTTTAGGGAAACCATTAAAGCGCAGCGCGGGGATCTGAAGGGCATTGGTAACTAAACCCCAAACAGAACGATTTTATTTCATTTTTTTTGTTCCCATGCGTCCTCCAAAGGTTTCTCTTTTATATATATAAAAGATCCAACACAGATTTCATTGAATAAATCTGAGATCTCCAGGTGCAGACGTTTGAATAGTCGGTGCCAGAACCCCATGTTTTCCTTTCCAGCCGATTTTGCTTGGATCAGGCTCAAAAACCGAGTGAGTCTCGTGGTTTTGTTTACACTGAATGGGGAGGATAGGAACGGTGCCATGGGGCCGTCTTTCATTAATATACAGTGAGGATTTTGTCTAAATTACTGCTATGAATTTCACAGTACACGCTTTCAAAAGCCGTCTCAGGTGGCCTGATGAAACGTGATAGCGCCTCTGCAAACAGATCTACTTTCTTAATAAAAAAGGAAGGGGGGGGGGAGGGAAGAGAAATCCCCCCCCAAAATTTAAAAAAAAAAAAAAAGTACGCCCTCCTAACAGCGGCAACAAAAAAATAAATCTCGAGCTGGAATAACGTCTTTTATTTAAATAATAATAATAAAAAACCCCAACCTTAAACCCAAACCCCACAACAAAAACACAACTTAGTTCCCCAACTCTTCCCACCCCCTCCCTTGCAGAGTGTGATTGTTTTGTCTGGAAAAAAATCCAAAGTATAACAAGGGGAGAACAGTTAGTGCTGATTTTCATTTGCATAAATTTTCATATATTTTGGTGAAAATAATAGACTAGTGGAGAGCGGGGCTTAGTGGAGTCAGTGCAAAGGAAAATCTTAACATGGATCGTTTCGCTGGAGTTGAGAACATGCTTTTTTCCCCCTGTCACCTTATTAAAATCAAAAATTAAAAAAAATTATCTCTAAATCCTGGAAGTATGATCGGTAAGTGTTTTACATTTTTTTATCTACTTTTGTTTTCTTTAAAGTCTTCTGGATATATATTTTCAAAAGCTTAGGACAAGACAGGGAAACCCATGGCAACTGCCTGGAAGGAAACAGGCTTGAAAAAAAAAAAAAAAAAAGGGAAAGGGAAAGGAAAAGGGGAAAAAAAAAAATCCCACTAGCAACAAAAAGCACCTTAGTGAAAAATTACATAAAAAGCGTGGATTCATTCCAAAGCTCAAGGCAGCAAAGCAATTCTTCAGCGCTGGAAAGTCTTTCTGGTTACTACTTCACTTTTCTGGGCACTGTTAATTAATGTACCACCAGGTCTCGGGGAGGGTTGGAGGGGGGAAAGGAAAGCTCTCGAAAATATACTAAGAGATTTGCAAAGGAGAGGAGAAGCAAAGATGCGGGCTGCTTTAAAACGCTGCTGCTGCTGCTGCTGCTACTGCTGGTGTTGGTGGGGGTCTCCCGGCGGGCGGGGTGGGGGCCCGGTCGGTGCAGCGGGCGGGAGAGGGGCCAGGACCGGGCCGGGGCGCGGGTGACCCGGGCACCTGCTGGCAACGCCGGTGCGGATGGATGGACGGGAGCGGGGGGGTAAGGGGCGGGGGTAGGGGGGGGTGGCGGTGGTGGGGAGGCAGGGGAAGGTGCGGAGCGGCGATGCACGCAGAGGGTTAATATTGTAACTAGGGAACAGACGGTTAAGCACAACATCTAGAGCTCTGTCGTGAAAGTCCATCAGAAAGAGTATAATCAATCAAAACTAACCAGGACATCCCTTCATTTTATTCTCCAAGGAGATTGGGGCTGGAGGATTACAGACCAGACTTCACTTTGTTTCTCTCTCCTGACAGTCTTGCCTGTCTCTCCGTTTTCCCCGAACCCCGTCTAGTCGAGAGGTATAGGCTAATGATCTGAAACTCTTTTATAGCGTTTGGGTCAGTGTGATAAATAATGTGATAAATAATGTAGGATGAAATTAGTAGGCCAGATACCGCTCCTGAAAACTTTACCGAGGCTTAAATATCCCATTACGTGACTTTCATTTATTTTAATTTTGTCGTGTTATTTGCATAATTTTTTTTTCCCTCCCTCCCCCCCCCCTCCCCAACTCCCACCCCCACCCCCCCACCCCCCCCTCCGTTGCTGCTCTTTTGGGCACACAATAGCTGGTGATCATTGTAATTTCCTAGAATTAGTTACTTCTTTGGAAACGGTCGATAGTCAAATCAATAAAATGGCTTGTAAAACTAGGGAGGTATAGGTTTCAATTGGGGGGGGGGGGGGGGGGGAGAGAGAAGAATCGCTCATTTTCCACTTCTTGTTGACGTGCCCAGCGTCTCTTTTGACTGGGGTTAACTCTGTGTGCTCCATCGGAACAGATGCCGTATAGAGCTGCTCCCTCAAGATCATTTGTTTCCTTGATGGGGGAACATTTCTGAGCAGAACATATTGGTTGCCATAGAGAAAGAAATAAAAGGAAGAACACTAGTCACATTAAGCTATATGTTTGTGCACTGGGCTTTAGATAAAAGGACCCCAGTTCAAGCCAGAGAGAACGGGGGCCAAACCAGAGCTTCTTAGCTTCACTAAAACTAGCTTTATTTTGTTTTGGACTTTTACGGTTGAAACATGTAAGCTAATTTTATTGGCTGTCGTTAATTTTATACGATACGGCTTGCTGAACAAAACCAACTTTCGCCGCGCTCCGCCAGGCGCAGGCCGCCCGCCAGGGGGCGCCATGCAGCCCCCCAACCCCCTCCCATCCCCCCCAGCACCCCCCACACCCCCTCCCTCCCCAGGGTCCCCGTCCCGTCCCCGCCCGGCCCCGGGGGAAGGGGAAGCGGGTGTGTGTGTGTGCATCCTAGGGCTCCCCCAAGTCCCCGGCCTCTGTCTTCCCCTGCACACCCCCACCGCCACGGCGCCCCGGCCGGGGGAGGGAGCCCCGAAACTCAGGGGAAGAGAGAAGAGCAGCGGGAGCGGGGGCGGGTGTGTGTGTGTGTGTGTGTGTGGAACGGAGAGGGGGGAGGGTGGGGCTGCCGGTTCAAAGGCCGCCCCAAAAGTGTCCCAGTTGGTGCGATGCCTCCAACGGACCCGAGGCCTGCGAGGGAGCAAGAGCGGCTAATTAAACACAGGCACGGGCACCACGGTTCGGGGTAACCCGAGGTGCCGCGCGGGTTTGGGTTGGTTTTGGGGATGGAGTTTTTTCTGTCCAAATAAGGCGCTTAAGCCTCTGGAGATGCAATAAAACGACTGGGGTTTTTTACATCATTTAATATTTAATCGCCGTATTAAACCTGGAAAAGTAGCTTCTTTCTTAAATTTCTTTTTCCTTCCCTCCCGCCCCCCTTCTCCCCCCCCCCTCTCCCCCAAGCTGGCCACTCACATCTCCCCCCTCCCCCCGAGACTTCTCTATCTGCGAGAGCCAGGACCGGGGTCCCTCCCCGCCTCCCGCCCTGCCCACACCGGCCGCACACCGGGCACAAGTTGTCGCCGTCCGTCCGGGACGCTCCCAGGCGTTAACCTCAACTAAAACCAACATCGACGGCTACACAGCTTAGCTCAACACGGCTCCACTCTCTGCCCCTTCCCAAAGGCGCGTAGGCTCAGCCCCTCACCCCAAGCGCCCCCTTCTTTTCTCCCTTTCCCCCCTTAAGTGCTTGTAAGAGTGAGAAATTTAGAGGTTTTCTGTTTTGGTTTTAGTTCTGAGGTTTTGGTGGGGGTTTTTTGGTGCCTGAGGATGGCTACTCCTCCTCCCCTCGCCCGCCCGCCCGGAGCGGGAGATACAGCATCCCCTAACGCACCTGCAAGGGGGGATGTCCCGGACAGCCCCGAGGAAGGGCGGGGGGCAGAAAGCGGCGACCCTGGGAGGGGGTTTGAAACTACTTTGTTCCTCCACGCTGGAGCCAGAGCAGTTTCCGTGTGACTGGGAAAGTTTTATTCCTTGCCTCCATAAAGGAAAGACCAATTGGAGCCCTGGAAATCGCACAGCCCATAAATATGATAGATCCTGGCAAGATGATCCTAAAAATCTAACACACACACACACACACAAAAAGGGGGGAGGGAGAGAAAAGTAATCAAAGAGAGGAAACGACCTACAATAATATGCACTTTTCATTTAAAGTGTTCGTGGGTCTTGATTTGGAAAACGGAGTCAGACCTCGGTGGGTACTGACCGTGCGGGAAAGTGGTTGAGATATTTACATGAACAAAACTTTCCACCTACCGCGTTTGGCGAAATGAGCGCTAGCAATATTCCAGACTAGGAAAGCGCATTTCCAGAGCGCCAGTTCCCCTCAGAAACGCGGTCGCTTAACTTGAGATTTGCCGAAGTTTAGTGGACATTTCCCCCGCGTCTGAAGCGGGCGATTTCTGGAGTTGAAAGAGCCCAGTAAAGTTCAGCATCCCGGGATTGGGATTTAGCGGGTTTCTACCCAGTTTTTATCTGCCTCCCCCTCCCCCCTCCCCCCAACTCCCCTCTTTCCCCCCAACCCTCCAAGTGTAACCTGCGCTGTATTTTAAACACAAGAGTGAGCAGCAGCAGCAGCTCCTCCGCCGTGTGTCCGCAGCAGCCCGCAGCAGCAGGGTCCCGGGGTACCGTGAGCGAACCGGGCAGGCTAAGGCTTAAAAACGAGCAACAAGTTAATTTGGCAAAACTTAACTTCTCTAGCTGCCTTTGGAAAAGTCCGGGTCGGGCGGGATTCCCGGGTCTGTGCCTGCAGTGGCACCCTAGTTGTAAGAGTGATACACGGAGTGGGTTTTACTTTCTTATTTAACATCCCATCCCCCCCCCCCCCCCCCAACCCCTTTCTTTTAATACGTGCCTGCTGTGTCCGAACGGCCGCCCTTTGGGAAAGGGATGTGGAAACGATACTGTGGCGGAGGTAGGGAAAAGAAAGTGGATGTTTACCGTATTTAAGTATTCATTTACTTATAGCGGGAAATGATTAGGTATCTACTAATATAACCGTGGAGACCAACTGCCTAATTAGCATTTACAAATTAAAATGTTAAACATAAAGACATATTCCGTATACAGTCTGCTATATGTAAAACACATTCGTGCATAATACAGCAGTCAGCTGAAAACGTGAAGTTGACTGCCTTCCAGATATCTTAGCGTTCTTGGCTAATGTGATCTGCTCCGGGTTTGGTTTTTTTTTCAGGCTTACCCACGCTGTAGTTCATGGTTCTTACGACCACGTTGATAGCTGCGCTTAGGGATACTGCACTAACCGATCTGGGGAAAACAGAATATACAGATTACTTCCAAAGGCTGGCGATAACAACCGGGAAACACAATAGGCGGGCGGATCATTTCTCCCCACCTTTTATCCCGAAGGCTCCACTCGGAACCTTATTTATTGTTTTGAGCATAACAAAGCATCTCGAGTCCTGTAGTAAATCGGAACAATAATACGGAACCGCACATGCAAAGCAGGAGAGCTTTGAAAATAAGGGTCCTTTCTTTCCCAGCTGCAGAATTCTGGTATCACCCAACGTGTCGTGCTCAGGGTTCACCTCACACGGACTGTAATGAAAGTTGCCAAAAGAATGGAACAATCTATCTGTTGACTTGGGCTCAACGTAGGCACGTTACATATGATGGAAACCTAAGGCTCCCACCGATGTTAAAATCAAAGGGATATATAGTCCCAATCCAGCTCCTTGAACAAGTAGATTTTTTATTTATAAGAATAATTGTGCATGTAGCGACATAAAAAGGGGATTTACAAGTTGGAATCTTTTAAAAGAGACTGTGAAAACCTTAGCCCCGCTTTTATTAGACATGATATCATTCTGATTTGCGTGCTTGCCATCTCAATAGCGTCTCACATGTGAAGGGAAAAAAAAAAAGAAAAGAAAAGAAGAAAGGAAGATCCATATGCATTACATAGATTTTTCTTTTACGTGCATAAAGACTGGCAGTCCTTTAGTGGATAAGAGGGTGAGTAATTGTGATACACCAGAAAACAGTTCGTGCAGTTTGGCAGCTCTGTTTTTTATTATTAGATTTTTTGACATTTGAACTTGTCTATTGTCTGAGGAGCTCAGTGCAGATTGCAGTAGGTCAACCTTAAGGCTGCTCTTTTTGGCATTGCACACAAACATGCACACGCTGTCTGTTCCCCCTTGCGTGAATGCAGCAGCTACAGTTTTACCGTGCCTTCTTTTTTTTTTTTTTTTTCTCTTTGGGTTTTTTTTTTTTAAAATGCACATGTATTTCTTTCTATTTATCTAATCCGTTTGGGGTTTTCACGGTCGTGCGGTTAGTTTGTACGCTTGTTCATCTCACACCCGTTCCTCCAGTCTATGTATTCGCCTGGTGCTGGGTACTTTTAAGTACTCAGCCGCTTTTACAGCAGTATAATTCCCGCATCACTGTGCCTGATAAAAGGGGCTTCGGTAACCCTGGGATTAAATGACATATTTCCCTGCAGCTTCGCTCAACTCCATCGTGACTCCTGCAGCCAAAAGTCAACGTTATTCATCATCTCCCCACACTGGTTCCCTCCCCCCCCCTCTCTAAATTCAGCCCCTCCATCCAACTCCTGGAACAATTTCTTACCCCCTGCTAGAACTCAGGGGGGCGGGGTGGGGGGGTAGGGTGGGGAAGAGGGGAGGCAGAGGCGGGGACCTGAAAGCTCGGTGGGGAGCTCGTCGCCACCCCGCGGCCTCAGGGGCGTCCCCGCTCCGCCGGCCCTTCCGCCAGCGCGGAGCGGGCCGCGGCCGCGCCGAGGTCCCAGTAAACGCACTCCCAGGCGGGACGCCCGGGGAAGAGAGAGCCGCTGCTGGCGTGGAAAATGCGAAAAAGGGATGGATACCACCCCACCCCCCCCCGCTCTGGGTGGGAGGGGGAAGGGGAGCGGGGAAACTGGATCAAGCCTGGTTAGGAGAGTCAGTCTGCGCTGGGAAAATCCAGAGATTGCGCCTAAATAACTTTTCCCTGGAGTGATTTGCTCCTTGTCCTCTTTCTTCTCCTGTTTGCTTGGTGCTGTTCTAGACTGAGGCTCTTCCCTTATCTGCCTGGGTGCAGGGACCCCGGCCGAACAGCAGCCGATCTCTTCTTCTAGCAGTCTTTTAAACAGGTATCTATACACACGTCTAAGCATCCGCATCCGCACCGATAGGTACACGTATACCCGGGCACGCACAGACGTGTATACATCTAGATTTGTTCCCCTCTTCACTCCCCCCCCCCTTCCTTCTTTAACAAGCGCCTGATAACGCGTTTAAGGCTTGTTATTTGAACTCTCAGATCAGCATGCAGAAATGTAATTGCATCGTTTTTCATCAGGAGAGAGAAGAAGGAGGAAGGAGGGGGAACCCCCACCCCATACACGCACAGACACCCAGTGCTCCGTAATCGCTGAGTCACCGTATTGGGGGTCAGTGCTTAAACATGAAGGAGAGAGCAGCACTGGATTGAAAACCCTGGCGCAAACCGTTATCCCTCCTCATCTCCAGCTTGGAGACATCCCCCCCCACCCCCACTCCCCCCACCCCCACCCCCACTTCTTCTGGATTTATTAATCCGGAAAAGGAATAAAGTGGCCCAAGTGCAGCCAGAGCCCACTTTTGGGGGCTGGATGTCCTTCTCAGGTGCAGCGGGACCTGCTTTGTTGTGACGGTGTGTGTAGAAAATCAACACAAAACTGCTATTTGGGCTGCCGGTAATGGGCGTCTTTTGGGGGGGAAAGGGGAGGAGAAGGGGGAAACACCAGCCAGTTCACCTGGGGATGTAAAGAAAGGGAAAGGTTTCTCTAGGGCTGGGCTCTGATCTGGGCATGTTTATTCCTGTTTAAACGCTATTGTTCCTGCCAGCCTTTGACACAAACAGAAGGGGTGGTGTGTGTGTGTGTGTGTGTGTGTGGTGGGGGGGGGTGTGGGGTGGGGTGGCTGGAACAAAGCTGCTCAAACCCAAGCAACCCCCAAAGGCGAAGGAATACTTTCTTTTCTTCCCTTTAAAAACGTATGTGACAAGACTTTCTGTTTGAGGTTGTTTTCTGGGTTCCTCCCCCCAACTTCCCTTGTGAGCTGAGTGACTGTCTGTGATTCACTTACCAGGGCCCGTTTAGAGAGGTACATGTTCCCCCCACTCGAGGTGGGTGCCAGGAAGCCCTGTAGGGACCGCTTCTCGGGCCCCTGACTGCCAGTGGGTCGAAGGAGCAGACTTGAAATCGGTTTGCAGCAAGGCCTGCAGTGGGAAACAAAGAGACAGAAATGTTGGGAGCCCAAGGAGAGCCTGAAATACAGAGAGGCATTGAGCTTCCCAGAGATGCTTCAGCTTCTCAGTGGGGGACAGAGCAGGATCCTTTTTGGGCTGGCTCTGTGCAGTTGAGGGCTGGACTGTACAGCCCACGCTGAATCAGAGGCATTGTGTGCAAATGAATAAGCGCACATTGTTTTGAGATGCTGCTATTGTATTTGGGGTTGAGGTGGGGGGAGGAGGGGGTTATATTTTGTGTGTGTGTGTGTGTGTGTGTACATGTGTGCGCGCGGGTCTGTGTGCTTTCAAAAGGTGAGTGCAGATTGCAATAGTTGCTGCTCTGTTTTTGTTTGTCAAACAGGGCCCTTCTCTTGGGAGAGGGGCATGTGGCGGATCCCAGCCCAGGATTACATTAATCAAAGCATTATTTCCCCAGGGATGTGCAGCACAAATGATAGTAAATCCTAATAAAATTGGATCGCTGAGAAATTGAACGCTTAAAGTAATCTGCTCTGTCTGATAAAAACTTCAAATTTATAAGATATTATGCATCCCCACCCCCAAACACCTTAGGTATCATTGCCGTGTGTGTGTATTACACATCTATCTGTGGGAGAGAAACCACTGCTCAGTCTAACAGGCTCACCGCTACTGAATATATACATAGGCATAAGCGTGTGCGTGCACGCGCACATGTCTCGCGCACACAGAGTCATAAACTAGGCTGAAAATCTGTATGCACATAACAATAACGACTATGGTCAGTCTTTTAGGGACTTTGCATATGCCACCTTTGCTGCGGCAGGTGCTGCAGGAGGCTGGGACGAGGCTGTCCGTGGTTGTGTACCAGGGCTGTAATCTTGCCTGGGGACTCTTATTTTCTCCTGCTTTTTACTGACGCTCACCACGGGCCTCCATGGCAGCACCTGCGATCTCAGCCCCACCGAAGGCAGCTTTGCTTTTCAAAGCTGAGGCCACGAGGGTGGCAGGGAAATGATAATTTAAAAAACAAAACAAAACAAAACATTCAAAGCTGAGTTTAGAAAGCCTTTGAGGAGATGAGGTCCAGAAGAAAACTGCCTCGGACTGAGGGGGCATAGCTGTTCCCAAGCCAGTTATTTCTCCTCAGACGTACAGCGTGCTGCACCCACACTCGGCCCCTCCACGCAAGGCCAGGCCAGCACCTCCCCTGTCCCCTCGGTGAGGGCCAGCAAAGGCCAGGGTAGCCGCTGGCCGCTCGCTAGCTTCAGCCCCCCAGTCTGGGTTACTTCCTCTCCGCAGAAGGAAAGTTTGTTTGTAATTGCAGCCGTAGGACATGACAGTGAGCTCAAAGAGACTCACTGTCCAGCAGGAGGGGGAGAAAAAAAAAAAAAAGGCAAGCTTTCCCCCCGCCCCCGCTCCGTCTCCCCCCTGGAAGAGCACTGTGCTTCCAGAAGTGAAAGGGGCAGAAGGCATTTCCACTCACCCAGCTGAAACTCTTTGAAAGGCTAGACTTTCCCCCGCAGTTATAAATGCCGATCATTCCTCCTACCCCCGCCCTTCTCTGCCGCCCCAGGACGACCCCCGGTCGGGCGTGGGACCCCGGTGTCCCCAAGGGAGCCGGCCCCGAGGAGGGCTCCCACGCATGACCGTGACTGGCCCTACCCGCTGCCCCCAGCGCCTCTCCCTGCCCCCTACTGCGCTGTCAGCGCTCGGCAGACCGAAGCCGGCTCGTCCCTACCCCTGGCGTGGGGTCTTCTCGCCCCGTGCCGGCCCCGCGGGGGTTGCAGGGAAGGTCGGCACCCGGCCCCGCAGAGCCTCACCGGAGAGGGGCCCTGCCCTGCCCTGCCGGTAGCTTCCCCCTCCTGCGTGCGGGCAGAGAGGCGGCGGGAGGGGGAGGCTGAGCACTCTCCCAGCCCTGAAATGACGCAGCCCCTGCTCCAGCATCGTCTCCCGTTTGGGCTGGCTCCATTTCAGGAGCTCCGTCTCCCCCCACCCCCTTCTTCCCAGCCTTCCTCCTTCCTCCTCCTCCTCGCCTCACCGTCACTCTCAAACACCCCCCCTTCGCTCCCCCTTCCCCCCCACCCCCCCACCCCCCCGCCGCCCCAAACTCCTTCCTCAGGACCGTGGGATGCTGGTGAGCTCTGGTGAGAGTTGCCGGTCTCCATTTCCAAGCGGGGAGCCGCCGGGAGCGGTGAGGCAGCCGGATGGGGTGGGGGGGCTGTGCGGGCAGGGGGGAGCGGTGTGTGTGTGGGGGCGATAGAGGCGATGAATGAAGGAGGGGTAGAAGGGGCGGCCCCGCACCCGCGGTCCTCCCCCCCCCACCCCTCCCGCGCCGAAGCATCCCCGCTACCGGGAAGGGGCAGCCCCCGCGCCCCGCCCGCCCTTCCCTCACCGCCACCGCGTAGCGGCAGCTCCGCGCCTCTCCGCGTCCCGCGGCAGGCAGCGCTGCCCCGCGGCCCCCGACGGGGCTGCCGCCGCGCCCCGCACGACTCCCCTCGCCCTCCCCCAGGCGTGTGCGGAGCGTGCGGGAGGGGACCCACTCACCCCGCTACCGACGGTGCTGCTTTTCCTCTACCTCCCTCCCCCCTTTTCCTAAAAAGACACCCCCGCCCCAAAACCCTATTCATTTGCATACCGTTTGTCACCCCCGCTCGGTATTTTTTCTCCCCTCTCACACTCTTAATCCCCCCTCCACCCCCGCCCAACCCGACCCTTCTTCCCCTCCACTTCCCCCCCTCCTTTCCCCCCCCCCCCCGCATCCCGGGTGCAACCGGATGACAAAAATCAAAGCTGGTTCCAATTTACCCCAGTTGTCTTCCTTTGAACACTCACAAGGTAGGTATGGCTCGGGGTGGGATACTGCGCTCCCACTCCCCATGTGTTCAGCAAGGTGCCTTCCTTCCCACCCTCCCCTCCCCGCTTTCTTTTCCTTAATTGGCTCTATCTTGATGTGCACTTGTTTTGTTTAGCCTATTTTACCGTTGGCGGACGAGATAGATAGGCAGAAAAAGGAGCTTTTGACTTGGTATGTCTCTCTGATTTTCTTTTTTCCCCCTCCTTCCCCTCTTCCTCCCCCCCCCCAACCCAACCCCCCCTAGGTTAATTTGCATCTGAGGTCTAATTCATATTTCAAAATCCTGGCATTCGAGGACTGTATAGGCACAGGGCATTCATTTCTGTTTCTGAGGAGGAGACTCTCCCGTATCCGCTCTTCTCCATATAATTTCATTGTGTTCAGAAGTGACAGGGGTTTCCATCAGCTATGCTCCAATTTATCTTTTTTTCAAGAGTCAGATCAAATTTAAAGACAAAAAGGTAAAAGGGAAAAAAAAGGAAAAAGGTCCCGTTTTTTAAACTGTAAAAGGAGCAAATACCAGGCATTACAAAAGGGTCATACATTATTAACAGCGTTGCAAACTTTAAGGCACAGAATATATATATTCCTATAAATGTATTAATCTGCATTCCTCAGAGTTGGGTTTCTAGCTCCTGCACATCTGATTTTGATGACAGTCAGAAAAAGTCGACTATACAGATATTGAGGTATATTTATAGTTCCTTACATCTATTTACAGGTGATTTTACTGCTGTTTGCTACTCTTGCTCCAGTGCTTTGTAATTATTTCACTCCTGAAAGGCATTTCATAGGATTTTAGATGCTGCTTTACTCATTTACTGATTTTTCAGCCTGCTCAGGTATAACTTCTATCTGCATCTCTGGAAATAGTTATGTGGCCATGTGGACTTTATGGAAACATTATAAAAGATACATGGTCATATAAAAAGATTCTAGTTTATATCCACAGTTCTTTCAGTTCTTTGGCTGCGATGAAGAATCCCTCTACATTTAGGCCTTTTACGGGTCCTTTAAGGACTTCCTTCACATATTTTATTCATATATATAAATTTATTTTTTATATATATATATAAAAAACGATTACATGAGTGACATATGTTGCATAATATGCATATGAGGCGTTTCCAGTATTTCTACACGCACACCAATTTATTTTTCCACAAATGTGTATGTGTGTGTACGTGTGTGTTTATACACATGTGATGAAATACACCCTGGAAGAGAAAACTACCCCAAATAACAAAGCGTTTGCAATGGAAAAGCTGTTAAGGTAGCTCGCCTGGAGTTTGCATCTGGTGTCTTGCAAAAGTCACTGAAGTTACAGACATTACTGTAAATATCTAGATACATCCCCATCCCAGCATAAAAATATTTGTGCACATATTTGTCCTCCTAGAACCAACTAAACAGAGCTATGAATTATGCCTAAAAAGATGCTACTGAGATAAAAAAAAAACCAACCCAAAACTTATGAAATAGTAATGGAAAATGGAATTTTATATAATGCCAACAGCTTTAGCATGATTCCTGGCATAAGCAATTTAGTGCAATTTCATTTATCTGAACCAGACTGATATTACAAAGTGAATTAATAGAACATTAGTACTGAAAAAAAGAAACACTTCTTCCTTTGAAATATGAAGTGCCACTAACTTGAGATGAAACCTGAAAGTCAGTGAATAATATATGGGAAATATTAATATTTTAAACGTACCATATTTAAAATTGCTGTGAACTTAAACAAGGTTTCATATCAAGAAAAAACAAGTAATTCATTTTCGGCTCCAATTTTCTATGCAACATATTACAAATGAAGCAATTGGCTAAAGAAGCAGAGTCAGGTATGTAAGCGTATTTCGTGGTTTTGCACATGAAATACGGGTCATTACGGAATATGAATTTAATTTGGGAAATGATAAAAAAGAACATTTGTTTTATTTTCCACTGCGCTGCAAGGAAAAACAGTTTTAAGTAGCTGATTAATGAGATGAAATGAACTGGTACAGCCCATAATACCTGCGCGGGCTTTTATACCTCGTGAAACCACACCACAACGGGACCTTTATAAAAAGAATAAAGTCAGGTAATGCAATCGTATTTTAAATTTAGAAGGGGAGTTGGTATGATTCAGCTTGATGTTGTAAAAAGTGAGCCCTCTGGCAGCTGTCATTACATTATTTAAAAATTACTCCTGCAAGAAAAAGTTAGTGAAAGGAGGGTGGCGGGGCTGAATCCCAGCACTAAAGCTCAGGGGCAAATTGCAGTGCCACCGTCTGCTTTGCTCTTGGTTTTAGAGGGGAGAAAGCAGAGCCCTCTGTCCTCTCCTTAGCACAAGGTCTATTGACTCCAGTGTTTCACTGCCCTGCTCTGACGAGCAGGTACAGCTCAGCCTCTGGAAGCCAAACTTTGTGCTCCTCCAGATGGGCTTATTCTCACTCGTCCTGTTCCTTGGAGCCACCTGGAGTTTTGACTCATTGGTGCCAGCAGGATCTGGCCCTCCGTCCGCTCCCTGGAGCATCTCCATCAGACCTCAATATCGATGGAGGGATTATTTTTACATTTATTTGATGTGGATGGAGCCAGGTCTGAGGGCCATGTTGACCTTGCCTTTGTTTGTAAGCCATCAAAGGGTTAGATCCTACCTGCCTTGGCTCTGGTGAACGAGGCCAGCTGTAATTGCAGTCGCTACATATGATGCATAGGATACATATGACTGGCTGTTCGAACAGGTGGGGCAAAAAAAAAAAAAAAAAAAAGTGCCCTTGCACCACTGGAGAGTGCTCAATGTGTGTGAGATTAGTGAAAAGGGCAGTTGCACATTTTGGGAAAGACTTGGTCTGTCCTGAGGACCACAAGCCCTTAGGAACGGCCTTGTTGAAGGACAGCGAAAGTCTGGTTAAGTCCATTAACTGATTCCCACCAGGAGCTAGACGCCAGTGCCACAGAAGGCAGAAGTTGGTGGAGGGGACAGGACACACTTGTCACCTGCCACATAGCAGATCTCTTTCTGGCCAATTTTGCCCAAAGTTATACTTCTACCAATTACCTCCCAGTTACTTAGTTATGTAGCTTGTGGGTTCCCTACAGATGCCCAGTTCCCTTCTGAAACAGATATTTTAAATTCAGACTGTGATGGGAGGGAAAATAAATCCATTTTCCCCTTTTAAACAGTTTTACCATTTAATCACAATTTGTTTAAATACACATTTCTGTGCTGCGAAGTAACCTTTCTTTCCACATTTATACCCAACACGCACAATGCTAACTCATAGCAGAAACAACATTTTAAAACACTGTGTCATGCTTATAGGATAATTATTAATCTTGTCAGAATAAAAAGCCTACTAAAAGTACTCCATGCAAAGGTTTGTGCCTTAACGTTTTTCAAAGGTTTTTTTTTTTTTTTTAAAGTAATCAGAGATGTCATAACAGAGGGAGAAACTATACGATCTATAGCACACAGTAAAAGTCTATGACTCCTACAGGACTATTTAGAAATACACAAAGATTATTTTTTTCCCCTTTTTGGTTAGCATACTACTTGATGAAAAGGTATGTTTTTATTTTTATTCCTGCTTGTGTCTTACAGTTCTACGAAGACGGTGCGAGTCTACAAAATGCAAAATGTTAGTAGCTATAAATGATATAAAAACTAAGGAAGAGAAATGTTTATGATACGTATCTGGAGGGATAAATACACAATAATCATGCAATCTGAGAGCAGAAAGAATAACTATTTGACAATAAAACCGACGCTGAATACAAACAGAATAATATTCTTCTAGAGTGAGAAATATAGTAAATAAAATGTTGCAAGGAAAGACACTTTTGAAACTCTCTGTTGTTTAGATCTTTTCCAGTCAAATGTTCATTTTTAATGATTTGTGACCACCGAGATACTGTTAGTGAACAAGTTGGTGAAAACTTTTCCATGTAGGTTTTCATATACCATATCTACAAATACAATAAAGTAACCTGTAGCATCGCCACTTAAAGTTAGGAAGGTGGTTTTTGCTGTTCGTTGCTCGGGATTTACTTGAGGTCTGACTTTGTATGCTCTTGACTTGTGTGCTAAAACTTCTGGGGCATGTGAGTAGTGTTTGTAGGGTCATCTACTTATTTTGTGCAGAAAGGCCATTTCTTTCCAAAGTGGGGGTTCATATGGGCACAGGAAAGGTATGTTGCAGGAAAAGGACTATTTTTTCAATGGTGTTGGGCACTTACCCCTTTATTTCACTTCAGCGAGAATTGTGAAAATTCAGTATTTATTAAGAAAAAAAAAGAAAAAAGAAGAGGTGCCCATTTTTCTTTAGAAAATCAAATGTGGACATAGAAATCTGACTTACAGTATCTCTGGCTGAAATAAAAAAAAAAAGTGAAATTCTATTGCTGGAAATTTCTATTTTCATCTCTGTATAGGTTTAGCATCAGCCCTACGGATATAAAGCACAAAGCTACCTCTCCCCATGCAATAACTGTTTGCTTTGCCTCTTCCTCCAGATAGGAGAAACGATTAAACTGCCACCGCCCTGAAAAAAAACAGACATCACCAATAGAAATTATTGTTCATTAGTCAATTAAGAAAATAAGAATTCTGGAATCTGCATACAGTGAATTATGATTTTAAACCCTGATGTTTTGACTTTCTGAAATTAGGATCTTAGTACTAAACTCTTCCAGCTCTCTCTTGCTCCCGTTAGCAAAGAACAAGATGCAAATATGAAAGGCCTGTTAGAGGGACAGCTTTCTGCACCGTGACATTCCGAAACTGAAGGAAAATATAGCAAATATTTTGAGAAGCAGCCAATGGCGGGGGAGAGGAGACTATGCCGTCGAGGCCTCCGTGCTGGTGAACCCTATCGCAGGTTGCATGAACCTGGGATTACAGGCTCCTCTTCAAAAAAAGAGACTGAAACCCATGACTGGTTGTCAGTCAAACTCGCCTTGGTGCAGGTCCATCAAATTTTGGGATCAGTTTTTGTTGGGTGGTGTCACTCAGAAAGTGGGAAAGGGGCTCTGTGCACTCCTGTACTCTGTGGGGGAATAATTTCTTTGTCGTCAAGGTGTGGGTGAAGCTGTGACCCTCCTCCCAGCAAAACCAGGGACAAACCAGCCTCATGTCCCCTGGCAGGAGCTGGGGTCCCTGGGCAGGAGTGATGCCCCTCTTTGTTGTGCCGAACCCATAAAGACGGGGCTCCCCTCCACATTGCATCCCATCCCCAACTTCACTCTTTGGTCCCATATCTATCTGCCTGATTAGGTTTTTATTTTATTTTAAATCCTGGCTTCGTCTAGAAACGATTGGGCTGTGCTCAGTGCTGGCTGTCTTGATAGGTTTGAAATTCCTGGGAAACCTCAGTACGGGTGTTTTATAAACCCAGTAAGCAAAGCATGCTGGAATATTAATGGGTAAAACACATTTTAAAGGGGCACCCTCACTTTGTAATTTCATTTGTTTAAATGTATTGGCTTGGGGTAATTCGGGGGAGTTGCAGCAAAGCCACAAGTGTTCTTTGCAATGTAAAGCTTCTGCGTTTTAATTATTTCTCCACCTCCCCTCAGCCCCCGCCCCTGTGAAAGATCCCTGGAGACAAAGGGGCTGTGACACTGAGGAACAGGTTATCCTGACCGTGCAGGGAGAGCCACAAAACCCACAAAATGGACACATTGAATAAAACACAACCCCCCTCCCCACTTCCCCCTTCCCAGTTGCTCTAATTTTTGGTGTTTGTAGTAGTTATGTTACATCAGCGGTGGATAAAAAGGAAAAGGGGGGGAAAAAAAAAGCAGATGGAAATGTGGTCCCTAAACTGACAGAGCCTCTTTAAATTTGCTTGAAGAACCATCTCAGGGGAAAAAAAAAAAAGAAAGAAAAAAAAAAAACCAACATACTACACTCTTCTGGATTTTATTTGTTTAAATGCAAATTTATGGAGCTGGCCACACACCAAAAATTGGAGAGTTTGGTACTGCAGTTGCTTTGGTGTATTTCTCAGCATTGTAATGGGCTACAGGGAGACAAAGGAGAATATGAATATATGGCAGCTGATATTTAGATTTGGGTGACGTTTTTGCTTGTTGTAACTGTCATTTTTAAAAATCCATTTTCCTTCCATCACGCTATTGAATCATAGCAGACGTTTGATGTAGATAAGCTGGAATTATTTAATAACCAAAATTAGAAGTGATTTTTCTACTCCATTTCTTGTAACTGACCTGCCGACTGACGAGGAATCCCAAGGTCCAGGCTAAACTTGCTCAGAGGGTAGAGCGGGCTATTAAAAAGTGAGCTGATAGACCTCTTCCTCAACCCCAGCCCCCGTTTCTTTATCAAGTGGTAGAAAGCAACCCTTTCACAGAGCATCGAGAAGCGAGCTCAAGCACAACGCTACTATCGCACCTTTCACGGTATGTTTCTTTCAGGAGCCTTCCCCTGATTTTAGTCCAAAGGAGATGCTTTCGGGGATTGCGTGTCCGGCTCTGGTGTTTGCCTCCTAAGGAAGAGGTATGCCTTTTGTCCCTCACCTGCAGACAGCTTGGATGCTTTTACTTATCCAAGGCGAGCGCTTCCCAGCGGGCTGCATTCAGAAAGTGCTTTCTATAGCATTAGTACAGAACCGAGTTACAAAAGAATATTAATCTAATACATTCCAAAATTCAAATATGTGTGATTAATAAGCATTATTATCTATAAATAAGGCTCTAATGATACTTTGGCAGTGTTGTAAACACAAGAATCAGAAGCAATTATTGTCATTATTGTTCTGCAAGTACTTTCCATGAATACCAAATGGATATTACTGTCCAGCTCCTTGGCAGATAGAAATCCTGTAAAGAAACAGTTGTCAGTCAGTAAGGTCTGGCCGGCTGCTGTTAAATACATTTGTCTAAAATGCAGCGTACCTAAAGACAAAGCCCCCAAGTTATTGAAAGCAAGATGATTGTCGATTTAGAAATTCTCCTTTGTTTTTCTGCAACCCCCAAACGATGTTAAATAAAGCCAATGAGAAAGTTTTCGCATCCTGGTGAGGTGAACTGTTTGTGTGATGGCCGCGATTAAAAATGGAAACGGATCCTCTGCCAGAAAAGCTGCCCTTCTTTGTGTGAAACCCACAAAGGTGAGAAGGTCCCAGCTGAAAGGTGGTGTGACAGTAATGACGATGACTTCCCCAGCTGCTGAAGTAACCTGTGGGTAGTTTTCAAGCACGTGAGACGTGGAAAGAAGCACTCATCCCCATTGTGTTTACCTCTCCCCAGTTTGTACAGGTCCTGTAGGCTCAAGTCACACTGGTGGCCGGGTCCCACTCATTGTGATACCCCCACTCGCCTTCCTTTGGCAGTCTCACCTCCCTCACCAAACCTCACCACTTTAGACAGCGCCAGCCAACAGCAGCATTTTGTGGTGGGTGTCATGTTGTTCTTCAGATGCCAGGGTGTCATCGCGAGCGGGAACAGTGTGGGTCTGACTCTCTGAATCTGCAGAAAGAAAAAGAAAATGAAAAAAAAAAAAGCCCACCAAACCCCAAACAGTAAGCTTTACTTTCCAAGTGTGTTCAATTCTTCTTTCCTCCTCTTGATATTTGGGGCGTGCAGCACCCTATACCATGTGGTTTAACATTTTGTTCTCTATTTGTAGGTCAACATTTCCATGATTAAACTTCATCCTTTATTCAGCCTGTTCTGGCTAGGCTTTGCAGCACATGTGATATAAGCTGTTTTCACAGCTAGTAGGCCAAATCTTACTCTGGATAAGGGAGCCAAACATATGTGACTGAGTCAGACACTTAAATCAGCTCCCTGGTAAATGGGAGATAACTCCAGGTGCAGTGTTGAACACTGAGAACCAAAAAAGTGGGAAGGGTGGCCAACGTTCCTCCGTGTGGGAAAGGAGACATCCTATGCACACAGACAGTGAAATCATAGCCCTGCCCAAATTTCTCTCTCCCACGTTTGCCTGAAGATATAGAGCCCTTGTCCCTGAAGTCATTTGGAATCTTTCCATTGCCTTTGGTGGGCTGGGGATCAGGCTAGCTTGGGGCAAGCGCAGCTGGAGCCGGATATGGGACAGGCTTGCGCAGGAGAGGGGCAAGGTGGAACAAGCAAGGTACTTTTTGGAGACCTCACCTTACGTTCACAGTGTGGACAAGGTGGTTGCTGGGGGGACATGGAGCACCTTGCCTGTGGCACTGCCTTTCTTTCACTCGCCCTCTCTCTGTCACCTTTATGTATCCAGCTCATTTACTGACTGAGGTCCGTGATGCTCCTTTTGCCTGATGGCAGGTATCAGTTGCTCTAACATGGGGTTGGACCAGGCAACTTCTCCTCATAAATCAGTGGAACAATTCCTGGAAGTGCTGGTTGCCTGGAGAGAGTGTTTCCCAACTCAGTAATCCTCAGCACAGAGGACTGGCATTAAAGGACCCTGGCTGCACAGCCAGCAGCTCTCCTCCTCCACCTCTTCGTCCTGTCCTTTGCCATTGCCTGGTAACTCTGGTAAGTACAGGGAAGACTATGGGGCTCGTTGCATGCAAATAGAACCAGATGAGCCCATGGGTGTCATATACAACAGAGCTACTGTGTCATTGCTGTGTGACATTCCCACTGTCACTAGGGCTGGACCTGTCCTATTGGGCCGCTATGCAGCAAGTACCAGAGTTGACTTTAGGGGAGAGTTCCCATGGCGAGTCCAAGGGGACACACGTTTTCCTAAAATCAGCAAGGCTCAGAGAGAGGACAGCACTTCATCTGCTTCTTGAACTGTGTCATCACGCAAGGGAGCTGGCAATGAACTGTTTCCCTCAGGGATGAGCCCTTCCAGAGCTCCACTTGGGCTGACTCTGTTAGCTAAAGGAAATACTGGGAATGTAGATAGCAGAACTTTCTGCTTTTATATTTTTTTTCTTTTTAATGGCACCCATCCTTTAGCTTTTGTTCATTTGCTTTGATTTTTTTCAATAGCTTTGTTCATTTAGAAAAGACATCTCCTGCCCAAAACTACATCTACTAGACAGATCTTCAGTAGATAAGCTCAAGTAATGAATATTGTGGCTGTGTGAGCCCTGCGTTATACTCTCTTTAGAAAGTCCTGTCCTGGTAACGCGTATGGTGGTGCATAGGATCTAGTGGATGCGCCACTCGAGGCCTTGAGGATCAGCCCCATGGCTGGGCAAATCCCTGGGCTTGCATGTGGGCATCTGATCGACATCCCTAACATAATTTGGGAAGGAAAGCCTGCTGGGTACGGAAAAAGAAAGTTACTGAGGACTTAATAGAGGACAGGTGACTTCAGCGCTTGTCATGCGGTTAGGGGACACTGTCCCAAAGTGAAACATGGAAGCAGGTGGTCTGGTCTGATGTGCCTGAGGGTAGGAAATGGCTTGAGGCAGAGGGAGGATGTATCCCATGCTCCTGGAAAGCACCAGGGAAGTGACTACCACAATTCTGCCCTCACTGGCGTGAAAGCTAACTGAGAATATGCTGGAATAAATCCATATGTGCTTCAAAGACACATCGGTGTCAAATTAGTGGAAAGGAGAGGGGAATTCAGGCCAGTAAGATCTACTGATAGTGTCAAGTGGCCTCCCTGTCCCTGGGTCTGCCTTTTGGAAACACAAACTGCACTTTGGTTTCACTTTTAAAAGCATGAGCCAAATCGTGGTGCTTAAAGAAAGCAAGGGGAGTGGGAGAGGTGGGAAAGCCCTGAGTTCATGGTGCAAGAGGATTGCATTGTGTTACGGTGACGCGAAGTTTAGGAAAAGCAATCAAGCTTTTCCTTTGCAGTTATTCAGACGAAGTTTAGTCACCACTTTCTAAGACTTAAATGGCATTCTCTCCCTTCCATGGTGTAGAAGATCTCAGGACCACACAGGAATGAATTAAGACTCTGGTATCAGAAGTAATTTCAAGCTAATGAAGAGGCAGTGTATTTTATATTATCTTTTATCTTGCTTCTGATTGTCTTTTTTGGGGGTTGATGCTACTGTAAGTAAATACATTTGTCTTTTGTTTCATTTCCCCCTTGTGACCTATTTCATTTAATTAGAAGGAAATCTGTAATAGGAAATGAG
Source organism: Laterallus jamaicensis coturniculus (assembly GCA_022605575.1). Classification (NCBI taxonomy): domain Eukaryota; kingdom Metazoa; phylum Chordata; class Aves; order Gruiformes; family Rallidae; genus Laterallus; species Laterallus jamaicensis. The sequence continues at coordinate 6,872,975 of JAKCOX010000023.1, read as the reverse complement.
TAGCATCACACTGGGCTCCATCCAAAGCCTGTGAAATAATCAGGAATCTTTCCCGGGCTTTCCACGAGCACTGGATCAGGCCCAGCAGAAAAGAGGGGCTATTTCCACCTTATCTGGAAGAATGTGTGCTGCCAGTGTAAAAATATTACAGTCCTCGTTTTAAGATCTGGCCCAGATCCTAGGGAAGGATTTTGCTACTGCCTATGCCTCTCCATGCCACATGTTTCACATCTGTGGCAGCACGTTAAAGTATAAAGGTTCCTAAAACCTTAACTCCAAATATACATATAAAAAGAAGACACAAATTAAGGAAAAGATAAAAGATATTGATGGAAGTGTGGGAGACGCTCTTTAACATGCATATTATTGACTCAATAGATTGTTACGGCTTCAGAGCTATTAGGGTCTGCTGTGTCAATGTGTACTTAGGGACTGTTTAATATGCAGATGGTTGACATGACAGACCGAAGCCATTACAGTCTATCATGTCAGGGGGGATACATGAATACACACTTTGCCAACACTGTAAAAAGTCCCTTTAAAATACAGTTGCTGTGCATACTTAGCTGCTTTTAAAAAATAATTTAATACGTTTGGTTATTCGGATGCCCGGGGACTAGAGAGTCTGGATTTATCAGCAGCAGAATTTATTTCCAAATTAAGCCATTTTCCATGTGGAATGTGTAGTCAGGAGGACAGGGTGTAATCTCAGATGCGCAGCTCCTATCAAATCTTGTAAAATTAGCTCCTGCACTTGTGCGTGTGTAGAAGAGATCAGAATCTATCTGTCGGCATGTGTCTTTTTGAAGAATATAGTTTTGTCTTTTTGAGGGGTAAGGGAGAATGTCTTCTCTTTTTTCATTCAAATAATCTTCAGTAGCAATTAAATAGCTTATGCTACCTAAGAGATCAGTTATTACAAGATAAGCAGCATGACAGTTTGGAAAAACTGAATAAGTCTTTGATTATTTACTAAGTTTTGATATCTGCTATTTGCCTCAAAATGCTAAAAAGTGAAGTATAAGATACAAACATGAAAGGCTTATTTGATCATCATAAGGAAAGGAATCAGTAGTTTTGCTTTTCTTTTCCTCAACAACTTATTTTTTATTAAAAATAGCAAAGCCAAGTGTTGTGTTTAATAAGATATATTTTTTTCATTTGAATATCAAATGGAAAAATACAATTAAAATATTTCTGCTTCTACATTAGTCGTAGGCTATATTTCAGCAGCGCATATATCTAAGAAGCTCAGCATACACATTTGGTATATATTAGATGCTTCTAACAGATGCCCAGACCTCTTCCCCTGATTTTTAATGTTCTTTTTTATGGCAGGGATCCAGGGACATTTTAATTTGCAAGCCTGTGAACTTGGAAATAATGCTTGTAGCGGGGCATTACATCTAGTCCGTTCCCTCTAAGTTTATCGTCATGTGTCACCTAACTCAGATTTTAAGTGATTTGCTGGGCTGGAGAGCACCGTCCGACTCCGGCACAGAATTCACAGAGCAAAAGCACTCTGCCTTGAGAATAATAGTAACTGTGCTGCATTATAAAGGCCCTTTCCCTGAGCTGTGGGACAGCTGTGGGAGGATCAGATCACGTAAAGGAGAAGTGTGTTTTCAAGCAACCACGATGGTTTTATTTTCTGATGGCTCCTTTTGCCCCCTGATGCTAACCGGGAGACCTTTGGGGCAGTTGGGATGTGGTGGTGATGGGTAGGACAAGTGTCAGAAGATAGAAAAAGTGTGGAGCAGACATTTCCCATAACCCGTCACACACGTGCCCATGGGTCTTCTGTGTGATTTCAGCAGCAGCGCAGGAAAGCCAGGAAAAACCTGAGGAAGGAAAATGGAGCCCTGGAAAGCCCAGAAAGTAGCTGCTTCTTACAGCTGCACAAACTCACCCTGTGCTCCAGGAGCAGTCCCTAATGGGAGATGCCTCTCTCTGTGCTGAGTTACCTCTGCAATAAGTATGAATCAAGCAGCAGGAGCCCAAGCCACAGGAAAAAATATCACAGCCTCCAATGGCATCTGTGCCAGTGGGAAAGGTGTGCTTTACTTCCTCTCTGGCCCTGAGAAGGTGGGTGCATCCCTGTGGTTGCCTCCTGGCAATGGGTGCTGACCACAGCAGCATCAGATCCTGCACCCCTCCCTATTAGATGTGGTGTGGGGGAGGTCATATCTGGCTCTCCAGGGTTCAGTCCTCCTCCTTCCCCAGGGCTATCCTGAGGAGTGCTGCATTACCTGGTGCTACTCAATAAAGCAAAAATGTAGCTTTTCGACAGCACTTGTAATTTTGACTGTGGCAATGTGTGTCATTTCTTTGAATGCAGTATGGTTCTGTGCTCCATTAAAGCATGGCTGGCATGGCTTTCAACTACTCACAAATGCTGAGATCTTGAAAAACGTAACATTTGCAAAAGACACATCTGGTGTATATTTACGAGGCTCAGGAATTATTTAAATAGTGCCTGTGCCATCACCATGTTAGGAGAAAAGTTAGCCCCAGCCTCATACATGAAACCAGCTGTCAAAGGTGTGCTGATTGAAATTCCATTGATATGATACAGTATTTTGGGCTATTAAACGTGAACATACAGTACAGGTTGTAAGAGAAGTTTAGACTGGCACAAGAGCGCCTGATAGTCGCCCGTATTCACCTGTTACAAGCTATGTGGTCAGAAGAGGACTGTGGGTCTGGAGGGACCCTTATTTCTTATTGAGGAAGACCCCTTGACTTCTCAGTGTGAGAGGTTATCATATTTTTTTCCTGCTCTTCAAAGAGAATAGTAAGATCTACCTGGGAATCGAGGGAAAAGACATTGAACAGCTTCCTTTATATCACATAACATGTCGAGGACAAAAAAGTGTTTGTCTCCTCCTGCCAGTGCAATGCCACTTAAGCTCCATTTGAAAACTATTTTTTAATTAATCCAGTGGGTCATGTTTTCACCATATTAAGGCAGGAAATTCAAGGTAAACCAGATACTCCCTTCCTCAGTCACGCAAACATGAATTAAGCATGTAGCATCAGACTTAATTTCAATTTCTAGGCCTGTAACTGAATCTAGCTCAATGTGAACTTTTTTTTCCTTGCACCATCACATTGATATCTGGATGTTAGTGACATTATTTAAAGCAACAAATCAACCTATAGGACTGTGTTCAGCCATACTTTCTTTATGTCATTTGACAGTAAATGGAATAAAAAAATGTGACTTTTCTCTAGGGGCAGATTTGTTAAAGGGTTTTCATCTTTTGTCAAGGTATTTAATCTTGGAATGTTAAAAAAAAAAACCCCAAAAAAAAGCAGTTTGTATGAGTGCAGATTTCTGCATGCACAGTTTGCCTGGTTGCTAATTTGGATGAACGTGCTTAGGCTTAACACAGGCAAATGAGAGAGGAAGGATCATTTTTACATATAACCTCCTGAGTCAGGTGTGAGTCCCTGGGTGGGAAGGGAAGCAGGTATCCATTTTTGGGGCTGAAGGCTGTCACTCTGGATCACCCTGTACATCAGTGTCAGTTTGCGCGTGCTGACTAGAGCAAACCCTAACAATGAACTGTTGAGTGATGCCAGCACAAATGAATGTTTCCAAAAGCTTCAGGGTTTTGGAGAAATCAGATGAAGCCGACTCTGCGCCACTCACTGCTGCTGACTAACCGAAGGAGGGTGAGATTTTGGCAAAGCCTCCCCTGTAATGGACATTTTTGAACACACCTTTGTCTTCCAACGTGCTGAATAAAGCTGATATAGGACTATAGAATTAAGCCAAAATACCCAACCATGTTATTTCCTCAGAGGGATTCACTACAGAACGACCTATCAAAAATCTTTAGCGCTCCTAGTAATTATTATTATTAATCCCTGTTGGTAAGCCTGTCCCTTCATCACGGTAGCAATCACGTGCTGAGATGTCTACTGCTCAGGACATCATGCGCCTTTGGAAGTGGATGATTGTTTAATTGATAGATTGTAAAGATGGGCTGACCCATTGCCTTTTTGTGTTTTGCTTTGCTTCAATCGCCTGGACTCTCACAGCTCCTTAGTAGCTTTTCTGATCCATCATGTCAGGCTGGCAGCTGTGCCTCTGCACTCTGCCTGCCTGCCCACCGTGAGCCAGATTTCGATCCTGCACACGTGGCATAGCCTCCTCCCTCACCGTCCTCTTGCTAGAGAGCTGATTTTGCCTGCACCTCCATTCAACAGCTTGATTTTAACCGTAACAACTGCTCTCTCCCATGGGTCCTCTCAACACAGGGCAGTAGGTGTGCAAGGACAGAGGAGGGCATGTTCCCAGGTCTCCCTAGGTGTGTGCTCTGCATCCAAGATCAGGTTCCTGCCAGACATCCACAGGCTGAGCCCCCAACCCACCCCAGCAAATGGTCCTGCTCAGCACCATGACCATTTTCATCTGGACATATTTCCCCCACGCTGTGTAACTTCTGCCCTTACTGTGGACTCCCCGCTTCTCTCAAGCTTGATTTCTCAGTGGCATGCAGGCCTGCAAAGGGCAGCATCTCAAAATGAATAAATGGACTGTTTTACATTGGTCCATCCGGAAAAGGTTCCCAGTCCCTCCCCAGCAGTAGGGCAAAATGATTGGGAAATGCTAGAAATTTATTTTTTTTATAAGCAAATTTTCAAGAAGGAACAGATTTTTTTTTACTGCCAAGCTGTATAATAGGTTTTTTTGAGAGGTCATTAACTTCAACAGTATAGTCAAAAAGTGTTACACCCCACCCTGCATCCTTTGTTAAGCAATTAAGTTACTGATAGGCTTTTACATTTATTTACCTTGATGGAAAGATATGTTTACTCAACCTGCGTACAAATCAACATGAGGAGGTGGAAGTTCAGAGTAAATTTGACTAATGATGTTGTGTTTTCATCCTTAAAAGAAAGAAAAAAAAACCTTCCCTGCTTTTGATGCTATTTTATCTTCATTGGAAGGGATCTGAAATGATCCCAACTGTCATGTGAGTGCTCGGTTAGGCTCAGATCCTCTTTGATTGCGGCTGAACATCTCTCTCCGTTGGCTCATACCTTCCCTTATATGAATACAGTGTACAGCACTTCAGGTTGTTACTGAACAGCGCTTTAACTCTGCCTCTGTGGATGCTCTTACGGCTACATCTTTAAGCAAAATATGGGCTGCGGCCACCTTTGCCCAGGGAGATGTTAATGCGGCTGCATTGTTAATGTGAAGGAAGAATTTCCTCTCTGTTTCAGAACAACTTCTACAAACCTGACTGGTACAAGTCATATTTCTTTCAGTGAACCTTAATTATTTCTCCTTTTCTTTCAGGCCCACTCTGTTCTCCAGCCGTGTTATGTGGATTTCTCTCTCTCTCTCTCCCAAGTAATTCCTCAGCATCCCCTTGAATGGCATCTACTGCACGTGAGCATCCCCCACCGTCTCTAAGATACTTTTGTTGTTTTTCTTTTTCTGAACATTTGTTTTTTTGAGATGACATTGATAGACATGAGGCCTAAGCCTGGAGATGTTCTGTGGGTAGAGCTCACATTTGTTTCAGTGTGCCGAGCAGTTCTAGGATCTGATCCATGTTGAAGACTAGCATGGTGTAATGAGGCCCGGGCATATAAAACAATATGCATTCTAACACAGCTCGCTCAAAACAAATATGTTCCTTTCTCTTTGGCTGGTACAAACAAACAATCTCCTCCGTGTTCGACGCGGCTCTGCTGTGCTGCCTCACATGCGGTGAGAGCTTGGCTTCCTGGTCTGGGGAATGGCATCTCCATCCCGAGACACGGGGCTTCTCACTGTGTGTCCAGGTAACCCTGTGACTGAGGATGCCAGTCCAAAAAGCTGATGTTAGGCCTGGCGTTAAGTCCAAAGCACTTTATGGGGAGAACTTTTCTCACTGCAACTATACTTACAGGGGCTCTGGTTTCTGAATCCTGAGCGCCGCAGGCAGACAGAGCTGACTGGGGATGGCAGGTCAGCTTGGCATGGTGGGGAAGCAGAGGATGGGTGGAATAGCTGTCGCCAGATAATCTTGTGCAGACCCTCAAAACCCTTCACCTCCATTATCTAAATTTCCTTATGATAAAGATGGGCAGCCACGTGAAAAATTTGTGGTGGAAACATTAGCAGGGGTGAGTTCATAACTCCCGTGAGAGATTTGCTGCCTGTATGAAGCACAGGGAGCTTGAACCCCATGGTTCCTCCTGCCACTGAACTCAGAGGGGTTTTTTTTTTTGCCATTCTGCAAGCCCTTACACTCTCCTGTAACTTGTGCTGGAAGCAGAGTGAGCTGTTTTGGCGCTGAAATGATTTCATTGTTAGGCTAAGTGTTACACAGATGGCATTCTTAAATCTAAAATTCTTTTTATGATTCTTTCAATTTCATATTTATTTCATTAGATCATTATTTATGTTAAAGACACACCATTAATACGAAGCGTGTTCAGCTTGAAAGAAAACGTTGAGTGGAGTTTCAGGTATCTGATCCTCAATCCTTTAGTTTTTTTGTGTTTTCCATTTCCCTATTTAAAATGGGGTTTTTTTGTGTCTCTAGGTGCTATGTGACAGATCCACACAAACAACAGAGGGGAAAGAGCCTCACTTAACTGATTAGAGGAGAGAAGCAGTGAAAGGGAATATGCACAAAGCGCTGCCAAGTTCACAGAGCAAAGGAAAAGATAAAAAAATAGAATCATTTCACCGACCTTTTTTTTTTATTTAGAGCAATACGAGGTATTTCTTATAGTAGCAGCAGGGAAATGATTTTCAGACAAAAAGGCGATTTCTTAATCAAGGGTCTCTAACTCAAAATATATTTATTTAATAAACAGTAATTATGATAGCTGCAACTACTCATTCATATCAATAATTCATTCAGAAGTAAACTATATTAACATATTAGCATTTATTTTTCCATTTAATAGGCTGTGATTTAAAATAAATGTAAATCGTCATAATCATTCGGCTCCATATGCTGGGAAAGGAAAAGTCACCTTAAACCAGATGCATATTGTGGGAAAAAAAAAAGGGGGGGAAGACAAGTTGTTCTAAAGGAACAGCATATGGGGGCAGATCTTAAGCTGGGGTAAAGATGCTCTGCTTTGTAGACGTCAATGTAGTGAGGCTGATTTAGGCCAGGCAAGATTCTGGTCAGTGATTTTGAAGAACTGGATGTTTACAGGGTTTTCCACTGAGTCATATGCTGATTTATTTCTTTAAGAAAAGAGCTAACTGTGATTTCTTCCAGTTTTAATCAGGAACAGGCAATAAATTTGATCAAGAAATCTGAGGATCTATTGTAGGAACTCTGGGCTGTTTACCTGAGTGGTAGGTTGACTCTGCATGTGTATGTGCTTGTGTGCGTGGAGCTGTATTTATTTCTTTTCTCTCTCGTCACTAGTTAGTTAGCCAACCCTCTCCCAACTTGTGTTTCTAACTACCCACCTCATTTTGTCAGCTGACAGCTCTTTTTAAGCTCCCTAACCCATCAGCACTCCCACAGCAAGCTCTGTCGAAAATTCTTTCTTTTTGTCCCCTGCCTGAGGTCCAGAAAGTGGCGTTTGGAGGCTGTGGAGCACAGTTGCACTTATTAGAATAATCCCTTTTTTTTGCTTTGGACATAGGGAAAAAATCGATGAAGCCCTGGTTACCATGCCCTGCCGCTGCTAGAGCTTGTCAACTGTTTGGTGCAGATCTCATTTTGTGTCCTTTTCTGTTGCTTTTGGTAGGTGGGGTCAGAGCCTGTCATGGGGAGTGGGGTGTCACTGTGCTTGCCTGTTCTGCTCCCACATCCGAGTCAGCACCGATGGCACACCCTTCGGGTCTCGTCACAGCCATAGGGTCCTCTTGTCCTCCAATGAGCTCAGCAAAGCCCTTTTCCACCCTCAGACAGAGTGCTTTGTGTTCTGGCTGGGAAAATAAGGCTGCACATCCCTTCTTCCCCTGACCTCATGCAGTGTTGCTTTCAGGGGACGTCTCGAGGTGGTGGCTGCAGCCGCAGTGCTGCAAAGCATGGCAAGGCATTTTCACAGTCTCACAGGAGAGTTTTGCTGCCCACACAGTTATCATGTTACTCTTCCAAGGCTGCGGGTGCTGTCCCAGCAGTGGCTGCCCTGCATGTGTAGCCTGGGGTGCATGGGAATGTGCGGATGCAGGGCAGGCAGCTTGAGGTGATACCTGACTTGTGTTTTTTTCCAGTCTCTGCCATGCTTTCTGCTGGTAATGTTCCTCCAACAGATTTTAAGGAGAAAAGTGAGTCATGTTGTTTAATTTACCGCATCCTAATAGAGAGGAGCCATGCTTTTTCCGCAAGTTATTGCATTATTCCTCTCTGGTGTGGCTCTGATTTAGTGCTGGATGAAGCTCAAAAGGAGGATTAGTGTAGATATACTCCCATATGCTTGGATGCATTTCTGAACTCTGTCTGTACCATCCTCACTGCTTTTGATGGAAAAAGCTGGGCTATAAACCTGATGAGAACAGGCTTCCATGCAAGATGTTTAGTATTTCCTGCTTCCACTTGGGCCAGGAATACGGCACATCCCTTTTGGCCCTGCAGCTCTTGGTCACAGGCTTGCCTGAAATTCAAAAAATCACAGTGGCAGAAAATGAATGGGGGAATAAAAGGAAGTTGATTTTTCTCTGCTTTAATAAAGGCTAGATTAAGGTTTAGTTCCGGCTTTGGCTGAAACTTTGCTGGGGGATGGGCACAGGTAGAACGTTTTTATTTTAATGGAATTGGTTCATCTATCTTTTAGATGGCCGCACCGGAGTGCGAGTCCATTTTTATGGCCCTGAGTAAAAGAACCTGTGCTGTTGGGAAAATTAGGGTTGGCTGTAAAACCTCGACTGTATTGTATGGAAGCCAACTGGGAGCATGAGAAGAGAGAAAGAACAGAAAGAGGGGGAGAGAGAGGAGGTTTCCCAAAAATACGCTGCTACAGTGAGTCATGCTACTCCTTGCTGTCACACATGGGGTCTTAGCTATACCTAATACCCAGTCGTTTTTGTAGCTGATCATCAGATTGTTAAATGGTCAAACACCAAGCCACATCGAACTTGATCCTAAAACTGCTTTTCTACTGCCGTTTGGGGGCTTTCTTCTTGAGCCTTCATTTTTAAAAAGAATTTCCCAACTGCGCTGCTATCAGTCGATCTTTTTTTTGCTGATTCTCCTCTCCATTACAAGGGTTTCCAAGATTATGAACGAAAGGATATGTTTTCTCAACCAAACCCTTGACTCCTCGGTCTATTAGTAAACTAATGTTAACTTACAAGGTTGGACTGAAATCTCAGGCTCTGCCAGCAGGATGCTTTAGGACTCTGAGCTGGCTAGGTAAAGAAACACCTTTTTCACATGCCCCGGCCCGAGCTCTTTCGTTGCCCCGCAAATTTCTATCAAGACAAAGGCTGATATTGTCTGCAAGGAGCAACTCGGATTACAGCCCCTTCCAGCTGCGTTGCCCCTGACCCCGATCCTGCCCGGGGGGGCTGCCCACGCTCTGCCCTCCCTGCATGCACAGAGACTTGAGCCTCAGCCGGCTGCCTGTCGGTGTTGAGTCCGGTCTTGAGGGTGGCCTTGGATGCATTTTGAAAGGCAGCGCAGACGCTCTGCAGGGATAACATGGAACGATTATTTTAGGGCAGATTTTCTCCTTAAAAAAAAAAAAAAAAAGGAAAAGAAATAGTTGTACATGTACGCAGTTTGATCTTCACACAAAGGATTTATATAAGAACTCACTTCTCCCTGTCGGTTACCAAAAAAAAAAAAATTAGAAAAAGCATGCTGGCAGGATTTAGGGAAGTGTGGAGGCTAGAGGCTAGAGGCAGACAAAAGGGAGTTTTGCTTCTAAGAACATCTGCACAGCTGGAGCTCTGGGAGCGCTGCAGTTAAGAAGTCTAGGTGTTGCCTGGTTAGGGCAAGGGGCGATGTCTGTACAGCACCCCCCTGACACACAAATTTGACCAGCAATTCTTAGAGTAGTCCCCAGAACTGTCCCCTGTTGCGTATACACAGATGTGTATGCATTATTTTGCCATCTGATGCTGGGTTTTTTTGGGGGGGGAATCTGCCACCCTGGAGGTAAACGGTACATAAAGGACCTGAGGGAAGGGGTGGAGGAAGAAACTGTGGCCAAAGTAGTTGTAAAACAGGCACTGCTGCAGTGGGTCTAGACCAGCACAAACCTAGCATCCCAACTCCTAGATACTCTGCAAAAATGTGCCTGTAGCGCAGGGTGGCAGAATCATACTCACTTGGTAGAATCTGAGAATCATTTTGGTCAGAAAAGACCTTTAAGATCATGAAGTCCAACTGTTAGCCTAGTGCTGCCAAGTCCAGTGACTAAACCAACAGGTCTGCTAGAGAAACAGCCCTGGACTCATCAGGATAGGAAAGGTGCTCCTTTTTGGCATGTGCACCCCCAAAAAGTCTTTCTAAAGTCAGGTCAACACCTATGAGTGTAGCACTGGCTGACTGTCCAATCTGCTTTGTGGCCTGAAGGAAATGTGTGGGTGAGTCTGAGAGCGCTCAGATTTTTGTCTGTCTTGGGCTGGCCCCATGCAGCCATCTCTGCCCTCCCAGGGGAGTAAGTCCTGAACCCAAAGACAGATCCTAATGATATACCTGTGTGCTTGCCTTTAATATAACACAATGCTTAAAACTGAATGTAAGTGGTGATGAGGCTTTAGATCTTCCTCATAACTCAGTGCAAGTTTGAGGTTGTCAGACAGTACTGAAGTGAGAGATCTGGAGTAGGAAAATTAGTGAACACAAAAGTCATGATATTTACTCAGTTTATGCATTTTCTCTCTCTTTTTTTTCATAAAACCTGCATAACTGGCGTGTAATTGTTTTGCTAAGTGAGCCTTGAAAGCAAAAGTCTTGATAGCTGTCACATATCTTCTTTGTAGTACAGTGTGTTGTCCTTAGAAGCTAATCAGTAGAACTTGCTCAGAAGAACTTAATCAGCAGAACTGAGCACATTGTCAGTGCTTAACAAATAATAAATTATAATAATAACAGCAGCTCCTTTTGACACAACCTATCAAACTTTTGCTTTATTTCCAGGAGTTCCTTACTTGCCTCTGGTTAGGATTTAATACCTGCTACAGCTCTGCTTACTATGGTTGAGAAGACTGGTGATATGACCTAACAGGGTGGAAGTATGGATTGAAATGAAGTTTTGACAGATGGCAGAAAAAAAAATAAAAGCCCGAGAAAGTTCTTAGGCTGCTCCTTTTCACTTACTAGTGCTGCTTATAAGACTTAAATTGAATTCAGGAACAGATTTGATCCACTCCATTGTTAAAATATAAGATACTATGCTTACAAGTTAATAGAATCACTTTTGAATATCCTGATAGTCTCTTTTTTAAAAGACAGACTAATTAGGCTTTCCTTACAGAAAGGTGAATGTATCCAGAAACATATCTATTTTTATTAATTATTTTTATTATAAGGAGCTTGGATGGCTCAGACAGTTGTTAGCATGTGGGGCCATCGCTTCTTTGTCACCGTAGCAATTTGGCCAGGGCTTGGAGTTACTGACAAAAAAAATTATTTTCTGATTGCTTGGTAGTTTATATGCAATTAGTTGGTGCATTTTATTCCCTTGCAACACAATGTATACCCATGGTATGAGGAAAACAGCCAGGTCAGCTCTAAGCTGTCACAGGCTTAAATGGAACCATGTCAGTTTATCCCGGTTGAGGATCTGACCAATGATCACAACTGGCATTAATTAGCAGATGTGTTATCAGACTCCACGGAGATGCCCTGGGTTGAGTGACAACAGAGGCGCTCAGCCGCCGCGTCCAGTGGAGCTGTGCCAGTTTGGCAGCTGATGGTGCAGTGCCCGATGCCAGCAGGTGGAAAGTCCAGGTCACCCCTGATGGAGTCATGGGGGTGGCTTCTGCTGCCAGTCCCCATGCAGAAGGAGCCCCAGATCTTGGGGTGGCTGGTTGCATTAAAACACAAGCAACACTAGGCATCTAGGTCGGGGGAAGGTAACGGGGGAAGAGGGGGAGGATGCTGCAGCACTGAACTGACTCATCCTTGGAGCTGGGTGTGCATGGAAGATTGCACTGCTGGTGTGTAGTGAAAGCCGTTGGCAAAGCTGTTGGGGTTCTTGCTTTCTGGGGTACACTGTCTGAACTGATACTGTAGTGCCAGTTGCGCATGTGTGACAGAAGGGTGAGTAACACACCTCCAGAAAGTTGGGATCCTAAAAAGCAGTAGTATTTCACAGGGACAGTGTTATTATGGCTGCAAACTAGGGGGTTTGGACCATGACTAGAAAAAGGTCTTGAGCAGGCCATGAGCAGGAACATGAGAAACATGAGAGGCTGCACCTTTACCAGGAAAAAGGAAGAACATACTTGTTAAAACCAAGCCAATAACCAGTGCATGTACTTGCTCAATAGCAGACGCCACATCCCCTTCCTCATGTCCGTCTGTCACTGGGGCAGTTAGCAGTCAAGTTAACAGTGTGGTGGGACCTTTATAAAGATTTCTGGCCTCTCAGTGCTCACAGGACAAACCTGGCTGTCATGCGAGTCAGGGAGTGGTATTTTCAGCCTTCACCAGCTACTGACATGATTTCAAAATTGGCTCGAGTTTACTGACCCCATGCTTTTTTGTGCACTGGGGAAAAAAAAAATCACTGCACTGTGAGATCTTTTTGTTGTAACCCAGGAAAAGAAAACAGCAGGAGAGTGAGAGTTAAATAGTACTGGGAATAGAGAGGTCTTTAGGTGGAACCCAGGCCACTGACACAACCGAAGGGAAGACGTGGAATACCTGAGGAATATCTACCACCCATAGCTCCTCTCTCAACCTGTCTACACACTTTTCCCACTATTTTAAGTGATAAGATGTTCAGGTACCTATTTGCTCTGGCAAATCTGAGTCCTTCTATGAACAGTCACCTCTGGGCCAAAAGCCACAGAAGGAAATGACTGAAACTTGTGTGGAACATAGATGTCCAAGTTCAGGTTCCAAATCCAAGTACACTCCAAGTTCATCCCTCACATTTTTGATAATAAAGATCTCAAGATGGCTAAAGTCCTTCTGCTTGTTCCTTTCAGTCAGGTAGTCACCAGCTCAGTGGAGCTGAACTTCTCATCAGCTTATCCTGATTTGCCCCCTCAAACTACACATTGCTTTGCCCATGTCTCTTCAAAGAATGACCTGACAAAGCACAAGTAACACACAGTCTGAACTGAGAAGCACATAGAGAACAGCAGCTGTCTTTGCTTTCATTCAAAGTAAAATCCTTCGAAGTCCACCAGAATTTCAGGGGGCTCAAGCCCTTATCTCTTATCTGCAAATAGAGCAGGAACCCTGGACAGGAATCTACAAACTAAATATTCACGGCAGAAGGTATTTTCCATACTTCCTGCAGAAGTGGTGCTGATGTGCATAACGTTCTCTGGGAGGAGTTTAAAGCAATAAGGTGGAGAATAAGATACCTTCCTCAGCCCTCTTCTGCTGATTTAGCTTGCTCTACTCTTAGCTGTTTGGGATTGGTGCAAGATAGAGGATCTCATTCGGTATACTTGTTGCTGCGTAAGGTGTTTCTTAAATATTGGCTTAACAGCCTAATGAAAATACAGCGATTTTTCAGAAAAATCAGTAGAACATATTCTCAAAGGATCTACAGACGTGATGATTATTGGAGTTTTAATTAAAATAGCAGGTAAAATAAGTATTATGGTGTGTTATTATTTCTAAGATAACAACAGAATAAAGGTGCCCATTTCTTTCTTGAGTGCAATTTTCTAAATGAAAAAGTAAACATTAATATCTTCAGAGATCTCACTGATCTTGTACGATAATTTAGAAAAATATCTCTATTAGGGATAGTTATATATGCTTTTTGTTGGAAATGCAATCACAGGATATGCACATAGCTGCAGTCTGTAGACAGATTAAGTAAATTAAATCACTCAATGTCTTTTTTCAATAGCTCTAAAGTTAAAAGTAATTTGCAAAGAAAATACTCAGTTTCAATTGGTTTGTAATATCTGTTAATGATCTTTGGAAAAATTTCTGATAACATGAGGGAATTCCCTCGGGGATAGGGTTGTGAATAAGTGGATTTTTTTAAGTTTGAGATGTCATTAGCTAGTGATTTCTTTGAAGTAAAAAGCTGTTATGGAATAAATTGCAGAGGTATACAAGAGAACAGGACAATCATTTTTATGAATAATATACATTTTTTTCCACTGTGCTTTCTGCCCCCTAAAGAAATAATTTACAATCTAACTTGCTGCTACAAACATTTGGGAATCACAACTGCATGTGCATTTTGTGCTTACTCTATGTATATACTCTGTCCAAAAACACAGATCACTGGGGTAAAATGGCTGGTGTAAGGACCTGATTTGCTCCTTTTAATTTTTTTCTTTTCTTTTTTTTTTCCCTTGTAGATAACTTCCAACCCACAAGGCTGGAACAACTTCCCATAATTGAAATGATTCCAGCACAGCTATTCCCTAGAAGACATCCTCCCTGATTTCTTGTGAAGCCTGTAAGATGACTGAAGTTGTAGGTAAGTGCAATCATGAAAAAAAAGACCTCTATTCTCTTGGTACCTTGTTAGCATTAACAGATTTTTAACAATTTAGAGATGAAACAGGTGTCTATCATGCATCACCACAATAATCACAGACTGGTTTGGGTTGGAAGGGACCCAAAAGCCCATCTAGTTCCAACTCCTTGCCATGGGCAGGGACACCTTCCTCTAACTAGCCCATGTTGCCCAAAGCCCCATCCAATCTGGCCATGAACACTGCCAGGGAGGGGACAGCCACAACCTCTCTGGACAGCCTGCAACAGGGAAGAATTTCCCAAACCCATCCTCCTGCAGACAGGACCCATGTCCTATCACTAGGTAATTTAAAATAAGGTAAAATTTCTCAAGACACATGAGATCTCCTGGCCTCTGCTTCTGCCTGAGGATATCTGAAGTAGAAAAGAGCACCAGAGGCACCAGAGGTTACACCTGCCCATGGGCAGCATTGTCCTACTTCTGAGGTTCAGCTGTGCAATTCAGCCATGGGCAGTTGAGGATTGGCCTTATGTCTTCATAACTCCTTCCTGGCTGTTCCTTAGCAGTCACTGGCACTGGTCACTCCTAAGATGCCTTGACTTTGACAGAGGCCAATACCACAAAACACAGGACACTCTCCCTCCTCACTGTGCGTTCAACAGTGTAACTGTTTACCACAGATGAAGATGCCTTCCTGACCCTGCCAATTGACTAGCATATGACAAGAACTGCTGGGATGATTAGACTTTATTACATAATACCAGCTAGGAAAACTCTCACAGATATTTTTTTAAGGCTATGAGCAACCATTATTATCATCTAATCAGATCTTCTGCATAATACATGCTACTGCATTTAACCCCATCTGAACTTGCTGTGAAGATTTGCTTTTATGCCTAAAAATGCTTCCTCATTTACAAACATGATGCTGTTTTTCTCCGTACTATCTGTGCAGCAGCAAGTTCCATTAATTAACTGTATATTGTTTGGAAAAGCAATACCTCTTATCCGTTTGAAATTTGATAGCTCTTCGTTTCACCTTGCAGGGTAGGAAAACGTGGGGTTTTTTTTTTCCCCTTTGCTGCTAATTAGGTTGGAAGATCATGAGGATGAAATGTTATTTATATTATAGTCATGATTAAGAAGAGCTCTGATGAAGCCTGGGGATCCCATTGAGCAAAGTGGGGGAGATGGCAAGTCCTTCGGGCCTGAGACTATTTGAACAGACAAACGGCATATTTTTGAGGGAGTGGAATGCTTTAACTGGAAAGATTGCCAGGCAAGTCAATGGATCTGTACCTCAGAATTGCCAGTATTTTTCTGAAAAACTCATTCAAAGTTTGAAAGAAAGAAATGCATGGAAAAGTGAAGTTCTTGAAACTGAGGCCAAAAAAAGGAGTTGCTAATATGTAGCTCTGTGTCCTGTCCACTGTCCATAGGTCACATTGGCTTCCAGTGATCGAGTGTCTCAAGGTCTGAAAGTTCTCCGAGAGCAGGGTACACTGAGGAAAATAGCTGAATTGTTTGTTCCACTCAAGGGCTCAAAGCCTTCCAGCACTCCTAGGGGCAAATGACATTTTCCAGATTATCTCAGGCCAAGTATATTGAAGGGGTTCATGTATGATTTGCAGTCCCATGAAGGTGAATCTTCCCTGAAAGGCTGGTGCTTGTGTTCTTTATCTCTTCTCAAGAAATTTCCCATCCTTCTGACTTTTATCATTTTTATTGCCATTCTCTGGACTCGTTCTATTTCTGCTTTCTTTTTCAGGGATGAGGTGACCAAATTTGAAGACAGTATTCAAAGTGAGGATGTGCCACTGGTTTATATAATAGCATTATAATATTTTCCATATTATTCTCTAAAACTCTTTTCTTCGTACAAACCCCATAAGATTCTTTTTAATTCTTTGAACTACAGTGCCTTTTAACATCTGTAGTTTACTCTGATCAGATTTTGACAAAGGAATAAAAGGCTCCATTTTTCACATAGAATTTTATTTATTGTTTGAACTTTAGAGGAGAAATTGGTTAACTTACAATTTAAAATTCTTGGCAATGTAGACCATTGGGCAAGTATTTCATTATCAGCCCTTCTATACTTTCTGTAAAAATATGTGCAGCTGAAAGTTGTTGTACAAGTCAATATGCTCATCTTTCACTTTATAAACACAGTCAAAGACTTAATTTGGAGCTGTCAGCATCCCCAAAGATGTCAGAAACTTACCCCCTGCATCCCCATCCTGATGCAACATGCTGGGGCCATGCAATTACATGCCATTCAACCAGGAGCATGCACACATGCAAGTGGTACTGGAGTTGTGCAGTCTCCTGTTCACTTTACTGCACACCTCCACGCCAGGTCAGAAGACCCCTTTGGAAATGCAACACTTGATGGCTACAGAGGGTGAAGATCTCACTCTCGGGTCGCAGTGGGGCATTACACCTTCATCAGGGTATTAGAAAAAGCTCAGGGAAAACAGTTATATCTATTCTATTGCCTAAGACGCTTCCTGCAGCTACTACTTTTCCTTAGAGTTACCAATCCAAGTGCTGACCCTGCCTGACCCTACTTATCTTCTAAAAGCTGACAAGATCACAGCCTGAAGCAGTATAGCCACAGGCTCAATACTGGCTACCAAAATGTCTGTTTAGTATTTTCAAGAAACACTGCTCTAAAGATTTACAGTACCAGCTCCTAGATGTATGGACAACACCAACACACAGCCCTGACCCCTGAACAGCCAGCCCCACTTACATGGAAATTTGTGCCTCTCAAGGGGCCAACACCGAGCTGCAGCAAAATAGTGATTCCCTACCTGCAAGTTATCTGGAATTTAAGCATCATATACAGTCAGATATTGGGTAAAAATATTTGAAAACTACAGTCTTGAGTTCAGAATTCATTGTTAGCTTCTTCCATCAGTCACACTACTGTTTTAGTAGTAGAAAGAGCTCTGTCGTTTCCCTGTTATATATATATATATTTAATGTAGTATAGAGAAATGTCTTGATTCGTCCATGATCAAAGCATTTTCCCATCAGAAGTTATTTTTAGATGAACTGTAAGTTACTTCACTGGCAAACATGTTAGCTCCACTGTATGAAAGCTAATGCTCATTTTCCTGACTATTTCTAAGGATAAACACAGGTTTAAATACCCAAGGAGTGCTAAAGACTTAGTCACATATGCATTCATACACAATATACATTGATAGTTTTTGCAGAGTGGTTTTTTTCTTTTTTTTTTCTTTTCATTTTAGAGCAGCAAAGACATGGAAAAGACATTGAGGTCCTATTGCTCCTGTCGGAAACTTCTGCTGACTACAGCGTGAGTTGGATTTGGCCCAGAGAAACCAAATACACACAAGTAACAATGAGTTGGCCACACAAGCAAGGAAAATCACAGATAACAGGTGCACACAAATTAGCAGTGTACCTTTTAGGTCATCCAGTACAGCTCCCCGACACTGTGAGATTGTTTCCTATGGCATATTTTCGATTGTTTTGTGTGCCTAGATTAAATGTCCTAAGTGATGCCATGTCCCCAGGGAGAGATTGTGCTGCCTAGAGTATCTTGTTGTCAGAAGTTTGTTTTTTTTTCTTTTCTTACCATCATCATATTTCTCCTAGTTACACCTCTTAGCAAACCTCCTTCTTTTCCTTTATTGGTGTTATTTTCCTCCAGTATCTTTTAACTAGTGTGATGTTGTGTTTAGCTAGCCTTAAGTCAACCCATAGCCATTTAGCTCATTTAATCTTTCCTGAAAAATCAGTCCTTTCAGTCTCCTGGTTATTCTTCCGCTCCTCTTGTTGCACTCCTGCCTGTCAGTATCTTTTTAAGTTATCAGATTTTAAAGAAGTGATAAGTTTCTCTGAACTAATGACAGATCTGGTATAGATCTGAGCATCATCAAAGTCTTCTCACTGAAACCCCTGCACTGATGTCCCCTGGGAAAGCTGTTGGTGCTGTGGACAGGCACACAGCATCCTGCTCAAGCCGCTTCCTTGGTGCCACTTACTCTATTGGCCAACAAAAAAGCTATCAAAACAGTTAACCTAGTCGTTCAAAAAACAAATACATGTAACTATAGATTTGTTTTCTTTTTCAAAATGTTAGGAGTATAAGCAGCACAGATAAGAAGGTCTTTATTGCTATTGTTCAGGTTTTCTGACTCTTAGTCATGGGCATCACAGTCTAAGGTTATGGAAGATGTTGTCTAGTAACTATATCTGAGGAGAGTACATTGCAGGAAGTAATTATATACATAGTCAGAAGCCTAGCTGTTCACTTCAGGCAATAAATTCTGATCAACAAACAGCGCTCCTTTAGTGCTAAATGAGATCTTGGTTGTAATTGAATGTCTTTACCTTTGTGTTCTGTTGGATTGGAGGAATATAATTTTAATCTGCTCTCTTTAATTTTTCATTAAGGAACATTTCTGCTACCTGCAGCCTCATCTGATGATGTTTAATGATATCCGCTAGCTCGGTCTTCTGTGCATCAGCAGGGGCTTCTTTAAATTGGTCAAGTTTATGGAACATTGTTTTCAAGTTTAATGTGTTTGGAACCCACCTTTAAAAATAATGTAATCTCTAAAGGCAGTTTATATACATAGTGCACACACATACATGCATGCTTTTACATGTGCGTTTGTGTGCATGCATATATATGTATATAAAAAGCATAAGCACACGCATATGCACAGAAACGCTGATTCTATTCACCTTCTTGAAACCGTTTCATCTAGTATTAACATAAATGTGCTGTTAAATTGGCAGTATTATACATTTTTGTTGGAGTTTACTCCTGTAACATAAAATCAGAAAGATAAGCTGTGAAACTCATGCAGCTGATGACATAATGATAGGATCTCGTGATGCTGAATCTCATATTTCTGGGAGTGTGGGTTGGATGTTCCTTGCTGGAATAATTATGCTGCCTAT
Source organism: Laterallus jamaicensis coturniculus (assembly GCA_022605575.1). Lineage (NCBI taxonomy): Eukaryota > Metazoa > Chordata > Aves > Gruiformes > Rallidae > Laterallus > Laterallus jamaicensis. The sequence goes on along the minus strand of JAKCOX010000023.1, from coordinate 6,853,481 downwards.
TGCAATACATGTTTCATTGTTTTCATGTGGGCACTGAGATGTCCAAACCATTAAACACATATAATATAACGAGTCCTGTGCCCCTTATTTATTCTAAAGAAGGCATTAACTTTCTACGGTTGTTTTATTGTACAATAAAGCCAACTACTCCAAGAATCTGTGATGAACATAGCAATAATCTGTGACAATATGCATATTTACATTTAATAATGATGTCCAAATGTACATGTGTGCATATAAATATGCATATACGTATACACAAACACACAGGGGGAGACGTATACACAAATTAAATGGAACGGATTTGAATGTGGCATAAATAGCTTCAAAGCTTACCTGTTATGGCTATGTGAAGGGGTAATTTGAGCTACGAGGACATGCAAGAAAGCCTAGCTCAATACGCTCCATTGGCTCATTCCCATTACGCTCAGCAGTGACAGGCTGTATGCTAAGATGGGGTACCAGCAGACATTCATAACGACAGCTGGTTCAAAACAGAGCTTTCAAAATAGTGCAACACCCCTCACTTCCTTCCAAATCGTGGTGTTTGCCAGCACTTAACTGAGGCTGATCCTTAAGGTCAGATGTTCAGATAAAAGTTGTTTGGAAAGAATCTGCTTCTTTATGTTTGAACTTTATATATGTTCAACATACAGGCTCTATGTCGACCATTTATTTGTTTTGAGCTCACACTTGGGTCATTCTTAGCCACTACCTGCAGAAATAATAGATATTTCTCCCTAATACCATGCCTTATTTGCCTGGTATTGTCCTCTATCAAGTCTTCTGCTCTCTTGAGGACTACATAAAATGCCATCCAGACAGTAGCTTTTTGGTTTTTTTCCAGGGGGAGAAAAACCCCCTCATCCTCTCTGTTCAGAAATGGAGGAAAAGTGGCTTCCCTTTAGCATCACCCACATCACACCCACTATACTCAGTCATCTAGGAACACAGCAAAAAAAAAAAAAAAAATCCCAACCCAACTTCAGTTGTCCTGTGTGACTTTTCCTGGTGGATGCATATAGAATCTGGAAACAAACACATTCCTCTTTTGGAAGGAAATGCAAACGGGTTTGTCTATTTGCATTTGAACTTGGTGAAAAATAACCAGGCACAGAAAGCAAGCTTGAAAATAAGACATGAATATAAGCACGGCTAAATTTCACTAAGCTAAATTCAAGTGAAATGTGCCACACTGTTATAATTACTACACAGAACATACGCTAATTAATTGTTACGCTCTGCTGGTGAAATAGTTAAGTACTACACATGGGGCAAGTAGAAGAGCTTACCCTGGGATGCCATTGACTTGGCTGAGAAGCTGGGATGTGGGGGAGCACGCCATGAGCCTTGTGAAAATGAGGCTGATCAACTGATTTGGTCTTAGAAATAAATTTTCAGGGAGGGAAGAAAAAGTGTTACAAATCTGCAATAAATTCTAGTTGTAGCACTGGACTACTCAGTGTTCACAGGCAGTTTTTCATTTGCCATATCAACTAGGGACTGCAGACCTTCAGAGCAATTCAGACAATTAAAGTGCTACTGTTTGGGGATCTTCAGAACTGTGCCTGGACACTTCTCTCCAAGTGAATTCAAGGAGACCTGGGCACCAGGGTGCTTCAGAAAGGCGTTGACGAAGTGCCTATCAGTCTTGGGGAGCTGTGCTCATTTCAGGAGTATTGACCCTGCATCAGCTGGAAGTGTCTCTGGAGGGTCTGCTGAAGAGTACAGGATGAGTCTGCGCTCATTTCTGGAGAAGGCATGGATCTCTTGCAAGCCAGAGGCTTATGCAGGGCTTATGCAGGGCTGCTTCCCTGTGACAGGCTTGCTTGGCTTACTGACACCCATCCTGTAAGCTCCAGCGTGGTACGCGTGAGCAGTGTTGGCCACACACTCTGGCTGGCGATGCTCCTGTTTGCCATCAGCCTTCCCTCCTGGATCAGGGCCGTTACCGATTGCTGAGGAGTGGCCAGGAGCAGCTCCCTCTGGTGAACCTCTTTTGTGCTTTTATCTCCCTCTTCTTGGCAGTGAGCTGCCACTGGCTTCCAGCCATGGCCCTCTCACCCTCCCCAGTGCCCAGCTTGCATGCTCAGCCAGTGCCTACATCTCTTCCAGCAGCTGGCCCTACTTTTCCTCCACAGCTGGCTGCTGCCCCCTACTGTGGTAATTATTATTTATTATGGATATGCAGTGTACATTATGTGTCCGGAGTCCGGTACTGCCTGAATCAGTACCAGGGTCCCACTGTGTGGGCAGAAGCACGCTGCAATGCGTGTTGTTTCACATCTATATTCACCTGACTCTCACCCAGGGAGAGACTGAGGGGAAAGGAGTGAAGGTGGCTGTTGGCACCTATTAGCACTATCAGATGTGACACGTAGTCTCTGTCCTGTGTTATATGACTCCAGCAACAGCATGGCTGAGTGCGGAACTGCTTTTTCTCCACCTTGCTATCAATAGCAGGTCTCTCGCTATTCCTGCTATCTAGCAGGAAACACCTGAGGTGTTTTCCAAAAGTCATGGTCGCTGCTCAGTCACAGTTTAACTCTCCATTGTTGTGAATGCCGATATGCTTGGTTTTCAGTTGCTGTCAAGAAGCAATGCCCTTAGACCACAGCGTGGCTGGGCGGGACTTTGTTTTCTTTCCTGTTTCACTCCCCCACCTTCTACCCTGGCATTCTCTACCCTGGTTCTCTTTGCACATCACCCTTCCTCCGCTCCCTGCCTCCCTGAAGGCACCACACTCAGTTAAAAACAGAGGAGATTTAACTCTCACAACTTAGTGCTCAGGTAAAAGCACCTGGATGAAGAAGTAGCTTCTGCACATCCAGAAAAATACATAACCCTGAAGGTATCTCACATGTACGTGTGCATGCGCGAGAGGCAGGTTCTCAGCTGTGATGGTTTTAGAGTTAGCTCTGCTCAAGAAGATCGAGCAACACAGCTTCACAGCAGCTGAGGATCTGTCCCAGTATGTAAATGTAAATATCTATTTTTACAAGCCCTCCCACAGTTTGCTTTAAAAAAAAAAGCTTTCTTTTTAGACACTGAAAGCATACAAGCCAGTCAGAAATGTCCCACTTTCTAAATTTTCTCTAATTCTTACCTCTGACTTCCTTTGAAAGCTCTCAAAATGTAATGAATTCAAAAGAGACAGAGTGAATTAAAACTGAAGTAGCTTTGCCATCACTGCACTGGGCCTGCAGGAATTAAAGAAAAAAAAAAAACCCAGGAAAAAAAGCTCAACAAACCAGGAGAGAAACTGAAAGGGTACGAAGCCATGTAAATCCAGATAATGTTTGATTGTAAGTGGGCTCACCAAACCCAGCAAAGTTCCCACTGTCCTATTACTCGTAATCTTCTGCCCTTTCAGCTAGCTGCAGCAAGTTAATGTCAAGAGCAAATACTCACGTAATGCAATCTCTACATCAGAGCGCTTTCTGCCATGAATCACTTTTTAAATTGTTTTGAGTTTACATTTAATTGCTTCCTTTGCATGCTATGTGTACACATGCACTCCTCCCACCTCCCACCCCCCACCCCTTTTTTGTACATAACTGTCATGTAGGCTGGAGCTACAGTGTGGATATGGAGTATACAAATGTCAGAGCTCACTGAGTTTGAATGCAGGAAGGGATTTGTCCTCTTTTAAGATGGGAACCACATGTATGACTTGGATCCAGATCTGGGGTGGATTCTGGATACGCTAATTTGAACGCATTAGGATTTGGGATTCAGACTCGTTTATTTGTTATGACACTAGTCCTAACAGCCACTACTGACTGCTCACTTTTCCCCTCACTAGAAAGAGAAATGCTTCCCCTGTTCACTTCCTCTGGATGAATTTGTAGCTAGTTCCAGAAAAAAATTCTTCAAGGTATTTTTCTCAGTTTTATTCCTTAAAAACCTCTATGACAATTGCTCGTAAGTCACCTCTGCAAACACTTTTGAACATTTGGATCTCTTGCTCACCTTCCTCTGAGAAGCCCTTGTTCCCCCACTCCCCCTCTGAAGGCTGCCCCAAGTACTCCAGTCATGCAGGGTGGTTCTTTTCCCCCCTGTAACAGCCTCAGTGGTTTGAGATACTGAAGGACAACCTCATGGGATGTTCCAGTCCAACAAACTCTCTCTTGAACTGCTGCTCAGAACCAGTTTCTTGGGCCTCCTAAACTTCAAAGCTCTGCAATTCCCAGGATTTTCCTCATCTCCTTTTGAAGACAGTCAACATAATAGGGCTTCTCAGCCTTCTTGTGCTTGCTGCATTTTTCAAGGGAAGAAGGCATCCCCTTGTCAGTATCTTGGCTTTTTCTCACTTTATTTCCCCTCAGAACTCCCAGATTAACACCATCCGGTTGTGGTGATTTACTGCACTTGAGTTTCTCAAGTTACTCTACAACTTCCTCCTTAGAGACTTCAATCTGTGTAAAGGCCACACTCTGATTTTCTTTGCAAAGTGCCTTTGGCACAGGAATTTCTACACGACTCTCAGCAGCAGACAAGATGCAAGAGATTCATTTAACTCCTCTGCTAGCTTGTTGCACTCTTCTCCTGACACACTTTATACGGATTTGCAGGGATCTCTGGGGTGTTTTCATGCATAACCCAGCCTAAGATTTATATTCGCCAACAGGTGAGGCTTGGCTCTGAGCTGGTATTATCTTGCCGCTGCACTGAAGGATATTTTTGTGCATTACAGCAGCCACTCCCACCACATCTCATTTAGCTAGTTTATTAAGCCAAATCCCGTTCCTCTATACTATATTTGTCACAGGTAGGTTAAATCCTTGCTAATGCAAACTAGCTCTGTCCCTAGGAAGATGTTCTGGTGAGGATCTGGTCCTGTAGAGCCCTCTCCTCTAATGCTATGGCAAACAAGCCCCTGGCTTTTCATGGCAGAGGGGTAGGTTGAGTGCTCAGCACCACAACCTGGGAGAAAAGGTCCCCACATCCTGGCCGATGGCCTGGCCCTCAGCCAACTGAGCAGCCCTTTGGTCTTTTACCTTTGATAAAGGGAAGCCAGGGAGCTGCAGCAATCCTCCTGCTTTTCCCCTCTTTCTTTCATATATCTTTATTTCTGTTTTAAGAGGGAGAGAAGCTGCCGTATGGCCAATCCAGCCTCTACAGTGAAGGACAGAATTAGAACATCAGAAATGGGACAAATATTCTCTGTGTCCTGTTTTATCCCCTGGCCAGAGTAGGCTGGCCTTCACTTCAACCCAGAGATTTCAAAAGAAGGTCAGTTTCATGAAAACACATGTTTGCAAACACTACCAAGTTTTGTGACATAAAACATTTCAGTGAACTTTGGTCTGTTTATAGAATCACACTCCATGTACTAACTTAATTTGTACTACAGTCACTAAAGATATATATCCTTTAATATGTGATGGATATAAGATTAACATTAACTACTATTACATAAGATATGGAAGCACATATGGAAACTATATCTGAAACGAGTACTGTGTCTTCAACCATCAATGAGAAAAGTATTTCTGCTCTTGTTGGGGTTGTCCTAGCTTTCAAAAAGGGTGGTGGGTATCCTAATTTCACTAATTTTCTTATTTCAAATGAAGAAGGAAAAATCAGGCACCAAATGGTTCTACTTTCTCATTGCCTTTTGGGAGTAGATAAAAGATCCTGAACTTCCTAAACTTTCTAGGTTGATGTTAAATATGTCTCAAGATCCACAATTCCAGAGCTGTCAGTCAAAGCCCACTCTATCAAATCTATATCAAGATATAAATAAACAGCCATTCTCATGCCTGGAACATCTGTTTAAATAAATGAAAAAAGACTTAGAAATGATTTTGGTACTTATTTTCCTAAAGTTTGGGAATTCACATACAGGGCAGGATTTGTTACACCTTGCTGTAGCTGCCTGAGATCTAGCTGTCTAGTCTCAGATGACATTCTTTCTCTGTGCTTTACAGGTGGCACCTCCAGACAGATCTCTCCCAATTAATCTAATTAATGTGGCAATTTTAGGATGGTAGCTCAAATGGCCTACAGAAGGAGCAGAGGATTTGGCCTTAGACTAAACTATCAAGGTGACATTATCCCATTGTTAATTTATTGATTCATTGCCATCTAAAATTTAAGTTAATTTAGTGTTATTCTGATTTGATAGATTTTTTCTTTTAGTGTAGTCTACAACAGTAATGCCTCGAAAACATCCCACTTCTAAACTGCATTCACTGAAATGATTTTCAGATTTTCTGCTTTACATAAAGCACTTTCTTGGTCTCATTTTCATCACCTATAGGTGTTCTCATTTTATCTTTCAATATTTTGACTGAAAGGAGTGTTAGGCTAAGGTGCCACGTAACAGTGCATGAGCAAAGTCTCAGCCAATGGCCTTGTAGTGCAATACAAAGCTAAGATGTAAAGAAAACAATGTGGAGAGGCAAGAGGTTTCTTCTAACTGATGTAACCAATTTTGTACATTTATTAAATCACATTAACACAATGTATCACAATACATTTTCAGATCAGAAATCTTTTAGAGGCCTTTAGGGAGGGACATGCAAAGGCAAACAAAACACAGAAAGTACCTGTTCGTGTTAGTAACAAGAAGACAACTACTCTACTAATGGAGCAAGTCAAATCTTGACCCTTGATTTTCACAACACTTCCAGCATTTGAACAGCCAATTACATGGCCCCGCTGGTGACAGAAGAACACTTCTTACTGCTAATGACAGAATTACAGAATGTTAGAAGTTGGAAGGGACCTCAAAAGATCATCTAGTCCAAACCCCTTGCCAGAGCAGGATCACCTAGACTAACTCAAGCATGAACGCGTCAAGGCAGGTTTTGAATGTCTCCAGAGAAGGAGACTTCACAACCTCTCCAGGTAGCCTGTGCCAGTGCTTAGTCACCCTTGCAGTGAAAAAGTTTCTTCTTATATTCACATGGAACTTCCTATGCTCCAGCTTGCACCTATTGCCCTTTGTCATGTTGCTGGCCATCACTGAGAAGAGCCTGATTCTGTCATCCTGACTCTTGCCCTGTACATATTTATAAACATTAATAAGGTCACCCCTCAGTCTCCTCCAAGCTAAAGAGCCCAGCTCCCTCAGCTTTTCCTCATAAGGAAGGTGTTCCACTTCCTTAATCATGTTGGTGGCCCTGTGCTGGACTCTTTCAAGGAGTTCTATGTCCTTCTTGAACTGAGGGGCCCAGAATTGGACACAATATTCCAGGTGTGGTCTCACCAGGGCAGAGTAGAGGGGGAGAAAGACCTCTCTTGACCCACTAATCACACCCCTTCTAAAACATCCCAGGGTGCCACTGGCCTTCTTGGCCACAAGGACACATTGCTGGCTCATGGTCATCCTGCTGTCCACCAGCACCCTCAGGTCCCTCTCACCTATGCTGCTGTCCAACAGGCCAGTCCCCAACCTACACTGGTACCTGGGGTTGTTCTTCCCCACATGCAAGACCCTATGATTGCTCTTGTTAAATCTAATTAAACTTCTCCCTGCCCCCCTCTCCAGCCTGTCTAAGTTTTGCTGAATGGCAGCACAGTCCTCTGGTGTGTCAGCCACCCCTCCCAGGTTTGTGTCATCAGCAAACTTGCTGACTGTACACTCTATTCCCTCATCCAGGTCATCAATTAATATATATTGAATAGTACAGGTCCCATTACTGACTCCTGAGGGACTCCAATAGATACAGGCCTCCAGCTCAACTCTGTCCCATTGATCAAAACTCGCTGGCTTCTTCCCTTTACCCAGCTTCCTATCCACCTCACTACTCGACCTTCCAGGCCACACTTCCTCAGTTTAGCCATGAGGATGCTTTGGGAGATGGTGTCAAATGCTTTACTGAGGTCAAGGTAAACCACATCCACTGCCCTACCATCATCTATCCACCTGGTTATATCCTCCTAAAAGGCAATTAGAGCAGTCAAACATGACTTCTCCTTGGTAAAACCATGTTGACTGTTCCTAACAACCCTCTTATCCTTGATGTGCCTAGAGACAGCCCCAAGGATAAGTCTTTCTATCACCTTTCTAGGGATGAAAGTGAGGCTGACCAGTCTGTAGTTCCCTTTGAAGACTGGAGTAACCTTTGCTTTCCTCCTGTCCTCAGGCATCTCTTCCATTTCCCAGGACTTAGCAAAGATGATGGATAGTGGCCTAGCAATGACTTCTGCCAGCTCCCTCAGCACCCTCGGATGCATCCTATCATGACCCATGGATTTATGGATGTCCAGATGGCTTAATTCATTCCTGACCCAGTCCTCATCAAACAAGGCAGACTCATCACTTATCCTGACTTCCTCTGGTGCTTCGGGCATGTGGGGCTCCTGCAAACAGTCTTCAGCAGCATAGACAGAGGCAATGAAGGCATTCAGTAACTCCACCTTCTTACTATCCTCAGTCACCAGAGCACCCACCTCATTCAACAGAGGGCCTACATTGCCTCTAGCATGATTTTTTTCTGCAATGTATTTGAAGAAGCCCTTTCTGTTCTTTGATCTCCCTTGCAAGGTTAAATTCCAAAGAGGCCTTAGCTTTCCTAGTTTCCACCCCAAATGCCCTGACAAAATATATATATTCCTCCCAAGTGGCTATCCCCTCCTTCCATGACCTGTAGACTCTCTTCTTCCACTTGAGTTTGCCCAGCAGTCCCCTGTTTATCCACACAAATGCTGTTCACAAGGTGCAAAAAGTAACAAGAAAGGTAGCAAACCCTTGGATTTTGGGTTACTTTCGGAGTTCTGCTAAACCTATGGAATGTGTGCACTGTCAGGACACAAGCTGGTCCCTTCTCAAAAACTCTGCATCATCCTGTAATTTTTCTCACTAAAAGTTGTATGCCATTCTCTTTTTCTATTCCCTCCCTCTTAAAGGGAATACCTTAAAGATACTGAAACCATTGTTGCTGGCTTAGGGTCTGTTTCACCTGTCAGTGGTCTGATCAATCTCAAAAGAAGCTTTCTGAATACCACTGCATCACCTCAATTTCATACTACACTTTATCCAGGAATGTCCACCACCTTCCTTTGTTCTTCAAGGGATTTTTGCCAGGACTTTACAAAATCTTGCCTGCCCACAAGGACAAGGCAGATAGTGCCTGGAAGCACTGCCTCCTGTGCCAATCAGACTTCTAGTCTACGTTCTCTTCCATTCCTTCCCACTCTCAAATGGCTTATCACATGGTATACTACATGGTATACTACAAAAAAGCTAGACAGAACAGTTTTTTGGGCCTTCTTTGCATTGCCTTCCTTGCACATATCTGCATAGTCCCATATTTGTGTTTGGGATGCTTAGGAAGTATCCATAGGCAAATAACAAATAACCACTATCATAACCTGCTTTGTGGGTATCTAGCAGTGTTGTGTAGATGAACCATGAGAGAAAGCTTATTGTAAAATGATGGGAGTTCCTTTCAAATTGAGTAAAGACTATGTCGGAACATCCCACAGTTGAGAACATTTGCAGGGTCGATTACATCTTCACTTCACAGTACTCAATATACTGCTCACTTCTGTCAGAAGGAGCTATTTTCTGAGGGAATAGTACCAAGTAGAGGAAATCTCCTGTGGCACAGGCATGATTGTTGATGCAAAATGAGTAATTAGTAAATATGTTTCAGGTGGTGCTGGAAACTAAGGAGTGCCAGAAATGAACCTTGAACAGACAAAAAATGAAATTTGGGTAGCATCTGCTCTACCTATGGGGTGATTCATGGTTTCCCTGTGCCTGCAGAAATTTCATCAACACTGGAAATTTTTGCCCAGACTAAGATGATGTCAGGACCTTGGCAGAAATCTCATGCCTGGACAACAGCTTCTTCTTTGGTCACAAACCATTTTCTAATTTATCTATTACCTCTGGACTCTTGCACATTTCAGGAAGGTTCTGACACAAATTTGGATGTGGAAATGGGATCTTAATGACAGATGTACATATCTCTGTGAAGAGTTACGATGCAACCTTGGACTGCAATTCTTTGTTCTAGGAGGAATTTTGATTAAACTTCAGATGTGAATGTCAGAGTTTAGGGCCATTTATAAAATCTGAGAGTCTTGCAACTGGCTTTGAACATTAGTGTACTTGGAGGGACCCATGACACTCTGTGTGATCTCCAAGTGGCATCTTGGAAGAGCAGTTTTTGTTCTTCTTTTTCTCCCTATAGATCCTTAAAAATATGCAAATCTATGTGATCTGCTTCTCATACAAAGAGTTGCAAATTCAGCTATGGATCAAAGATTAGAGCATATGCCTATTATTGCAGCTGCCAGTTAACCAATCCAAATGTTTAACTCTTTAAAGAAATAGAGGGTCAGCAGCTTTCTGAATAATTGTTTCCAGACAGTCTTCTGTTGGTTGGATTTCTATATCACATTCAACTTCAATTGCTGCTGTAATTTATCTCCACTCCACAGACTCAAACTTTACTAAATTCACATGTTAGGATTTGAGTCACTTATGCTTAGACAAATCTGGAGAACGCTCCATGATCATTGATTGGTTTTTTATGGTGCCTCACAGATTAAATGAGAAAAAACAGTGCCGTTCCGACACCTGCCTCTGGCCTTTTGTTGTTCTAGGAAGTGCAGCAAGGAAGAAACGGGGCCAAAAATGACTCAAAAATAAATCAAATCAGGATGCATACTAACCTTTTTGTAAGCTTATCTTCACTTGGGTGTTGACAGACAGAACAGGGGGGGTGTTTTGCTGACAGCCACAGTTGCCAGTGTAGTGTCACGTTGTGAGAGTATGCTACTTCACTGGGTTGCACTTCCTTGTCTTTCAGTCTTGCCTCGCCTTCATGAAGAAAAACACTTCAGAGGTGCTCTGGTAATGCCTCCAGGATAGGGACCTTGTGCTGGAGTCAGCAGAAAGAGCCACACCTTCAGCGCATCCTCACAGAGAGTCACTGACTGCTGTCTCCTGCACCAGCCTCCTCCTCCTGTCTCAGTGCAGATGCAGACCAACCGGTTGTTACCTAAAATGATGGCAAAAATGATGTAGGGATTTTACTTTTTAGTTGATGTTAAAGTGGCAAATAAAGCATGTTACAACTCTGTTCATATTCCAGTTTTGATCTGGGCTGTTCAATGCCAGTGGGCCCTTCTTAATCAAATGGCCGTGCCTTAAGTTGAACATTGTCTTTAACAGTCAGTTGGCATTGATGAAGGGAGCAATGTGTGAGTTTACACTGAAAAGCACTGAGGAGGTTAAATGGTTAAGGACATGCTCTAGACCCTTAGCCTCTCCTCAAAAGGAATGATAAACACCTCTCTTTGGCCAGGTCTACTTTCCTACACCTTTCTGAGGAGAAGTAAAGGAGACCGCTTTTTATTATGTGTTAGGATGAAGGCAGGGAATGTTTTCCACCATTTAAAAAAATAAAATCCAGAATTTATGGGAGTTTGAAAAGCAATTTCCTTTTAAGGTGCAAATTCCTAATTTGCCACATAAAAGTACAGGAATTAAGTGCTAAATCCTTCTTTGCCAGTGAGACCTGTGAAAGGAGGTATGAAAAAAGAGTTACTGTTAGATTTCTATTCATGTCTCCTGAAAGCCAATGTATGCAAAAGTGCACTGAAACAGCCCTGATTTTTTCAAAGCCTTCCTGCCGCTCTGACTGACTCTTAAAAAATGAACCCTTGTCCAGCTTTATTTGTGTGGTGGGTTCTGATTTTGTTCTGCCTGTACTGTATCACTTTTCTCTCCTCACCATTAATCTTCCATGAATGTTCCCCAGGGCACAGTTCTCCCTTTTCTGCATGGAGAATTTCTATTGAAATTAATGGACATTCTTCTCGTGGGTGGAGGGAAGAATACACCCTTATATCAGCCCTACTGCAAAAGAAGATTATTCATGGAGAGGAAGCGTTAGTCTCACTCCTGAAAGCCCAAGGTCTAGTCAGGCAGATTATAGTGGGAGATCCCAACAGGAGGTCTAGCACAGAAGTGAGAACTACTTGTGCAACATGAAAACAAAAGCCAGAACAGAAGACTTTTTAAATGTTGGAACAAAACCCCGTGGAAAGTCAGTGGCTGTACTCTCTGATGAAGTGTACTGTCCCAAACCTCGTTGTAGGGCAGATCCATGCAGTGAAACGTGGTGCACTGAAGATATCCATAAGCACCCTGCAGAACCAGGCATGGACACGAGAACAGCACGGCGCCCAGCCTAATTTGATCTGCAAAGAGGCATTGTGGATTGGCCAGGGTTGCTGGGCCACACAAATAAGGGTATATTGTGCTGTGCAGATGTATCACCTCATTTGGAGCTCAGGCTTGGGAACTCGAGCATCTTTAACACAGGCGGGCATTGCACAATGTAGACATGCTAGTAAGTCTCGTTCCCCTTAGAGGCTTAAATGGAAAAGTCTTGTGTTCCTTCACAGAGAACCCTTTAATGAATTAAAGAGGGTGTTGACAACCTTCAAGCGGAACTGCATAAATTCTCATAGGAAGGATAGTAGCTGCAATGTGAGGCATTGAAGCAGGCGGATGACCTTATAAAATATACTACAGTATCTAAGTTTAGCAAAACAAACACACTATATTTAAGTAGGCTATGGAAAGATAAATACACCTCGGGAATGGACCCAAGCAGTTTATGTTACAGTAATGCTACTGTCACGTTTTGGATGGATCATTACTGTCGATACTTTTATCTAAGGCTAGGAGATAGAATTTAGTATGTGTAGGAGAAAGTGAAAGAGAATAAAAAGCCCTCTTTCCTCAAAGGTGTTTTCAAGAATGAACCTCTCCTCCAGGTTGTACTCCAAAGTAAAAACCAAACTTGTCTAAGGAAGTGTTACAGGAATGTGCTAGGCTACTTCGGTATTTTTGATGATTTGGGATTCTTTTTTTCATGGGGGAGTCCTTACAGTGACAACTCCTTCCACTGCGCCTGTTTGCTTCTCTTGATGCCTTGCTCCACACGATGCTGGAAAGAGTTTTAGAAGTTGTAGAACCACAGTGGTGGACAAATCAGGCTTCCTCCTGTGTTTACACTTTGTAAAACCTTGATTGTTGTATAATTAAAATGCCAGTTACACTTGGATTTTCTGTTTCAGCAACCTATGTGTTTTTAATCTTTAAATTTGATTTGAGCATCTCTGGCAAAGCTCTGCTATTAATTTGTGTATATTTGTATTTTGGTTGAAGATTATATACATATCTATCAAGATCTTTACTTTAAACAGCACTCTATCTGCTCCTTCCACCAAACCTGGAACGCTTGCTTTAAGATTAGCCTTGTCAAATTTACTTAAAGTGACCAGGCAAATACATACAACTAATTTTGTTATAGGCAAAATTAACTAATGCTCTTTTTCATGGTGAGATGCTGTAATGATTTTATATAGCAGTCAAACTATTTAAATACTAATGCTGCCTTCATGCTGTAATCACCATTCCAGTCAGATGTCATTTTTAGTAGCCTATAGGGAATTCCATCCCTTAATTATTCTTCAATACACAAACCAAGCATTCTTTAATTGGTGTAAATTGAACAGTGTTCCAATGCAAACAAGGAGAGGACAAACTAATCAATGATTCTGTGCATGTCTATTGGAAAGCTATTGCCATTAGATCAAGTAACAAATCCTCAACTCCATTAGCTTCAGCGGAAGGATGGGGGAAAAATACTGCTAATGCTGCTGCTTGTTATCAATCAGGAGTAGAAAACAGGTAGCAAATCCTACAGCAGAACTCCAGCTTTTCTTGAAAGTGGTCCTGGAAATTTAAAATAGGGATATCTTATGACTTCAGAATCCCCAGTCATGTGTCTTTGATGGAGGTTTGTCTGGAAACAATGTGTTTTTATCCTCTGCTGCCTCTAGTTACGTGGCCTTTTTTTTTTTTAAATTTTTCTCTTTTAAATAAATGGCTCTTGAATGATAACACAATTTTTTTCAACTTGTCAGGAAATTTTTTGTGAATTTTCTTGCTTTCTTAGTCTGTGCTCCGTAGATTCGTATGTATTCACTCCTGTAGCACAACATAAATTGGGTGGCTCTCCCATCTTTTTTTTTTAAATGCGATCTGAAATAAAGGTGGTGTGTTTAAGAAACAGATGAAAAATCTGTCTCATAAATGTGTCATACTCACTTTTAATTCTTGTCTCTTTTTATCAATTCTCTAAAACTGATTATTTATCATGGGAGAGAGAAGGGGAAAAAAAATAGTAAAAAGCCCATTACAAACCTCTGGCCCAGATCTGCCACTCTTACAGTTTTAGTTAGTGTGGAAAAGTGAAACTCTTCTGGCAAGAAATATACTGGCTATGGATGTTCACTTTTTAATCTATTTGTTTTTGATATAATATGCTATTTACTGTTTAAGGACCTTTCATGTTGGTTTAAATTGAAGTTTTTAAAACCAGGCTAACATAAAAAGCTCCAAGTGACATAGACTGTGTAGAGAAATACAGCGCCTTCTGCCTTTGTTCACCATGTTACAGTTGAAAGAAGTGTAGCGCAGGCTTGGTAGATAGCCCACCTTCTTAAAACAAGACCGCTTCTAATTTCCACACATCCTAATCACAGTCACATTACTTCACTCTCTGTAGCAGACCCCTCAGGGCTGGCTCTAGGTTTTGCTGTGAAGTCACATGTGTGGGGCCTGAGGCACTTTTCAGGACGCCTGCAGCTGGGGAGTGTGAGATTTGGGTTTGGAGTCTTTTTTTTTCCTTTTTCAGGTTGGGATTCTCTGACTCAGTTGTTGCTGGTGGGCTGGCTTGGGTGGTAAGGAAGAGGGCAGCACTAAAGTAATCGCTCTCAAGGTTTCACAGTTATTTGTCTGCTGTGAGGATGAAGATGCTGCGGTATTTGTCTAAAGGGAAAGGAGCTGGTCCCCTTGTCTCCTTTCCCAAACCGGTGTTTGAGATTTTCAGATTATGATATTTCTCCTTTATTCCCCTGCTCTTGCTTCTTTGTTGATTGTCTCTTCTGTGTGGTTATACTACTCCTCAACAAAGCAAAGCAAAACTCCATCTGATATAAAGCATCTTTCTATATCACTCTTCAGCATCCTCAGTGGTAGCTATAAAAGTGATGCTGACGCCAGCAAGTGTTTATTGCACTTACAGTGGTTTTTTTGGAGTGCTGAAGGGACATTTCAAGAGTGATAAGCTACCCCTCTGCTCCTCACTCTGGTGAGAGCATGTTTGTAAAGATGGTGGTCCTTTGGAGCCTGGGTCTGCTTTTGGCCCCTGAAAAAAAGGAATGTCAAGTGCCTGGGGTCCAAACAGCTGGGGGACACCCAAAGAAATCTTGTGGGGCTGCTGCAGGGTGAGGGTGGGATATGGATTTTAGATGACACCCGAGACTCTGTGGAGTTATGCCATGTTATACAAGATACAGGCCTTTTACATTGCTATACTAAGCCAAAGAGAAAACTTTATCAAAGCACAGTGTAAGATAAGAGAGTTTTTAAAAAAGTTTATCAAGTCAAACTTTTTTGTAAAGCTTGTGAATTCCACTCATTTACAAGGAGGCATTTGTTGTACCACTGCTTATGTACACAGGATCAAGTCTCACTGGAGTTGAAACCACATGAGAAAAGAATTGGGCCAACTTCAAAACAACACTAGAGATAGAAATGACACTGCTGGGAGGGTTTAGAGTAACAAGTTTACCTCAAGTTGGAAACAACCATTTGCAGTTGTTTGTCATATGCGCTTTAGGCCATAAGGAAAGTCTAAGATTTATCATCTGATATTTACGAAAACTGAAGCAAGGCATTTTTATTTTGTTTTCTTGTTCAAAGAAAAGCCCCAGATTGCAAGAGGGTTTCAGTGGAATCGTTTTTAATCACCCTTATATTCTTAAGCATATCTGGCCTTCAAAGTCCATATTAAAACTCCCCACTGATTTCCTTGGGATTATGCCCTTCGAAGTGGATGACAGGAGGAACAAATACTCTGCAGGCCTGGCAGTCCCAAGGGAAATGCCCCTCTGATCCCCACAAGGCAATCTTCAGCCACCATTTTACAGGATAAGGAAAATCCCACCGTTCCCAAGGATGACAGGACGAAAGAAAGGCAGACTGCGTGAGGTGTCACTCCCTGTTTGAGACAAAGAGTGAATGATAACACACAAGCATCCAAGGGAAGGGAATCCAGTAGAAGGCATTTGCAAAGCAGCCAGAATATTTAGCATTGTTTCTTCAATGTAAACAGATACAAATGAGTTTATAAAATGTCTTGAAATGTCCTAATTTTAGTGTGACAATATTTTTAAATTATTTGTAGCTTGTTTTATACTGAAACATTTTTTCAGATTACTCCAGCGATCATTCTGATTTGAAAGATTTATGTTTTAAACAATATGACCTATAAGACATTAGATTTTTTTTAAATTTAAGAGTGCTTTATTAATGTGAATTTTATTAATGTTTATTTATTTATTTATTTATTTTAAAATTACATTATTCCAGTTGTGTTCAGTGTATCTTTGCCAAACTGCTATTATACCAATGTTGGGAGAGAATCTGAGATTAATTTGCCTTGTAACCCTCTGCTTGATCACAGTCATAGTGATTCTGATCCTAAAAGCTGCTGAGTAAACCTCAACTTTGATGATGAAGCTCTGGCGTATTGACTTCCTTTATTTTATAGTGCTTAATGTCAGCTTACTGATCATTGAAAGTTTTTATTAAAATAATATGTGTATATATATATAAATAAATATATATATACATTTTAATGAGCTCACCTTTGGTGAAGCAGACATGTCTGGAGCAGACATTTCTTCTCCAGATAAACCCCATCTGCAAATGCTTTCACTGGTAACAGCAGCTGTGCTGGGCATTCTTTGTATGTTGCTTGCCCTAGATTAATTTAGAAGTTTATTTTATACTACCACAAGAGTTCCGTCAGCTGCTTAAAGGCAATTAAAAATACCAGTGTAATAACTGCTAAGGGATTGCTTTCAGCCAGAAACTGTATTCACATTATTTTGGAAAACAGTTTGCCCAGCCTATTCTCAGTGGTCTTCAGGGAGAGGGACTCCAGAATTTCCACACAAAATCCCTTCCACAGCTTCAATGTCTTCACTGTCAAAGCTTTTGCCAGCGTCTGACCTGAACCTACCCTTGTTTCGATGCAGGGCTGTTACATTCTGTCATTTCACTGCAGACCTGAAACCAAACTCTTCCCGGCCACTTTGCAGAAGTTGTTTTTAAAATTTGAAGTCTTGGTTGTTTATGTCCACTGATTCTCCTCTTCTTGAGATGAAATCTTTACAGTTCGGGTTTTCTTCCATCATTTTCCAAACTTCTGATTGTTCCCATTCTTGTTCTTTGGACAGCTTGAAGTCAGCCTTATCTTTATTGAAATGTGGTACTTTAACGGGGTCCATGCCAGTGCTCAGCTGAGCAACACGTGCACTGCCTGTATCTTAGAAAAAATCTCTCTGCACATCTCCCAACAACTTAGCCCTCTCGTATCTAGCTCTATTTCTGATTTTCTCTCCCACACCTCCGGGGAGAAAGGATTCTCCCTCATTCAAAAAGAAGCTTCAGCCTTGTATTGTCGGCTTCTGACTGGTGAAAACTTCAGAGATTTCAGATGCTGCTTAAGATGGAAAGAGGGTCCTAGGCGTAATCTTTCAGAGGAGATTGGAAACAAAACTTTGTCTGTGTAGGTGAGACATAATTTTTCCATAAAATCTTCCTTTTCTTTTTCCTTCCAACACATAAGTCTCATAAAAATGCAAATGTTTAGTTGGCCTTTTTTTTCCCTTCCTGGATTTTTTTTCCTGATGTAATTGTTTGCATTGGTAATTTAAGCAAAAGTGATGTAGAAGTACCATTTTGTATTAAAAAAACCAACTTGACTTTTTGTTTTCTTTATCATTATTCTATGGAAAACATAAAAAGTGTGGCTTGTCAAATCCATTTAAAAATTCATCTTAAGGTCAGTAAAAATTTTGTACACCCACCCCCGACCCCCATCCAGTTCTAGAGAGGATGCTGTCCTTGACTTGAATCAATTAAGCAAATAAACTGTTAGGAAATTCTAATATAAATCTCTCACCTATGTAAATTCGTTCAGATTTTCTATCAGGCTAGATGGTTGTGTTTGCTTACAGCTGCATATTTAGAATATTCTCTAAAACATTCCATGATTTTAATCACAGAAAACTTAGACTTAGGGGCCTCACTCCCTTAAAGTCAACAGAAAACTCCCTAGAGTTTCTCTTGGGAATGGCTGAGCATTTAATCTGTATTTATTTAATAATAGAGTCCCTCAGATAGGCCGGTAGATAGGTCTCTTTGAGCCATACTTGTAACATTATTAAGCATGTTTTCTTTCTGATATACCCTGGTTTCTTAGGCTGCTTAAGCAGATACTAATGACTTTGCTGCCATGGTCTGCTCCCAAACCTCTGCTTTGTCTTTCTGTTCCTAATCCATGAAGGTAGATAAATATTTTGCAGCAGAATTGCGAATATATATATATTTTAAAATGGGTCATTTATAATTTCTCTGCTGTTTTCTCATTCCACTAAATTCCATCACACATGATCATTTCTGAACAAACATTTGTAGTCAATATTTGCTAAAAAAGTCCAGCTCAACCTGGTAAATAAAGCATTAGAAAACATAATTTTGTTCCTTCACCCAGCTAAATCCATTAAGACTCTAACACAAGTAAAAACTAAAAACAAAGGGAATTTCTTAAAACATGAAGGCCTGTAGCACATTTGCATTTTGAAATTAATTGCTGACCTAATTATTTGTCAGTAGTGGGATAAGTTAATCAAATATAACTTACAGTAAAGCTTCTAAACACCCACAGGATTTTCTCCCCCAGAGTAAATTGTCATAGTGGTCCAGTTTGACAATCCATTCTCACTGTCATCTTGTGACCAAAGGAAGACTATCTGGGAAATGGTACCATATGGAGACACAAGAGAGAATAAAATACTTAGATCTCCTGTACAAAGGCATGATAAGCTAACAGTCACCAGAGGAAGTCAGGAACGACAAAGCTTTGAAAAAAGAAATACCCTGCCTTTCAAATCCATTTAGATTTATTTTTATACTGCCTCCAATTTGGACTAAAATACTCTGATATTAGATATGCATATAAAATAGAAAGGAAACGTATTGTGCAATGTTTCGGTTACTGCGGATCTGTGGGTCTGCATTCCACCCTTAGCATCAGTTCAATGGAAAGGCTGGTATTTATAGACAAGGCTAGGACTTTTTAGTCTTCATCTTAGGGAAACTGACTGTATTATCCACAAATATTATGTTTCAACCAACCACTTCATGACCTGAGGCTTAGGACGCATGATTTTCTTCTGAAACGCGCTCGGAAACAAAATGTGATGAAACTATCAGGTAACGTGACCAATGCACTACTTTCAAAAGGCATACCTAGGTATTTGAGTTAGAAATACCTCATCCTTAGTAGTATGAACTACTTCATCGCTTCTCTTATTACAGTGCTGCCTCTCTCCTGTCATCTGCTGGCAATGGCAACCCACAGTAAAGGATGTTTTTCTGATCATTTTGCACTCATTAAATACAGCTGTCACAATAGCGGATGCGAGAATGCATACAAAACTTTTATGCCACGTCAAAATAAAGCAGAAACATTTTAAAAAGATCTGAAACCTTTGAAGCCTTTTCTTGAGAAATATTGAAATATTGCTTTTTGTTGTTGTTGTTTTCGACAATTGAAATTGTTCCACAGCGACACGCATTAAAACTCACTGCAGAACAAAACATCATCCATCAAAATTAAAGAAAAAGGAAAAAAAAAAAAGGGGAGAAAATAAAAACAAACCCAACCTCTCAGAAGCACAAAGTGTTTGGTTTCTGAGAGTCTGAAGTTCTGGATCGTCACCTGATTTCTGGGGCTGAACACACATCGAGTTCTAAAATCTCAAGGGAGCTGACATTTACTTCTGGACCATGGATGAAATCTGCCCCATAAAGCTTCCAGCTGAACAAAAACATCTTCTCCAAGTTCCCCATTCTGAGAAGCAACTCCCTTTCAGGCTAAACTGCAGTAAATTCTGTAGTTGCTTGACATTATTGACATAAAAAAATATTTAAAAGGGCAGAATGAATGACCCCATTCTGTAACTGGTGTGAACAGATAATCCCCTATGAGTAGCATTAGGTAATAGTATTGTCTCTATGTATGTGTGTTCTGAAGAACTGTAACATCCAAAGTTACTTTGGACACCCTGATCTGGAAGAAGGCAATAATTTGCACCTATTTGTACTTCCCCTTTTAGGATTACTTTATGATTTATAAAAAAAGTGTTTAACTTTGAAGCATATCCTTGAATTAATTACTCCTCTGAAACCATGAAGAAGAGGCCTTGAGCAAAGACACAGATTTTGAGAAAGACAGATTTTTCAATTGGCACCCACCATGTGGGCAAAATAACTACTCTTGGGGAAAAACTCAATGTATTCTGGATGCCTTGTCTTAAGCTTTAATCAAGAGACTTCTTCAAAGACTGGACCACACACGTATAAGTCTGCTACTGCTATTACTTGCAGTTATTCCTTTAGCACAGATGTCATGAGCTCCTTTTCCTTGCCTTCCTACCTTCTGTGTCTCTTGAAAGTATGGGCTGGGGTCAGTGCTGTGATTTACTCGTCATGGGCTTTCCATTCCCTTTTAATTTTAAATTTATGAGTTTTGCAGGTGCAAAGGTGTGGAAAAAAAG
The DNA here is from genome assembly GCA_022605575.1 of Laterallus jamaicensis coturniculus. Lineage (NCBI taxonomy): Eukaryota > Metazoa > Chordata > Aves > Gruiformes > Rallidae > Laterallus > Laterallus jamaicensis. The sequence continues at coordinate 6,832,805 of JAKCOX010000023.1, read as the reverse complement.
TGCAAGTGCGCGTGTGTTCATATGTCTGTATCCAAACATACCCTTGCCACATACCTGAAAAGTGCTTCACACTCATAATCCTATCAGCCATGGGATGCGGCAGGGAGGCTGGGAAAGGAGGCCCTGCAGTGCCAGGGCTGGGCTGGAGCAGCCCTAAGCTGTCTCATTCTCCCCTCAATGTGCAAACACATGACGGCCAAAGGGAGACAACTTCCAGCATCCGTGCACTTGGCACCCATGCAATGTGAGCTGCTTTCATTATGGGAAACTAAGTGTGTCTCTGTGAGATACGGTGACACTACAACTGTTGTGTGGAGATACACTGAGCTGTCTCTCTGACTTTCTTCTTTGTGATACAAGTGTTTCCTGATCCCTTTACTTCTTTTTTTTTTTTTGGTTACCTTGCGTGTTGTCCTTTAGTTTTGTTGAAGGAGTCTTTCCTGAGATGAAAGAAAGAAAAAATATGTCTCTGGCTTTGTGAAAAGGAAAAAAGACAGCAGTGATTCTTGAGCCAAGATCATATTCACCTAGAGCAGCAAGTCTTTTTTAATGGGTATAAGGAAGGCACGATAGAATTTGTGAGTGAGAATATTAACTCTGGAAGAACATTGCTGAACTCTCATTTGCCATTACTGCCTGCAACTACCATCCCTGGCTCAGCTTGTCCCAAACTTGGTCTGTCTGAGTTCCCAGCAAAGACCTACTTCCCAAATTGCAGAAATTTTTTCAGACAATGGTAGACTTCATAAATCTGAATCTCTGGGCACTATGTAATCCCAGCTATGGCTGTAGGATCAAGTCACTTTAGGATTTAACTGGATGGGAATAAATCACAGTGGAGTGACCAGTGGGAGAAAATGCAGCCAGAAGAAATCTCTCAGCACATTGGTTGTAGATGAGTATGAACAGAAGTTAAGGTAAAGATGAGTGATTTGGCATGCCATACAGAGAAGAACGAAGTGAGTGAGAATTCAGGAAAAGGGCACAGGTAGGGAAAGGGAAATGGAAGAACAGAAGAAAAATATGAAAAATATATGAAAGAGAGTGAAGAATGCAGTAGATGAAAGGAGAGAAGCTCCCGTGGCAGAAAGAAAAAAAAGGTTATGAGAGGGAGGGGAAAAGGAGTGGTAGAACTGTGAAAGGGAATGAGGGGTGCTGCCTGTAATGAAGGGTAGTGCATGAAGTGGGAAAAACTTGATGGAAAAAAGTTGAGATGGAGGGGAGACAAAAACCCCATGAAGCATCCATAAGCCACACCCAGTTTCCTTTGCACTCATCCACATCTTCTCCTTTCTTAATGTCAGAGCCCTTCTGCTGGCCTATGGCTAGCCAGAACATGCCCTGGCTGCTCCCGGCCATCCCTGATGGGTTCTGTTTTCCTCACTACTGCCATCCCATGCCAGGCCAACACAGTCTAGTACCTGGCCAGCTTCTGTCTTACGGCTTTCAAAAGTCATTTTCAGCCTGGACCATAATCTTGAAATCTGCCCAACAAGGCACAGTATAATCCTAGCTCTATTTTAAAGGTCAAGTCCTGCAGGTTTTTCTTGGTTTTGACTCATTCAGACCTTCCAGTGATTTCAAAAAGCCATGGACCTAGATAAGGAAGGGCAGAACTGGGGCCACAGTCAGATTTCCAGTATAAAAAGTGACTGAATTTTCAGATGGCTTCACTGTACCTGCTTTAAGGTTTCAACTGTTCAATTTGTCTCATTGAAATACACAGAAGGATCTGTACATCAAATACATAAAAGATTTGACTTTTAATTCCTGCCATGTATTTTGGTAAGAGGAATTAAATGTCAAAACACAAAAGCAATTATACACTTAATGGTAAAAAACATATAATCAAGTCATTTTTTTATTTTCAAATTGCGGGGATTGAAATAAAAGGGCAAGAGGGTCTTACTTTGACATTATATGAGATGGAAAGGCACATTTGTATCCTTTTGTACCTTTTACAAAATGAATACGCCTGTAATCAGACCCATTCATTTTGAAAAGGAGACTGTGCTTTAGATCTATGGCATATTTGCGAGGGTGTTGAGAAAGTATCTAAGTAAAATGTGCCATAGGAAATCAACTCTAGGGAAATGCCGTTATTCTTCATGATGATATACAACCAGTTTGGCATAACACTTGGGGTGAAACAAAGCCTGCTGGTACGAGAGAGTCATTGCTGCAAATTTTACCCACCATCACTACAGCAAAGTAGGCAAATTTTTCAGCTCGGGAAGTCCCTGAACTGCCAGTTGCTGGAGGCTGGAAGAGTGATCTGGGGCACTCTGCTACGAGGTTGCTGCCTTCTCTTTCTCTTCTGTAGCCAGCTGTTGGTGGCCACTGTTGGGATTAAGACACAGGTTCTCAGATCTGCCTTTGTCAGGGCATTTTTTTGTATTCCTCTCTTCCTCTACACCCGGCAAATTTAAAGTGGGAAGAAAGCAAAGTTGTGTTGACCTCTCTATATTTCTACAACACTAGAAACTAGTGGACAGTTACTAGTGTATCTAAACAGTCTCTGATGCAATGAACCACTGCTTCTACTGCTAAGCTGGTAGGCACCTCTACATTACATGCGGGCACCTAAAAAGCACAGTGCATGGCTTGTGGGGCAGCATGTCCTGCAGTGCTTGTGAGCTGTTCCCTCCAGGCTGGGGACAGAACAAGGTGTGCACTGCAATGCTCTCTGGTCTGAGTAGGTGGGTCTCCTTCCCAGAGGCTGGGGATGATATTTGTACCTTTGCAGTCTGATCTGCCGTTTCTCTATCCCAAGTCTCTCCGTAGCTGAGACACACTGAAGGTACAGAAATGGACTTCCATGAGTTTAGTGACAACCTAGTCCTGGGATGGCTCTTTTCCATTTCTACAGTAGTTTGCAGGGGAATTGAAGTTCTACTAGTAATAAATACTGCTATGTTACTGTGATACGGCAATTGCCTACACTCAGCATCAATGTCTGTGAACCATTAGACCACATGCCTTTTTACTGCTGTGATATCTACAAACATCTCCTATCAGAAGCATGCCAGGTGTAAGGCGTGGGATCATTCTTCCATCCCACAGACCAGTTTACCCAGATTGCTCCAAATTCTCGGGTCTGATTCCTACTGATGATGATACTGAGTTCCCAAAGTTGTGCAAAAGGACTAAAAAATAATCTAAACGTACTTGCCACACAAGTAAAGATGGACAGCTGAGTGGCTTTGGCATGAGTTAGATGAAATCTCCCAAAGTACAAATCTGAAACCACAAAAAGCCCAGTAATGAAATTCAAGCTGAATTACATACGAGCCCGCAGTTTTGTCATTCTAAATGTGAAAAATATCTGTGGAGTGTGATGATTCCCTGTATACATAGAGAGTAAAAGCTTAAAGCTTATCCAGGTATCCAAGTTCAGGGAAAGATTTCTGTTCAATGGTGTTACACCAATAACCTCTCTCAGACTCAGAGTAGGTTATTTGCTATGGACCTACACCAATTATTTTCTGTTTTAGTGTAAACTCTAATTCTTGACTTCTAAAATTCATTTTGACACATTCAGTTTTGTATAAATACTTATGTGTTTTCTCATTGTCTCTTCTCTAGCGGTAACATAAAGATTTAAAACCAAAATGAAGCAAAACAAGTAAAAATAATCTGTTGGGCAAGTATCAAAACACTGGCCGGTTCACCTGGAGATCTACTGGTTCTTTAAGCCACTTCAGAGGTAAACATGAGTACAGAAGTCTTTAAAAAACCTAGAAGATTTTAAGAGAGTATTTGTATGCATATTTTATGTCTAAGAAATGGTAAAACATCTATTTTGTGTGCCAAAGCACTATTATATATATATCTATATTTAGTTTTCACTTTTAGTGGGCGTTATCTGCTAATGTATATTTCGGGGAATTTTGAAATCTAATGTTAAACCATGGTATTTTTCCTTTCTGAAAAGAATGGGCTTTTGATAACAAAAGAGGCAAAAAAAGAGACAACCTGCTAAATGGTACTTACTGAGAAATAGGATTCTCTTTTGCACAGAGAAAGAGCCATCAAACTTTTAAATCCTTTTAAATTTCAGGCTTGTGTTTCTATAGGAAAAAAAAAGATTTAAAAATCCCTGTTTTACAAAAGTTAATTTCTTTCAAATGTGGAGAATTAAGTTGAATCCCATCATGTTGAGTTTCCCCACAGAGAGAATGTAATAACTGGCATAGGAAGTCCCTAAAAACCAATTTTTTGATGGACATTTTCTGTCACCCTTTGCCATTATGGCATACATTTTCCTGTCACATAATACACGGTAATTATATGGATTTTCCTCTTTCCAAATCGGAGGAACGCTTCCTTACTTGAACGGAGGGTCCTCAGACTACTAGTCAACCTAAAAATCCTCTTAGCATTACATCTCAGCACAAATAAAGAATTTGGATCAGTGCCTTGTTAGATCACCTCTATTTCTAGCTTGCTGAGTAAAAAGAGCATTTTTTGCAGCCTAGTTTGATAAGTAAAAGGTGTCTTTCTCACCTGCGTGCACTCTGAATTGTCACTCTCATTCTTTGTTCCTTTGCATGCGGCTGTTGTCAGCTCCCGAGTCACAGAACCACTTGCAGGAACGGCTCGGGAGAGTTTTGGAAGAAAGGAAAGGGAAAAAAGGAGCCGCATTTTTATTTAACAGGAGAAGGAGAACATAAAGAAAAGAAAGGTGTTCTCAAGAATGTAGCCCGCAGCCTTGTCAGGTAGCATTTCTTCAGATGGTTTCTTTTTTTTCCTCTCCCCTCTCCCACCCCAAGATCGCTCTTCATCATTTTTTTAAACATCTCTTCTGGGACAGGGACATGAAAGTGAATTGTGGGTCAAAGGGAAGAATTAGGGTTTGCCGGGGCTGCTTTCTGATGGCTTTACTTTATCTTTGTGTCCAAGCTTTTGCCAGTCAGCAGGTACCATGGGTTATCCATTCCAGTCACATCATTTTCTGCTTGATGACAAGCATCACACCTTCATCCATCACATTTACATTTCAAACTGCCACACTGCTCTATTGATTAATTATTTAGCAGCTCTTGGCCACTTGTGAGTGCTTCTGTGCTCACGTTTCATGGAGAAGGTCCGTTCTTTTTATTTATCTGCAGTTTTGTAAAACAAAACAAAAAAAATATACATACAGCCTTTAACATACGTGCATCCTAATAACCCACGTGTACATAGGCACGCCTGTGTGCATATTTATGTTCATGTGTGCTTGCGTGTGCGCACACGCGCGTACACTGGTACGATTAGGTACACACGAGGAGCAGAGGCAGGTAATCTGATCAATAAGCACACGCTTACACTGATAAGAGATTTCTGAGTTTTCAGAGCTCCAAGCAGCAGATCAATGAGACCTTGCAGGTGCGCTGGAGTTGTGAATAATATCAGCTACATCACGCTCCCTACAGACTAGTGGGGAACATGCACGTTGTCCTCCGGGGTCTGTCACTTTGAGCAAAAAACAGGTGGAGGGGTTTTTGCAGGTGCCTGGTAGTGGGTTATGCTTCTTCCATGCCACAGGCAGGAAAGGGCAGCCTCTGAACAGGACGGGGGTTTGGTTGCACTTTGCTTTCCCCAGCTAATTAGCCAATTTGTCTTTTCCTCGGTTTTCCTTTGGTGAAATGGAGAATTAGGAACTAATCTTATAGTCCTTGTTCATGCTTGATTTTATCTGTGAACTACCCTAGTTCCACTGTAAGAATAAAAATCCGTCTGCTTTAACTAGAAATGAAAAATCTGGGTTAGTTTAGGAACCTTCATTTGGAAGAGTGACGTTTGGCCTTGCTTCTGATCCCTGGTATTCTGCTTTGGCTGGACACTTTTCTGACTCACCACCACCAGAAGTCCCCATAAGAACAATCTGTAACCCTTTGGAGTCTCTTGGTGGTGTGCTCCACCCTGCTCTCTGATATCCATAACTGCTTGCCCAGAGGTCATAGAATCATAGAATCATAGGGGTTGGAAGGGACCTCGAGAGATCATCGGGTCCAACCCCCCTGCCAAAGCAGGCTCCCTAGCTCATATTGCACAGATAGGCATCCAGATGGGTCTTGAATATCTCCAGAGAAGGAGACTCCACCACCTCCCTGGGCAGCCTATTCCAGTGCTCTGTCACCCTCACTGTGTAAAAGTTCTTCTACATGTTGGTGCAGAACTTCATGTGCTCTAACTTGTAGCCATTGCCCCTTGTCCTGTCTCCACAGACCACTGAAAAGAGGCCGTCCATTTCCCCCTGCATCCCATACTTAAGATACGTGTCTCTACAAGGCACAACCACAAGAAGAAGGCAAAATGAAGTGTTCGATAACGGAAAGAGGAATGTTTTCAGTAAAGGTTTTGAAAAAAAATCTTCTGATGTTTGTGACATCACGTACTTGATGTCATGTTGGAGTGGGAAATGAGGTCATGCCCAACTCTAAAATAAAGATAGTATTTAGAGCTGGTTTAATGTCTTCTACTGTTTTCTTTTTTTTTTACAAATTTACTATGGATATAGCCCAACAAATGTAAACAGGGTGATTCTTTTCCCTGCTATTCATTTTCAATAATTTCTGACTTATGCAAAGCCTATTAAAATCAAAGGGAGTATGTACATTAACTTAATAGGCTCTGGATGAGACCCTTGAAGAGGAAGGACCACATGGTTCTTATTGCTCCATCTCTTGCATTTCTGGTTTTATCCTTCAAATTGTAAAAGTAAATGTAATACCACTGACTTTTTAATGGATGGGATTTGTGCCAGAATTGAGCTTATTGTCTGAATGGTGTTAGGCTAGGGGTGGTCAACATTTTTCTGTCAAAATTACTTAGTTTATTATAAAGTACATTGAGAACTTGTATAAGGCAAGTGAATATCCTATTTATATATTTACAGTAACATACTAAAACATTCAGACAATAAAACAAAACCATCTGCTTGGTCCATTACTGATGCTAGTATGCTGTTTAACACACAGAGAAAAACCAACTGGGTCCTTTCTATAAAATAGAAATAAACTGAAATGAAAAATGATGTCATCCTTAGTCCTGACTTGTGGTGGAGGATTTGGTTATTTGGTCATATATGTATCTCCATCTCTGACCACAGTTAAAGGAAGCATTTAATGTTTGATTTTTGCCATTTCCTCCCCTATTCTGTTTGCTTCTCCTTCCACTTTTGTGAAGTGCAAATTCATTTACTCTTTGGGTTTTTTTTTCCCCAAAACAGCCCCAGCTCTGGCATTTAATGCTAGCACTTAATGCTAACAGAGGCAATTTAATGTGTGTGGATTCCATGGCAGGCAAACCAAACTCTCTAGATTGTGTCTATACTTGGCCATCAGGACCAGGCCTGGAGTAAGGCAAGAGGATGGTTCCTGGGTCAAGTGCATTCCCTTGCCTTGGATAAACAAAGGAATGGAAGATAGAGCAACCATTCGAGACATCCCCTGATTCCTCTCCAAGGTAGCAGTCTTGCACAGCACCAGAACTTACGCCTGATAAAGAAGACCACTGAATCCTCCCTAGTGAGGCAATCAGTTTTCTTGCTCTGTTATGTGATGGAGGAAGAGAATGTAACATGGATGCTGTTGAATGGAAACAATAGTAATGGATGCTTTTCTCTGTAAGGAGTCCTACCCTCTCAATTTCCAGTATGCTATGAATATACAAAGAAAAAGCTATTTATTTCTGCCTGTTATCCCAAGTGGTTTACACTGATGTAACTTCTGTGTGTGAAATGTCATGGAGGCAGTACTGAGTTATAATCACAGTAATTAAAACTTCAAGTAATTTGAAAATCAGCACTTTCATGGTTAAACAAAGGTGATGATATCTATTACCTCTACAATTAACAAAGTGTCTTACCATGGAAAGTGCACAACTCTGAATGATGCTGTAATTTGCACAAACATTGAAATGCCCAAATCTGGTTTAAGTATGAAAATGGACAGAAAGCGAACCTTTAACTTGTACAACTGAGCTGTTTCTCTCACATGAATAACCTCAACAGGAAAATGGCAGTACTGGTACCGAGGCAATATTTGATAAGATCAAGGACATTATTTAGAGTTCTGCACAATGCTGTCCACTGTAAAGATCTGGAATTAAATGAGCAAATGAAGTTCCCTCTCTGATGTTGCCATCTCATAGTGTCTGCATATGTATTCATATGCCTTTCAAATTTTGTACTTATTTCCTTTGAAATAACCCTTTGTAGAATAACAGTGTCTCTCTTAGGTACCTATTCACTCATCAACCCTAAAACTAAGAGCTGATACAGTGTCATAGATGATATGGCAGCAAAGGTCTTCACACTTCTCTGTTTTTCGCTTGCTTCGTCTCTTCACATTCACAGTTAACAGGCTTGCTCTGTATATATATATAAAAAAGTAATTAGTTTACCATAGGTGTGTTTAATTTGTATTGTCACAAATAAAAAGGAAAAATAACACTTCATCTTTTTTTGGGCTTAATGAGAACAGGAAAGTATTTTCAGAATTGAAAAGAAAGATTCTTTTAAATAAGATCTTTTGTTACGAAGTGAGAACAATGTAAAGTAGGCACCTTCCAGTGAACTATTCTGTAAAATGGCAAACTTGATAATAAACAAAACCAATTAGATTATGAGTGGACTCCTTACTTTACAAAGATTAAAATACATAAACATAATAATTCCAAGCACTTGACAGGATTGCACAGGCTCTAATTCTAAATTATGCCATATCAGACTGCAGAAATACTAGCCAGCACATCCTGCTACTGCCAGTAACAAGAAAAATCCCAAGAAATCAATGATAAGAAAAAGAAAAAAAAAACCCAACTAAAGCAACAGGTGTTTCTTTATCTTATCTATGGATATAGTATTACTTTATCATTTCAAGAAGAAGTAAATACTCAGCTATCGCTGAGAGAGTGGTCAGCTGCTCCATCAAAGTTAGCTGGTTTCTACTTTGGTAACTAGAGTTCATTAAAAATGAACATCCACATCTTACTGTCAATCTTTTTTTTTCTGCAAAAGAATTATTGTTAATCAATTTTGATATAAAGGTCAGAGAAGAAGAATGCTATATCTTCTGCCCAAGCCTGGTCATTCAGTCAACAGAGAGAGCCAGTACAGTATTTTCCAGAGGAATTAAAAAGACAGATAAATAAACAAACAACCAAACCACGAAATGGCAAGTCATAGATCAAGCTAATAGTGCAGTGCTGCTGTCCGTGGAGAACAACTTTCCTGCCTGACTTTCCAGCATGTTGGGCACTTGTTCTTACTTTATTAGCCAAGCAGGACTCACTTTTGCCTTCCCAGTGAACCCAGAAGTCCCAGGAATACAGGATTGGTCCCATCTATTATGGTAACTACATTAACAACTACTCTTTCCAGCCAAGGAACCCTATTTATCAGGTGGTCATCTGTAGCACCAAATCCCATAGGTTGACCACATGTAACACAACTAATTTCTTTTTATTTCCTCTAAATTTACTATCCTATGCTATTTAACTTCACTGACTGCCCTCTTGCTTATAAGCAATGTGACAGGAAAAAAAGAAGGCCACGACTTGTTGCTTAATTAATAACACCTAATTAATCACACCTTCAGGAACCTCAAGTAGGTACAATTTTGAGAAACAGACTCCCTTGCTGTGCCTTTTATACAGTGACATTGATTCAGAGAAAAGAGAGTGCTCCTGTCCCCCAGGGGTGTAACTCCTAGCCACCAGTTTGCTGGAGAATCACTGCAGGATTGGATGGTGGTGGCATCTTTGGGAAGCGACTATTCCCTACGCATTTCTAGTGCATTCCTACCCTTTCTATAGAAATCCTTGAAAATGATGCAGAAGTTGTCAATCCATGGGTGCACAAAGCCAGATGTTTGCATTGTCTATATTACCAGTAATCTGGCTAAAATAGATAAGCAACAATATGCCTTGGCTTGTGGGTGGAGTTTGCCCCAGGTAAGTGCTCTCTACTTGCATAGCAGGGAAAAAAAAAGAAAGAAAAAACTAGTGCCTCTTGTTTTCTCCAGACCAGTGGACCTTAAGTTGTTTCTTAAAATGTGGCATGTCCCCAAGAGAGAGAGACCATCCCAATTCAGAGCACTGTGGCTAAGGGATTTCCCTGCAAGATGGCAGCAACAGGGCCGGCTGTCCTGTGGCTGGAGGGAGAACTGACCTGGGGTGTCCTCACATGTGAAACACTGCCTAAAGCACTGTTAGGCTGCAAGGTCAAAGATATTTTACAACACCTCTGCTATGACTGTGATAATATTGCATAAGACAAGAATGAGGTTATTAATTTATTTGAATCAAAGAAGGCTAGTGTCAACCTCAGGAGAGGACTCCAGGCCCCAAGTTGGCTGGGGTCCACATCCCTGAAAAGATCTGTGATTACTCATCCACACTGGAGCAGCGCCCATAGGCTTGAGCTTTCCCTGTCTGGCCATTCTGGTTCCCACTTTGAGATTTCTACCTCTTGCTGCATAGCATTTAAAAAGCAACAAACACAAGTGTCTGCAGGTACGTCTACAAACTAGCGCTTAAAAATGATGCACAGTGCTGTGCCTAGATCTCCAGGAAGCTAGCTGCTGACCTAATAACCCCTTTTTGGGACAAAGAAAGAAAGGCTGGCACCTTGACTGAGAGTGCAAGGTGCATGGATGCAAGTCCTCTTCCCTCTGGTTTTTCTGCCTTTAGAAAATGGGAACTCTTCAGGGGAGGAAAGTACTCTAGACCTTACTGACTCTAGATGTCATTGCTTCATCTTGATGCAACCTGGAACCAGGCATTCTGATGCTATGTGAGATCATTTTCCCACCTCACCTGGAGCTGTGACTGAGCTGTGAGCTGAATTTCACACTCAAAGCAGAGATCCAGCAAGATAGTGACTTGATGTTTGGTGGTTATCTTGATTTGGTAGTGCAGTGGAAAACGATTCATACTTAGCTTTACATAAATGACGCAGGCACAGCTACGTGAAAAATCCTGTGGAAGCAGCTGCCAACTGCTTTTAGGCTAAGGATTAGCTGCCTTTAAAGAAGACCGCCCTTACTAGATTGAGAACTGATTGCAATACCTTCTTGTCTCTTCTTTACCTCAATCAATAATTTTTAGGGTTCGAAATAATCAGAGTGCAGTAATTCCTCCCCAGGAATAGTCATACAGTGATGAATTACATACCCCAGTCTGCATAAGTATGAAAGAATGAAGGCAAATTTTGAACAAAACTTCCTATGCTGAGGCAAAATACATGTCTCTGCCGCTGACACAATGTCTCTTTGCTGCTTTGCAGAACTTAATATTTAATGGGAGTAAACTTTGGTAGCATGACAGACTTAAAACCCAAACAAACCAACACCAAACTCAGTGACATATGTCCTGCGTGTGCCTTTAAATGCTATTAAAATTGAATTTGACTAGACTTGCTCAAATCAGACCCGTTATCAACAACACATTGTCTCAGGAGACTAACATTTGTCCAGTTAGGGCTTCCTTCATTAATCGTCCAGCATCAAGCAAGCCAAATCCAAATCTGTGGAGAAAAAGCAATTAGATATTTTAAGCAGTGATAAGAACACCACAAATAATCAATTTCTATGGCATTAGCAGCTACCTGGCCCAGCAAAAGTCTATAAAAGCTAGAATTTATTGCAGAACACCAGACAGCTTACAGAGCATTGATTCTTAGTAGTATGCATAGATTGCTGGATTTAAAGAGAAATCCCTAAAGGTTCTTACCTTTAATTTTTTTTTTCCTTTTAAAGGGAAAACAAGGATAAGGTGTTCATAAGGCCAGAATGCAGCTAAACAAATGTCTAATGACTGTTAAATAGAATTTGTTTACCTTTTAGATGAACAGAATTCTACCATGCCATTTGATAGTAATTGCATGCAATCTGATGCATAAACTTCATAAAAAATGAGAAGCTAAATGCAATCAGAATATTCTATAGTTAGAATAATATTAATTGTGCTTTTTTAAAAAAAAAGCACAACCCAACAATATTTATTACACTTGAGAAACAAGCAAGCTAAAACCAATCTTTGCATTTCTTCAGTTGGTGACTCTTCAGGTTTAAAGCCTTACAGTTCTCCATAACAATCTCATACTGGAGTATTTTAATATGTATTAATCTTTGTACTTTTTAACTTCTTACAAAAGCAAAACAAAAGGCAATGCAAAACCTTGCCAGCAAAACCTTATTGCCTGCAGCACACAACACAGTTTTGAAAAATATTTTGTCTTAATACTCCCAGAAGACATTTTCTGTATGTAGATGTTATAACTGATGTTTAAATGTGAATAAAACCATATCCGAACTCAGATTTCTAGGCCAACAGGCTTAGGAGTCAAAAGGGGCTTTCGTGACGGTCTCATCTGACCTCCCATATACGTATACTAGAATCTTTCCCCAGAAGCTGGATTAAATCGTGTCTTTCAGAAAGATGTCTAATCTCATTTTAAAGACTCCAAGCTATGGTGAGTCCACCTCCTCCCCGGGTAAGCTCTTCCAGTGTTTAATTACCCTTACTGCTAGGAAACGGTGTCTTATTTCAAGGTTGAATTTGTCTAACTTAGCATTCAAATACTGAAAATGCAGAGTGTTTGAGAGAGAGCAAATATAAGTGACATGATACATTTTATACTAATCCTAAATCAAAAGATTATGGAAATACAGAAAACATGACAACTAAAGCTCCAGTCTGGCAAACACTTATGCAAGGGGGTAGCTTTCTACATAGGAAATGGTTTCCTTCAGTTCAGCAAGCCTACACACGTGTGTAAAGTTACACCAGGGTTTCAAACACAATTTAAGAGGCACTTGGAGCCACTTTTGCTGTGAAAAAGATTAGGCATTAATTAATAAAGACAACCTCCCTCTGCCTCTATCCCGAACTCTGAGCAGCCTTTGAGGTGGGATGCTAGAAATTACTACTAGAAGAAGAAAAAGTGAGAAAACTTCTCGTTGTGGAAATCTGATTGCTGCCGTAGGGGGTTGACTGCTGAAATCCAAACACAACCCAAGGGGGGAGGGGGGAGAAAAAAAAAGAAAAAAAAAAGAAAAAGGAATGAATAAAAAAAAAAAGGAGGGTTGTCAAGATAATTAAAACTTTGCAACAATTCAGTAGTGGTGCTGATAAAAACAGCACTGCTGGCTGAATGCAAATAAGATGGTAAAGGCCCTGTTTGGATTATGGTAATTACTCAGTCTGAAGTTAGCTCCAGCCACACACACATATGAGCACACACATACACACACAGCAGTGGAGTGGAACCTGACAACCATACTTGGCGAATGATCATAAAATTCCCTGGCACGCTCTCAGGATGCCATGTGGAGCTATTTGTACAGTTAGGTACGGGACTCTGCAGCGCAGGAAATACCAGCGGAAGCACGGCTGACCCGCCTGGCCTTCAGCGAGAGCCTGCCCCCCTCCTACTTATCTCTGGCTCAGATTCAAAAGTGATCTCTGGAGAAGGCAAATCAATCGAACACATGTTTGGTCTAAAAATGTCATTCTGGAATATGCTAAGATATTTCCTTACATTAGACCATTTTGTTTGCCCCAAAGATTTGTCAAGTGCAATTGAATGCATACACATCACAACGCGCGCTGGTGCCAGAACAAAATAATTTCAATGTGTCCTTTAGTACTCCGATAAAATGCAGGCAGTCAGTGTTGAAACGAGATGCCCTGTGAAAGTCTTGTGCGCGCTGGCATTCTGCATTTCTTCCAGGAACTTGTTTCTTTAAAATTTGGGATCCGTCCAAATGAGCAGATTTTGTGTAAGAATGAAGAAGGGGACCAGCTCAACCTCTCCTCTTGCCTTCTAGACGGAGGAGTTGAGGCAGGCTAATTTATGTGATGAAAAATCATTAAAGAAATTATAATTTTCAGCCCTGATTCCTAAGTAATATAGCCTTTACGAGGACAATATCATTACAAATAACCCTATTAATCCACTGATGCAGCTTTAGGGCCAATTCTGATGTATGACAAAGATGTGTTTCTTCAACAATTTCCGCAAGTTAATATTAAATAATATTGGCACACACATCATTTTTATTACTAAGTTCTTTGATTTGTTCACCCTGTACAGTCTCTCTACAGCCGTGTGTTTTATGACCTACCCAACACAGGAGAAGCTCCCATTAGCGCTGGCACACAGAGGAGGAGACGTGAACTTTGCAATCAGCCTTCCCATCTTCATCCTGGTTTCAGTTACAGCTGAAAAGGCTGTTTCAAGCAGATCAGAATAGGCGCAGCCCGATCGCCGCGGCTGAAAGTGCACCCGTACTGTGAAGGGCAAGCTTCCCTGCCTGGCACGTTCAAAGTCTGCGGAGACTATATCAAATCCAGATTTATACATGACTGCGGATGCCAAGATGCAGTCCTCTGACCGGCAGGCTCCTGAGGGAAGGCACCAACACCTCTCCCTTCTCTCCCCTTCCCACCACCTTCACCCCTATACACTTTTTCTCTTTCCCTGCATCGACCCGGTGTGTGGTTGCTATAATACACACACACACACACACTCACACACATGCTCACAGATCAGTCTTGAAACACTGCAAGGTGCTCAGGCTGCTGTACTTCACCCGAGACACAAATTAGGTGTGTTTTGGCTTCCTGCGTGATCCTTCGGTGGTGTAAGGGCTGCTTTTCTTTTTTCCAAAGGATACTGCCTTGAAAGAGAACTAACATCTTATGGGCCAAAAGTCAAAATCATGTGATATCTCTTCTGAAATTTGCTTGGTGAAGTTTACGCAATGAGATTTTTATCTGCATTAAAACAAGTAAGTATAAAAGGGGGAGGAAAAAAAAAGAGAAAATTAAAAACTGCCAAGATCTCAACTGCTACAAATCACCTGACAGTACTAATCCAAGACTTGTGACTGTACAGCAGAGGAGAAACACTTGGTTGCAAATGCATAATTTCAGTTTAGAGATTCAGTTTGACGGGGTTATCATGGAAAGGGCGGTCAATACAAATTACACATATGACCTTAACATCATCCTTTCCACTTTCCTGTATTTTACGCATATTTAATCACCTGCGGTTGCATTTGACAAGATGCAAAAGTTGGGCTGTGATCCTAAAGCAATCAAGAATGTTAAGCAGTTCAGAAATGGCACAGCGTTACTTTGCCATAAAATATGAACATTTATGAAGGATAAAGTAACGTATTATAAAGGCAAAAAAAAAATCTGTAAAAGATTGCTAGACGTTAAAGGGAGTCTGATCAAAATGCACATTTATTAATTCACATTAGACAAAAAGCACTTTATAACTATATAGCGTTGCTATTGCGACAGATGCAGTATTTGTACCAAAACACTCAGTTCTTCTCACTACTGAGAGATACGGGATTATACGTCTTAAAATTGAGGAATACCGATAAGACTTAAAAGACAAATTGAGGACCCACAAGATCTTGAATTTTTGTATTATATATAAATTTCCAGAATGAATAATAAGTTTCTGGGCCCTGTAGTGTTTTGTACTGCATGGAGATAGATATATATATATATATACATATATATATTTTATTAGTGTGGACAAGTAAATTTTATTTGATAGCTTGTTGTATTTAAAGACAGTGTAAAACTCTCATTGCAAACAGTTGTTTACAGTGCGCTTTTCAGCACAAAGCTGTTTTAAAGCTCAATTGTGCATTTTGCAGATAAAGTGGGAAAACTAACTGAAGGCTGTATTGTAAGCAGTGGTTGCCGTGGAAACCCCAGTTTCAAGAGCTGGTTCTCCATTACCACTTAATTTAGGCTTCCTAATTGCATTCCACTAAATCGGTAGCGACAATATCTGCAGAGCAAAACTGCATGCCCAGTCTAGCGCAAACCTCTTTGAAACAGGCTTTTTGAAAGCCAGGAGCTATAAAAACTCAGCATGACGTGGAGCATATGAGAAACCTGTAGTTCAAATGTACTGCTGCTTGCTTTCTCATCCTTAGTAACTTCAGTGCGCTCCACACCAATCTATTAGTTCAGTCTACCTTAAAGATCATAAAGCTCTGCCATGTGGAAACTCATCTGTCCACCAACACATCGGTGCAAAATAGATTTAATTGTACTCCCAACCCAGTATCATGTCCATCTTATTTTACTACACACCAGCAGGTAGCCGGTGCAGAGCCTTACTTTTCCTTGAACTGCCCTTGCTCCATAATACGAGGAGAACAATACTTTCTCAGTTTAAATCATTTGCCACTGTTCAGCTGTGCAGCAAGCCAGACCGCCCATATGTGACCTAAAGAGAGCCTTGTCAGAACCACTAGACATAAAAGCATTCCAATTATCGACCACACTGCTTTAATAGAGGAGGCAACTAATATGATAGTGTAAGTGATTCTGCCACTGAGAAGCTCTTCGTCACTGTCAGATTAACACTTGAGTTAAACTCTTGTAAATCAGTCACATTATGCCGTCGGTTGAGAAATAAACACAGACCTATTACGCTTAGAATTCCAGAGGGCTCTCCCCGCCATCCGAGTTGCACAGGATGCCCTATTAATCTGAATTTTGTCATGTTTATTATTTTGCAATTACTAATGTGGCTAGCGTTGGAAAGATTTAAGTTGGCTATGATTAGATTCTGAAATGGATGTACATGCCTAGCAAAATCTTCTGCAAGGGAAAAGGAGAGGGAGGAAGAAAGCGGGGTACAGGAGATGGCTTCTGTGTAACTTCTGACTGGAAAAAGACAGCAGACCACCAATTTAATTAAATCCCATAACTCTTTTTTTTTTTTTTTAGAAAAAAAAAGAGTCAAGGAAAAAAGACAGAGAACATTTAAAAGCAAAATACTTCAGTGTCTTCAAGCACAAGACCTCCCACAAGCTCACAGCGAAGTGCACCTCCTAGCCACTAATGCGGTTTCATTTGAGCCTTCTAATATGTATCAAATGAAGGCTGCAGTTGAAAATAATAAGTAAACAACTGTTCTTTCAACCCTTCCTTCCCTCCACAGTGTTATTAAATGCTTGCAAAATACCTTTAAGGCATATATTATAAGCTCATCAGCAGCTTTTTTATTTCTGTAGATTTTCTCAAGTTTCTGAATTGTCTTCTGCTCTACCTGAGCTGCTTCAAAACCAAAGTGAACACACCTTTGGTTTAGATATCAAGGTTTTGGATGTGAGAGGGCGGACAGAAGAAAATTGCTAATACCAGCTGGGGATTCACCTTTAGTGATGCAGTTCTGCCTGTTCAACAGAGCCCTTTGAGGTGGGTAGAGAGGCTGAGGGAGAAGAAGGAGGTGAAGCCAGGGAATAGAAGACTGGCTGTTGAGATTTTTTGGTCCCAGGTTGCTTCAGACAGATGGTCACTCATCAATATTTCCAGTCGCCTTCTCTTTGGAGGTTAGAAGTCCTATATCTAGAACCAAGGCAAATTCTTCAGACAAAAATACATACAGATTGTTCTGTATATTGGTCTGAGATGATATGTCAGTGTGTCCCTGGGCAGAAGCAGCAGCCACAAGGAGTTTTCAGGTTAAACATCCTTCTCATGCTATTGCATTTCTTCAGAAAAGTAGGAAAACAGGCACGTGTGCCCCTTTTCTTCTGTTTAGGTTTCTACATCTTCTCTGGACACAGGGAGAAAATGCTGGAGGTAAGAGGGGAGGAATAGGGAGGAATGGGCACCACTGTGCTAAAAATCTGCAGAGAAACTGATGGAAAGTTTATGTGTTTGGAAATGCTCTTAATCTTTGTATTTTGCTTTGCACTTCAGTAGGCCCTTAAAAAGGGGCAGTAACGGAAACCAAGGGAAGGCCACTCTGTGTTTCTTCCAGTGCAGCATATCTTCTAGTCCATATGTGGAAAAGTGCAGCCTTGAGAAGGCTGTGTGGGAACTTGAGGGAGGAAACCCTTCATCCCCTCCATCTTGAATGAAATAAGTTTGGGCAGAACTTGATCAGAGGCTGCTCTAGGCATCCTCCACAGCAGATAAAACTTTCCTGAGGTAGGTCTATAGGAAGACACTTGACATACATTACTTTCTCTCAGCAGTCTCTGAAGTAAGAGTTGAATGATCTAAAAAAAATAAATTTTAAAAAAATAAATTGCCTGTTGGAGACATTACATTGGAGAAAAATTCTGGTTTTCAGTTTAGGTAGTTCACATACTAGAGAACAACAATGAAAAATTAAAAAGCTCTCAAGAGACAATGGGCTCTATTCTGTTCTCACATGCATGGCTTAGTTACAAGTGGGCTTTGAGCCAACTTCTGTGCTCAGCTAAACATGTGCAATTTCCTTTGACTTAAGCAGAGCATATATTTTTATGGGCAGAATATGGCCTTTTTGTGTATGGGAATTTCTATGATTTGTTTATTATTTGTATGATATTATAAGGATCAGGGCCTCATCGTTTTGAGCTTTAGGAAAACAAGGCTCTGCATTCTGTCCGCTGAAGAGATTATGGTCCAGGAGAGCCAGCAGCATATGAAGGGTGTGGGCAGTCTAACCATCAGTCATCTACATGGTTATTATCTTTCCCAATTATACAGAAGCGTGTGTAAATTTTAGCCACCTAGAAATTAATTTGCTTTCTTGACATAGAGTGGACTCAGATGGCTGACAAACTGTGTGTCTTTCCCATCCCTCCCTGCTCCCAACACTGCACTGCTTCCCACCTCAGATTTGCTGAACCGTAGTCTTCATCCTTAAACCTGGTTTACCCTCGGCAAGTATTTGGTCTTGTTTCAAGGACCTGCTTTTAACAGGGCCTATGCTCTGCTGGAGCCAACTTCTGTGCTCAGCTCCATGTGTGTGGTTTCCTTTGACTTAGAATATATATTTTTCTGGGCAGAACCTGTTCTTTTGGGGTATGACTCTACACAGGCATTGGAGCCCTTTTGGCTCACCTTTGCTTGGGGCTTGTAAATGCCCTGGCAGAGGCCACAGAAAGGAGGGATTTGAAAAAGCAGAGGGCAATGGCCTTACTGCTCTGCTTGGGGACTATACCCAGCATCTGACATGGGACTGGAAGTAACAGGATGATACTGGTTGGCAGGAACTGTGCAAGTCAGCTCTTCCTCTGAATGCAACTCTATATGCAGTGTTTAGGGATCAGCATAGATATCAGGTGGACTTAGGGACTGTTGCTCCCCACCCCAATGGAGTGTGGAAGAGTAGGGGTGAGATAGATGACATTAAGCCCTCAGAAAAGAGCTAAAACACTGTGTTCAATCTCTTCTGTGAACTGGATGCCTGTTTGCATGCCAGCAAGTGTGCCTGGGGTTCTGCAGGTTCGGGAGGGAAGGGTTTCAGGGCAGGGAGCAGAGCCAGGGAGAGACTGCTCTCCATCTCTTGCCACCCCTGGCGCCTTTCCCGGTGGAAGTCAGAGTGGGAATTAACACACACGGAACTGGTGCTGTTCCAACTCCCCAAGAGGAAAACAACATTTTTTCAAGCTATATGATTCTTGTTTGTAGCTACGTGACACGTTATTTAATGACTGTGAAATACTGCATTGTTCTGATTTTGAAGATGCGTACATCTTTGGAGGACCGTTCTCATTTTTCTAAATGCTTTTTAAATGCAACATTTACAAACACCTTCATTTTCTTGTTGTTGCTGACTCGCTCATTGACATTTTAAGCTAAACAGCATATGGCTTATAGCTTTGTACAAGCAATTGTACACAATTCATACATTTTCTGGAATTAAAAAGCCTTGAAAGCATAATGACAATTTTCAGAACTACAGGTTTATTCTTAAAACTACGGGATCTTTGATGTCTATTCTTCATTTTTACAGATTTTTCCAAGTGGTCCAAAAAAAGAGTTGCTCAGGGGATCCCAATTTCCTGGTTGCAAAACAACAGTAACAACACAGGTGGAGATTTAGATGTTTAATTCCCACATGTATTCAATGTTCTTTGTGGTCTTTAGATGGAAGGATATTACTGGAGTGTAAGGTATTAATTATTGTTATCAGCAACTAAGACATCTCTTGCCGAAGATTTAAATCAGCTTCCCCTGGAAACCTAGGAAATAGGATTTAAAAGGACCTCCTGCATCAAGTTCAAACCCCAGCTTTTGCTGTCACCCACACATCACATAATTGGTTTCATGAAGTGCTTAAGTTTCAGGCTGGAACCAGTGAAGTTTCTTGGTCCCCCTGCTCCTGTTGGAGGGCTGCTTCAGGATTTCAATCCAGTGCTTCCACCTAATTTCCTGTTTGAGTTTATTCATGGCCATCTCATAACTATTTGTTCTTATGTCAACATCATCCTTTAAATAGCTCTTCTCCCTCCTTGTATCCTTGTATATTTATAGACAACAGTTATGTTCTCTCTCAGCCTTTGTTTTGTTTGTGTAAACAAGTGAAGTGCTTTTAGTCTCCCTTATTAGAGTACACCTACTCCAAGTACATCTCCTCCAAGTACACCTTTGCAGTGCTTGTCCATATTTGAATTGATTTCCTTGCAACATGGGTGACCTGAGTTGTATGAATCACCAGGTAACTCTCCCTCCTCACACCTTTGTTTTAAAGGCACAACTTACATAAAACTCAGTCACCTTTTAAAAGTGAGGAGTGTGATCCAAATTGTTTAAGTGCCTAACCTGTACCTCTCTTTTTAGTCAACTGCTGAAGCAATCCAATCCACCCAAACTGGGTGCCTAAAACCACTGCTTCATTACTTGTCTTCTGAAGTGTACTGTCTTGAGTCTGTACTCTTGGATTTCACCTGATCCCTTCCCATTCTTTTTCTTCCCTCTCCTTTGCTTGCACTATCACAACTTAACATTGGCAATTTTTCCTAGTTTTGCATAGTCAGGAAATTTCAATGGCTTTATCTGTAGTGTGGTTGTGAATGAAAATATGACCCTATAAAATGATCAGTCCTAAGAGCAGCCTGTGTAGGACCCCACTGCTAATCTCTGTCCATCTCAATGGATCCTTTCGCAGCACAACTCATGGTCATCTCTTCTTCCATCAGTTCCTGACAGTTCTTCCAACTGATGTCCACTTTATCCAGTTTAATAATAATACCCCTACCCTCCTGAAACTCCCTCTGATATGATTTATGGATGCCCACAGGAGATCTGTTGTAGTTCCTTTATTTAAAAACACCCTATTATTTATGAATAAAGTTATGAGAGCAGCATGGCATGATCTATTTTTGGTAAAAGACCCCCAACTGATGTATTCCAACCCATCTTCTTTTCCCTTCAAAATTAATTTTAAAACCTGGAATACAATGAGAGAATATTATGAATCTGAGTATTTATGCAACAAGATCCACTTACATGGACTATAATGGGTTAATTGCTGCAGTGCAGGAGGCTGATAGGGAGCCAAAAGAAGGTGCATGCCTTAATAAGGAGCTAGTAAGGAGCTGTGAGGCATATAATAAGGGCTAATAGAAAGGAGAGGACAGTAGGATCAAAAGTGGAGCAACCCAAATAAAGATGTGTTTGGTCTTTACTTGTTTATGCTGCAGTTATTGTCCTACATGAATACTGGACAAAACTCAGAAACACTAAAGTGACTCAGTGAGATGGATGTGTGCATGGGATATTTCTGTCCCAGAGTTAATTCTTGATGTTTTAAACTTTCCCTGATACTCCCTACTATGTTTTCTCAAAACAATGTTGAGTTAACAGTAAACCTAAAAACACAGAATAAAAATTGCACTGTGGAGCATACTTTGATCGGTGGACATACTGTTCTTGCAGTCAATACTTTTGATTTCTGGGGAGGCACTCTGTTTCCAGGCTACATGGTTTTTTTATTTTTGAAGGAGCAATCTTTGAAAGACATCAAGATCACTTGGACTGAGGACAGCCCAGCAAATATTGGAAAGGAGTAACTCCAACACATGGTTCAGAATAGCTCTACTGCAAAGGCACATTATGCAATGACACTGACCAGTTTTCACAGAATCACAGAATCTTTTGTACCACTTTGTTCAGGTTTTCAGGTAAGACTGCATCTATTTACAATTTTAGGTGGGTTGGTTACATATAAAATATAAAATTTGTCTTAGTATTTTGGATTCAGTCAGTTGTTCTTCTTTGGGGCCTGACCAGCTGGCACTGACTGGGGAGGGGGGAACCTCGGGAGACCCAAGGATCAAATCCAAAGCAAAACCAAACCAAAGCTGTTCAAACCTCAACAAATGTTCAGCTTGTTATCCTGTACAGAATGGTTCATCAATCTTTTGCTACCCTTCCTCCTTTATGCATTTATTAGATACCTTTCAATCATATTTTCTCCAATAACCTTTTAAAAAAGTTTGTAATTGCTGGACATTCTTTTCTAGAATTTCTTAATTGTTGTAATAAATCATTATTACTGTAAATGGGACCGGTAACAAAATCAGACTTATTGGTATATTGGTAATCACCTAGGTGAACAGTGGATGCAGCTTCTAAGTCAAATATGATCCTCAAAAGCATATTTCTATAAAACACATAAATAGTCTCTAAATAAAAAAATCTGAGGAGCCCCACTGAAACATTAAGCTGGAACAAGGTAAAAGACAATTTGCCTAAACATCAGGTCTAGCCTTTTTCTTAACCATTCTTTTATTCTGATGGATTTTTTTCCTTCCTCTTGACCCTCTAGCCTTCTGCTCACTCATTGCTCTCTTTTCTGTAGAAAATATCACACAGAATCAGATGATAGTCTCAGTTCTAATATTCAATCTCTCTGAAAGTACCAGTGTGTCAGATGTCCTCATTGTCTTTAACAGAGATTGACCTAAAGCCTGAAATTTGGGATTAGTATCCCTCTTACAAAATAGATAGCTGAGTATTTTGTACTACCTGTGTAACTATCTTACAGAGTACTTGGCCTCAGTGTCACACAAGGGCGATTATTACCACAAGCTAATTATACACTGTGGCTGGGGAGAGGAAATATTTTCCATGTCAGGGGGCTTGGAACTAGATGATCCTTAAGGTCCCTTCCAACCCAAACTGTTCTACGATTCTAAATATTTTCTTTTCATGAGTTTCCAAAGACCAGATTTTACTTTAAGGCAGTATTTCCTTACCCTCATGTAACGACAGGAGAGGGAGGATGCAAGTTCCCGATTGACCCCTACTACTATTCTACAAATATTTGTCATGTCAGCTCCTATTTTGTTTCCTTCATTTATTTCTGAAGTCTCCCATTCATTATGTGTTACTAGCATTTTTACAGCTGTGTGGTCTTGGTTTTGCAGGGTCTCCGCACAAAGTATTGCATAAGCATTCAAGAATGCAGCGTCTTGCCCTCAGCAGCTTCTAGCCAACACACAAACAGGTGAGAGAGCAAGAAGTAATGTACTCAATAGGGAGCTGTTGTGTGGGAAATGTGTCATGCCCATGTGTAGCTGTGTGTCCTAGAGTGGGATGTCCTCCCAGAGAAGCAGCATCAGTTTTACACCACCTCTGATGATATCCTTCTGCACAGACACCTTGTGCTTCGCATCCTGTGGTTCAAGCTGAGGACTGCCTGTGGGTGGTGGGGAGCGACAGGGACTTGGCAGAGCTGCAGAGTCTGTTGGGAATCTCTCATAGCCCAGAGGCAGGATGCCACACAAACCCCAGGGACAGTGAGCCCAGTGTGAGCCGCCCCCTTGCTTGGGGAAACAGGTCCTCAGGAAGAGGAGGGAGAGAGCTGCCATGGGCAAACTCCTGGGGGAGGAAGAGGCAGAAGGAAAGTCCTGTGCAGTTCACCCACTGCATGGAGAGTGTGGGAGGGCAGAATCTGGTAGTAAATAGAAACAGATGGGCAAGTTCACAGGAGAAGAGGTGGAAGAAGAAAAAAGACTTTCTTTGGGAGGGTGGTGGGAATGAAGGCTGGGAAGCTCAGAGAAGATGAAGTATCCTCCTTCTTGAGATGGAAGACTTGCCTCTAGCACAAAAGACCCAGGAGGGACAGGTCTGTTGTCAACCCCCTGAAGACATTACATGCTAATAAGAGGGAAACAAAACATGCTTAATTTTCCACTAAGGTGATAGTAGGTACATTAACGTTTTTACCAGTGGCTTGTGCATATCTGATCTCAATGTTTTGATGGTTCTTTCTCATCATGTTAATCCACATTCTGCCACACCCTAAAGTAAGCAAGTAGGGCTTGGTTGTCAGCAACAGGGCATGGTCTAAATGCTGTAGCCTCAGTAACAATGAGCTACATGTGAATGAATTCGAGGAAACTCCAAGTGAAGAGTACACATAAAATTGTGGCAGCAGTATCTCTGACTGTTATCAAATGGAGAATCAATTCCCACAGAGTAATTTACCATAGGAAATGCTACAACAGAAATCGTATACATTTATTCTTAAAATTTCCTTCAGCTCGGGCAGATCTGCATGCAAACTTCTGTGAAAGTAATTGGATTGGTACTTATCCACATTCTCACTGTTATTGGCTATCTGTGTGTGGACAGTTATTTTGCCATAGAAGTCTATTCTATTGATTTTTGTTAAATTATTTCTTTAATATGATCAGTTACCTTTACTACATCATAGGGCCCAAAGAGGCCCTTGAACCAAATTAGTAACAAAAACACTAAAGGAAAAAAATGTATCATTAATTTGGGTCTGTGGCATGTAGAAAACTTTCTACAAATTAACCCAAAAGAAAACTTATTCCTGCTCATGTGTGGTTCCTGTGGGACTGATACTACTAATCCAGAGCAGACCACCAAGTGATTGAATATTCAGTTCTTATGAAAGTTGATTGCTTGTCTCGTAGGGTCTCCCCATCTCTGTATGAGTGAAGAGAGAAGATGTAGCTGGATATGCTATTAGGGGGTAGTGTTCAAACAAGAAAGTAATGTGCAAATATTACTTTAAATCCCATCCCATCATGAAACTGCTGAGACCTCTAATTCTCGTGATGATACCTGTGGGAGCTGTAGGGCATCTTGAAAACATTGCTGCATGTCACAGTAAGTGTCTAACAGCATGTGAATGAAAGCATTGTATTGTGAGAATATCACAAGAAATAATCCACGTAGCTGATAATTTTCATTTCCATTTAACAAACAATTTGTTACCCATATGCAATTGTTGCTGTGGAGATTCCATAAGCTTAAGTTTGGGATGATACAGTAATTTCAGAGCTGTATTTCAAACATCAGCTAAGGGAACTTGCTGGAATGCCGAGACATAAATTTATCTGCATGGAAATCAGGGGAAATAGCGAATTAGTCTTAACTGACACTGTATTTAAAAACACAAAACAAAACCTGTAAAACTTTATATAAATATAGATGCTTTAACTCAGGGTGCAAGAGACTAATCAAGTTTCTTGTGATGAAAATTTTCTTTTTAGTATCATTATTGTCTATTATTTGCATTGTGATATGCCTTCAGGCCCTGAACTAGAAGCTAGGTTCCATTATAATAGATATTGAGCATGTAATGAAAAGACAACCTCCCCCTCCAAAGCATTCTTGAGCTAAATTTATGTCTATATTGCAGTCAGAAGACATAAATGACTGCATGCAGCATGGAGATACTGGAGTCAGTTTTAAGTTAAGCAGACTGGTAACCTAGCCCCAGGAACACAGACTGAGTGAGGGCTAATTACCCTTCCTTCTTGGACAACGTTGCGAAAGTGGCAAGGGCAAAAAGCAGTAAGTGAATCTGGAGGGGAAGAGAAAAAGCCTAAAGAGCAGGTAAAGTTAGTAATGTCATCAGATATTACATGTAAACAAATGGCTCATATGGGGTAGAGGGAAGGGAAGGCTAGGGGTAAATATAGTTTGGTATTGCATGCAATCTAATGGCAAAATACCTCCTGAAGGGTAGATGTACAAATTAGCCTGCCGTTTTCACTGTACACAGGATGCTTGTTGTGGAGAAGCACGCAGCTAGCATCCCTTGATGCCACTAGGGATTAATTGAGCATAATGTCTTTTGGAAAGTAACAGCATTTTCTTGGAAGGCAACAAGGGAAAACTGATAGTTTTGCTGTGTAACTGAGTTTCATAATGAAATGTTGCCATACGGTGAATCCTTGTTGCCTCATTACTCTTAAACCTTTATTAAAAAAAGCTTTCTAATTGTATTACTTAATTGTTTAATTTGGGGATCTTACTGCAGAATTCCACAACAGATCTCTATTTGGCCTCTTCTAGGTGAGACAGTGAAGTAATTAGAAGTCAGGAATATGAAAGTTAAGACTGAATGTACCACTTTCCCTCCTCTCCACAAACACCTTGTGACAGAGTCTAACTGTATTGCCTATTACTGTTTTGTTGTTTTGACAGATAGGCTAAGAGAGGTGGGCTTGTTCAGCTTGTAGAAGGGAAGTCTCCGGGGGCACCTTACAGCAGCCTTCCAGTACCTGACAGGTGCCTATAGGAAAACAGTAAGAACTGTTCAAGAGGGCATGTAGCACTAGGATGAGGGGTAATAGTTTTAAACTTGAAAAGGGGAGATTTGGGTTGGATATTAGGAAAAAGTTATTCAATATCAGGGTGAGGGATCACTGGAACAGGTTGCCCAGAGAGGTGGTAGAGGCCCCATCCCTGGAGATATTCAAGGTCAGGTCTGATGGGGCTTTGAGCAATCTGATCTAATGAAGATGTCCCTGCTTACTACAGGGGGGTTGAACTAGATGACCTCTAAAGTTCCCTTCCAATCTAACACATTCTATGATTCTATGACATTTTGTAGATCTTCAAATAAAGCACTTAACCTGCAACACTGATGTGTCCCTAAGTCCAAAGCTATAACATAATGTTGTTCTGCAGTTTTCTTGAAGATCCAAACATCAGAGGATACTTGGATAAAACTTAGGGAGAAAGCTGCAGTCTTACATGGTCTCCAATACTGATATCACTGCTGACTTTAAAATCCATTCCTTTAGCTACTGTTCTCAGGATGCTTCTGTAATTTACCACAAAGTAGGAAAATTGCCTGGATTGAGTCCTTCACTTGGTGAAGCACAGGGGACAGGAGAGAGAGAAACAAAGACAAGGCAGCTTTGCTAAGAAAGGAACCTTACTATTAATATCTATATCAATTTCTTACTTTATATCCATATAAAATCTGAAAATTTTCTTCATATTCAGTGGAACCAATTTGCTTCTCAATGTTCTTTTACTAACTAATACAGCTTAATCAGTCCTAGTTACTAGCATGGTACCCATGCCCTGTTTTTCCATTAATTGCTGCCATCTTTCATTAAATAAAGATGTAAACTTTCTACAGCAATAAAAATGTTCCTGTAGTTATGAGAGACTGTAGAAGTCTCTTAACTTAAAACGGTAAGTTTCCTCAGTGAGGTTTCTTTCTCTTTTTTTCTGGTAAACTAATAATGGGTTGAGGGGCATATCTTTTTGATAGAAGAGATATTTACCCATATATAGTACAAGAGTTGATAATAATGAGGAACTTTTCAAGTCTGTTCACTGCACTGGGTGGCTTGTGACAAGTAATTAAACCGTTTGACTTACAACATTCTTTTAAATGAGTGTCCTCAGTAAACAAAATCACACATTTATTTTTTAGTGTTTCTTGGATGCATCAATTATCTCATCAGTCTTGCTCAGTATTAGCATTATTGTAGTTCCTAGTATTTCCAGTCATAGATGCCTCTCTTATAGATGGGGTAGAAAATACAGAACAAAGTATAGAAACCCATTCTGTGAAAGTTTGAAAGCAATACAGAAATTCACTCTCCATGAGCTTGAAAGCTAGGTATAAGGTACATGACAACAGTGAAAGAGGCGGATAGTTGAGGGTATATCAAAAACAAGTAATAGTGGTCAGTATGGTAGGTAGTGTGTGAAAGGGACTAAAGAGTAACTATGAATTGCTATATATGTACCAACTGACTGCTCAAGGTAGACAAATATTGTTTCAGCAATAACTGATATTCAAATAGAAAATAAATAGCAAGTATTATAAAGCTTTAATTCCATAAAGGGTTCAGGTGAACCCAGGATGGACAGCTCAGCTTTGCACAGATAGCTGCCCTGATGGACACTGGTACCCTCGCTGAACCTAATGGAAATTTCCTGGAATCTGTCCAGGTGTCCTCAGTGCTGGCTTGTGTGAGGGAAATGGTGTTTTTTTCATTTTCTGTTACTAGATCTGCTCAATGGAATTACAGCCTTTTGTACTCATCTGTTTTCCTCTCATTTATCTGTAATACCAACACCACTACGTACTATGCGTGCTTCCTTTGACGTCAGTATCTCTGTACCTGGGGCTCTTAAAAATTTCCTGCTAGTAAGCTCTTATCTCCCAAGCCTTGATGGTTCAGACAAAGAGTCTATTATGACTCTTCTCTCTTCTCTGTTTGGTGGACTCACCATTCTATATGAAGTCGTTCCTAAACTACAGGGTTTTTTCACAGGGGTTGGATGTTGAACAGAGCATCCCATAAATTATGCAGTACCTTTTTTTAGAAACTTGAAGAGGAGAGCTCTGTGAAACATTTATAAGGGAACCTTGTATCATAGAAAACCTGCATGATATGAGATTTCAGGCAAGTCTGAGATTTGTGAACATCTCTGAGAAGTTTGCACATCAGCATGCAAGGCTTGGGTAAACTTTCAGCAGTGTGTGAGAAGGTTCCCCATTGGCCAGCAAGTTTGTAGGAAACCTCAGTCCCCAGAGGATTTCTCTCAAGCAACATGCAAATAAGTTTCTTAAGTTTCTTTCTTCTTCTTGGCTATCCCCAGTGGAGAGAGGGTTTCAAACATAGCTATCAAGCTGTTTTCTTGCAAAAAGATAGAAACTGAAATCCTGAGGTGTGTCCGTGCTGCCTAACTTTTGGCACTTGATAGTTAATGGAGGGAGACAATCTCTCTTCAGGGGTGATCTGAAGCAGTACCCATTAACAACCCAACCAGCTTGAGGAGGCAAATCTCCTGAATAAGCATGTGGCTAAATTTGAATAGCATTAATACCTTGTACCACAGGTTTCAGACTTTCTTCCCCATGGAAAGAAAAAACTCCTACCCCCTGTTCCTTGTGGAGGTGACATGAAATGTTAAAATACTAGGTGGAGGGGGAGGGTGTGGGGTGGCAGAGAATAGGAGAGAGAGCTGTGAGTTAATTAACTGGCATGTCTATGAGAGCTGTGCCTGGAGGCCACCGCCAGGACTGGCAACTCAGTGTGCAGAGCACTGTACAAACACATAGGAAGAAATAGCTGCCAGCCCAAAGAATCTGCCATCCAAGTAGATAAGAAAGATGAGCTGAACAGAGAAACGTGGAAGGGTATGCTATTTCTGAGATTTGCTTTAGTAGTCTAATCCGTACTCAGTAAATCCTGAGGAAATAAACCCAAACAACCCTTTAATTCAGCCAGAACCCTCAGCAGATACCCTTCAGTGCAACCTTCCAAAATTTTTCCAACACCCGGCAGGCAGCAAGCTCTTTTAATGAGAGGATGTTGACTACCTCATCTATGTTTCTAAGTTCCCAGACTACACAGTTATCAGTTAGCCTGGCAGAAATTGTAATTCTGACATCAGTGCTACCACTGATTACCATTTCACAGGTAGCAAAGAAGCCTAAATTGCCAATAATAGTTGTGAAAGAGTTAGTGAATGAAGAGTGGAAGGCAGGCGGAGAGATGCAGTGAGGAATTATACAAACTATAAATTGACTAATATTATCATTTTACATATTCCTTTTCTGCTAAAAGTGGGATATTATACAAAACAGGCCAAAATGAGATATCCAAATTGACTTAATCTGTGGTAAAATAGTAGGTGCACAGGAATTAATAATACAGTAATCAAAATAAAACATCTTAAAAGAAAAAATATGAATTAAAAGGCTTTTAGCTTTTGAGAAAGGGAATCCCATTGTATAATTAGATCATGAACTAAGGCCTTTCACTGCTGCAGATTCATACTGTGCACTATTTAAGTGCCACCTCTTGATTCTCCTACTGCAGTTTCTAATAGCAAACCCTGTTCTGCTTTTCTTTGTGCAAACCCAATCACATCACATCAAATTATACAACTAATTAACACAAACTCCTTAAAAAATTGCATATTATTTTGGCAAGCCAAATTAACGTCAGTCCCCTGAAACCATGTTTAGTAATTCCCACTGACTGTAGTAACGCCTACTACTGAGAGAAGGGCTAATCAACTACAGGCTCTCCTGCTGATGAGCTGAACCAAGTAACCAGATGTTTCTGCCTTCTAGGCTAATGAAAATGTCATGCATGCTTTTCTTTCCACCTAGATGAAGAACTAATTCCACCATGGCCATGGTCTAGGTAGCTCTCATTTGTCCGGTGTTGCGTCTGTCAGGTCCTGCTAGTCCACCCTAAGCAGGCAGGTACAACCTTGCTAAAGGTGCTCTGGTTTGGACCAGCTAACCCCATTCCGCTGCGGCAGGCTGCTGCCAGGGCTTCCTCATGCAGGAAAATGGCAAGCAAAGGGGAAGTCGATGGACGTCACTGTGGAAAAAAATATTTCCGTCATGTTGCACTGTATATAAAAGCTGGGCAAAGTATGTTTTTTGTGTATTGGCAAGATGTCCCATCAGCATTAAATTACTTAATGAGATGTCTATTGCAATTAAAAGAGGCATAACATTTATATTAACATTTTAAAGCTTGCTTATTTCAGGAGTGTCAGTTTACATGAGTCTAAATAGGCAATAATGAACATGATGAAGTATTCCATATTAAAACTGAGTACTGTGTAACTGTCTAGTAAAATCTTAATATTAAACTATACTGTATAACTTACAGGACAGTATAAAAGCTTCACATTTAGATTTATCCCATCTTGAATCTCAAATAATGGACTTACGATTAAATATGAATACAAATGAAAAAAATGCATTTGCATGTAATCTAACAAAATACATTTACATGATACATTTATTTAAAAAGCTTACAGTATACTTTGATGGATGATACAGTCATTTTCAGAAACAGTAAGCCATAATTTAAAGATACTGTGTAATTATTTAGCAGCAGTATTTTCTAAGTTCAGCTGACTGGTACATCTCTTGCTGGATGCTAGTGCAAGATTAAAAACCAGTGCATCAGTAGGCCCCACTATCCCAGTTGCTTACCTGGTGCAGCAAAAAGAGATGTCCTACATTTAAAATGCTACATAAGGAGGGAGTGAATTAGGTCTGTTCACACAGCTTTGGCTTGAGAAATGCAGAGAATGTGTTAATCTCAGACCCCACCCCCCAGCAGCTAAGTATATTCTTTATTTTGTTTTTCAATAAATCTTCAGTAGTATATATAGACTGTAAGCAGAAGTTAGTCTTTTTATATTTTAAATTTCCTTAACATGCTCATTGCTGTATTAACATCTGTTCTGAAACTCCCACCACCACAGCAAGGAGGCATCAATTAACATCAGTTTCGAAGTGACAGATATTCAGTCAAGGAGGAATAAAACTCTACAGCAATTTTTGCCAGCAAAATCTCATCATGTGTGCAAAGATGCAGTCTACTAGTAGCACCAGTTCGATATTTGAGGGGATGGATCTCTGAAAGAATGAGGTTTGCCTCTCATGAAAGGAGACATGCATGAGCCCTTAATTCTTAATTCAAAGATAAGGACACTGAACTGAGAGTGACCTGGCTCTGGTCCCAGAAAGTTGTGTTTCACTGGATTTAGTTTCTACAGCAGAAAAATCCTTCAGTGTGAGAGGCAGTCTTTCAGAAAGCTAGACTCATTTGCCAGTGAAAGAAATACTGGAGTATTGAAATTTGCTCTGGACATTGTGGGTTGCTAGAGCAGACCATGGATTTACCTGACACCCAGTCATCCTGTAGCACTTAATGTGCAAGCTAGTAGTTATCAAAACAGTGGGGGGTTCTGGCTGGATTTCAGAACTGGCTCCAAGAACAGTGGGTTTGAAAAATCCTGTTATTTGATCATCGAAAGAAGTATGGTGTTCTGCAAAGATCCATGTCTAAGAAGTGAGAGAACAGCCTTGGGCCATCTTGGCAACTCTACAGTTCTTCCAGCAGCTTCCTTTGCTTTTGCATGCTACGACTTTACAAACTAGAATAACATTGAGAAATTGGTGGGAAATAAATAGTGAAAAATAATGTATGCGCTGTTAGTATATTGCCTTCCTTCACAAACAAGAAATACATTCTTAAAAACCTAAGAGAGAGACAGAAGAGTAAAACTAAACAGTAAGTAATATTTTTGGAAGATGAACATTTCGGCTGGAAAATAATTAGAGGTTTTGGGAGCATGGAATTTACTGAAAGTGTTTTCCTTTCAACTGTTGTTCTTCTTTTAGTGAGGAAAAGGTTACTTTGATAAAGTATTTTCTATTGATCTTATGAACATCTCTGTGATGGAATGACAAGAATTGAACAAACATTGCTGAACTGTGAAGAACTTTGGCTAAGGTCCAAAAATTTTGGGGCCAAGCACAGCTGTCATGAAGAGTGAGGGACTTTTATAGGAGAGTCAACAGTTGCATGAAACACACTAATAGTAGTTATTCGAGCACTGAAGGCAATTTTTTCATTATAAAAGAAAGAATAAGATAAAAATGATAGATAGATACATAGATAGATAGATAAATAGGTAGGTAGATAGATAGATAGCACTGAAGGCAATTTTTTCATTATAAAAGAAAGAATAAGATAAAAATGATAGATAGATACATAGATAGATAGATAAATAGGTAGGTAGATAGATAGATAAATAGAGAGTGAGAAAGAGGAACAGTCTAATATTATCAGACAGTTTTGGAAACATGGGAAATTAAATATGTATTTGGAGAGGGTATAATTGAATATTCTTCATTGTCTAGTGGATTCCATAAAATGAAGGAGATTTGCTGTATTTCCCAGTACACTGGTTTGTGCCAAAAAGAAAGAGAGAAAAATCACTTTGAACAGTTAAAATTAAAAGCAATAATCCTGGACAAAAGACTGTGAAGAAAATCACAGGATCACACCAAAGTAACTTAGACCTATTCACTTTTTATTCAGTAAAGGGTCATCGGAGACTCATGTATCCTGGTTTGCAGCTCGTAATTTTCAATTTATGTAAGGTTGGAGAAGGAATAACAAAATTTGGTTCTAAACTCATCCATAAGAACCTTTATCCTGGCACAGCTGTGTTCTGAATAAAACCTTGTATCACTGCATTCTGTAAGACTCATGCGAACATGTTCCCATGGGGCTTTGGGGTAAAGCCTGGAGAAAAAATGCTGTAGAACTAGGAATGAAGTGAGACTTTTGAGTGATAGGTGTTAGTTCACCTGTTGTTAGCTTCTCTCTGATCAACTTTTTATTATCCCCATATTCACCATTTTCATCAACTTTTCTGTGAGGCTAACTTGCCTGGGTAGTAAAAATAGATAAAGGGCTATTTACATCAAGAATAATATAAAGGAAGGATAACAGCTAAGAAAAACAGTTATTGGAGAATGGACAAAATGATCTAGGATATCTGTTACTTCCTTAAAAGTCTCACAAGTTTATCCATCATGTCGAATGTCTTCTAGCATGAAGGAATCCTGCAGCATTCAGGATCACAGGAATGTTAAGTTGTACCACACTGGAAGTCCATTTGGTCTACTGTCCTCTGAACAGTGATCAAAGCCATGCACTTCAAAGGAAGGTGCAATGAAGTATGAACAAGACACTTATGGAAATATCCAGCTTTTGATTCTTCTTTCTTATTCCAGACAACTAGTGAAAGGCTTATGCTTTGTAGCTAGGGAATTTGTGCCTCTCCTAGCTTTTATACCTTTTTTTTTTTTTTAATATAATTGAGTACCTTATTTTCATATACACAAATCTTTCAATTTCGTTTCAATAAAATTGAGATAAAGTGTAATCTTATTGCATGAATTTCTTCCCTTTTATTGATATTGTGTGATTAACTTTCCATATTCATATTCACCTTAGTGGATAAAATACACTTTTTGGAATCTGGTAGCCTTTGAAAGACTTAGGTGAACAAGTTAGCAAAATCTGTTCAAAGAATTTTCTCCCCTTTGCTCTTTGCAAAGCAAAAGGTTCAAAGGTCAGTTACGATAGACTTTGTACGCCGCAGAGGTGTTAATTATTTAAACTCATGCATAGCGTTCTCATGCAGGGAAATTTTGGCATATGAGCAGCTTTTAAGATGCATTTGCTGTGTACTTATGTTTATTTCTTAATAATTGAGCAAGATGATGAAGACTCTGCTGCAGAAGGCAGTTGCGAAGAAGGGATCATCAATACCCAAAGAGAGCCAGGCTTTATTTTGACAAAGTAGGGTAATTTCTTCCCTTTCTCTAGCTATTCCAAGGGTAATAAGCTGTGTTGGCTGTCTTCAAAGAGGAAGAAAAATCTTTCTGCTTTGGGCACACTTTTGGCTCCACTAAACTTTTGGAAGAAAATGTTTCTTCCTTCTCTGCTCATGCTGCTGCTGAAGATAAAAAAAAAGAAATAATACTTCCCTGACAATGCCTTCAGACCTTCTTTCTGGAGAGTTCTTATTTGATTACAAGAACACAAAAAAATCTACATATTAAATGCACCTGAATTAAAAAATCGGTTTCAGTTTCAATGGTGTGGATGGCATTGACAGACATCCAGTGTTTTTCTTACATGGGGATAAGACATGGGCAGTGTCTGAACTTGTGCATCACTGGAATATTGAATTTTTTTGGTAGACTGGGTTAAGGGGTTTGCAAATTTTTAAAAAGGAGAAATCTATAATCTGACAGTGATTGCTGATTTTTTTTGTGACCTGTGATTGAGGCTTGAAAAAAAGCTATATTCACTCCTTTGAGTTTAGCAGATGTATCAGGTGTGAACAAGGACACAAATCAAAAAAGTCATGGAAGAAGTCAGATTTTGGACTGGGGAGTATACCGTAAAAGTAATAGCAAAGGGAACTGAAAAGCCACTGAAATAAAAGAATGTGATCCAGTTTAGGTCCACACATGGTAATGCATTATTGAGCAGTTATTTCTCGCAGTTAATGATTAAATGCACTCCTACACTCTTAAAAACTAATGTGAGGAACACATTTTGGACAGAGAAGAAAAGTACACACAATAGATATTTGAGTAAGAAGCATGCAAAACAGCAAAATAACAGCTCTCTGTGCTGTATAGCTCTATATTCCTTTACAACTAGGTTGTTTCATTACTAATTCCAGAGCATTAGTATGTATTGTGTTATTCTGTACAGCTTGTTGTACAGAAACAATTCAATAAATGAAAAGTCTGAATTCTAAGTATTATTATTATTTTTGTTCAGATTTGCTTTGTGGTGCAAGATTCTTTTGATTGCTTCAGACCTACAACAATCCCCTGTTGTTTATCATAAATAACAAGTTGTTTTATTTCTCCAGGCTTGCAAGTTTCATTTTCTTCTGTTGCTATAATTTCTATTCATTTTTAACACGAACACATTTTCCTACAGAAGTGGTCTTATATCTAGCTGTACCTTGTGATTTGTTGGCTGTGAAAAGCATTCTAGTTGATGAGAAAAAGGTGAAAATCGTTCCACCTCCTCACCAGAGTGAACTGAACTTTCTAAGGATATATTTTTGTCCCTTTTTGAAAGGGGATGGGTAATGCCCTCATTTATGACTGCCCACTTGCTAGACATCATTTTATATTGAATTCAGAAGCAAGCTAGTGGTAGTGCCATTAACTTTATTTCCCACAGAACTCTTCTTGTTTCCAGCATGCACTGCCACAAAAGAATATTGTCTTTGTGCAAAACCCACTATTCGAAACAGCATAGTTGGTGTTGATTTGCCCAGGATCACCAGTTTGACAAAGATCTTTGAACACTGTACAGTCTTTCTTCTGAACGGACCTTTTCTGTTATGGGTGAGAAGAGGGAAATACGGTGTCTATGATGATAACTTATCTTTATATCTATCTTTCTTCCCTAGTGAGAGCTTTGAATATTTTCCACGACGAATGTTGAATAACAGGGCTGTCTGACATCGATACTGTAATTTTTAACTGTGGTTTTTTAGCCACTTTTTTTCCACAATTTTGGCCCTTTAGATCCCATAGTCAGGGATTCACTGATTTTATGGAAACAGACAGGTTGGATCATGCTGGTTGTCCGTCCGCTCTGCCACTCTGCACTAACACAAGAGAGTACATGTGATTTGCTTCAATGAACTCCTACTCCCACAGTTTCCCACTGCCTTCCCCTGCAACCTGTAACAAAGATGTGATCCGTCATTTTGGTCTTCATTCAACTGGGAAAAATGTGCTAGGAGACACTCTAAGATGACCAGAGCTTGTCTTGCTGTCTAACAAACTGATAAATCTGCATAACCAATTTATACTGTTTTTCTAACTGTACAGGAAAATGAGGTACAGCTAATAGCATGTCTCTGATAAGAGTCTATTGACATTTTAACTGCTGAAGACCCATTTTAAAACTGCAGAATCTAAATCTGCTGGGGGCAGGGGAGCTGAAGTGTTGCATCTGCCATCTCTTGTAGTCTGAAATCCCTCTTCTACAACCACAGGGGCAGCTGCATCCAACAGGCAAGGGGTTCCCACTGACAGGGTGAATCCATCAAACAGTTGAGTGCTTCCTATTGAAGGCACACAGTTTCTTCAGGAGCTCAAAAGAATCACTCAGCATTTCACATGTCATAGCAAACACTCCTACTGCATCCCTGGATTGCCTTTGCACAACTCATATTCCTGTACTTTTATTTTTGGAACATCTGTCCTCTTTTGCTTTTTTCCCCACAAGACAATGATGTTTTAGTCTCCATCATATTATGAACGTGCAAGCAAGCAAGGGAACACTGCAGGTCTTCTTGCATACTCAACAACCCCCATTTCCTTGATGACGTCTCTTTGAGCCTTATACATGGCTGTCTGGGATTCCTCTTCTTCCAATTATTTCATCAGCATTTCCTGATCCATCAGGATCACTGGCATGCCATCACTGGCATGCCTATCAACAAAATCTGTCAGGCATCCTTCCTATTTCCAGAGCAGGATTCATTCATGTCCAACATCACATGCCCATTTTCTTTTTTGTTTCTATGCTCTTTCTTAAGATGTTTTAACCCACTCATACCTCTTCATTATATGATGTCTTAGAATCCCCCAATACTCCCTCCATCCTGTGTGTGAAGACCCTCCTTTATCTTTTTTTCCACACTTTTTTATTTACTTTTGGATCATTTTGTCTGCAAACATAAATGTAACTATCAGTTCTGTTTTGGGCCATACAGATACCCACTTTGTAGCTATTCCAACTAACAATGGGTAGATACAGACTATATCTATAGCCTATACATATCTATAGTCTCCAACACTGATATTTAGGCACCTATGGTGTAGGTGTCTACATGTGAGGTAGAAGTCTAAGTTCTCATTATATCAATGGGGATCTAGTTAGTAGTTGATGGAGCCTAGAGGATAATTCACCTGAGCATGTCTGCACCAGAATGAGCTGAATCGCCGTATAACCTCTTCTAAATGAATCTTCATGGCCTACAACAGAAGCTCTGACATCTAACCCACATGTCAACATCTGTATGTAGGCTTAGATGTTTTTACCTTAAACTGAACCTCATCCTTGGCATCTGAACTAGATCCAAAACCTTTTCAAAGACTGCAGTACGTTTAGGTTCAGATAACTCTAACCACCTAAGTGTTAGGCTACTGGCCGATACTTTGTTTCATATTGCTGGCAAATGAAGCTATGACTATTACCTAAGTTTACTACAACATTGAAGTAACAGCTCAGTCAATGGAACTGCATCCACTAAATCATGAGTTATTTCTTTAATCTTGATGACTTGGTATTATTTACAGTATAAAATTCTGAAATGCACGAGCTTTAATGCATGCAGAGTACTTTTAGTGACTCATGAGGGCAAATGGAACACTGTTTGGGAACACTGCAAGCAGTGACTTGTCTTCCTGGGAGTAGCATCCCAGAGAGATGATATCAACTTGACTTTGAAACTGACTTTTTCCATAAGAAGGGAAAAACGGTCATTAAAGCCGAATAGTGTGCTGCTTTTCCCCCTTGTGTGAAGTTAAAGAAATAAACTTTCCTCTAAGAAAAGCATATTAAATCCTAATGCTAGTTAATCCAGCTTCCCCTGTTGCACAGAAAAGAAATGCTGTTGCCACCCACGCTTCTGCAGAATATTTCATAAAAGATCTCCTCTCTTAAAACAAGGGGAATTTTTATCCTTTTTTTCTTGGTTTCCCTGCTTACATCAGATGTGGCCTCCCATAATTTCCAGAACCTGGAAATTGCATCAAAAAAGAACCCTTAAATTCAAGAATCTTTCCCTTTGGACAATCCGTATCTTTAAATTAACTCTTTAATACAACCTCTGGGCTGCAGTAAGGTCATAGCTTCACATTCAGTTATTTTTTCCTAAACAAGCATGACAACCTGTCAAGATCTTGAAAACTAGTCCTTGAATTATGTGTTCCTTTCCTAATTTTTTCCCAACTTCAAGTAGGCTGCATTTTTTTTTCTTGAGTCCTGCTAGATTTCATAGGCCATCATTGACATTATTTTGATGAAAAAATGTGGTTCTTTTTTTGTCTCTGGGCTTCTCTGCTTCAGTCTTTGGAGAAGGTACTTCAGGCCAGAAAAATAATCTTATTTAAAGCAGAAAGATGCCCCTTGGCAGTGAAAACCCTGCATCTTCTTTGGTGGTGATGGGAAGGGGTTGGCTGTGGAGCAGGGTGTACCTGAGTGCTCAGCAGCCAGCCCTAGCTTTATCTGCATTAATGCTATTGTTCTGGAGAGGCAG
The DNA here is from genome assembly GCA_022605575.1 of Laterallus jamaicensis coturniculus. Lineage (NCBI taxonomy): Eukaryota > Metazoa > Chordata > Aves > Gruiformes > Rallidae > Laterallus > Laterallus jamaicensis. Next base: position 6,794,114 of record JAKCOX010000023.1, on the reverse strand, counting down.
AAAGGAGGGAGTTCGAAAAGTTATCACAATACCTTTACAATGAGTCTTTTGTAGCCCAAAAATTAGCATGTACACAGCAGAGGATGGTAGGAACACTGTATGCTTTACTACAGCTGGTGAGACTTTGACTGTTAAGAGTTTTTGCTGGTTTTAGCAGCAGTCCAGGACCATATAATTCCTCAGGAATGTGAGGTTAAGAATAGACAAATAGAAAAATAGTGTGATGGGTTACAAATAGAGAATGTTTAGAGCTTGACTTGAGTTGACATTATACATCCTTTCCCTTTTGCTCCATATCGCTCATGAGGCTTGAGTAATACTTCAGCTATATATTGTAGGTATTGCTCAAAAGTTCTGCTGTGTGGACACATGCATGGACTCCCTCCTTGCCCCCATCCCACACACACAGATGCATATGAAGGTAATACCATAGTTGTTCATATCTTCAAGCAATCCCTACCTGGAAGTCTGCGTACCAGAAAACCCATGCGTCCACATTAGTGGATTCACAGATTCACAGATTTTTAGGGGCTGGAAGGGATGCCTGGAGATCATCTAGTGCAAACCCCCTGCTTGAGTAGCATAGTTAAGGCTAGTTTAACTTGGATATATTTGATGTACTCTGAACAATAGTATATCAGATATGATCTGTTTTCATCTGGGTCTGTTCTAGCTCCTATGAAATAAATGGCGAAATTCCTACAGAATTAGGTGATGCATGTTGATAGGAAAAGGAAGTTGTATAGAAATTGTGCAGAAAAACATATATATACACACACACGTTCTACATTGTAAAATGTCATTTAAATATTCTCTACTCCATCACTTGAAGCAATTTTCTTCACAAATCTGGAGAAATTCCTCCTCATAAGCTAAAAATAAAACTGGTGTGAATTGTACTTTTCTAAAGACGAAAAGAGAAGATAAAAAGCACCCCCTTACAAGGGTGTATGTGTGTGTGTGCATGTGTGCGTGCACATGCGTGCATGTGCTTGATCATATTGTTGAAAGCACTTTATTTTTATGCCTCCTTTTTCTCAGCAGACTGTCCGGCGTGGGATGAAAACATTGTCATATGCACATAAGACATGGGGAAAATGCATCCAACTGGCCTGCATTTTCTCATCTGTTACAGATTTAAGATCCTTAGCTCCACAACATTTTTAATTTCTCAAAACCTGAAAACCAGAGAGTGAGAACCATGCACAGGAGAAAATCTCCTTTCATCACACTGGGATTATTTTTCTATCCCAGGTGCTCAAGCCTGGGCTTTCTCTTAGTCTAATTGATAACCGTCGGGCTCCTCCCCTTAACCCGCTGACTTTTGTGCGTTCCCTTCCCGGGTGACTACTGTTTCACTGTTCTACCTCATTCACTTATGGTTGACCTGGAGCTCCTGGGTTAAGCTTCCCCACTGGTATTCAACCTTGGACCTTATTATTGTTCTACTTGTCTGACCTCCGATACACTAAATTCTAACAAGGTGATCTGAAAAAAATCACTCATTTTTTCTCTGTGGTTTCATGGCTTGTCTTTCTACCGCTCTCAGCTGATGTTCTTTTCTCCACTTCAGACCACCAAGTGCTCTGCTTTAGTTTGTCAATTTATAGTGCTGTCATGGTTTCAAATGCTGCGACCATTGTGTAGAATATACTCTCCTGACCTCTGAAGCAACTTTCTGTATTTCAATTGTTAACTCATTAGGGTTTGGAAGAACAGTTGAAAAGAGAATGGCCTTTTTCCCACAATTGCTTCCAATGAGCTGCTTGAAGAGTCATCACAATCCAGGATTAAGAGAAATCAAGAGGATGTGCTAAAAATTAGCTCCAGTTATTTTGCGTTGTTGCTTAAAGGAAACCAACAAAAACCCTCAGTCCCAAATGATACTGCTGCTCTTCTTCATCAGTTTGCCACTAAGATGCAAGAGACTAGCTTACTAATAGAGCTAATAATGAAAATATAATATTCTGATTTGAATAATTCGAGTTCTTTGCCAAAGCATGACAAAATATAGACAAAATACGTTCTTTAACATCATTTTTATATTTCACTACTTTTACTGCTCCAGGCAATCTTTTGTTTGTACTGGTTCATTGTCTTTGGATCCTGGGCTTTGAACTGACTTCTCCCAATAAAGTTTTTCTAATAAATACTGTTTCAACTCTTCCCCTTTCAAAATGTCTTGGGAAAAGAAAGGAAGAGGAATAGACAAGTGAATGGAAAGTACCACCAGATTTTATACTGAAATCAGCTCCCTCTTAACAAAGGTGCAGTCATAACCATGTTTATTAAAAAAAAAAAAAAGAAAAAATATCCTTTCCTTCTTTTCCATTTAGAGTGGAGAAACCATATTGTTCACCAAGCAAACAGAGAGGTGCATCTGCCATTTAGGGAAAGATTTACAGCATTAGCAAAAGTTCATAATTTTTGTTCTCTGAATTTTCAGATTAATGAGCAAAATCTTATTTCTGAGGTTTCTCTCTGTAGCAAAGGGATGAACCACCAGCTTCTGAAAAGGTAAAAATGTCTTATGTTTTTACCATTTTAAATAATTTAACATGATTTAGAACTCAACAATTCTAAACATGTATAAATTTATGTATAACATGCATAACTTTTGCTAAAGAAAATGTTTTGAACAATTTTTCTATCTTTTTTTCTAGCATTCCAGGTGTTTAGCTCTACCACAGATTTTGATATCAACAGAAAAAAATTAACTTTTTGGACCTCATGGGAACTACACTAAACCTTTAACAAAATGCTTCATTTTGAGAGACTGCTTGGTACAGCGTTCTCACAGGTAGTGCTAATCATGGCCACACAGTTTTCTAATAGCATGAAATACTTGAATACATCCTTCATTGTTGTATCAGAGAATCACAATAATAACAGCTTGCATTCTTGTAGGTGGCATCATCACGGGTTTCAGAGTACTTGGCAAACACTAATTTTAACTTCACAGTTTCCCAGAAGACAAGGCTGACTTGGGTGTATCTCCACTGATTTAAATTAGCATGATGTGGGAATGACCTTTTGCTTCTCAGTCCTATAATATCCTTTTTACAGATGGGTAAACTGAGGTATTGGCTTGCAAGTGTCTTACCCAAAACCACAGGCTGAGTCAGTGCAAGCAATGCAATTGGTGTCTGATATCTATTCTTCAGCCCCGCAAATTACTTGCTAATTCTTTCATCTTGCTTGATGATCTAACATTTAACAGTTTTGTTCAGCGTAAGTCCATGTGGTTCAAAAGACTCTTATAAGTTGGGTATATATACAATATGAAAGTTTAAATAATTGGAACAAAACCCACAACTTAGCGACAATTTTAACAGAATTAAAATGATGGTATAAAGTGGGAAGAGTGTAAGCATTGTGGAGTTAATACTGCCTAAAAACAATGGATGCATTTGATCGCCTATGTCAAAGACCATTAGACTTTTTACTTTAATAAAACAGTAAAGCCAATACTATACAGCAGCTTAAATCAATTTCCCTAGAACGATGTTAGAGCTGCCAGTTCTTCTGAAGTTGTAGAATATTTCTTTACTGAAGAGGTAAGGAGCTCTCAAATCTTATTGTTCCATTTCAAAACTATATATTTGCATAGATGATAAAATGATATCAGAAAGCAATTTGTGTTAGTGTTTGCACAACCAACGGCAAAAAAAAAGATAAAAAAAGATGGCTGATTGCGTTGCTGTGCTTCTTCTGCATCATTGTTTTTAACAGATGGTTTGCTATAACGACTGCTTTTACTTCAACAAGACTTTATAACCTTGGAAGTTTTTTTGTTTGTTTGTTTGTTTGTTTGCTTGTTTGCTTGGAGTTGCAGTGCACCATTTATATTTTAAAAGTTTATGTGGGTTACTTTGTCACAGCTTTGAATCTCAGTTAAATTCTGGTCTCTTATGGCACTGGGATAGTAAATCTGTGCTTGATCTGGACCCAAATGCATTTTGATTGTAAATAGAAAGTCTTCTTTTATGAGGATGTTCACTTCACAGCTTGAGCAGTGTAATTTTTATACAGGTCTCAGCAATCAATAAAAAAGCCACAGGAGGAATGATTTATCTTGTTGGTTACAGAGACTGTCACCGAGAGAAATTGTAAAAGATCAATTTACACAACCTGGTGTGAGAACGTTATTGATATAACACGGCTGATCAGTTTCTGGTAGTCTATGGGCAGACGAGGAGGAGAGAGCCCTGCCCTCGGATAGGGCCACTCACCAAGATCTTAATAGACTCGCTGGTCCATAAAATGGACACGAAGCCAATGAAGGGCGAGATTCTGCGAGCTCATGGTACACTGCCTGGCCTACAGAAAAATGGATTGGCTCAGCTCCGATTTGTTAGTTAAGCAGTGTCATGCATCTTCCTTTTTTTTGTTGTGGTGGCATTTTTTTTGCCTCTCTCCTCCCCCCCCCCCCCCCCCCCCCCCCCCCCCCCCGCCCTGCTGCCCACCTCCCCCCCCCCCACTGTGAGAACTGTTCACTTGGAGGCTCACTGCCTTAATTACAAAGGGCCCTTTTAACTACAGGTCACAGGAGTTGGCTCACTTGACAGGAAATAAGGAAACAAGCTACCTTCCTGGAAAAAAAAAAAAAAAAGAAATTCAAACTTCCAGTCCTCAAATTAGTTAAATGAAGCTTATCAGCACTTGTTAGTTGATCCTTTGACAGTCTGTTAATTGCAGCTGGGACATTAAGTTATGTTATAACCAGCAGGACATATGATTAAAAAATAAATAAATCTACAGATATGCCACACGGCATGTGTCGGTGGAGAAAACAAAGTAAGAACAATGTTGATCTTTGCCTGTAAATATCACAGCACATAAGACATTTAAAGGATATTTTCTTTCTTATTCTGTAGAATCAAATTGTATTCTAACAGAAAGGGCTTCTTTGGACCAGAAAAGAGTTTCTCTATACAATGAGATTAGAAAGGTTCTTATTGTGTCCTCTGACTAAAAAGCAACATTGGCTACTCTGTAAACATAAGCAGTCTGTACTATGGATGTTATACATGCATCTTTTAACATACTTTTCCTGACATATACTCTCAATTATATTCTTTTATTTACAGACAATAATTTCTCACTGTTATTACTGGAGGGAAAGAAAAGAACGTTAGCAGCATTAAGAAACCCCACGGCAGTTGTTTCTCCTTTGTAGGAAGTGACTCTACTGTATAACTGCTAGCAAAATAAAGGATCCAAAGGCACATCAAGGGGAAAAAGCTGTTTTCATGTGTTTAACCTGTTAATTATAGTAATCTACACTACAGTGTAAGTATTGTAACCTGGAATGGGAAACGGGTGTTTGAAAGAATGAGCTGACTAAGACAAAAATGATTAAATCCACACTTCGAATGGACGATTTTCATATGTAATTTGAGCTACACATTCTTAAGTTGTTTCATTTTCACATTTCCATACTCATCGGCACGTATCAAAGTGAAAGACTAGCTGAAATGAATGTTTTCTTACCTTCATCTAGTGGAGTATTTTAAATACTTCTCAAAGACTGAAATATGTGCTCTTCTGCACCCATAACATGTGTTTTAAGAAGTATTTCATGCTTAATATGAAGACAGGCTTTGAAAGCATAGGCATCCCAACAATATTGCTTTTTTCATCTACAGAAGAACACATATAAATGAAAAGTGACTTTCATACATCTGAATATTCGAAGTCCCTAATAATTGTCATTTTCTCTCCGTGTGGTAACATGAGACAACATGCATCTCAGTGTTCATGCTTCATGTCCTGAGCACAGAAATATGTGTCACCACCCCCCATTCCAGTTTCTTTGGCCCTTAAAGTCAAATTCCTTGTTTTGAAAATGGATAGGGTGTAGGTGCCATCCCTCTTCCTATGCCTTCCTCTGCTCAGAACAGAAGAAAGAAAGGAAATATGATCAGAGAGAAGAAATGGAGCTTGTGAAAGGGGAAAGGTGTGGCTGGAAGGAAAAGAAGGAGGTAGTCACATAGGAATGGTGACAGCTCAAAGGAGCCAGGGTTATGGGAGAAGGTTGGGCAGGAGTGAACTTGCTCATAGTACGGTTCTCTGTGTGCTGAAATTACTTGAGATTGCTCTACCTGTGCATGTGCTAGCAACCCCTCAAGTACACAAACTACTGGAGTGACCAATAACCTGGTGTGGCTCTGGGGCTTGCTACTTTCTCCCCATCCTCCCCTCCTTCCCCCCAAGAAAGGAGAAGCTCCCACCTCTGGGAGTACATTATTAGGTGCAAGGATGAACGCAGTGCTTTTTGCCCTTTTCCAGACCTCACATCTTATTCATCCTTGATGAGGTTCCAAGCCAGATTTGGTCACAAATTAATTGTTTATGCCATGTTTTCAGGTGGAGGTGGGTTAAGCAGAGTAAGGTAGGGTGGCCATTCACTGCCTCGGGCAGTCAGTGATCATTGGCCAGCCACGTTCCTCCCCTGCCTTCCTTATTACGAACTCAGGCTCTCCCCACCACTCAAAAAAACTCCATTCCCTGTGTCCAACACATGGATGCTACCTGTGAAGTATGGGCCTGGGCAGGCTGCCACCAAGCTGTCTCAAGTACAATGGCTGTTTCTCTTTCTGTTTTAATTCCTTTCTTATTTCCCGTCTCTGTTTTTAGGGCTTCTACTAAATGTACACCATGCTCCCCAACTCAAAATCAGACAGTTCCAGTGACTATCCCCAAAATTAGTGGCTACTTAGAATGGCAGGAAAACATATTGAGGAAGCTCCTCACCAAGATTTTCACTGATTCATTGTAGGGGCAGCTGGTAACAACACCCTGTATTCAGGTCGTTAAAGCCTTTCTATTATAGAAAATCCCCATGACCTTTTGTATTGAGAATCTCTCACATTTCTGTTGTTTGTAGAAGGTGTTTGATATTCAGCAGAGGAAATCCCATGGGTCACAGAGTGTCTTCTCTTTGTCCCATGAAATTTCATTTAGGATGGGAAGTGACAAAAATTGCCATTACCCTTCTCTTATTTTTATCTCTTGGGAAAGCACTGGTACGCTCCAAACTGCAGGCCAGTCTCTCACTGGCACTGCCTGTACCAAGAGACACAGTGGACCAGCTGAAGCCAAGAAAATGGAAAAGTAGGTGAAGAAGAGAAGAAATATGTGGTTGTACCTTATAAAAAAGTCCCAAGGGAACAATTTCCATCCTAAACCACCCCACTAAAACCCTTAGCTCAAGGGGTAGGAGTAAGGTTATCCAGACCACACTGTTTCTTGACACCTTGTAGACTCAAGATGTTTTCCTCACACACACATACACACACACACAGAGACACAGACACGTCTCCCCCCCCCCGCCCCCCTCCTTTCCTCAGCTAATATGCATCTGCACACTTAAAGGTCTCTGTAACTCTAGCAATAGCATCCTGTACTGCAACACGGAAGGTTCAAGATTTACATGTAACCTAAAGTACTGGAAATAAGAGGAAAAAGGAGTGCTAAAAAATTTACAGCAGAGTTAAATTTAAATTAACTTTCAATTAACTTTCCTGAAGCTGCAATAGCTAATACTTAAGAGTTAAGAAACACCTCTGAACCCTAGTTTATCCGCTTTTACATGAATGCTCTCTCACGTAAATGAGTGTTACATGCAGTCATACTGCAATTTCTAACTGACCAGTATTCAGGGTGGAGGTATTCAGGGCTAAGAGGTTAGCATGTACAATTAAAATGCTCATGTGTTAGTCTTAAGTGGTTGGTTTTACAGTACAAGTATTTATTTTCACATAGCACTTTATGAGCTTGGAATCTCATATGTTCCTATATTCAGAAATAACATCTACTATCCACTAAAGTCAATCTAGTTCATGTATACCATTCTTTGGTGAAAAAAAATTACATGATTTAAGAATTTCAAAGAACTACCTAGAACCCATGATAGCTGCACAGTCTGTATCACTAGTGGGGTTTGTGAATTCAGCCACTTGAAGGTGTTGCACATTCCTTACATTTTACTTCTTATGCAGGGATATTCTGCTCAGGTCTTTAAGGAAGAATGCTCTTTTCCTTGGAACAAAAACCTAGAACTCACTTAAGCATAGACCTATGCTGCTTACTGTGCTCAGGTATCAATTTTATCCAGGACTCACAATCATCAGACTCTGGGGCAGACCACACACACATATCAAGAGGACCACATTCAACTTTGGGTGAAGCTTTTCATAACTTGAGTTGGGTGAAAAGTAGATTTCTAGTTTAGAGGCATTTCAGGCTTTAGTTTTATACCAGTTAAGAGATAAATCATATTTTGCTTACAGAATTTCTCATGACATAGGAATTCTGGGATTTTTTTGAACCCTCACAGGAGCTTCTGAAATGAAATACGCTCTCAGGAACTTGGCATCTGATGAGTAAAGTTGACAGGATTCTTACCAGCTTTACTTCAGCTCACTTCAGAATAGCAGCAGTTCAAAGACTCATGCACATACATTAAAATGTTTTTAACCTAATGTTGAAATCTTTACCTGTGCAGTATAAAGGTCCTTATATCTATATTTGAACAAAGAGACCAGCTTCCTCAGTCCTTTATTATGGTAGCTTTCCAGGGAGATTGCTGGTAGTACAGAAATGTGAAGTGAGTTTCTAATGACTAAATGCATTTGTAAAAGATTTTCAGCTAAGATGTCTTCTACAACATGGGGAGGCACTGAGAACTGCGCCAAGCCTTATAGGAACCTGCCTCCTCCTACTTGCTATTTGCTTCCAGCAGGGAAGGGGCTAGGAATGAGCTGCAAAGCCCCAGCCACGCTGACGCTCGGCAGCACGTGTCGGCACTGCATTAAATGGATAAACTGAGGCTCTGATGATTACCCCCACCTCTTACCGCCAATTAAAAAGACATAAAGCCAGAGACACTGGCAACAGGGCAGAGGCTCAGAAGCCATGCTGCTCAGAGGATCGCTCAGCCTCTCTGTGGATATAAACAGGGCAGAAATCAATTTTACTAATTGCAGTGGATACCATGAGATCTGTATCACCACTCTTTTGGAAATGAAACACAAGTAATGAAACTAGATGAAATAAAGACATTATCAACTTGTGACACTTATTCATAACACACACATGAATAGAAATGTCTCAGGTGGAATTTAGGATGACCGTCAGTAACGATTGTTCAAATCATCTGGTCTCTTTTGTTCCCCAAACAATTCCTTTTCTTATGGCAAATGCAGTTGCCCAAGTGAATTCGCATTCTGATGTGGCATCTGCATGTGTGTTTGTATGTTCCTCATATTGGATGGTATTGCTGAGGAACATGGGTGTGATTTACCTGAATGAAGGTAAACTTGGTTTAGGTGTGTACTTTAGGACAAAATGCGTTATGACCCAGAACTGTCCTCTTTCTTCCAGCAAGGAGCCAAAGTCAATGAGCTGTAGAAGGCTGCATCTGTGTACCAGAGTAGTGGTGTCCACATGGGTGATCTCTGTGGGTTTATGTTTCACCAGTATTACAAACAATGGGGATGATGGTGGGGACTTGCTGCTGGTGATGTGACTCCTGGCAGTAATGTTCTTCTGCTAATGCAAATAAACTGTGTTGTTTTTGTCCCCATGCTTCCTTGCTTGTAGTTGATATGTTTTTTGGGTTTTTTTAAACTAACTTAAGTTTAAATATCTTTTATTCAGACAGCTTGTTAGATTTTGTCATTAACATTGATGCTTCTCTGATCAAAATGTCCTAACCTAGAAAATACAGATGTTTTGGCTGATTGTTGGGTTTTGGGCTGTTGTTAATCTTCTTGTTTTTAGTTAATTTCTCTTTGGAAACAGTCTTTTCCCAACACACTTGTCTGTACATAGCCAGAGTTTACAAGGTGCACTAAAATTGAAATATCAAAGAGAACTGTTGAAATGAGATGCTTGTGAAATGTGTGCAATTATCTGCTATTAACTCATCTGGAATCCTGTGATGAGCAAACTGTGATTTTCAATGTGTCATTACATTGTTGCATCAATGGGTTGTTCAACAGCTCAATTTAAAAAATACTCAAGAAATAATCATTACAAGAGGTAATCCTTCCCATTTGATTCAAATAAATCTGTTCCAACATTAGGCTATGATCATGGATCTCATGAGGTTTCGGTGCTTTGTTTGCATTTGCTTTACAGTATTTACAGCTGATTTGGTTGTTGGGTGTTTTATAAGACATCTCAGATTCTGTTTTGTAATTATGTGTCGAAGTGTGAGGGACAATGCTACCATTTCTTATTTTCTTCCTTTAAGCTACAGTGACACAGTGGTGTTCTTCATACAAAGTGGTTATTTTCTTATAATAAATAAATAAAATATTAAAAAAATACTTTTTTCTGTTATGACACCACAACATTTTTATCCTCTGGATCATTTTGCTCCTTCTGGTGGCTATTCAGCTGGAGCCACCCCCTTTTGGTAATGAATAGGTAGATACGTTTTGTGGGTTTTGTTTGCAATTAGTAGAATTTATGTGGAAGATTGTCAGCGGTATTCTGGAGGTTTTTACATTTACATTCTTCTTTTACTATTCAACAGAGAGGTGCTCTGAAAAGTCTGTCTTTCAGAAGAAACTCTCTATTGAGTATGTTAAATGGATAGATATACATATCAATTCCTAATCTTAACAATATCACTTTTGTTCCTTGTTTTTTCACCTCTTTAAAAAGGATTCTGTAAAATTTCACCTTGGTCAGAAACTACTTATTTGAACTTGATTGGCTTATGTCCTAAAATATATTCAGCAAGAGCTGCCTGTTGACAAAACCCAAAAATCACAAGAGTCCTTAATTTTTCCAGCAGAGCATATTTCCACTGCCTCATGACTTGGGAGTTCTTGCTGTTGGGCAATCAGTTTACAGAAGTTTGTACTCATGTCTTAGGTTCTACACAAACTTAAAGATGTCAGTAGTCTTGCTTATGTGGTGATTTTTCTTCTACCTAATCACTTGTGGTAACTGTAATGATGGCTTTGTGTTTGCTGGTTCCTCCCTTTGTTACTAATGTAAGTGTACAATTGTTTTGGTCAGAAACAGATCGTACTTCGGTGTGTCAGATGACGAAATACATGAACAGTCTTCTAGCAGGTGAATATGTGCTGGTGCATGTGCGTGGGAAGGCACTGTTAGCAATCTTTAGGGATGGGGAATTTGCCAGCAGCAATGCAGTTAAGTGAGAAGAATCAGCCTACTGAAATATGAGAGGCAGTTGAAGGGGATCAGCAAGCAGTTGTCTATGTGCTGAAGGTTCTGATAGGGCAGGTGGAGTGGAGAAAAAGGCAAGGCAAGGATAGACAAAAGAAAGGAAAGGAAAGGATAAACAAAGGAAAGGAAAGGATAAACAAAGGAAAGGAAAGGATAAACAAAGGAAAGGATAAACAAAGGAAAAGAAAGGAAGGAAAGGAAAGGAAAGGAAAGGAAAGGAAAGGAAAGGAAAGGAAAGGAAAGGAAAGGGAAAGGAAAGGAAAGGAAAGGAAAGGAAAGGAAAGGAAAGGAAAGGAAAGGAAGGAAAGGAAAGGAAAGGAAAGGAAAGGAAAGGAAAGGAAAGGAAAGGAAAGGAAAGGAAAGGAAAGGAAAAGGAAAAAGGAGAGAAAATTTTCAATTATGGACATATATCACATTCTTTCAAGACATTCCTGCATGAAGAAAACAACATGAAATACTCCAGGCTGTCAACATTTTGAATGTTGGTGGCTCTTCACTAATTTCTTACAAGGACACTGACTGCAGAGTAAATACTAATCACTACAGTTCACTCATCATCATGGTTTTCACAGCCGAAACCAGGACACTCATCCAAGTGGGCCAAGTGACTGTGAAGCCCTGTGATAAGTATGATTATCTGGGAAGCTGGAGCAAAGTGGCTGTAAAATCGCATCCTAGCTTCCTGCATGGCAGCTTTGTTGTCCGAGAAGGCAATCCCTTCCCAACAGAAATTACCAAGGGTTGGCCTCCCTCTGTGGCTGCTAATGGGGTGTAGGGTGCAACTGTTTGAAGAACAGCTCTAACATAATGAAATAATGCAGGTGTTTGAATTGCTGAAGTACTCACAGAGGAACTGCACCTGCCAAGAACAGGCAGAAGTACGTGAACACATAATTTGTGGCTGCACGAAAGGATACCCGGTAGAGGCCCTTTTAATAATTTACCACTGAGTCTGTGCAACAAAGTGCCTTCTGCTGGGAACAGCGACCAAGCATGAAACGGCAAGAAGTAGTAACTGGCTGCTCAACAAAGGTTAGTTGGCTGGGAAGAAAGCTTGGCTTCTACCAGTTGGTTGTGGTGCTCTCACCAGAGACTGTATGTAAGGGAGATTGTTAGGGAGTTGTCCAGTCTTAAAAAAAAATAAATTCAGCTTATCTATGATTTCAAAAATGCCAACATGGCATTTGCCATAAAATTCAGAAAGAGGGGAGCTCAGCATGCCAGGGACATCTACCACCCCAGTGTCTCTCTGTGCTCACCAGGGAATCATACTTTGTTCTTACTGATGACAGAGGAGAGAGGCTGAATTGTTGCTGGGATCGTAAGAAAACACGCAGATTTTATCCTCTTGGGTGTTTGTTCTTGTTCAGTCCCAGCTAACAGCGAAAGAAGATTGTTTTTGTCAGATGACAGCAATTCAGTAGTTCATATGAAGTGAACCTGGAAGTCTTAGATCAATGTATAGAAATGGATGTGTACCACAAAGACTGGGTGTTATTCTTGGAGGTAACTCCTAAAGGCACAAGGAACAGGGCCAATGTCTTCAAATATGAGCAGGGATGCCTGTGGGTCTGAGGTTCAGGGGGCAGCACCATCTGCCTTGCTGCAGGGCAGTATATGCTTTATGCACAAATGGCTACTTAAGTATTCAGCTGCGGGGTCTTATTTTATCTTTTTTTTTTCCAAAGCATTAAATACATTTCTTCTCCCTCACGTCCGTTCATTTTCCTCTTGTGAAATAGCAGTGTGAGGAAGTTAGGTGTGTTTTGGCAATCCCAGTAGAATCAGTTCCCTCATTCATAAGCTGCGATTACTGTTCTGGGGAAATGAGACCAACTTGTATTTGTGGACATAAATATCTGGTAGCAGCAACCGAAGCAAAGTTTAAGAAATGCAGAAAAAAAAAGGTAATATTTTATTTATTTATTTATTTTGCTCTTGGCTTTGAAAGCACTAGAATGAAATGGTTCCATTTGAAAACAAAAACTGCATAATGATGTTTCTATCTCAAGATAAATCTTACGTTAATAAGGACCACCAGTAATGTAGTTAGAGAGGCCAGAACATTCTAACCTCCATGGGTAAAAAAAAAATAAATTAAAACAACAAGAGAATTTAAAGTTCTTTTTGGAAAGAAAAAGAGAAGAAGGAGCAGGAGGAGGAGGGGGAGAAACAAAAGAGAAACTCTGTCTTTCAGTTCCAATAGTTCTTGATGTTTAAAATCTCTGAAGTTTTCTTATGTGTTATGAAAAGCTACAAATTTATCTTTTGCCATTTTCCCAAGGGAAGCTGACCCAAATCCACCAGCAGCAGTTGAAAAGGTTTTTCCAAGCTTTATCAAATGGCCCCAACAGAGACCAGCTTAAAATTAAAAGCTTCCCCTACCAGAGGGAATATATGTGACTTTAATAACTGAAATGTGTTTTTACTTTCTATTACAGGGGTCAAAAGGTTTCTAAACAAACCAAATTTATCAATTATTTAGAGCTGATTTCTTCTGAAGTGGTATTTCTAAGATATTATTTGGTGGATAAATTCAATGTTCTAAGGCCAGCAGCAGCATTTTATTCATAACAAATTTCTTCTAAACTGAATTTGCTGGGGCAACTTAATTTCCACTATCGTGTTTGCACTGTAGAAATATCAACTGAAGTGTTATAGGGCCTAACTAGTGGGCTTTTCAAAGAGAAATTCCATATAAGCATGCTTATTCAGCACCACCCTGCTTGCCGTTTATTGCTTAAGAAATGAACTGGTACACTGTCTGCAGTAGAAATTCTTTAGCTGCTGAAATATCCTTTAAAAAAACACCACAAGGCACCTTTAAAGTCAGGAAACAATATCTTAAACTACATTGTCACCCTCACAGCAAAAGAAAATAAGATAACTGTCAGGAGTTTTGTTAAAGACATTTTAAAATGAAAGACCCGTACATGTGTGCACATAGATGCACGCATTTTCTGGGCTTTCTCTGAGAAGTGAACACTTTATTTAGGTTGTTGCGGAAGGGAATTAACAGTAAATTTAGAAAGGGACCATTCTTAATGCCTAATAGGGTCCACTGACCATGTAAATACTCTGTTTGTTATACATTAGCTAAACATACATTGGGTTTCTGCCTAAAGTCTGCCATTTGGTGCAGGCAGAAGACGTTACGGAACAGTTCATAAATTCATGTGGAGCCCTGTTAAATGAAACCAACCATCCAAGAGCTGACATTTTGCCATCTTTAAAATAGCTGCTTCTCTTGCAGTAAAACTTCAGGTTTATTTATGCAAGCAAATATGAAGTAGTAACACAACGAAGGTGTTACGGAGGATTTCTTTTTTAAAAGAAAAAAATCTGACTATTAATAAACAAAAATGTCTCGAATAGGTTCTCCATATTTATGCTTGAAAAAAAATCTTCTTCCTGAGAAAACACATTAAGGAAGAGTGAAAGCGTCATTTTATGACCACTGAAAATGGTCCCTTTTTCTTAGCAATACAGCCTTTCAGAAATATGAATTATTACTACAAATGAAGAACAAACAGGTGAAAGCTCTTCCTCTCTTCTGCCTCCCTTTGCCCTTGGGGCAAAAGAATTCTGCTCAAGCATAAGAGATTGGCAAAAAAGGATCAAAGTGAGCCAAATTTGATCGAGGCCTGGCTAATAAGGTGATGAGGCGCTTTTTACCTCCAGGGGACTGTCTCTGCTTCTGTTTCATCTCTGGCTCAGATTATTACTGAAGTTTTGAGAATGGTTTGAGGAGGTTGTCAGATGAGGGCTTGAGGTTTGGTTTGGGGACTCTGTGCCCTGAAAAGGCCAGATTTAAATTTGAACTGAATGACAAATTGAGACTGAGCATGCATCTGAGTACAAGGTGATAGTAAGCTGATGAAAATGGGTAACATGAGCTTTGAGCCCTGGTCAGGCAGGGACTGGAAAGATATCACTCTGCCCTCACATGTCTGCACGACCTTCTCCTACCCAAGGTTAGAAGGGATTTGAATTAGCTGTGCATTTGTGGCCCATTGCTGACAGTGGCTGAAAGCCACGCAATGGTGGTTATTCAGTGGCTTGCCTGAAATGAGCTGGTGAGCACCAAAATCATCACGCTGCTTTCATTCATGACTGCCAGATTTGATTTCAAGTCTTGTTCTGCACTGGCTTAGCTTTGCCTGGGTCTGTGTCACCAGAGAAACAAAAGAAGGAAACAGCAGGTATGGTGATGAAAATGCAAATGCGATAATGAGGGACGCCTGGCAGATTAGCATAAAACCTAAGGTTGCAGGAAGGAGTGTTCAAGGCTCTGGATGGTAGTACAACTTCAGATCATTCCCTGGATGTTTCAGGCTCCTTTCTGGAATGCAGGGTGACAAGAGTCATTTGCATTTGTTCCTTCAGGGTCATGAGTGCCTTAGGCAACCTCGATGTCAGGATTAAAAAAAACCCCAAACCCAAGACATTAAATTGTGTGCTGGGAGGGGCTCTAGGAGCTATTTGGAGGCTTTTTGAGATGGGAAAATTTATATTTCCCATCTGTAGACACTACCTTATTCTTGCAACCTATGGAAAGGCCAGGTGAGATCTGAAAAGCCTGAGTGATGGCATTGGCTCAGGAATGATTTGCAATGCAGAAATGGGCAAATTAACTTGCTCAGTGTTTTCCTGATTTGCTCCCACCCTGTGCAGTCAACATACCGGGAGTTCTGCTCAGCATGAGGAGCTGCTTTACATGTGTGTGGGAACAGCGACTCAGCTCGTATACATTTATGTGGTCATGACCCACCGGTTTACCTTTTGCTTATGCTGTTCCTTATAGTTCCCAGCACTGTTAAAAGTAAGGAATTTATTAGGAAAAAATAAAGAAGGGGGGGGGATGTGGGGGTGTGGGGGAAGAAAGGATAACCTCCCCCAAACTGAAAAAGCAAAAGATTTCCTTATAGATACAAAATGGGGAAAAGGCAGCACAGGGAAGTTGATCTTGAATTAATTAATTCACAAACTCAGATCAGATATGCACAGCTTCCTACTTCCACTTCATAAAACCAACTCTTGGAAAAATATTCAGCTCCAGCTGAGGAACTCAACTCTTCCTGCAGAAGATATATTGCCACCAGGGTTTATAGCAACATTTTTGCCCGCTTAGCCCTGATAGTTTACC